>OY728148.1:616574518-619074518 GCA_963277665.1 Viscum album | reverse complement strand
TTCACTCTCTATTCATCTTGGAAGTACAATTATGTATAGGGACATAAAATAATTCTTATGGTGGGATGGAAAGAAGAGATAACTAGTGGAGTTTTTATCTTGGTGTTTGGTATAACATAAAGTTTAGGAAAAATATTCAAAGGGTGTGTTGCGTTCATTACCCAATACTAGAATTGAAATTGGTGAAAAATAAATTGGAAATTTTCATTGGAATACTCAAAACATTTTAAGGGTTAATTCTATATGGGTGGTAATTAACCGACTAATTATCTTATCACTCTTAATCACAATCAAATAAGTGTTATCTCAGGATCATTTTTCTAGGATATAAATCATGGGAGTTTCACGGATAAATGTATTACTGACTATTATTATCTCAAATCTAGATCTGAGGTTTACCTCAATGTTTGGTTAAAGTCTTCACCATGCAAATGATAAAGAATTGAGTTTCATCATTTCGTATCATTCATAGATATATGTTTAGTTGGAAAAAAATAAAACCTTAAAGGATATGTTAGTATTCTATTATGTCCTAAGATCACTAAATAAATGGTCTATAAGGGTTAAACATCCAAAAATATATCAAGGTAGCTCAACATCGTTATAGGTTTTATGTAGAACAGAAACGACATGATCTATAATTCATTTTTACTGAAGTGGTGTTTCTATGAAACTCTCCATGTAACAGGTTGATGATGTATAGAATGAATGGGAGACTATACCCTAGGTATATCATACCATTTGAAATTATTGATTTTATTATGATGGTATCCTATTACATGGAACATCCTCCAAATATCTCTCATGTCCATGATATTTTCCGTGTATCTCTTCCCATGAAGTACATACTCTTCCCTTCACATGTACTAAACTCTGTGTTATACCGCTAGAGCATGATATTTATTATAAATAGAAACTAGTTGAAATTTTTGAATAATATAATATATATATATAAAATAATAACTCTCACATGTGAAAATGTTTTTTTGGGATAAATAATTATTTAGATGAAGCTATATGGGGACATAAGGATTTGACGGAGTATATGTATCCTTATTTTTTTACCTGGATATTGAATTTTGATGGTGAAATTATTTTTAAAGGGGGTATAATGTAACTCCTAAATTTTCTATTTATTTATTTATTCAATAAAATTAATAAATATCCATTTATTTAATTAAATTGACTAATTCAATCATTCCTTTAACAAGAAACTTATTTCTTATATGTTACAAGTAACACCGAAATTTTATACAGTACAAGTAACACATATATTCTATGAAACATAATTTTATTTGTTATAATTATTTAAATGAGATAATTAAAAACATCTAGTTTTTATTATTAATAATAATTATAATAACTACTGTTAAATTTTTTTATATCTTTTATATAAATAAAACAAACTAATAAAAAAAATATAATTTTTAAAGCCTTTATATGATTAAAAATTATATTTTATCAAATAAAAAAAATTATTATCCTTATATAAAAATGAAAAAAATTTAGACAAATTGATAATTATATTTTATAAAATAGAATTCAATTTTTAATTTCGAATGTAGAAATTAGATTAGGTTTATTTTTTGTGTTTTTTCCTATGAAACATAATTAATGGATGAAGAGTAAAAAATACTATTATTTAATTCAAAACTGTCGTATAGAATAATTGATTTAGAAGGATAAAATAAATTTAAAATTGGATTATAAGTTTAATTATTGAATATTTTTATCAATATACTTCATTTTTTTCATTGTAATCAATTTCACATTGAAATTTAATATAAAAAAGTTTGTAACTTTAGAACGTTTTAACATTAAAAACCTGCATTATCAACCTGACTATGATATTAAATTAAAATTTATTTGTACCGCTTATATGACTGGAATTTGGGAAATAGATTAAATATCCTATATCATAATAATTTATAATTTATATTACTTTTATCTTAGCTTTTGAAAAAAATATTATTGAATGTAATTAGAATTAATTACCTTGTTATAGATATGATTAAGCATAATAAGGGAATAAGAATTAATCATAAGAACCAAAATTATTGAGACAATAATCCATGAACCATTTGATAGAAATATTTCTAACCTATCCTCCATTTCCACTAATTTGGTTCATTATACATTCCACTTATCATGGGAAAAATTATTGTGGTATTCCATTTCTTAAAAATTACATGCATGCCACTCCTCATCCACTATAAAACTACCTACTCTCCTCCCACATCCTCACACCCATAAAGAAACATTATATTGAAAAATATATTTAAAAATAGTTGCATAAAATACCTCCCCTAATCTAAAATGCCTATCCTTCTGCAGAAATAATTCCATGGAATCCATTTATTAAAAACCAAAAGGAGTTACCATAATAAGTGGTTACGTTCCTCTGGAGTTTATTTTATTTTATTTTAATTCGCCCCTACCTCATCTTTATATGGTTATCAATTTTTTTCCATGGAACTTGACAAAATATTACACCACCTCTTATTCAATACTACTATCTCACATTTTCCCAAGGTTTATTGGTGATAGAATTAGCGATTTAATAAAAAAAAATTATAGTGGTGTGATAATTCTAAATTAAATGGTATTTCTTGTAAAAATATTGATGGATGTTGAGGAATGATAAATACAAAAGGAAATAGGTTTTTCCTAACATTTTACTTACATAATTTTCTCATTGAGTATTTATTAAAAAAACTAAATTTTTTAATGAATCAAAATAGGGAATTAAGTATTTAGTTTATAGAAAATTAGGAGTCACATAAAATAAATATTTTCCTTTTATGAGTTTTCATCATCATTACACCATTTTTATAGGTTTATCCATTTTAAATTTACCTTAATTAAATATTAAAATAAATTTTCTATTTACTATTATTGCTTTTTTAATAATTTTTCTCCCTTGGGATCTATATTGATTATTGTAATTATGAGGGATAATATGTTGTCTTGCTTGAGACTTAGTAATGTGGTGTTGCATTAGCTAAATGTATAATAAAAATGTTATATAGTATAGTGGTCCCTAATTTTTCACACATATATATAATTTCGCAAATTATTTAATTTTTTAAAAAGGTATGTGTGCATGAAAAACTAGATGATGGACCCAAGGGGGATTTCTCTAGGATCGAGACTTTATTTGAATATAAAGGTTACTAATTTGATTATTATAATAAAATGATATTATTTGTTGATAACTTGATGTAATTTTTCTAAATTTTTAGGTGGTATTTTGATATGAATAGATGAAATCATTTTTAACACATAAATTGCATTGAAATTTAGAATAATTTAGTTGATTATAATGAGGTGATTATTTTTAAAAATGATATAATGTCTTTAAATAGGGTTGATTATTGAAATTTATGTTAATCTGAATTTAGAGGAAATGATACTACATTTTTTTTACACCCTAACAAGATAATATTGGATTTAAATTATGGTATGAAAATTTATTTCATGGTAAAATAAATGTGTTAAAAAAATTAATGTATTCTAATATGTGATGTAAACTTCATATTTTAAATTGGGAAATGGAGATCATGTTGAAAAACATATTCCATGATTTATCTAGATTTTTGTATTTGATATAGAAACTAAAATGAAACATGATATATATTATTACACCAAGGAGTATAATTCCACATACAAATTCATATAGACACAAAATTAATGGTATCAATTGGATTTGGAGTTCAAAGTGGTAACATTGAAATGATAAAGTTACATGAAAGTATAATAGTGGTTGAGATTGGGTTTGGATCAGTTAAAGAAAACCACATAGTGTCCACTATGATGAATACATTTATTCTATAATAGAAATAGTCTCACCATAATTTTCTCAATCAGACTATTACTTTCAGAAATATATTTTATTTAATGTTTACATGTTGTTTTATTATGTATGATCATTTATTTCTGAAACTCTATTTTTGTGTCCTTAAAACATATCACACATTACCATAATGTCTGGATTGAACAAATATATTGAGTTAAAAAGTTATAAGTTATTGGAAGATGGTCATTGGAATTGTAATTTAAAATTCAAATTTCTCATTGGATAAAAATGTGTGTATTATAAGTAATTTTTATTCTTAATTAAAGAAATATCAATGAAAAAATAGTAAAATTTTAAGTATCTTTTTAGTGAGATAAAATAGATATAGAAAATGTAACTTCCAAGAGAGAAGATATATAAAATTAATCTTCGATAAAGTTATATATTGAAGTAGAAATTTATAAAATTACTAATGAATTATTTAAGGATAATGTAGGCTACTTCAAAATATTATATGATGTTATGAGTTTTTTATTATTGATTCAAGATAATATACCACTCTTTCTTGGAGATTTCATAATGAATAAGAGAAAAAAAATATCTAAAATATTTTATATTACGAATATATAAACTAATGGGAACCATATATTTGTGATGGTTACTATGTTTTAATGGAATGTATATTATATTAATATATAGTGAATTTCATTTTTTTTCTGGTGGCTCAATTCATAAGTATAATCAAATTATGTGATAATGAGATGGTAACTTTTTTCATCATTATGAATATCTATCAGGATCAGATTTTTTTCATATGATTTTTATTTAAATAATATGAACTGTTTGATAATGTTTATTCAAAAATAATAAATTATAATTATAAATAATAAAATTCACATTATTAAAGGTTTTATCAATTTCTTAGATCACACAATCAATAAATCAGTAAAAATTTGGTTCTGAGAGGCCTATATAATATGTTATGATCCATATATACGGAGTTATATTTTTTTATAACTTGTGAAAATGAAAATATTAAGACCTTAATTTTAAGTTCACTTTAACAGACACACATAGTAGACCACATATAGTATGTTTTTCCTTCCGTAATTTTGATTGATTCAAATGGTATGTAGACACTCTGTGAATGAGGAACAAATTATTTTCACCTCAGTGATCCAAAAAAATATATTCTGAAGCTTCGATAGGTTTCATAAAAAATGATTAAGTAACTTCATATGATTAATCTTTTTGTAATTCATTCTTAATGTATTGATTTATTTTATTTTTTTGGGGTATGGTGTTCTTATTATTCTATTTTAGGATGATTTTTATCCCCATTACACCCAATAGTGTTTTTAGAGATTATCTATCCTCTTTTTTAATAAATATTGACTATATATAGAATGAAATAAAATTATTTTTCTATGTATTAGAGATAGTTATAACGAATGAGGGAGTTTTCATCTTTAATGTTCAAGACCATAATATTTTATTCTTAAAAATTATTATTTTGTTTAATATTTATTAAAAATAATAGAAGAGTGAACATAAAATATCTATTATGAGGAGAAATTTAATTTTTTAAAAAATTGATCATAATAAGAAATTTTCATGGTTTTTGATAGAAAAATTCTCTATAATTTTCATGGGTACTATGGTGACAGATTATATTGTTGGAGATGATTGATGGATGTTTTGTACCATTAATAGCCCAAAACAAATGAATATTATAAGGGAAATAAAATGGATAACCCAAAATATCATAGCAAATCAATGTGGATTCCAAGAGTGTGATAGTCTCTTGTATGGACATAAGACTAATGATATAATAATTATGGATAAATGGATTAGAAAAACACTTTAAAATATTTATATTAGTATGATCACAATTTCATGGTTAAATCAATTTTGGTAACAATAATTATGGAATTTTATTTCTGTTTAATTTATCAATAATTCATTAATGTATGGTCTTAGGGGAGTCAAACTCAGTTGAAATTTTTTTTGTATGTATGATATCGGTTTAAAGTAATTTTAAATGGATAAATAATTTATAATTTTTATGAATTATAAATTAACTTAAAATATAATGATCTCTATATTTAGTTATAAATTATTAATACGTGTGTTTATAAGATATTTATATTAGGATAATTTATATAAAAAATAATTTAATCAAAAAATTATGTTTTTTGGAAGATATGACAATTTATTTAAATAAAATAAAATGTGATATATTATAATAATTTAAATTATTTATGTAATATATGGTATTTTTGTTATAAAATATAATTTTTCATGATTTCAATCATAAATTCTAAAATATAAAGGAGTTCTTATTAAATCAATGTAAATGGTAAAGTGTAATGATCAAAATTGATGAAAAATAATTTTTCATGTTTATCCCTAACAAAAAAAAAGATACCATGTTCACTCCCACTATAGAGGATTCCCTCCTACCATTTCCTCGGGTATTGTGGTTCCTTGGGGATCTTGTTTTGGCTACAATGTTTCTCCGACCATCACAGGCATCAGTCCCCCTAGTTGATCCTCCCCTTTTACTTCTCTTATATGGTATGTTATTCCCTCTCTCGGTAGTGTGTCTTTCTTCTCAACCTAATGTTCCATTCATGCTTTTGAGATATTTTTCCTTAGGTGAGTTTAATGCATCTTCCTTTGATTCTAGAAAGTCTATTTATATAGCTTCAGATTGCATTCAGATTCTGAGAATCATTTGTCTTACGATCATCATCTAATCCAATTATGATTCATGGTTGTTTTAGATCTATGGTTTTTGATCCGTCCATAGCTTACAAACATAGAACGGCCTCCGATCGGTCATAATATTTGGACTAAAAATATTATTAAGGTTCTTCTAGTATAGTATTTCATCAATATGACTCCTCAGACGACATATGTGTTTCTTGTGATAGGTTGTCCACAGTGTGCTTCTCATCAAATTCAACATCCATGGCTCACAAATATCACTCAACCAAATAGTACTACTCATGAAGGCTTCTTCTAATCATCAATCGTGTCTCATGGAGGACTTATCACAAAAGATGGAGGGTTTTCTATTATGACATCAAAATTCTTCTCACTGAGATCTTACACATGATGGGTTCTGCTCATAGAGGATTCATTGGATCTTCTATTGAGTCTTGATGATGTATTATCCTAAAGGGTGGAGGGTTTCATTATTATGACTCCACAATGGTCTTAGATTGCGATGATCATTACTCTCCATGGTTTTAATTGCAATGAAACCGATTCACTGATGTGTATTTTTTTAAGTTACATGGGTAAAACTCATTGAGGGGATTGTTTATCATACCAAAAATGTTTATTATAGGATTATTATTTTCTCTAAATAGGTGATTCGATATTCACCATTTCAATGGAGAAATATCTCCTAGATAGATTGAAAAATATCTCACTCACAAACAATGAAAAATAAACAATTACCCCCAACAATGATGATGATACCTTCCATGAGCGACTTATGTCCCTATTTGTAATAAAGAAATCTATATCTACAAGTCCATTATACATGGGAGCCCTGAAATATACATTTAAATTGCTATGGAACCTAGATGACCAAGTGGAAATAAGGTATGTTGGATTTGGAAACCTATTCTTTGAATTCTTCAATTAGAACGATAAAAAATGTGATTCAATGGAGGAATTGGTCATTCGGTAACCATCTCTTTTTATGGTAAGATCTGAGGGGTGTAGAAGTTATCCTCAATACTAATTTTCCATTTCCCAATTCTGGATGTGGCTAAATTGTATTTAATTTATAGGAAAATTAAATCAGGTGATTAAAGAAATCAGAAATTGAATTAGAATTTTCATATAATGGGATCAATCATACCCTATCAATTGGTGACCTTCAGTTAGGAATAACGTGTTGGTTGAGGTTGTAAAAACCTATTTTTAACGATAATGGATCGAAACTTGATGGATTTAAATCATAGATATTTTTTGGATATGAATGACTTCGGATTATCTATTTCATATCCAATTGTCTTAGATATTTAGAAGAATATTGTACAAAAAGATTAACAAATAAAGAATTTCACCAGGTGATGCAGTACTGTACATGGTTATGTGACAGTAATATAAAAACTTAGTTCCTCAATTAAGAGGCAATAAAAATAGATATAGAAACAATAAAAACATCTATCACTGTAAAAAATACTCCAATGCACAGAAAGATCATTTTTTGGACCCCCTCCACTCTAGGAAAAAGTATGAAACCCAGAGCACTCAAGTGGTGCAGAGATGCTTCTGACTAATATCCTACCAATGGAAACTGTAAATAATTATTTTACCTAGATGGACATATGATATCAACAACCACGCCAACACTCTATATTCCTCAACCCTATGTGGATCCTCTTTACTAGTATCTAGCGATAAAGACATCCACTCAGATCTCCCAGACATCAATTATTCCCCTAGGGACTGTCCCATGAAGCATGATATATGACTAGGTGTTTCCCTCATCCATACCACTTCGCATGGACCTAAAATTCCATATAAGTGGTAGTGTAAAGAACGATGTAATCATGGATGTGTTATGGGATCAATGAAAACTATTAGATCGAAAATAATTTTAGTGTAACCATAGTAAAATTAAAGGTGCCCAAAAAGTAGACAGATCTTGAACACAGAACCTTGCTCGAACATCAAGAGGCAGAGGCTTGAATAAATATGTCCCCAACTATCATAATAATTATACAAATCTATAACTGTAGTGTGTTGGCAACCCATGAGAGAGTCATATGATCTAGCTCCATTGCACTAATAGTCACCCATATATTTTTTTGTCTAAAATCATGTTGGATAAATAGGACCACACTAGTAATTCTTATAAATGCTTCCTTCAGGGATGGTTCATGATCCCCTCAAAGAACACATGGGTGGGCTATGTCTTTTTTGGATGGATAAAATTGAATTTATAATCATCACTTACTAATTTAATCATATGGATTAAACTATTCACAATTCCCTCTCCCTACCATATACATATTTGCATTTTTATGGATGGACATCAAAAAATGAGAAATAGAAACCATAGGATATTATTTTATCACTAAGAAAAATTTTGTTTTCCCCAAACCTTTTTGGAGGTGACATCAATGAGATTGTGTTCTAGAATGAAAAAATCGGGGGAGTATGTCATCCCTATTCCATGATGTCAGGCTTCTAGGATGCGATCTCCAGGGCATAGTTATCTAATCTAAATTGCCCATGTAGTTTCTTTACATGGTTTCTAGGGAACATGTAATGCACACACATTGTAGATACTTTTGACATATTTTTGGGCTTTATGGAATGGACCAACATATTCAGAATGTTCCAAATCAATACTTTGGAAATGAATTCATCCGACCACTTCCCTGTCGTCATTTATTTATGTCCCTGAGGTATCAACCAAATATATTATAAATATTTCAGATTTGAAAAATTCATGGTTAAATTTCATGAAAGTGAAGAGTTTTTCCACTCATTATATAATAGAGGAAACCAATACATTAGTTCTAACCTCCAAAAAGTGGAATCTAGTTATATTTCTTAGAAAAATAAAAAAATCAACTGAACAAGTACTATGACACAATATAGAGATAGTTAAATTCTCATGTTTCATGATCACTGACTAATGAAATTATTTCTAGAATTATTTTTAACCGAGGAATTTTATATTTGGTCCTTCGCATTAAAGAGAGAATAAGGTAAATTTCCATATAAAAATTAAACATTAATGTTTGGGATGCAAACACCTGATACTTCCACTATAAGGCTTCATCCAGGCACTGAAATACAGTATTTTATTCTACTTGTATCAAGATGGTAGAACTGGTTTTAATATTGACGTAATTTATGATATTATTTTTCTCTTTTTTTTAGAAGAATTATACTACAAATGATTCAACCATTTTATCTAAGGTTGAGACATTTATCGAACCTATTATCACTTATGAAATTAATCAAAAACACATAAAGGATTTTTTAGATGACTATATTTCTCAAGAACATAAACACATAAATTCTATAATATTTTCAGGAATAAAAATCATTCATTCACTTTTCTTCAAAAAAATACTGGATAATAATTTTCCATGACATATCATCTCTTATAAAATAATATGGTCTATGAAAATTAATATTTTGATACGTCATGGAACCATTATAACTCTAATACAAAATATTAAAAATCCCCTCTTTGATTTGGACTTCGGTATAATAAACTTATGCAAAGTCTTATATAACAAATTCTCAATGATTGTATTCAATCGATTGAGTATGTAGTCAACTTCAATTATAGTTGATAATCAAAGTGTCTTTGTTGTAATAAAAATAAACATATATAATTATATTGTGTCCCATGAGGGGTTCCATTCTATAAATACCTTCTCGGCTTTGAAAAGCGGTACTAAAGATTCAAAACTAGATATGACCAAGGCGTATGATAGAGTGTAATTTCATTTTCATTGGATTGTCATGAATAAAATGGGTTTCTACTAAAAATGGATAGATATGATCACGACCTGTGTTTCATCAAATAATTTTTGGTACATGGTTAATGGTGGACATTCCTAATGATTTTCCCCCATATAATCCCTTTAGTAGAGAATCCATTCTCCACATTTCTCTTCTTGTCAATGTCCATTGTTTTGTGTTGCTTAATTTCTATGGAAGTTTCTTCTCATAGGATTCATGGGGAAATGATATTCATGATTAGCCTCCATATTTCTCATGTCTTTTTGGCAGATGAAATAATTCTACTCACAAGACATAAAATTTATGATTTTTTATCTATTTTCCACGTGATCCTATTTTATGAGAGGGATTTTGGGAACATTTTAATTATACCAATTTAAAATTTTCAGTTTGTATTGGTTATACCCTGACCAAGATAGTGGATATTTGTCTCCATACTAATATTAAAATTGTTGACCAGTATAATGAATATAATTGTCTTCCCATGATGTTCGACTAATCAAAACAAATATTTTCTCATACACTATGGATATAAAAGAGAAAAAAACAAAGGTAGTTTCTGAAAATAATATCACAGGCAGGAAAAGAAATTCTCATCATGGAATATCTTCAATCAATCCCATGTTATATCATGTAACTATTCATGATTCTTGGTGAAATTTATGACCAAAATAATTCCCTCATTTCCAAATTCTGTTGGGTTCATAATAATGGGAGATACAAAATTCATTTGAATCGTTGGATATAATTCTGCACTTTTAAAGAGGGGTTAGAATGGGTTTTGGGACCACCTCCATTTTAATGATGCCTTTTTGGCTAAATAGGTCTATCTCTATATTGTTCAATTGTCATATATCTATGCATATATTATTTGTGAAAAATATTTCCCCCACACACATTTCTGAAACTCCCCTCTTGGACCCCACCCCAACTTCCTATGGAGAAGTATGTGGGGATCATGAAAATTACATCATAAAGGGATTGAATAGAGGATCATGGATAGAATGAAAGTAAATATTTGGAATGATCATTCATTGATTGACAAATATAGCATGCTGGCTACAACCCTAAAGTTTCATAGATACGTGGAGACCACTATCCACTTCATTTTTTATGATGCTTATTATGGATTGTGATTGGATAAAATTAATTCTCGGTACAATGAAATGGATAAAAGTATTATTCTAATCATTCTATGTGTGATAAATGTGGGATAAGACTATCTCTTTTGGAGAAATGGAATTTCAGGATCCTATTCCGTGAAATCAGTATACAGACTAGCTATTTGTTATCATTTTGTGGATAAGGAGGGGATTTGGAAAATAATTTCTAAATTGGATATCACCCCAAAGATATACTACTTACAGTGGAATATTTTTACTTGCATTATTCCTATCGTGGATTTCCTTTCCTACCACCATGTTATAGATGACCAGCATTATCCATTTTTATTGGATGAATTTTATTCCTTTTTTCAGGGAATCATTGAATTCTTAGGGTATATGGAGGTTTGGACTTCAAGGGTATCTCATTCTGATATTTTTCTAGAGGTAGTGTCGGATCTACCATCTCTGGTTATGATGTGGACTTCCACAGTCACTGCTAATAAGGTCACCTTATTATGTGTAGTGGCATTTATTATCAAGTTTCTATGGAATGATTTCATTTTTAATAACACATTAAACCCCAATGGTTTCTTGATTTCATGAGAAACTTCTTGGATTGATGTCTGGAATTTGGACCCTGAAGAGAATGTAGTCTTTGATTCTCACTCATATAAAACTAGTTAGATCCCCTTAGAAGGGATTATTAAGATCAATGCTGATTATTTTATCTCTATGGAATGAATTGTTGTAATTTTATCTATGGTCATGGGACATTTATTTATGATCATTTTTTCCATAAATGATTCGAACCATGCCTTTTGGGAATGAACAGTTGTTAAATCCTATGTAGTCTTTTCCATTCCGACCATTAAAAAATATTGTGGATGGATTGATATACACATTCAATATTATGGTCTCAAGATAATCAACACAATTATCACAAATGATTTATTTCTCCAATCATTTGTCATCCATTTCAAGAAAATCTAGTCACTTAGTCACAACATCACAACTTTTTCTTTCTCCTTCATCAAAATGGGGAAAAATGAAAAAACACATCATCTGGATACTCATTGTATATCTAGAGAGAACTACCTCTTGATAAATCAATTTATTTCATGGATGTTTGGTCTTGTTACTTCTGATCTTTGAGATAAATATATCAATCAATGTTTTTAAGAAATCCTTACAGAAATTAAAAATTATTTTTTATTTATTTATTAAATCTTCATAATGTCATATCTAAAAGATTTTTTTTAAATTTAACAATAATTTATAATTGTTCTTTATTTTCTTATACATGAATATAAATTTTATATTATAAATTCTCTTATTTTCATAATTTTAAATTATTTAAACTAATTATATTTATTAATTAAACTTGCATTTTATGAGTTACATGCTAGTTTTGAAGTATTTATTATTATTATACATAAAAATAAATATTTTTTGGTTGAACCAATACCATAAATGTTTCAAAATGATTTTATATACCTATAAAAATGGTTTTACACTTCCAACTACAACATTGCCTAATATTATTGCCTCCTGTTCTGAAATTATTGAACTATTTATAACAAAAATGGTATTTTTTTAATATTGTAAATTTAAAGGATTTAATTATTTAAAAATCATATAAAGATGGTAGTTGAATTTTAAAGAATGTATCAAAGGGTTTATGCATAATAAATTGGATGTATAGTAATATTGAAATTCTCTATAGATCTCAATAAAGGCTTTGTATTTTCATCATAATTATCTTATATGACAAGAAAAGTTATGTTTAATAAATAGTAATTTCAAATAAATAAGATGATATACCTTGTTTATAATTCATATAATCTATTTTACATTCACTAAAATTAGAAAAGGATAAGGTGGGTTTTTTCGTGGGTAAATGAGTTTGGAGATATTTTTTTTAAAATAATAGTGAAAGAGTTTCCACTAACCAATAATGGAACTATTTAAAGAGTAATTTTTTTTAAAATTTTAAAAATTACTTATAATAAAATATAATATATGTAAATACGTAAATATATTTTTTGATAAGTGTACCCCCAATTTGAAATATATGTTAATTCATAAATATAAGTAATTGTCTCTATCTTTGAATGATATTCCAAATAGAATATAATATTTTGAATCATTGCCTGATATTTTGATGTGAATATAGTTTCGAAGACAAAAATTGAATTTTACTTTGATCCAAGAGATGATCATTTAAAATAAAAAAATCCATCGAAATTTATTGTTAGTTTTAATTAATATCCAAAATGTGTTTGAATACAATTTTTTTATAGTCTAAAAATATGAATACCATTCCAATGCATTACCATTTTTTAACAAAATTCATCAAATATCTTAGTCACTGTATATATTAAGGGGAAATATTTTATTATATGGTAATTTAATGATGTGGATAGAAATATGAAATGTTTTAATGAAATTAAAAATGACTAAAATGTTCAATAATCATAAGGCCTCTCTGGAAATCTATCAAATGGGTAATTATTAGATTAATTTTTTTATTATTATAGTACTCATAATAGGGGTGAATAATAGAAATGTAACATTTTATAAAATATTTTTTATCTATTTAATCATTATTTTACATTTATTATATATAATTCTTATAGTGAAATGATAATTAACCTCTCAAAAAATACTTTGATTTGTCCCTCCATGATGTTCATCATCATGTTTTATAGGTTGTCAAAACATGTTAAGATTATTATAGATTGGGTTTTATATAGTGGTAGAGAATAACCTCATGAGACATATAATGTGTTTAGTGTGTTGGATGACCCTCCAAGAATATTACATTAAGTTTCATATACAATGTTTTTTGAATGCTTGAGGTGTATGTTTCATATTTAATCACCATATCTGATCTTTATTAATATACATAACATGAAAAGATTAATTTATTCATACATTAATTATGAAATCCTTATATATTAGACAATTATGGGATGGTTGGTTGTGTTTTTAAAGATGACACCAGTTGAGTCTTAAAAAAATGGGATTTTATCACATGAATAATGAGTATGACATTGATACCCTCAACTGAGATAAACTATGTGTATATATATACCTTCATATGGTATATATGATATAATTATCAATCTACTAATGGTAAATGTGATTTTCTCATCATCATATATGAATTTCATGTGATATATTCATTGACTTGGTTGGATTATATATAATCAATTTAGAATTAATCTCTAGGCTATATGTGATAATCATACTATGTGTATTCTGTTAACTAAATTTTCAAAATAAAGGTGTTATATTATTATGATTAATTTTATATGATATATATAGTAGAAATAAACATAGAGATACATGTGTTTGATAGAGGCCATTCCAAAACCTATTGTAGCTTGAATATTATTGATATACTTCTAAAGGCTTATATTTTTTTCATTAATGGATTATGTATTTCATAATTTTTTTAATGTTACAAAGGATTTTGGTTACACTTATTGGTTATGTAAATGTGGATCATGTGATTAAAACAACTAGTTTGTCAAAAATATATATTATATATTTTATAAAATAATGTATAGATTCATTCCCACAAAGAATTACATAAGATGTTGCCTATGGGGAAAATTTATGATAGTTTTTTCAAAAGGAGTTTAGGTTGTAGTTTCACATTTCTCTTCATATGATGTTATATAATGTTAATGTATTTTATCTATGTTTGACATTAGAGATTGTATGAAATTAATGGAGATATGAACAAAAGGAAACCTTTTTATAATGTTTTCCACAGTCTTCTGATAGAATATATAGAAGACTATAACATACATTAAGACATAATGTTATAAAGGTGTTTTGAATTAAAATTATCTCACTATGTGATAATGAGGTAGTTCCTATGATATTCTATTCTAATTCCTAGATACATTTTTATTTTTCATTTGATAGTTACTTCTGTGAGGTTTAAATGATTCGTACTATCCTTTAAATGATAAATAATATTAAAGATAAAATAATTAAATGTTTTAAAAACATGAACTATAAGAATAATTGTTTTAAATTAGCAATCAATATATAGAACAATGTTTTGTTCATATATTTCTATATAATATGGGTAGACTTTCATGTAGTTCTTTTATTTCTATAGAAAAAAATCTCAAATGATTCTATTAATCTCTTGATAATCTATAAAATTTTATAAATTGATTAATTAAACTATTTATATAAGTATGATCCATATAGATCATCCATAGATTCATGCAATATTTAAACATGTTAGGGTTGAGGATCCTATTAGTTTCTCAACAATGATCTCGATAATGATTTTTTAATGATTGGATGGGCCATATCAACAATGTGTTACCTGTGTCACTCATTTATTCATTTTATTATTCAGTCCATATGAGAAGATAGATTTTTGGATTTTTTGTTTTAGTATTATTCCCATTCTCTGTTTATTATGACCTTCATCCCAATGAAACACATCAATATTACCTCATTAATTTTTTTGGAAAAAATCACTATTTAATGAGAAAAGGCTGAAATAGAACTCCCAAAAAATGTGAACATTCTTGTTGGATTTTGAAGGTCATACCCTGAGATTTCATTTTCGGTATTATCGGTGTACAATACATATGTTGGTAGAAATTTATAACATAAAATGAGATTACTCAGAAACCAAGATTATTTCTATCAATAATTGTTAGTGGTTCATGTTATCATGGGAATTTTAGATCATTCAATTGATTTATCAAAAAAAATTAGTGGTCAACCATGTAAATTATTGGTTTCAAATCTATATTTGTTTTCTAAAGTAAAAAATAAAGTAAAAGAAACATAAAATCACTTTACTTACATATGTGTTTGAGGTTACTGGGTGTTTTAATTGTAATAAAAGAAGATTAATCGATTTAACACCCTCAATCTGTCATCAAAATTATTATTATTCATATGCATAATGGTATCTCGGTATCATCATTAGTTGTTATTTTATATAATTTCTATCATTCCATCTAAGAGTATAAGATATATAGATATTTAAGGTGACATAAACTAATTATTATGATATGATTTTTTGTATTGATTTTTTTATCTATAATGTAACATATTAGTTTATAGAATAGAAATGTTTTTCGATTGAATGGTTAAATGAACAACCAGATTTTGATAGATAGAATGTTTTCATAATAATTATCCATTTTTTGTATATGTAACAAGTAACAAAAAATGGTTATGCACTTCCTGCAAAATATATTGAAATGAAAATGATTTATAGTATTGGTGATGGGAATGATGATGGATCACACAATGTAATTTATTCATCATTTTAGATAAAGCAATTCATAAAATTCAGTGGAATTATGATAAGAAAATTTATATGGGATAAGTTGTAATTTTTTTTTGAACCTCTAAATTTTGGTGAATGAACAAGAATTAAAAAAATACTATTTAATATAAATAAACAATTGATTAAAAATGATGCATCAGTTCATGAATTATTCACAATAGTTAATGCATTATTGAGAACCATTAGAATCTTTGATGAGACACTTTATTTTTCCTTGATATTCAATAATATACATTTTATCATGTTTGAAAAATATATCTAATGGTTTCAATACATAATGTCTGATATTCCAAAATTCATTCATTATATTATATATATTAGATATTTCTTTCTTGTGTAATTATAAATAATGTTATTTTTAGAAAATGTGTTTTTCAAAAAAGGAAATAACAATTAATTAAATAAAATAGAGAAGATTCAGTGAGACGTTTGGTTGGAGATGAAAATTCAATGGATTAATATAATGTGGATATGATGTCTAAAAAATAATGACATTTTTACGAATAAGTGATTATGAAGGAAATGGAAATTAATGAGTAAATATAGTAAATAAGATTTAATGTTGTATCCTCTAGATATATTTTATCCAATTGTTAAAAATTTAAGGATGATAATAATTAGGTTCAAAATGATTCAAGAAGGAGTCGTTAAAATAATACAACATTAAAATTTAATATGAATAACCCTCCATTTAAAGGAAATGGAAGGTTCATTTAATATTGAAAAAATAAAATTGTTTTATATATAATGGAGGGATAATAGAGTAGTACCTATGAATTTAAATATTATATTTCAATTGTGGGTAATAAAAATGTATAATAATATATGTCAATGATGAATTGTTCGCTCGTTATAATGAAGATAAAATAAAAAAATGTGGAATAAAGTAAAATGGAGTTTATGATGGATTACAACATTTAATAGTTTCATTAAATGATCACAAATCTAGTAATGATTATTATTAATTATAAATTATAAACTCAAAATTATAACAAAATTTATTCAATAAATGTTGAGATAGAAAAATTATTTTATAGGAGATTTTTTATTTTATGCTATTACTCATTAAAGAGAAGATGTTAAGTGACGTTCTAAAAAATAATATGAATGATAAAAAATGAACATGGATACTTTCAACAAAACCTATTAAAAGAAAAAACTCTTGTGAATAAAAAGATAGTTAATTTTGAGAATAATATTTATGAATCCAATGAATGATTGAAATGAAGTGTCAAATGTGATGGTTGTATTAAATAGAATAATAATATATTTAAAATAAAACATTTTCATTAATTTTTGAATAAAAATATGGTTTTTATTTTATGTAAAAAGAGAAGAATATTTTTTAAACAAAAGGAAATGATGGTGTAAGAGAATAAAGATTAATAAAATCAATAGATTAATAAAAATATATTTTGTAAGTGAAACATTATAAATATCATTGAAGATGATAACTGTGTAGCATTATATATAGGGTGTATCAGATATTTATTTCATAAAAGGAACCACAATTTTATGTCAAAATATTGATGGATATTAGGTGACTCTATCCAGAAAAAAATAGGATTTGAATGAATATTTACATTTAATCTCTTTTTTGGGTGCAATGATGATACAAAATGTGTGGTGGGAAAATACTAGTTCATTAAAGGATATTTATAAGAAAAAAGAAGATGTACATGTTTGGGTATATAGGGGATTATACCCAATAAAATCAGAAAATGTTAATGAAAATATTGATTTTCAAAATTGAGGTTGGAGAATCAGTTAATGATGTTGAAGTAACTCAGGTAAAGTGGGAAATGAAAATTCCATGGCATTAAATATTTTCTTACATTTATAATATAATCGTATATTATAAATTTTAATTCTCAAAATAATTTTAAAAATAAAATGAAATATATTTTTATAGTAGTGGGATTCTATGTTTCTGAATAAGAGTGTATGTATATTTTGAAATGAGAATGTTCATCAGGCAATAAAAGTGATATAAAAAATATAAATTATTTACAAAGATTTATGGTAGGTATTGCATCATCTATAATGTTTTTAACACTAAAAATCAATGGATATGGCTCGATAATGATTGTAGAGAACTTAATGATTTTAAGAAAACACATATTATGTTGAATGGATGAACCACAACATGATTAGTGTTTCTCAAGAAAAATGATAAAGTGATGTATGTGTTTTTTGAACATGATATATGTTTTCTTATGTGGTTAACAGATTTTGTATAGTAACTATCTAATTACAAACAAGGGGTAAATTTTCTAATGTTATTTATGTAAAAAATTCATGATACATGTCCATATATGTGGATAATGTGTTATGTCGTCAAATAATTAGATTCTATAGAAAACTGTATTTCGGCATAATTCCTCAAGGATACAATGTTTTTGATGTTATTGTGTTTAAAATTATATATATTTAATTTTTACACATTTTTAAAGGGATATTTATCAGTTCCATATAAATAATGGTAGAGATTAAAACTCTACACCCACTAGATCAAATTTCATTGGATTATTATATCACATTAAAAAAGAGATTTATTGATAAAGATAAGTATTTAATCTATATTATAAAAGAAACTAATCCGATGATATGTAACATCTTAATGAATCATAAATCATAGGCCTTGGAGAAGATTAAAATTTTCATAATAACAAATAGGAATAATGTGTTATTTAATTAATGACAATTTTAAAGGTGTAATGAAATTGAGTAAAAATACATAAATAGTTAATCTTATTTGGAAAAAAATTCACTGATATAGATTTTAATCTATCATAAACCTCATAATATAATTATTTCACTAAATGGGAAAATAGATGTTTGTTTGAGATAGATCACACAATAGTGGTAGAGAATAAAACATCATGTTTCTTTTGGAGAAAATAGAGTATATTGATGGTAAAAACACAAAACCAATGTATATATCAACGAAAATATGATTTGTATCTACATGATATGTATTATATGAAAAATCCTATAATGAATTATTTGGGAGTTTTTTGTAGCCCTTTTATTATTATTGTTAAGGGAAAACATTGGATGGTTTGAACAAAGAGGTGTGCATGAAATTTTACATGGATATCGTAGCCCTTGGTTGTTTTTAAAGTGATGAACCTTATTTGATACCATGTATAAAATAAAATAAAAAAAATTAAGATAATTTAACACCCTATGAATTTATTATCGATTTTTTGTATAAAATCAATTACTTTGATACCGTTTAATGCATGAAACACCGTATTTGTAAAAAACATGATACACATTTGAAATATTGTTATCTAAACATGAGAATTATAACTGATCCATTCAGGTGGAAGGTATGAATAATAAAAAATAAATCATAATTTTAATTTAAAATTTTAAAAAATAAATTAAAGGGTTGTCTATTTATTATAAATAATAAAAGAATAATTTAAAATAAAAAGAATTATGTTGTGAAAGAACATTATATTTCAAGAAGTGTGTCTAGTTTCTCTTTGAAAACCATATTTAATGTTTTTATTTTTCAACTTTTAAAATAATTGTTGGAAAAATAAATTTCATTTTTATATGTAAATTAAATATATATCTTTGAAAAAAAATCAATTTTTTTAAAAGATTAATTTGTTTATTAATAGTGAAAATTGTAAATATTTATTGAAAACTGTAATTTTGACTCAATTATTTAAAATATCAAATTATATTATAAGATGTATTTAAAGTAAAAAATAGTACAACTATGTTAAAATATAACTAATTTAGGAAATTATATTCTATTTAATATTAAATTTCTATATTAATTGTACTATATAATTTAAGAATGTTCTCTTGGGAAAACTGTTCATTCATCTCGTCAATGGTTTAATTTTTAATTGAATTCATCCACTTGTGTGAATTTAATTTTGAATTATTTATTCCATATATTTATTAAACATTATTTACATTATGTAATAAGTTGAACATAATTTTCTATTATAATTTATAGTAAAAATAGTAAAAATCAATAATCATGGGTCAGTTGAAAATATATTTACTTAGGGATAAACTAAGAATGAAAGTGTTTAAATGACAGAAAAACTAATCCCATAATCATTTTATAGCCATATTTCAACATGAAAATCTATAAAGTTTGATAATGGCCCATTTTGTAGTGTTTGGGAATTGTAAAAATAATGGTATCATATTATATTATAAAAATTAAATGCATTTCCTCTCCCCCACATATAAAATACCACCCTTTATCCCCTATTCACACTTACTAAACCATTTGGTTCAGCCATTATCAACCAAAATAAATTTATTAATCCCATAAAAACATTATATATCCCTTGTATTGATGATATATACATCCTATTAATGCATTTTTATAGACCTGTAGAGGCTCTCTGAAGAAGAGGTAAGATTCATAAATGCATATATATTTTTCATATTCTTCCACCATATTCAATAATTAATCAACTGTGTTAAGATCATTAAAATACTACATAATTTATAGACAATTTTTAATGTCATTTTCATGTCACTTATCCATCTCCCATAAAAAATGGGAAATAAAACCATTAATCATGTGTATGGTAGACTACCACTTTGCAACCCATTGTAATTATTTTTCAATCACCACCATTATGGTTAGAATGTAACAATGAATTTAAAATATTTAAATTATTTATATGAAATTATTATAATTATTTTACCATGATATTATATCCCCCATCATACATTCCATTCCATGGAGGATATAATAATGTCACTCATATGTACACCGGACTACCACCCCAAGAGGCGATGTGATTCCTTTATTGCATAAGATTTACATGAAATGAACTATGGTTAATTTTTTCCAATATATGATATATTTATGATATATAAATAATTATTTAAATTTAATATCATATATGACTTCCCACAATTGCACTTCATTGGAAAATAATAATTTTGGTCTTGCATATGTATGGACTATCATCTCCAATTAATGATGTGACATGGTTTTCATTTCATTTTATCATTGATGGAATAAATGATCTATTTATTTAAAATAAATCAGTTATATTAAATTGTAATTATTTTATAACATTTTAATTTTATTTATATAACTTTTCCCCTCAATTAAAAAAAATAGAAACAACGTTCATGTGTACATAATGACTACCATCACATTGAATAGTTTAGTACACTTTATATCTATAACTTCATTAGATTTATATAAAAACATATAAAATGAATATATATGGTATTTATACCAAGTTTTAAATAATTTAAATTTTTTATATGTGGTGAAAATAAATGGAAAAAAATTACTAATCCCAAGAATACAAGAAAAACATAACAATTGACACTAGAAATGGTAATTTAAAAAAAAAGGCATTAATTAATCGAGTGACTATTTCGTAGTTCCTTGAAACACATGTTCTTAGAATTAAGAATCACTATTTTTAGGTAGTTTCCATTGGATATATTTATGTAACTGGAAACATCCAATAGGACATTATCCGAAGAGGACCTTCTTTCCAAAGGCATGTGTTCGTTAAGTTTTTTTATACTTTACGATACTTAAGAACGTGCATTGCTCGAGAGGATGGGAGGTAAGACTCATCACTCCCTTTTGGGGAGAAATTATTGTCTACTCCGACACTCTCTCTGTATAATTAAAATATTTTCATCAATCCTTATTAATTCACCAATTATATTATAAGTGTCCCTTTGAATTTATAATCACTTATTAACATGTGTAAAATTGAGAACCATTATAATGCCTTCATGGTTCTTCATAAATCAAAAAATCTGCATGTATTCGAGGTTTTACATCAATGGTATCCTCTAATATACCAATTATAGATTATGTTTTAATCATTCTTATAATGATAATGGTTTTTAAGCCACTCAGTGGGGAACTCCGTAATTTTTTGTCATCCAGGGAGACAATGGTTTGTTTTAATCTTGGGATCGTGATCATAAAACGAGCTACCTATGTATTCTTGTGAAAGGAATCAGAACCCTCATATTTCGGTACGACATAATAGGACACATCATACCTTTTAAGTTTATGTGATAAGAACCTCTAAGAAGAAGGTGCTTAGATTAAAATAAGTGTGGGACTTATGCCGAAAGAGGTCATGGAACATGAAAAGGATATAAGTTATTAAGTAGGATCAGACCCTATTAGGAATATGGTTCAACGAGAATATGGTTTCTCTGAAGTGTTGGGTTTGAACCTCAAGGAGGCATCCTATGTATCTCATATGGATGAGAATAAAATCCAGCGTAGTTCGATGAATTTCATAAGAGAGTATGGTCCTAGGAGAGTGATGAGTTTTGGCTTAGTACCTAAAAAGGATTCCTTGATTATTTAAGGATTGTATTTGGGGATTATTTTTTAATGAGGATACCCAATTTGGGGGAATTATGGTTGGATGAGATCAGTCCCTGAAAAGGCTTCCTACGTATCCTAGCATATACAAGAATGAGAGTTCTCATAGTTCATTGGCAAGTGTTTTTGGACATGTTTCAACCATCACATATCTCTAATCCCACGTGAGTCATGGTCGGTTTGAGAAAAAATAGAATTTGAAAGATTCAACAAATCCGCTTCATGATTTTCCTCCCCTACTGATTGAAGAAGGCGTGTTGACCATGGAAGAGCGCGAGGCGAAAAACCTTTCCTGTATTCTATTTACATTGGATATGAACCCAATGTAAAAAAGAAGGGGTCATGGTGTGGGGCTTACTCCTAAGAAGGATGCCCATTTTAGGTTGGTGGGGGATTACTCCTAATGAGGATTCCCATATGATGTTGGTTGGGGATTTCTCTTAATGAGGATGCCCATTTGAGAATTAACCCAACACAGGAGTCGGGTGATGAGGATTGTGGAGTTTCATGAGGAGTGTATCAACTTAAGGTACTCAAGGAATACATAGGGAGTGTCCAAACATGTAACATGTAAAAGGAACCAAGAAGAGTAAATCAACTCATGGCACTTCATTGAGTGTGATGGAGTTTCTCAAATTATGGTATTCAATGGTTGGAAGTTTGGCTGCATCAAAGGTGCACTGGATAATGTCATCAACCGGATCTGAAAAGGTCATGGTGCGATTCTCCATTTTTCATGGGGGTCGTGCAGGTGAACCGCCAAGGTGCCTCGCATAGGTGCTCTGTGTCGCCTCCCTGCAAAAGTACTCTTTATGAACCAAGACATTCTTTTCAGGTATG
Source organism: Viscum album (assembly GCA_963277665.1). Taxonomy (NCBI): domain Eukaryota; kingdom Viridiplantae; phylum Streptophyta; class Magnoliopsida; order Santalales; family Viscaceae; genus Viscum; species Viscum album. The sequence continues at coordinate 619,050,567 of OY728148.1, read as the reverse complement.
TTTTTCCTTTTTCTGGAGTATTGAGAAAAGAGGAGTTTCTGGAAATTTTTGAAGTACACACTATGTACTTTATGAGTACACGTTGTGTACTTCATTTCCACAGAAGGCCATGTGATGGCCCTGTCATGGCCACACACATTATCATGTGAGGTGATGTGGAGGCCGCTTAAATAAGAGTATATAAAAGACAAGTACACAACATATACTCTAAAATTACACACCATGTACTTTTTTTTATTGAATGAACCGGGGTCGCATATGATTGACAAAATCCACTTCATTTAGGTTTCCTTCGTCCGAGAGCACCAAACATCCATGGATCTTTGACGAGCACCTGATCCTCCATCCATCCTCCGAATCAAACTCTGTCAGTTGCACTAGAATCACATTGGTGTTTTCTCTCTTCTTCTAGAGCACCATTTTACAATTCCTCCTCTTTTCCACGTTATCTTGGGTTGAACATTGTATCATTTTTGTAGATCTATGACGTTTTAAGGATATTCACGCTTTGATGTTCAATTATATTGTTCTCCTAACCCCTATGTAGGTGGTTTGTGCCTTTTTATAGAAATTTGTTGAGTATTATGTTCAAATTCCACAAATGCCCTTGAATTTTTTATTTCCTGTTTACTATTTTTCACTTATTGTTTTCCTGCTTTGCTTGTATGCCTGAGTAGAGGTTATTGTTTGTGAATTGGGTAATTTTTTGTTCTTTAGATATATTTCCCATGCATGTTTTTCCGGTATTTGAACCTCGGGTCTAGTTTTCCTGTTTGGATGTTGTTCCTTTTCTATGCCTAGTATTTTATAATAGAGTGTCTTATGTTCTGACATGCTGTTATGTTGTAGACTTCTAGACAAGTAGTTTTTGAGGTTTACTTTGGTCGTTACATGATGCTATGCTTTTTGACTTTCACAAGGCCATGAGAACATGGTGTATAGACCATAGAGATAATTGACTTTGAGGGCTTCTCTAGAGTGTCTTTATAATTACGATGTGAGACCACAGGGGGATTTGATGTTGAGTGCTTCCCCAAATTGTTAGTAGTTCCTTGACGCGGGCCACAAGGGGAATTGACGTTGAGTGCTTCCCCAGAGAGCCTTTAGTATGACACGAGACTATAAGGGAAATTGATGGTGATTGCTTCCAAAGATAGTTTATACTTTTTCTAAACTAGAGGGGTGAGACTGTGTGTGCCGCCCTGAGGGATGCTTTTTCATGATAGTTAGAAATACAGGGGATAGGCTGTGGGTACTTCCTAGAGGGTTACCTGTAGTGTTATCATTTTTTCTGTTGCTTTCTATGTGGTGTTTTAAATTCTTAAACAGTGGATTTTTTACTGCTTAGTGCTTCCGTGTTTACTACTTTCTGAACATTTACCTACCATATACTCACTGACTGTTAGGCACATATCTTCGGGTGGTTTCCTTCTGGGATTTAGTCTCACTACCTATTTAGGCCATGATTTTGGGCCAAAACTAATTATATTTCTGCCGGTATAGACAATTGTAAGTGCCCTTCGACTTCAGGTACATGATTTCATTGGATCTGGAGAGCATGGGACTAAGCCAGGGCTTGCGCTGCTGAGGAGTTTCTCATCTGTTTTTATTTTGTACTTTGGTTTAGTACTGTATTCATCATTATGACTTGTTTGGATACTCTCCTAGAAATATATGTATCTTGAATCATATATATATATATATATATATTTATATATATTCTCCATTTGTTTTCTCAATCAGTCTTCCATTGTTCACTATTTTTGGATATTTATTGCTTCTTCTATAGCGTGTTGTTTACTTCCACATAGTACTCTGCCAATGAGGGCCTAGTTTCCCCACCATTAAATGTTGGGCCTTCTCATCTAGTCAGCATCCTCTCGTATTCGGGAAAATGTGCTTGAGGCCATGTGACCAACCGGGTACGGGGTAACCCTGGGTGGCTTCCGGAACCGGGGAGTTACAATGTGGTATCAAAGGGTTTTTTTTCTCTTGACTAACTATTTGAAGCCTATATCCAGGGATAGAAAGGAATTGTAACTTGTTGTTAAGCTGTGACTTGGAGTAGCTAAACCGGGTACAGGGAAAATCCGATCTACTATATTATTTCAATTTTTATGGTATGCAATTTTACAGTTGATTTGATTTTACCGTTGGGTGATTCACATGTATTATGCTATTACCGTTGATGTTATTGAGGTTTTATTTCTGACGTAACCCAATGAGATTAGGGTATTCCATCTCATGCATCATATTGTAACTTTTTAGAAATAACATACCAAGAATCCTTACCATGTCATCTAGGATGCATTAGTGATTGCATGTTGTTGTGTTAGATGTTGTGTAGAATATGCTTGCTGTTGTGATAAATGACTTGATAGAGATATCTGATATTTGGTAAGGAATTCTGTGTACGGTTTTGTTTGAATGAACACCAAACATTGGTTCTTGAGGTATTATGGGCCCTAATATACCGGAATTTGGTTGATCATTTAACATTCTTTTTTTGTTTATAACTTGTATAGGGTTCCAAAGATTGATTCACGGGGAGTATGGGCCCTCACATATCAGAATTTGGTGCATTCTATGCTTTTTTAGTGTTTTGTTGGTTCCAAAGTAGTTTCTGAGGATTACTGTCCCAGAAAACCTAGGATTAACGATGTGTAATGACATGTACACATCATGTGTTCTTCTATTCAGGAAGAATGATTTTTTCTTAAGTACATGCCATGTACCTTTTATAAAAGTCGTGTAGTCTCTTACCATTTCATAAGTTGTGTGGGAAGAGACATGGGATGGGGAATGTCTATAGTGAACACACCGTGTATAATCCATAAATGTCATGTAGTGTCGACCATGTGCCAACTTGTGTCACTTACAACACAAGATGGTCGAGTCGTGCAAAATACACACCATGTGCCTTATATACACACCGTGTAAACTAACTCATGTACCCGGTCCTATCATGAACAACACAGGTTAGTGTCAACCCCTTTATTGTACGTTTGGTGTCTTCCTTGAACACGTTGTGTAGTTTGACCTAGGTACCTGACCATGTATCATACAATATGGGCTAGTGTTATCCCTTCCCATACACGTCGTGTCTATCTAGAACATGTCCTATAGTGTGAGCCGTGTGTCAGGGTGTGTCACGAACAACATGGGCCTAGTGAAACTTGTCTAGTACATGCCGTATAGGACTTTTACACAGAGTGTAGTATTGTCTTAGAAGATCCTTGTGGCTTAACCGTGTAAAATTTCTTGGGAATGTGAAGAGAATTCAAGTACATGCCGTGTGTTTTGAGAACACACCATGTGTTCGGGGTGTTACACGACCCGTTTAGGAAAAAGTACATACCCATGTGAATGTCTTCAGGGAATAGACCGTGTAGGTATTGTACATGCTACGTTGTCATGTTTTTCAAAACATGAATGTTTTCTTCCTCTTTTTCACTTCATACACTCCTTGTTTTCGGCCCTTGATAATTCTGATCTAATGTGCGCGCTTGACCTTGCAGAGTCATGCCACTGAGATATCCTCTAATTGTATGCCAGTTTCTAGGCGGTGATCAGACACCGAACATGGCTGATCAGGGACCACCTACAGATCCCCCTATTATGCCAGTCTTGGTCCCAGTAGTTATACCTATTACCGGTGCTAAAGGAGAGTTCAGGGAAGGCTTCATGAGGATGATGCAGACTTCCCCAGGAGTGTCGCCTCCTACCCAATCAATGGCTGATTTGATGCGGGTCTTCCATCAACAGCATCCTCCCACTTTATCTGGGGAAGGATGAACATAGGATGCATTGTCAGGGCTCAAATCCATGCTTGCGATATTTGGGCATCTCGAGATGCCACCAGAGAGGGTATTCAAACATTCTACCAATATGTTATGGTATTCCACCAAGAGATGGTGGGATGTGATCTTAGAGGTAGTTTATCAGTAGGTTATGGCTTGGGAGGAGTTCCCGCACATATTTAATGACTAATTCTATCCAGATACACTGTTCGCTGATCAAGCCTCGGTGTTTATGAACCTTGAGAAGTATACCCTATCAGTTATGGTGTACTCCTCTCGCTTCACCGAGCTTCTGCATTTCAAAACCTTCATAGGAGGATATTTGTTATTCCTGGAAAGGAAGTTCGAGGATAGCCTCAAACAGGACATCCACTCTCAGGTGAATATATTTTGGTTGACTTACATCACTTATATCATCAACCAGGCACTGATCACAGAGCAGAATATGAGGGAATCCAGAGTTGTGAGCTAGGGCTTCTAGACTTTCAAAGTTAGTGCTCCACCCGCTGATAGCCGGAATCACCATAGGGAGAATACACAGGGAGATCTGAGTAGGCGGAATGCATCTTCTTGTATCTATATGGTGTGCTACTTGTGCGGGAGAAATGGGAATTCAAGGCTGCGGTGCCATAGAGACCTAGTGCATTGCTAATATTGCGGCAAGTTGGGACGCCTTTAGCGTTTCTGTTAGATCTTTTCACCAGAATATGGTGACAAGGGTTCTTCTATGACTCATCGTACAGAAGCATCTCCACTAGTTTCTCACCAGTCTAGGAACTGGAGTTCTTGTGGATGTTCAGGTCAAGGTGGAGGTTGTGGCCATGATGGTCAGTCTCTAGGCCACCAGCAATAGTAGGGTGGATCAGCTCAAAGTGGTCTGGTAGGGTCACAGGGCCGCGGAGCTGGCCAATAATTTTCAGTGGAGTAGACCCATCAAGAGAAGGACCCCATCCCCTCAACAGTTCAAGGTATGATCCTAGTTTCCTCTATTTTATCTTCATCTCTTTTTGATACTTGTGATACAAATAACATTATATCTGTCGCAGTTGTGTAGAGACTTGGGCTCTATATCTTTTCATCTATAGATGTTTTGATAGTAGAAATTATTTTCGGGACAAGAACATCTAGTGTATGTCAGTTAAAGGAGTTCCCTCTTGTGTTTGGTGGGTGTCACTTCCATTTGGATCATTATGTTCTGAAGATGAGAGGCTATGATGTCATTCTCAGAATGGATTGGATAGTTCCCTTTCAGGAAGTCGTCGACTGTTATCGTTGCGAGGTGAGTTTCATATCACAAGAGTCTGGATCGTTTCTTCATAAGGGTGACTGAGTTGTCCAGGCGAGCAGTGTGGGTCTAGAGAATCATGGGATTGGAGCAGTTACAACCCAGATTACTAGTCTTTATCTGGATGACCAGGGGACTAAAAAGTTATACTTTCTTCCATTGGTGGATTGTTACAGAGTTGTATTTCTAGATGATTTTTCAGGTTTTCATCTAGAGTTTGAGGTGGAATTCTATGTTGAGGTTGTGCCAGGGGTGACACCATTGTCCATTCCTCCTTATCGTATGGCTACGACAGAGTTGTTGGAGCTCAAGAAATAGTTGGAGGAGTTACAGGCCAAGGGTTTCATCTGACCTAGTACTTCTCCTTAGGGTTCACTTATCCATTTTATGAAGAAGGAAGATGGTGCTCTTAGGCTGTGTGTGGATTATCAGAAGTAGAACCAGTTGACGTTCATAACTGATATCCATTTTTGAGGATTTATGACCTCTTTGATCAGCATCGAGGATCCCGGGTGTTCTTGAAGATCACTTTGAAGTTCAGATATCATCAGTTTCACGTTAGACCATATGATATACCTCTAACCGCTTTCTGGAGTAGGTATGGTCAATACGAGTATATGGTTATGCCGTTTAGTCTCATGAACGCACCTGTAGTTTTCATGGCACTAATGAACCAAGTGTTCCATCCATACTTGGATTCCTTCATGGTTCATTTTGTGGATGATATCTTGGTGTACTCTCACACTCGACCCGACCATGCTACCGATCTTGAGATCATTCTGAGTACACCAAGGGAGCATCAGTTATACGCTATGATCTACATGTGCCACTTTTGGATGGATCTAATTCACTTCTTGGGTCATGTTATCTCAGAGACAGGAGTGTCAGTAGACCCAGAGAAAGTGAGAGCAGTAGTTCCCTGGGAGCAGCTGAAGAACATCTTTGAGGTGTTGAGTTTTCTAGCGATGGATGGATACTACAGACATTTCATTCAAAACTTTTCAGGCATTACAGCACCGTAGATAGGTCTGACTAAGAATAGGGTGAATTTCTTATGGCCCAAATCTTGTGAGTCAGCCTTTTAGGAGCTGAAAGAGTGGTTGACTTCAGCACTGATACTAGTATTGCTAGAGCTGGGAAAAATATATACCATTTACTATGACACATCATGTATTAGGATGTGAGATGTGCTTATTCAAGGAGATAGAGTCATTGTGTACGGGTCATGATAGTTGAGGCCACATGATAGGAATTAACCGACGCACGTTTTGGAGTTGGTAGTTGTTGTTCATGCCTTATGCTATTGGAGACATTGTCTTCTGGGAGATCATTTTTTGGTTTTTACCATCCACAATAGTCTGATGTACATCTACACACAGCGTGATCTGAATTTGATACAGCGAAGGTGGGTTGAGTACCTTCAGTCTGTTGACTTTGAGCTTCACTATACGCATTGGAAAGGAAATGTCGTGGGTGAAGCATTGAGAAGGAGGGCTTAGATATAAGTGTTTTGGGAGTACATCAGTGAGTGGAAGCCTATGGATCTGTTATATGAGATACATTTGGAGGTGGATGATAGATAGGGGTAGCATTTCCTTTCTTCTGTAGTTGTTACCTCTACTCTTCGGGATCAAGTTCGATGAGGCAGCTATCAAATTCTAAAGGCCCAGTTCTACAAGAAAGAGTTTCAAGAGAGGTCCCTATTCCTAGATGGACCATAAGAAAGGTTGAGATCATTCTTTTATAGGGACGCTTATGAGTGCTAGAAGATATAAACAAGGAGATAATGTGGTACTTTCATTCCTCAGTTTGGGCAGTTCATCCTAGAATCACCAAGATGTATCATGATATTCACCATTAGTATTAGTGGCCAGGTATGAAGAGGGATGTCAGTGGTTTCGTCATGAGGTGTTTCAGTTGTCAGCAGGTGATGCAAGAGAATCAGTGACCAACATGGATTTTTTATTAGTTACCCATTCTTGAGTGGAAATGGAATGATGTTACAATGGAATTTGTGACCGGTTTACCAAGGACGCCTTGACAGAATGACGCTGTTTGGGTTGTCATTGACAGACTCATGAAAGTTCCTGACTTCTTGCCAATCAAGGAGACCTTCAGTGTTGATGAGATGGGGAGGTTGTACATCTGTGAGATTTTACATCTACATGGAGTTCCACGCTCCATTGTTTCAAACAGGGATGCCCGTTATACTTCTCATGTATGGAAAAGGCTTTAGAAGGCTTTGGGAACACATGCACTTTTGAGTATAGCTCACCATCCCTAGACAGATGGTCAGTCCAAGATTACGATTCAGGTGCTTGAGAATATTCTCCGAGCATGCATTCTGGAATTTAGATGTTCTCGGGAGAAACATTTACCTCTCATGGAGTTCTCCGACAACAATTTTTTTCCTGAAACTATTCAGATTGCTCCTTATGAGGTTTTGTACATCATGCCATGCCGATCACCTTTATGTTGGCTGGTGGTAGGAGATGTAGCTTTGCTAGGACCTCGTATTGTTCAGCAGACCATAGAGCAGATAGAGCTGATTCAGAAGAGGATGGTTATTGCACAGTCTCATCTGAAGTCTTATACTTATCAGCAGAGACAAACTCTAGAGTTCGAGGCTAGGGATCAGTTTTTTCAACATGTCATACAGAGGTTGGGACATAATAGGATTAGGAGATAGGGTAATCTTTTGTCGAGGTACATCGTGCCATTTGAGGTGTTGCAGAGATTTGGGCCGGTTGCCTATCCATTATAGTTACATCAGAGGTACCATGATATGCAGGACGTCATTCCAGTTTCTCATCTCTAACATTACATTCCAGAACAGTCTCATGATTTCGAACCCGTGGAAGTTGAGTTGGAGGTTGATGCATCATTCAAGGAGCATCCTATCAAGATTGTCGATTGCAGTACAAAGGTTCTCCACGGACGGTCAGTTGCTTTGGTATGGGTGTTATGGCATCACAGGAAAGTACAGGACAAGACTTGGGAGAGGGAGGCAGATGTACGATCGCAGTGGCCAGTGCTATTCAGGGTATCTTCTTCTCTGCCTTAGTAAGGAAATTTGGGGATGAATTTTTTATGGGTGGAAGTTTGTAAGAACCCAGAAATTATTTTTAGGTATGTTTTTCCTTTTTCTGGAGTTTTGAGAAAAGTGGAGATTCTGGAAATATTTTATGTACACACCGTGTACTTCATCTCCATAGATGACCATGTGATTTCCGTGTCACGGCCATACACATGGTCGTGAGGGGTGATGTGGTGGATGCTTAAAGCGGAGTATGGAAAACGCGAGTACATGCCATGTACTCCAAAAGTACACTTCGTGTACTTTCTTTTATTTTTATTAAATCCACCAGGGTCACTTCTGATAGATAGATACCACTTCTTTTATGATTTCTTCGTCCGAGAGCGTCGAGCATCCACAGATATTCAATGAGCCCCCGATCCTTTGTCCTTCCTCAGAATAAAACTCTTTCGATTGTGTTGGAATTGTATCGGTGAGTTCTCTCTTCTTCTAGAGCATCACTTTCCAATTCCTCTTCTTTTCTATGTTATCGTGGGTTGAATATTTTATGTGTTTTCATAGATCTACAACATTCTAAATAGATTCAAGATTTGAGGTTCATGTATACTGATATCCTATCCCTGAGGTAGGTGGTTTTTTCCTTTCTATATAAATTTGTTGAGTATTATGTGAAAATTCCACGAATAACCTTGAATAGGGTATTGTGTGTTTACTGTTTTGTGCATTTTGTTTGCCTACATTACTTGTATGTCTGAGTAGAGGTTATTGTTTCTGAATAGGGTAATTCTCTGTGCTTTGGATGTATTGCACATTCTTGTTTTTCCTGTATTTCACCCTTGCGTCTAGTCTGCCTATTTGGATACTGTTCATTTCCATTCCTAGTATTGTAGGATAGAGTGAATTATGTTCTGACACGATGTTCTGTTTTAGACTACTAGCCAAGTAGTTCTTAAGGTCAACTTTGGCCGTTACACAATGCTATGATTGTTAACTAACATAGGGCCGTGAAAACCTGGTGTATAGACCATAGGGAGCATTGACATTAAAGGATTCTCCAGAGTGTCTTTATAATTACGATGTGAGACCTCAAGGGGGAATTGACGTTGAGTGCTACCCTAGAGTGTCTTTATTTTCTTGATGTAGGCCATAGGAGTAAATGACGTTGAGTGCTTCCCCAGAGCACCTTTAGTACGATATGAGACTATAAGAGGAATTGACGGTGAGTGCTTCCCTAGAGAGTCTATAAATTAGCTGAACCAGAGGGGTGAGAATATGTTTGCTGCCTAGAGGGTTGCTTTTTTTGTGATAGGTATAACTAGAGGTGATAGGTTGTGGGTACTTTCTAGAGGGTTACGTGTAGTGTTATCTATTTTGTTGTTCCTTTCTGTGTGGTGTTTTGACTCCTTAAACCATGTATTTTTTACTTCTTAGTGCTTTCTTGTTTACTGATTTCCGTACTTTTACCTGCCTTATACTCAATTAATATTAGAGACAGATCATTAGGTGGTTGCATTCTGGGATTTAGTAACACACCCTGTTTGGGACATTCTTTTGGGCCCAAATAGATTATATTGCTATACTTATATACAATAGAAATCACCCTTCGACTTCTGGTACCTGATTGCATTGGAGCTGGAGAACATGGTACCAAGACAGGGCTTGCGATGATGAGGAGTTTCTAATCTATTTTTATATATTTCTTTGGTTTAGTACAGTATTCGTCATTTATAATTTTTTTTCTGATTTCCAAGACATATATGTATCTTGCTTCATATATATATATATATATATATATATTGCCCCAATAATTTTCGCTATTAGTCTTTCGTTGTTTACTATTATTAGATATATAATACTTATGCTATGGTGTGTTCTTTACTTCCGCAGAGTTCTCTACAAATAAGGACATAGTTTCCCCACCATTACATCAAAGGCCCTCGCTGCTAGTCAGCAGCCTCTGGCGTTCTGTGAAATGTGCTTGAGGCCATGTGACCAACCCGGTACGGGGCACCCCTAGGTGGCTTCCGGAACATGGTCATTACAAACATCATATAGGTGCGGTGTACAGGTGCTCCACACAGGTGATCCATCCAAGTGCAGTGTGCAGGTCATGTGTGCAGGTGCAGTGCGCAGGTGCTTCCCGCAGGTGCAGAGCGCAGCTGCTCCACAAAAATACATATTTTCTAGACCCTAATGAGAATTTTAAACACTATTTCCCCTTAATTCTCTCTTCTCTCTTGTTTTAGAGAGATACCTAAAAAAAATTGAGGGATCTTGGAGAAATAGCTACGCAATGGGAGCTTTGGGACTTCTTACAAATTTTTATGTCTATGAAATAGGGTGCCCAAGGGTCCCATTTATAGTCGTTGAGGGGACCTGATCGAAGGGATGTTTTCCGCATAATTCCTTCTTGTAGGACCTCCACGTAGGTCCACCACGTAGGTCCCTTTGTGAAATTTATCCATTATGCAAGTGCCATAACTTTTGATCTGTAAGCTTGTTTGGGCCCCGCGACATGTCAAATTTAATGTTTGAAGATATCTACACTTATTGAGAAGGTAAATACACCATGTCTGATACAAAAAAACTCAGAAATTAAATTTAATGTTTTGACACCATTCCATCACCGATCATGGAAATCCACTTCCTACTCCTAGATAGGGAAATTTCTACACTTATCCATTGGTATGGAGTGATATTTTGGAACATAGAAATCCATCCTGCAAATTATTATTTCTTAGTGAAAACATATTTACTCATACTTTACATTTGTTTTATATGCAAGAATCATATCATCACTCTACAAAAAAGTGCATGGAACACATTTTATGGTGTCTACAGTGACAAAAGACTATAAGTAAATAATATTTTGTAAGATATATATTATTATGGTAATTTAATACATATGCAATAAACCTATATTTATTATTTAAGAGTTTTATAAACATATGATGGATGTCAAACCTAAGGAAAGGGTTTCTCAAATCACTTTTACTTTGATGGGACATATTCCATATTCACCACTTATTCCATTGTGTAGTGTATATACTTACCATTTTGATATTGTATATCATTTATCTATTTATCTTAATGATATTTAATGTTTCATTTTATATTATTTATTTCATAGGACTTATGATAAGAAAAATTCCATAGTGGTAGAGATTTATTTTACAATCTAATCATTATTTAATTTTTTTTTGTTAATGTATTCATTGAATAAATTTTTTGATATTTATATTTAAAAATAATTATCATTTATTCTGTTATTGCTATTTAATATCTTTTTCATTAAATAGAACAATTTTTCAACACTTAGGTTCCCTAAATTAATGAGAACCACATTGATGTATATTTTAATTTATTTCTCTCTTCGATCAAAATTTTTTTTATATAAAAATAAAAATTTTCAATAATGGGTATGAAGAATTATTTAAAACATTTCCAAATTCCATATTAAAAAACTTAATTATCCATTATCCATTATTCCATTTAAAAATGAAATTAAATGAATCATGACATCAGTTTCAAAATAATCCTCTATAGAATTTTACCAGAAATATCAATAGACGAATTGTTTTAACATCAATCAAATGAATAGAATTTGATTCCATCAAAAACACTAATCCTTTAAGGATTATATTAAATTTACTAAAAGGTTATTTTCGAATAAAAGTATTTTAATATCTTTTTTGAGCTTTCATTTTTAAAAATATTTTCATAGAAAAAAGTCTATATTCCTAAAAATTATTTTTATTGAAATTTTTCTAGTTTCTTTATTCATAAATAATATAAACACTTTAATCTAAAATTTAATATCCTATTTCATGTTTTATTGATATCATCCTTAATTTTTATTTCAATTTATTGTGGTTGGATTAGCTGATGATATACAATTTTATTACTATTCACCATATAAATCGTGATGGTTATTGATTTTTTAATTCGATTGTTGTATGTATTATCTTTTAATATGTTATTTTTCAATAAGAAATTTTAAATGGATTATATTTAACCCCTTCGATATAAGGAATGAATTTTAATGAGTAAATTATGGTCGGTTCCTAGTTATAGATAGTCCATTGAGGCATCAATAGGTGTCCTGAGACTAATCAGTTTGAAAAATTAATTATGTTTCTATTGACATGTTTACATTATCCTGTGAAAAGAAATTACATTCTATTTTAGTTGTTGGAAATTATGCATTTTCATATTATAAGATTAATTATTTATGTCCACAATATTATAAAAAAATTTATATTAACCATTTGTATATTTCAATCTCTTGTGATTATTTATTTTTATTTATTTAATTATCATTTTTTATTCCATATTATGATTATTTTATTTATAAAATAGAATTTGATTAATCTAACAACATTTCTATATTTATTAGGATTATTTATCCGTGATGGATTTCATGGTCCAGTTACCCTTACTAAGCATCTATGATCCCACTTTCTTATGTTTTATGTTCCCCAAGTTACCATGATGTTTTTTTGATTTATATGTCAGGATATTCTAATTGAATAATAGTGTTTTCAATGAAAAGAACCATTTTAATTTATGTATTAAATTTTAAGGTCTATTTAAAATTAATATTTATTTTATTAAGACCACTAAACTATTTGGACCTACAGTATGTGATTCCATGTATATTTTGATAATATAATAATGTATCTTTCGAATCTTGGCTACTAGGGAGGTGGTATTTAGCGTTAGTATCAGAGGAAGTTTAGAAGAAGTCATAGTAAATAGTTTTGGGAAACATAGATTAGGTAATCTAACCTAGTGTTAATTATTAAAGAGAATTATTGAATAAAATAAAAAGTTGTAACATCCTAACCTAGGTTCCACACATTGGTACCCAGGGCATGTCTGTCACATAAACCCAAGCATGCCTTCCTATACAAAAAAGGATACCAACTAGTAGTGAGAGCCTTATATCGATGATAAGGATACTATACCCACTATATCGATGAAAAAAGTGTAAATAAATGAGAATAACCATATTACATAACCAATATCAAAACCAAACATGTATCACATGATTATCAAAACAGAAATAAAATATCCAAAACTAATGGAATAAAAATGGAATGACAAATTCATGTAAATTATCATATGAAAATCCAATATACTGGCACACTAACGCTCCAGATTTTATCCTGACACCTATATATTACCCTCATCTATGCTCCATCCCACTATAACCATCAGACATAGTGCTCTTTCCCATATCATGTCATACAAATATAATGTTTATTGGATTTCCCATCAAGAGTCATTAGTAGGGTGTGAGTACAACATAGTAGTCCACCACCAATGATGTTTAAAAAATCAATTGAATAATATAGTATCCATTTTAATAATGAATAAAATAATATATTTAAATTAATCAGCTTACACATATTCAATTATTCCTTATTTTACTACATAGTACCATGGGTTCCTAATGGAACCTGATCCATAATAACTACTTTGATCCCTGATGAAGTATGATCTATCCATAAGGGATATCATATATCACAATAAATAGATTATTAATTATCATTTAATTTCAATTTTTATTAATTATAATTGGAATAATAGGCCAGTGGAAATATTTTGGGTCTAGAATGCTATGTCTATCACCCAATGGGTATATGAAATAGTTGTCTATCTCCAATAACTTGTTTATCAAACAATCACATAATTGGGATTTAGAAGTAGGAGCCCGAGTCCTACACTCATTTATCACCATGGGATATTGATGTACCAGACCACATGCCACTCACTTATATCATTTTATCCCAATGGTATTTTAAATTAGTATTCCATGTCACACACACATTTATCAATAAATAAATAAAATAAATAATATCACATTTTTCATGGTTAATAATCTATAAACCATTCGAAAACATTTCACATCATGATATATCATGACAATTTATCACAATAACTCATGATTCAATACATTAATAATATGAAATAATATGCACAATTCGGTATTAAATGATTTTTCAATATTCAATTTATATAACCCATTATCACATTAAGGTCTATTCAACTATCTCATAATCCTTATTATCAATTAATTTTTAACACATTAACTGACTAATTACACAATCCCAATTTTCCATTAATACAAAAATCACATTATTCAATTAATTAATTATCCCATCAGTTAATCTAAATCCACTAATTTCAATTGCCACAATTTTACAAAATTCATTATTACAAGGAAATTAAATTAAATCAATTTAATCTTCATTTTAATTTTCCAATCACAGAAAATTATAAATTCAAAATTACATAAACGAAATTAAATCAATATTAAAGGATTATAAATTTAAACCAGGAACCAAAAGATTGATAAAAAATTATCACCAATGGAAATCCCCAATTGAAGAGGAACATCAAAGATCATTACAAACAATGAGATTTAGCAACAATACATAGTTCCTATATCAAAATAATCATGATCCAAAAATCCATGATCTAGTCCATCACATAATAACAAAACAACCCATAAAATGATGACGAAAATATGGGAAAAATGAATGAAATTGTACAGGATGGAAATCTCATACCAGGATAGGTGAATATCTTCAATATGGGATTTGTTTTTTCCAAGAACAGAGAATGGAAGGCCTTTGAATACATCCATGAACCATAAAATAATATTGAATATATTTAGGGGTGAATTAGGAAATGTTAGGGGGGAAGTATCATGGGTTTGTGAATTTTTAATATAAATTTTTGGGGATTAAATTTCTATTCACATGGTTTCCCAATCGATCTCACTATTTCACCAAACTAGGATTAAGAATTCACCTCCTCCCAAAGAGTCACATGGTTAATATGATAAGGGTCAATGAAATTACCATATATTTACCAACTATGTTATTCCCCTCTATTTGGGTTCGCACGATTTTCTAACCTAGCCACGTGGTTTCAAAAAATAGCCATCCTAACTTGTATTTCCATACAACCTTAAAAAACCTCAAAATTTCACCCAAAAAACCATAGATAAGACCGAAAAATGATATAATACAAACATGGAAATAAATTGTACCATAAAAAGATTATGACAAGTACCAAAAAATGTATAGGATATTACTATATCCCCACCTTATAAAATATCTTTTTTAAGATTTACTCTTAATCATCTCTATGATTCCGAGCCAAAAATATTTGGCCACTAAACCTGCATATCTTATTCTCTTTTAGAGGATTCCACATAAATATTTCCCTATTTAAATAATACTCAAACTAACAACATGGTATTTCCCCACAGAACATTCTCACTATGATACAACACAGATATGAGATTCTATTTAATGGAAAAATATGTCTCAAGCTTAACTTCTCCCACATCTATCATATGAGAAGGGTCAAGGGGATATTTTTGACATTGTGATACATGAAAAACTATTTTCATAACAATACAACTCTATAGAAGATCCAATTTTTCGTCCACCATCCAAAATAATATCCATATCTTCAAACATTCTAATGAACATACGCACCCGATTGCCCAGTCACTGAATCCCTTAGTGACCCAATCTAGGAAACACCTAAAATAACACACAATCACCTGTTCTAAACTCTTGAAGTTGTCAATATATATTATCATAGGACATCAATCTACTCTGATCCATATCCATATTATTTTGAATTACCTGAACCTTACCTGATTAATCCTTCATATGAACCATCCCCAACAACTCTAACTCAATGGCATCCATCTAGAATAGAGATCAATTGTATGCCCTATCAAAAGTGCCTCATAAATTCCCATATAAATTGTATCCTAATTACAATATTTATTGGTGAACACTCAATGTGTGATATTTAATTCTTCCATGATCCAAGAAAGTCATGAACATACACTCATAACATATCCTCAAGTAATAGTATAGTACATTGCGACTTCTATTCTATTTTTGGGTTGATTTCGTTACTCAGATAAACCTATGTACCAAGAGAAATAAACATGACCTTATAGAATCATGAAGTAATACATGATTCAAAGTCTAAAATAATATTCAATGTATCCTTTTGTTGATGGACTATCTCTGAAATGTAAAGTTATCCCAACTGATCAATTGAAAAGGTCTTACGTATATTAAAGAAATGTGTTACTTTCTTATATGGGTATACGACCACCCAAATAAATTCATACATATAGGGAATATTAAGTAGATCTACCATGATGTACATAGTATCTTCTTCCAACATCGATTCCATAATTGAAAATGGATTTAGTCAACCACCAGGTCGTTCATAACTGGTATTCACATGTTGAAATGTGTAGTATTGTGTCATGACCCATACAATATATTTTCTATATATGTCACAAATTCTGTTGGTGCAGTTCATGGTACATTTTGGTAAAACCTAGATGTTCCACCATCCTCAAGGAATTAAATTAAAGAATCATATCCTCTCAAATTATCGTCACCACAACAACACAATTTCTGACATAGATGATCTCAACATCATCTAATGTCCAGACAGAAGGTGACACCCAACCATCAAGGATTTACCTATAGAAAAAACACTTCATATCCTCATACCGCATGTTATTAATCAAACTCACAAGTACAGACTCCACTAAAATTGATATGCGATTCATGAGCTCCTACCTTTCCTAGGACACAACATGAATCTCATCTAGTAATGTCATCATTTTCCAATATGTATTAGACACCAAAATTTCTTATGACTATTTTTTCTAGTTTTTGTGTTATAAAAACTATTTCCCTTTCATGGTGTATATTCATGAAAAAATTGAAGGAATACATATACTCAACCATCCCACACTCTCAAATTTTCTAATATTGTGGAAAATGATAAAAATTGTGCTCTAGTGATCAGTATCCACACTAAAACGTTCACCAAAAAGGTAATGTCTCCAATACATAAAGAAATAATCCAATTATGCATAATAAAGTTCGTTCATACAGTAGTTCTATCCAGATGGCATTGAATACCATGTGTGATAGGCTACAGATCAATCTCCTTGTATCAAAAATTCCATATGACCTATCATATAAGCATCACAAAACACAATATACTCATCACCTGACTCAGGTAGGATAATTATCAGTTCCATAGTTAAATGCTTCTTATAATCTTAGGAAGAATTCTCACAATCTTCTGTCAAGGAAAACATTAATCCCATCATAATCAAGCACAAAATATGTTTTTTAAAATATTAAAATTATTGGATGAACCTCTAATAATATCCCACTAATCCCAGGAAACAATTAATATTGAAAACTTTATTTGGATGCTCATATAAAACATCTTCCTGAATCTTCACTAGGAATATACACACACCTTCCACTAAGATTATGTTCCCCAATTTTATCAATATGGACTTGAAACATAGATATATTAATATATATTCAATTCTCTCACATTGTACAAAAAACTATATCAAGGGGATCATCATTATCATAATGAGTCATTGAGTACACTATGATGTTTCCCACAAGCACTACCACAAATTGATCATGTTTTGGGTTGAAGATTCTATTCATTAAGGTCATAAACACTATTGGAATGTTTTTAATTCTTATAAAATCTTGAAGAACTCATAAATTTCATACATTCTTATGAATGTCATCAAAGGTATATTAGACGGTAAGAATAAAAATTCATAAGACTCTACATTAAACTTAATCATAGATAAAACAAAATATCCCCTCAACTGGTCAAAAAATTTCATTGACATGTGGAAGAGTATAACGATTCTTCAATTTCATCTTGTTCAACATCTAATAATAAATACATATGTGTAGAGTCAAATTATCCTTCTTATCAAAGAAACCAGGAGAATCCCAAGTTGAGGTACTGAAATGGATAAACCCCGTATTCATAAACTATTCCAACCCAGTGTTTATCTCTTGAATATTTTTTGTTTCATTTTTTTATATTGAATAGAAACTAACTCATCTCCTCGAATGATCTCATTTATAAATTAAACTTCTCTATAAGGTGGAGGCCCAATGATTTATTTATGGGGAAATCCTAATATAAGTTCACTATGAATGAAATTAAATCATTCTTTACAACTTCTTCATCCTGAAATATAATATAAAACTATGTGTTGAGATCCCCCACTTACTAGTGAACTGGACCTGCATGACCTTCCTTGAAATCCAACTCTCCAAGGTAAATATAGTTTTCACCCTTAGGAGACATACAAGTCACTCATCTATTGTAACAATCATCGTGGGTTCAGTATGATACTAAACAGTACATATATATAATTATGTTGAATACATACATGTTAAGGATATATAGTTCCTAAATGAAATGACACTACCAAACCATGAGAGAACACCACATGAAAAAACATATATCTTTTTAGAATATCACAAGGAATTTATATTTTCATAACCATGCACAGAAATTTCACCACCAATATCAAACCATTGAAAACATGTGATGATATAAAATAACGAGTGACACTTGTATCAAATTAACACTAGATATTATAAAGGCTATAATAATAGTACCCTTATTTTTGGACGGTTCAACAACGCTATCCAGTCGTTTAGGGTGAAATACATTAAAATGTATTACCCCTATTCCATGCGGTACTATCTGAGTCCCTTGAGTTTCACCACTCTGTTGATACGAGTTCTCTTTCATAGAAGCACCACATCCCCTACCTTGAATATCATTGAATATATAACTACCAATACTATATTGTTACATAATAGAACAACCCCTTCCCAAACACTATCTCTTCCTCGAATACACATTACTACTAATCTATCATCGGTTCCTATAGAACCTCTATTGATTTCTCATATGGCTGAAATATTAGCTCTCTTCTAGTGGTTGGGGGCACAATCTACAAAAGTGACCAGAAATACCAAAAATGTAATTGGTCACAAAAGTATGTTCATGCATGACTAACCCATCCAAATGGACACCATACACACCACTAATCTTATCATAAATCTCATAATGACTCTTACTTCTTAAGAATGTCTTACCTCTTGTATAAGGCCCCGACCTTAAACCTTACTTAATCATAAATTAAATGAATAATTCACATAGAGGATCATTTTAGGTTTAAAGGTCTAGAGAATTAGGTCATAACAATTACATCTCAAAAGATTGCATAGTAGAAACTTCTACTAAGTTTCCATAAAATAAAAAAACTCTAAAAAAGAAACATGTCTAGTTCCATGTTTTAGATAGCATGTATTTCCTTGAACCCATCCTTGACCCTATTCATCTTTTAGTCCTGGGGAAAACATTTCAAAAACAGGGGATGAGCATACAAATCCTAGTAAAGGATACACAAAGAAGGAAAACTGTTATTTTTTTCAAAACAATAGGTAAACCATGGATACTTTCCCAATGTAATACTTTAAACCTTTGTGAAGTGGTAAAAACTATTCATGGAATAAAATACCATTACTTACCCTTTTGTAACCAAAATATTACCATAAAACCCATATAAATAACACATAACATATAAGGTTAACTTGGGACATAAACATACTTAAATGGAATAACCATACGGTCAACTTCCACACATACTTAATGGAATAGCCATACAGCCAACTTCCATACCCAATGCATTGGAGGTTATAACGTAACCACCCGTCCTGGTATTCACGACACTACTCTTTCTATGGTTTATCACGTAACCACCTGTAAAATGTCCAAGTACCATCATTACACATAAAATATTGAAAATATAAACATTTCTATAACAAAATTTCACTTGCAATCACAATAAGTAATTCCAAGATATTGAATTAATCAATCCATTTTAAAAAATCATTTAAAATAGGTTTTTGAATCAATGTGTCCCATACCACTTTGAATATTTTAATCGAATTATAATTTTAAAACATTAATGTCCATATAAATAAATACTGAAAACCATATTGAAAACATGGACATTAAAGATAAAGATTTATTATAATGGATCTTTAAAACATTTAAAACTATATTTTTGTTAAAGAGTTTTTAACAAAATTAGAGACTCTTGAATACAAATAAATGTGGAATAACATTTAATCTGAACTTTATAATATCATGAGAATAAATGGATTCATGATATAATATGTCAACGGATAGTATACACACCATATAAGAGTGAATTGGTGCATAACAACAATGAAGTCTCAATGGAAATGTAAATTGAGAAGAAATCCATTATAAAGAAGGTATCCTTAAATTAAGGATAAATCTATCAAATAATTATGTGTGATAAATATAAATACACCCAATATAAGTGGATATTATGTATGAAACAATCAGAGTTCATTCACACATAATCTTGGAAAAACAAAACCAATGACATAGATATTTAACTCAATGAAATGCGATTGAGTTATGATTTCCCATACAAGTTCGTAAGAATTTATCAATGAGATGATTATGTGTAGAAATAGTATATCCACACATTGGTTTTTGGAAATTAAAACATAAATATTCCACACATAATCTTGGAATAATAATATCAAGAAGTAGAGGTTTTTAACCCAAGAATTGAAAGTGGGTTAAGAAGTTCCCTTACAGAAATCCGACAGCCTAACGACGTCACTTTAAAATTCAGAAAATGAGTTGATGAGAGAGAAAATGGTATCTCATCACTTGGATATAAAATTTAGATAAATAAGGATATATAAGAACATATCCCAACATAATATTATGTGAATTTAAAGACATAACAAAATAAGTCTTTTAAAAATAGGAGGGTGAAAGGTCCCCTTACCGAGTTGGGTAACTTTCGAAAGGTACAACCCATGGAAGAAGGGTCATACAATGAAGATGTAAATACCCATAAATGAAATTAAAAAAAAAAAATTGTATAATAATGGGAAGTACATACACCACTCAAATGAAATACTGTCAAACGTAGCATAAATGTGACAGGAATAAAAGTGAGATGAAAAATCCCTTACGAAACATCAGCAGCCCAACGACGCCACTTAAAACTTCCAAAAATGGATTTACGAGATCAAATTGTGTCTCTCATAATATGAACATAAAAAGTAAATTATTAGGAATATAAAATAACATCCCCAAACATAAGAATGATGATCTTAAAATAAATGACATAAAAGAGAGTACTTAAAATGAAAGAGAGAGGTTGGATCCCTTAACTCGTGTCTGACAGGACTCGATCGTTCTTTAATCGCCTGAATAATAAAATTTGGTAAATTTATAATTTCATAATGACCTCATTTAAAGATTATTATTCAGTTCATATCACATATTATAATGTTATAATAATTGGTTAATAATGTGAGTTCATATCAGATGTTTTTGCCGATGTTCGGTACATGAGTAAAAATTGAACTTGTTGGAAAAGAATTTTCCATATAATTATAGGTACATCATATCCAGAATAGTATTGATGTTTTAAATATCTTATATATCCCTTATATATTCATTTTATACTATTCCATAACATTTGAAAAAAAATTAAAAGCACCGTTCATGGAGACGGTAGGCAGTACGTATGCATGATCGCTACTTTCATTTTTTGTCCTATTAATGAAATTAAAACAAAAAAAGTGATATATATATAATAATTCCATAATGATATCTGTCATTTAGATGTAATATATTAAATATATATCCATTATATATATGTACTTATAATAATATTACATAACATTTGGAGATAAGAAATGAAATGTACCGTTCATTTAGACGGTAAGTCGTACGTACGCATGAACACTACATTAATTTATTTTTTTTGTATTCAATAGAATTAAATAATAATGATATAAAGGTATATTATAATTACATTAGGATATCAAATATAATAACATTAATTCCATCCTTTATACGTCCCACATATGGCAATAACAAATCCAATCACTTTGAGGGGGCGGTAGTCCCCACTTCCTAAAATGAAGATATCGCGTTTACCCATAATAGAAACCAGAAAGGTATTCCATAAATGAAAAATACATAAGCTTAAGGAAAACATAAACATATTATATATCATATATAAATATATTTACATCTTAATGGAAACCTTTGAAGGTGTTAAAAGAAATTGAACAATCATCGTTTCGTGAGGCAGTAATTCGCCATCCACAGAAACCATATGTTCTTTAACCATTAGACGAAGGTGTGTGAAATTGTAGCTAAAATAATTATTATAAAAACATCCTAGTATATTTAATATACTGGATTTTTTACAAAAAAAAATTAATAAAAAGAGTTAAGGGGTTTGGAGAAGCAAAATAAAACAAAAGAACACAAGAGAAGACATTACCGCTAAATCGGGTAACTCTCTTTGATTTGAGCTCAAAGGCTTCCATGGAAAGAATTATTCCTAATTTGAGGCTTCAATGATGAAGATAGGGATTTGGAGAGATGAAATGGGTAGGGTTTGGCCGATCCAAAGACTTTAGAGGTGTGTGTAAGGTGGTAGAGGTGGGAGACTTTTATAAGAGGAGAGGAGGGGTACTCTTGGAAAGTTATAAAATATTACTTTATTCTAAAATGTTTTTCGGATTTAAAAGGTCCCAAAAGGAAATATTTAGAGAATAAGGTGATAAGGTTTCGAAATCCACCCATCCAATAGGTTTGTGACAAGTGTAGGACTTATATTTCATCCTATCTTCTCATTTTATTTAAATCGTTCATTTATGAGGTAATCATTGCATCATCACAATGTCATAAATAAATTAATTTATTTAATGTATAAAAATTATGAAACAAATATCATGATTTATGAAACCTTTTTATATTTATAATTAATATTTATAGTCAAAAATATGACTTGTATAACCCTATTTAAAAATTTTTTTAGTAAAACAATTCATGTTTGTGACATTTTTATTTTAACTTTAAATAAAAAGTTATTTATGTCATTTTCCTACCAAAGTGGCTCCATGGGGTCCCCAAGTTGACCCATGGATTGTCTTGGTCGGCCATGACATATACAATGAGGGTAGGACATGTGTCTAGGTCATTTCATATTACTAAAACATTAATTTTAACTAAAATTACACTAATTCCCTTTAATCGCGATTAATAAAACTTAAAAGTTACTGTTCTCCGAAAATTATTTTAATCTCATTGAGCAACATTTTACTTATTAATGACAACCATGTATGTCATATTTTTTAATATCAAATCACAGAAGTTTCAACGTTTCATTTAAACGAAAAATCAGTTTCTTTAACTAGCACTTAGTGGTTTCACTATTCATCTAAAATTTAAGTTTTTCAAAAAAATACCAAAAATTCTCCCTAAGCTATATTTGATATTCCGAATTCAAAAATGATGTCTATTTTAAAAAATTCAAAACATATAAGTTAAATTAATTAATTGAAAAATTAATTTCCGCTGTCAGAGCAAATGGCGTGTTTTTATGAAACAATAAGTATCAAAAGATTGACACTAGTTTAAGTCCAATTTCAAGATAAAATTAATTACAAAGAACACTATTGGATTAAATTGTAAAAATATATTCTAATTTAATTTTAAAACCAATTCGAAAGATAGTCTAATCATAAAAATAAATTATATTAAAAAGAGGTTTTGAATTAAAATACAACATTTTTCACTATTCATTAAAAAATGAACTTTATCGGAAAAATACCAAAAATTTACACAAAGTAAATTTTGATGTCCCGATTCTAAAGAAGAATTTTATTTTGTCAAATATAAAACATAATATTTTGAAAAGTGGTTTTAAAAGAAGTTCGTCATTAAAAGGCGGTTAATCGACCTTTTAAAGCATATTAGAATGTTTACGCTTAAAATTGGATTCATTCGCATTTTTTTCCTCTAACATTTATTGTTAAAAGTAAAAATATTTGACAAACATATATAATCATTTTTTAGTTAGTTCTGTTCATTCCCCCCATTATAACGGCTAGGAGTTAACTCCAATTTAAAATAATATTATTTTATTATTAGAGTGCAACGTAAGATTCCCAAGAAACTCTTTGTTGCGTATTGGGTACGCCATCGAGCATAGCATCCCCTTTAACGTTATATTAATATTTTATTAACAAATATGGATAAATTTGAAATTTTCATATTTTTATTTACATGGGGTGTCACATCCTTCCCCCATTTTGGAAATTGCACCCTCGCAATTTTAAAATTGGGCTTGGAAACATCATTGAAAATCCCACATTAGAACAAGAGTCAGTAAAACAATCACATTAAAATAAAGAAAGAGAAGTACAAAGGTCACCCGAGTTAACTCATACTAGGATTCCATGTAGGTAAACATGGATATAGTGGAAAAAAACAAAGGGTCATGTTCTGAGAGAGAGTGATAGTAAACATGTCTAGAAGAAAGTTAACCATAAGAAAATCACAAACATGTGATGGGTTAAACAGTATTCGATTCCCCAGTAGGAAAAGTTAATAGACAATTTTTTTTTTAAGTTACACTTCATTGAGGAATTTATTTTTGAGCTTAACTAAATCATAATGAAACATACTTACTTGTGACGTAGACTTTCAACTTTTACTAGATTCCTTAATCAAACTCATATTTTTCTCCAAAAACGAGTATTTAGGAAGACTTGTTCGCATTAAGAGTACTATAATCAACTTCTTGAGAATCACCTAATCCACAAATGAGAACTATATATTTCCCATGTCTTTAGAAAAAATCCAAAACCAAAAATTGTTAGAACAGGATCCATAAATGAATAATCCTTTATAAAAAAGAAAATCTATTCTTAATCTCCAAAATTTGTCCAACAAACCCAACGTTCAACGAAGACCATTAGATAAAAAAAATTTCCATAAAATTATTCAAAGTAAACCAAACTAAGATTGAAACCCAAATATTTGAAGGATTTAATGACATAGTCTTCCAAGATACAAATTAAAATATATCTCCAAATAACATCAGTTGCTCTTAAAGTCTCATATTGAAAAGTAAATAACCTGATCACACATCCTCCATGATAGGTTAATAATTTCCATAGATAACCCAAAATAAACATACTCTTGATTCATAAAATCATCTAACTAAAAACAATTAGTCAAACTAACCAGGGAATTCATGTTGTAAAGTGGTAGGTGATAAATACCAGTCGCACTTTGGTTGTGGGTTCGATTCCCACAGCTTTGTCCAATGCGACAGGTTGTCACATGGTCTGCGTGTTGTCCTTCTTGAAAAACTAAATAATTCTTAAAACATTCACCAAAATGAGATAAAATCTTCAAAAAAAAAATCATAACATATTTTAACCTCATGTTTATCTCATGCCTTTCATTTTCCATCATAACATATAATAAGCCATAACTTCCTCAAAAGTAAGGATCATATAAACCATAATGGTTACCATTATAATTATTACCTGAACATCCACATCGATTGGTCATCTCGTACATGATTCATTACATAACATACCAAGGTACAAGTGGTTGATCATGACTCCTTGATAGTTGGTTTAGAATAACCAAGAGTTTCCCCATTGAATTCCCCATTTGACACAGTCTCTTAATCAGAGAACCACCACAATATCCTTCAAACCTATTTTCACTTTGGTGCCTGCTAGATCTATCCATTTACTAAAAAAAGAAATGTCATTGTGATTATATCAACAAAACCATCATGTACTAATGAGGAAGATAAAAACTAAGATATACTTACTCATTAACTTTATCAAAACTAGGACTCTGTCTGAAATCCTAACCATTATGGTAATGTCACTTATGCTTAGAGAATACCATAACTTCTACAGTTATCTAAACTGGCCTCTGATAGCAACTATAAGGCAACGTCCTTAAACCTTACTTAATAATGAATTAAATGAATAATTCACATAGAGTATCTTTTTAGGTTTAGTGTTCTAGAGAATCAGGTCATAAATATTACATCTCAAAAGATTACATAGTATACACTTCTACTAAGTTTCCATAAAATAAAACAAATTCTTAAAAAGAAACATGTCTAGTTCTATGTTTTAGATAGCATGTCTTTCCCTTAACCCATACTTGACCCAATTCATCTTTACGTCATGTGAAAAACATTTCAAAAACATGGGATGAGCATAAAAAGCCCAGTAAAGAATACACAAAGAAGGAAAACTATTAGTTTTTTCAAAACAATAGGTAAACCATGAATACTTTAACAAAGTAATACTTTTCACCTTTATGAAGTAGTAAAAACAAATCATGGAATAAAAGACCATTACTTACACTTTTGTGACCAAAAGATTACCATAACACCCATATAAAGAACACATAACATCTAAAGGTAACTTGGGACATAAACAAACTTAAATGGAATACCCATATGGTCGAATTCCTCACATACTTAATGGAATAGCCATACGACCAACTTCCATACCCAATGCATTGGAGGTTATAACGTAACCATCCGTCCTGGTATTCACAGAACCACCCGTCATATGTTTTATCCTGCAACCACCCGTAAAATGTTCAAGTACCATCATTACATATAAAATATTGAAAATATAAACATGTCAATAAAAACATTTCATTTGCAATCACAATAAGTAATTCCAAGATATTGAATTAATCAATCAATTTTCAAAAATCATTTAAAAGAGATTTTTGCATCAAATTATCCCATACCACTTTGATGCATTAAATGTAATTATAATTTTAAAACATTAATTTCCATATAAATTAATACTGAAAACCATTTTGAATACATGGACATTAAAGATAAAGATTAATAATAATGAATCATTAAAACATTTAAAATGATATTTTTGTTAAAGGGTTTTTAACAAAATGAGAGACTCTTGAATACAAATAATTGTGGAATAACATTTAATATGAACTATATAATATCATGAGAATAAATGGATTCATGATATAATATGTCAAAGGACAGTATACACACCATATAAGAGTGAATTCGTGCATAACAACAATGAAGTCTCAATGGAAATGTAAATTTAGAAGAAATCCATTATAAAGATGGTATCCTTAAATTAAGGATAAATCAATCACATAATTATATGTGATAAATATAAATACACCCAATATAAGTGGATATTAAGTGTGAAACAATCAGAGGTCATTCACACATAATCATGGAAAAACAAAACCAATGACATAGATATTTAACACAATGAAATGAGACTGAGTTATGATTTCCCATACAAGTTCGTAAGAATTTATCAATGAGATGATTATGTGTAGAAATAGTATATCCACACAATGGTTTTTAGAAATTACAACATAAATATTCCACACATAATCTTGGAATAATAAAGTCAATAAGTAGAGGTTTAACCCAAAGAATTCAAAGTGGGTTAAGAAGTTCCCTTACAGAAATCCGACAGCCTAACGCTGTCACATTAAAATTCCGAAAATGAGTTGATGAGAGAGAAAATGGTATCTGATCACATGGACATAAAATTTACATAAATAAGTATATATAATAAAATATCCCAAAATAATAGTATGTGAATTTAAAGACATAAAAAAATAAGTCTTTTAAAAAGAGGGGGGTAAAAGTTTCCCTTACCGAGTTAGGTAACTTTCGAAACGTACACCCCATGGAAAAATGGTCATAAAATGATGGTGTAAATACCCATAAATGAAATTATACAACAAAAAGTTTATAATAATTGGATTTACATACACCACTCAAAAGAAATAGTGGAAAACATATCATAAATTTCACAGGAATAAAAGTGAGATGAAAAATCCCTTACGAAAACTCGGTAGCCTAACGATGCAACTTAAAACTTCCAAAAATGGATTTACAATATCAAAAAGGGTCTCTACTAATATGAACATAAAAGTTACAGTATGAGGAATATAAAATAACATCCCCAAAAATAATAATGATGATCTTAAAAGAAATAACGTAAAAGAGAGTACTTAAAAAGAAAGAGAGAGGTTGTATCCCTTAACTCGTGTCCGATATGACTCAATCGTTCTTTAATCTCCTGAATAATAAAATTTGGTCAATTTATAGTTTCTTAAAGAACTCCTTTAAAGATTATTATTCATTACATATCACATATTATAATTTTATAATAATTGTTTAATAAAGTGAGTTCATATTAGACGTTTTTGTCGCTGTTCGGTACATGAGTAAAAATTGAACTTGTTGGAAAAGAATTTTCCATGTAGTTATAGGTACATCATATCAAGAATAGTATTGATGTTTTAAATATCATATATATCCATTATATATTCATTTTATACTATTCCATAGAATTTGAAAAAAAAATTAAAAGCACCGTTCATGGAGACGGTAGGCCGTACATACGTATGAACACTACATTCATTTTTTGTCATATTAATGGAATTAAAACAAAATAAGAGATATATATATTATAATTCCAGAATTATATATATAATTTAAATGTAATATATTACATATATATACATTATATATATGTACTTATAATAGTACATAACATTTGGAGATAAGAAATTAAATGTACCATTCATGGAGACGGTAAGCCGTACGTACGCATGAATGCTACTTTCATTTATTTTTTTTGTATTAAATGGAATGAAATAATAATGATATAAAGGTATATTATAATTCCAGTAGGATATCATACGAAATACCATTAATTCCATCCTTTATACATCCCACATATGGCATTAACGAATCAAATCACTTTGAGGGGGCGGTAGTCCGCACTTCCTAAAAAGAAGATATCCCGTTTACCCATAATGGAAACCACAAAGGTATGCCATAAATGTAAAATACAGAAGCTTAAGGAAAACATAAACATATTATATATCATATATAAATATATTTACATATTAATGGCTACCATTGAAGGTGTTAAAAGAATATTGAACAATCATCGTTTCGTGAGGCAGTAATTCACCATCCACAGAAACAGTATGTTCTTTAACCATTAGACGAAGGCGTGTGAAAGTGTAACTCAAATTATTCTTATAAAAACATACTAGTATATTTTCTATACTGTTTTTGTTACAAGAAAAAGTAATAAAATGAGTTTAGGGGTTTGGAGAAGCAAAATAAGACAAAAGAACACAAGGGGAGACATTACCTTTAAATCGGGTAACTCTCTTTTATTTGAGCTCAAAGGCTTCCTTGGAAACAATTCTGCCCAAAGTGAGTCTTCAATGATGAATAGAGGGATGTGGAGAGATGAAATGGGTAGGGTTTGGCCGAGCCAAAGGCTTGAGAGGTGTGGGTAAGGTGGTAGAGGTGGGGGCCTTTTATAAGAGGAGAGGAGGGGCACTCTTGGAATGTTATAAAATATTACTTTATTATAAAATGTTGTTCGGATTTAAAATGTCCCAGAAGGATATATTTCGAGGATAAGGTGATAAGGTTTCTAAATCCACCCATAAAATAGGTTTTTGACAAGTTTAGGACTTATATTGCACTCTATCTTTTCATTTTATTTAAATCATTCATTTATGAGGTAATCACTGCATCATCATGGTGTCATAAATAAATTATTTTATTTAATGTCTAAAAATTATAAAACAAATATCATGATGTAGGAAACCATTTTATATTTCTAATGAATATAAATAGTAAAATATATGACTTTTATAACCCCATTTAAAAATTGTTTTAGTAAAACAACTCATGTTTGTGACATTTTTATTTTAACTTTAAATAAAAAGTTATTTGTGTCATTTTCCTACCAATGTGGCTCCATGGGGTCCTTATGTTTACCCATGTATTTTCTGGGTGGGACATGACACATAAAATGAGGGTAGGACATTTTTCTAGTTCATTTCATATTATTAAAACATTATTTTGACCTTAAATTACACTAATTACCTTTAATCGTGATTAATAAAACTTAAAAGTTACTATTCGCCAAAAATTATTTTAATCTCATTTAACCACATTTTACTTTTAATGAAAACCATTTATGTCGGAGTTTTGAAAATAAAATCACAGTAGTGGAAAATTTTCATTTAAACAGAAAATCAGTTTCTTTAACTACCACTTAGTGGTTTCACTATTCATCTAAAATTGATGTTTTTCAGAAAAATACCAAAAATTCCCCCTAAGCTATATTTGATATTCCAAATTCAAAAATGAATTCTATTTTACAAAATTTAAAACATATAAGTTACATTAATTAATTTAATAATTAATTTCTGCTGTCAGAGAAAATAGCGTGTTTTTATGAAACAATAAGTTTCAAAAGATTGACACTAGTTTAAGTCCAATTTCAAGATGAAATTAATTCAAATGACCACTATTGGATTAAATGGTAAAAATATATTCTAATTTAACTTTAAAACCAATTCAAAAGATAATCCAATAACATAAATAAATTATATTAAAAGGAGGTTTTGAATTAAAATACAACATTTTCACTATTCATTAAAAATTGAACATTATTGGCAAAATACCTAAAAATTACACCATGTAAATTTTGATGTCCCGATTCTAAAGATGAATTTTATTTTGTCAAATATAAAAAATAAAATTTTCAAAATATGGATTTAATAGGGGTTCGTCATCAAAAGGTGTTTAATCTACCTTTTAAAGAATATTAGAATGTTTACTCTAAAAATTTGATTCATTTGCATTTTTAATCCTCTAACATTTATTGTAAAAAGTAAAAATATTTGATAAAAATATATAATCATTTTGTATTTAGTTCTGTTCATTCCCGCCATTACAATGGCTAGGCGTTAACTACAATTTAAAATAATATTATTTTATTATTAGAGTGAAACATAAGATTCCCAAGAAACTCGTTGTTGCGTATTGGGTACGCCATCGAGAATAGCTTCCCCTTTAAAGTTATATAAATATTTTATTCACAAATATGGATAAATGTGAAAATTTCATATTCTTTATTTACCTGGGGTGTTACATATTGACTTTCTAATAGAAAACATATATCTTTCAACAGAAGGCTCATTCAGGTTCCCCTCATATACATGATCATGATCCATTACATATATAACTTATCCAATATGAATATATTAACTTCTGAATTAATTTAATTCCTAAACCCAATGTGAAACTAATTTTTTTCACAGACATCAACTCTTTCATATTTTAAAAAAAACCATTGAAAATATCATGAGAAGCATGTATAGTCCATAATGGACATAGTCCCTTGAGTCAACCTCGTAAACTCAGAGGATCAATCCAGCATGAGAGTCACTGGGTAAATGTTATCTATGAAATTATCCTAATATTACTCCCACTCTATACCATCCAATTGTCCATCCAATTCATGGATTCCCACAAACACTTCTCATGACTACGTCACATATAGGTAGACAATTTGACTTTCTTCTCAGAAATAGTCTCTAAGTGTTCATGTATAGTCCGGATCAACTGAATCCATTACTCAGATACAATTGGAACACTCTATATATTGAATTTAATATGGTGATGTAACTAGAACTCCCATGTTAGATCAGACATTCTCTTCAAAAATAATATATAATAACTAATTCCCCAAAATCCTACCACACAGTCAAAACTGAGGTTCTATCACTACCCTTATCTATCCCTCAGTGTGAATTAGGTAAAGAAATGGGAAACAAATCTACAACATTCATGTATCATTATACTCAAATTTATTCACATGTTTTATTATTTCAATTTTCAATTTCAAATCAGGAACCATTTTTAGTTCAATTACACAAGTAAGGAAAACCATTTCAATTTCAACAACTTATCCAAAACATTTTTTCCCCCGTGAACCTAAAATAATGCAACGTCACAAAATAATACTAAGTTCCTATAATTATCCATTCATAATAAACAATCATTTTATACTGATCCATAAGTCTAATCTATGAAAAAATGAAAATCAATAATAACATAAGACAACAACTACATCACCCCAGATAAAATAACATCAACTGTCACAACAAACATAAATAAAAAATTCCCACCTAGGGTACATGGATCTTACCCCCTTACATGGGATTAATATTCTAATAAACAATCTCTTAACCAGATCCTTACTCATACTAATATCCTTTATACCTTTCCTTAATCGCATGAAAATATAAAATTAAAGAAAAACTCATCTAAAACTATTTTGTACCATCCTGACAAGGTTTCAACACACTGGTGGCCTGAGTTGGTCAGTCACTTGACCTCAGCCGTGACTACCCAAATGCCAGATGCTTCCAAAATGTAGAAAGGGTCCAATATCAATCAATTGGAGACTACATACACTTTACAAAAGTATAACAACAATAAAAATAAATTAGAATTACCAAATGACATACCCAATAAACAAACTAAACTAGTATGACATGATAATCAAAACAAGAATAAAATATAAAAAATTTATATAGTAGATATTCATTACAAAATTCATGTCATGTGTTAATTGAAAAAAAAATAAAGGCATGTTGGTACACCAAGGTAGTTCCCAAGAGCTCTTAAGATCCTCTATCAATGCTCTATACCGACTCACCCTCTTAATATATGACCCTTTCCCTTATCCTATCCTACAAACATGAAGTCTATTCAGATATCAATTAGGACGCCGATGTAATGAAAATATTAATGTTATTAAGACAACACTAATGGTGTCTAAATGAATATATATTCAATACTAGTGTATGTTTTTTCATAAATAGTCAAATACAAGAATTAAAAGTTAACGTTTACAAAAATTCAATTATTCTCTCTTAACAACACAAACTATTGGGTTCTGGTAGATAATGGATCCACAATGCATTCATCATCCCATACTAGATAATGAACTATCCCCAAGGTAAATCTCATATCACAATACAATAATTATCAATTATCTTGTCATTTAAATTCATATTCCATCCAATTAGATCTGTAGTACAATGAAAATATTTTGGGTCTAGAACACCATGTCTGGAACCCTGTGTGTATTTATAGCCCCAATCCATGTCCCACAACACATTTATCAAACAATCACACAAGTTTTCCATTGAATATATAGTCCATGTCACACACTCATTTATCACTATGGCCTTTTGATGCACCATTACATTTCCCACACATGTATATCAGTTTATCTCCATAGTCTTTTGAAGAAGATGTCAATGTCCCACACACATTTATCAATCAATCACAGCAATTAATGGATTCAAATTTAACTTGGTTATTCATCATGAAACCATTACCAAGCATTTAAAATCATGATATAAAATTACAGTTTATCATAACAATAATGATTTAATCCTTCAATCACATGAAAAAATATGTTCCATTCACTATTTAACTATTTTTCAATATTCAATCCATATAACCCATTATTCTATTAAGGGAAAGTAAACCATAACTTAATCCCCATTATTAATTAATTAATATCACATTTATTGAACAACTGCACACACCCAATTAAACATCAATCACATAATAATAATATTCCATAAATTAATTGTCCAATAAACTAATCCAAGTCCACTAATTTCAATTTCCCTAATTAAACCTAAATCATAGTTGCAAAGAAAAAAAAATTTCAATACAATCATCAATTCAATTTACCATCTATTGAAGTTTATAAATTCAAAATTAAATTCATGTAACTAAATAAATTCATTGAGATTTTCAATTTAGGCCACCGACATCAAGATTTATGATGAACATTCACAAAAAAAATCCCAAATTGTAGCAGAACAATGAAGATCAAGACAAAGAAAGAGATAGGGAACTGAAACATAGTTACAATATCAACTGAATCGTGATCTAATAAATTTATATCAAGATCCATTACAATAGAGTAAATCAACCTTTGAATGGATGGGAGAAATATAGAATATAAGGAGGAAACCATTCAGGATGGGAATCACTTACTTGGAGAGGGCAGATATTCCACCAATGTATTGGTTTTCAAATAATGGAGGTTATAAAGACATGTAATCAATTTGGGAACCCAAAAAATGAGACTATATGGCTGGTTTCAAATTGGTTCAAGTTAGGGTGATATATAGAGGGTTTGGTAAATTGTACTCTAATTTTTTGGTGATTAAATTTTTATACACATTTATTATTTCTCAGGGAACATGGTTTAACCTAACCTTACACTTAGTAGTGTAACTCCTCCCAAGGAGTCACACTATTACTAATAAATGAGTGTAGTGTTAAAAAAATAATTTCTCTCTATTTTCAAAACTATTCAAAAATCATATGAATCACTATTTATCATTTTTAGGGTTTTATGGCATGGGTGCATGGTTTGGGATAAGCATGCTCCAACTGTGCCCTACCACACATCCTTCCATAAACATCCGAATTTTACCAAAACACACCCAATGTGATACCCATTGTCTACATCCTCAATAAATGAAAAAAGAAAACCTATAAATGATCTTGATAAATATCTAAAATGGTCAGAATATTACATAATTTAAACACCTGACCTAGGATTCCTAGATCTAGTTCCTTATTTCATTACATTGGTATGATTATGAGAAAGGTGTAACCCAAACAAACAAATAGTTTAGTATTTTTGGAAAACCAGATACATACATAAGTTAAACATTACTTCTTTGAATGAAATACAATATTAAAATTCCATTGAAAACATCATTAACTCCTTGGTTAACCCTACAGGTCATTCATAATTAACTTTTGAATATCCTAGGATTATAAAACATAAGAAGGTGGTGAGCATAGATGCTCAGTAATGGTATGAAAAATAGTGTCAAGATATCATATTAACATACATTAGCTGTGGTGAATAACTAAAAATACATTCCTTTAAAAATGAACATGAACACAATATGACGGGAATAAGATCTGAATAAATAATGCAACAATAAAAAATTATCATTTGTATTGTACATGTTGAATAACTACATGAACAATCAATTAATAGCTTCATAATGAGGGAAATTCATAATTTTAGAAAATTTTAAATATAACATTAAGTCCATGGCCAAGGAATCTAAAATGATTAAATCTATAGCCAAAACCATGTCTTAAAATGGAGAGGGCCTTAGCCGAGTCCATATTTGTTATGTCTCATGAGACCTAATGATTCATCAAGCGGATTTAACGAACCCCACCAATCACATACTAATTCCAATTAATTTATCATTCAAATGGGGATCATTCGTTTTTTTACTTTGTTTATCGATGATTCATTAGATAAAATTGTAATGATAAGCACTTGGATTAATTTGGTGGTATTTTGATCACCACAAACTCATTTTTTATAAATTAATACAATGTATAAAAAATGATTCAAGAACATTAAATCAAAAATATTACATATATTATGATATGGTTCAACTATTAAAATGGTATCATGAATAGAATTAAAGATGGTAAAAGAATATGAAAACCTGGTTGTCCTTGAACGTGATAAATTAACACATCTCAGATGATGTTTTCATATCAAGTATAAAAATAGGGGGAAAAGGGAAAATGAAAAATTATTCCATTATAATTACTATATTATATTACCTGTATATTAGTTGAGTTATCATAACATTTGTAGGATAGAAGGAGAGGAATGAAACAGAAATGAAGGAACCTGAATGACAATAAATTAAATGAAAAGAGAAATTTTCCTATTGAAATTATCTTCTTTAAGAGCCTCTTTAGGGGAGAGGATAGAATCTTTTTAATAGAGGAAGGCTTGATGGATGTGGGGAGGATAATGGGATGATATTTTAGTATAATTTAGAATAGGAATTAGGATTAATAAGATTTTATTTAATAGGGGGTGATTGGTGGCTTTTATAGTGGAGGTGATAATTTATTTCCCCTTATTTTAATCTTTATTTTATTATATTGGATCAAGACTATGAATATTCTTGATTTATCAAACTAAAATAGTAATAAGTGTATGTGATTTTGAACCATATGTATTTACACCATCCTTACATCACTTATGACTCAAAAAAATCCTCTATTTAATATTTATCATAAATTACCATATATTACTATTCACAAAAAAAATCATGTATTTTATAAAAATTCCAAAAACTAACCCTAACCATTTTTCAATTTGTACAATTACAAAATGAACACTATTATTTCAAAATAAATAAATAATATAAAATTAATTTTCAAATAAAATCATTATTTATTTGGAAAATACTGATTTTAAATTTCATGTCTATTTTATAATACATTAAAAATTAACTGTGGTCTCATAAAATTATCCTAAAATAAAAGGACAACAATATATTCATTTTGTAATATATTTCATGAATATTAATTTTATTAATTTAATAATATAAAATTTTAATTAAAAACATAATACACACAAATATACCAGCATATAATTAATAATTTATAAAATATTGTATTCCATTTATAAGGTGACTAAAATAGATATATACATTAATGGGTGTGGTTACTATTATTAAGGGTCATATTAATATTCATAATGGTACATTAATATTCATAAGGGTATATTTACTATTCATAAAATGGAATTTGATATTATCATACTTTAAATATCTTACTGAATGAAACTGTGTTTGTCAGTTTTTTAAAATTCAAAACACAGATGTTGAAAAATTATATTTGTTGGCCTAGTTGTAACATTGTCTTATAATGTAAGGGATCAGTGTTTCATACATTCAATATTAAATATATATTCAAATCTTTGGAGATTTAAATTCTCCCCCTCCAACAAAAAATTCATCTTCGAAATTCCTAAATGTTACCTCATAAAAATATGTGGGAAGTTCTTTATCATAAGCTCCTCAGGCTCCCATGTTGCTTCATTAATTTTAGGATTTTTCTAAAGTACCTTTACCCATCGTGTTGTTCGATTATTCAACACCGGTTCCGTAAGGTCTGGAATCATTATAGTCTCTTCACAGTATGTTATGTGGGGTTTCAATTCGATATCTTATAAACTAAGGACATGAGTTGGGTCTGGATTTTACTTTCTCAACAACGAGACACATAACACATTTTTTTACTTTAGATAGGCTAGGTGGTATTACCAAACAATAATCCACAGCATGAATTCACATGAGAATTTCGAAATAGCTAATATATTTGGGGCTCATTTTACCTTTCATCTGAAATCTTATTACACCCTTCCACGGAGATGCTTTCAAGAAAATGTGATCCCTCACTTGAAATTCCAAATCCTTCCTCCAATTATCATCAAATCTATTTTTTCTTCATTGAGATTTTCTTATGATTTTGAATAATCCTTTCCAGTATATTTTTTTCCTCCACATACAATGTGACCAAAATCTATCTTTTACCATCTTTATCCCAATATGTTGGTATATGACATCTCTTTCCATTCAATGCATCCCATGGTGACATTTGAATTCTATAATGGAAACTATTTTTGTATGAAACCCACCAAAGGTAAATATTTATCCTAAATACCTTTAAAATCATGTGAGCATGATCTCAACATTTCTTCTAATGTCTGGAACCTCCTATCGGGTTGCAGGTCAGTTTGTGGGTGATAAGAAGTACTCAAAACTAACTCTGTATCCAATTATTTTTTAATATTTATCCATAATTTTGATGTATACCATGGATCATTATCAATATAAATTTAGAATGGTGCTTCATGATGATTCAAAATTTTATTAATATTGTGTCTTTCAAGGTTCTCCAATAGAAAATCCACCCTTATAGTGAGGAAATGTTCAAATTTTTTAAGTCGATCAAAAATTAATCATATTGCATCATTATTTCTTTGAGTTTTCTATAATTTAGTGTAAAATCCATGGTGATGTCATCTCATTTCCATATATTAATAGGTATATGATGAATAAATCATCTAGGATGTTTACATTCTACCTTTAATTATTGTCAGGCTAAACATTTTGAGACATAAACTACAGTTTCTATCTTAATGTTATACCACCAGAAATTGAATTTCAAATCTCTATAAATCTTAGTGCTTCCAGTATGTATAAAGATATTGAAACTATGATAATCCTCAAATAGTTCCATTTAAAGCCCTAGGATAGCTAGAAGACAAATCCTATTTATAAATTTCATAATTATATATTCATATAAAATGTCTTGAAACATCCCTTATTTCACATCATGATTTTTCTTTTGAATATTATCATCATATGGTTGGGAAATTTTAATTCATTATAATAAAAATGGTTTGGAAAACAATTGAAAACTAATGATGTTTCACCTTCTTAGATAATTTTAAAGTCCACCCTTATTAGATCCTTGAATACATGATCTCTTTCAATGCTCATTTGGTTTAAAACTCCATGATCTTTCCCAATGCATCAACTAGATTATTTTCCTTTCCTGGGTGGTAGTGTATATACAACAATAATAATTGAGATGTTAGAGCCATATCCATTGCCTCTGGTTGAGTTATTTCAATGAGAAGATATATTTTAGACTCTTGTGATCTGTATATATCTGACATCATTCACCATAGAGATTTTATCGCCATATATTTATAGAAAATATAACCATGACTACATGAAGATTATTAGTAGGATAGTTTTGTTCCTAAATTTTCAACTTCTTTAATTCATAAGATAAAACTCTATAATTTTTCATAATTACATAATCATGTCCTATTATTGATACATCACTATAGATATCAAAACCATAATTTCCCAATGTTAGAGTTTGGGTTGGATCATTCTTTCTTATCCCCTTTAATTAATCATAACCTTACTAAAACTCTTTTTTAAACTAACTTAACCCCATGGGGAGTAATTTTTTTATTGGGCTGGAATATTGGGCAATGTTCTGAATGAAATGCTAATAATTACCTACAAAACCAGTAAAACTACATACCATGGTTATGTTCATTGGTGTAGGCCACTCTTGAACATAGATTGTCATCCTAGGGTCAATAGATATTCTTTCCTTAGAGAAAATATATGTAAGAAAAGAAACATATTGAAACTCAAATTCATAAGTTCTAAACATCCCATAAAATTCATTTCTTCTAAGTATCTTCAGAATAATGCTCATGTGTTTTTCATGATCTTTGTAGATTTTGGTGTATACCAAAATATCATCAATAAATACAATAACGATGTCATAATGATATTCCTTGGAAACCATATTCAGTATTTTATAGAAGATAGACGGTTCATTTGTTAGTCCAAAAGTCATTACTGTAAACTCATAATTACCATACCTATTTTGATATTTTGTCTTTCGAATATCTTCCTTCCTCACATACAACAGATGATATCCTGATCAAATTTCAATCATCAAAAAATATTGGTCTCCATTAATTTTATCAAATAAATCATCCAAGAGATTTATGGGATAATTTATATTTATTTTTTTAACATTGATCTCCCAATAGTCAATGCACATCCTCATAGATGCATATTTATTTTTAACGAAATGAACAATGGCTCACCATAGAAAAAACTAGGTGTTAATAAATACATAATCACTCATTTCATATAGTTTTATCTTCAGTTCTACTCATTCCACATTGGAATTTCTATAAGGGTCCATTGATAATGGTCTTGAACCATGAATTAAATCAGTTGAGAACTGAACTTCACCCTCTAGAGGATGTCAATCTATATCCTATAGAAAAACAACTATATATTCTTACACAATAGGTGTATACTTGATTTTAACATTTCATTCCTCGCTCATAGATATCTAGTTATCATACTCTGCAGGAATTGAATTTAGTAGATATAGAGAGCCTATAATTTTAAACAAAATGAGACATGATTTTAAGAATAATAAAACATCATATTACAAGACAATGATTATAAGGTCTAGTGTCTTGAATACTACGTACATACATCATAAGACAAGGGATTAAAAAATCCATTATTTAAACTTAATATAGAGATCCTAACATCCCTTGAGCCATTACATATCCATAGGGTACCTTAGGGATCACATGAATGAAGGGATGAGAAAAAATCCCAGTAAGGTAATAAGCATATGAATAATGTTGTTTCATATTGGTTAGAGATGATGAAAAACTAATATAAAATGTAATATATAATTAAAACATATTAAAATGGGATCATATAAACATTGAATAATAGATATGTGGTAGAAACATAAATCATGACTTTAGTACAGTTCATGGTACATTGCACATGGTTGCAAAACCAAGGCTAACCACAAAGATCGTTGAACATGGTAGCACAAGCCAAGGATAACAACCAAGACCATTGCACAAAACATCTCGTGAGACTCAAATTTACCCACTTCATTGGATTTCTATATACGACAACCCATGACAACATTTTCATGAATATTCATTCCACATAATGAATCATTCATAATCAATCAAACATAAACAAAAGGGTACCTACAGAACGATATATGTATCATAATCCTATTATAAAGCATAATGAATGGCCATATAATACAATAATCCATGAAACAATTGAATTAGATCAATCATAGACATGAATAATGTATAACAGAAATATATAATAATAATATTTTCATAATCTTAGTGATAACATGTTAAATCATTTTTAAGAAAAATTAAAATTAAAACATTTTAGTGTGGTTTAATGAAAATATCCAAGATAATATAAAACATAAAAGAGAATAATATTTTATATAAAAAAAATCTTGAAGAAAATATATTTTCAGGATAAAAATAGTTTTTTAATATATATAATTTTTTATTAGAAATATATCTTATTTTGTACATAAAATTGGGTAAGAATTCAAGATGTTCACTTAAAACGGCTTTGTTTGTCGGGAAGTATTGAAGAGTCAATCATTTAAAAGCATATATATCCCCAAAAGAGAATGATTAATGGATCTTGAAACATGTGTTTGGAAATATTAATGGAAATTATAATATTTATATTGAGATAATATAGGATTTAATATGGGTAAAAAGAGACTAAAATAACTTGAAAAATAATAAAGGATTAGGTAGAATCCCTTACGGAATATCAGCATGGTACCAGGTGTACATAGGATGGATTAATGAGATAAATAGGGGTTTATAGTCTTTTATACATCCTGAGGGATGTTTGGGAGAGTAGTTTTATTGTACCCCATTTATATGAGCTACACATAAAAGAACATAACATAGAAGAGATTACTAAATAAATATGAGAAAAAGATGATCCCTTACCATAAGTCTCATGGTGTTCTTTTCATGATCTTAATGAAATGAATAATAAAATTTGGTTCAAAAATTAGGAATTATATAACCTGCACTACATTTTATTAATTTATTATAACTTTATTATGGTCATCCATATACATTTTCATGAGTTAAGAGGTTTAGTTTCATTGTATGGGAGTGTTTGATTCTTTAGTTTTTATGATTGGTACAATTATATTTTTGTTCAGATAATAATCTATGATGATAGTGGTTTTCCATTATTGAAGTAATATAAAATTATTTAATAACTAAAAAATTACTTTGTTATAAAATTATCGTGGTCATTTGGGTTGAAAGAGAATCATTATATTAAACATTAATGATAAATTCCTAGATTAATTTGTCAGTTTTGCTCATAATTAACTTGTTTTGTTTTATTTTATTATATCATGTGTGAAAATGGTTTCTAGAACATAAAATAACGTAAAAATATTTAATAGGTTTGTTTTAACATAAAAATGGTTTAAGGACTAGAATTGAATGTTGTAATATAAATTAATATCTTGTCATCCTTGAATGGGATAAATTAACCCATCTCAAATAGTACATTCATTTCATTCATATAAAAGGCTGGTTTAGTGGGATGATAATAAATTATACCATAATAATAAAAAAATCTAGTAAATTTTTGGAACTGGAGTTTTCATACCATTTGGATGAGGAGATATTATGAAGAAAAAGAGAACAAATGAACATGAAATGAAAATGAATGATAAGAAAAGTAGATTTTACCACATCATATAATCAGCCTTCAGAGACTTCTATGGGGAGAAGATTTGTTATTTTTCGTATGCCAAGGATTCTGTACATAGGGGATGATCATTGAGATAGATTTGAGCGGAATTTAGGGAATTCATAAGGCATTAGAGGAGAAAAGATAAGATGGGAGAGTCGGTGATTTTTATAGTTGAGGGTAGGATGGTTTTCTTAATATTTTAATCATTACATTATTATTATTCCATATGAAAAAATATCGTGATTATTACATGAACAAAAATTGTAATATTTTCACATGAGAACCAACCCAAGGTTCATACATCACCCAAGACTCAATAAATAATGTATTTAACATATAATGTATATATATGATTAATTAACATATTTTACCATTCATCAAAAAATTAAAGTATCACAAAAATTAACCCTAACCATTCTTTGACATGTAGAATCCAAAATTTAACAACATTTGTAAAAAATAAATTTCAAAATAATATTTATTTATTTGATAATAAAAATCATAATTTAGTTGAAAAATATAAATTTTAAAACTATAACTGATTTTATAATGTTTTCAAAAATTACATAAGGACTCATAAAATTATCTTCAATCCAGAAGACATAGAAACAATAATTTATAAATCATTTTGTGAATGTAAATTATCTTTTATTAATTGTTAAATTATTAAAAATATTTATTAAATATTTATGACTTATAAAAAATCCAAGACTATCATATTGTCACTTATAAGATGGATAAATTTTATTTATACTTTCATTGGAAATTTTAATAATTTCATGGTCAATTTAATATTTATAATGGTCATACTTCTTTTCATAAGTGTGAAATTACTATTTATAGGGTTCAGTTTCTATTCTCCAAAAAATTATGTTTTTTATCAGACTCCAAACATCTTACTGAATAAAACGGTGTCTGTTAGATTTTCAAAATACAAATTACAGAAGTTAAAATACTATGTGTCAAGGCCAAATAGTAGATAGTAGTTTATTTTGATTTTATTTCATGTGATTATATTATATAATTATAATAATTCATTTTCCATTGACAAAACATTAAGTTGTTACATTATCCCCCCTTTATGAAATTTTAACCTCAAAATATTGTTTTATATTTTATGCCATAACGAGGTCTGGGTAATTTTCCTTCATTTACTCCTCAAGTTCCCTTGTTTCCCCTTCTTACTTATGGTTCTAATATATTACATTGAAGAGTTGATTTGTCTTCTTACATTGAAATTTATCTCTACAATCCAAGATCTCTATTGGATACCCCTCATAAGAAATATCATTCTCCAACTTTACGACCTCTGAAAAGAGTACATGTGATGGATCTATTATGTACTTCCTTAAGAGGGTTACATAGAATAAAACGTGTGCTTCAGACATAGTAGGTGGACGTTATAGTAAATTTGACACTATCCAAACATGATCAAGAATCTTGAAGGGGTCGATGTACCTAGGACTCAACATTCATTTCATTCCAAACAACATGGCCTTCTTCCATGGAGATATGCATAGAAATACCATGTCTCCAAATATTAACTCAATGTCTCATTAATGATTGTCTGTATAACACTTTGGATTACTATTGGCTTCTTAGGTGTTCTGGTGAATGGTTTTCACCTTCTCCACCATTTCGTAGTCAAATCTATGCCTAGAAACTTATGCTCACTGACTTTATCCAAACATGCCCGCGTTCTACAACTTTTCCCATAAAGGGGTCCATATGGTTCTATTCAGATGATCTAGTGAAAACTGTTGTCATAGGAGAATTCAACCAGTGGATGATGCTAGTCCCATAATCCTTTGTATTCCATAGAAAATGCTCCTAATATTTCTTCCAGTGTCTTAAAACGTCTCTTAGATTGGACATTAGTTTGAGGGTGATAGGTTGTACTAATGCTCAATTCAGTTCCTAGATCATTTTGGAGAATTTTCTAGATCTTCAATATGAATCTTGGATCTCTATTAGATACAATAGATATCATTACTCCAAAATTCCTTACCACCACTTTGATATATATATCTACGAATTTTGATCCAATGATATGTACTCTCAAATTGTGATAAAGAGAGATGTCATTGTATGATGATTCACAATGACCCATATATCATTATTTCCTCTAGATTTC
Source organism: Viscum album (assembly GCA_963277665.1). Taxonomy (NCBI): domain Eukaryota; kingdom Viridiplantae; phylum Streptophyta; class Magnoliopsida; order Santalales; family Viscaceae; genus Viscum; species Viscum album. The sequence continues at coordinate 619,006,618 of OY728148.1, read as the reverse complement.
CTTGGATTTATGGTGAGAATATTCATGGTAATGTTCTACCACTCCCATGATTGTATGTTTAGTAATTTCATAATCACCATATACTTCTATATTTCATCTTTAACTTATTGAAATTCTTGTAAATTTGATGTATACTCAAAAATATCCTTCTTCATGTTGTTCCAAAAAAATTTCTCTCGTATATCTTGATACATCTTTGTACTCTCGGGGTGAATAGATAATGTTGAGCTATGTGTGTCATTAAAAAGCTCATTATTTATCTGTGGATTACATAGTACACATAATTGTGATCCAAAAATTATTACTCCTTCCCCATCAGCCATAAATTTAGACAATTTACCATTTTTAATGGAATCCACCCTTTTCTGAATTTCCACATTTTTTCTTTGAGAAACGTTTATTTTCTCCATGAAGTATGGTTGAGAAATCATTAGAGAAAGGATTTTTTATTTTCCTCCCTTAATGATTCAAATTTACATACTCTGGAAATCTTTGAATATTGGATCCCTTTCAATTCTCATCATTGATGAAGATGTAGGATCCTTTATACTTAGAGAATCTTCCACCTTGATTGCCTTTTGGGGATGGTGGTGGATTGAGAATTTATAATCCTCGATGAGCACTTTCCATCTTTAATGGTGCATATTAAGCTCTTTTTGTGTTAATATTTATTTGTGACTCTGGTTATCTGTATGTATTTCATAGTTCTCCACATAGAGATAATGTAATAATATTTTTTACACGAAGATCACATCCTCCAACTCTAGATCAAGCATAAGTTAGTTTTTCTAATGGATTTTTAACTTCCTTAAGGAATACGTAATAAAATTATCATTTTTCGTTACCACACAACCTAATACATTAATTGAACCATCACTATATACCAAAAATATTCCTCCACTTGTTGATATTGTGAGTATTGGTGTAGTTATAAGACTATATTTCAACTACTTAAAAAGTTTTCACATTTTGAGTCTAGAAAAACCTTACTGCATTCTATTTTATTTAGTCATTGGGTTTCACAATAATGATAATTTCACCACAAATCATTGATAATTCCCATATAGACTAAGAAAGCTATGGATCTCTTTTATAGATGTTTTCTTGGGAAACTATTTAATTTTCTTTGTCTGGTAAGGGTCCACAAATAACCCTATACTATTGATAACATGCAACAAGAATGATACATCCACCTTATATAACTTTCATTTACTATAATTTTCTTATAGATTATCCCTTTTTAGGTTCATTAGAATAATATTTATATTCTACTCGTGTTCCTCCTTGCCCTTGGAGTATATTAGATTACAATCAATAATGACTACCTAAATTTTTTTGAGGTAATCTATAAAGACTCTATTCATTAAATCCATGATTTTTTTAGAATTTGTGACTGTGAAAGGAATTAGAAGGAACTCTTTATGTCCATACCATTTTCGAATGTTATTCATGTGAATATCTTCTTTCCTAACCATTAATTGGTGATATATTTATAGAAATTCCACATTTGAGAAATAATTTTCCCTAGTAAGTTGATCAAACAATTTATCTATATATGGAAGGGGATACTTGTTCTTTATTGTGGTATTATTAACATCACGATAATAAATGAAAAGAAACAGTGATATATCCTTGTTTTATATGAAGAGGATTGGCAACCCCTTGGTGAAGCACTCCGGCATAAAAAACTCTTCTCCTGATTCTCATATAACTAATTCTTCAGGTATTCCTACTCTATGGTGGACATACTATAAGGTGACATTGATATAAGTAGGGATCTAGGAATAAGTTCAATTGAAAACCTAATATCTCTATCAAAAATAATACTAGACAACTCTTCAATGAATATATTATTCTAATCCCTCATAATGGGCATGTCTTCAACCAAGATTCAATCCTTTATCTCAATCATTTGAGCTAGAAATCCCTTCTCATAAAGAATTAATATCCACAATTGAGAAAACTATTCTAAAAGAGAATCACCTTCATCCATACACTTGAATAGAATTGGGGGACTCTTTAGGATACTAATGGGGATATCCCTTTCCCAATATTTGATGCTATATTATTATAAAGATAGCTAATCCATGCACTATATAACCTCAGACACCACTAAAGGAAGATTGATAAGATTTTCTGGAAGGCTCAGTCCACAAACATTTACATGGGAGGAATTAAAATCCTATAAAGTAATAATTTCCCAAATTGTTGTTCTCAATGATTACATATACTTTAAATATTGAGGTGGTTTTTGAAAAGTTATACTAAACATGCAATATTTGAAAGAATGCATTGAACCAGAATGAAACTATATGCTCTCTATTATTGAATTAATTACTACCTTACCTATCACCATATCATTTTTAAACTCCACCACAATAGTAGTGATAGAATGATCCCTTCCTTGTTTCCTTGGAGATTGTTGTTAATTTCCTCTGACAACCCATGGCTTAATAAAATTGATTGAATAATTCCCATGTTCCATGAAGTTGTAACACTCCACCACTGGTTGAGTATTTATCTGTGCCATAATTTATTTTTCCACATTAGCGATATTCTTCATATCATGTTGGCAGATTTTGGACATATGTCCCATTTTTCATCATTTTATTCGATTCTTGGTTCCCTTTATACAATTTCTCATATTCTACTTCCAAAATTTTTTACACATCATATGGACGAGATTATTTCAATCAGGGAATTTAACTGAAGAACTACCCACATTAGATTCCATTTTATATATTTTTTACATTGTTGATGATTCTAGTAAGAGTATCCAATATCCATTCCAACTGTAAGGGACCCACAAAAAATCTTCTCAGTACAGTCAACGTCTCGAATCACCAACACCTTTCATAGACATCACTTTATTCTGTAGAAAAATTGATCCACCTTAACGTTTGTGTTCATGAAAAAGTTAGATGCGTACTATTAAGGACCTGAAAAGTTTGTTTCATATGCCATGATTGAATCATCATCTTTATTCTTCAGTCTGAGTAACTTGTTGGAACCATGACCATTCTATGCAGAAAATGGGCTATGATATGTGTTTGTTCTAGTCCTTATTGGATGTTTAGAATGTTTTTAGGAAGGGGATCATATAGATCAATCATAAAACAACATGTATCATCAATGGTTGGGGCACATTAACCAAGAAGACATAAAAAATATTTCTATGCTGAAGATAGTCACTGATATCCCCATTCTGAAATGTTAGTGGGAATAGACTTGTGATACATGCATATGGGGGAATATAGACTATAGATAATATAGGACATTGAAGAAAAGGGCATTAAACCTTTTGGATATCATCCATACTGACCTATGTGGCCCATAAAACATTTCAATAACTCATTGAGAGATGTACTACGTCCTTTTCATTGATGATTGATGTAGATTTTATTGTTATATAGTAAATCACAAGAAGCGACAAATACATTAACGCATGAAAACTTGTCAGCGAATCTCTGATAATGATACTAGACAAACAATCAATGTGCTACTATCTGACAATGGTAGATAATTCGCATCCATTGAATTTAAAAATTACCTAGAGAAGCATGGGATACAACATGATGTAGCTGCTGTGAGAACTGTACAGAAAAATGGTGTTTTTGAGAGCTGGAATCGATAGGTGAACAACATGAAAATATATTAGAAGATTTGGAGTCATATTCCTTGACATTATTAGAAAGAGTTCATTCAGAATGTAGTGTATATTAAAAATCAAATAGGTCATTATATGGTTGAGATGAAGACACCATATGAAATGTGGCATGGAAGGAAGCCCTCTTTGAAGTACAATCATGTTTTTGAAATTATATGATTCAATATAAACAAAGTAAGTGAACGTATGTTCAGTGAAAATGCAGATGAAATATAATTCCTTTGATACTCAATGAACAGAAAAGCCTACAAGGGTTTCAACAAATTCTTAGGATGATTTGTGGAAAGCAGTGATGTTAAGATATTTGAGGAGAAAACCGAAAATTATTCAAGGATTTCGTATGAAGAAGTGATATAAGATGTGGTAGAATTTGAACACCATGAAAATAAAAATATTTAAATTGAGGAATGTGTAAAAATATCTCAGGAGTCACATCATTATATAGTCTTAGAAGAAGTATCTGAAGTATAAACTATAGCTAGAGGGAATTCAGATGAACCTCAATGAAGGAATAAAAGATCCTAAATTTATCAATCAAATATCATTGGGGATTGGACTACACACACAAAAACAAGGGGAATGGAGAGTAATAAAAAAATTTCATTTCTATCAATTATAAAATCATTCATGTTTGAATAAGCTATAAACGATGAATCATGGGTGAAGGCCATGAATGAAGAGTTAGATGAAATTGAAAAGAAAAAGACATGGGTTCTAGTAAAAAGACACAAAGTTTATAATGTGATTTTACAAAGTGTATTTTCAATAACATTTTTGATGAGCATAGAAGTGTTATCAGAAACAAGGCACTACTTCTATGTAAATTAAATTCATAGACTGAAGGTGTTGATATTGGAGAATCCTTTGCTCTTATGGCTAGACTGGAGTAAATTATACTATTTCGTTCCATGGAAATCTAAATAGGATATAAATTATATCATGTGGATATCCAGACAACATTCATGAAAGGTTTTTTTGAAGAAGAAGTCTATATTGAACAACCAGTGGGTTTTCATCTGGATACTGATGAAACAATGTTTTTGAAGATAAAGGAGGACATCTATGGCTTGAAGTAGGAACCATGGGTTTGGTATTCCCTGCTGTATTCTTATCACTAGAAGATGGAATTAAATATAGGAGGAGTGGATCACAATCTCAATGTAATGAATTCCAAAATATCAGTTCATTGTTATAGTTTTCATTGATGAAATTATACTTTGTGGGAGTAGGCAGAAATTTTTGGATGAAATTTTCCATCACTGGAAATCAGAATTTGAAATGTATATGAGTGGAGAACTCACATATTTATTAGGACTATAGGTGATTCAAATGAAATAATACACATTTATTTTTTTTTGAAATTAATGTAAGAGAGATTCTAATTAATTTTAATATTCATGACTCAAAAACAATGTCAACTTTGATTGCAGTTGGAACCAAACATTGAAAGCATAAGGATGGGACCACTATAGATCCCAAAATATACAAAAGAATTATTGGTAGCAAACTATACATAATTGCGATGTGACCTGATATTGTCTTTTCCACATTCTTAGTGGCCTGATTTTAGTGTAATTTAAATGAAGAACATGTGACAATAGTAAAAAGAATCATGAGGTACATTAAATGTACTCATAATTATCTGTTATACTTTTCTGCATGAAGAGAAAGTGAATTATCAGTGTTTTTTATGCTGACTGCGCTGGAGATATTGTGGACTGAAATTCCACTAATGGTGGAGAATTATATATTGGGTAGAAATGTCCTGGCAGGTTGAGCATGAAACAAGAATGTTCTACTCTTAGCACTAATGAAGATAAGTATATCTCCCCTACAAAGGAATGAACTCAACTACTATAGATGAAGAATCAATTGACATAAATTGGTGATGAGGTGAAATAACCTATGGTGGTTTACGGTGATAACAAGAGCACAATCGATCTTATAAAGAATCTTGTTCACCATTCTCATACCAATCATATTGATATCAGATATCACATTATCATGGAAAATGTTGATCAAGGTATTATTAAATTGGAACATGTGGGAACTAATGAGAATGAGGATGATATCCTTACCAAGCCACTTTCAATGGTTGTGTTTGAGAAACATCAGTTTATCCTCAGTGTTCAGCCACCACCCAGTGCAAAAAAGAGGTTACAAAATTATCATCTCCCCAGCTATGTTACCTGTTGTTAATCTATATCTGGATGTGTTGCAGGTTAATGGGGGAGATACTATCTATGGGGTATTTTGATATATTCAATGAATTTTTACCAGACATTGGTATTATTGTAAATGTGTGAGAAAGGAATAAACTCTAGATTCAAGACATGTACATGTAATGAACATGTAATGCTTCTCTAACATGATGACAATTCGTTGTTAGGATGAGAAGGAATAAATTCATGATATATAATGCTTTTATGGATTAATAAGAGAATATCTTGGTTGGTGTCATTAAAAACTCTTAAACATGGGATTCCAATTCATGTTTCTTCTCTTGTTTTCTACAATGAGCATTTATCACGATGAATTAGAGTGTTTGCTAATTTGATTCCTACATTTTCGTTTTTCCCTTTGGCTGGTGCTCAAATTGAATTTATCTAGTGATTTCCAACAAAACCTACGGGGGGTATTATTAGAACCACGACAATTCTATGCTGGAAATGGAGTTTGGTTTGTGTTTGATGTGAATCCTCATTTCATGTTTAGAATTTTTTCCAGGAAATAGATCATATAGTTCAAGATGACTGCAGTATGGAAGGGAGTAACATGCAAGAATGAAGGGTGTTTTGAAACTTGCGAGCAAGGCTTGTTATGGGACCATTACCTCAAAATATGGAAAATTCAAAATGTTCATGTAAGACATGGATGTGTATTATTTATTGTGTTTTTTGAAAGAATATTATGTGCTCAATGAAATGTCAACATGGGTTTTTCACGCTCGGAATGAAACTTATGTGAACAGATGAATACTGATTGGAATCAGGGGTGTAGGGACACTGAGGCCTATAAATAGGCAGCTACCCCCACCCCCTAATTATTTATGAATTATCCAACTAAAATATGGATGCTTTTCAACATTCATGATTTGAACATGAAAGGTTGGATGGAAGTTAATTTGACATGCAAGGTGTTGCTTTAAACTGAAAAGACCATGTGAACCCATTGGTGGAGTTGTGCGGATGATAAGGGTTGAATAGAAATTAGGGGTGCACAAGTGTATTCTTTCGTCGAAATTCCCAAATCGTGTGTGCACGTTGAGGTATTTCATGTAAGTTTGTTTTTATACTTAAAAAAGGATTTTGATTATCTGATTTGTGTAGTCATTGACTTAAAGTGAATCAATTTAGGACATCGATGTAGGCAATGTCTCATGGTGAATAGAGATGAAGTCATAACTGAAAATCTATTGAAGGGACCATCACATCCATAAACAGAGTGTGACTTCACCCAGGGTAGTGACGTAAGGGGAGTTGACGATAGTGATCTGAGGGACACAGTGAGCTATCCCTAAACCATTGTAAAGGCAGTGGGCCAGGGAAAAAGTCAATGTACACGAACATTGTAATCCAAAACTAGTGAAGTTTTGTGGAATTAGGTACGACTGGAAACTTGTCAGCATATGATTCACGGAAATAGACTTTAGTGGTGAAACAATTTAATGTGATGTGTGTTATCTTGCATGTGATTGTTTGCTTTCTGATTCTATTCAATCTTATAGGTCTAACAGGTTCCTATCAACATTGGAACTAGATAATTGTTTTAAATGAAAATCATTACACTAGGATTCACCCCTCTTTTCTTTGGGTGTCCTAGGGTCCTACATAATTCTCATTCCATCCTAAGATACAGGGTTTGGGGAAAATACATATTGAAAAACATTCTCTTGAATTTCTCCATATACATGGAATCAATTTCTTTATGGGGATTCATATTCTGAATCAGTTTCCACCACTAATTACTTTCCATAGTGAAATGATAGATATCGAGCACAACATTATCTTCTTCTAAGCAAAAAAGGATAGAGAATATATTTTCAATGGATATAATCCACTATTATGTGAGGAGGGGATCAGAAGATCCACTAAACATGGGAGGCCTTTCTGCAGGATGGATTCTTTGGAAAATTTATCTTTCCATGGGGTAATAGGGTGTTCTACGTGATTCAAGTTATTATTCATTACTTGTGCCAGCTGAGCAGGTAATTTCAAGATGTTTGGAGCACCTAATCCCATTATTTTTGGAAAATCATTAGGTACATATTCATATTCACTATCAAATTGATTATTGGAATGTGTAATTCTATATAACTCCATTATATAATTAAAAGAACATATAGTTCGAGGGCTTTAATACATAGATAATTATTATAAAATGAATAATTGATCATAAAAGGATAAACATGTAAATGATATGTATATATTAACATGTGATTCCCTACGATTAAATCGATGTTGTTATTGACATATATCTTATCATATATTCTAATGAAATTTTTTCGCTTAAAAATTGTCGATACTGAGATGATGAATTTACAAAAGCATATTCCCGATGTGTGTCAAACCAAGTGTGCATCAAGGCATGTTTTTATGAACTAGTTCCCATTTGATTCTAGATCAAAGGGTAGTTTTCAGGTTTCACCACTAGATACACATGTTTCAGATCCACCACTTCTTATTTTCATCCATATAGAGATGTATTTTCATTCTAAATAACATACTCTATACATTCCAAAATTTAGTGGTGTTTTCTTATACATAGATTCATCTTGAAGGTTTTTACTAAAGTGATCTATTTATAAAGTCCCAAAATAACTATACCACCCTCGAATGCAATCTATGTAGAATGTATAATTTTACACATAACATTTCATTTTCTATGTAAAATAAATCATCATATTACTATCCAATGATCGTAAATTCAAGTGTCTTAGAAGACTAGGTACATACAACATAAAACATCGGATTAAATAAACGCTTTATTATTTAATATTAATAAATATAACCTAACTTACATTGGTCCTTTAAATCTACATAGGGTACCCTTGGGATCACATGAATGAATGGATGAGCTAAAATCCCAATAAGGGAATAAACATAAGAATAAGCTTTTAGCACATGGGTAAGATATCGTGACATAATGATATAAAATGGAAGAATGAGTCGTAACATATCAACATGGGATAATCTTAACATTGAATCATAAGAATGTGGATGCAACCTAAATCATGAATTTAGCATGATTCAAGGAATATTGAATGTGGTAGCACAAGACACGGCAAACCACAAAGATCGTTTCACATTGTAGAACAAGCAGAGGCTAACAACCAAGACTGTTCAATATAACATTTCAGAAAACTCAAAATTACCTAATTAATTGGAGATCTATCTTCTGGAATCCATCATGAAATTTTAATTAATATTCGTTCCACATAAATAATCATATTTATTCAATAATACATAAACATAAGGGTACCCACAAAACGAAATGGGTATCATAATCATGTCATAAAAAATAATGAATTGGAATATTACATGTATCCATGAAAAAAAATAATTTAATCAATAATTGAAATTCATAATGTATAGTAAGAGTATATCATAACAAAGGGTTCCAAATTGATCTGACAACATATAAAATTGCTTTTAGGACACATTTAAATTAAATCATTTTAATGTGGTTTAATGAAAACATCCAAGATCATTTAAAATAGAAAAGGTCACAACCATTTATAAAAAACAAGAAGTGAACCAAAAACGTATTAATTGTAATGAGAGTGGATTTAAAAATAAAATGTTTCTTTGAAGTGGATTGTATAATGTAATTTAAATTGGGTAATAAATTGGGATGGTCCCTTAAAATGGGTTTGCTTGTCCGGAAGTATTCATGAGGGAATAACCTAAAAGAATGTATATGCCCGAAAGAGAATAATTAATGGATCTTGAAACATCATTTTGGAATATAACTAGAAATTAAAATATTCACATAAATATAATATAGGATTTCATTTCGGTAAAAAGGGAGTGTTAATGACTTGAATGACTAATAGAGGTTCAGTATGAATCCCTTACAAAATATCGATATAGTATGGGGTGTACATAGGAACGATTAATGAAAGGTAAAGGGGTTTAAAATGTTTTATAAATAATGATGGACGAATTGGGGATGTGCAGAATCATACCCCATAATTAGGAACTACACATAAAAGGATATAACATAGCGGAGAATCTTTAATAAATGTGAGAAAGTGGATATCTGCAACCATAATTCTGATGGTGATCTTCGTTTCATCTTAATGATATGAATAATCAAATTATGTTCATTAATTAATAATTACAGAACCTCTACTGCAAATTGTTGATTTATTAAATATTTATTATGTTAATACACGTCCATTTTGTTTATTTATGTGATTCAAATTCATTTTTTCTAAGTGTTTTCTTCCTTGGTTTTAATGATATGTTCACTTATATTCATGTTTGGATAAACATTTATGATGAGAATTTTTGTCCAGTTGTGATGTTATATGAAATTAGTGAACATCCAAATGATTATATGGTAATAAAATTCATTTTTTAATTATGGTGAATCATTATATAAAACATTAATGAAAAATTATTGGAATAATTGGGATATTTTTATAAAAATTTAATTTTTTTCTATTGTTATTTTACATCATATGTAAAATTTTATTCCATAAAATCAAAAAGGATAATTTTTTTTAATATTCAGTTTAATAAAAAAAAATTAATGACCATTATTGTTGTTGGTAATATAAATTGATAACTCAATGTAATTGAAACTGATAAATCAACACATCTCGGACGATGTTTTCATTTCATTCATATAAACGAAGGGGAAAGTGGAGATGATAATTTATTATCCCATTAGCATTGAAAAATTCTAGTAAATGTATGGTACGAGAGTTCTCAAACCATTTAGATGTGGAGAGGTTCAGAAATAATATAGAACAGAGGAATATGAAAATAAAATGAATGAAAAGAAAAGAAGAATTTACCTCTTGATTTCATATTCCTTGAGAGCCTCTTAAAGGGAGTGGATTTGGTATTTTAAGGATTCCAAGGGATTATGGACGTGGGGGAGGATCATTGGGAGATATTTTTTCCGAATTTCAGGAAGGAACAAGGCTTGAGAGGAGTGAAAAGAAGAGGTGAGTGTGGGTGTGTTTTATAGTTGATAGGAGGTTGGTTTTCCTAATATTTTAATCATTTCTTTAGTATTTTTCCATAAGATAGGAAATATTGACAATTCGATAACCAAAAATAGAAATAAGTTCTTATGAGTAAGAACCCAAGGTTAATACATCAACCATGACTTAATAAATAGTGTATTTAACATATAATATATATATATATACGGTAAATTGTAATATTTTACTATTCATTAAAAATTTCAAGTATCCCAAAAATTAACCCTCACCATTTTTCAACATGTAGAATCAAATAATGAACTCAATTTTTTTTAAAATATACTATTATAAATATGATTATTTCATTTTTTAATTAAAATCATAATTTACATGATAATTCCATATTTTAGAACCATAACTGATTTTATAATGTTTGAAAAATTATATAAGGTCATATAAAATTATCTTTAAACCCTAATTCATAAATATATAATTTATGAATAAATTTTTTGGAAATTAATTTTCTTTTTTTAATTATTAAATTAGTCATAAATATTTATTTAAATATTTATAACTTATAAAAATACAGACACTATCATATTGTCACTTATAAGATAGATAAATATTATTAATAAATTCATTGGTAAGATTACTATTTACATGACTAATTTACTATTCATAAGGGTAAAATTACTATTCATAAGTGTTAGTTATTTTTCACCAAAAAAATTAATTTTGTTTTATCAGACTCTAAACATCATACAAAACAAAACTGTGTATGTAATAATTTCATAATTCAAATAATAGAAGTGACAATATTTTGTTTATATGTCACATTGTACTTAGTAGTTCATTTTGTTGTTAATTTAATGTAATTATCTGATATAATTATAAGAAGGTAATTTACATTGATAATACATTTCATCATTATAATAGAGCAACTGAGGGTGGATGTAGATGAGAATTATATGGTGATGTATCATGCATAATGTTAAGGGATTCTTAATCATTCTCAAAAAATCGCATCTTCCATAATCATAAAAATATTTTCGCATCATAATTTTAAAGGAAATACATATTGAGTATTATATCTAAGTCAATCATGGGTATGATGATAAAATATCTAGATTAAGCATATTCATATTCTATAACGGTGCCATTCTGACACATCTTTATTGCAATCATTCTTCCATTTGGGGTTTGAACTGAAAACTCCCATGTTAAGGAGAATTATAAATATCTAGTTTTAAGAGAAAACAAGGTAGATATAATGGAATTCAATGATATAGAATCAAATAAATAGTTGTCCAAGATTGAGGAAATGAATATTGTACCTGCAACCACAATAGTTGGAACTTCAACTTTAGCAACTCTGATCACATAATGAGGGTCTTGGTCCCGTAGCCTTTTTTGATGATTTTTTCCTTGACACATTGGATAATCATAAGCATAGTGTACCACCACCAAACAATTATTTCATTGAATATTGATATCTTTTTTTTCTCATGAAATCAAAAATATGATGTCATTTCTGTACACACTTGTAGCACACACCCTTTCCTTTTAATAAAACAACAACATGTTTCTTTCACAAGTATCGCTTGTGGGAAAATTCCCATATTTATTCTTATTTTTAACCATTATACCCTCAACCATTATATTCTTCTATTTTTTTCCATTAATGTCATAATAAATAGATAATTCATTCTCTGTATTGATTGCACATGAGATAATCTCTTCGCATGATGATAAACAATAGGATACTTGTGTCCTTTAGAGGTATTTTTTTAAACCATAAATGAATTGATCAATACTACTTGTTGGATTATTTATATAGTCATCATTATGCCTTGCTAACCTTATGATTATAAATTCAAAATTTGAAACATTCTCATCAATTTTTTCTCAGATTTTGTAGCTTCTTTCCATATCCAATCATGGTTCATGAGGAAAGGATTTTTCTAATAAGATTTCCTTAAAATCCCCCATTCCATTTATTATATTTCATCCTCCTCCTATTTATGTTGAAATAAAGACCACCACATATCAACATCTCATGATATATGATAAAAGGACATGATAACATTATCTATTTCCATACATCCCAAAGACTGAAACATCTACTCTAAAGAACGTATCCACTACTCCCCCACGAATGGAGTTTTAGTCCTGTTGAAGGATGGTGGTTGTAATCTAATAAAGCAGTCTCGAATATACCATCTAAATTGTGGATCTAGAAGCTACATGTGATGTCCAAACATAGGATCCACTAAACGGTTCCCCGATCAGGTTCCTGACATGCCCTCAAGCATGCCTCCCCATATACCAGAGGGTGCCGACTAGTAGCATGGGCCTGGTAAGTTAGTTTTAGGGAGACTATACCCTTTGTTATCAGATTAAGACACCAACGTATGCAAATAATAATTAACTAAGTGTAGAAGTGTATATATAACCAGAACAGATCCATTACATATGATAGTCAAAATGAGAAAGTAAAATGTTCAACTAAATGGTAAAGCAAGTTATGACAATGAATGTGTAAAGTGTCTACAATGAAAAAAAATAAAGACCCAACGACTCCAAAACGGGTACTGAACCACATCTTGTTCCCTCTCCCATGCTCTAAACCCAAACCACAATCTATCCCAGGGCCATTCCCTTATCCAGACCGGCAATAACAAAGTCTTCTTTTGTGACGATCAAGCGGCCCGAAATATTGTGTGAGTACAAAAAAGTAGGCCACCACCAACGATGTCTAAAATGAGTCCAGCAAAAAGAGAGTGTGAATAGAATTTTAAGCTATAAATATAATGCATAATCTAAACATTTATCACATTGTCATTTAATAATAAATCAACAAATTAGGACAAGTTCAATTCATGTTTCACATTTGAGTAATCATTCATTGTTATCATTAATCATTTTTTGTTGGACATCATACCTTTGAAAAAAATTCTCATTCGAATCATCATTAATTATTATCATTAATAATATGGTGTTGGATGTCATGCCTAACACCATAAATCTCACTGAGTGTAAGATGTCTTTCCTAGCACTCCAATTCTCATTCAGTGTAGGTCATTGTGCTTAACACCCTTATAACTAGGCACTTAAAAAAAAATTGGAGAGGAATTCCATGTCAATGTCAAAACATCTACACTGTTCTATGATTTCAAATCTAGAATAACTAAATCTCATACATTTAGTCATTGATTAATTCACTTGAATTTTACACATTAATCGTTTAATAATCCAATGATTAGTTCAAAATTTCAAAGGCCATTAGTTAATTAAACAATTAACTAATCTCATAACCCATTAATTAATTCATCATTTAATTAACCAATCAATACAATTTTAATTGAATAATTAATATTTCAAAATTGATTAACCATTTAAAAACGCATCATGTAATATTTAATTCTCACAATTAATTATCCTTCAAGCCAAAAATTATATCATAATTACTTCTCCTAACAAATTATCTTAATAAAATCAATTCAATAACTCAAATTAAAGTTTATAACCCATAAATAAATCTCCAAGATATAAATCTCTTTAGGAAGCCCCCATTTATTTGTTCCTTGATTCAATTATCAATAAATCACCAAGCTATTCACACATCAATTCCGCTATCTTTATTACCCCATTTATGAAATCTTTTATCAAGGGAATCAAGAAATTTCATAAACTCATTCACATAAAATAAATCATTACAATGGGAGTTCAATTTATACAACCTAACTCTGTTTAATGATGAAATATTTCCCCAGAGAAAAACCCTAAATCTGAGCAACACATCCTCATTGACCATGCTCCATATATAACTCCCTAAAACAAACATTTAGATAAAAGGCATCATAATCTTTCAAATCTATATCTAGATTCATAATCCTAGATTTATATCTCAACACATAGGTTTATATCCATGAAAATGATTAATATTATCCAAGATAATAATTAAAAAATATGGGGTAATGAAACGGGATAAGAATCGGGATGAAATCAACATATCGGGAGGTGATATGATCTTCAATTCGAGCTTCCAATCTTGTAGAATGGTGTTCAAAATGATTTGGAATCCCTACAGAAGTCTTTTAGAACACCTAGAATTTTTCAAGCCTGATCCAAGATGGAAATATGAGAGTCCTAGTGGTTCGGCTGGTTTTAAATGAGATTATTAGACATAAAAAACCATGTGCACGGTTTCCTGGGCAGAGGTGCATAATTAAGAAAACCGTGCTACAACAGTGCAAGCTTCACTTCCCATTATTGTGTGGTTGCCACAGTTTGGTCGCACTGTTATGAAACTCATGCACATACCATGTGGACCCATCGGTCCAATTTCACATTCTTGGCATGATTTGGTAGCACGGTTTGTCAAACCATGCACAAACCACGCACAACCCATTATCCTTTAGTTTCTCTTAAAATTTCACTGAAACACACCCCACGCTTCTACTCCAAGTTAAAGGAACATAAAATATTCAAAAGGTCCTTGATAACATGCCTGATATGACTCCATTAATGGTTGGGATCTTACCATATCCCTATCTTATAATAGCTCATCCTCTAGATACACTCTTGAACATCTCTAATATTAAGATCCAAAAATAGTGGTCCATTGAGCCCTCATGTTTGCATCCAATTCCCATGTTTCCCCTTGAACATTTCCATGTTTCCTTAACACATGAACTAACAGAATGGTATTTCAACATGACACTTTCTCATTGAGACCCAACACAAGTACAAAATGCTCCTCAATGGATGAATCTATCTCAAAGTAATCATCCTCCACATCAATCATATGTTAAGGGTCGAGGTGATACCATTATAGTTGTGACACAAGAAAAACATCATGATTAGAACATAATTTCTATAGAAGTGATAATCGGTATTCCATTGGCCTGATTCTCTCTAGCACCTCAAACAATCCCACAAACCTGAGTGCTAACTTTCCCTGCCTCTATATCGAGTGATGACCCAATCTTGGAGACACCCTATGAAATACAAGGTCTCCATCTGTAAACTATACGGTTCATCTTTATCTATTAACATATGACTTCTATCTACAATGAGCTATAACCATACATTTACTAATCAACTTCACCTGCTCGGATAACTCCTGAACGAGTCTCACTCACAACAGCTCTAACTCACCCACTTCTAACCAACATTGCATTGATCTATAAGGTCTACCATAAAGTTCCTCTTATGGTGCCATCTGTATAGTTTCAAGGTAACTATTTTTTATAGGAAAACTCCACTAAAGCAAAGTGATTTTAGAAATAACCACCAAATTCAAGGACACATGCTCGTAGCATATCCTCTAACACCTGTATGGTACACTCGGACAATCAATCTGCCAATGGGTGGAAGGCCATACATAACATAACATGTATACCATGTGACTTCTATATTCCCTAACAAAAGCATGAAGTAAAACACGAATAACATACTTAATCAATAATATGTGACACCCCATGACAATGAACCATGTCTCTCGCATACAGTTCTCCCAACATCTCTACTGTAATTATTTCCTTGATAGGAAATAATTGTGCTAACCTTATTACTCAATCCATGAAGACCCAACTAGAATCACACTTCCTAAAGTTCATTGGAAGACCTACCACAAAATTCATAGTCACATCATCCCACTTCCATTTCGGAATAGTTAACAGTTACAATAGGCCTCATTGTCATTGAGGATCTCCTTTCACCTACTGAATGGTAAAACACCTTGTTACGAACCCTACTATTTTTTTGTCATTCCTATCCACAAAAATTGTCACCAAATGACTTGGAACATTTTTTTCACCCCATGATGTACCACCCACCTTAAAGCATGAAATTTTCGCATTAGTTCCACTCTAATACTCGTAGGCACAACAACCAAAATTTTCACATAGATTATCCCACCATAATCTATGTTCTATTCTAAAGGTGTCTTCCCACCATCAAGTCATTCCCACAAGGCTAAAAATTATGGATCTTCATACTTTTTGTACATGATCTATCTCAATTGCCTACAGAAACTAGATTCATCCTTTCCTGACTCTTCTGAACATGCAAAAGCATTTCCTCCAACAAGTTCTCCACCTTCCACTCTCCACTTGACTCATATACCAACTAGGTCTGACTTTCTCGCTGAAGGAATCATACACACTATTCCCCTTCCCATATGTATATGCCAGTTCAAAATCAAAGTACAACATATACTCTACCAATCTTCACTGTGGAAGATTCATGTCCCTCTATGAAAAGTTATACTTCATGTTTTTACAATTCGTAAAAACGGTAATCTTTTCACCAGAAAGAGAGTGTATCTAAAACATAAGATCATAAACCACTACTTCTAACTCGAGGTTACGCGTAGGGTAATTCCGTTCATGTGGATTTAACTACCGATACTCATAAGCAACGTCTATGTCCCCTTGCATGAACACAACTCCATGTCTGGCCCCAAAAGTGTAACAATACACAATGTACTCGTCACCTAACATAGGTAAGATCCAAATTGTTGTTGAAGTAAAGAAATTCTTCAAATCTGGTAAATCATTCTTGCATGCTTCTTCCCAGACAAACATTACCCCTTTCTTTTTCAATCCATTAAGCGGTGCTGCAAACTTGGAAAAGTTCCGGATGAATCTTTTTTAAAATCTAGATAATCCTAGAAAGATTCGAATATCGAAAACATTATTGGTATAATCACATAAAATTACATCCTTTACTATTTTTGGCTCCACTGCCACACCTTATTTGGTGATGATGAGCCCCAAAATGTGTACCATGTCAATCCAAAAAACTATATTTAGATAGCTTGGCATATAACTGATGCTATCTTAGTGACCCTGGATGATTTCATGATGTTGGGAATGATTATCATGAGTCTTTGTGTACACTAAGATGTTGTACAAAAACACCACCACAAACTAATATATGTACAGATGAAAAATCATTTTCATCAATTCCATGAAAACTACTGGAGGATTATTTAACTCAAAGAGACTTATAAAAAAATAATAAAGGCTATACCCACTCATTATTGTAGTCATTGGTATATCAGAAGTCTGAAATCTCGCATGATGATACACTGATCTCATATCGATCATTGATAATACACTTCCCCCCTTCAGGTGGTCAAATAAATCATCGATATGTGAAAGAGGATATCAGTTCTTCAAATTCATTTTATTCAACTTACAGTAATTTACATATAAGTGTAGACTCCTATCGGGATTTGTTGCACACAATATAAGTGATCTCCATGGCGATGTACATGGATGGATATATCCTTTATCCTCTAACTCATCCAACTGCATTTTTTCTCTTGAATCTCATTCACTGCGATTCTGTAAGGTGGAATTCATACCATATTAGACCTGGGGCTATGTTCAATAGTGAATTCCACATCTCTCCCAAGTGAAAACCATAAAAAGTATTGAATAAAGATAGCCTATAACACTTCTACTACTGGTGGATGAACATATTATCTTCCACTCTCATCATCCAAAAAAGACTACTAACATGGGACTTGATCTCTCCTAGCTGTTGAGTAATTGGCCATGCTCTACCTGCATGAATATCCCATTCTCCAAGAATGACATATTGGTCAACCACATGACATAAAAATGTGACTCTCATGTGGTAACAATAATTCTGGGATTGATATATGACTTCAAATTCCATACCCATAATCTTATCGAAGCCCATTATATCAAGGACATAGATATCCCTTTAGAAACGATACTCTCAGATATCAACCAAAAATTCCTTACATACACCAATATCCTATGTCTGTTTTCCCAATGGTGTATCGATATTCTTCATTCCTATAACGGACTCCACCTATAGAATCAATCCATTGACATGATTTGTAGATATAATGGAATGAGAGGCACCTGTAAAAAACAAGGCAATAACTAAAGATAAAAGCAACTAGAAAAATACATCACACTGGTGATGGACCATCCTTGCTCTCGAAAAATGTAGGATGCATTACATGTATCCGTCCCCTCCCTCTTTCCTATGGTGTCGTCTTACTCCCTCAAGAGGCACCACTCTCCTAATACGCACACTCATTACCTAAAGCACCATGCCCACTTCCTCAACCACCTATGCCAGTAAAACTCCAGCTTCCTAACATATATATTGCAAAAGACCCTCTTCCCACACCCTGACTCTGAGAATTTGCTCCCTCAGTACCAGCCCACTGCATCCTCTTGCATAACCTCTTTATATGTCCAATATTTCTAAAAAATCGGCACTCCACTGGCGGTCGAAGAAAATGTGTACGATAGTGTCCCTGGCGACTACACTGGTGGCAAAGTACATTTGAATGATTCAGTGTTACTGTTGCTCTTGACTCTCCTCCTTGCTTTTCATTTTCCAAACTAAGATACTTATGATGTCATTTTTTACTCTCAGAAGGCATACCCCCAGATTTTCTTGTTACCTGTCTAGTACTGGAATATTCTGTCAGGTTCCCCCTTGAAATGAGAACTTAACTAACCACATTTGGAAATTTTTTCAACCTAATGATATTCACCTAGGACTTAATTCCACACATAAGTCTATCTTGAACACATTTTTCCGAAGAAGCATCATCTGCTATCAATGCTAGGGAAAAATGTTGTAAATATGTGAAATGTTTTGTGTAATCTATTATAGACATTCTTCCTTGTGTTAGATGCATAAAATCAGAAGAATTCTCTTGTCACAACTAGTCTGGATAGAAGTTTTCAAATATCATCTCAAAAAAGTACTCCCATAACATATCATCAGTTCGTCCTGAACATACCTCAATGTCCCACCAGCATTTCATCGAACCTTGTAGCATATAAGAAGCTAACTTAACCCTCATCTTATCTGGAGTCTCAAAATGCTCTAGTATCGTCTCAATAGATTCATTAAATAATTCATCTCCCTCAAGTCCACCCATTATAGTAATAGTAGGAGGGTGCTATAGTTGAAACTCCCTTTTCTACTCAGACATTCTTTTCTGAATCTGTCATGTGTATCTCTCCATGAATTTCATCAAACGAGTAATGTTCTCTCAGAACTTCTCTCCATGTTCCTCATCTTGCACAATTGGGGCCTCATGCTCCCTATCTGGAACATCGTTCTTGTCTATACCCCACAGCCTCTCCCTCATGATGCATCGTGGAGGAATATTTCAACAAAGCCAAACAAATATCATAGGTCTCCTAACACAACCTTATAACATTTATGTAAGGGAAGAAAATAACGCTACAAATTTCAACATGGAATTTTTCCCTTTTCCTGGAACAATGTCAAATCTATGTCCTTATCACTACCCTTTACCATCTTACTCCTAGGTCCTGGTTAACAAGTGTACATTCAATCGCATTAATTAATCAACCATTAATTTATCACATTATCTAAAATTAAATAATTAATTAATTAATTAATTAATTAATTATATTTAATCAATCAATGTTCTCATTAAACACCCATTATTCTCATTCTGAATCCTTGTTTCAATACCACATCATGGAAAATAGTTCATGTTTAACAACATAACCAAAACCTATTTTCTCGTTAGTGCCTACAATGATGCACATGTCAACAACCCTACGTGCCTATAATGATGCATACATACTTAAATATCATAGCACATTAGGCCCAGAATAAAAATTTAACAATTTTCAACACAAATAATATAACACCCCAAGCTTCCATGGTACACTTCTCTTTGAATAATACAGTAGCGTGTGTTGTACACAACTTCGAGATTCTAACACGCCCTGACAAATCAAAGTAGCCATTATGAATAGTAATACCCCCTTTTTGAAATTTTATACATTTTAGCTTTAAAAATGGACTTTTTTTTGGACTTGGAATATCGAAATTATCCTAGAATGAAATCAGGGTACTTTTCGGATAACATTTATATTTTCATGAATAGTGAAAATTACTAAATTTTTATTAAAAATAAATTTTTTTAATCAAAACAATTAATAGTGATAAATTATGAATTTGAGTGGTTTTAAAGTATATTTAGAATATTTATACCATTTAATAAAATTTTGGTCATTGTACATAATTTTATTTAAACCAGACATAAACAAGTGTCAATATTTTGATAGTTATTATCTCTTAAAAACACGCTTTTTGTTTTGACAGCGGGAATTAATTTTAAATTAATTTCTGCCACTTCTATGTTTTGAATTTTAAAAAATGGACTCCATTTTTCGAATCAAGATGTCCAAATTGTGTAAATAGGTAACTTTTATTTTTATACATTTTGAATAATTACTTCGGTAAATATTTAATTTACCATGGTTAAAGGGTAAATCCGGTAAATAAGGGTAAAAAATAAGATTATAATAATAATAATAAATTACCGTAAAACATGTCTTAACCATATTGGTTGATACATGTCCAACCATGGAAATCTTTAGGTCGATTTTAGGACCTCATGGATCCACTTGTAAGTGATAATGACACTTTATATTAATTTAGTTAAAGTAAATACAAAAATGACATAATCCTATATCTTTTAGAAAAACAATTTTTACATAAGATTATATATGTTATATTTTAGACTGTAAATATTCATTATAAATATACAAATATTTCCTAAATAATTGTATTTTATTTATTATTTTTAGACATTAAATAATTTAATTTATTTATGACACAATGATGATGCAGTAATAACCTTATTAGTGAAATATTAAATCAATTGATATTATAAATACCCAATTAAATTTAATTAGAGCATTTTAATGAATTCCATGAATTTTATAGGTTAATATGACATGTTATAATTGATTTAATTAACTTTGTTCGAAGTAATCATGTTGTTATGAGTTTCACAAACATCAAATACCAAATAGAATCAAAATTGACATAAAATAGTATTTAAAACAAATATTATAGTATTAATTGATATTAAATTCCTTAAAATCTATGGATCAGCCAAAATACATATATCATGATAGGTGTTTCATTAATGGGCCACTTGGGGGTCGCATGGAGGTATATAGTACGTTTATTAACTATATAATATAAAAATACAAAGTGACATGGTAAGTGTCAAACTAATTTACCAAGAGATAAAACTAAAAGACAAGGTTAATTTAATGACCCTAACCTATCTAGAATCTATTTGTTGAAAGGATTTAGACCCATACACACAGTAGTCTTTGAATAAACCACTTTGTAGCCATTAGAAACCGAATATGAATTTATTATAAAATAAAACTTTAAGTTTATCCTAAAGAGCCCCTCCTCCCCCTTATAAAAAAACACCACTTCTAACCAATTATTCACACCTTCAAAGACTTTTCGATCAGAAAAACTATTCCCAAATATCCTCCCAACTTCCCTCACTTTAAAATAGTGGCCTTATTTTTATCATAAATCCATCCTAAGGAGCCCTTTTGATCAAATAAAAAGGAAGAGCCCGAAGAAGATGTAGTGTTTTCACCACCCTCTTTCAAGTTCCTTTCTTCTTCAACTTATTCTTTCTTTGTTATTTCTGTTATAAAATAAAAACTCCCATAAATTCTATATAATGTGATGTTATTATAAATATGTAACAAAAAAAATCATTATTCTATCCATCCCTTGAATGACATGTCACCATACATTCGTACGTACGGCCTACCGTCTCCACATTGTGGTGTATTTGTTATTCAATATATTATTATTTTGATGGTTATACTAGTGATGTATAATTCATGTAAATAATAAATATAACATTATAATGATTCTGTATATATGATATACCATCCAATTATATATTATTTTAATATCAAAAGAATGATATTGTCACTCGTGCATACGTACGGACTACCTTCTCCACGAACTCGATGAGATTCATTCCCCATCATCTCCATTCAAGACTAATTCTCATTTAATGATTAAAATATTTTTTAAGGACTTGATATCATTCTTTATATGAAAAATATACAACCAATCCATAAAAAACACAGCTTATGTAATAATACATATAAAATAAAATGAGTAATTTAACACCCGAAATAACGATAATACTAAGATATTATTAACAATGCAATGTTAAAAGATCATATATGATATCATATTAATTTAAATGATTCTTGTTTAATTTAATAACAATTATTTTACCATTATATAGGAGGTTAACCTACCCTCGACCAAGAAAAAGTATAAGTTAAGGGGTTTTAATCTCACTCCTTATTCCCGTGAGATTCATGCCATATTGCAACTATTACCTTATGTGTGGTGTATATACTGCCCATAATTGTATTTATTGTGTAATACACTTTAATATATGTGTATTCATATATTAATTGTATGATACATCTTTCATGGGATGTATGTTTTATAAGTTACCAAATTGGTAAGGGTTATTTCACAATCTCTTCATTATCCGAGGTTGTTTATACGTAATTATCTATTGGGACCTCTTTATCATCCACATCCATGTTTCTTAAAAATGTATTTCTAAAAATTCTTAGTATTTTACAGAATATGGGTTAAAGTAATTTATACCCTTTTTTGAATTTTTATAATAATTTTATAAAGGAATCTTTCTGTAGTTTTCCAAACAAGGCCCTTTTTAACCTTTTCCACAGAATTAAAGTAAGAATGTCTTTTTAAATTATACGGTCGGTGCTGCTATTTTCTGCCATTATAAAATCTATGAAGATTCCCTTAAAAGCTTATAGGAATATTTTCAATGTAAATTTTCTATTTTATAATTATGATACTTTAAAATGATTTCAAAAAAATAGATATTTATCTCATATAGTTTTGATTTCATCTATGTCCACATCCTTTGAGGGATTTTAAGCTTATTTAAAGTTGATACAAAACTTTCATATTTTATTGAAGGTTTTGTGATATGTTTGACTGTGGATGTGTTATTTTTATACCATTCATGGTTTATAGTGAATGTATTGACATTTTGTATGCTAGTTTTAATAAGAATTTTTACGTTATGTTTAAACCTGTTCATATGAGGAATGCATTAGACTTAATAAGTGACGGATGGAGCCGGCTATAGCTCCTCGATGCATCAGTTGGTCTCATGGGACAAAAGAGTGTCTTGGCATGAGGCCTAGACAAAATCTTATTTGTAGTCTTGGCATGAGGCTTTGGCTACATGGTTATGATAGTCTGGAATTATGCATTCCATCATTATGAAAGTGGTTATTGATATTGCATGTGATTATTAGACTAGTAGAATATCCATGAGAATAAGTAAATGGAATTATTTCATTTTATCTTTTACATATTATGTTGAAGTTCATGTTTAAAAGGCTTTTGTTTTAGTTAGACATTTTATTTAATTTTTATGCTTATTTCTGAATGTTTCTGCTATATTGTTATCCTTAATGATCATCTGAGCTCACCCCTTTATATGTTTTATATTTTATTGGATCTGAAGAAGTATTTTATGAATGAACTGCAGGGATAGTATGAAGGGATATGAGTGTGGACTATGGAGATTATGTTGTTGTAGTTTTCATTTTATGATGTAATGTAAACTTTATGAATTTATCTAGTGGTTTCAAGGCTACTAAACTAATAGGTCTTTCGAGACTTGATCTTTTGTGATAATGCCAATGTTATGTAACAATGAACTGACTCTAGGTAACTGGGGTCGGGGTGTTACAGTTGGTATTAGATGAATTTTAGTACAAACCTTGGAAGCTATATTTAGATAAACTCTGATTAGATCACATATCTGTAAGATAGACTTTGAGGATTATTATAGAAGAACTTCTTAGAATTTTGGTATTGTAGAGATTTTGTGAATTTTATGTGCAATACATCCCTGTTTAGATACGAGCAAGTAAAGGAGGCTCTGGCATAGATATACCGTGGGGTAAAACCCAAAAAAAATCGCTTTGAGCTATACTTGAATGGAAACCGGTGCATAACAATGTGCCTTGCTGCACTCTTGGTTACGACACTCCCTGGGGAAATTCTTTGGATAATTCTCATTTTCTTTATGAACCATTATGAAGGGTTTATGAGTATATACTTCCTCAATGAAAACATTTTTTTGATTATGGATTATATCCATAAACTATTAAATTTATGTTAAGTGTTTTACAAGTATGGAATTATGTATTTTGATTCATAAACTGATCTAGTTTATGCCATTGTTTAGAAACGGCGCCTAGTGGTAGAAATGGAAACTGTATCAATGCACACACTCCATGTAGGGATTTCCCTCCTGCTAAAGATAATTATAGTGGAGCTGGTGATATAAATGGTGTTGATCAGCTTATCACCATACTGGGACAACTCACTTAGGTTATGAATTATAACCTTACCCGTATGAAGCACACAGATCCACAACGTGGAGGATCAATGTTAGATCGCTTCATGAGGCAACAAACACCAACATTCAATGAGAGTACAAATACATTGGTAGATGAGCAATGGATAACTTCCCTAGAGAAAATATTTCAGGCTTTGGGGGGTAGTGAAAGGGAAAACATTATCATGGAAATTTACTGCCTCACTGGAGATGCTGATCAGTGGTGGTCATTGATTAAAAACATGAAGGAAGGTGATGAAGTATCAAATATGGAATGGAGGGAGTTCAAAGATCTATTTTTTATAAAAATAATTTCCTCATTACCATTAAGCAGATATCGAAAGGAAATTTCTAAGTCTGAGATAGAAGGAGGATGAGAATGTCGCAAAGTATGAAGCTAACATTACAAGGTTAGCAAGGTATGCTATAGATTATTTACATAACACAAGAAGTAAGATTTATCATTTAATTGATGGGTCAAATCCATTTCTTCGTTGAGAATTAGTCTCACAATCCTTCTCGTCATATGAAGACATTGTCTCATGTGTTATCAAGATAGTAAAGGAATTCTATAAGTCTTATGAAATTAAAGAAAAGCAGGAGAAGAAGAGATCTTCTAATCAATCTGGGAATGGAAATAAGTGGAAGAAGGGAAAAGTTGAATATCCATCCTGTAGTAAATGTGGGAAGAAACACACTGGTACTTGTTTGAAGTGAATTAGAGTCTGTTACAAGTGTGGTGAAAAAGGTCACCAATCTCGTGATTGTAAGGGGAAGATGAAAGCTACCGATTTCCAATTATACAATTCTAGGGAGATGGGACATTATGAAAATGAATGTCCTAAGCATCAGGGGATGTTAACTCAGAAAAGTCCAAGGGGTCAAGGCCAAGCTTATGTTATCACTACTACTGAAGTAGAAGCTCCAAAATATGTGGTGGCAGGTAATTTAATTGTTTCCTCAAGTTTAGAAAATGCATTATTTGATTCTGGACCATCGCATTTTTTCATATATTCCCAGTTTTCTAAGAAAATTAGATATTTCCAATTTGATTTAACAAAGGAGTTGTCAGTTAAAACTCTTAAGGGAAGTATCATTGCAAAAATGTTTTATGAATCAGTCCCCATTAGAGCACATAAATTTTTTTTATCCGCTGATCTCATCATCATACATATGATCTAATTTGATATAATCCTCGATATGGATTGGATTTCGGGCTATGATGCGAAAATTTATTGTAAGTTGAAGGAGGTTATGATTCTTGATGATGATGATAAGAAACACCTTATCTTTATAGTAGAATCATCGCCACCTAATTCTTTTCTAGATCCACCCAGAGTAGCTCAACTAAATTCAATTATAAGGGAGGAAGAGAATGAAGTAACTATGGGTGAGCAAAGGAATGATCAAATAGAGGATGTACCTATTGTGATAGAATATGTAGATGTTTTTCCGGATGATTTACCTAGACATCCTCCCGAACGAGAAGTTGAGTTTTCCATTAATTTATTTCCTGGATCAAGGCCTCTATCAATGACCCCTTATAGAATGACCACTGTAGAAATAGTGGAACTAAAGAAACAACTAGATGAATTGAGTAATAAGGGATTTATTCCCCCTAGTGTTTCTCCATGGGGAGCCCCTGTTCTATTTGTTAAAAATAAAGATGGATCTATGAGGTTATGTATTGACTATAGGGAGACCAATGATATAACAATAAAGAACAAGTATCCCATACCTCGCATGGATGATTAATTTGACCAAATGCATGGAGCTCAATACTTTTAAAAGATTGACCTTCGATCTGGATACCATCAGTTGTCTGTAATGAAGGAAGACATCCCGAAGACTGCATTTTAAACCATGTATGGGCATTACGAGTTTACATTAACGCATTTTGGGCTGACTAATGCACCCTCTGTATTCATGGATCTAATGAATAGAGTATTTAAGGAATATCTCGATGATTTTGTGTTGGTATTTATTGATTATATCCTGGTATACTCCAAAATCTATGAAGATCATGAAAATCACTTGCGCGTTATCCTGAAGACTCTGAGAAGGCATGAATTATGTGGGAAGTTTAGAAAGTGTGGATTCTGGCTTTAGGAGATTTCATTTCTTGGTCATATTGTCTATAAATATGGAATCTATGTTGATCCTTCTAAGACCAAGGCAATCTAGAAATGGCCTGCACCAACGAGTATAACTGAGGTACACAATTTTATTGGTTTAGCAGGTTATTATCGACATTTCGTCCAGAATTTTTCCCGATTGGCTAACCCATTATCAAACCTCACACGTAAAAGGGTTAAATTTGTTTGGACAAAATAGTGTGAAGAATGTTTTGAAGAACTAAAGAGAAGATTAGTCAATGATCCTATATTGAGTCTACCATCGGAGAATGAAGGGTTCATTATTTATAGTGATGCATCGAAGAAAGGACTTAGTTCTGTCCTTATGCAGAATGATAGGGTTATTGCCTATGCATCAAGGCAGTTGAAAATTAATGTGAAAAACTATCCTACTCATGATCTCGAGTTAGCAGCTGTGATCTTCGCTTTGAATATATGGAGACACTACCTTTATGGTGAAATATATGAGATTTATACTGATCAAAAGCATTTGAAGTATATTTATCACAAAAAGAACTCAACATGAGGCAAAGGAGATGGCTTGAATTACTCAAGGATTATGACTTTATGATACACTACCACCCGAGATAGGAAAATAAGGTGGCAGATTCTTTGAGCAGAAATGATCATGGGGTTTTGAATAATATGATAATTTTAAGGTATCCAATTTTCATGAATCTAGTGAAGTTGGACATCAAAATAAACATGGAAGGTGAAACATCAATGCTTTTTCAAATGGTTTCAAAACCATCTTTACTATAAAGGATTAAGAGTTCTCAGACCGATAATGAAGAATTTCAAAAGAAGATTAAAGATGAGAATGATGGGAGATTGAGTGACTTTGTGTATGAAGAAGGAATTCTGAAATTCGGGAGGAGACTTTGTGTTCTCGATATTCATGATTTAAAAAGGGAATTGTTAGATGATTCTCATTGTTCCATTTTCTATATAAACCCTGGGAGCACCAAAATGTATAGAGATTTGAAGAGACATTTTTGGTAGGACAGCATGAAGAGGGAGATTACCGATTTTGTGTCAAGATGTATGGTTTGTCAACCAGTGAATTCCAGAAGGCAACTTCTTGGAGTAGTATTGCAACCTCTTCCCATACCTGAGTGGAAATGGGATAATATCACAATGTACTTTGTCATGGGACTACCAAGGATTTCTAGAAGGAACGAGGCAATATGGGTCGTTGTTGATCGTTTTACCATGTTAGCACATTTACATGCTAGAAGGGATGATTTACCACTTGAATGTCTAGAAATACTATATATAAATTAAGTTGTGAGACTTCATGGAGTACCCATATCGATTGTTTTGTATCGAGATCCCCATTTTACTTCGAGATTCTAGAAGAGTCTTAAGAAGGCATTGGATACTGAACTTCATTTGAGCACTACTTACCACCCTCAAATAGATGGACAATCAGAATGGACAATTCAATCCTTAGAAAAAATGTTGAGATCTTTTTCACTTGACTTTTAATGTATGTGGGATCAATATTTACCTCTTGTAGATTTTTCCTACAACAATAGCTTCCATTCTAGCATTCAAGTGGCACCATATGAAGCGTTATACGGAAAGAGATGTCGCACACCAACCTGTTGGGATGGCGTTGGTGAAATAAAACTTGTAGGCCCCGAACGGGTGGAGGAAACGATGTAAAAGGTGAAGGTAATCCAAAACCACATCAAAGTAGCTCAAAGTAGGCATAAGAGCTATGTTGACAACCGAAGAAAGGATTTGGAATTTTAGGTGGGAGATCCTTTTTACTTGAAGTTATCTATATGGAAGGGAGTTATACGTTTTGGAAAGAAAGGTAAATTAAGTCCCATGTATATTGGACCGTTTTAAATTCTAGAACTAATTGGGGTTGTAGCTTACATTTTGGGAATGCCTCCAAACTCCCCAATGTTTATGATGTGTTCCACGTATCACTGTTGAGAAAATACATGCCTGACCCAACGCATGTACTCACTTATGAGAAATTAAAATAGGAACCTGATCTGTCTTATTGTGAAGAGCCCATAAGGAATCTTGATATGAGAGAACAAGTGCTGAGAAACATGACGTCTCGTCTGGTAAAAGTTATATGGAGAAACCATAAGATGGAAGAGTCAACGTGGGAACCTGAGGAACTTATGATGAAAAACCACCCATGTATTTTCATAATGTAGTATTCTAGAAATTTATAGGATGAAATTATTTGAAGGAGGGGAGAATATAACACCCCAAGCTTCCATGGTATACTTCTCTCTCAATAATACAATTGCGTGTGTTGTACGCAACTTCGAGATTCTAACACACCACGACCAATCAAAGTAGCTGTTACGAGTAGTAATACCCAAATTTTAAAATTTTATACATTTTATCATTCAAAATGGACATAAATTTTGGATTAGTAATATCAAAATTATACTAGGATGAAATCTTGGTACTTTTCAGATAACTTCTATATTTTGATGAATAGTAATAATTACTAAATTTTTATTAAAAACTAATTTTTTTAATTAAAATAATTAATAGTTATAAATTATTAATTTCAGTGGTTTTAAAGTATATTTAGAATATATTTTTACCATTTAATACAATGTTGGTCATTGTACATAATTTCACATTTAAACCGGACATAAACAAGTGTCAATCTTTTGATAGTTATTATCTCTTAAAAACACGCTTTTTGTTTTGATAGCGAGAATTAATTTTAAATTAACTTCTTCCACTTCTGTGTTTTGAATATTAAAAAATGGACTCCATATTTTGAATCAGGATGTCCACACTGTGTAAATAGGTAACTTTTATTTTTAGACATTTTAAATAATTACTTCGCTAAATATTTTATTTACCATAGTTAAAAGGTATATCTGGTATATAAGGGTAAAAAATAATATTATAATAATAATAAATTACCCTAAAACGTGTCTTAACCCTACTGGTTGATACATGTCCGACCATGTACTTATTTGGGTCGATTTTGGGTCCCCATGGATCCACTTGTAAGTGATAATGACACTTTATATTAATTAAGTTAAAGTAAATACAAAAATTACATAAGCCTGTATATTTTAGAAAAACAATTTTTACATAGGGTTATATATGGAATATTTTTGAATATAAATATTCATTAGAAATATAAAAAACTTTCCTACATAATGGTATTTTATCTATAATTTTTATAAATTAAATAATTTAATTTATTTATGACACAGTGATAGTGCCGAAATTACCTTTTAGTGACATATTAAAATAATTGATATTATTAATATACAAATAAATTTAATTTGAGACTTTTAATGAATTACACGAATTTTATAGGTTAATATTACATGTTAGTATTGAGTTAATTAATGTTATTTTAAGTAATAATTCTGTTATTATTTTCACAAAAATAAAATACCCAATAGTGTCAATATTGACATAAAAGAGATTTAAAAAAATATTATATTATTAATGTATATTAAATTCCTAAAAATATAAGGGTCAGCAAAATGACTTTTATCATGATAGGTGTATCATTAATGGACCACTTGAGGGTATCTTGGAGGTATATAGTATGTTTATTAACTATATAATATAAAAATAGAAAGTGACATGGTAAGTGTCAAACTAATTAACAAATAGTTAAAACTAAAAGATATGGTTAATATAATATCCCAAACCGGTCTAAAATCTCTTGATTGAAAGGATTTAGACCCCTCCCCACCTTATGATTTTAATAATCCACTTTTTAGCCATTAGCAACCGAATATTAATTTATTTTAAAATAATACTTTGTGTTTTTCCTAAAGATCCCCTCCTCCCCCTTATAAAAGGACACCACTTCTAACAAATTATTCCTATATTCAAAGCCTTTTTTCTCAACCAAATTCTACCAAAATATCCTCCCAACTTCCCTCAATTAATCCTAGAGGCTTTATTTTGATCATAAATCCATCCAAGGGAGCCATTTTGATCTAATGAAAAGGAAGAACCAGAATAAGACGTAATGTTTTCACCACCATCATTCAAGTTCCTTTCTTCTTCAACTTCACCTTTCTTTGTTATTTATATTATAAAATAATAACCCATGTATATTATATATAATTTCATGTTATTATAAATATTAAATAAACAAATTCATTATTCGATTCATCCTTTGAATGATATGTCACCATACGTGCGTACGTACGACCTACCATGTCCACGTTTTGGTGTAATTGTTATTAAATATATTATTATTTAGATGGGTATAATAATGATGTATAATTCATGTAAATTATAAATATACGATGATAATTATTATTTCTATATGATATAACATCCAATTATATATTATATTAATATCAAAAGAATGATATTGTCACTCGTGCGTATGTACGGACTACCGTGTCCTCAAAGGCGACGAGTTTCATTCCCCATCGTATCCATTCAAGAATAATTCTCATTTAATGATTAAAAATAATTTTTAAGTAGTTGATTTCATTCTATATATGAATAATATACAACCTATCCATAACAAACACTTCTAATGTAACAAAACATATCAAAGAAAATGAGTAAGTTAACACCCGAAACAACGATAATACTAAGATATTATTAACAAATAAATGTTAAAAGATCATATATGATATCATATTAATTTAAATGATTATTGAATAATTTAATAACAATTTTTTCACCACTATACAGGAGGTTAACCTACCCTCTACTAATGAGAAGTATAAGGTAATGGGTTTTCATCTCACTCCTTATTCCCTTGAGATTCATGCCATATTGCCACTATTACCATTTATATGGTGTATGTACTACCCATAATTGTATTCCTTCTGTAATACACTTTAATATATGTGTATTTACATATTCATTGTATGATAATTCTTTCATGGGGTGTATGTTTTATAATTTACCAAATTGGTAAGGGTTATTTCACAATCTCTTCATTATACGAGGTTGTTTATACGTAATTATCTACTGGGACCTCTTTATCATCCACATCCATGTTTCTTAAAAATGTATTTCAAAACATTCTTACAAATTTAAAGAATATGATTTAAATTCATTTATACCCTTGTTATAATTTTTATAATATGTTAATAATGGAATCTTTCCATCGTTTTCCAAACATGGTCCTTTTTTACATTTTCGAAAGAATTAAGGCAAGAATGTCTTTTTAAGTTATACGGCGGGTGTGGCTATTTTATACCATTATAAAATATTTGAATCTTCAGTTACAAGATTATAAGAATATTTTCAATTTAAATTTTTTCTTTTATAATTATGTGACTTTTAAATGATTTCAAAAAAAGAGATATTTCTCTCAAATAGTTTTGATTTCATCTATGTCAATATCCTTTGATGGATTTTAAGCTTCTTTGAAGTTGATACAAAACATAAATTTTGTATTGATGTTTTTGTGATATGTTTGACTGTGGATGTGTTATTTTTATACCATTCATGGTTTATGGTGAATGTATTGACATTTATTATGAAAGTTTTATTACAAATGTTTATGTAATGTTTAAACCTGTTCATATGAGGAATGAATTGGACTTAATAAGTGACGGGGGGAGTCCGTTATAGCTCCTCTATGCATCGGTAGGTCTTATGAGACAAACTAGTGTCTTGGAATGAGGCCTTGACAAAATATTATTTGTAGTCTTGTCATGAGTCCTTGGCTACGTGGTTATTATAGTCTGGCATTATGCATTCCATCATTATGAAAGTGGTTATTGATATTTAATTTGATTATCAAACTAATAGAATATCCATGTGAATAATTTAATGGCATTATTTCATTTTATCTTTTCCATATTATGTTGAAGTTCATGTTTAAAAAGCTTTTGTTTTAGTTATACATTACCTTAAATGTTTATTCTTATTTATGAATGTTTCCGATATATTGTTATCCTTACTGAGAATCTGAGCTCACCCCTTTCTATGTTTTATTTTTCACAGGATGTGAAGAAGTATTTTATGAATGACCTAAAGTGATAGTAGAAAGGGATATGAGCGTGGAATATGGAGACTATGTTGTTGTAGTTTTCATTTTATGATGTAATGTAAACATTATGAATGTATCTAGTGATTCCAAGGCTACTAAACTAATCGGGTTTTTAAGAATTATTCTTTTATGATCATGCTAATGTTATGTAATAATGCACTGACTCTAGGTAACTGGGGTTGGGGCATTACAAATAACACATCACCCCACAAGTGTGTCACCCAAGCTAAAATAATATACAACTATAACAAGAAACAACACTCACAACAATCCCACCTTGATTGCTTGGATTTTCCCCTGTACATGGGTTTGAATGTCCCATGAACTAACTCATTACCAAGCCTAAACTCTTTTGAGTCTCATGTCAACCATTTCCCAAAATAGTAACACATAATAAGAATAAACAATAAAAATATCCTCTGATACCACATTGTGACGTCTTGACCTGGGAATCACTGAACGTTTCCCCGGGCCAGTTGGCCACATTCCATCATTCATGCCTCCCCATACACGATAGGGTAAAAACTATTATGGCGGGTCTAGTATGTTTGTCATAAAGGGACAATACCCTCTTTTATTACAATAAAACACCAAAGAAAGTAAATAAAAATTTACAATGTACAGAAGCATATAAAAATAAAATGAATAGATCCATGGTATATGATAGTCAAAACCAAAATGTACAATAATCAACTGAAAGGTAATGCATGCTATGGAAATGAAGGGGAAAGTTTTCTACAATGAGACTGCCCATAAAGACACAAAGACTCCCAAATGAGTCCTAAACCACGTCTAGTTCCCTCTCCCATGATACAAATCCAAATAGCAATTTATGATATGGCCTTGCTATTATCTTGTCCAGCAATAACGAAGTGTTCTCAGGTGCCAATCTGGTGGCCCGAATTCGGTGAGATTACAACTCAGTAGGCCACCACCAATGGTGTATAAAATGAGTCCAATCAAAATATAGTGCATGCAGATTTATGAAAAATAATTATAATCCATAATCTAAATAGTTATAACATTGTCATTTAATCATTAATCCTCACATTAGGACAAGTTCCATTCATGTTTCCCATTTGAATCATCAGTCATTATTATCATTACTCATTTTGTGTTGTATATAATTCCTATAACCAAAAGTCTCATTTGAATTATAATTCATTATTATCATTAATCATTTGGTGTTGGACTTCATTCCAAGAACCGAAATTTTTTTTGAGTGTAGAACATCATTCCTAGCACTCTAATTCTCATTGGGTGTAGTTCATCATGCCTAAATCCCATACATCTAAGAGCATAGATCAATATTGGTGAGGAACACCATATCCATGTCCCAACTTCTACATTATTTTAGTATGTAAAACCTAGAACCACAAAATCTCAACCATTTAATCATTATTTAATTCAAAATAATTTTACACATTAATCATTTAGTAATCCAATGATTTGTTAAACATTTCAATGGACAATTGTTCTTTAAAAAATTAACTAAGCACAAAACCCATTAATTAATCAATAAATTAATTTACCAATCAATACAATTTTTATTACATAATTAATTCTTCACAATTAATTATCCACTTCAAAACCCATCAAGAAGTAATTAATTCTTATAATTCATTATCTTTAAAGACAAACATCATTTCATAATTGATTCTCCCAATTAATTAACTTAATACAATCAATTCAATAACTCAAATACAGGATCAAACCCCATAAATAAGTCTTTACGATATCATACATGTTGGGAAACATCCCATTCTTTTGTTCCATGATTCAAATATCAATACATCACCAAGGTAAACATAAATAAATTAAACTTTCTTAATTACCCCATTTATGAAATCATTTATCAAGGGAATCAAAAATTTTATAAAATCATATGCATATAATAAATCATGTCTATGGGAGTTCAATTTAAACCACCACCCATATTTTAGTGGTGGATGTTAGCCCGTAGAAAATCCCCAAAATATGATCCATAGAATTTCCTCGAACAATCTCAAGATCAAACTCCTTAAACCCAAAATTAAGATCAAAGGCTACAAGATCAGGAAAATATAAATCTAGATTCAAAATCCTATATCTAGATCTCAACAAATAGGATATGATCTATGTAATAAATAAATATCCCCCATGAAAAGAAGTAGTAAATATGGAGGAAATAAATGGGAGAAGCATTGGGATGAAATCCACTTAATGGGAGGAGAGAAGATCTTCAATTTGGGCTTCATATCTTGAAAAAATGTTTTCAGAACACATTGGAATCCATTTTGAAGGACATGAAAACACCTAGAATTTTCCAGCCCAAGCCATTGTAGAAATATGGATGTCCCAGGGGGATCAGGTTCTTTCAAAAGTGAATTTTGGATATTAAAAAGTGCATGCATGGTTTCTTAGGAAAAGACACACTGTTAGGAAAATTGTGTGACAACCGTGAAGACTCTGCTCACCACTTCTTCAGGGTTGGAACAGTTTTGTCAGACAGTTAAAAAACTGTGTGCCAATCGTGTGGACTCCTCTGTCTAATTTCGAATGCTTAGCACGGTTTTCTTAGAAGGTTTGTCAAACTGTTCAAAACTCACACTCCTTTAGTTTTTGTTAAATTTTCACCCAAACGCACCCAATTCCTATACTCCAAACTAATAGTACTTAAAAGCTTCAAAATTTACATAAAAATAGACCCAAGATGACTCCAGAGAAGGCAGGGATCCTACAATCTCCCCCACCTTATAACATAACATCCTCTAGTTGAACTCCCGAACATCTCTAAGAATCCAATACAAAAATATTGGGCCATAGAGCCTTTATCTCTGCTTCTTGTTCCCTTGTATCCTCTTTAACATTTCCATTTTTCCATAACACATGAATTAATGGAACATTCATTCCCTGTAACACTTTCTCACTACGACCTAGCACACGTACCAGATGCTCCTCAAAGTATGAATATATCTTGAGGTAAACTTCCTCCACATCAGTCACATGAGAGGGGTCGGGATGATACCACCATATTTGGGACATATCAATAACATCATACATATCACTGAATTTATGTAGAGGTGATAAAAAATATTCCATCCGCCCGATTCACTCTAGTTCCACAAACCATCCCACAAACCTGAGCGCTAAATTAACCTACCTTTGTATCATGTGGTTACCAAATCTATGTGACAAAACAAAGGAATACACGATCCCCCTCATTAAACACTATGGTTTTTGTCTGTCTATCAGCATATAAATTATATATAATCTGATCTATGGCCATATGTTTCCTAATCAACTACACCCGCAAAGATGTCTCCTGAATGAGTTTTAGTCCCAACAATAATGGACCACCATCCTATAACAAACATAGCGGTGATTAAAAGGACTACCATATTGTGCCTTGTATGGTTCCTTCTATATAGTTAAATGATAACTGTTGTTATAGGAAAACTCCACTAATTCCAAGTGCATTTCCCAATAACCACCAAATTCAATGACACATGCTCACATAATATCATCAAACACCTTTATGGTATAATCAAACTACCAATTTGTTTGTGGGTGGATGGTTGTACTTAACACAACCTGTGTACCATGTGCCATCTATAAGCCCTTCAAAAGGCATGAAGTAAATCAAAAATCACGATCAAAATCTATAGTCCATGAACTCAATGAAAATGAACTATGTCTCTCACGTATAGTTCTCCCAACTGCTCTACTATTATGGTTTTGTTTATAAGAATGAAGGGTCCTACCTTTCATAGTCGATCCACAATAACCCAAATATATTCATTCTTCCCAAATATCATAGGACGTACTACCACCCAAATCTATATCCATATTATCCCACATCCATTCTAGAATAGGTTACAGTTGGAATAGACCTCCAGGTCGTTGATTCTATGCTTTCACCTGCTAACAATTGAATCACCTTGTTACGAACCCTTCTCTCTCCTTTTTCATACTTGGCCATAAAAATTATCGTCGAAGGTCACAACACATTTTTGACACCAAAGTTTATACTACCCACCTTGATGTAGGAAATTATCACGTGAGTTCCTATCACATACTCATAGGCACAAAAACCTGATTTTTCACAGAGATGATATCGTCCGAATCTATTTTCCAGTGTGAAGGTGTCTCTCCACCCTCAAGGATTTCCATCGAGGCCAAACATTCCAGATCTTCATACTTACTTTCACTGATCTGTCTTAATATTGTAGACTCTACTACTATAGAAACCAGTGTCATCATATCTTGACTCTCCTAAACTACAACATGACTTTACGCCAGAAAGTTCATCACCTTACACTCTGCACTCGACTCATGTACCAACTGGGTCTATGTTTTTCTTCTCAAGACATCAGCCACACTATTCCCCTTCTCGGGTGTATATGCTAGTTCAAAATAAAAGGAATGAATATACTCTAAGAATCTTCATAGTCAAAGATTCAAGTCTCACTATGAAATGATATACTACAATCTTTTGTGATCCGTAAAAACTGTAATCTTTTAACCTAGAAGATAATGTCACCAACATGTAAGATCCAAAACGAGTGCTGCTAACTTGTGGTCATGCCTTGGGTAATTACCTTCATGTGGCTTCAACTACTGAGACCCATAAATAATGACTTTATCCCCATGCTTTAACATAGCTATGAGTCTGACCCAAGAAGTGTCACAATATAGCATTTACTCCTCATATGACTCAGGCAACATCAAAATTATTACAGAAGTCAAGTGCTTCTTCGTATCCTGGAAAGAATTCTCGCGTACTTCTCTCCAATCAAAATTTACCCCTTTCTTTGTCAAACCCGTAAGCGGTACAGCCAACCGGGAAAATTTATAGATGAATCTCTTGTCATAACCAGCTATTCAAAAAAGCATCAAATATCGATGACAAAATTGGGATGCTCCTAAGAAATCATTTCCCTCGTTTTTTTGGGTCCACTACCACTCCTTAAACAGAGATTATGTGCCCCAAAATGTGTACCCTGTCAATCCAAATTTTACATTTACATAGCTTGGAATATAGACAATTCTCTCTCAGCCTACCCAGTATGATGTCAAGATGTTGGGAATGATCATTATGATTCATATAGTACACTAAGATGTCTTCTGCAATTACCACAACAATATTATCAAACAACAGAAGAAGGATAATGTACATCATGTCCATAAACACTAGTAGAGATAGAGTCAACCCAACCATCATTACGACAAATACACTATGGATATATCTTCTCTTAAAAGCAGTTCATGGTATATGAGAAGTTCGAACTCTCACCTGATGTTACCTTGATCTCCGATCTATCATTGAGAATAAACTACCCCCATCACCAAGTCAAATAAATCTTCGATTCATGGAATAGGATATATGTCCTTCGTAGTCATTTTAGTTAACTTCTTGTAATAAACACAACAGTGTCGTCTCCCATCGGCCTTCTTTGAAAATAATACATGAGATACCAAAGGAGATGTTCTTGGATGAATAAACCCTTTATCCTTTAACACTAGAAAAAACATTTTGTGAACTTGATGCTCAGCCAGTGCCATTCTATAAAGTGGATTATAAACTAGCTCTACTGCTGATAAAATCTCATTAGTAAATTCCACAACTCTCTCAAGTGGGAACCCTTAAAAGTATTCAGGAAAGAAATCTTAAAATAATTACACTACTGGTGGAAGAAAATCTGGAATACCACTCCAATCATCCATCAAAAGATTAGAAACATCAGTTGTGAGCTCTCCCAGTTGATGAGTAATTGGCCCAGGTATGCCTGCATGGATATCCTATTATCCATAAACCTATAGATCACCCTTAAGAGACACAAAGGACACTCTCATGCGGTAAATATCATTATGGGATCAATATTGGACTAGACAGTCCGTAGCCCTAATCAGACAAATCCTATTATATCAAAGACATAGATATCATAAAGGAAACAATATGCCATTACCTATAGAGAACATCACTTACATAAAAATATGTCCTTAGTCCAGTTTCCCAACCGTGTATCGATATTCATCATCCCTATCAAAGAATCCACATCTAAGCTCAATCCATTAACACGATTTGAAGATATAAAGATTGATAGTATCTTTTATCAAACAAGGCAGTAGCTAAAGTAGAATCATCTAGAATAGTATCTCTCACTGTTAATAGACCAGGCCCCCTCTCAACAAGTGTATGCTACAATACATGTATTTATCCTCTCCCTCTACCATGTGGTGTCATTTTCCCCCTTGAGTAGCACCACTATACTAATACGGGAACTCATTCCTTGAAGCACCAGGCCCACATCCCATATCACCTCTTCTAGTAGAACTCCAACTATAATAATTATATGTGGTAAAATACCACATTCCCTAATCTGACTTAGAGCAACCACTCTCTCATTACCAGCCTACAACTGCTCTTTTAAAAACTCAATAGATCTCCCATCCTTCCATAAAATGGGAAATCCATTGGCAGTTTAGTAAAATGTGTATGATAGTGACCCAACAAACCTCACTAGTGGAAATGTACATTAAAAATTTCTGGTGTAACTATTCCTCCAGAGTTTTCACCTTTCATTCCACTATCCTGACAAAGATACTCAAGATGTCGCTTCCTAATCTCAGTAGGCATACCCCCTGATCGTATGGCTACCTGTCTAGTACTAGAAGCTTCCTTCATGTTCCCCACTGAAATGAGTGTCTGATTAACCACTTCTGAAAATTTCTTCATCCTAATGATATTCACCTGGGAATTAATTTCACACTTAAGTCCATCCTAAAATCATTTTTCCGAAAAATCCTCATCTGCTACCAAACCTAGCAGAAAACATTGTAAATCTGGGAAACGTTTAGCATAATCCATTATTGACATTTATCCTAGTGAAATATGCATAAATTATGAATCCTTCTCTTCTATTATCTTGTCTGGAAAAAAGTGTTCCATGAACATCTCCAAAAAGACCTTCCATAACATAAAACTAGTATGTACAGATTGTACCAAAATGTCCCAGTAGTGTTTCGCAGATCCCCGTAGCTTATAAGATGCCATCATGACCCACACCTCAATTGGAGACTCCAAATGGTCATGTATCGTCTCAATGGATTCAATCCCTAATTCATATCCCTCAGGTCCACCTTCTCTAGTAACTGTAGAGGGGTGGTATAGTAGAATCTCTCGTGTGGACTCAGACATTATTTTCTGAACCCGTCTAGGTTATCTCTCAATGAATTGCATGAAATGAGAAAAGTTCTCTCATAACACCTCTCATTCCTCATCCTTAATCAATGGTGCATCAGGATCCATGTTAGGAAGTTCGTTCTTGACCATACCCCTTGGTTTTTACTTCAACAAGTGTCGTGGAGTCATATTTCTAAAAATAAAAACACACATATTATGTCTCATAACACAACGTTAAAACATTTATGTAAGGGATGAAACTAACACTAACAAGTTCAACTTGTCATTTCTCCATTTTCTTGCCACATGGTCAACACTGATGCCTTTCCACTACCATTAACCATCCTACTCCTACGTCCTGGTTAACAAGGGAACATTAATTCTCATTAAATAATCAACCAATAAATAATGAAATTATCTCTAATTAACTAATTCAATTATTAATATATTAATCAATCCCATTTAATCAATCATTGTTCTTAGTAGACACCCATTATTCTCATTTATCATCATTTGTTCAATATCACATCCAGGAAAACATTTCATGTTTAACAACATACCCATAAACTATTTTTCTATGAGTTCCTATAATGATGTATGTGTCAACAACCCTGAGTACCTAGACTAATTCATGGAGACTCAACTATCATGCCTCTGTAAGCCTCGAATCAAAATTCACAAAATTTCAACACAATTATCAAATCACACCGCAAGTGCATCAAATAAGGTGAAATAATATTCAACTATAACAACAAACAATAATCACTACAATCCCATCCCGAGTACATAGATTTTATCCTGTACATGTGTTTGAAACTCACAAGCATGAGCTCATTACCAATCCTCATCTCATCCTAGTCTCCTGTCTACCATTTCCCAAAATATCAAGGAAAAAGAAGAATAAAGAAAAGAAAACTCCTCTGATACCACATTGTGACGTCCCGACCCGGGAGACACTGAACGGTACCCCAAGTCGGTTGGCCACATTCCCTAAAGCACGCCTTTCATGACCCACCTTCACCAAAAGGAGGGAAGGGAAAGCAAAATTCTAGGTCGTTTCTTCATTATGTTTAAGGAGGGATAATGACCCCCGAAACCTGCCTTCAATAGGTCCCGCAGTGGAGACCCTCACCAAGGGTATAGAATCTCACAAAAAATGAAAGGCATTACCCTTTTAATTTTTTTATAGTATCGAGAGATAAGATAGCAACCCCAAAAATACCAAAGCTGAAAGTAAAAGTAAAGAAAAAAATAACCCATTCTTGTATGCATGTTCAACAGTAAATGATACAAGCCATAAAACTCCAAAGGTAACGTACCCAGAAAAGGAAAACGACAACAGAAACTGCCCCGAGGTACGAGCTATTACAGCTCCGCATGATCTCTAAAGTCTTCTAGGAAACTTGAAATCAGTTTTATATACGTAGTTTGAGCATACAAGTACACTCAGTAGGGAAAAACAAAGACTCTCGTGAACAAGTTTAGAGGAATTATAATTCCTTGTGGGAAAAGAAAAAAAACACCTAGCAAGCAAAACTATCCACTCAAGCCTTGCCAAGGCACACATCCCAAATAATGAAAGTCAGTTAATGTATAGTAATAGTACATCAATATTAGGGTACCCTGCTTCACTTTCCCACTAGTTATTGAAGAAATTTTACACATCAAACCAATCCTACCATTCTCATAGCAGTCCCACTGCCAAACCCAACCCGCACACACCTGGGCCACAACCTCGCCGTAGTCCCACGACCAAACCTCATCCATAGACACCTGGGCCACTACCACCATGTGTAACCACACCCGCAAACACCTGGGTCAGAACAACTACTGCCATGCCCAAAGACACATGTCCTCATCCCAAAGACACTTTGGAAACAACTTGCCCGCAAACACCTGGTCCAACCACCACAATTACCCTGCCTGGTGATTTTGGGGATAATAATGGACTTCAGGCCATCACAGCCTGCCCGTAGAGTCATGGGCTATTCGGGAAGGGGAGTAGAAAAGGAGCTAATAACTAGCCACTCGTAAGAGTGTTGGGAAAACTCCCTCTCCCATTAAATGGGGGTGTTCAGCACTAAATTGCTCAACTAGGGTGGGGCGCGAATAAGAAACATAAAATCAACAAATATATGTATAGGTAACAAACACTCATCCCAACGTAGGGGTTCCAAAACCTAAGCAGAACACCCTTATTATTTTTCATTCATAAAAGATGCCATGGCACTCATGGCCAAGTCATAACTCAAACCCAAAATAATTCCCCCATTAAACCATTCTTGTTTTCATGTTCAAGTGATCCCATTTAGGTGAACTCTGCACTACTGGGAAACTAACAGGCATAACCACAAAACAGGAAAAGAGAACTATCCAAACATCAATTTAAGAATTCACACAAGGTTCTATTGAAAAGTCACAACAACAAAGGGATAAGTGATATCCCTTAGAGTACTGAAAACAAAGAAAACCATGAGACACATCCCCATGTCCCCAAATCCAAGAATAAACCATTTATCAAAAATAGAGGATCCCACCCGATTTTGA
This sequence comes from Viscum album, assembly GCA_963277665.1. Classification (NCBI taxonomy): domain Eukaryota; kingdom Viridiplantae; phylum Streptophyta; class Magnoliopsida; order Santalales; family Viscaceae; genus Viscum; species Viscum album. Next base: position 618,963,678 of record OY728148.1, on the reverse strand, counting down.
GTCACAGTAGAGCAACCACACATCTCCGAATTCAAAACCAAAAAATGTGCCACAATAGAGGATCCCATCCCCGTTCACATCTTCCCATGAGCACCAGACAGAACAACACACCCACCACCAAACAGATTTGAAAACATCCATGTTAAAGCACATCATTCATTATGTTCTTCTTTATGTTTGTTAATCGTGGTGATCCCACATGGATTCTTGTTTTACTGAACATCCATTTAAATAAGCTAATTTTAGGTGACTAACATGTTTCCACATTACAGATATTTATTCATCATAAAAGGCAAGGGTTTATCAGTGCACAAGTAAAGACAACCAACATCCATGATTTTCAGTGAGCATATGCCTGCATAGTTCACAAAACATACAACATAAAAGTAGTACAATAGAAACATTGATCACACCCCCCCTTCATTATTTAAAAGTACATTCATTATCTTCATTAAGTTTGGTTTAATCAATCCCCACAGAAAAAATCATACCCACCCCACATGATACACATAAAGTAGTGGCGAAGTAAAAATCCCTACTTGATTGATCAACGTCCGAAGTTCTTCTCCATGCACCGAGAATTAGGGAAAATAATGACTCGTATAGGAGGGACGTAGGAACTCCAAACGCAATAAAAAGAAATGGAATCCTTCCAAGAGGAAGAAGAAGGAAGAAGAAATTCTCGTGTGATGAATAGATAAGACCCTGTTGTTATGGGATATAGGGATTTGAACGGCTTTAAATTTAGATCGTGGTTCCCCATGCGGTTGGGTGGTTACATACGACGAGATTAAGTGTTTTTTAATTCTCGATTTAGGAGGTTCCTTGGGATTTCTGGGGATATTAATTATGGAATGAAACCCGACAAGGTTAGGTGACACTGATCGGTCGCGCCGATCGGTCGCCTTGATCGGTCGCCCCATTCGGTCGCGCTGATCGGTTGCCCCAGTCAGTCGCAAGCTGAAATGACGTCCTACCACTGAGACGTCACCCCTAGGATCTGGAATTCAGCAAAGGGATGTACTGTGATGGTCTAGGTCATCACATCAGATACCTCTCAAAGCATTCACACCCTTGAGAATTTAAAACCAGAACTAAAGAAAGGAGGGTTGGTGTCCAAACAACCGCCCCAGAACATACATCCCATGATTGAACCCGAACAATTACAATCACCATAATACAAAATATTAAACCATTTGATCATTTAGTGAGGGGTTTCCCTTTCTCCATGTTAAGATACTATCTGCTTTGGGAAGCTCTGACTCACCTGCACAGGTTTCAGTGCATCCACTCTAATGCGTATTAACTAGGGATTAGCTCCTCTCCTCCTCGCATCTTAGGATACTTCACACACATCCACAGAAAAAGGAAAACCACACATTCCATAGTTAACAAGGTAAGGTGTTTCATCACAACCAAATAAAACTACAGAACTACTCAAAATAGCACTGGGTACTGGGCGTGCATCTACGCCCATTGCCAGGTAGTTTCCTCAATCCCACCATGCTTCTACAACACAAGAACTAGAGGAATGGTTCGTATATGGAGCACCTTCTCTTTATGATCCTCGATCATCACTGGTTGCTCTATGAACATTGCATCATCATCAATGTCTAGCTCCCCCCAATCAATGACGTGTGAGTCGTCGTGTAGATATCAACGAACCTGGGACACATGGAAGATGTCATCTATCCTCAGTAGCGGCGGTGGTAACACAAGAAGATATGCCACTTCTCCGACTCGCCGCAACATTTCTAAGGGTCCTATGTACCTAGGGGAAACATTACATCCCATGCTGATCCTCTACTGCCCATTCTAAGGGGAGACCTTCAAGAACACGTGGTCCCCAACCTCGAACCCCAAGGGTCTCCTCCTATCATTGGAATACGATTTCATCCGGTCCTGAGCCGCATTTATACTCTCTTGTATAATCTAAACCTTCCCTATCGCGCTCTGCACTTTTTCCAGGCCAAGAACACTCGCTTCCCCAACCTCATTCCAGCACACTGGTGAGCGACATGGCCTCCCGTAAAAAACTTTTAACGGAGCCATAACAATGGTAGAGTGGTAGTTGTTATTGTAGGCGAACTCTACCAGAGAAAAGTGTCAAACCCATGATCCCCCAAAATCCAGGATACATGCCCGTAGCATGTCCTCCAATGTCTGGATGGTGCGCTCTGTCTGTCAATCTTTCTGGGAGTGGAAGGCAGTACTTAGTCGTATATGGGTTCGAAAAGCATAGTGCAATTCCCTCCATACTCATGAGGCTAACCGTGCATACCTATCTGAGACTATGGACCTTGGAACTCCATGCAACCACCCCACCTCATCCATATACCTCCATGCTAAGGCATCCACTACGCCCGACTCCTTGATCTCCAGAAAGTGGGCCGATTTCGTCATGTGATCCACCACTACCCAAATAGCGTCGCAGCCTCTTTGAACCTTGGGTAGCCTCATGATGAAATCCATCGAGATGTTGTCCCACTTCCACTCGAGAATATCCAAAGGTTATAACAAGCCGACTGGGATACGGTGTTTAGCCATCACCTACTGACACACTAGGCACTTTGCTACGAACTCTGCTACTGCCCGTTTTACCCTAGGACACCAAAACTATCTTCTCAGTCCCTGGTACATCTTGGAAAATCTTGGTTGAACCGTTAGAGGTGAGTCGTTGAACTCACCAAGAACACTCTCGCACATCACCTCTGGAACAAACATCTTTCCTCAGAAAAGCATTTGGTTCAACCATCCTCCGTCCACCCTTCCGGAGCATCACCTTGGTTAACCTAGTCAATCACCACTTTGCTTTCTGAGTCTCCCCACTAAGACTCCTCTAGCAGTAGTAATAGAGAAGACTATACTGCCATCTGATTCAGGAAACCTCTACCACCATCTATTCTTGCATCCTGGTGTAGGTAAGCCAACTCCTCAATTACCTTCCAAGCATCTATGGACTCTCGAACCGCATCCTTCTGTGACTTCCTTATCAAATCATCAGCCACCAAATTACCCTTTCCCGAGGTGTAGGAAATCTCAATGTCGTGTTCTTGAAGGAATTACATCCACCTTCGCTGCCGTAAGTTCAGGTCCCACTGGGAGAAGATGTACTTCAAGATTTTGGGATCTGTGAAGACCATGAAGTGGTCGCCAATGTGTAGTGCCGCCACAACATTAGTGAGAACACGACCGACACAATATCTAGATCACGGGTGGAATATTTACTCTCAGGGGACGTAACTTCCAAGACCCATAGGAGATCACCCTTTACCGCTGCATCAGCACACATCTGAGGCCTTGCCCTGAAGCAACACAGAACACCTCATATACCGCCCCTTCCTCTGGAAACCTCATCACTGGGGCACTAACCAACATCTACTTTAGATAGCTAAAGGATTCCATGAATTGCTCATCCCACACGAAATCATCTTCCTTCATGGTGAAGGCTGTCAAGGGTACCGGAACTTGGGAGAAGTTTGGCATGATACTCTGCTAGTAACCCGCTAGACCATGGAAACTACGGACCTCTTCCACGTTCTTGGGTACTTCCCAAGAAACAACTACCTCGATCTTTGATGGGTCCACTACTACCCCCTACTTGGAAACCACATGCCCAAAGAAATGCACTTCTCGCATCTAGAACTTTCACTTGGACAACTTCCCATAGAGCTGGTGATGTCAGATGACCTCTAAAACTGTTGTCAACTGCTCAGCGTGATCCTCCTTTGATTTTGAGTAGATCAAGATGTCATCAATAAATATGAATATGAACCGATCCAGATTTTCCCAGAAGATGGAGTTCATGTGCCCCATGAACATAGCTGGAGCTTTCATGACATTGAACGACATGAATACAAAGTCAAAGTGCCCATATCTACACCTGAAGGTAGTCTTCGAGATGCCACCCTTTCTCACCCTCAGCTTGTTGTATCCAGACTGCAGGTTAATCTTAGAGAACCAACTTTCTCTCCTCAGCTAGTCATAGAGATCGTCTATCTTCGGGAGGGGGTAACGGTTCATGACCATCACCTGGTTCAGTCTCCAATAGTCTATGCACATCTTGAGACCACCATCCACCTTCATGGAGAATAAGACTGGAGAACCCGACGGTGATGCCCTAGCCTGAACAAAACCCTTTTTCATTAGATCGTAAATCTGGATCCGTATCTTCTGTAACTCAGAAGGTGGAATTGGATAGGGAACCATTGAAAGCAGATCGGCGCTAGTTTGCAAGTCTATCCAGAACTCAAAATCACGTCGAGGGGGCATAGTTGCCACCTATTCAGGGAAGATGTCCATAAACTCAATGACAACCCCTGGAACTTCCACCATCTCTGCATCCACCGACTCCACTGATTGCTCAGCTAACAAGGAGAGGAGGGGTTCCCCTCGCTTGTTGCTCCCCTGGAATCACTGCTCGCCGATGAAGGTCAACCATCGGCCAACCACGACTGAAAACACAACCCTTCCTTAGAAGCAGTCAATGGCAACAAATACAGAGAACAACCAGTCAATGCCTAGTATGACATCGTATGGTTGTATCTGCAATAGTAGAAGATCCCTGAAGGACTGATGTGTCCTTATCATCAGTCTGCATCCTTGAAAAACATACTACGAGTCGGTCTGACCTCCGACAGGTGTGCTCAGCACTAGGGGCACTGGAATTATCTCAGCATCTAAATCTATAGAATTTTCCATACTGTGTGTAACAAAGTAGTGCGAAGACCCTATATCGAACAAGGTATACAGAAGGGTACTAAACAAGTTGATCGTACATCGAACAACCTCTGGCACTGCAGGAACTGCTGCCTCTGTGACGTGCAACCACCCATGCTTAGCTCTTCTGCCTCTCGGCTGTCGGCCACCTCACTGAACACTCCCAGGTCGAGGTCCCTGAGGAGCACCATGAGGTCAGCCTCCACCTGCAACGTCTACCCTCGGCAGAGCAGGAGCCCGCTACACCTGCTGCTGCTGCTGCTGGAAGAGCCTAGTTGGGAACTGATGCTGCTGAGGTTGGTGATGGACCTGCACACCCCCACCGTATTGTACTCTATCTGGAACTGGTTTTGAAGGTTCCCATGGATGCCATAGATGAATCACATCATTCTTGGGACCGAAGGGAAAGGGCGAGGACTGGGAGATCGGAACTGGAACATCTGCGGCCTGCTCCTTGCTGGTCAGAACCTAGAGGGCCCTAATGCTGGAGTCCTTCTGCTGATAGTCTTCCCCTTTGATGGGCCCAACTATATTCCCTGTCATGACACACCTCCCATTATTTGCATCTTCTCCACTAGTTCAGCCTTCTTCTCCACCTCTATGTATGTCCGTAGGATGAAGGGAGTAACAACGTACTAAAGAGAAAGTTGGAGTGCCTCCTCTAAATGTCTCACCTGAGACTCCTCATCCAGAAAGAGATCTGGAGCGAAGTGAAGGAGATCCTTGAACATGATATCCAACTCTCTCACTGACATACTACCCTTCTAGAGGGAGAGTAGCTCCTGCCTCTTCTCAGCCTTCATTTTGGAAGAGATGAATTCTGCCTGGAACTCCTTCTCGAAGTCGAACCACACAACCTCAATTTCCCTCTTCTCTCTAAGATAAAGCGTCCACCACTGACGTGCTGCTCCATGCATCTGGATGATGACCAGAGGAACCCAGTACTCCTTCGGAGCCCGAATCAGGCCAAAAGATATCACGAGTTCTTCGAACCAGCTCTCTGTCTCCATATCTGAGATGCTGCCCTCGTACTTCCCGAGGGTCTGTCGCTGAAAGTCTCAAAGCGTCTTCTTCCACTGATCATCCTCCTCCTCTTGGTCGGTCCTCTGCCGATCTTCCAATTAAACCTAATGGGCCTCGATCACCTGCACTACTCGTGGTCACCTCCCAGGTGCCATAGCTGCAAGGTAAACAAGAAATTCCTAAGCCCAAGTAGTGTAGAGTATTGTTCTTAAATTTTCAAAGACTTATTTATTTATTTTGATTCCCCAAGAAACACATGAAATGTAAGAACACAAGTCATTATGATGCATGTACCTTTCCTAGGGTCTCTACCCTGCAATATGTGTAGCCTCACTTGGTGGTTCGGCAGGTCCAAAGTCCTTGCATCAGATCACGGGGGGCCCTAAAATCCCATCTCCTAGCCGGTCTTCCCTGGCCTATTTCACACACCAAGCTCTGCTAACATTGTTTCCCTACCACCCCATGAAATCCTCACTATGACTAACACCCGACTCCATCCTACCTCTAATCCTCTACCTCTGATACCATTCTATCACGGCCCGCCTTCACCAAAATAAGGGAAGGGACAACAGATTTCTAGGTCCTTCCTTCTTTAAGTTGAAGGAGAGATAATGACCCACGAAACCCGCTTTCAATATGTCCCAGAGTGGCGACCAGCACCAAGGGTATGGAATCTCACAAAAAATTGAATGCATCAACCTTTTTATTTTTTTATAGGATCAAGTGGTAAGATTGAAACGCTAACAATACCAAATCTAAAAGTAAAAGTAAACCAAAAAATAACCCATTCCCATATGCATGTTCTACAGTAAATGATACAATCCCCAATACTCCAATGTTAATGTACCATGAAAAGGAAAATGAAAACAGCTACTTCCCCGAGGTCCGAGCTAGTACGGCTCCGCACGATCCCTGAGGTCCTCCTCGATACCTGAAATCAGTTTTATATACATAGGGTGAGCATACAAGTACACTCTGTAGGGAAAACCATAGACTCATGTGAACAAGTGGGGAGGCATTCTAATTCATTATGGGAAATGAAAAATAAAAAAACCTAGCAAGGGAAACTATCCACCTAAGCCTCGCTAAGACACACTCCCCAAATAATGCAAGGTAAGTGATGTATAGTAATAGCACATCGATATTTGGGCACCCCACACCATTTTCCAACGGGTTATTGAAGACATCCTACACATCAAACCAATCCTTCCATTCTCATCGCAATCCCACTGCCAAACCCCGCCAGCACACACCAGGGACATAACCTCATCGTAGTTCCACTGTAAAAACGCTCCCACATACACCTGGGACACAACCACCACACGTAACCATAACCGCAAACACCTAGGTCAGAACAACTACTGCCACGCCCGAAGACACCTGGGCCTCATCCCGAAGACCCTGGGGAAACATCCTACCCGCAAGCACCTGGGCCAACCACCACAACTACCCAACCCAAGGATTCTTGGGCTAATAATGGACTTCAGGCCACCACATCCTGCCTAAAGAGTTTTAGTCTATTCAGGAATGGGATCCGAAAAAGAGCTAATAACCAGCCACTCATAGGAGTGTTGGGAAAACCACCCTCCCCCATGAAATGGGGGTGTTTGGAATGAAAGTTATCAACTTGGGTGGGGCGCGAATAAGAAATAGAAAAGATACATATATATGTATACATAACAAACACTCATCCCATTCTAGGGGTTCCAAAACCTAAGCACAACTCCATTGTTACTATGAATTCATAAAAGAAGCCATGACACTCACTGCCAAGTCACAACTCATCCCCAAACTAATTCATCCATTAAACCATTCTTGTTTTTGTGTTCATGTGATCCCATTTAGGTGAAATATACACTACCAGGAAACTAACATGAATAACCAAAAAACTGGAAAAGAGAAAAGCCAAACATCAATTTCAACATTCACTCTCAGTTCACTTATAAAGTCACTGCAACAAATGGATAAGTGAGATCCCTCAAAGTACTGAAAACAATAAAAACCCCGAGACACAACCCTATGTCCCCAAAACAATGAACCAACCATTTCTCAACAATAGAGGATCCCACTTGAGTTCATTTCACAGTAGAGCAACCACACAGCTCCAAATTCACAACCAAAAACCATGCCACAACAGAGGATCCCATCCCTGTTGACATCATCCCATAAGAACCAGGCAGAACAACACACCCACCACCAGAAAGCGTGGAAAACTTCCAGGTTCAATCACATCATTCATTCGGTTCCTTTTTCTATTTTTCTACTGGGGTGATCACACAGGGATACTTGTTTTACTGAACATCCATTTAAACAAGATGAGTTTATGTGACTAACCAATTTCCATGTTATAGATCTTTAGTCATCACAAAAGGAAAGTGTTTATTAGTGCGCAAGGAAAGACAACCAACATCAATGATTTTCAACGAGCGTAGGTCCGCACAGTTCACAATACACACAACATAAAAGTAGTACATCAGATACATTGATCACACCCCCCTGTATTATTTAAAAGTTCATTAATTATCGTCATTAAGTTTAGTTTCATCAATCCTCATAGAAAAAAAACCATACCCACCCAACATGATACACATAAAAGAGAAGAGGTGGAAAAATCCCTACTTGATTGATCAAAGGTCAATGTTATTCTCAGCGCGCCAAGAATCAGGGAAATGTGTGGCTCACAGGAGAGGGATGTGGGAACTCCAAACACACCAAGAAGAAAAGGAATCTATCCAAGAGGGAGAATAAGGAAGAATAAATTCTTGTGTGATATAAAGATATGATCTCATTGTTACGGGATATGGGGATTTAAAGGGATTTAAATTCGGATTGTGGTTCCCTACACGGTTGGGTGGTTACACACGACGAGATTAATTGTTGTTATTTTACAATTGAGGAGGTTCCTCGAGATTTCATGGGTATTAATTATGGGATTCAATTGGATTTGAACCACTTGAGAAAAAGTTAAAAATCCCAAAAGAGGAATTACAAGAAAAACTATAGAAGAGAACCCCGAAAAGGCTATGTGCCACCGATCAACCCTTATCAGTCGCGGCAATCGGTCTCCCCAATCGGTCGCATGCCGAAATGACATCCTACCACCCAGACGTCACCCCTAGGAACTAGAATTCTTCAATGGGATGGACCGTGAGGGTCCGGGTCATCACAACGCCTCCCTATATGGCAGAGGGTGCCGACTAGAAGAGAGGGTCTGGTAAGTCAGTCATGGTGATACTATACCCTCTTTTACATAAAATAAAACAGAAAAAAAGCATATAATAATTAACCAAGTGCAGAAGCATATATAAATAACCAGAACAGATCTATAACATATGATATTCAAAACCAGAATGTATAATATTCAACAGATAGGTAAGGCATGCTATGACAATGAATGTGCCAAGTGTCTATAATGCAACTGAAACTAGGACAGAAAAACTAAAAAATGGGTCCGGAACCACATCTGGATCCCTCTCCCCTACTCCAATCCCAAACAACAATCTATCACATGCCTTTCCCTAATCCTTTCATTCAATAATAAATTCTTCTCAGGTTCTGATCTGGCATCCTGAGTAGTGTGTGAGTACAACTCAATAGGACATCACTAATGTCATCTAAAACTAGTCCAGTAAAAATATAGTACATACAGGTTTATGAAAAAAATACTATGGATAAACTAAACAGTTATCACATTGTCATTTAATCATTAATAATCACACTAAGAAAAGTTCAATTCATGTCTCCCATTTGAATCATCATTCATTATTATCATTAATAATTTTGTGTAGGAAATCATTCCTAGAACCACAAATTACATATGAATCATAATACCTTTTAATCATTAACCATTTGGTGTAATATATCATGCCTAGAACCAGAAATTTAATTTAGTGTTGGATGTTCTACCTAGCACACCAATTCACATTTGGCATTGGTAATCAAGCCTAAAACCCTTGCATCTGAGGGCTTAGATAATTATTATGGAGGAATCACATTTCCAAGTCCCAACTTCTACATTTTTCTAGGATGTAATACCTATCACCACCAAATATCAGCCATTTAATCATTATTTAATTAAACAGAATTTCCCACATTTATCATTTACTAATCAAATGATTAGTTAATCATTTTAAAGGCCATTAGTTAATCCAACAAATAACTTAGCATATAAAAACTTAATTAATTCATAAATTAATTAACCAATCATTACCATTTTTATTCGAAAATTAATTATTCATAATTAATTATCTATTTCAAAACCAATCAAGTAATAATTAATTCTCAAAATTATTTATCTTTAAAGACAAACATCATTTCATAATTAATTCTCCCAATTAATTTTCTTAATAAAATAAATTAATTAACTCAAATAGAATATCACAACACATAATTAAATATTTGATATATCATTCACATTTGGAACCTCCCGTTCATTTGTTCCAGGATTAAATTATCAATAAATTACCAAGGTAAACACACATCAATTCCACTTTCCTAATTACCCCAATTTTGGAAATAATTTATCAAGGGAATCCAGAAATTTTATAAAATAATACACATATAATAAATTATTACTATGGGAGGTCAATTTAGACAACTTACCATGGTATAATGAAGGATATTAGCCCATTGGAAATCCACGAAATATGAGCAGCACAATGTTGTTGAAAATTCTCCAGATATAACTCCCTAAAACCAAAATTAAGATCAAAGGCCTCAAGATCTTGAACATATAGATATAAGTTGTGAATCATATATTTAGATCTCAACTCATAGGATTAGATACAAGTAAATGATGAATATCCTCCATGAAAATAATTATGAAATATTGAGGAAAGAAATGGGGGATGCATCCAGATGAAATCCACATACCAGGAGGAGAACATATCATCAATCCGACCTTCTAATATCGAAGAACGGTGTTCAAATCGCCTTTGAATCCCTTCGGAAGTCATTGAGAACATCTAGAATTTTCCAAGCTAAATCCAAGGTTGAAATATGGGAGTCAAGAGTGGTTTATGTTATTTTTAAATAGATTTTTGGATATTAAAAACCATATGCATGATTTCCTAGGAAGAGGCACACGGATAGGGAAACTCTCCGCCAACCGTGCATACAACACTACCCACTTCAGCATGATTGGAATGGTTTGGTCACATAGTTAGGAAAACGGTGTGCAAACCATACAGACTCCTCTAACCAATTTGACACACTTGGTACAGCTTGGTCGCACGGTTTTTCAAACCATGCGCAAACTATACACAACCCATTATCCTATAGTTTATCATCAAATTTCACCCAAATTCTCACCAAGATTCTACTGCAAGTTAAAAATACTTAAATGCTTCAAAAATTTACTTGAACACACACCTGAGTTGAAAACATAAATGGAACAAATCTTACACTAAAAATATGCAAGGTTATTATGCATAACCTAAAAAAACATTCTAAGTATAGTAATAAGTTTCTTAGAACGAGTCCTAAGACTAGATACAACATCATTTTCTTACATCAAAGGGATATCCCTACATGAGATACATAAATTCATTCAGTTTATATTCCTTACAACTGGGCACCATTTCTAAATATTGGAATACACTAGATTAAGTTATAATCCATAGTGTATAATATCAACTTGTAAAAATAAATAGCATAAATTTATATAATATTCATAGCTAATATCATAATCATAAACGCGGGTTCATTAAGGAAAAATACACATTTAATTCCTTCAAAATGGTTTGTAAAAAATGTGAATTAGCCTAAGAATATACCATGGGATTGTCGAAACTAGTGTGTGGTAAAGAACATTATCAATTACCATGATACCCCAGGTGATGCCAAAAACTCCTTGTTGGATTTGATACTCCTTGGTACATTTGTGCTAGAACCACATCCACTTATAGTATCTTGTAATGGATTTATTTTATATAAAGATACAAATAATCCATTCCTTTTCAAAACATCTAGATGATTATGTATGTTTATACTCAAATAATTAATTAGTTGGTTTCCTTAATCTATGTTATCTAAATCTACATTCCACATTTTCTAAAATACATACTCGGATACCAACTATAAAGGCCTGACCAAATTTCCCAGAGTTGGTGCCTTATTTAATTAAGTGTCGGGATTATAAGAAAGTTATATCATGATATAATGAATCAGTTATTAGTTTTAGAAAACTAGATATATAAAAAATTACAACATTAAAACTTGACAAGAAATAAAATATTGAAATTGCTTTGAAAACACCATTTACATATTGGTAATCCCAATAGGTCATTCATAATTTACATATTAATACCCCAAGATAATAAAACAAATGAAAAGGGTGATCTCATATGCTCGATAAGGATATGAAATATAGTGGAAGATATCATAAAAATAAACATTAGTAATTGGTAGTAACTAAAAAATGACATTAAAAATGGACAAGAACACAATATGGAAGAAATATGAGATGAATAAATAATGCCACAATAAAACATAATCACAGGTATTCTACTAGTTGAATAACCATTTGAACTATAAATTACTAGCTTCATAATGAGAGAAATATATATTGAGGGACATTCTATAATATACCATCAAGGCACAAGATATTACATCTAAAATGATTAAGGCCGTGGCCAAAACAATTTCTAAAAATGGGAAAGGCCTTGGCCAGGTCCATATAAATTTTCTCTCATGAGACCTATATATGTATCTAGGGGATATAGAGGTCCCCATTATTTACATAGTTTGTCCAATTTATTCCTTATATAAATGGTTATTATCATAAGAAATATATACATTCATATTCTAAGTAACATATGAAATGTAAATAACATTCCCCAAAAATAAACACTAACCATTTAGAGTAATATGGTGTATGATTTCATTATAGCCCATCCATAGTCAAAATAATAATAGAACATTAAATAAAATAATGTAGATGAAATCATATTACTTTATTTGAACCTATACTTAAGAATCAACAAGAGTGTTGAAATGAATGAAAATACTCTTATAAAATCATCGGGTAATAATTGAGATAAATACTCTTTTATATTGAAAACTAGAGTTCTTTTAGAAAATTAAATTTATAAAAATAGAAGTAAAAAAATATATGTTTTTTGTAACAAATTGAGTTATTTTATAAAAATAATGGTGGATAGAAACAAATTATAGATTGTTCTAGAACATATGTATGAATTCATAAAATTCTCTTGAATAGATCATGTATTTCAGGAATATTTTTTAGAATATCCTTTTAAAAAATTTAAGTTACCAAAAAAAATAATTAATTATTATAGTGGGTACCCATATATAGAATATTCAAATATAATTTATCAGTGTTTAATATGAATAAATAATAATTTCATTTGGGAACCAGAGGTAACATTTAACTCGAATGAAAATAGAGGTTCGGGTAGAGAATTCTTACATTATGTAGGAATATATCCTCCTCTTGAACTTAAGGTCATAGAATAAAAACATCAGACATACTAATATCTTAATTCATAATATATTAGACATGTTTTTTATTTAATATAATTTTATTATTTTCATTTATAGTTTATTATTGGTTTAAAAATTCGATATCATTTTTTTGAATGCTCATTTCATTAGTTTTCATGATCAGTTGATTCGATTTGAAGTTAATGTAAAAAACGAATTGAATTCTAGAATTGATGTTATATGTTATTAATTTTCATATAGAATTTTATGATCATATAAGTCATTTTTTAGCTATGGTTTGGGATGATTTATTGTATTATACTTTAATGATAAACACTTGGATTAATTTGGTTGTATTTTGTTCACCACTAACTCAGTTTTTTTATTAATTAATACCATATAAAAAACGATTCATGAACATTAAATAATAAATATAACATATATTATGATCCATTTAAACCATAATTTTTTTGATTAACATAATTGGATATGGTAATATAATTTGAAAACTAGTCTTCCATGAATTATAAATTAACACACCTAAAATAGTGTTTCCATTTCAAGTATAAAATGAGGGGAAATGAGGGATAATGATAAATTATTCCATTATCATAACAAAATTAAATTAAATTTACAGTACCCTAGTTATCATAACATTTGGAGGAATGAAGGTGAGGAATGAAAATGAAATAAAATAACTTGAAAAAAAATGAAATGAAAAGATTAATTTCCCTCTTGCATTTATCTTCATTAAGAGCCTTTTTAAGGGAGGGGATTTGTTCATTGGAATAGAAAAAGGGATAATGGAATTGGGGAAGACATTTAGAGGATAGTTTAGCATAATTTAGACTAGGTACAGGGATTTAGAAGAGTGAAGAAATGAGAGAGTGATTGGTTACATTTATAATGTAAGAGATGAGTCATTTCCCATTATTTAAATCATTATGTAATTATTTTGGACTAAGAAAATCAATAGTCTTGATTATTGCGACTCATCTAGTAATACATTCATGTGAGTTCAAACCATGTATTTTTATATCATCTTTAATTTACATATGTCTCAATAAATATTGTATTTATCATTTATCATAAATTACCATATTTTACCATTCACCAAAATTTTTATTATTTTAAAAGAATCTTACAAATTAACCCTAACCAATTATCGATGTGTGTAATTAAAAATTAAATTCTATTTTTTAAAAATAAATTTATAAATAAAATAATGTTGATTTTTAAATAAAATCTTTATTCACATAAAATGTACATATTTTAAATTTAAGTCTAATTTTATAATACATTCAAAAAATAACAGAGGTCTCATAAAATTAACCTAAAATCAATGGAAAAAAATATTTATTAAGGAATACATTTAATGAAAATGAATTCAAATAATTTATTAATTTAAAATTGTATTTAAATATTAGTTACACAAAAAATACCAACACTAAATTATTAATTTATAATATATTCTATTTCATTTATAAATAGCCTAAATTTTATTTATACGTTCATGGGTGTGGTTAATATACATAAGGGTCATATTAATATTCATAATGGTATATTATTATATATAGGTATCATGATACTATTAAAAAAATTAATTTGATCATTTTATTCTCTAAAATACTTATTAAATGAAACCATGTATGTCATTTTTTCAAAATTTAAGACACATAGGTGAGAAAATTATGTTTACTGACTAGGTTTTAACAAAGTGTTGTTATGTAGAAAATCATTGTTTAATGAATTAAGTATTAAATATATTTTTAAATCATTTGGGTGATACATATTGGGTTTTGTAGGATTGAAATGAGGAATGAAGGTGCTCAAAATACAAGAGGGGAGTGAATAGTATACATTAAACATTCCTTTGGAACCTTTAAGATAGGTTTTACAAGGTTAATGAAACATTCACAAAACCTCTTAAAGAAACCTTTTCTGAAATGAATGATTCTACATTAAAGTGAATAGAATTTGTAATATAATCAGTGTAATGGAATTATAAAGTATAAGAATGTTATACTTTCTATCTTTAATAATGTTAAGATTATAGTGGAAATAAAACAACTTGAAATTAAAAACAAGTAAAAACAATATTCTTTTATCCCATGGATAATTTTATTATAGAACTATGAATAATGGTTCCCTGATTTATACTTTCTAGAAACTCCGTCTCACCCCAAACCAGGTAAACCCTCGATCAGATGATCGGTATCTTTCTTGCTATCCTTGCAAGCCATCGATTTAGAATGAAATCAGAACCCCTGTCTACCAAACCCGAAAGACAACAATCAACTCGATCTGAATCTGCACAAATCAAGTATGAATAATTTGTCCACACCCACACATGTTTTTACCGACATCCGCATAAAGCATTAAGAGTTGAAAGAACCTCTCTCTCTAGAAATCACTTCACATCTTTTTCACATGCGTCAAGTTCATCCACTCTCCAAAAAAATGTCAATGCTATCATTTTCTCATTGAAATGAACTTGTATTTAGAGGCAAAGCTTCCCAACAGTTGGCTCCAAACCAAAAGTCCCATTTTCCATAAATTTCAGAGGTACCTGGACACGTGTCAAACATACAACGGTTAGTTTGAAACTGATTGTATGAAATCAATTCTAGTAACAAAAATGGTATTAAGATAAAGATAGGTGTTATGTATAAGAAAACATTGAATCTGATAATATTGGAATGATATATTTTAACAACTCTAACATTATCAAGAAGTAATATTTTTAGTAAAAACATTAAAAGGAAAATAGATTTATAATTAAAAGAAAATCTGATTGTGATACTGGTATCTCATTTGTTCCAGAATCGGAATCATAAACCCAGAATGACATCTACACCATATTCCGAATCACAAACACGGTATCACTTATAAATTGGATTTGGAATCAAAAATTTGGTATCACTTATACACCAGATTTGGAATCACAAAGACGGTATCACTTATACTCTGGATTCAAAATCACAAAGAAAATATCACTTATACACCGGATTTGGTATCACAAAGATGTTATCACATATACACCAGATTCAGAATCATAATGACGGTATGAGAAATCGGTAAATCTAACTAAATAGATAATAGTAATGATACACCAATAAGTATAGCAGAATAAAAAACTGTAATGATACATCTATAAGTATAACAGAATGACAGTTTCATATCATAAAAATAGAACTTAATAAAAATTAAAAGAACAAAAGAAAATGTGTTTGTGATTTTCCAAACATATGACTGTAAGGAATGGATAAGTCATATGATAACCTTATTGACTAAATAATATTCCCATTTTTGGAAAGCACAAAAAAGATTTTCAAAGGAATAATATATTTACTCAGATAAACAAGTATGAATAATTTATCTCCCCAATTGAATGACATTTCAAATGAATACGACTAACTCCCTCTTAGGTTATGTTTCCCAAAGATAGTGTTCTTGATCTTTGGTATTTGGTATTCTTTCTTAAGAAAATATACCGCCTTAGATAAACATCTCTTCTTAAAATAGAACTCCCCTTACTTGTTCATTATCATTTCTTAACATACTCTTCTTTATCAGATTATCTTCCATTGATATCTTTACTATATTATTTCTTTTAATAAATTCTCCCCCATTAAGATTTTCAAAAAGGGTGAAAGGAATGAAGAAGTATAAGATGAACCTGTGAGGTTAAGAAAACATACATTCAAAAACAAAACAAATATATGCAAGATGCTTTTTTGAATTAAAGATTAGATTACAACAAAACATCAGAATGTAAAAAAAAATCATACATCCTTCTTTCTCTCAGTCTATAGTTTCTTTATCAAGGATTTAAGTTTCTTCACTTCCTTATGATATTATTCAAACTTCATCAACAAGATATCTTTATTTTGATTCTTCATTTCTAATGAAATGATTATTTCTTCTTGATCAGCCACCTTTATCTCTAATTCATCTCTGAATTCCGTGTCATGGCTTATATATCGGGAACTATAATTGATTTTACTAGCCTTCTTAGAGATTGATGACTTGACCATGTTGAACTCATTTTCACAAGTGTTGAAAGCTTTATTTGTTTAATCCATGAAGTCACCAATCTGTCTTATATATTCATTGTCAGATTTGGTGCTGTTAAATACATTCTTACAAGTCACATTCAAGGAATTGTAATCAATCAAAAGATTGTTAATGTACACTTATTGCTTGACCACTATGTACATAAACATATTGGTCGATTCTGTATTTTGGATCAGGTTTTATTGCATCATTTGACTCTTGGAATCTATGTTTCCAAGAATCGGAATGGCACTGACCAACATTCTTAATGATATCTTGACAATGTCATGTCAGACATATGATGAGGATTCAGAACCTGAAATATCCTTTCCGTTATTAGCTCCTCTTGGAGTTAAGGAAACTGGTTTTTCTATTCTTATGGTGGAATTTTTAGGTGTTTCCTTTTTGGATGATGCAACCAAAACACTCTCACCTTTGACTGGATATCAAACTGGAGATTGATCATTAGATACATGTATAAAATTAAGATCTAATTGTTCATCTTTTTCCTCTTGAAACAATTCTTCTTCACAACCTTGATGATCAACATGTTCTTTCTCTTATTATTCCACTTCAATTCAGACATGTTCTTCTTCTTATTCAACTTGTACTTCATCCTCAACTTCTTCTTCATTTTTTTGTCAATTTTTTCTTCTAAAACATATTTAGTGTCTGAACATAAATGAGTTCCAATGTAGTCTTCCACTCTCCATAAAACATTATCATAATCTTCTTTAACTAGTTGATCTTCTATTTCATAAACAAGTTATGATAAAGGTAAGATATTCTTGGATTTATGGATTTCCAGAGTGACAGATGGCTTCTTATGAATAACTTGAGGTTCAGAAGATTCATGATATTTTTCATCTACAACTTTTAGTAAAGACCGGCAATCATGCACTTCCAAGGATTTCTTCTTTACCTTCTTCTCCTTATTTTCTTCCTCTTGATTTTAAGCTTTCTTGAAATTCAAAGCCTTATCCTATGCATGGTTTAAATAAAATGAAGTATCTTTTTCCTTTTTGGTAGCAACCATTTCTATCCACATTGCAACTGTTGCATCAGAATAGGATTTTGGTTTCATTGTAAGAGGAGGTACTGATACCGGGACATCAGAAGTTGGTACTGGAAATCATGGTTCAATAATTTTCTTAATTTTGGGTACTGATTTTGATGATTTTGGAACATCTTCCTTGTTCTAGAAAACCATTTCATTAATAGTATTGGATTCTTGTAAAAACTCTACCTTTATTCTTCATAGAGTTTCATCCGTGAGTAACAAAATCATGAATGGATTTGAGACTAATCGACATGGAAAATTTAGTCCTTGAAGGCACATAACAATTATCCTAGAGATAGTTCCTAGATAAATAAGTATCTGGGGTCTGATGGATCCACCTTTTGTTGCTTGGATGGTGTGAATGGAGTACTTCACAAAGTTGATATTCCTTAAGCTGACGAGAAAATCTAATAGAAAGATATCACATATCATTAGAGAGTCCTAACCACTTTTTTTTGAGATAATAAATCCTTACATCGTTAGAGAACCATCTTGTCGTTTATTAAAAGATTCATAATCTTCAGATTCTTTATATATCTCGGACTAAGAAAATCGAATGCCTCGAATTTCTTAAAAGAAGATTCCTTCTTAGGGAGTCTTTGGAAGTATAGAATAACTTACCCTTTATACGGTATGTTGTGATTATTTGATGTCTTCTTATAAGGAATAGTATAAGTCTTATCTTAGCATTTGAACTTGAATATATCATTACCATCCCTTTGGAAGAATGTAATGAATTTGTAGAACTATAAAACCAAGTAAAGGAAAACTAAATATTTACATTTCTCCTTATCCACACAAACACAATACCAACCATTCGTTCTAATCATCCTAGAAATAAGGGAGTCATATATAGCAATGAAATTAGGGCATTCCAACCATTCCCTATAGATTTACCAATCCTTTATTTCTCCAGTAACCGGAATATGATCTAATGATGATTAAATAGACATTTAGGATAAAAGGAGCAAATAAAATCGAAATGAGGACTTAGATGGGAATATAACATCCGCATTTAGATCATTAAGGATGGTGTGGCGCTTAAACAAGGAAACCCTTATATAGACATAGCCATGACTTTTCATCTTCCATAAGAAACTAAAATGGCTAAAAATGATTTGATATAATCTGACAGTTGAGGATGGATAAAAAAATATGAATTCCGATCTCTTTTTGTAATGTAAACCAGAATTGAAAAATTTTAAATACCAAAAATTGAAACATGAGATAAGAAAAGATAGGGGACGAAAATGTACCTGTTGGAATACTCGGAGGAGTTTATCGGTATTATATAAATTTTCTTAGATGTTTTAAAATCCAAGATTTTAATACTGAAATGTATAAAAAACTAAATTTTAAAAATGTGGTTTTCAAAAATGATGGTTTCTATACTAAAATTTTCAATACTGAAATTTTCAATACAGAAATTTTCAATACCGAAACATTTAATACAAAAAATTTCAAACACCGAAATTTCCAATACAGAAATTTTCAATATGAAAATATAAAAATTTAATGAATGAATACATTCTATGAAGAATAAAACATAAAGAAATACAGAAAATAAGTACTCCCCCTAAAATAATGAGTAGTTTAATATTATGAGATAATTTAACATAGAAGTAGATATGAATGATTACCATAAAGAAATCGTTCCTAGATTCTATTTAATGTAATCAAATTTGTCAAAAGAAAATGGTTTTCAGAAAATATTAGCATGTTGTTCTTTCTTTTCGATGAATTGAAGAATAATATCTACTTTAAATGTGTGATCCCTAAGAAAGTGGTGTCGAATATCTATGTGTTTTTCACGAGAGTGATGTGAAGGGTTCTTACTTAGGTAAATGGAAATTGTATTATCATACATTATTTTAGTCTCAGAAAACCTCGTACCATATATTGTGAGTGTCTGTTGCATCTACAACAGTTGAACACAACAAAATTCCGACTGCTACATATTCAACTTCAGTAGTGTAAAGTGCTACAAAATGTTGTTTCTTGCATGACCTAGAAAATAAAGAATCTCCTAAGATATGACATGTTCTAGATGTACATTTTTTATCCATTTCACAACCACCTAAGTCAGCATCTAAAAAACATTTATGTTCAAAATTATTTCATGAGTAATAGAAAAGTCCCAAATCTAATGTTTCCTTTATGTAGTGAAATTTTATTTTCACTGCCTTTAAATGAAATTGTTTAGGTTTTCCCTGGAATCTTGCACATAAGCATACCGAGAACATTATGTTAGTTCGAATAGTTGTTAAATAAAGTAAAATTCATATCATTCCTCTATAAGATGAGAGATCCACAGGTTTCCCTGCTTCATCAATATCAAGAGTATTTGAGGTTCTAATAGGAGTACATATACTCTTAGCATTTTCATCCCCAAACTTCTTAAAAATTTCATTGAGATACCTATGTTGAGATTGGAAACTTCACCCTGGATTTTGAGAAATTTGAAAACCTAGAAAAAAGGTTAAGTCACCCATCATAAACATCCCAAACTCAGATTTCATAAGATTTGTAATGGAATCAGTTAAGGATTGATGTGTTGATCCGAAGATGAGGTTATTAACCAAGATTTGTAAAATCAAAATATCTCTATTATTTATCGTAATAAAAAGGGTTAAATCAGCAGTTCCCTTAACATAGTTATTTTGATGCAAAAATCCTGAAAATCTGTCATACAAAGCTCTATGGGCTTGTTTAAGTCCATACAGAGCATTGGTATTCTTATAAACATGATTAGTATGTTTTGTATCTTCAATTCTAGGGGGATGATATACATAGACTTCCTCCTATACATATCCATTACGAAAAGAACACTTTAATCCATTTGATAATGTTTTAATATAAATAATTCTACTGAGTATATAAGAATATGAATAGATTCAAGTATGTTTACAAGAGAATAGGTTTCTTTATATTCTATGCCTTCTTGTTGGTTATATCCTTTGAAAAATAAACTTTATTTATTTCTAACAAAAACTCCATTTTCATCACAATTGATTCTAAAAACCCATATTACACCAATAACAGAAATTTCCTTCGGTTTTTCAAATTAGGTCCAAATATGATTCCTTAAAAATTTGATGAGATCATCTTGCATAGCCTTTATCCAATATTCATCACCCATGGATTATTTAGGATTTTTTGGGTCAAACTGGGAATGGAAAGAAATATGTATTGTTTGATTGTCATTTCAAATGATATTATCATTGGGATGATTTCTAAGTAACAACTGATTTGGGTCTTGAAAAGATTGATCATCAACATAGGGTATAAAATCATCAGGGAAAATTACTTCATAAATATTTTCTGTAACAATATTCTTCACTAAGATATCATCTATCAAAGGATGGTGATTAGTTTTAGAAAATAAATTAGAAAAAGATTCAGGTTGTTTGGAAACAAAGGATCATTTTCATCAAAATTAAAATGTACTGTTTTTTCCACAGTGTAGGTGTTTTTATTAAAAACTATGTACGCCATAGATTTAGTAGAGTATCCTAAGAAAATTCATTCAAAGGATTTGGGTGAAAATTTATGTATGTTATCCATGGTATTCAAGAAAATTACTTTTCAACCAAAGACATTGAAGTAAGAGACACTTGATTTTCAGCCATTCCATAACTCATAAGGTGTTTAATTAAGAAAGGGTCTAATTAAAATTTGATATATAGTATAAAAGACAGTACTTATAGCTTCATCCCAAAAAATTTTAGCTACATAATATTCACTCAACATGGTCCCTGTCATCTCTTATAGAATACAATTTATTTTTTCAACAACACCATTATGTTGAGGAGTTCTTGGAGGTGAAAATTTATGAGTAACATATTTTTACTACAAATAGTGTCAAAATCAAAATTTTGAAATTATCATTCATGATCACTGTGAATTGCTATCAAAAGAATTTTTTTCTCATTTTTAACTTGAGATATGACATTTTTGAAATAATAAAAAGCATCAAATTTGGTTGTCAGAAAATAAACCCAAGTAAATCTAATTTAGTCATAAACTAAAACAAACACCTAGTATTTGCCTCCAATACTTCCAGTTTGTGTTGGACTATACCAGTCCATGTGTAATAACTGCAAGGAATTAGAAGTTGTAACTTCACATATAGTTTTGAAGATAGATTTATGTTGCATTCCATATTGACAAGAAACACAGACATTTGAAGAATCAATCCTATGATCCAATAGATCATAAAAAAGTTATTTCTTAGAGAGTTTACTGAGATTCCTTAATTTACAGTGTCCTAGTTTTCTATTCCAAATCCAATATTCATCTTCAATTTCACTTATATGAGGAAGATACTGACTTCTATGGTCATATAGGATTAGTGTGTATACATTATCTTGCCTGTAGGATGAAGAAATAAACTCATCCTTGGAATTGTGTACAAATAACTTTACATTTGTAAAATTCACAATGAATCCTTCATCACATAATTGACTTATATTGATGAGGTTGTGCTTAAGAACATTAATAAATAAATCATTCGAAATTAAAACTTTTCCAAGAAGAATAATGTAACTTATGCTCACAATTTCTTTATGAGAGTTATCTCCAAAGTTTACCTTTCCACCATTAGTCTTTAAAATATTTTTGAAATAGTTATTGTTACCAATCATGTGCTAGGAACATCCATTATCCATGTACCATATGTTGTTGGTACTTCTTTCATTAACCTATAAAAGAAGAGTTGGGTTTTCAGAATCCAAACTTGCATGGAACTGTAATTTCTAGACAATAAAATTTTGGGGATCCACATTTGTTTAGAATCGTAATATTTATGAAACCCAAGAGATTGAACATTTTTTAATGAGCAGTTCTTCTTCCAATTCACACCACTTTGACATTTAGTGCAAAAAGGGGATTTAGGAGGAACGAAATAATTGTTTCTGAAAACATGTTTATCATGAGAATAAACAAATCCTTGATTACTACCATAAGGATGGATCTAAGAATACATCCTGTCAATATTTTCCCTACAAGATGTAAATTTTTCATGAACATTCATCCAAGAATATATTTCTGACCTTAGTCTCAGGACTAAATTCCTAAACTCTTGAATAATAGACTTAAGGTTAAGTTTATCCTCTAATTTTGTTTAAAAAAAATCAGATTTTAAGATCTTTATAATGCTTATCCTTTTCAAAATTAACTTCTTCAAGTTTCTTAGAATGATTTTCTAAAACATGATTTTTCTTATTAAAATATTTCGAAAGATCAAAAATTTCTTTTGTTAATATAAATTCTCTATATTTTTCCTTTTCATGTTTCAAAAAAATATTACAATTTCTTCTCTCTAACATTGTAGAAAACCTAGAAACTTACCCATATGAAGGAAAATCATTATCAATATCTGATGAATAAGATTCTTCATCTGAAGAAAAATCATTATCAGGAAAATTTTCCATCATACACATATTTGTTAAGGATTCAGTAGTTCATACCTTAGCCATAAGACATTTATTTTGAAATTGAGCTCAAGATATTAAGTAAATATTCTTTTTCTCATATGATTCACAATATGAAGAATTGTCCGAAGAATCTCCACCAATGGAACTCAATGTGTGATTGGATTTTAAGGCTTTGTTATGCTTTGATCTATAGAAATTATTCTTGTTTATCTCATAGTCATTGTCCTTCTAGTAACTTTTGTTATGTAAGGGACAATAAGGTTTGATATGATGAGTTCTTCTGCATTCATAGCATGTTACATCTCTATTTTTCTTATCATTTCCATATTTCTTCTTATATCTATATTGAATGTTCATCTGCCCAATAATCTTGTTCGATCTCCGAGCAAGATTGGCTAACTCATTTTCTGAACATTCACTTTACTAGATTCAGATTGAACAACAAGATTCTGGGATTTATATCTTGTAACTCTCTAAAAAGTCTTGTATTTCATATGTTTTTATGTAGTTATAAAAGAAACACCTACATTCCCATTATTCTTATTAATATTATCAGCATCATTCTTCATTCTGTTTTCATGTTGAATAAGGGTTCCAAATAGTTCATCAAGAGAAAGCTGTGCAACTTTTTTATTCTCATATATACCAGTTCTCTTGGATTCCCATTCGTTAGGAACGATGTCTATAATTTTATCTAAAAGAGCTTCATAATCTATACCTATCTCATCCATTTATTGTAAGATGTTGACAATAGACATTAATCATTGTTGTACCTTACATAAAGGTTCTCTATAGGAAAAACAGATACCATGATACTCATCTCTGAGCATAGTTCTTATAGTATAAATAACATTGGAAGTTCCAAAGTGAGTTACTTGAAGCTTCTTCCAAATACTATTTTCAGCTGTAAAGGATGAAATTTGGATTTATATATTCCTGGTCATGGAACACAATAATGCATATCATACCTCGAAGTTTAGTTGATATTCTAACTTCTATTGATTAATAAATGCTATGAATTCCTTATCTGGAATCATTTAATCTCCAGTAAGCATAACAAAGTTTTCCACTCTATTATTAATGAAAAAAGTCTCCATACGATTTCTCTAATATTCATAATCAATTCCATCGAAGATTTATGGTCTAGTAGGATTGATATTTTCTAGATATCCAACATGAATGCCTGCCATACTAAAAGGAATTTCATTCCACAAAAATTGTTAGAAGAGAAAGATTATAATCAAATAATAAAAAGAAAACTTGAAAAAGAAAACATATATGTAGAAATAAGATTTTCAGAGAACTCCTCTGATACCAATTGTATGATCGAAAATGATGAATTTAGATTCTCAAAATAAAAGAGGGGGGTGAATTTTATACTTTAAAAATTCCTTTGGAACATTTAATGTTATGTTTAACAAGGTTAATGAAATATTCACAAAACATCTTAAAGTAAACATTTCTTAAATGAATGATTCTACCTTAATGAAAATATAATATGTAATATAATCAGAGTAACAGAATTAAAAATTTAAGAAATTTATACTTTATATATTTAGGAAATTTAAGATTACAGTAGAAATGAAACATCTTAAAATAGAAAACGAGTAGAAAAAATATTCTTTTAACCCAAAGAAAAGGGTTCTCAACAACCTTGGATAAAAGTTCCATGACTTCTACTATCAAGAAAGTCTGTCTCACCCAAACCTTGGTAAGATCTCAATCTAAAGATCTGTATCTGTCTTGCGATTTATACAATCCCTATATTTAGAAGGAATTTAGAACCTCTATATTCCAAACACGGAAGCCAATGATCAGCATGATCAGAGTCCAACTGAATCAAGTCTAAATATGTTTTTCATACCCGAAAAAGTTGTTCATGAAATCCTTGAAAAGAACTGAGAGTTGAATGAGCCTCTCTCTCTAGAAATCAATTCACGGGTTTTTCACATGCTTCATTTTCATCTAATCTCCACAAAAAGTCGATGCTCTTGTTTTCTCGTTCAGATGGATATGAATTTATAAGAAAATATTCCCAACAGTCAGCTCCACTCCAATGGTCATATTTTCCTTAAATTTCGGAGGGACCTGGACACGTGTCAAACAAACAATAGTTATTTATAACAGATTGTACGACATAATTTCAAGTAACAGTAACAAGAGTAATTTAAATATAAGTGTTATATATAATAAAGGTTGGAATATGATAATATTGGAATGATACATTTAAACAACTCTAACATTATCATGAAATCGTATTCCTAGGAAAAAATTATCATGAAAATGGATTTATAAGAAAATGTAAATCAGATTGTGAAACAAGTAACTATTTTGAAATGGAATCAGAATCATAAACTAGGAATGACTTCGCCACCGGATTCAGAATCATAAAGAAGGTATCACTTAGACACCAGATTCAGAATCACAAATACGTTATCACTTATACACCGGATTTGGAATCACAAAGATGGTATCACTAATTGTCCTGATTCGGAATCTTAAAGACGATATCAATTATACACCAAATTCGATATCACAAAGACAAAATCACTTATACTGGAGACTTCGAATCATAAATATGGTATGAAAAATCATTAAATATAATGAAATAGAAAATCGAAATGATACACCTATAAGTATAGAAGAATGACCAATCGTAATGATACATTTCTAACTGTAATAGAATGATAATTTCGGATCTTAAAAACAGAACATGAGAAAAATTAACAGAACTTCAGAAAATATGTTTGTGATTTTCAAAACAGAAGACCATACAAAATGGAAAAGACCTACGTTAAACTTATTGACTCAACATGTTTTACTATGGATTAGACTATATGGGTTATCCAATAAATAAATCTTTATCTGGATACACCAAGTTGACGTGGTTTGGGAACAGATCGACCTTGGGGTAATAACACTATATGTGATGTGTTTGCATGTACTCTTGAATTACCAGGTGCACAAAAATTATCTTGATTGTGCACCTGATATAATATTACATGTGGGAAAACATTAGAAAATTCATATTTTAATTAAAAACCATTATGAATGGTTTGAAAATAACACTATGATTTGAAGACATTCCCAAAGAAACAATGTTTATGAAAATGTGATTAGATGTGAATAAATATTTCCATTTCTGTTAAGTGAATAATAATTATTATTATTATCCATTATGTTTCATAATATCATAATCAAATATAGTGACTTCTATTAAATAAAAATTTATCCATGTGGAAGGAATGGGAATTGTATCAATTCAATCATCCCATATATGGATTTCACACTTATGAATGAAAATTAATCTTGAGATAGATAACAATATGTAACTATATCTAATGAAATTTTAACTATATTTGGAAAATGACTTGAGTTATGAGTAATAACTTTTAGCGTATGTAGTTTCCTACTAATCCACTACACATTTAAACAATGTTATACCGTATAAGGTGTTAACAATATCCACCATTCAATGGGGGTAAAATTACATTTGTAGTAAAGAAATGGTTTAGTTCCATAGATAATATATTTCTCAAATTGGGAATAAAATAAAACTAGAAATTTTTCATGGAATTTTATCATCTCTCACGATATATGGATCAATGGTATTTGTTGATTAAATACTCTATGGATAGAGAATTTCTAATGTTCAGGGAATGTATCAATTTTATAGTACACTTCATTGTAAAGTATTTTACTCATGAGCAATGAGATGATATATATATAAAAACAATAATATATTAGAATATAAAGATGAAAAGTTTCTTATGTATCAAACTGATACTAAAAGGACATCATGGAATAAAACCGACTATATATGTAATCCTAGGAGGAATATTGACTTTTTCATTTAAGGGATTAAGAAAATTCATCAAAGGACACTATTAACTCAAACATTCCCATCAAGTTACAATGTAGTACCATGTGTTATAAATACATCTAATGAATGAAAAATTTCTTATGTATTAAAAGGGAAAAAATATAATAGGTGGATGCTAGAAAAAAATTTAAATACAATAATGAATGGACGAAATAATTTTCCCTATATTATAATTATGAAAATAATCACCCTTGTACATATATGAGGGGAATATGAGTTTTATTCTTCTATTGAGGTAAGTGACTCAATGATAATGATTGAGAAGGATAAGAAATATGTTTTCAATGTTCAATGTTACAACTTCACAGAGATGGGGAACTTTACCAATGAATTCCCCATACATGAAGGTAATATACCTCAGATGAAGCTAAGGGATTATGGTTACGATTATAAAATTACTATAGATGAAGTGGAATTATTAATGTTATTGTTATTAGATTAAATAATTATGTTATAGTAGTGTAAATTTCAATTATATTATGTATTATATAATTATGAAATTTAAATCATTGTACTATAGAAATTTTTTATTAAGAATTTGGTATAATATGTTGAATGATACCAATGTCTATGAAAATTGATTCAGTGGAAAGTTGAACTTCTTGGAAAAAATGATGGATGGAAAATAACCATGATTGTGTAATCTATATTTAGATAATAATGATAAATATATATTTATTGGATAATATTGTCGACCATTAATGTGGTTAGATATTTTATGGTTTATATAATATTTTTTAGATATTACAACATATTTGTAATTAGTGAATAAAATAAAAAATTTGAGATTTTATTTGGAAGTATGAATGTTGTAATTATGCTTTTATAGTGTCCAAGGTAATGACATATTTGGTAAATAACATTAACTGGAAGTTTATATTGTATTTAAAATTTAATTTAGATTTAGTGAAGACCATTCTAAATATTTTGACATAGAATTTTGTCAAACATATTTTGGATGAGACTTAAGGTTAACAAATTATAAAATGGGTTAATTTGAACTTTTGTAGTTACTGGATAACTTCTACATTCCATTTTTGTCTTAGAAAAAATATATAGATTTGAGGAATGAGTTTTCAATATTATATTGAGATAATGATCAGTTAAATGTACATTTTTCTCCTTCTGAAAAAAATATGTCTCTTAGATATTACTTTCCTGGAGTAAGATGTGAAGTTGTAATTGATATAATAAAAAAACAATGAAATTATATATATATTTTATGTTTTCTCTCTCATAATGGTAAAAACATTACACAAATTTATGAAATGGATATTGGGACAAAACATTTTTAAATTATATTTATTTTTGTAGAATAAATGGTCCTTTTACTCATCAAATATTTATATATTTTTTGTGTTTACCTTTTTGATGAAAATTTTCACTAATGCTCTATATTAATCCATTGTTGTTAGTATTCTCTTCGCTATCCATGTTTCCATTTCCTACCATTGTTCTTCTAATTGGAAACCTTATAATGTGTTATTTTGGATGAATATTATACTTCCAATTATATATTTTCAATATGAATTTTTATTTACTCATTTTTAATGTGGAATTACCAAAAACGTATCTTCGTATGAAAAACCATGGATTTCATGGTTGAGGATTAAATGTCGAGTACACAATTTATAAAAGGTTGTAATGTTTAACACCCTAATATTTTAAAATATGAACGTCATGTTTCAAAGAACGTATGTCATAAAATACCAATAATAAAAGATAATTTAATACCCTAATACATTATGAACTATTAATTATTAAATAAATTCAATCTATTCGACTGCATGGAATGAACAACACACTATGTTTGAACCAAACAAAACACTCTATCCAAATATTATTATTTAGATATTATAGTCACAACCTAGCGGTTAATATGATTGGTATTAGTTGTAATAACTAAAGTGTGGAAATTATATGGTTAACACATGTATTCATTTACCTCAATGGTTATATATTTGTTTGAAATCAAATAAGAATAATTTTAAAGAAAAATTATCTTTTTTCTGAAAAATTATAATTCTTAATGGTGTGATATTCTTGATTTTCCCATATATGTTCTATGAAATTTACCTCATTTAAAATTTTTATTTTAAAAATAAATATCATTTTTAGATCTACATTTCAAAATTAATTAATGTTTAATTTTTTATAATTTTATAAAAAGATTAATTATGCGATGAATAATAAAAATACTAATTTTTTATAATAAAATATTTTGTTTAGTTTATTTTAAATGTTAAATTATATTTCACCCATATTATTTGGTCAAACTGTAAAAAAATAATTACAGCAGTTAAGATAAAAATTATGTTATGGGGGGGGGGGGGGGTGGGGCGTTAAAGTAACATGATAAGGTTTTAAATGACCTAAAAAAATTTCCAACAATAATTTAATTGTATTTTATTAGTCCTATAATCTCTTAAATCATATAATGGAACATATTTATGTTCATATCATAATAAAAACACGGGTATTACATTATATTTACAAAAAAAATATGTTTTTCTTATCACCCACAAATAAAACATAATCCCACTCCTTCCTCTTTAGACATCAAAATCCCCCATTGATTAAGAAATACATTCCCCAAACCCATCTGTAATCACATCCAAACATCTTATAGACATTTTTATCAAAAATCATTCCTAATAATTCTTTATTAGAATGAAATATACTCATTCAAGAAGAGGTAAAATTGTTAAATGTATGAATTTTATTATAACTTACTTCACCTCCATCAAAACATATTCGGATTTGATAAAATAATAACACCAATAAATATTATAAATGAATATTTTTTATGTGAATTTAACAACCATTAACCAACTCCACTTCCAGCATATGAGAAATGAAACTGTCAATTGATTGTATAGAGAACTACCTCCCATTGAACTATTGTTATTCATTTTCCATCCCCACCATTCAAGGATGGTTATAATGATGGATTTATCATTTTAATGAACTTTTTATTAAAATATTACACCTATATAAATATGATATTAAATATCAAATCACTCATTCTATTATGTTGTGGATAAAAAACATATCATGTGTGTATAGAGCATCGTCACCTCACGAAGCGATGTGACTCATTTTTCCATTATTATTTAAATAAATGATTTTTAAGTTAATGTTTAATAATATATGAAATATTGATTAGATTAAAATACAATGAAAAATTTATTATCAAATATTACTTCTTAACTTTTTATCTGTTAGAATGTAAAAACATCACTAATGCTTACGTGTTGATTACCACCTCAAAATAGTGATGTGAAATGTTTTTCATTTAATTATTAAAAGTATGAATTTTATAAATATAAAAAAAATATGAAATAATTGTTATTATTTAATGCTTAATATATATAAATTTTCCTTTCATTCCATCCATCCAGATTTATGGGACCAATAGTAATGCATATGTATGACGTATGAACTCCATGAACAGTGTAATTGATTTTATATATCTAAGATTAATATATTTCTATAAATTACTATATAATGAATATATATATTAGTTATATGATTTTAGAAATTCACTATATGAAGTATCCCTATTCTAATTTAACAGTCCAATGTTATTAAATAGAATGATATATGAAAAATTATGCAATTACCACCCTAAACAAAGAATTTATTAATGAATTGTTAATAAACAGGTCATAATAGAATACAAGTCAAACATATATGATAATATATATATGATTTTGGTTATTTAATATATACATAATAAACATAAATTTTATTATACCAGATTATTGGATTGATAAGAAGGAAATTGAACCTGAACTAAGGGGTTCTTATCTCACATTTATTTCGGTGAGACATACACCTTATTCACCACTTATTCCATTTTGCGGTGTGTATAAAACACATTTTTATATGTAATATCATTAATCTATTTGTCTTAATGGTATTTAAAATTTTATTATATGTTATTTCTCTCATAGGGATAATGATTAAAATGTTACCAAACTATTAACAGTTTATTTCACAATCTCATCATTATTAAGGACTATTTTTTTAGTATACCTTAAGAGAATTATTATACATATATATATTGTTATCATCTGGTTATTCATGGTATTGTTCTTGTAATTATATTGGTTTCAACTCATTGTTATATAAATTTATTTAAAAAATGATTTTATGAAAATCCGACCTAATTTTTTTCTTCTGTCAAAAATATTTTTCCATTAGAATCCCATTTTTCTAAAAATTGTTTTCAAAAATATTATTATTTTTTCATATTATTTATTAAACACATTTGTACAAAATTTTTATTTTTATGAAATATATCAATACAAATCTTAAAGTCATTTTCAAAACAAGGCCAATTTGGATTTTAAAAAAAATTGAAGTGAGTCTTTATTTTAACAAGTATAACATGAAATAAATTTTACTCTGTCATGACCACTCATTAGTAGAAAGAATATTTCACAAGTTTTCAAATGTGTTTCGTAGAAATTTAGATTCAATTTTTTCTGATTTTTATCTTGAATTTTCTTAATGTGAAAAGAATACATTCTTCAAAAATAATTTTAATTTTATTTATATTATACATATATTCATCAAAAACACCATCCATATATAATAATTATTATAAAATATAATTTTTTTTCGTGAAATAAATATTTTAATTTCATTTGACTAGGGTAAATATTAACATATCAATTCTTAGTTTTTGAATTTTATTTTTAGTGAATTTTGATTCAACACTTTAATGTGAGGAATTCATTTAACATAGTATGTAATGGGTGGGCCTATATTATAGTTTGTCCCTTGATGCATTGATAGGTCTCATGAGACAAATGAATTGGAATAATTATCTAAATTTGAGCCCATAAATTTAAATTTTATTTTAAATTGTCTTGATAGTATGTCATAGATATTCAATATTATCCATTCACTCATTATGATATCATCTATTAAAAACCATGTAATTATTTGAATAGTTGCAATATCTAATGATAAGTTTGATTCACACGTGACTATTTGTATGGATTTATTTGATAAATATTTATTTCTTACATATTATGTATAGTAATTTATTAAATATATATTTTATATTATTTTGAAATCCATATTTATTATTCTTAATTATTCAATATATCTTCTTATATATACATACCCTTACTGGGAATCTGAGCTCACCCTTTTTTGGTGTTTAATTTCCCTCAGGATATGAGAATATTATTTATGATTGATATACAAGAATATTATAAAGGTACTAATATAGTTATCAAAGAAAACACTATCTTTATATCATTTTGTAAATTGTGATATTTGTTTAAGGTATGTTTATAGTGTACCATAACTACTAAACATGGAAATACTTTGGGATATTATTATATAAATGTTATGCAAATGAAATAAATTAACAACATTCTATAACAAGCTAGAGTCAGAGTCTCTATAACTATCTTCCTTATGAAATGGGATATCACTAAAAAAATTGGGAAACAAAATTTATTATTTATCTAGATGATGTGATAGTGATAGAAAATGTATTCATTGATTGTAGAATGTAAATAAAAATTTATTGAGGAGATGAAAATGATGATTAAATTTTTGTACAACTAGTTAAATTTACCTTAAATCAAGAAGAAGATAAATATATTTTAAATATATATATTTATCCCACCTAATCAACTTATTTATAATATCATATTTCATTTATTTCAAGGTTATAAAAGAATTTTTATTTTTAGAATATAATTTTATAATTTTATCAAGTAATACAAACATGGATTACTTTATCCATGAAAACACAATCCTTATGGTTTTTACAAGCTGAACCAAGTAGAGTGGATAAATAATTAGAACATACAGAAATTGTGGATTATATGAATGAATTGTTGGAACCGACTGAGAAGAAAAAATATATGTTTATAACTGAAATAATAAAAAAAGTCATTGGAATATATTAAATGTTCTATAAATTTTTTGGATGAAAATATAGAAGTAATAATGGTTAAATAAATACAAATATGCTACTATATTTCTAATGTTTTATATATACACATCTATAATATTTTGTCTTTTTTATAGGATTATTTCCCTAGATATTTTTCATTTTATTACTTTCCAATGGTGATAAAAGTTATTAAATATAAATATGAAGTCATCTATCTTCATTGGTCTTCTTTGTGATTAAATTAAACATGAAAAACACATACATTTCCTTATTAAGGATGATTTTTAAATAATTTTTGTATTAATTAAGGCATAATATGGCACTAAAAATTCCTTATAAAAATAGTATTTAAAACATCACACAATCGCGAATTAACCAAAAATCATTAAAGAAATATTTTATTGAATTCTGTAAATTTAATTAAATGACTATTTTCTATTATGGTTATTGTTTTTTTGTTGATATTATATTATATTTACAGATATAAATAATATGTTTTAATGGAACAATCCACAAAAATGAATAAAATTGTTGACATGTTGATGTTTTTACATATGAATTAATTCATGGGTAATTAAATTTCATAAGAGCAAGAATTTATTTTCTTATTTAATGAGAAATATTTATGAGAACTATTGAAAACCACTCATATAGAATACACAAAGGTGATTCCTACTTGAATCCTTATCAAAATAAAATATTCAAAAGATGATAAAAGTTCATATAAGTATATGAATTATAGTTCAAAAATATTATCAATTGTTTAATCTATTCAACTAATACAATTCTATAAATAATATATTTTATTATATTATGTGGAAGGTATCAAATTAAATTGGGGTATACATAATTCATTACAATAATGTGGATTTTTATGAACATAAAATGTCTTCATGAATTTAGGTTCATATACGATAATAATAGATAGTTATATTAATATGGATTTGCATATATAGATTCAGTTGGATGTGAAAATGAATGGAATTCCCCATCTGGTAGGGTATTATTCTTGTGAGGATTGAATAAAACATAGAACATTATGAAGAAAATTTAAATTTAATTAATTAAAATAGAATAAAATTAATTTATATTGAATCAATCAATAACTCAATTAATATGGATGAGAATATAGATTTAATATCATCATATGAATGTTGTATCTCCGTTAATTTTGTTATTTTATGTTTATTGTTTGATAATACTTTAGGGAAAAATGTTAATTTTTTTTGATTTAAGCACATATATTTCATGTAACAATTTATAAATAAATAGTTGAGAAAAATGAATTGTTTTTTGGATATTTTTAAAACTATGGATCAGGTTGGATATGTATTTTATAATCCATTGCTAAGGAATACATTTTAATGGGCGAACATAAAATTTTTAACTCAATATCATTATTCTCATTTATCTGGTATGATGTCACATCCCCTCTAGAATTATTTTCTATTTTTATAGTCAATGGGGGAGAAAAAAATTTAATTCCATAAAATATATCTTATTAAATTGGGAAATTATTTGAAATGAATTTTTTAAAAAGTTAAGGCTGCGAAATTAGTGTTTTTTCATCTGTGAACTAATATAAATTTTCTCTAATGTATGTATATCATAAATTCTTTTTATAAATAGAAAAAAATATCTTTTCAATTATTTTTTTTGAGAAAAATAAGACCAAAAATAAATTATCTAATTATATTGAATTCATTCTAATTGGAATATATGGTATTATTATTCATTATTCATTTTCTATACACTATGTTGTAACATAGAGTCTTAAAAGGTGTAGTTGATGATTTATTTCATTTATAGAAGGTTATTTATGTTTGATAGATAAAAAATAACTTGGGGGTTGTGATTAGGATGTTATTTTATGTTGAAATTGGATTTGATGATGCATGTAAAATGAGGATATAGTTGATGGGTAAGTAGACAAAATGTGATTTTTTGATGATGGTGTTTTATTACTGGTGGACACATAATTAAAATGTTAAAAATATAAATCAAATCAAATCCTAGAAAATTTTAGTTAATTTAAATTAATTTAAAACCATTTGGAAAGATATAATATATTTATATTTTTTTGAAAATGTAAGGTATAATTTTTATTGAGATTACATGAAATAACGTCTTATGGGTTTGGATCAAATCATTATGTGTTTTTATGAGAATAAAATTGTGAAGATATATAGTTTTCCCTAACACAATGCATGGATTCACATAATGATTTGGTAAGTTAAACACGATTATATTTTGATATGGTATATCAACACATAGAAATCATGGTATAAATAGTCTGACAGAATTTTTCTTCTTCTTATTTTTGGTATGATTAACATAATTATTCATTGGGAGAGGTTATTGAACTATATAGTATCTTACCATGCCATAGTTCATATGGCCATGAAATATTAGTTATCCTCTTGATTGGTGGATCCTTAAAGAATAAATGAAAATGAGAAATATCAGGACATTTATTTCAAAATGGTTGATAAAGATGTTTTATAAAGATAGATAATACCATATAGACTAAATCATGATGAATATTGTCATCATCTAATTGGAATGGTAGTTACACAATTACTAATATGAGGGAATAACTGTTTTAAAAGTGTATATTAATGTTTTTTAATGATTTAAAATCATTAATAACTCTCTAGCTACCCAAACACTATATTTCATGTACTTGAAACACAAAATGGGTGACTCCAAGGACTAAACTGATAAAATTTATAATGTTAATTTTACAACACATGATGATGTTTTTCCTTGAATTTTTTCATTAAAATTAAAATTCACAATATAGAGAAAATTATTATTTATTATTTCTTGTTTATTTATCGAAGTATGAATAGAGTAATGAGAATGTTATACATATTTTCCTTGAAATTTGAGAGTGTGACAAATTAATTGTAAGATAAAAGAACCATAATGATAAGTGAATTATAGAGAATCTTTATAAAAGATAAATCTCAAATTATGAATACATGTAATTGTAAAAATGGTATTCTCTTGAAGATGATGAAATCTATATTGGAATATTTGTTGATATTATATGTTTATTCTTATTGATTAATGATTTGACATTTCTTTTTCATCATTATTTTTCAGTGAAGAATGCAATAAAGAGTAGGGTTGTTAATTTTCTTGAATCATTTTTTTATAAAGAAATTTATGTAAATATAGAAGAAGAGGACTTGTTATGAAAGAATATAAAATTGAATAATTTTATAAGAGGTAGAATAATTTTCCTACCAAATATTTGAAAATAATTTCTTCCATTATAATGCACCAAATTATATGATTACGATAGATTTTTTTATATAACATGAGTTCTTATGTAATCTATACTAATTTGTGTCTTTGAGGATTATTGGATTGTGTGATCTTGGATTTTAAAGAAAATGTCATGGATTTATCCATTCTAATGAGTGGTGATCAATGTAAATTCATTATTCATAATTTTTTTATGTTTTCTAATTTTTATGGAAATTGATAACTGTATACAACAAAATAAATATAATTTCTGGAGAAGGTTGTTTAGTTGTAGACCATAAAATAAGAACATTCACTTATTCACCGCCAATAAGTTAATGATGTCCATAATAACTATTTCAATATTTGTATTGTCAATAAATATTAATTATTTTAGGAAAGGTAAATGTGTTTAATTTTACTTATATAAATTTTAAATTTTGTTATGCATTAATCACATAGTCATTAATGGCTATAATTCTTTTTAGGGAAAATTGATAGAGTGAAATTTGGACCTATGCACGGTATCCAGTTAGAAAATTGTACATAGTTACATAGTGTGATATTATTCATTGATATGTGAAACTAATTTAGAATGTTTTGTTAGTGGTAATCGTAGTTAATGATTTTTATAGAATTCATAGAATTTATTGGATATGAAGTAGATTTGTGACCGATGTTTTTAAATTCTAATTATCAAGTCATTATTAAAAATATATTGAAATGTTTTAATTTTTGTTCCACCAATGGTTGTATTGTGATGTAAACTCCCAAAAATATATTCCCCTTGTTGGTTAATGAGTGTTTTATTATAGGGGAATCCCCTTTTCACTAAGTGACAAATAAATTGGTGATAAATGTTATGGGATTAAGCTAATGGAGGAGATTTAAATTATCCTTGTGATATTATGGGTGGTAACTTTTTTTAGAGTATCATGTGTTTACAAAATTATAGGTCTATATCAATGCCATTGAAATGTGGGTGTCAGGATTTTGGGCTAGGGGTATGTTTTAACAATTTTGTAACTTCTTTAATGAATTAGTAGATACCTATAGGGACAAGACTGTCATGTGTATCTATTTGGTAACACATTTTATGTGGTAACTAATATTAACAGATATCTATGATATGATTGTAGTAATGTAATATCTATATTGTTTTTGATGGGTTATAGACAAGAGAGATTTTCAATAGGGTGTTTTATTTTTTATGTGACAATTAGACAAATTTATTATTTTATGATGTTCGGTATTGATTGATTTGACTAAAAACGGTGACTACATTTGACTGATATTTGAGAATTGTCAAATATGGTATTAGTTTTTATCTACATAATGTTAGTATAGTATATGGGTTTGAGCTATTTGGGTGACTATCTATCAAATATGATCGATGTATGTTTATGATTACTGATTAAAATACCCCAATCAATTAAAATAAATATTTCTCTT
The DNA here is from genome assembly GCA_963277665.1 of Viscum album. NCBI lineage: Eukaryota > Viridiplantae > Streptophyta > Magnoliopsida > Santalales > Viscaceae > Viscum > Viscum album. The sequence continues at coordinate 618,925,432 of OY728148.1, read as the reverse complement.
ATATGTAATTTATACTTAATATTTGGAGCATAGTATCATGGGAGATTCTCCATGATGAAATATTAAGATTTAAACAATTATTTACTTTCATGGGAATATTTTTATAATTCTATATGATGATATAACATTTGACTCTAATCAGGGGTTCCTTCTTGGAGGCTCGATTATTATTTTATTACTAGTTAACTATTAGAGGTTCTTCTCTCACTTTCTATATTATAATTTTATATTGTCTTATTATATGGCGGAATCTATAGTGACCTGATATATTCATTATGCATGGACAGAGATGTTCTTTAGTTTTGAATCCATGAACACATAAAATGGATAAATTTGTATAATTAACCTCTAAAGAAACCTCTAAATAATCATTAAGTGTTTCATTGATATCATATAATGGTCTTTTTCATTGATTGAAATATGGTGAAATTATGAGGCTTTTTAGTTTTAATGGACTATTTAATAATTATTTAGTTATATAATTATTCACCTATTTTGAATGATGTAAATTTTTTATATCTTCTAGAAGGTCTATACTCTGAAAATACATCACCATTGAATTAATTTTAATGAATGATTTTATTGAGTTTTGTTCCCTATAGGAAACTATCATTTATTTTCAATTAATAAAACATTAATAAATATCATAAAATATACATATTTTTCTTCTTCATTATATTATATGATAATTTCTGTAGTGTATTTTTAACAAAAGAAGGTTTTAGAGTTTCTACGCCACATTAAGAAACTAGATATTCATGGGGAATATTTCTAAACATATATCATATGGTCTAGATAACATCTATCAAAACTGACACAATTTCTTTTTCACAATCAGTTGTTAGAGGATCATATGAGTTTGAGTATAAGGACATAGAATTAAACTTTAAATAATAGAGGCTTTAATGTCAATAATATTATTCCATTATATTTTAGGTTAACTTAATGTTTACTATTTTAGAAATTAGTTCATCACTTATAGATAACCAAACAAAATAATACAATGTTGACACTTCTGATCAGAATCCATTTTAGAAAAATTTACATTGATTAAAAATAAAACATGATTTCTTTTCATGAAAAATAATCAGAACATGTAATGTGACTTCTTCGTTTAACATATACATCCCTAAACTCTGTTTATATCATTTTAAAAACAAGATATTTGCACACAAAGGAAATTAATGCACATAAAAAGATATAATAAATAAAAGTATTAGACCACGAAATCGTATTGATTTTTTATTTTTCTAATTTAAATTTCGCTGAAAATAAACCTTTTCTTACACAATAAATCACATTCTCTAAAAAATATATATAAAAAAAATCAACAATAAATCAAAAATTAAAAATAAAACCCACAATGGTTTCTTCTCAATAATGAAAACTCATAAATAATTTTTCCAAAAGATATAATTTTCACCATTAATAGTAACAAAAAAAATTTATTTAGACACAATATAATTATATCACCTTATGAAAGCAAATGATTTACATAAAAACCCATAGAGATAATACATAAAAAATTTATATAACTTGAGATATAATCTCCATATCACTGTTAATTTCATTCTTAAAAGCGTAATAACAAAACTTTCAACCTCGATACATAGTGAATTAGTGGGCTATCATGGACCCAATCATCCTTCTTTTATCATGAAAACACACATCCATTTTTAATAATGATAAATCCCATGTTGTCTTAAAACATAATAACCCATCTATGGACAATAACATAACAACCCATCATTGGTTTAAAATTTAACAACCTATATTCATAAAAAACCCATAATAAGCATAAATAAATAATAAAACATAAAATATTTTATTTTAAAAATAACACATTCACAAAAAATAATTCATTTTATAATATTGATATATTCATTTTCATTAAAACAGATTTAACAAATAAAATAACAAGTGTAATGGGGAAGAAAATTATTATTTTAAGAAAACATTGATTCTTTTATGGGATGGGAAAAATAAAATAAATATTATAGAGAAAACAAATTATCATATTCATTACAAAAGAACACCCTATCTTTATCAAATTCCCAACATTCATTATAAAATACATTTAAATATATCGTTTAAAAATCATTAAAATAATGTAAAAAAGTGAATAAATACCCTTTATACTGATATTATTTCTATAAATATACAACACGTTTTATTTTTAATAATAAAGACATGGGAATTTTTTTAAGGTACTAATTAAAAAAATATTTGAAAAGAAATATCATTATACAAAACAATAAAAAAGATAACTTTTTAAACATTATAAAAAACATAAAAGATATTTAAAATGAATGATATCATACATTAAAAAATATATAAGAATTTTATTGAATAATTTATAATTACATCGAAATGGTAGATAGGTAATTATAAAATAAATCATTAAATTTTTTTCAAATAAGGTTTTTATTTAAAGTGTCTGTTATATTGAGTTTGACACATCATTATTGTTCTATATCTTAATGAAGAAAAATTTATATATTTTTTACATTATTAAAAAAATTAATTTTAATTATTAATTAATTGTATCTATTATAACTCTATATATATTTAGATAATAATTGATGTTCACTTCCAGAAATGTGATAATATGAAATTATGTGTCAAAAATGGCATATGATGGTTTACTAAAGTAAAAGAGCTCATTATTCCATCACATATATGATAGTAATCATGAAATAATTATAAATATTATAAATAAATTATACTTTTAAAACCAATCATTATGTATTTTAATGAGAAATGAATTACATTACGATCATAGATAAGGCTTGTAAAGTGTATGAATGTGTAATGATTAAATTTATAAACAATAATTTTGAAAAGAATGTATATTTTATTTGATCATTGTAAAATCACCATAATATCATAAATAATATATTAGTTCAGTAAATATACTTATATATATAATCCATGTGATCTGTTGACGTCATAATATCCACGTCACCTCATAGAGGCTGCAGTCCACACGTACATGCAAACAACGTTATCATATCTTAGTTAATAGAGGTAAAACATTAAATATAAATTATCATTTAACAATAATAAATATGTAATTAATTTAATAATTTTTTATTATATATTAATATTTTTAATTTAAATTGTCATTTTACCTTCAATTAAATGCTTTGGTGAAAAATGAATCACATCACTTCTCGAGGTGGTAGTTTTCCATACCCATGAGAGATGTTAGTGTTTCTCCCACTGAATTAAAAGTGATATGGTTACGAGATATAATAATTCAACAAGTATAATTAATTTAGAAATATAATATATATATATACCCACAGACACCATAAATGCATCATTATAAATGTCTATGATAGTCGATGTTGAAAAACAATTGGTTCGTGAGGTGGTAGTCATTCGATCACATAAATGATGGGTTTCATTTTAATTGGATGGAGTAAAAGATATATTTAGGATGATACATGAGAATAAAGAATTATATTTAATGATATATATTGATTTTATTATATAATAATAATTTTAGAATATTGGAAGGAGCTGGAAGAATAAATAATATAAAAATGATCAGGAAAGTAAAATAACTCTTCTTTGGACAACCTCCTTGGGTTATAACCAAAATAATTATTATTATAGATTTATAATCAAACCATGGGTTCTAGGATTTGGGGACATATTATTTTTAGATATTTATTTATTTTTTTCTGAATAAAAAATTCAATATGCAAAGATGAGAGGAATAAGGGTGGCATTTTTTTAGTGGGAGAGATGACACGCTAAAAATTTTCAAAATAAAAAGGTGTGTCAATGTTATTAACACAAAAAAAGGAAAAAAATATACCATTATAGTTAAATATGTGATATATATTTAATATATGTCTATAATTTATAATTCATACATCCTTTTGATTATTTTAACCCTAATTCTTTTATATTATCATTTGGATAAACCGGTTTTAACCTTAACCGTTATAAAATATTTTTAATTTATTTTTAATTTATTATGAAATGTGTATGCTGTAATTTTTATATAATAAAAGTATTATTATTTCATTTATTAAATTTATTTTACAAAATTAAATATATAGATGTGGTATAATTTAATTTGAAATAAACCCCAAAAACATGATGAAAAAATTATTTTTGATGACGTGTATTTCTTAAGAATATGATGATTTCATAAAAAATATACGTCTAGTGATAATTATTATTTGTATTTTAATTAACATATATTGATATATTATCAATAAATTAAATTTAAATAATTTTTCCTTAGGGTTTATTATTATTAATTATAATGAGAATAATTATGAACTATAATACAGTGTTCAGAAAAAAACTATTTTTAAATCTAGAAATAAACCTAAACTAAAATCCCTTTTAATAATGAATAAAACATAATTAACCTAATTAAATATAAATATAAATATAAATATATTAATTTATATCATATTTAAAACATAATTGATGTTTTAAATTTCATAATTTATTAAAATTAAATTAAATTTTTACTAAAATCAGTATTATAACTATTCATTGAAAAATCATTATTTTCTAAAAATAAAAAAAATCACTGTAAGTTATTTCTGAAAAGAAGATTTCAAAAATGAAATTTATTTCTTCAAAATAATATTTCATAATTTATGAATAATAAATTAATATAAGACCATCTATCAAAAGATTTTAATTATTATTCATTCCTTTATGATTTTAAAATTTCAAAATATTAGTATAAGGAATATTACTATATAATTTCAAAGAAATATAATGTCAGTGATAATTATTTATATAATTACCTGGTTTTTGTCATTCGTATCACCTTTTCTAAATTTCATCCTTAAACGTTAACTCAAATTTTATAAATTTGGGATTTATTTCCCATAGAGCATTTTCAAAATACGTTGTTTCTCCTTTATATTATGTATTTCCCATAGAAATGAAACTTGATCGATTGAATTATTCCAAAAATATTTCTATTTATGTTCAAGAAAATGAATATTTTTTTCTTTATAAGAAATATTACCGTCTAAAAGAACTACTATAGTTTTGAAAACATCGAAAGAAACTCACACATGTTTCATTAACATTGAAACCTAGAAAATGTTGTCCAACTGGTATACTCCAAATGAAAAGGACAGTAGATTTGAATAATATACAACATTATCTAGGATTTCATATATTCAAATGAAATATGAAAATAAAATTCCATTTCTACCAAAATACATAACAGTTTACCTTGGAGAATATCTTCAAAAAGCATGATCACATACCGTAAAAAAAATTCCTATGATTATCCACATTACAATTCTAAATTCTGTGACCCATTGTCATTTGTTTCTAAATCATTTACACTTTAATATCCATTTCATATAAATCCCTTATTTCGTTAAATACTTTAATAATACTTCTTCTTAAAAGATGGTGTCTGACAATACTATTAATATAATGACTCAAATAATTCAATTTGTATACTAGTATGAAAAATGATTTTATAAAAAATCCTCCCAATAGATATGATGATCCTAACATCCCTGATAATCCATTAAATTATAAAATTTAATACATTCCGTATTCTAAAAAATTTTCTTGGTTTTAATATCTTATAGAGGTTGAAATGTCTTTCTAGAATTTAATTCAGTACGCAATAATTTTTTTAGTTCATTCAAAATAATTCTTTTGATCCTAAGATCACTGTCTAAGACAATTTAACGAGGTTATCTAGGTAACCTCATTGTATCCATGATATATAGTCGATAAATATGATCTAAAAACATATTATGTTGAATGTGAAGAAAATGTTACGATTTATAGAATTGATAAATGATAACACAAATCACTTTGTTAAATTTTTATGTCATTAAAAATCCAACACAAAAGTCAACGTATATATTTTTCCCATTTCTACGCTAACACTATAAGAATCTAAATAATTCCCTTAAATATTTTCCATTATCCAAAAACCTATTATCATTTGAAACATCTCATGATAAATTCTGAAGTATATATTTTCATTCCATATAAACAATAATACATTTAAAGGTCACTATACATATTATTACTTCTATGAATAATATAAAATAGTAAAATATAATCCTCTATCTACAATTTTCACTTAACTTGATAATCACATGACACAAAATCTCTATAATAATATAAGAATAATATTTTCCCATATTAAATTCAGAAACAAACTCTTCTTAAACTATTCATCATTATATTTTATGACATGTTAATCCTATTGGGATTATATAATTATTTATAATAGTGATGAAAACACTTATAAAAAATAAAAAATAACGTTCTTATATCCAGAACAACTACAAAAAATCATCAATTAATTTATCATATTGTCCTTTTATAAATGTGTCATCATTAAGGTGGAATTTTTTTCTTACAAAAGGCATTGGCTACATTGTTATTTATTCCAAGATGAAAATGAATCAGGTAATCATAATCCATTATCAGTAATACAATCTTTCCTACCTCATTATTCACTATGTCCAAGTAAAAATGTAGTTCAAAACTTTTTATCAGTATATATTTTACACTTTATTCCCTATACATGAAACCATAAAAATTTTAAATAAAAAACCACTTTAGCTAATTCTTAATGGCGTAGGATGTTTTACCACATGATGTTTCAGTTTTGGTGAACCATAAGCAATTAACTAATAATCATTATTTAGTAAAAAACAAATTCCCTTTAATGATGCATCATTTGAGATGAAATTTTTTCTATTTATAGGGTGATTTTCCAATACAGGAGAATGCAAATATATAATTTTTTGTTCCTAAAAAAAATCATGAAACTACATATTCCAAATGAATTTAAATCATTTTCAAGATGACTTAGTCAGTGGGTAATAAAAGTGAATTTTTTTTAACAAACCATCATTATTAATGTACTTATCCTAGAAAACTATAAATCTATATGATATTTGTGTTTCATTTACATCCATCAAAAACATTAATTTTAGTTGACTGAATAGTTATTACATATTTAAAATAACATTTCTTAGGAAAAAAATTAATGTAATTAAAATCATCACATAATAAAATTCCAAAAAAATTTATTTTCATTTACTATTTTTTAAAAAAATTCAGCTTTCTCTCATGTTGTTCGAAGATATTTTAATATAGCAAAAATTAATAAAAAATTATAACAAAAAACTAATCCAAGAACTTAAGGAAAACAATACACATACTGTCCTTAAATACAAAAAGTTCATTAGACACCCCAAAAGGATAACTAAAAATTCATCATGCCAATATCTATCAAAAAAATATAGTCTAAATAATATCCACCTCTTTCACATTCAACTGATGGAACCATGATTTTAGATGATTATTTGAAAATTATGTTCCTCTAACTAAATGAAAAAAATAACATCAATATGAGGAAAATGTAACTTCTTCTTAATAGTGATTTATTTCAAGGATATATAATTAATGAAACATATACGAGAACAATAATTCTAATTGACATATAAAACAAGGTCACCCTATGGTAAAGAGCTAGGTTGAATTAACCATTTATCTAGAAACACCTATAATTTCTTTTTACAAATATAAAAGTTATACTTGAGCCATACGATAAGGGTGTTTTGAAATATGATTAGAATCGACCACTAATTAAATATTAATTTATCCTCTGGTTAGGAATATACTAGGAAATTCATTATGAAAAATATTCACATATTTTTCCACCACTATCACATCAAAAATATGAATAGTTTATTTTTTTTCAACAGTCTAGTCTAGGAATCATTCACTACCATCTCTAATAATTTTCTTAGAATCTTGGTAAGTTTTAAATGTTATCATATAATAGAATGAGAAATTCTTACCTCTCAAATATATCATATAATGATAATATTACTAGTAATACATAACCATAATGAAATCAATCACTACTACTGTCTATTCAATAATATTTATCCCGAAATACCTTTATATTAATAATAATATGGATATTCCTATAAATTATGCATGCTTTAATGTTTCCACATGGTATTTTCGTTAAAATTTATAACATACATTCAAGAGGTTATGCTCTCAATTTTCATGAAAATTTCTCAGAGATAAAGTAATTTGATGATATATAGTTAAATTTTGTATTTGAATAATTAAAATAAACTAATATCAAAACTATTATATCATCATTTGACAACCCAACGTTAATAGTGTTAGAACCAAAATACATTTCTACAACCTTATGTTTCCGATCTTGATGATGTTCACCCATAGTATCTAACATTAAACACACATTTCCATAATGACCAAATTCATTAAAAGTAATAAATTATCACTATTGGATGGATATCTATTGCCACATTCTTAGACTGTTCTGGAAGTTTTCTTCCTTTCAATAAAATCCCATAATACAAAAATTTCTACAAAGAATTAATCTCCCATGTTTTATTAGTGAATATTCAGTATTCTTTTATCCACACCTCTCTTGGGATGGGAACACTATTTTCTCACCTCCTTGTTTTTTGATAGATTCTTCCCCCATCAACTAGAATCCAGAACACCTCTTACGTTCATCTTCAAGAGGAACTTGAATGTCATAAAACTCTATCAAAACTTTTTTTATCACAATTGTGAACTTTAAAAATGTTTTTATGTTCTCATAAAGATAATTATCTACATAATCATAGATTTAAATAAGCGTAAAATCAATTAATTTTGTACCAATTTATTGAAAAAAAAGATGATATATATATGTAATATTATAAATGGTTCTTCATATATAGCTACAAAATATTAATTTTTTCACCAATTATATGAATATTTTATCCATCCAAATTCAAACATCATTAATGAAATAGTTCTATAGAGAAATATTCATAAATTACTCTCAATCCATGGAATCAAAATCATATTTTTCTCATTTATTCCTAACTAGAGAGTACAATTTATCAAATTCAGATTTAAAATAATAAAATAAAATTGTTAACTTTTGATGTTGCAAACATCCCATGACATCAAATATATTTTCAAAAAAATGGATCTGTCCTTTGGGTCATAATATTTTTGAGGTTACACATAATTCATGAGTATTTTGTCTCATAAAATGATACACTATTGAATTTTTCCATTGTGGTAGATCTGGATAATCATTAGTAAAAACACTTCAACTATTTCAAGCCTATATCAACTGATCCATCACTCAAAAACACTATTAATTACAATTAAAACCATCTCATGAATCCAATTGGGAAGGTTATTTTCCTTTTGGTTCTATTCTAATATGTCTTCGTAATATAAAATATGAAAAAAAATTCTAAACAAACATTATTCATTCAAAGAAACATTCTATTCATTGAATTCTATATCATTTCAACACAATCATAATGTAAAATATTTCATAAGAATATTTTTAATATTTTCTATAATATAAAATTATCAAAACCTATCCACTGATACCAACTATTAGGACCCATCCTAAAACACTACATAATCATGAGTATTAATTCATTATTTCATTCTCATATGTTTTAGGATAATATTGATTTACTATTTTAGAAAATTAGGTAACTACTAAAATATAACAAACCATAAAATAAAATTTGGTCACTTATAAACACTATTAATTTATCCCATAATGTAAAACTTTTAAAATAACCCATTATTTATTTTTATTAAAAATATTCACATATTTTAACATGACATATTCATTTCTAATACCCATCCTGAAACCTATGAAAAAATTATAAAAAAAATGAATGTGTAAAAAAATTAATGAAAGGGACCTAAAATGAAGATGGAAAGAAACTTGTTAGTCCATGATAACTTGTAATAACATGCCTATTCAAATGAACATTGGGATAAATTTTTTTTATGCCTGAATTCATCTTATTTGACCAGATATTTTCATAAAACATATCTTATGAAATATTAATTTTAAAAGATAACTCATATTGGATTTTTTTTCTATAAAGAATAATAAAAATATTTTCATAAAGATAAACACTTCACCAATAATTTTAATATATGAATTCCTTCAAATAAAATATCATTATCTTACCTTGATAAATCAAAACATTCCTATAAAAACACATATAAAATTAGATAAAACATGTGTGTTACATGGGATATCATTTCCATACCACTTTAATAATAATTCATAAAAATATAATTATAAAAGAGTAAAATTCCCTACATAATTCATTATAGGGATACCAAAGAACCACCTTCCCTTAGATTATCAAAGAACCGCACATCCTTGGTTAATAACACAACCACCATCCTTGTTTTATAATGCAACCAATCATCCTTGGTTAATAAAAACACCAACCATTATTGGATTATAATGTAACCACCCATCAACATAAAAAATTATGATTAATTATAATGGAGTTATAACACATAAAAGTTTTCATCATAAAAACATTATTTTGGCCCATAAGAAATTATTTTAAAATATTAATATATTTATTTTCATTAAAACCCATTTTCCAAAAATAAAATTTCTTAAAATTAGGGAAATGATTTTTTTGAAGGAAAACATTAATGAAATTTTTTAAATACTATAGAAAATAATGTTTATTATGGTTTGAAAATTTTTCATCATGGTATAAGAAAAAATATAACAATCCTTCTGTATTTTATTAATGAATTTCAACATGAACATTACAAAATATTTAAAAATATTCCTTTTAAAATTATTTTAATGAATGTAAAAATATACATAAACAATCACATATAAATACTTTATGTATATATAAATATATTTATAAAATATTTTTAAGAATATGGATGAGGAAGAAAGTGAATTTTTTTGGGAATCATTAAAATTTAATTTTAAAGGAATGTCCCTAACATAAAACCATAAATATATTAATTTTAGAAAACCATCAAAATAATGTAAAATATAGTCAAATTAAAAATTATAATCCATTGAAAAATAAATAAAAATTTTCTTAAAAAAATTGTAATAACATTGAAATGTAAAATAAAAAATAATAAAATAAGTCATCAATGTATTCAAAATGAGGCTTTCAAAGTAGTGTGATCCATTACATGAGTCAGATGATTCACATTAATTCTTTATGTTAATTAAAACTTATATTTATTTTTATTGATTAATTTATTAATAATATTTTCTTGTTTATTATTCATTTTACTTTATCTCTTAACATAATACACCCAATTAGATAAACATTTATGTTCGCACTGGATGTTTTTATGGTATTCGGTTTATATGTCAATAATAACACTATTAGGATGGCTATGGTTAAAGAGTTTATTATTTCATCATCTAAAAATAATAATGAAGAAATAATAAACATTTTTATATATAAATATAGTGTTTAAAACCATTCATTAATGGTGTTTATGAAAATTTAACAACATTAACATCAGGGAGATAATTAGCCATACATATGCATGAGTAACATTTCCATTTTTCAATTATCATTATAAAAATAATGAAAGTATTATATAATATCTAAATAGTAAAATTTATTTCATAAATTCAATATTATTACATTATATATACTTTTATATTTCATATATCTTATATACTAATGAATGAATAATTTAACCACTTCAAAGAGGTTGCAGTTTACATGAACACATAAAAACCATTATCATTGTTTTTTTTAATTGAAATGTAAAAAATGATACATTAGAACTTAAGAGTAAAAAAATGTTATTAATATCATAATTATATCTTATATATTAAATATATTCATTAACATTAATCTTATTACCATCCAAGAAAACAATTAGTGAAAAATGAAACACATCCCCTATCAAGGTGGTAATCTTCCATACACATGGGATACATTATCACATCCCCCATTAAATATAAATTAAGAAGTTATATGTGTTATTATAATTACTGAATTTGAATAATTTTACAAATATCACATATATATATATATAATTTCAATCCATAAATTTTAAATCTACAAGTGGTAGTGATGAAAAATAAATTTAATCTGTTTGTTAGGTGGTAGTCTGCCACACACACGATTGTTGGTTTTGTTTCCCATTTGATGGAAGAGCACATGGAATTAGTTTATGAAATTTAAATAATTAAATCAATTTATTTATTTTATAATTATTTTATTATATCAATAAAATTTAATAATATTTTAATTACATGTAATGAGAAATTAAATAAAATTGATTTGTTACGCACGTTAACTCTTTATCAGAAAACCAAATTCAAATAGAAATAATTACATAATAAGGTAGATTTATGATCAAATAAATATTTCTAGTATGTGGGAATGTAATTATGGTAGGTATTTTTGTATTTATTAACTGAAACAAAAGGCTATTATTTGTGAATAATATATGAGAGGTTGATAGCCTTTTATAAGTGGGGGAGTGGACACAATTAGAATTTTCAAAAATAAAAATGTGTACCCATGGTACATATATGAAAAAGGGAAAAAATGGACCAATATATATAATTATATGTTATAATTTTGAAATTTGTCCATAAAATTTAATTTTGATAAGTTTTAGTTTATTCTAACCTTAATATTTTTTTTATACAACCATGTAAACTGATTTTTACCATAACTATAGTATAGTAATATTATTTGTTTCATAATTAATTATGACCAAAAATTAAATTTTGATTATTATATAATATAACCCATTATGATTCTAAATATTGAATCCATTTTACCATATTTAATTCTCTCAAGTGGTCAAATTTAAATTCAATAAAACTCATGGAAGTCTCAGAAATGTTATTTTCCAATAAATGTTTATTTCAGGCTTGTAATGAATTTAGATAAACATTATGAATAGATATAAATTTTATATGTATTTAATTTTTTTTTTGATATGTAATATATATTTCATTTAAATCATAATTCATTAAATGTTACTCTAATTTGTTAAAATAGAGAATCATTATGAACTATAAAGAAGTTTACAAAAAATGACTTTTAAAACCAAAATAAACTAATACTAAAATATAGTATATAGATTATTCAAATTTAAATAATAGTATTAAATATAAAAAGCAATATATTATAATCTAATTATAAATCAAAACATAATGGGCCTTTTAAATTTCATAATTTATTCAAAAGAATTGACAATTTCAAAAAAATAAATATTTTCAGTATATACTACGAAATAAATACTTTAAAAACATACCAAAATTTCACCATAATTAATTTTGATATATTTATTTAAAAAATTAAATTAATTTTTTAAAATAATATTCTAAATTTATTAATTAATTTTGTTTATAAAACCTTATAAGAAAAGATTTTCATTAATGATATATCCTTTCTATTTTAAATTTACATAAATTTTTTAATATTTAATATAATTGTGTAATTTTTAAATAATAATAAAAACAAAATGTATTTATTTTTTCATTACCTGGGAATTTACATGGGACTTCTTTTCATTACGTTCACACTAGGTGATATCCAAAAAGAATGGTTTTGAGGATAGACCCACTAACAAGAATTCCATATATTATATGTGTCATTGGATATTACCAACTACGAACCAAGGTATTTCTCCTTATATAATTGATTGTTATTAATTCATATCATGAATAATATAAATTTTTATATAGACAAAAATCATGATGATATATGCTTATGGTGAGGCAGTATATATTTGGTGTGTCCTAAGTGATATTTAATTAATAGAATATGACATTAAATATTTTTACATCCATATTAATAGAAGAAGTGTTCACTATCATTTTTATTGAAATGTATTTTTATGATTGTTTCGGTGCGGATGTGCGTCGGGTTACGCTGTTCCGCCAGGACGCGTTCGCGCGTGCACCCGTCAACCCGAGGGGATGGGCGCGCGGCTTGTGGTCCCGCAGTCCCGCTTTCCAAGGGCGGGTGGCATTCGTCCCTTATTCAGGGGCGTCTGCTCCTTGATCGAAACCGGGATGATGGGATGTCGGCTCCTCCTTCCTTGGACGTCTCCTCGGAACTCGTCGCCTAATCCGGGTCTCCCTCATAGACTTAAGAATGTTCGTGAATCTCGTTCCCGGCGCCATATCTTCATGGACACCGGTTAATTACGCTGCTTCCGCCCGGACGCTCCAAGGAGTCTGGGCGGGGGCAGCAACCTGCGGTGAGAAGGCCGGGTGGCTCTGGGTGCTGGGGGCGTGTCGTAGCACTGCAGCTCTGCACGTCTGTCTTCTGTCCCTAATAGGGCTTCTCGAAGGCATGATGGCCTGAGGCATCCCGTACTAGGTGCGGGGAACTGTGTCACCTGAGGTTTTCCTCAGCTTCCCATGTTTAACACGGGGTATGCCGCGAGTTTAACGTCCAGCGGGGACGGCATCGGACCGATCAACACGAAAAGTGGATCAGATGACAGAACCCCTTGCGGGGAACCTCCGACGCTGGGGCCAGCACATGGGCGGCTTCCCAAATGATGTGGAGTGGAGTGAAGTGGCATGACCCCACCGGGATGTGGCGGCCCGGGTAAGGATCAGGATGGATGATGGAGTGAAGAGCTTGGACCCCGTAGAGGCTTCCTACGTACCGCGCGTTAGCACGGATCAAAGTCAACGTAGTTCGGGTATACAGTTTAACGTCATGCTGGACGTCGGCAAGCCGACTCACGAAGAGGTCTAGGCCGCCGGGCGGAGGATTGAACCGAACCACCTCGCACAGAGGGGGATGGAACGGCCGGGTGGATCACAGTTTCACGTCATGCTGGACGATAAAAGGAGAAATGGGAAAAGGGGCTGTGGGGAGGCACAGTGGAGATACACACGGGCAGTCTCCCACAGGGGCGGATTCATAGGTGAATCGACGCAAGCGTGAACCCTGGAGGGGTCCACTGATGGACGAACCGACGTAAATACGACCGGGACGACCAGGTGGCGGGCTTGGACCTCAGGGAGGCTTCCTACGTACCCTGTATAGAAGACAGGGATCAAAGTCCACGTAGTTCATTCTGTCAGGACTTACGCACTTGAGGCAGCCCGGATGCGGCAAAACTCAGTTGGAAGGGACTTGGACCGAAAGCAGAAGACACCTCGATCCCAGTCACACCCTCTACTGGCTTCGGCAGTGGGGAGGCGCAATGGAGATACACATGTGCAGCCTCCCACGAGAAACTAGGGGTTTGTAATACCCTGCCCCCGTAGGGAAAATCCACTCCCATTAAATCGTCCCAAAAGGGGGACAATCCCAACATCCCTGCAGAGACGAGCGGGTGGGGGCCACGTCCAAACCGGGGGAGACCCTGCGTGCGAAGCACGGGATCGAATGATGCGGACGGTTTAACGTCTTGCCGGACGAAGTACAGTTTAACGTCGTGTGTTGAGGACGAAGCGGACGGTTTAACGTCTTGCCGGACGAAGCACAGTTTAACGTCGTGTGTTGAGGACGAAACACTTGGCAGTTTAACGTCTTGCAGCGCGGACGATGGGGGGCTAGGCAGTTTAGCGTCGTGCAGCTTGGACGAATGTGCAGTTTAACGTCATGCTGGACGTATGGGCAGTTTAACGTCATGTTGGACGAATGCGCAGTTTAACGTCATGCTGGACGTATATGCAGTTTAACGTCATGCTGGACCTATGTGTAGTTTAACGTCTTGCAGGACGAATATGCAGTTTAACGTCATGCTGGACGAATGATTGCCGCCGACGGGTCCGTGTCACTTCGCACGAGCCTGGAATGCTGCACGGGAAGACAGCGCACGGTGCGGGCACCTGCGATGAAGACCATCGGGCGCCACGCAGGCGGGTACCCAAAGGGGGTCAAGGGAGGCGACCCTGGCGGATTGCGCGCAAAAGAGGAGCTTTGCGCGCAAAACCGCGGGTCGGCGCGCAAAATGGCGGGCTGGCGCGCAATTGGGCCAGCGCTTCGCGCGCGGATGATTGGGATTGCGCGCACCGGGCTTCGGGTAGCGTGCGGGGGCAACGGCTCATTCTCTAACGAATAGCCACTTTGAAGATGGGGGGTGCGCGCAATCGGGTTAGATTGCGCGCACCCGGGGGCAATTGCGCGCAAGAGGCTTCTTTTGCGCGCAAAGGCCTTCGGGTTGAAATTTATTCAAAGGGAAGGAGCCAAGGGGATTGCGCGTGAAGGCGGACCCCAAGACTCTATTGCGCGAAAGAAAGGAGGTTACCTGAAGATCGGCATTGCGCGCGGAAGGGGTTGAATTGCGCGCGCGGGAGACCGTTCGACTTCCAGCAACCTTTGAAACGTTGGGGGTCGCCTAGTATTTATAGGCAACCCCGGGCGCGGAATCCAAGGCGCGAGCGCGGAATTCTCCTCGCGGGCGCGGAATTCTCCTCGCGGACGCGGAATCGGGCACGGCGCGCAAGGGAGTTGCGCGCATCCCGGGGGTTTTGCGCGCGGATCATCATCTTTGCGCGCAGACCTCTGAAATTCTGCGCAAGGCCTCCGGGCCCTCCGAAACATTCTTCCGACTCTGAATATGACCTCGCTTTCCGCATCCGGAGCTTCGTTTGGGAACAACGGACTTTTCCGGCGTCTACAAAAGCCCCCCCTCGGAATCTGATCGGCGAGAGGTCGCAACGATCGGGTTCCGAGGGAGACGCCGGAATGCCGAAGTCCTGGGCGGCGCGGGACTTAGGCGCGCAAAAAGGGGCGCCGGTCGCGAAATTCGCCGTTGCGGTCGCGCAAAGCGCTTTCCGCGCAGCGCGGACCCCGGCCTCGCCTATAAATAGGGGCACTGGGTCCCTCCGTGCCGTACACTGGCCTTCCGCGCGATAAGCATCTCTGCTCTCGTGCGCGAAATTGCCTTTTCCGGCGCGGAATTCACCCGCTCGTCACGCAAAACCGTCCGGATTCCGCCTGTCTTTGCGCGAAAACCCGGAACTTTGCGCGACAGTCTTCCCAATTGCGCGCCGCCCACTTGGATTGCGCGCCAACCTTCAAACTTCTCTACCAGCCTCGTCCGATTCCGCACACTTCATCCCTTAACCTGCACGACTCCCGAAACTTCTGAGATGGCCGCGCACAGAGTAAATGAGGGGGATGCCGCCACTCGCAGGGCTGAGATGGCGACGAACGAGGAGGTTTACGGAGCCAAGGAGATTGTTTCCAACAATCAATCCTTGTTCGACTTACTGACGCCGGCCCAGAAGACATATCCACTGTCGGACAACCTGCCGCTCTGGAACTTCGGCATCCTAGATGAGGTCCTGGTGCCAGGGTTCGAGATTGATGCGCCGCGGACCTGGGTGACCCGGGAGGACGAGCTTCTCCGCTATAACATCACCAACAATGGGCATCCTGCCAGGGAGACCAGACACTTGGATGTCTATGTCCTGAACCCGAGGACGCGAACCATTGATGGGGGTGAGCCTACTGCGGAGAATTCCCCAGCCCTCTACTCGAGCATATATCGCCAGAGCGTCACGGACGACACCAAGGGCTGGCTGAAGGACTGGGACTTGCGGTCTGGGGGCAACTTCACCAGCGAGTGGGCCTGGGCGTTCTGGGTACGCCACACTTGCGATCACTTCGCAGAGAAGCTGCGGTACATCGGCCTGTTCGAGGCGGTGTGGACGTCGCAGTTCCACTTCTACCAGCAGTTCGAGCTCGGGCCGGAGCTGTTCTCCCGATGGTCTCCGGATACCAACACCTTCCATCTTCACCATGGGGAGGTCGGCATCGGTCTCTGGGACATCCACTGCATCGGAGGTATCCCGCTGGAGGGCTACCAATACGATGAGTTCCTGCCACCGAAGAACATCTGGGAGGACAGGTCACGGACTCCCATCCTGACCTGGCATCTGCTTGACCTGGCTACGCAGCGGCTCGGGATCAAAGACTTCCAGAAGGACATAGCCTACAAGGAATGGTTCGGCCAGTTCTTGGAGCATGACCCGGCGGTCAAGATGCCAGGCAGGGGGAAGCGGTGCCCGACCGCAGCTCAGAGGAGCCGGAACGGGTCGTACTAGCGGGTCCTGGAGACGGGCGATTACCGCTCATGGGGGTACCGCGTCATCGAGGCCCGGGACCCAAATGTCCGGTACGCGGCGTTCCTGGCCGCCTTTCTGAGTGGGTGGCTCCTGCCAGTGCGGGACGCGAGAATGGGCGTTCGCCCGGCGACACTGGCGGTGGCGGGCGCTATGGCCGCCAACAAGAGATACAACCTCGGGGTCCCAGTGCTGGCGAGGCTGTATGCCATCCTGGGACGCATCTCACGAGGGGGGTCGCCACGAAGGATCTGTGGGCCCTTTCAGTTCTTCCACGGCTGGGTGGCTACTCACCTCGGTGGGTACACGTTTCCGAACGCCATCATTCCTCCGGGCAACGGCCTGCGACCCTCCCTGCTGAACATCGCGGGGGTCGCTCCGATGACCCTAAGTGAGGAGGGCGTGCGGATCCGGATTGGCAATCATGCCAACTTCAACTTCAGTCCGTTCCCCACTCCCGTCGGCCAGATGATCGACAATGGGCAGGGTCCGCTGGAGCAGCATGAATACTTCCTGAACATGCGGGGCGGGGTGCTCGTGGCTCGGATCGACGGGAAGGTGATCTGCGAGCCTTACGTGCCGACCCGTTTCGCCAGGCAGTTCGGGTGCCTTCAACGGATGCCGAAGAGGGTATTCACTGCCGTCCGGGAGGAGACGAACCCTTGCGTCCTTCGCCAGATGTGGCTGATGTTTGCCGCTTTCGGCTCTGGCGACGTCATCACTCTCCCTCCTACCAGAGTTGACGCAGGCTTGGCAACCGAGTACGCCGAACACTGGGTCATCGCGTACCCTGAGGGGCTTTTGCGAAAGCTAGTTCGGCGGCTCGAGGCTACCCGTGCGGAGACCGGGCGTCAAGGAAGGAGGCGAGGCGCCGCCACACGGGGGAGAACGGAGGCGCGCCAAGCAGCGGAGCCAGCGCGGGCAGGGACTTCGGCGGCGGGCACATCGCAGGCTGCCGCTACGACCTCGGCGCCCAGAGAGGGGGCACATGCGGCGGTCGAAGAGCGGCCCGGGAAGCAGGTGAGACGTCTGCTCGAACCCTCCCACGATGCAGTCTTCCCGGCGCTGTGGTCGGCCTGGATGACCCTGCGGCAGTCACTGGGGACCGACGCCATCTGGCGAAAGATTCTCAGAGAAGGAATCCATCTGCCAGAGGTCGGGCGCCTCCACATTGCCGACAGGGTGGACTTCAACCGGCAGTATGCGTATCTGACGGCCATGGACGAGTACGCGCGCCAACGTGGTCAGCGCGCGGAGCCATCCCTTCTGGTGAAGGTGATGTTCGGTCTCGAGCCCGCTCCGGAACAGATGCCGCCGGAAGAAGACGACAGTAGCAACGACTCCGAAGAAGAGGAGGAAATGGGGGAGGATGAAGGCTCCGAGGGAAGATCCCATCAGGGGAGCCCACGGGAGAGCGGCGAGGTGGCCGGCTCTGACAACGTTGATGTCACTGAGCTCCTCGAGGTCCGCTTCTATCCCTACTCAATCCGCTTCATCCACTCTCTTATGCAGCTTCTAACCGATTTCTCCATCTTTCTCAGGAGCGCACGGATGTTGGTCAGGCGTCCTCAGCGGGAGTAGGAGGGGCGCCAGTAGGACAAGGCGGGGGCCAGACACCTATCATTGAATTGACAAGCGCTAAGGGGTCCCCTGCTGCAACTGTTCCTGCGGCGACCGGGGTAGCGGAAGATGACGCTCCGAACTCCCTTAAGTCTCCCTACTTTACTGCTGGTGCTTGCCGTTGACGATCCGTGACTAACCATGGCATGCCCCGCGCAGTGATCTCAACATTGGAGGCTCGTCGGGTTGCCGAACCCGGGCCATCTACGAGTGGACCAGTGGTGGACATGCCGCCTGCTCCGGAACAGACTTCCCAAACCGAGCCGGCCCCACCAACTGCTGATCAAGGGGCTCCGGACATCGGCGGTGCTGACATCGGAGAGGGGTTGGGGGCTGACGAGGGTGTCAGCGCCACTGGGGAGAGAGAAGAAGGTCGCCCGGATGTTGGGGAACCTATCCCTCGTGAGGACCTCCCAGGGGCGGACCCTGCAGCAGACCTGCTGGCTGCCTTCCCTGCCTACCGGCCTGCCGATCCCGAGGAGATGGACGACTCAGACACGGAGGCGGTCGAGGAGAGCCGGATAACGCGCCGTAGGGGGTGGAAGTGCATCCAGCGCTTCCTCAAGCGAGACCCATCGGAGTGGCTGGGGCGCATGGGATCACTTCAGACCTGGCTGCGCTTCCTGTGTGCCGGGGGAGCTGATGCTCAACGCCTCCATCTAACGGTCCGTGATTTCATGGCCGAAAAGATGCGCGAGAGATGCCGGCGTGCCGACGTCACACAAAGTCGGGACATGTCGGAGAGCACGCGGGCGCTCCTCGCGGCGGAGCAGGAAGTCCGGCGCCTCGAAGGGCAGGCGGCAGAGAAGGAGGCCTTCGTCGCGACGTGTACCGAGCTTGGGGAGCAACTAGCAGCTCAGCTGGTTGACGCCCAAGTACAGCTGACGGAGGCGGGCCAACAGATGGTCACAATTCAGGTCGATCGGGAGCGTGCACAGGCCAGAATCGACGAACTGCGTGCTGCGACCGCCGACGAAGAGAGGACACGCAGAGAGCGAGAAGCAGCTCTGGAGGCCACCAGCCAAAGGGTAGCGGCATTAGAAAGACTCATTCAGCACGCTAATCCCTAAGGTCTTTGTTTTTCCATTCCCAAAACATTTGCTTCCGCTACTTTGATCCATCTGTATGAATCAATATATTTATCTGCATCTTTTGGTTTAACATGCTCAACCACAATTCGTTGTCTTGCGGGAGTGTTAACCAAGCATCAGGCATCCATAATTGGGCCTGGATTTCTGGAGAAAAGAGGGAGGTCATTCCTAGGAAAGGAGACCTCAGACCTAATCAATGTATCATCCCCCAACTTGTTCCAACACACGAGCGGGACAATGCTAGGGGCGTTGAGATTTTATCCGAACATAGGGAAATGAGAAACGGTGAATCGCGTGTCCCGAATCCAGACATCCACAACGGTCGGCCTTCCAGGAAATGCCCAAGACGGTAGGCGGACAGTGGATCGACCATAACAACTGCAATAGACGGACCGAAAAAGGCCATCATTCATATTGCAGGAGGCGGACCACATGTCATCATGAATACCGCTTTGGGGTTCCTTCAGACACAAGGGTGGAAAATCCAGATCAACAGGGCATGTGAAGCGTGGGGCGAAGTGACGATTTGTTCGGACAGAATCCAACGCTCTCAAAATTGCGCCACCGTGGGGAAAACGTATTAGGCGGATGCACTAATCTGGCCGTGAGTCACCTCAATTCTCAGACAACACCTCTCTGACGAGGAAACTGTCGCTTCCCATCCTTGTGATGGGGCATCCCGAGCTGAATCGGGGAGGATATCACAACTGCACCACTCTACCCGAGGTCAGGCCAGACGGCCGGCGACGAGGAGGGGCGGGACTTAACGACCCCTGAGGCTGGACCCGAGTCGGAATGCCCGGGCGTTCCTACGTACTCCATCAGGCTGGAGATCAAGCCACACGTAGTTCTGAGAGTGCAGTTTAACGTCATGCAGGACGTAGGACCCCATTTGGGGAGATCTTAGTTTAGGGTCGTAGAGCTCGGACCATAAGGGTAGATCTTAGTTTAAGGTCTTAGAGCTCGGACCATAAGGGGAGATATTAGTTTAAGGTCTTAGAGCTCGGACCATAAAGAGAGATCTGAGTTTAAGGTCTTAGAGCTCGGACCATAAGGAGAGATCTTAGTTTAAGGTCTTAGAGCTCGGACCATAAGGACCTCAAAGTACGCCGCATCTGGTCATATCCCCTGGATATGCGAAGATGCACTGAGGGATAGTGTCGAGAGTGCCGAGGTTTCGCCTGGTCAGAATGGGAGGTGGGAAATGTGAATCATGCGGCCATTCACTCGAGGACCGGGAGCACCGGCGTGACGATATGAGAGTACTGCCGACCGTGGCGGAAAAGCAGCATCAACATCGCACTAACCGTTGGTGGAATGAGGCAGCAAACGAGCATCGACCGCTCAATCGCAGGATTCATATCGATTTGCTGCACAAGGCCATTGGGGGTACCGGCCCGAGTCGGTGGGAGAGCACTGAGGCATTGTGTCCGAACCGTTCACGGGGGCTCCACCCAGGGCGTAGACGATGGGTCCGAATGAAAGGGAGCACGAAGCCTGAAAATCGGAGGAAACCTGACCAAGCGGATCCTGACCCTCCTGGCAATAAACCAGAGTACTCTTGACACCGGTGGACCACTGCAAGGGGTCGGGGAACGCGCCTTGAGGGTGACCTGAAGGCGGCGGATTCCCCAGAGAAGGGGGAATCTCTAAGAGGTGGGGGGCTGGACCCGAAGTTTCAAACATCCGGGCGTTCCTACGTATCCCATAAGGATGGGAATCAAGCCGCACGTAGTTCTTGAAGCGCGGTGCAACACAATCGGGCACCAGCGCGGGGAAGAGTGCGGGTCTGACCCTCGCACACAAAAGGAGCGGCATTTGATATTTCTTCTTTGTCCTTAAAGATGAATGGTTTTTCTTTGTGCGGGACATGCCTGTGATTGAGAAATCTCTGGCGTCGCAACAATAATCAAGCCACGGAAGGCATTGATGAATGGCGTGGTTATTAACCAGCGCCCAACATGAGTGTCCCCTGAGGGGAACATCACGATGCAGTGCCGTTTTCTCGTCGGGCGGCCAAGACGATCACAGTTTACGGTCGTGTGGTAGGACCAGACAACACAGTTTAAGGTCGTGTGGTTCGGACCATGGAGGAATCCGCTTACCGCGGTACAGCGGACACGGCGGAGGTGGGAGCATACCCAGCCCTGCGGTCACGCACGATTCCAGGAGAAGAGTCTTGGGATGGGGGTCTGCGTATGTCCATCACCCGAGGGGCAGAGATGCTAGCCTCCAGACATACTGGGCTCAGAACGCGATTGTTCGAGCGACTCCTCCCTCCTTATGGGGACAAGGGTCCAGCTACGCATGGCCCTTGGGGAGAACATCCGCATATATCCTTGGTGCTCAGATCATGGGAGCCTCGAACGACATCATTACCCTGGTTGGTCTGCCTAACGTGTAAAGGTGTACTGAAGGTCAGTATGAAAAGAGTGTCCAGATTCCACTACAACGCATAAAGGCGGAGTGGGATGAGGACTGCGCAACCAATGTTCAGAGCCTGAAGGAGCTGACATGGCGATCAAGGATGTTGCTGATGCATTCGCAACACAACATCCGATCGCGTCAGCCTAAGACGGGGCAAGCAAACGAGCATCAACCGCTCAATCGCAGGATTCATATCGATTTGCGGCCCAAGACCCGCCGGTAAATCGACCTGGAGCGGTGGGAGAGCACTGAGGCATCGTACCCAAACCGCTAACGAGGATCCCTTTGAGTGAAGGCTCGAGTAAGAGGAAGCGCGAGGCCTGACAAGCAACACAGGACTTGTCGGGATTGAATCTGACACTACGAGTCATAGACCGAAGTACCCAAAACATGTTAACAGATCTCCGGAAAGGGTCGGAGGACTCACCCTGAGAGCAACCAAAAGAGGGCAGATCCCCGTGATCAACCAAGAGACGGGGATGGACCTGAAACACAAGCGTCCAGGCGGTCCTACGTATCCCATAAGGATGGGAATCAAGCCATACGTAGTTCTTGAGAGGCAGTTTAACGTCATGCAGGATGATGAGGGGTGTGAGGTAGTCCCACACACGGGGGAGGCGTACGGCGCGGCCAGTAGACCGACGTGAATGAGGACATAATCCCCCGCTCACGCGATACGCCTCGCACAAAAAGGTGGGGAACTGGGGCCAGAGGCCCAACGCGGGATAGAGATTCCCGGGAAATGGGGCTGGGCCTGAAACATGAATGTCCAGGCGGTCCTACGTACCCCATAAGGATGGGAATCAAGCCATACGTAGTTCTTGAAGTGCAGTTTAACGTCATGCAGGACGATGAGGAAAAAAGAAGGGGGGAGCAGAAGGCATCCCCAAACGTGGGGGGGCGTACAGCGTGACGAGCAAACCGACGTGAATGAGGGCATAGCCCCGCACTCACACCATACGCCACACACCCGGGGGCAACTGGACCAAGGGCCCAGGATGAGATGGAAATTCCCGAAGGATGGGGCTGGGCCTGAAACATGAATGTTCAGGCGGTCCTACGTATCCCATAAGGATGGGAATCAAGCCGCACGTAGTTCTTGAGGGGCAGTTTTACGTCAAGCAGGACGAATGCTGAACAGTTTAACGTCTTGTAGCTCGGACGTAGTGCAGTTTAGCGTCATGCAGGACGAAGCACTTGGCAGTTTAACGTCTTGCAGCGCGGACGAATGCTGAACAGTTTAACGTCTTGTAGCTCGGACGTAGTGCAGTTTAGCGTCATGCAGGACGAAGCACTTGGCAGTTTAACGTCTTGCAGCGCGGACGAATGCTGAACAGTTTAACGTCTTGTAGCCTGGACGAATGCAGTTTAACGTCGTGCAGGACGTGGTGCAGTTTAACGTCATGCAGGACGAAGTGCAGTTTAGTGTCATGCGGGACGAATGTGCAGTTTAACGTCATGCTGGACAAATGTGCAGTTTAACGTCATGCTGGACGTAGTGAACACTCAGGCAAAGTATTGCTTGAGGAACCTAGCGTTGGTGGGAGGAGTGACACGCTCACCATCCATAGTCGCTAGGGAGTATGCGCCATTGGGATAGACCTTGTGGACAACAAACGGTCCCTCCCACTTGGGCTCCAACTTGGGTGGCTTCCTGCCGGGGATCATTGGCGCTCTTAGGGCTAGCACTAGATCACCCTGCAGGAAGGAGCGGAGGCGAACCTTCTTATTGAAAGCTCGAGCCATTCTTCTTTGATGCCTCTCCAAGTTGTGCAAATCGCGAAGTCTATTCTCATCCAGTGCTTCCAACTCGACTAGACGGGCTTCAGCAACTCTGTCTGGCGCTTGCTGGTCGTAGACCGCAGTGCGCAAGGACGGTAACTGGATCTCGATGGGCAGGGCGGCCTCAGCTCCATACACCAGGGAATAAGGGGTCATCTGGGTGGAATTGCGAGTCGTCGTCCGATAAGCCCAGAGGGCGTTGGGGAGCTTGTCCGACCAACTCTTCTTGTTCTGACCAACCATCTTTTGCAGAATGTTAGAGAGGGTTTTGTTGAACGCCTCGATCTGTCCATTCGCCTGCGCATGATAGCGAGATGTATGGTTCGAGCGAATGTTATACTTGGCGTACAACTTCTTCAACTCGGCTGCTCGGAAATTGGTTCCGTTATCCGTGAGGATAGCGTGAGGCACTCCAAATCGATGGACGATGTTGGAGGTCACGAAGTCAGCGATCGAACAGGATTTGACCTCTCTGAGCGGAATTGCTTCTGCCCATTTGGAGAAGAAGTCCGTAGCGGTCAGAATGAACCGGCACTGGCGAGCTGTCGCCGGCGGGTAAGGTCCCACAACGTCCAGACCCCAGACTGCAAAGGGCCAGGAATACCTAGTGGTATGGAGAGGCTCTGGCGGCCGATGCACAAAGTTCGCATGAACCTGGCACGCATGGCACCTCCTGGCATACTCGATGCAGTCATGGATCATGGAGGGCCAGAAGTATCCTAACCTCCGAATCTGGTGGGACAGCTTCGGCCCAGTCTGGTGGGCGCCACATGAACCAGCATGAACCTCTTGCATGACTCATGGGATCTCAACTCCCTGAAGGCAACGGAGGAGAACACCATCAAATCCGCGTTTGTAGAGGATCTGCTCCAGGCCGGGACTGCTCTGGAGGACGAACTGCGATGCGCGGCGTCGAACTCGCTCGCGCTCGGCCCGATCCGATGGAAGAATGCCATGTTGGAGGTACTCAACCAAAGGCGTCCTCCAATCAGGGGCTGATCCGACTGTCATATCTGGGGTACTCGGGGCTCCGGGCATAGGGGCAACCGTGGTGAGGTTACTTACCAACGGGCCGCGATCTTCTTCCGGGATAACGGGAGCGATGAGCCTGCGGCGCGTCACGCGGACGATCAGGTTGTCCTGTTCAGGCTCCGCAAGTGACGCAGCGAGGCTGGCCAAAGCATCTGCTCGACCGTTCTGCGACCGGGGAACATGGACATTTTCCGGCCGAGAAGGGAACCGGGCCATCAGAAGGAGGGTGCACTCCAACAATGGCACAAGTTCCGGCTTCCTGACAACGTAGTCGCCATTGATCTGCTTAACGACCAGATCGGAGTCCCCTTTCACGCACAGACGGGGCACGTCGATCTCGAGAGCCAACTCGAGGCCGGTGATGAGGGCATGGTATTCCGCCTCATTGTTGGTACAGCCCTCTGACAACAGGAAAGAGTATGGCAGCACGGCTCGCTCCGGGGCAATGAAGACGATACCCAATCCTACTCTGTTGAGCTTAGGATTATCGAGTCTTCTACCGGTGGGGCTCCGGGAGGCACCGTCAAAGTGCATCTGCCAGCATGGATCGGCTCGATTAACCGAGAGAATGGTCTCATCAGGAAAGCCTAGATCCAGCGGCTGATCCGCGGAGGTCGGGTGAGCTGCCAGAAAGTCTGCCAATGCTTGCCCTTTGATGGCCTTCTGAGACACATACCTGATGTCGAACTGCTGGAGAATCACAGCCCACCGCGCTAGACGGCCAGTCAACATAGGTCGGCTCAGGATATATTTCAACGGGTCTACCCGAGAAACCAACTGTACCTCATGGTGCTGCAAGTAGTGCCGTAATTTCTGTACGGCAAATACGAGCGCCAGGCAGCTCTTCTCGATGGGGGAATACCTAACTTCCGCATCGAGGAGCATGAGACTGAGGTAATAGAGGCTATTCTCCGTTCCCTCGTTGTTCTTCTGGGCGAGAAGGGCACCCAGGGACCGTTCCAGGGCGGTCACATAAAGGACCAGCGGCTTTCCGGATACGGGCGGCATCAGGACCGGAGGTTGAAGCAGGTACTGCTTGATCTCCTCGAAAGCGGTCTGACACTCTTTATCCCATACATAGGTGGCACCTTTCTTCATGAGCCGAGAAAAGGGCTTACACTTGCCGGCCAGATTCGCGATGAATCGGCGTATATAGGCTAAGTGGCCTTGGAACCCTTGCAGTTCCCGGACGGTACCTGGGGGAGGCATCTGGCTAATCGCCCTGATTTTCTCTGGGTCGATCTCAATACCCCGGTATCTTACCACAAATCCAAGGAACTTTCCGGAGGTGACCCCAAAGGCACACTTCAACGGGTTCATCTTCAGGCAGCGAGACCGGAGGAAGCTGAACACTTTATCAAGATCTTTGAGATGGTCCTGACGCTGGCGCGATTTGACAACCAAGTCGTCGACGTAGCATTCCACCAGTGTGCCGAGGATTGGCTTGAATATGCGGTGCATCGCCCGTTGATAGGTGGCACCTGCATTCTTCAGGCCGAAAGGCATGACCCGGTAGCAAAAGGTACCTTGGGGGGCCCTGAAGGTAGTGAACTCCTCATCCTCAGGGGCCATCCGAATTTGGTTGTATCCGGAGTATCCATCCATGAAGGAGAGGGCTTGGAACCCTGCCGTGGCATCAATCAACAGCTCTGTCACTGGAAGGGGAAAATCATCCTTCGGGCAGTGGCGGTTGAGATCGCGGAAGTCGATGCAGACTCTGATCTGCCCGTTCTTCTTCCTGACCGGCACAATGTTGGCCAGCCATTTGGGGTACTGAACTTCCCTCACGAAGTTGGCTTTGATAAGCTTGTCAACTTCGGCCTCAACCATGGCACCGTGGGATGGGTGCATCTTCCTGGGAGGCTGCTTGAACCCGCGATGGTTCGCCGGGAGACCAAGGCGGTGGACGGCTACCTGAGGATCCAGCCCCGGCATCTCGTCATAGCCCCAAGCGAATACATCACGGTGCTGCCTGAGAAAGTCCACGTACTGCTGCCGCTCCTCAGAGGGCATGGCGGCACTAACCAATGTGGGTCTTGGATCGGCCTCGGTTCCAAGGTTCACCTATATTAACTCATCGACCGTGGCGGGGACGCCCTCCTCGAAGGCTGGGGGTGCGTCTTCCATATCCTCTCCACTCGGGGAGGGATCGTCCACGGGAGAGACTGCGTTGGCAACTGCATTGGGGCTACCAGATCCTGCTGGGCCACTGGTGCTGGAGCGGGCGGTCGCGGCCATCTCATCAGGAGACTCGCGGACCGTCAAGACCATGGCGACGTCCAACCGTTGAATCGGGAGGACGTAAGCGTCATCCAGACTTGCCCAGGGATCACTTGCAACAGCGACAGGCTCAACCTCACCTGCCAGGATCTGCTTATCCTTGCTCTTGTAATAGTCCGCGTCCAGATAGCGGGCTTCACATGAGGCAAAAGGAGAGGCATCTCCTTGAAGCACTCCCACTCGACCATTAAGGGAGTATTTGAGGCATTGGTGGTATGACGAGGGAACCGCCGCGTGAAGATGGAGCCATGGCCTGCCCATCAATGCGTTGTACGCGGTGTCCTGAGAGACTACCATGAATTCGGTGTTGGCAACCAAATCACCGAACTGGGTCTTCGAACGTATCTTGACGACCGGGGTTTGCTCGGTGCGATCGTACCCCTGGATCCTGAGGTCGGAGGGAATCAAGTCATCCTCAGACAACCCCAATCTCCGGAGCGTCCGAGTTGGAATCAGGTTAATCCCGGACCCCGTGTCGACAAGACAGCGCCGGACTTCAAGGCCATTGAACTGGCCAGTGACATACAGCAGACGAATGTGTCCCTGTATAGGAGGGTCTTCATCCTTACCAGAGAACGAGATAACTGCCTGACATTCGGCGTCCTCGATCGTTTCGGCGTGAAAGGCCTCTGCAGCCGCAACCTCTGTCTCAAACTGGAGGGGGCTTTTCAGGGCTTCAGCGAGTGCCTCGCGCATCTCAGATGACATGCGCAGAGCCTCAAGGATGGAGAGCCTTGCTGGGATGTCGGCCAAGTGCTTCAGGACATCATACTTTTTGGCCAAGCGCGAGCCCCTGGTTGCAGGAGGTTGCTCTGCGGTTGGTGGCATGACGGGCCTTGCCGGTTGGATCGGCGGCCGACTGGTACTTGGCGCATCTCACTGTTCACTGGTCGCAGTCCGGGAAATGGTCACCGTACTGGAGTCAGGAGGCCGGGATGGACTCGTGGCAGGGCGGAGCTGGTCGCGACGCGGCTGAGGCGGTTCTGCCTGGTCCCACACCACAAACAGTGGCGGAGGCGAATCCGTCATCCCCGGATGGGGGGGGCTGCGCGCGCTGAGCTCGGTTTTGAGCCTGCTGCCTAGTCTCGGTGGCGTGCACGGCCTGGCTGGAGGTACCAACGGCTGTGCCGCGGCGACTCCTGTTGCTGCGGTTCTTCCGACGGTAGCGACGACCGGGGACACTAGGGAGGTCCACCTGGTGTTCTTCAACGTCGGGAATCGAAAAGGGATTTACCAGCTCGACGGTATTAACCGAAGCGTACCCAATACCGTCATCGGACGAATCATCCATCACCGGGCGGATCCGAAGAGGGACCCCCATCTCCGGGGGCATGAAATCGCCGAGAGTGCGGGATAGTGGCGGAACTGGCGGGGCGCGCTCTTCCTTCTTGCACTGCCGCCGTTTTCTCCTCTTGGAAGAGGCAGGCTGGGACGACGATGCCGAAGCAGCACCCGCGGATTCTGGGGGCTCAGGCTGATTCAAGCGCGCACGGATGATTCCATGGGCGCGAATGGTCGTCTTGCGGGCCATCCAATTATTATACTTCTGGGATCCGCGGTTGGAGACCAGCTGCCATTCGTCCTCGTTGCCACTATCGTCATCTGATCCCACGAACACGCCCGCCACTTGTGATGGAGCTGGGCCCAACCTGATTACATTGTTGTTAATCTGGTCTTGGAGCCAATCCTTAAACACATAGCACCGCTGGATGGTGTGCCCCAGGGCCCGATGGTAGGGGCAGTAGCGGGGTTTATTCGTAAGATGTGCCTCCTCTGGCTTCCAACACTCAGGCAGTCGCACAATCCTCTGCTCCAGGGCGCTCCGGAAATAACCGGGGACCTGATCCTCATGGAATGAGTAAGTCAGGTGTCGCGGGCCCCTGGGAGCGTGGTCTTGACGAGGGGCTGGAGGGGCCTGCCGAGGAGGTGGACCCTGATTATCTCGCCTGGGTTGCGGCGGTACATTACGCGGAGGGGCCGGCCGGTTCTGAGGCTGCCGCTGCTGGGCCGGGAACTGAGCCCGTGGAGGCGGATTCCTGTGAGGCTGTGGAGCTGGCCTCACCGGCAGCAGCTCCAACGGCCTGGGGGCCTCTATCTGGGCAACAGCAGCGGGCTCAGCCCTGCTGACTCTCCTTGCAGGAATCATAGGAGGCAGCGGGTGTGCCTGGCTGGCCTGTTGCAGGGCTTCCTCAAGACGTTGAGCTTTGTCTGAGAAGTCCCTGAACCCTCCGGGGTAATTCTGAGTAATCAGGGAAGGGACCAGCTCGGTCTTGACGTTCCCGACGCACATTGTCAGCAACTGCTCCTGAGTCAATGGCATGTCAAGGGAATACGTGAGACCCTTCCATCGGGCGACGAAGTCCGCGACTCGCTCATCAGGCCTCTGCTTGCACTTGAAGAGGTCTGCGATACTTGTCTTCCGGGTCGTGGAACTGAACTGGTAGAGGAACTGTCTACGGAGGTCCTCCCAGCTGGTTACCGACCCGACGGGGAGCTGGCTGTACCAGACAAATGCTGGCCCTTCCAGTGTCTGAACGAAGCAGCGGAGCTTAGCGGCCTCCTGCTACGCCGGAGTCCCCAACATAGGCCCGCACCTCGAGTTGAAGTGGGCTAAATGCTGTGGCGGATCTCCAGTCCCATTGAAGGGGGCAAAAGTGGGATTCCCGAATCCCGGAGGCGCCGGCATGTCATCCACCCATGCTGGGTAGGGCTTGCCGTCCGGTGGGATCGCCACCTGCCGAGTCTCCAAGGCTTCCAAGCGGGCAATGAGTGCCGCCATCGGATCGTCCGGACATGGGTTCCAGTCCTGGCGAGGATCTCTAACCACGAGCGCATTGCATGGCCCTTCAATCGGGTCGTCGACCGGGTCGTCGAACTCGGCAGCTCGTGGGATGGCGGGCGGAGCGGCCCTTGGGGCAGCGGGAGGAATCTGAGCGGGATCTCTCAGGTAGTCACTCCGCTCGGGAGGGTGTGGCGAAACATACCGCGCCCTCTTGCCATAGGCAAAGGCCTCTCTCCTGTCGGCGAACACGGCGTAATCACGGTTGCCCGGGAGAATCTCGTCGAGGAGCGGTTGTTCCGGTCCCTGCTGTCCTGGCCTAGGATCACCGTAGTCAGGCCGCCGTTCTGCAGCGCGCTCGGCGAGGAGCTGGTCAACCAGCCTCTTCTGTTCGGCGAGCTGCTGACGTAGCGTAGCCTTCTCGGGATCCTCCTCTGCCCTCTGCATGGAGGCAGATGGGTCGGCGGGCTTTATAGCCTCGCTGTGCTCTTTTCCTTTGCTGACGTTTCGGCTTAACGTCAGTGCTTCAGTGGGTGCGGGGAGCCCCAGGAGGTTTCTCTGATGACGAGTAACTCTCACTGATGGATCTGACGACGGCTTGTCTTCGGGGGGGAAGCCCCCGTCGAGAAGTTCCAAGTCGTTCCCCTCTCCCGACAGGTCAGCCATATTGACCGTTCCTGTCCCTGGGGATATACCCTCAGGGCCACCCAGCGAATCGGGCTGTCGGCGGATCACACTAAAGCGTAGGGCAGCGTACTGCCCCCATCCACGGATATACACATGGGGAGTGGCTTCCTCGATAACTTTGCGGAGTACTTGAAAACACTCAACGCATCGTTGTTGGAGGGCCTCGTGGTGCCCAAATGACCCGGGGTGCCGAACCGCGGGGAGCATGGCTAGGTCAATTTGACGGCACTGCTCACCAATATCCTCCAGGTGCGCTTGACTCCCGGGGTATGGCATTTGTAGGCAGTGAAGACGGGAGTGAGTCTCCCGGAGAGTTCGGCGGAAGCATTCGAACTCATCCGGGGTGAGCGATTCGGGTGCATCAAAGCCCGGTCCTGCGACTGGCCAAAACTTCTCAGGGAAGTGGCGCTCTGCAAGGACGGTCCAGAAGCTCCACGACTTTAACTCGGGACCCAGATCTCCTTGGTCCTCTTCCATGGCTGGGAACGGACAGGGAACTGGTAGTGGTGCCGAGGCGGGCCGCCGGGCCGACGGGCTGGCCGGCGGTGAATACGGCGAACAGGCCGATTGGCCTCCATATCCCGGGCCGCCCTCTGAGGGTGGCGGTGCCCTGGCTACCACATCACGATAGGACGGGCCGGCGTGCGAACATCCTGCCGTAGCATCGGTGCTCGCCGAGGGTGCACCAGATCGTGGTTCGACCGTCGATCCCCAGAAAAAGTCTTCAGCTTCTCCGATCGAGGCGGAAGGCACTTCCGGAGGGGCCGGTACCAACCGCAAGCTTGATCCCTGGGGGTCTACCAGGCCCTCGTTACTCCGGATATACCTTCGGAGAGAAGCGGGGATCACATCGATCTCGCTCTCGGGGAGCACGAGGCTGACGTGCCGCATTCCTACCCCTGCCCTTGACTGGCGGGATTGGGGAAGGGGCTCTGTCGCCGAATCGTACTCCGCCTCTGAGTCAGAGAAGCAAACCGGTCGGATCTCTGTCCGGAATTCCGCAACATTCTTCCCTCGGCGTCGACGCCTTGCCTTCCTGCCCCTGGGTGGTTCTTCGGGGCAGGGCTGATCTCTGTCCTGGCGTCCTCCGGCCGCACTGGTGCTGGGGCCGAGAGGACTGGGAACCAAGGTGC
Source organism: Viscum album (assembly GCA_963277665.1). Lineage (NCBI taxonomy): Eukaryota > Viridiplantae > Streptophyta > Magnoliopsida > Santalales > Viscaceae > Viscum > Viscum album. Next base: position 618,892,702 of record OY728148.1, on the reverse strand, counting down.
GAGGGGCACCGGGACAGATATCAAAGGGGACGCGGGGAGAGATGATTCCGGGCAGGACTCCGGGCCGGGATCGGAAGGTGGGATGACCCATGCCTCCTGGATCGGCCACACAGAGTAGATCCTGCCGGTGAATAGCGCTACCGCGAGGTGGTCCGCGGTGGCTACTGCCAGTGCCAGCAACCGGGAGAGTCGACCCAACCTGCCTTTGGGGCGGTCGGGGCCTCGATCCAGGTCGGGCATAGGAGTTCCCCTGCTCAGGATGCGCAGAGGCCTGGCGACTGGAGCCAGCAGTGGCTTGGGCCAATGCGGCCGCTGTTGCTAGAGCCCCAAGGTGGGCATCCTCTTCCGCTCGTGCCCGACGTTGGCGTCGAGACAGACGAGTCGGGATGAGCGGCGCGGGCAGGTGGAGAGCCCGCTCTTCGACTGGAGAGGCCTGGCGGCGGTGTCGCCGTGGCCTGGCGGGAGTCCTTACCGTAGATCCCTGGAGCGAATCCCGGATAGGGTGATCCCGGGCCTCTTCCACCTCATCCGCGTAGGGAAGGGAACTGTCAGAGCGCTCCGGGGATAAGCTCCCGAAGCGGTTGGACGTTGAGGTAGGCAGCGGTGCCTCCCTGCGCGGCCCTCGGGGGCGGCGGTGGTGGCGAGGCGCAGCCTCCTCAAGGTCTAGGCGAGCCATTTCCCTAGTGGGGATGACTCCCTCTTCCTCGTATCTCCGCACCAGGGTGTTGATCACCCTTCTCTGGATGACCTCCGAGGGGGAGAGAGGGCGTGGTCGTCCCGCAATTGCGGCTGCTGGGACGGCTGTGGAACGGGCGGGACCGCGCGGAGTAGCCGCGTCGGTGTTTCCCCTGTCCCTGCGCCAGTGGGCGGGTGGCGATCGGGCACTGGATCGGGCGACCTGATTTCTGAAAGCAGGGAGAATGACCCATTAACACTGACAGGAAAAAGGAATCGACAACCAACCATTAGTGCCACGACGCCTTCCGTGGGGGGAACCCAGGCCCTCGACGTTGCGAGACGGAGTGCCCGATTTCACTTCCCCAGCCCCTGGCGGGTAAGACTGAATGCTTGGCCGGGCAACACGCCGGTCTTCCAACACCTCTGAAAGCCATCGGTCTTCGTATCGAGGAGAAGAGATTCACGTCGGGTTCACCATTTTTCTGTTTCGGTGCGGATGTGCGTCGGGTTACGCTGTTCCGCCAGGACGCGTTCGCGCGTGCACCCGTCAACCCGAGGGGATGGGCGCGCGGCTTGTGGTCCCGCAGTCCCGCTTTCCAAGGGCGGGCGGCATTCGTCCCTTATTCAGGGGCGTCTGCTCCTTGATCGAAACCGGGATGATGGGATGTCGGCTCCTCCTTCCTTGGACGTCTCCTCGGAACTCGTCGCCTAATCCGGGTCTCCCTTATAGACTTAAGAATGTTCGTGAATCTCGTTCCCGGCGCCATATCTTCATGGACACCGGTTAATTACGCTGCTTCCGCCCGGACGCTCCAAGGAGTCTGGGCGGGGCAGCAACCTGCGGTGAGAAGGTCGGGTGGCTCTGGGTGCTGGGGGCGTGTCGTAGCACTGCAGCTCTGCACGTCTGTCTTCCGTCCTTAATAGGGCTTCTCGAAGGCATGATGGCCTGAGGCATCCCGTACTAGGTGCGGGGAACTGTGTCACCTGAGGTTTTCCTCAGCTTCCCATGTTTAACACGGGGTATGCCGCGAGTTTAACGTCCAGCGGGGATGGCATCGGACCGATCAACACGAAAAGTGGATCAGATGACAGAACCCCTTGCGGGGAACCTCCGACGCTAGGGCCAGCACATGGGGGGCTTCCCAAATGATGTGGAGTGGAGTGAAGTGGCATGACCCCACCGGGATGTGGCGGCCCGGGTAAGGATCAGGATGGATGATGGAGTGAAGAGCTTGGACCCCGTAGAGGCTTCCTACGTACCGCGCGTTAGCACGGATCAAAGTCAACGTAGTTCGGGTATACAGTTTAAAGTCATGCTGGACGTCGGCAAGCCGACTCACGAAGAGGTCTAGGCCGCCGGGCGGAGGATTGAACCGAACCACCTCGCACAGAGGGGGATGGAACGGCCGGGTGGATCACAGTTTCACGTCATGCTGGACGATAAAAGGAGAAATGGGAAAAGGGGCTGTGGGGAGGCACAGTGGAGATACACACGGGCAGTCTCCCACAAGGGCGGATTCATAGGTGAATCGACGCAAGCGTGAACCCTGGAGGGGTCCACTGATGGACGAACCGACGTAAATACGACCGGGACGACCAGGTGGCGGGCTTGGACCTCAGGGAGGCTTCCTACGTACCCTGTATAGAAGACAGGGATCAAAGTCCACGTAGTTCATTCTGTCAGGACTTACGCACTTGAGGCAGCCCGGATGCGGCAAAACTCAGTTGGAAGGGACTTGGACCGAAAGCAGAAGACACCTCGATCCCAGTCACACCCTCTACTGGCTTCGGCAGTGGGGAGGCGCAATGGAGATACACATGTGCAGCCTCCCACGAGAAACTAGGGGTTTGTAATACCCTGCCCCCGTAGGGAAAAGCCACTCCCATTAAATCGTCCCAAAAGGGGGACAATCCCGACATCCCTGCAGAGACGAGCGGGTGGGGGCCACGTCCAAACCGGGGGAGACCCTGCGTGCGAAGCACGGGATCGAATGATGTGGACGGTTTAACGTCTTGCCGGACGAAGTACAGTTTAACGTCGTGTGTTGAGGACGAAGCAGACGGTTTAACGTCTTGCCGGACGAAGTACAGTTTAACGTCGTGTGTTGAGGACGAAACCCTTGGCAGTTTAACGTCTTGCAGTGCGGACGATGGGGGGCTAGGCAGTTTAGCGTCGTGCAGCTTGGACGAATGTGCAGTTTAACGTCATGCTGGACGTATGGGCAGTTTAACGTCATGCTGGACGAATGCGCAGTTTAACGTCATGCTGGACGTATATGCAGTTTAACGTCATGCTGGAACTATGTGTAGTTTAACGTCTTGCAGGACGAATATGCAGTTTAACGTCATGCTGGACGAATGATTGCCGCCGACGGGTCCGTGTCACTTCGCACGAGCCTGGAAGGCTGCACGGGAAGACAGCGCACGGTGCGGGCACCTGCGATGAAGACCATCGGGCGCCACGCAGGCGGGTACCCAAAGGGGGTTAATGGAGGCGACCCTGGCGGATTGCGCGCAAAAGAGGAGCTTTGCGCGCAAAACCGCGGGTCGGCGCGCAAAATGGCGGGCTGGCGCGCAATTGGGCCAGCGCTTCGCGCGCGGATGATTGGGATTGCGCGCATCGGGCTTCGGGTAGCGCGCGGGGGCAACGGCTCATTCTCTAACGAATGGCCACTTTGAAGATGGGGGGTGCGCGCAATCAGGTTAGATTGTGCGCACCCGGGGGCAATTGCGCGCAAGAGGCTTCTTTTGCGCGCAAAGGCCTTCGGGTTGAAATTTATTCAAAGGGAAGGAGCCAAGGGGATTGCGCGCGAAGGCGGACCCCAAGGCTCTATTGCGCGAAAGAAAGGAGGTTACCTGAAGATCGGCATTGCGTGCGGAAGGGGTTGAATTGCGCGCGCGGGAGACCGTTCGACTTCCAGCAACCTTTGAAACGTTGGGGGTCGCCTAGTATTTATAGGCAACCCCGGGCGCGGAATCCAAGGCGCGAGCGCGGAATTCTCCTCGCGGGCGCGGAATTCTCCTCGCGGGCGCGGAATCGGGCACGGCGCGCAAGGGAGTTGCGCGCATCCCGGGGGTTTTGCGCGTGGATCATCATCTTTGCGCGCAGACCTCTGAAATTCCGCGCAAGGCCTCCGGGCCCTCCGAAACATTCTTCCGACTCCGAATATGACCTCGCTTTCCGCATCCGGAGCTTCGTTTGGGAACAACGGACTTTTCCGGCGTCTACAATGATCAAAATCATGGACATTGTAGTTAAAAGGCATGTTATTATTAGATAATAATTGAAATATAAATCAATAAAAAAGGTTGGTAGATATAGCATGAATCCATTTTGATGAGATATAGATGGTCAAAAGGGATTACCCGGTACAATAGAATATGTTTGATGGTTTCATAAGGTATTACATTAAATACTTTCTCTTTGGGTGATTTAATATGTTGCTACATTTTGACCATAGACATTTGGTGATATTTCTGAGTACTAATGAATAAGGATCATTGAGGTTCACACACTAATTATATACATAATATCAATAAATTCATGGTAATTTTATACTAAAAATAAATAATTACATTTTTAAAATTTTAATTATTCCAGTATACATGATTGTATTTACTCAATTATCTCATATTTTAGTCTCATATATATATCTATCAAACATTATCTCCTTTTTATTATGTTTAATTGTATTGGTAAAATGTTTATTTACTCTCATTTTGGGAAAAAATAATAAAATTTTTTATTTGTCACATGAATTTTAGTATATATATATTTATATCAAAACTTGTTACTTTAATAATTTTTAATTTATTGTTTAATGAATAATATTTATTTTTAAAAAAAATTATTATTAAATATTCTGTATATAATACTGGGGGAATAATTTTCTGAGTTAATAACTTGATAGAAATGATATATATTATTTAGAAAAATATTAAAATTAATATTACATTATTTTTTAAAAAAATTTATTTAAAGAGAAACATGTCATGAAAATAAGCACATTATTATTATTATTTGACATAGAGATTTCATAGAATTACTAAATTGATATAGGGTTGATATGAAATTGTGAATTGTTTAAACCCAAAGTATAAATTCCGTGTAAGATCATTTTAGATATGGTGAGACATAATTTTCACAGTGGAAAAGCCTCTCATGATTTCTCTCAAATCCTTAAGAGATTACTCATCCAATTATCATTCATAGGAACCAAGATATAACAAGGTAAACTTATTATTTATATTAATTATTGAACAGTATAATGAACTTTTTCAACAATAATAGTTCCCAAATATTCATGAATAGTGTTTTGATATTCATTAGTCATGAGTGTACAAAAATAGAAGATTTATCTCACATATTATCCCCAAAATGTCAAATTATAAAAATTGGAAACAAAATATGAGTGATTTTTCAACCATATTCTGTGATATTCATGTATTAAATTTTTTTTAATTATATGTGAAATATCCTCTAAATGATAATAAATATTTTAATTCATCATATTCTTCAGTCTATAGATATTAATATTGATAAAATAATATGTAATAACAGGATGATTTAGTTGTGTCCATGGAACATAAAGTCATGTTAATGTAGTCACATTCTATTTTGTCATTATTGATGAATTTTATGATCAAATAAATGTGATGATTTTTTATTTTCCATATTATTAATTTCATTATAAGTCTAATAGTGAATATAAAAAATTAATTTGACTTTATTAGAAATGAAAAATCCAAAAATGAACAATTAATACATCCATATTCCATCCCGAGGTTCCAAGGTCACTTGATGCATGACATGGTAACAAGATTTTTAATGTTAAATTACATGTTATATAACAATTCTCAACTCAAAAAGGGAAAAAACCATGTAAATTTCTACTTTCTATGTGAAATGGTATGAAACATTATCTAATAATTAATATTGATCATCAGTTTGGAAAAAATATTTAATTTCTATAAAATAGTGTGTTGATGTAACCGTACACCATTTATGAATATAAATTTTTCTAAAAAATTATTGTGTTCTGTATATTTTTTCATACACAACACCAAATAGAAATGAGATATTATATATTGGATGAGTATTTTTGACATAATTAATTAATATTAAAATATTTAATAAATAAAAAGTGAATAATCACATAAAAATGAATATAGAATATGATTAAGAATACATAAATATTCAAAAGGCATTTTTTAGTTAAATTATTTTCTATTTATGTTGAATATTAATATTAAAGATTAAAATCTATACATTTAGAATTTTAATTTAAAAAAATTATCTTTATTTTAGAAATAAAATCTGAAAAATTATCATATTTATATTTTTTTAGATATTTCTAAAATAATACAATTGTAAGTGAATAGTACAAAATACAGATTTTTCTAATTTTATAGGATTTTAAAATTATTATAATAAAAAATGAATTAAAACTAAATGAAATATTTTCACTGATAAATAAATTTTATTAGAGTGAAATGATTAATTTTAAAACTCTATTCCAAATTTATAAATCATATGTTTTACCTTTTTGGTAATTAATTCATATATTACATAAAAGTTGATTTTATTCTATTATAATAGAAATTAATTCTCAATATTTTTGGACATTTATTCTTCACAAAATGGATAATTATTTTATTTACATATTTTTATATTATTTATTTATAATAATTTAATCCTAAATATAAATATATAATTACTATGATGAATGTTAATAAACACAATAATGGTACAAATATTGTTTCCAAATAATTAATTTGTTAACATAGTGAAATCATTATCCATTCAAGTAAATTAATCACTTTTAAAAATTTAAAATAATTTTTTGAATCCTATAAATAATTTCATTAATAGTCATTCAATTAATATTCATTATTAATCATGAATAAGAATACTTATTGGAAAATAAAAAAAAATTAAAATATAGTCTTTCTATATAATAATTGTATTGATTTAAATGTTATTTTTAAATTATTTAAAAATTAAAGGATAATTTATGGAATATAAATTTATGTTTAAAAAAATTATATTTGGTTATAAATTTTACCATTTAACTTTGATATATTTTATATTACTTGGGTAAAAATCAGTTACCAAGGTAAAAATAAAAAATGATAAAAGAGTATAAATCATGTACAAAATAACCTGAAACATATTTATTGAATGAGTAATATAGGTTTTGGAGGATTTAATGATATTATATTTCTCCAAAATTTTTTATAAAACGTCTTTGGATCCATTTTCCCTTGAAAAGTGTGATGACATTATCGAAAAATCTTGTATATTAACAGAAGAGACAATTTTATAATATACAAAAAAGGGAAGAATTACTCTCATTAAATCCATACATTTTCCTTATCATTTCATCTTAAAACTCATGATTTTTTCCCTCATAGATACATCTCTCATTTTCGAAACACTTTGGTCTCAATTTGTTTTTTTATAAAACTATATTTCCAATGATACATTCAAGATCATGTTTACAGTGCCAATGTCCATAATAATAAATTCTGAACATTTTTTACATATATTTTCACCAAGTGACCTATCCTAAAAATAATAATATAATGGTCTCAATAACATTATTATATTATTTTGTAATTATAATAATTCAAAACCCATCATTTATTAATTTCCTTTGACATAAAGAATTAAACGTCTGTTAATCCTGGGTACAATGTCCTACTACCTCCTTGAAAAGATGTCTTCAATTGTTCATCATGACCATTTATCATGGGAATAAAGGATGTATTTAATGAAATAAAATTATTATTTTTTAAATATTATAACTTTTAAATGGTAATATATTATATTCATTATTTTTTTTACATTTAATGTGAAATGAAATCATTATTTTTGTGTACAGTACTCTATGACATCCACAATAGACAAAATTCATTTACCATCATGACCCTTCATGGATTTTAATAAAAAAATTCTTTATGATATAATACATTTATAACATGTTTAATTTTATGAAATTATGTAAACATTATATGAAAAACATAGCTTTACCGGAAAAATCAATATAACACACCATCGTTTGGGTCAATTTTAGCACCTACGTGAACAATGTTATCATTATTAAAACATGACTAAATATAGATTGTTATATAATGGTAATTTAATTTAATAATATAATATTTAATATATTTTAGTTATTATAGAACTATGTTATTAATATTTAATTTATTTAGTAATATATCATCTTTCGATTGATATACATGCAGGAATGTGTTCATATAAATTTCAAATTTCATGAATCTTGTCCATGTTGTTTTCCTAAAGAAATTATAACACAAGATTTATTTGAAAAAAAATTATTATTATATATATATAAATATTTTAATGAAAAAAAATTAGAGAATAATTAATAATAAAAATGTTATTAGGAAATTAATTCAAAATAATCATGATTTCACACCACCTATATAAAAAAATAGATAGTAGGAATGTAATATAAATGTAAATGAAAATTATAAAATAAATTATATAATTTTATATAAATGATAATGGTACTCCAATATTTTATAAATATAAATAATATAATTTTACTGGATGTTAGAAGATTCTTGGCTAAGTAGAAGTATAAGGTTGGGGTTTCGTTGTATCATTTTCACATATAGGAAAAATTTTTTATAATGTGAACCATAGTTTATTTTTATGATTATATTAATACCTAATGTATATATTTTTCCATATAATTTAAATTCCTTGTTTTTTAAAATCTATATTACTTTTTCATCAAAAGATCTCAAACTCCCTCCTAGGAAAACATTTCCCAATGAGAACTAGGAAGTGTATCCTATTTAATATGTAAAAGAGATGCCATATAAAAATGTTATTCTTTGACAATAGTTTGAACATTTTTGTTTTATCATAATATATGCGGAAGGATTATCATGATGGGCTTATTATGGGGGATTCATTTTTTTTCAATCATTCAAGTCTGATTTAATATTTTTATATCGAATAAATACTCCCAATGATTCCCACATCCATAACTATGTACAAACCTAGTTTATAAAGGAAGGTGGTCCTTTGGGGTTACAAATAAAACAACGCGTAGTAACACACATTGGTTTAGAGGATGGTATTACGTGTTTAGCACACCATTTTTGGGGAAAATTATTCCTACTTTGGGATTCTCTTATATATTTAATATAAGTTTGAGAATCTGTTCCTAATCCTGATAAGAGACTTGTTACACAAAAATAGTTATCATGTTTATAATCCATCCATGTGAAAAGGGGGGTCTACTAATGAATCATTATTTATGTATCCAATTATATACATACAATAAAAATTAATGGGTGGTTTCTTATATTTTAAATCCACATAATCAGGAACATAAAAATTGTATTTCATACACAAAGACAATTAATATTATGAGGATGGGATTGAGCCATTTTTAGGATTCATACTTATCTAGTTTTCTAAAAGATTTAATTCCCCATAGATCCTTAAACCAATATATTTTAGCATGGTGTTTAAAGGATATTATGATGGAACTTAGTAACTAGGTATTGAACTTTATCCTTAGAGTTGATTCATATTGATACTAGTTATAGAAGTTATTATAGTCATCATAGATTGATTACCCCATTGGGACATTCCATAATGTATATTCCCATTTATGTGTGAACTTATTTCATGCCACTTATAGTTCATTCCCATTGATTATTCCCTAGATAGTGGATATTCATAAATTTAATTATATGTTTACTTTAAATACGTATTCCCCTATAATTCATGCTCAGTTGGAGAAAAAAGAAATTTGAAGTTATTGGTATCACTATATATGGATGTGTGACTTATGTTGTGGGACAACCATTTGGATTCTTATTATGGATATCATACATTTAGAAAATTATCATACATATCATATTTATAAATTGAATAGGAGTTATCATATATTATTTTTCATTTAAATCTTCTGGTGGATGTGGATGAATTATTAGTTCATGGGTATGATTGGGACCCGATGATTGGAATGTCAGACACATTGAAGGTCTAACAATGAGGTGAATACCCATTTTATCTGAATCCTCTGGAAGGAGTCTTATATATTCGTATTATATCTAGAATTAGAGATCTCATAGTTCAGTTTGATCTGGTCTTACAAGATAAGACTACCATAATATAGGGGAAATATTATCATACCGCGTATTGTGGCTTGAAATCAACGTATGACCTAATATTGGGGATGTCATATCATACCAATGATCTAGGATTCCATTATATGGATACCCCATGGATATCTTATATGAATCTTGGACCACATTATGGTTTCCTATATATCATAGTTATTCCATGAATCAGAGTTCTCATAGATCAATTTTATCAATGATTACATGATGAAATTTCCATAATCTATCAACTATAAATGGTTATCATGACCAAGGATGTTGGACACACATGTCCAAATTTTCTGAATAACAATTTCTGATCATCTTCTTGATAGTTTTTTGGATATCGGGACATGTCCCCATTGAATAGAAAATATGTTCAAAGATATCTTCATGATCCAGTTGACTTTTCCTATGAACATTACATGATTTGAATGACATGTCTAGATGAAATGTCATAATCATGATGGCATGAATGGATGGAATCACATGTCCTAAATGACATGTATGGGGGACATCATGTGACCAAGGATGACATTTCTAGTCAGGTTATCTGACATGGCTAACTTATCTAGAGGACATCACATTATCTAGGGAAACATTCCTAGAGGATGTCATAGGATTAAATCTACCATGTGTGTAGTAAATCACATGACCCATAATAATATGTATAGAGGGTGTCTCAAGACCCATGAAGACATGTCTTAAGGGTGCCACATGACCAAGCTTACTTTTCTAGAGGGCGACTCATGGCCTGGTCTAACATGTTTGGAGGGCACTTTATGACATGACATACATTTTGGAGAACTTTCCATGATATAGGATGACATTTCTTGGTGTTTACATTATATGAAGATGACTTTCCTTTGTGAAGCTACATAGTTTGGCTGAAATATCTTGTGGATATCATAATATTTGTTGATAAATCCTTGGGGACTTCAAATGACTATGTTCATATCTAGGAGGGCATCATACAATCTTCTTATACATGTCCAAGTGACATCTTATGTTCTAGATATTAACTAAAGGAAGTATCACATGACTTTAGAGACATATCCCATATTTGTTACATAATCATAATGAGTGGATTAGTTTTTATGTTGTTTTTTGCATAAGGCTCTCATATTTTTTTCTTTATTATAACTATTATTTTATATTTTCCTCATGTTTGTTGACTGTTTTTTTGGTTTATCATAACTATGATGAACTTGAATGAAATTCTAAAAATGACTTAGTTGATAAAGAATAAGTCAATCATGTGATCTATGTTTAATCGGGATAAACTCTTATGCACATAAAATGATCTATTTGGTCATTCCCCAAATTTCTTAAATGAAGGAATACATTGTGATCATATGATTGGCCTCTTCATGAAGTCCTCTATAGAGCTCATGTTCCTGATCAATAATATATTTATTATGGATTCATCTATTATTTTTTGTAGTGACTTTATTCGGGTATTTATAGGCCTCACCACCCTGGTTATATGGCTCCTTATACAACATGTTTCTTATAGATTTTCCATGGAGGTAGTGGATGGATTTAGTGTCATGCGCTTGCATGATCATGTAATTGGTAATCTATGGCACTACATGATGATCAAAGAATATGATAATTTTATCACTTTTCCTTCTTTTGGCCCAAATATAATCAATGTGTTTTTTCCAAGCTACATTTTTGCATCAAAGAGCTTTTATATGGTCAAGACGACAATTCATGGGGCCTTTGTATGAAAAAGATGCATGTGGAAAGGCTTTCACATGATTGATGATGACATGGATAGGTAGTTTTTCAAGATGATGGTGGATTTGTAGGGGGACATCAAAATATCATTTTTTCTTGTCCTTAGGGGAATCACATGATTATTTTTTATTTCCAAGGGAATGTGACCACTTTCATGTAGTCTATCATATCATCACTCTATAATAAGCTTATCATTTCCACCTTTTATTTAATTATTTATTATTCATGGGCCGATGATGTCACAATTTTGTGTGAGTGTTGTGGAATAAATTCACATTCATGTCTATGTAATGCCTCTATAGAACATAACGGGTCTTGTAGTAGTGTGCAAGTATTTTAATGAACACTACTTGATTTTTCATTGGATCCAAAGTGTCATCATATGACTTATAAATGTTTTTAAATCATTTTATATAATGAATGTGTCATGGAAATTATTTCACATGATAATAAAGATATGTCCCTAGGGGATTCATGGATTATTGAGAATCATTTAAGAGAATCAAATGAAAATCATTGACCAAAAATGATTCTTCCTGTTATATCATTTTTTTCTCTATTGTATTTGAATATTAGAATTATTGTTAGGATACTTTTAGATGAAAATTCATGTGACTTGTAGGAACTCATATGAATACCTCTGCATGATAATCAAGTGTCCTGGACACCTTCCCACAAATTGGGATTTTGTTAAAAAGGCACTATGTCGGATCACAGTTTGGTTAAGTTCTTTTCATGTACCATTCATAAGACCGTTGAGAGGTAATGAAATCATTTGTACTTGGAATGTTTGCATGATCATTGTGATCTTTTTTACCCCATCATCCATTGGTTTATGGAAAAAATATTACACATACCTCATGTATTTCTCCACCTTTATATTTATTGATTCCTGATTAGTGTGTGAAATAAATTCCCCCCTTAGAAGTGATATTTTGAAGGAAATGGGGTCAGTTCTGAGGAAAGTGATTGATCACCTATGTCTTTGGGTCTACCACTAATTAGTGTATTGGGAGATGTTTGGTCTTCCAGTGTCTCTTGGTATTCTCTGAAGTTTGAAATATATACATGAGTGGAGAGGTTCTCATTAACCATTCATTCAACTATCCAGAGCTACTGGGATCATCTAATTTTTCATTAACCCTTCAAATGAACTACAATGATAGTTAACCATGAGCCCTATCTGGAAGAACTGATTGAAGGATCACCAACACAAGGAAACATCAGAAGATCTATTTTCATGAGATCTATCTGTGATAACTATCTTTATTTTCAACTTTTTTAAATCAACCAGAATCCAACTATTTTTATTATTTCTCAATTTCCATGACTTATATTTATGGATATATGGATGTAATTTCAGATTTTGAAATATCTATTGGTTCGGTCATGTGATCACTAGACAATTATATAGACCTCATGAACAAGTTAGAGTCACATGATCATAGGTATGGTGAGTAGTCATGTATCCATGAAATGTTTTTGTGGGTTATGTGGTTAGTGATTTCTATTTGGTCCATGAAATTTGAAATTATGTTACACTTCATGTGATTCACATGATGATGTCAGAGTTATGTATTTATTTTAATGGGGTTTCTTTCTCATATAACTCGTACTTCATTATTTTTTATAGATAACTTATAGATCCCATGCATCTTCAGTAATGGATAGCTAGAGGTCCCTTATTACTAGGTACCATAATGTATTCTCTTGAAATATTGTCATTTTAAAAATGATTTTTTGAAGATAATTCACTCAGGTGAAATTCCATGATACCCTTTATCAAATAAGCCTCTCATATCTAGGATTGACTAATAGGATAATTTTTAAGTCCGTTCTTAGTATTAAAATATTGCATCTTTCTAGGTGTCAATATCCCATTATTGTATTTAGGTAGCAGTTTCTATGAATGGAAATCTTGGCGTTGCATGGTCCCACATAATGTATTATATGATGGAGAACTCCAATATGGGTCTAAACATCTGTGAATTCACTCATTTTCCCATTACTAAATTCAATTCATGCATATTTGTCTCTTCTTGGACAAATGTGAGTGGAGGATCAAGCTCAAAATGGGATATGTGTCCTTGTGGAAAAGTTTTTTATGTGTTGGAATGGCCATTCATGGCCAGATTGAGATATTTAAAACTTCCTTGGTAGCTACATGAAATCTGATACTATAAGGACTTATGGTCTCCAAATTCAATGTTTATCATCTTTTGGACCTTCTCAATGAAAATATTATCCATCGGTTCCAAATACCCAATTTATTCCATCAATCCCATGATGAAGTGGCATATCATCATCTGAGACATCTATCGACTGGGTGGGATATCCCCGCATAGGGAAATATACAATGAGTTCATTCATGATGAGGACATCTAGGATGACCCTACATAAAATTCCATTTTGGAAAGGGATATTCTAAATATTTTAATGAATTTTTTTTGAAGGAGATAATTATGAACTCATACATATATTATAAGGCTAATATCATCATTTTCCTTTGTCTTAATAGAGTTTGGATAACAAATATATACCAACACGGATGCCTATATTAGCAGTTATGTGATAGGATCAGATCATATTGGGTAATCCTAGAAGTCAAATAATACCCTTCATCATTCTAAACAGTGAGGTTGGAGATATACATGATCCTTAGGCTCATGGGATTCATGGCCATTTACATTAATGGGTGGATTATCTCAACTCGGGATTAATTCATATTAATTTGAGTATGATGCTTATGATGGATGATCTCCTAGAGAAGGGACAACCTCTAAATATAGAAGTATCAAATCTTACGTTGCTTTACAATATTATTTGGGATATTAAATTTGGAAACATACCATATTTGATATTTGGTCTTTTCTAGTTGTAATTCAACTGCTTAGGTGGTGATTATTGTTGTTACAAGAACCAAAACACTATTGCGTTTCAGGTAGCTTTTTCTACCCCAAGATAATAAACATTTCCAGGGTCAAGGAAATGTTTTTGGGTCCTGCTGAGGATTTCATCTTGCTGAGTTGATATGAAAACATAAATTTAATACCTTACCTAATGGCATCCAATATAATTATCGATAGTCATAGTTTCTCTCTAAACTGGTAGTAACATAAGATCTCCCTTTAGAAAGGGGTTCTCATGACCAGGACAAATGAGTTTAATATTTGTGATTCGTATACACCTTAGCTATTTTATTATCACTTCAGTGGTGTCCAAAGGGTATTTAAACTCCCCTCGGCTAGTGTGTAGGGAGAATGACATCTTGTTATTTCATCTATATATGGATTATACAATATCATAGAGATTCTAATTCTATGATCACACTTCCTTTTATTGGAACCCATGTATTCCAATATTATGATTATTACTAAACATTGGTGTAAGCCTAATGAGTTTTTGTGTTGAATAGAGTGATCCATCAAGTGGATAGATCTTGTTTCTTACAAATACATTTTTTAGCAACAATAGAATTGATTTCAAATTTGGATGAGTCTTGAAGGAGGTATCCACATCCCTAAAATGACAACCCCATTAGTGGGGTATAATTGTTTTAAGAATATATTCCAATATATGGTGAATATTTTTGGAGGAGGGTATATGTGGACTAACCTCTCAATCCATCATCATCTCAACCGGTTATACCCCACACTGATATACATACTCCAGTAATTAATGAGGATCATACATGGGATATGATGATATTGTTGTAGATTCATACCTTAATCACTAAAACTCCCTTAGAAATAGTTTGTGATCAAAAGGAAATCCTTTATCCCGCTCATTCATGATTGGTAGGTGAGAGGATTTGACCACTATTCATTTTATAAAATCATGATAAAAATCATTTGGATGAGTCAAGAGATGTCTAATAGGGAGATTGACTTGTGTGATATTGAAGATGATACCCCTGGTCAAAGTGACATGGGATGATTTTCAAGAATTACAATAGATACATCATTTCATATCGTATATTCATGTTAAAATAAATCTCTTAACTGCATAGATATTATGATAAAATGGAGATCAATGATCGCTCATTGTCAAAACATTCATCATCATATCCCTCACTATAAATCACTTAGAAAATACACGAGGAGTTTTTTACTCTTATTGAGACCCTTATTCCGAGGGAACAAGTAGAAGAAGTGGGGTGGTTGGTGCTTTGTAAGACAATATATTCTTCTTTTCATAATCTTTCAAACAAGGATAGCTCTACTGACAAATTATTATTGTAGTATGATCTTGGTTGTGTTTTTTATTTTTATGGAATTCTTTTAAAGACACTAAAATGTGGGAATCAATCATTTTTCATGCTTTTAATGGATAAATCATGAAATATCTATATTTAGTTTCCTAGATTTATTTCATTCATTTTGTGAATGTCATTTCAATCATTTTATTTGGAATAAATCATCAAACATATTCATCCACCATATTATATCATGTAAATATGAATGCCTAGATTTTAATATTTAAACCATAACACACTCTTCTAGATATATTTTCATGATTTCATACCAACATTTGATTCATCAATGATGTATCAGTTCCATTTATATTGAGAATAAAAAATTCACTGAAGGATAATTTGGGTTGAATATATATCCTCAAGTGATAATTGATTTCTTTAATTGATTCCATTGGACATAGTAATCATTGATTGAGTTTTTAAAAGGCCATATTATGTACCCAATATGATTTAAAAAAATTTAAATTTAAATTATTGTAATTTTTTCCTAAGATTCATATAGGGAAAGGCTTAGCAGTCATGGACTTAGGATTTACCTAGAGCTTCCATATCATGTTTTCACCTATAGAGAATATAGTCACTTTTAATATTGAAAAATAGACCATTATTGTGTTGTATTATAGGGTCTTCTAGCACATAACATCTATTTATATTGTTTAGGTTATTCTATCTAAGACCATTTATTTTTTTGTTTAGGGACATCTATCTTGAAACATCTATTAATTTATTTTAGTGTCTTCTGGCTCAAATATTCTATTAACATAGATTGGGGTTTTCCGGATAAGACCCCCTATTACTACAGTTTGCATCTTCTAGCTCATACATTTCAAATTTCATGCAGTTTAATGTAATTATTACATGAAATGATTGATTAATATGTAATATGGTGTAGACATTACACAGATAAACCAAAACAACCAAAGGATTTGAGTCCAATTGTAAGGATTATTGATTTTATAAGGACTTGAATTCTATTCATTAAAAGAGGATATTACACTAGTCGGTAGGTGAAATCACTTACACACCATCATCATTATAATAAACAGACATCTCTATTATTTTAAAAGGTCTATGAAATATTTTTCAGATCTTATAGGTGGATGGTTAAAATATAATGAATCCACAGTTCTCTATGATATTTGAAAAATGGGTTATGTAAATCATGTTGATAGGATCCTAAATCAATGAATCATGTAATGGGGTACATATACTGGGGGTAACCCAAAGCACTATAATATACATTGTTCTTCCAAGATGTCACTAGGGATCTAATGGATTGGAGTTCTTTTCCTTTAAATATTATATTCCTCACATTAGTAGTTTAAATCTTTTATGAATGTGTCAATAACGATTACATGCATTATCATGGAGATTATATACCAACACTTTTCTAATGGCCATGAATGTTTTGGGAGACTCAAATATATGGTTAATGAAGTGGGGTATGGAGAAACAAACTCTTCATAAAGGGTTCTAGAACCCTACGGATGCTTATATTGTAAGATGAAAAATCTCAATCCATATTCCATGTGGTTTTTTTGTCACGTGGTGTGGAACATCAAAAGGTTCAAGAATGGAGTGTTGTTTTCTAATGTTAAGAAAGGCTATGATACATGGTGACATAATTTCAAGGATATAGAATCTACTCGAAAAGTCTAGATATAGGGATTTTAAATCATGGTCCATACTTCTCAGGCCATGATAATGGTATGTTAATATAATGTAGGGGATGCCCCAAAATAATCTTAGGTAATGAGTACTTCCATGATTACATTCGGATCCCAAGAATAAAAAAGACCTTTATATAGGGAAAATTTTTATATATGTGGTAGGTCTAGGCCCTTATGCATCAATATCATTATCAAATAGAGATATTTATTTTCATTTACAAGGTATATTAAAGGTTTGTAGAAACCCAGGGTTCTCAAATCATGAATTGTGATTTCGGGAAAACATAATAATCATGAAGGTTTTAAGAACAGAAAAAGTTATGTTTCCCCTTAGTAAACATGTTGTCTTATTGAGGATATGCAACAAATAATTATTTTAAATATTTTGTAGAGAAGTGGGATTTGTGATAATAACTTCGATTTTAATAGGGCTATAATGTGCATTTTAAGGTCTTAATTCCTTATTTATTTTATCTCTAACATTTTCTTAAACTCTGGAGATGATGATTTTAGTGATAAGAGACTTAAATTTTCTCAGGATTCTCTTTATTTGTTTTCAACCTAACATGTTTTGTTTCTTGATCACAAGTAGTGATGGGTTTGTATAATTTAGACCATAAATGTCTAGAATTTATGTTCATAATGATTTGACCAAAGGGAATACAGTTTAAGGTCGTGACACACATGGACTTAATATGAGGTAATGTAAAATAGGATCCCAATTAGGATACCCATGCACAATAATAATACAAAATCCTTTTGATTAGTAGATCGAAAATGTTATAAATCATGTATCTAGGTTATTAGTTCAAGAGTAATGATATAGGACAATCAGGTCAAGGATAGTTATGAACGCCATAACCTATTGAGACCTTTTGTGGTGAATTTAATATCACAAGGCTATGAAATACCATTATTTAGGGAAATGATATATTTGGTTGTTAGATTTGAGCCCTAACATATCCATATATATGAAAAATAAAGAGATGTATTTTACTTTATGGGTCCATGAATTTTATTTGGTGAACCAAGGTGTTGAAATCCTGAATTATGATTTATAGTCTACGGGATTAAAATAAGTAAAAAGAACCCAATTATCTTGCTGTCCATGATCAAGATCATGTGGTTCTTTGATAAAAGAAGAGGGTGGTTTATAGTAAAAAAATTAATTAATTTTTTGGTGGATGAATTTTATGTGATGTTTTAATTTCAGGTGATCATGTAACATTCCATACAATTTAACGACGCATGATAATGGCATTCAATTCCATCCAGTTTAATATAATGTGGTAAGGGTGTTTGAACTGACATGAAAAACTATATAATATGTCACTGTGGAAACATTTATCTAGCTGATCACATTTTGATGCAAGGTTAATCTTTTATCAATGAAAAGTATTTTTAGTTGGAATCTATATATTGAATCCCTTCTTTTTTAGATATATCATGTGAACATGCTAGTCGTACATAGACATGAACAACTTATCGAAAACATTATCCTATATGGTGTATCCCCTTATTGAAATGATGAATATTCTATTTTTTGTTAATCATTAGTGTCATGCGGCTATAAGACATTCAGCATAGGTCATGCCCATATACACTTGGGTGTGCATTTTTATCATTACTTATGCTATGACTGAACCAAATCTTCAAGATCTGGGTTTAACTATTTATAATGTGATGTCATGAATTATTCCATACATAGTTATTTCATGCTAGTTCCCCACTCCGGTCTATGTTAATCATATGGATGGAGAGATGATTCATTTATTTCTTCTAGACCCAAGAATAAATGATACAATCTTGATTACACATCCTACGATGAAGGTAATATATACACACATAGTTCATCAATGGGAATCGATCTATGAAGGTCTAAACCATAAGAAATCAGGGGAATCATTCTGATTGATTACTATAGATAGGACCAGGTTTGGAGTTATGGGTCTTTAAATATATAATTTGATGTTAAGAATCAATACACACATTGTTCTTGTGAAACCATGTAGATTAACATCATGGGTCATGGATATATGTTACTTGATGTGAAAAGGGTATACTATGAGTGGGACCATGAATGGGGTTATGAAATAACTATGTATACTATGATAAACAAAATCATGTGAAACATTGTTTTGTAGTGGAGTTGTAGTGGGAGACTAGCACCCAGGTTAGAAGTCCACTATGTTGAGGCCCATTGTAATACGATGATTTATTCCATGGATTAGACATTAATAAATAGTTTAAATCCATGCGGTATGAATATATGGTGTTCCTTTTAATTTATTTCATCTAGGACCATGTTAACCCTATCATAAAATAATATTCCTTGTTCTTGTGGGGAATCCCGTACCAAAATTCTGATGCTCACATAACAATGAATAGTGTGAAAATTAAGGAATTTCAATGGTTCCCCTCAAAATGAAGCTGCAATTATGGAGATGAAATTTTTATTCCATATAATATATGGCTAAAACACAATATAATGTCAATGTGTTAAGACATATATCATTGAAATGATAATCATGAAGTATATTGTTCTGGAAAATCATACTGTTTACATTCATGATGAGAGGATCTCAACCCTGAAATTTTACTTCTTGTGGTAAGGGTAGAGTTGAATTGATGTTAAATAATAGAAATATTGAAACTTTTCACATGAATGGTGGTCTGGGCATCACTATGTATCCTACGATGATTGGAAACCATCCATAGGTAGTTCTAGAGAACCATGCAGGCTATTGGCTTATGAAGAAGAAATAATCTATGTAGTTTAATGTATTCGGGTATGGAAAAATGACACAGGACATGAATGAAGTAGTGAATTTGGGATATATACAAGTTTACATCATACAATGATTATTTTTTACATTCATATTAATGTCATTTGGTAATGAAAAAAAATTTGGTACATTTAATTATGGATTTCTGGACTGCCTCATAAGGTTTAACATCATGTGACCTCGATGATTTTGTTTATTTTAATTCCATTCCACAAGGAAGATAGATTCAATGTAGTTTATGGTCTTCTTGAATGGAATTGTTTTATATAGTATAAAATAATGTGGTCAGCATGAGAGATGCATGATGGAAACAATGTAATGTATTTATTGATAAATGTTACATTGGTGTGAGGGGTGAGTAATTCAACATACATTATGGAAAATTGGTATGATCTATTATGATATACATTATGTCTGATATAATTCCCTTATAATTTGGGTTCTATATTTGGGTGAATCGTTCAGTGAAAAATTTCGGTTCTAAGAACCAATACGAGTTATAATTAATGTAACATACGAAGGTTGATTTTTAATAAAATCCCAGATGATCTGATTTAATTGAACATCTTGGTAGTGATATGTATGTGTCCAATTCTCATCGATCAATATTAACTCATCCACCCACATTAAATTTATAATTAATTCAGAGTTTCACACATATGACTATTTGGAATGTGGTAAATTAGAATTATATGGGAAACACTTCCTTATGATCATACACCCATGAATAGAGTGTTTCTTATGAAGTATTTCATATGGTGGAATAGAAATACCATAAAGAAAGGAGTATCTTGTCTAACTAAGACTTATTGTCCATATTTACAATCATATGGATTATATTTTACAAATTCATATTAAAGGCCTATGATTTTCCATTATCTAATGAATGATATTAGGGTGATTGATTGGATTCAATTTTTTACTATTGATAACATTTTATCTACTCCAGAGAATTCAAGTTTGGGCCATTTTCTAACATTATCGTGTGAGGTACTCTGAACCTATTGATATCACGAGACATCAAATAGTTAGTGATTTTATTTAAAATGAATTCCTTGATTGGTACTACCTCATCCAACATATAAAATAAATTGATATCAATAAGTACCTTAACTGCGTTGAATTGGATATGAGATATAACCACACACCATCCGTCACCCATATGGAAATCAACTTGGAATATTTAGCTTAATGTAAAAATTTTGGGAGTTTATGTATTAAATCTTCAGAGATATATATTTCATGTAATTTTGTAATAATTTCTATGAATTCCAATATCATTGTTTCATAGTAGTTACCTAACCACCTAATAGAGTGAGAGGGCCTATTTCTATCTAGGTGAGAACCATAAGAGCCTACATGAAATTTTTCCATTATGAGGAGAATGCCTTTTGTCAATGAAATTGAGGATGATTTTACTGAACCCACTATTATTGATGGGTTTTTCTCGTTTAGACCATCCTAAAGAGTAATGTTCACTCTCATCATTGATTTTATTCTCTTTTTTCTCAATCTACTAAGAGATTCGCATTATACAGGTAAACAAGTAGGGGCTTCATCCTTCTAGTGGTGGAAATTGGTTCATCCTTATTTGGGGTGGTGTTTTCCAATTTGATTTATTTCATATTGTAAATATTTATATATGGGAACATTATTTAATTTATGATTAATAAGATTTATTCCCTCTCATCTGAGTCATACATGACTATGGCTATATTATCTAATGTGTCGGCATGAACATTTTTTGATATGGGAACATGTTGTAGCAGGGGGTCAAAAGAGAACTCCAACATTAATCCTATAACATATCCCGTTGTAGAGGTCAGTTCATCATTTTATATTGAATATTCACCATTGATCTTATTTATCACATTTTTAGGATACCCTTTGATGTTCAGGTTGGATATTTATAACTATAGGGCTAGTTACAAGCATGTTATGTGGGATTGGTATTATTCACCCTTATTTATATAGCATTCATATATTGATAACAGGTATGGAAAAAATTCACTATACGTAGAAACAAATATATTTAATAAGAAAACCCTATTGAATTTTAGTTTTTACTATATCCTGTTGATAGGAATTCAAGAGGTCCTATCAAAACATATATCCCATATATGGGGAGTGTCATGGACATAAACCCCCCCCCCACATCATGATGTTTAATGTCCACTAGTTTTTTATCTGTATTAGAGTGTGCTACATTTAAATAATCTAAGTCCTCTCCCATAACCAACTTCTATGACACAGATTGAATGTGTTGTTATTGAAAAAAAATCCTTCATTGGGACAAACACCCATTAATCATGGGAAAACCAAGTATGTACATGACTGGATCACTTAGAGATACTAGGTGTACATTGTGGTGCTGCAAGTAAATCCTTATCCTTTTCACTAACAAGATGAGTGTGAGGAAGTTCTTCTCAATATCAGAAAATTACATCTCAATACCTAGCATCATTCAGATGATTTAATATGGATATTCACACTCCATAAATCATTTTTATTTATGAGGAGAGAACCAAGTGATTATTTCATGGAATCCATTTATACTATGAGAATATTTCCTTCCACTGGTGGAATCGTGACTAGTGGGAGAAGTAGGTAGTACTACATACCATCAAATAATTTTTGTAAATATTTATCCCTTTAAGAAAAAGTGTATTAGCCTGGTGAATAAGAATGATTTTCAATCCAAGTAGGATATGAAAAAAAAATTAAATGAGGTGACCTTGATTCCCCCTCAGTTAATATATAAGCTAGTAGGTGACATTTCCAAAATAAAATAGTACTTTTTAGGGTCAAGCTAGATTCCATGGTGGCATACCAAAAATCCATGGAATATCCCTCACATTTCCTTGAAATATCAATTCAGCGGATTCAACATTGTACTATGATGGAATAACTTGTCAATGTATATTTGAAGATCTATGATGTGGTCAACACATAAATGAGATATGACCACAAGTTTATTGTCATGACATTTGACTAGTCATCCCATGAATGGATCAATGATATGATGCATGAAATATTTATAATTAGCACCGTATTTCTATAATATAATTTTTATGAAACGATAAACATGATCCCCTAGTTTTTTTAAATAGGACTTTCTTCCCCATTTTCAGGGGCAACATTTATATGAATATACCTTCTGTACCCATCTATAAAGGTGAGGACCTGAAAGAAAGTTTTTGTATTAATCAGGTGTTTTGTAATTGGTAATGAGAATCCATTATTCAAGAAGTTTCAATTAAGGTCTCCAGAATCAATTAAGAACCATATATTTTAGATCATTTCCTTGGAAGGGATGATTTTAGTGATCAAACGTGGGTAATGAACTTCCAAGAAAAATATATTTCATTAATTGGTTAACTTCTTCCACTACATTTGTAGTATGAGAGGGGTGAATCCCCCGATATTCATTCTTAAAAATTAATAGTCATTGTGTAATCATATATGGTGTATAGACCCATCCACATTGGGTCCTATAATTTATGTATAATTCCATGAGAACACATATCGATTATTATTTTGAAGTATGATGTACATATCATAGTCATTTATATGTATTTAGGATCCATTCAATGAAGGTAATTGTCTTCTTTAATTCCTGTATTTATTTTCATTAGTTCCTCAATACTGGTGGAGACGCCATCCTCAAATGTCGGAGGGGAATTCATGAGCTCAACATCTTCTTCTTCCACCTCTGAGGTTGTGAATGAATTTCTAGAAAATGTATAAAATCTGGTGTCACCTCTATCCCATTCTTGATGAGGTAAGATATTAGAAGAAACAATATCATCCCTTAATATATGAGTCATTGTAGATGGATTATATATCTGAATTTCATTCATGTTGACATTGTGTAAAAATTATCATCATTATCTAGTACATACTGTACTATGCGAATAATGTTTATGAGCATCACATAACCACTATTAATCATACTGTAGGTAATTTTAGGGGAAATCCAAAAGCCATTGTGGATGAAATCTATAAATAGTATTATCATGTATAGGACATTTTACAACCATTTTATAGAAACCAGCCTCAACATTCATGGCTTCACATGTCTAAATGGGGGAAATATCACCATGTAGTATTTTGACCATTCAAACAATATGGTATTTAGAATACTGGTGGAATATTGAAAGAATCACCCCATTGATATGA
The DNA here is from genome assembly GCA_963277665.1 of Viscum album. Lineage (NCBI taxonomy): Eukaryota > Viridiplantae > Streptophyta > Magnoliopsida > Santalales > Viscaceae > Viscum > Viscum album. The sequence continues at coordinate 618,868,244 of OY728148.1, read as the reverse complement.
AAATAGGACTTTCCAAGAAAAAAATTGTATATTGTGTCCATCTAGAAAACCATAAACTATACATTAGTAGTGAGATCTCCAACGTATTATTTGTACATGATCATCATAAGATGTATTTTTTGAGGCTTATCATAACCACTATATGTAGAATTTGTACTAGGGACTCAAACCAGTGGGTAGTTCCCCACACTCAGTACCTCTATCACTCTATCCCCCTATGGGGGGAGATTCTTATCATAATGATGAATAGTCAGATTTCGGGGATACAGTTCCCCTTCTCTATATACTAATTGTCAAAGGGTCAAAATTATGATGATATTGAATTAGAATCCATTAAAAATCAGTTCTCATTATCTTTTTACATTATTGAATCTACTAAAAACATATAGGGTTATGATGTTTCCATGGATGGCCTCTTTTGGATAATTCTCTATGAACTATATGGTGACGTCTTATTCTAATGGAATAGTATCCACATGATATACCTCAACTACTACAACTTATATCAAAAAAATAAGTGGTATATAGGGGGATTCAAAGACTTCATACCTATGTTCTTTTGAATGATGGATATAATCCATGATTAAAATCTAGGTAAGGACAACCACTAGATATTTTTGAATTTTTTAAATTTCTCCAAAGCTTATAGGATCTTGAGGTTGGGTTGCTTTTTAATTATATGGTTAAATTGATGATGAATTGGAAGTGTATGGACTTATTCTTATACAGAGGTGGAGAAATAATTTTATACCAGTTTCATATGTCATGTCGATATCCCATATTGTCTAGGAAGATAAAATACTCTATCTTGCACTTGGAATACATGTAAAATGATAGGGCACAAATGACCATTAGAGGGTTCTGAAACACCTACTTATTTTAATTGGGATTAATGGAGAGATTTTCCATGGGAATATTTATAATATATATCTTATATATGGTCTTGAATGGTATATTATGTCTGACAATGGCCATTATGTCTTCTGTATTCATGGATCCTATGTATGCATGCACTTCTTTAATTGTTGTTATGGAGAACTCATATTCAAATTCATATTGATCATCAGAGAAGGGGACATCCATGAGTATCATGCTAAATAAACCATATATGTTCTCTTATTCCATTAAGGGATCCATTTTAATCTGATTTCACTAAGATATAGAAGTTATATATAATAAATCTACAAAATTTGGATCTTCCTTCGAAGTAGAATACGACCATTCACCTTCGGTCGCTTCATATGTCTGATGTTTTCATCTACCTTTTACTGGTATTATAGATGTCACCTGCAATGGTAGTGGAACCAATAGGGTTTTGTGATGTTGTAATTTCTAGGTGACATGAGATAAGTCTTTTATATTTTAATTCATCAATTTACTGAACAAGTGAGAATGACTAGATAAAACATTATGCAAATCCCCCTCTTCTTTTGACTATGAAATTATTATACAAGTCACATGTACTAGGGAGTAATGGAAAATCACGTATCAAAAATCAATCAGGATTTGGGGAACATCATTAAATATGAAGAAATCATATATATTGTGACACATCTCTCTATAGAAAGGGTTTTATTCGTGAGGATTGGTGAGGCTGACCACATTAGGCTTTGTGAGATTTGGCGACATGAAAGTTTATTGTCTATTCCTAAAAGGAAATGACAAGTGCCTTGATCATTATAAATGGCGTATATTTTATTCATTTGTTCCTAAAATACTAAGACACCATGATCATTTGATTACATATTTATGATTATGATTTTGTGGTTTTCCACTCAATAAGAGGCTCTTGTCAGTTTGAGGCCTTCTTATTGCTTGGATGGGAACTAATTCTAGTTTGAGAGTAAAAGTTTCAGTATCTTCCTTGTCATGAATTTTCCCATATGTCGAGGGAATGTGTTGAGACATATACTTTGTATGATGAATGGATTCATCCAAATGTAATTCCATTTATGTGAACTTCGGCAACCAACATAGATTCTTTATCAGGATCCAAGGTGTCTGTAGCTCTTCCTAGATATTTTTATCATATATCTCTGAAAATTTATCTTGTGAGAGAGGTATTTTATGTTAATAGGTTATATCTTCTCATTTAGATATGAAGTCAGACACCCTCTCATATTCATGGTGGTTTCAGTTTGTCCACTTTGAAATAGTATTTTTCCTCATCATGGGATGAACATGTAATGGAATTGAAGATGAATGTATTTCCATAAAACAATAAAACATTCAAGAAGAAACATTTATGAAACAATGGATTGTACAATCAGATTATGTACATCACAACTCATATTTTTCACCTCCTACATATCTCATGGTCCAATCATAATACCACATTAAGACACAATGTGCATAAGAGGTTGTTCTGGGTCTCCTACACCATCAATATATGATAAGGTAATATTTCCAAAATTGGGTGGGGGAAATGTGTCATCCACCAATTTAGGATATGTATTTTTCTCAAGATACAAATTTTTTTGTTTTCCTTACATGGCTGCATTTCAATTTTTCGAGGCCTTGATGGGGTGGTGAAATTTATGAGGTACTACTATATGATTTTCCTTTAGTCAACATAGAGTAGGTGGGGCCTAATGTGGTGGACCATTCATTACATTTTTATAATTCTTAATATGTTCTAATAATTAATTATTTACCAACAAAGGGGGAGGCTATCACCGTAATGTAGAAAATTCATAATCTTTTATAATATACTCATTTATGTACACAACATTCCTTTAATAAGGGAAGATCTGACACAAATATTCCACACTAAAAAGAGGATCATCTCTTTATTGATGTATGTTAAGAGGGATATTCCTCTTTTTATGATGATGATATCCAGTGGAATGGATTTCTCTATGTAGCTCCTCATTGCGTTGTCTAAGATTTTCCATCCCATTCCTATATTATACTATTCAATCCTCGGTTTAAGTAATTTCAGTTCATCCAAGATGTGATTGGGATATATCCACACCATTAAATTTGTCAATGGATGTTTTCTCTCATAGAGGTGAAGACAAAAAATTCATAGGTTACATATTTTGGTTCCTCATTTGGTTTAGAGCATGTTGACACTCAATGTGTATATCTAGATCCTCCTCTTGGGATATATTTCTAATATTGAATCCCACTGCACCAATATGATAATCGAAATTATCTCTTTTTTCATTGGAGATGAAATACACATAATTTTATTGGTAAATAGTAGTTGTATCACTACACTCAATGAAACAAGATGACTTTTCACTATCTTCATTTCAGTTTTTTTCAAACCCTTACCCCTGATAGGGATATTTTGTATTACGATCCTAGTGGTGTTTGATTGAAATCTTCATACACTCTTCTAAGAATGGACTGTGAGTGGTGACCTTGATGGGGTTTTTGATCATGATTATTGAATAGGTCCAAATTATAAGAGGATTTCCTTATAGTGTGAGGAATGGATGAGATGTAGATATTCAATGTATATGTCCCATCCTGGAGAATTATGATTCCCTTTATAGTGACGATAATGATATAAAATACCATAATCCTATGTGTTAGGGGTTACATAGGTACACCATTACCATTGGTTAATCCTATTATAGATGATTAATGATTCTTTCTATGTATTTTGTGACTAATGGTCCATATATTGGGATATAAATTCCCCATCTTTAAAGGTGACGGTATATCCCAAGCCTCCATTGATTTCCCTCGAAACCTATTAAGGGATACTGAAACTTGTGATGCTGAATAAGATATAGATTTCTCCAACATAGTGGGATGCAATGATTTGTAGATGATAATTATATTTTCTTAAACCAATATAGAATTAATGATCTATGGGGGTGGAGGCGGTTGTATATGTCCTCCTGACATGGTGGGATAAGTTTTGTTAAGGAATGTTGTTATGGACTGTTCTATTATGTCTAATTTAATGCAGCAAAACTGTGCTCATGTAAGAGTTGGGTGTAATGGTTCCCATGCTGAGAGTCAATTTCTGTGGGATTTTGTTAGGTTGAATACAACATTGATTTTAGTGTATGAAATGAATTATGGTTGTTTCTTGGTTCCTTATTCAAAGATTGATTATTTCTCATATCCCTCTATTTATGATTTCTTGGAACAATTAAAGGGAGAGTCTTTTGTTTTAGTGACCAAATGTATTACACTTTAACTAGTACCCAAACATTACTAGGGGTCATTACATTATAGGGTGTTGTATCTCGGGAGTCATGTTGTTCTGTGTGCATAGTGACGTAAAATGCTATATATATTACCCATACTTGCATATGTACATATAATGGCACTCCAAAAATATGTTGATGGATATGTTTTGTGAAAAAACACAAAAATTGCAGTTTTTTTTGTCATTCTTCAAAATTTATGGAATTTGGTCTACAAAATAAGAATTTATATCCAGTAGAAAATAGATTTTTTTAATGATCTGAAGGTGATACTCATATATTGTATAAGGTAAATTTATATCCTTCAGTCACTGATGAGTTTCCCACAAATTTTGGCATACATAATCAATATAATCTTTCTCTATCTATATCTAGATCACGTAGTTAGTAGTTTTATGTGGCCATAATTATAACGACCCATACTTTACATACATTGTTAATACTTCAAAATTGAAGCATACTTATTACAACATATAACAAAAACCACGAAAGGACCGTATATGTATAGTGTCTTTAGAAACTGGGAAACATAAACAACTGGTTCATAAAGCATCAACTTTGCCTCCCACTTATTTCATCATATCTAGATTCCCTTTTTGGCATATCCTACATAATAACCTTCTTCCTAACCTGGGGAAATAAAACATACAAAAGGGTGAGCTCAAATGCTCAGTAAGGGTAAACAAAAGAAATATCAATCACATCGTATACACAAGCACATAACTTTTGGAAATCTTAACCTGCAAAAGAGATCATAATTTCATAACATGGGATAAATCATGGCAGTGAAATGTAATCACAATAATCATAACTTAAAACATGAAACTTTGTGGCATACACACATAATCATATAGAATCATTTCTTGTTAGTCAAGACTCATTGCCAAGACTATCTTAGTGTACAAAGTCCCTTTCTGAACCGAGTCACCCTCGTTCCAGTCCTGTTTCACTGAACCGGTATAACCTACCATTCCAGCCATGTCTATCTCATGAGATATAAAATCTTTACCCAATGCATTGGAGGGAGATATAGGTCCCACCCATATCATAATGATACCATTCTTATGTGGGCCACAAAATCATAAATCATACATCATTGCATAACCCATGTAATAAAAATCGATATCTTAAACATCATGACATCATAAAACAATTCATATACGATAAAGGAATTCATAAATAATTCCATCACAACATAATCAAATCAATGTAATAATAGGGATAAAAACAGAACCCTTTATTATCTTAGATGGAAAATAATATTGATAAAACACTTGAACTCCATTCTTGAGGAAAATATCCTTTCTTCTTCAAAAACATTTTTTCCTTTCTTAACATGTCATACAAATTTAAACTAAAAGAAGTTGATTAAAAATAAACTTGAAAACATGTAAAGGATGCTTCTTGAAAATAATGTTTTAAAAATCCATTCATGTCGTATAAGTTAAAAAAACATTCTTTTCGTACTTTTGTCGGAAAAGTCAAAAAGTACCTCGTACGAAAAACGACAAAAGATTCCTTTCATATCTTTTACTGAAAACTCACTGAAGTTTAAAATTAGATTTAAAAATTTTAGGTGGATGGAAATAATATTACATATTGAGGAAACATGGATGTGGATGATAAAATACACCCCAGTAAATATCAAAGTATAAACAATCTCAGATAAAAATGAGATTGTGATATTTCCCTTACCTTAGGTCCGACTTGCTTTGTAAGTGTCCGAACCTCCTGTATAATGATTTAAATAATGTTATTGACTTATTCCAGAATCATACTTATTTTTATGATATCATATATGGTCATATTCTTAGCTTCTTAGTAGTAATATTTCATTGTTACTTGTAATTCGGGTGTTTATAACTTTTTGTTCTTATGTGTGTTTTGTCGAATAAATTCTTATTCTTTTACTTTAGGTTATAGATACCTCATTTCCAAAATGGTATTAGTGTAATATATATCATATTCATTCATTCAATTCATTTATATAATCATTATGAAATGAAGATCATGTAGAATGAGTCGCATCACATCGTGGAGACAGTATTCTGTACGTACGCACGAGTAATGATATCATTCCTATGATCGTGGAATTGTATTGGAGTATATGTACACTATTTCAGAATCAAAATCACTTTATAATAGTCATATATAGTCATTATTTACACCATTATACCCATCCAAGTAAGGTGGTGGTGGAAAATAGATTACACAACGGCGTGGAGACGGTATTCCGTACGTACGCACGCGCGGTGATTTCTTTTTCCATAGGATGGATAGATGGTGAAATAGGGTTGTTTAATACTTATAATAACATATCAGTATATTAGTGATACTGATGTTATTACTTCATAATGAAACAACTAAAGAAGAAAAAGTGGAAGAAGAAATAAAGATGAAAGAATCGGTAACGGACATTACCTCTTCTTTGAAGTGCTTCTTTGAGACCTTCTTTTAGGGCACTAAAATTGGTCTTTGAAAAAGACCAGGACCTCTAGGATGTCTCTAGGGAAATTGAGAGGAGAATTTGGCAGGGTTTGGCCGATCTTGAAGTCTCAATGTGGTTTGAGGAAGAGGGGGAAGAGGTGCCCTTTTATAAGGGAGGAGAGGGGCACCTTTGGAATAACTAAAACTATTATTTTATTATAAAGTCAAGTTCGGTTTTAAATAGCTCCAAATTGATTTATTTCAAGGCTAAGGTGGGAATGGGTCGAAATCCTCTCATACAATAGAATTTAGACAAGTTAAGGTTCCTATTTAAACCTTATCATTTAGATTTAACATTAAGTTAAATAATTTTACTTTTACCATGTCTTCTTGTGTTCTAATACTATAAGGTTAATAAACTTACTATAAGCAGAAAAACGAACCCCAAGTTGTTTATTATTAATATATATAACCTTATCTAAGTAATTTGGCCTATCCTTAGATTTTTAGGAATAAAATAACAATTACGAATATAATATTTGTTTTAAAAACTATTTTATGTCAATTTTGAACCTATTTAGTAATTGATTTTTGTGAAACTCATAAAAAAATTATTAGTTCGAACCAAGTTCATTAAATCAATACTAACATGTCATATTAACCTAGAAAATTAGTGGAATTCATAAAAACTCTCAAAGAACATTTATTTTGGTGTTTATAACATTAATTATGTCAATATTTCATTAATATGATAATTACTGCATCATCTTTGTGTCATAAATAAATTAAATTATTTAATGTCTAAAAATTACAAATAAAATACTATTATGTAGGAAATATTTTTATAATTCTAATGAATATTTATAGTCGAATTTATCTTATGTATAACCCCATATTAAAAATTATTTACTTATTAAACATTGATTTTAACTATTTTAACCCTTCTTTAAATAAATTAATAATAAATGTCCTAATCTAATCCAAGTGGGCCTAAATGGTCATATTTTATTCCTAAGTTTGTTTTTGGTAGAATTAAACTTATCCAATAGAATTAGGACATGTTTTAGGTTAATAATAATATCATCTTTACCCTTAATTACCTTATTTACTTTTAACCGTGCTAAAAAAAAGTAAAAAGTTACTATTCACCAAAAAACTATTTTCATCTCATTGAACCACATTTTATTTACTGACATCAACTGTGTCTCTAGGATTTTTGAAATTCCACTCACAGAAGTGGTAAAATTATGTTTTATGAAAAATTCAGTTTTTTTAACTACCACTTAGTGGATTCACTATTCATCAAAAATTGAAAGTTTTCAGAAAAATACCAAAATTTCACCCTAAGCTAATTTCGATATTCCGAATCCAAAAATGAAGTCCATTTTGAAAAATAAAATTTATAAAATTTCAAAAAGTGGTTATTACTATTCATAACGGCTAGTTTTAATAATATTTTAATAGCATATCGTTGTTTAGTGAAACTCGGTATTGCGTACGACGCAAGCTATCGAGGAAGGTCGCGATTTAATGTAAAGAAAGCCAAGCAAGTGTTGTGTAGAAAAATATTCCTTTACTGATTTATATAACATAAAAGTCTCGGGTGTTACAATAATAGGGTGGTGATGACGTTTTATGTTAAATATCTCCATATATCAATGATGACTTCATCTTTAATAGACATACACTCCTCCATCAGGGCATACCAAAAAGGGTGATTCTTAGTGTTTCTTAAGGACTTACATAGGAGATTTTATATATATTTATGGGTAACTATATACATTTCACCATGTTATTTCGAAAACCTATCTTTAAGATTGCACCTGAGATATGAGAACCTCTTTATATGTAGGTTTCTTTGAAAGGGGGAATTTTCCATGGGATATTTCAGCATGGGGAGGGTTATAATGATGAATATAAGGGGTAGAGTCCCTGCAATCCATCTCAACAGTACCATGAGGAGGACTATCATGGGAATGCTCACCTTTTTATTTGGTTGAAGATTTATTTCAACCTTGGGGTGTTATGAATTTGTGTCAATCTACCTAAAGAGATATAATATTATTTATATTAGGAATATAAGGTTTTTTATATACTGATTATATAATATTTCATCCTGGAATTCATAATTCTATATGGATATAAGACAACATTATGATGAATTCAGACTTTGTTGATAATCATATGGTACTGTGGTTGTATGATCCTAATGCTAAGATGATGCTAGAATATTCCAATTATCTTGTTCATTATTGGTATGAATATGATAACATCATGGGGCACATGTCACTCTAACTTGGTGAGCCATGGTCAAAATTGGTAAATGATCCCATTCAAGAGACACTGTAGTATAGAACTGATGTTTTTCAATATGAACATAATCATGTCCTGAGGCATGTGCTTCTCTGACATGTTTAGATGATATTGGAAATGGGAAATGCTTCCATTCTAAATATACATTCCCCCACAGAACATACTGACAGAAATCTTAAATGTGATAAGTGATATGAACCTTCTCATGTATGCCCTCTAAAAGATTCTAGTGAAGTCAATCATCAGGGGATGTAGGGTTATGATCCTAACCTCTCTTATCAACAATAACATTCAAGGAAAATTTACTGACATGAATATGCTGATGTCCCAAGGCTTATGGTATATTAAATTGAAGATATTTAATAAAAATTGGCATATGATCCCAATAATGAGCCTATAGAGTATTTAGTTTTATTTTTTTAGTAATTTTATCCTCTCCTATAGAATTTGATGCTCTCACATAGTGCGCCTTTGTCAGAATCGTTCTATGATCCCTTTCCTGAGCCTTTAGAGTATGAAACTACTCTTTTTTGACATGAATGTTCCCCTATCATGAGCCATGTGCTTCTCGCCATTTTTGATCCCTGGATGGAATAAGAATATGTTCTAGGTAAGCTGCCTCAACCTTTTTTAGAATTTTTTAATAATACCTATGGAAAATGTCAAGAATGTGGGCTTTCTCCAAAGTAACAATTTGTATATTCTGATCATAATATTAGGCTATAATGGCTGTACGGATTGGAAGATTCCACAGTCCTTCTATTTTTACCTATTATGTAATATTTTGTCAGAGTAATTAAACAATCTCTAGAATGTAGTGGCACAATAGCAATGTGTGTTAAGGAATGTAAACCCCCACATTTTCTATCTTCACTATAAACTGGATTATCTCTTTGTCTATAGAGGGGAAGTGAGCCCACTTTTTCCTCTTGGTACCATAAGAAATACCAATGGGGTTCTTGAATTGAGTTAAAGATATGAACCTACCCCATTCATTATATGGTAATATTCCCATATACAGGTTCTTATAAAATAGAGATATGAGCCTGCTTTTTGGGAATTTTTGGAAAATGATGGCGCACTTCGTCAATGGAAGTGGGGATTTTAGCCCACTCAAAGTTATCTTGATATTTTTTCCCAATGTTTTTTCCTTAAAACTCATTCATGTGTCTTATTGGTTCCTATGTGTTTGGTCTTACCCTCAGTAGGTGACTATAGGTTCTTAGTGGGATGATGCTAGTGACGATGGCTGATATGAGAAATAGTTAATACATTTTGAACTAAAATGGATCTGTAGTTGAATATTTGATACACCTTCATTAGATACTAAAGGTGGTTATTTTTTTCTCTCTATGGAAAATACCCTGATGTATTTAGGTGTTTCAATGAGTAAAAATTCCATTACTAAAACATTCTTTAGATGATGATGAATCATTAATCTTAGCATTTGGGAACCCTTGTGGGAGTCCCCAAGGGTAGGTATGACTTTATGTTGACATTATTATTGTACCATTACATTTTACACCTAATATTGAAGGATTTGGATAGGTGAGATCCTTCTTAGACCACTAAGGTGTTCAGTCATAAATGATTTTAAAGAATGGTTTCTGGTTGAATAAATTATGTTATCTTTGGGGTTCATTTTTTGACAGCATTATATTCAGTCATGAATACATCAATGAACAAGGTCACCGATCAGTATACGATTGTAGGAATGATTCAGGCTAAATAATTTATTAATAGTTAACAATGTTTTCCTTTTCTATTATTGATCCAACCATTTATCTTTCATGGAAATTACCATAAAATTATGGACTTGTTTCATGTGAAGCATGGTTACATAGGATCGTCCAATCATTTACATCATGTGAAGGATTCATTTTAATTTCCCCACAATTATTTACATTGGATATATAATAAAAAATGTTTGGCACATGGTAAATAGATCATTTTATAATTATAGGGATTCATGTCGGGTTCAAAATTATTTGTTTGTGTATTATATGGAAACAACATGGCATATTTTATGGTCAACTATCCATTTAGTTATTTGAGAATTTTACATCAAGTTAACCAATATTTGTTTTTTCAGAATATCTCATACACTCATATGAGAACAAAATGGATCAATGAGAACTAGGTAGTTTATCCTCTTTAAAATGTGAAAATGATTCTATAGGTAATGATATCCATCCATTTTACGTTCACAATTTTTGTTTCTTTGAAAAATGTTTTGGTGTCATTATTATGATTATTTAATTACTGGTAATTCAATGTCTTGTATATTCATTCAGTTTGGGTATATCATTTTACCTCTAATAGAAACTCAAAATGACTCCCACATCCATATGTGAGTACATAATATCTTTCCAAAGGAAGGTAGTCCTTTTTCATTCAAACCAATGGAATCTTAGTAACTCATATTAGGTTAGGGTATGGGTGGTCATTCTTAATCACATATAATTTTGGGGAATTGTTACATATATCATCAATCTGTTATATATTGATTATATATTCAAGAATATATTCCTAATATCAGTATAGTACATGTTATGCTAATAGAGTTAAAATATTTTAATTCGCTCAATGTGCAGGGGGGGATACTAATGAATGAATCTGTATGTATCTAAGGACCATCATCCATTTCCCATTAATGGTTAGCATCATATATTTTTAATACATATAACCAATCTCCTACAAATTTGTTTTAATACAATAATGTGATTAACATTTTGAGAATGAGATTGAGAATTTATGAGGTATCCTACATACCTTGTTTATAATAAAAATCATAACCCACATAGTTTATTAAAACTAGGAATTTTAACATCATGTGGAAAGGACATATATAATGGATCCAATGAACCATGTATTGAGATCCAAAAATAAAGAGGCATCCTATTTATGATAGTTAAATTAGGGATTAGAGTCATTGTTGTTCAATTACACCCTTGGGACTTTCAATGAGGTATATAGCCTTGTACATGGGAAGTGATATCATTCCATTGATTTGTGATTCATAGTGTGGTCTACCTAGTATGAGTATATTCATAATGTGAATGATGTGATTATTAGGAATCCTTTTTCCCACATGAGTCATGCTCAGTGAGAGAAAAATGTATAGGATTTTATAAGTCACACTACTTATATTTGGGGGAATTAGGGCTTAGATATCCCTTTAGATTATTAATATTCATATCAAAACATCAAAAGGTGTTCTATGTATTTTTTTTATGTCATTAATCAATGTTATCATTGTTATGTTATCTTTTGAATATATTGATGGACTAGGTAGAATAATAATCCCATGGGAGTGATTGGGTCATGATGGTTGGAATGTTAGAGACGTGGCCGGACGTACACTGATGTGAATTCACATTTGACCTGATGATTTTGGAAGGTGTCCAATGTATCATGGTTATAGAATAAATCAGATTTTATTATTTTAATTTTTATTGGGGATTATATGCTAATGATTCCATAATATTGGGGTAATCATATCTTACAGCAGATCAGGGATTACACTCTAAGGCTGCACTAATATGGGGGTTTCAATAACATGCCACTGATCAGGCCTTACATTTTGAGTCTATCCATTAGAGACTTGATATGGGGGTTGGTCCATAGTGAGGAATCCCTTGTATCCTATTTATTAAAGGAATCGTAGTCTCATTGTTTTATTTGACAGGGATTACATGCTATTGGTTTCTTCATATATCCATTAGATAAGGTTATATTGTACATGGATGTTGGTTCAAAATGTCCATATTGTCAACTTGACCTGTTATGATCATCTTCCATACATGTTTAAGGATGTCTGGACTTGTACTGGTTGAGTTTAGGACATATCCAATGTCAGTCAAAGGATCTAGATGGCTTCTTCAAGGGATATTGCAGGATCTGAGTGACATATTGGGGGGGAAATAATATGACATGCATGGATTTTTATGAGGGAATGACATAGCCTGACTATCGTGTCATTAGGACATCAGATGACTATAGATGACATAATTTTAGAGTCACGTGGCATGAATGACTTGTCTAGAGGTCATCGCATGATCCAGGCCGACATGTCTAGAGGACGTCACATGATCTAGGGTGAGTTGTCCTAAAGACGTTTCCGGACCAAGGTAGAATTATCTAGAAGAAAACTCACAAACGTGGAACATATGTATGGAGGGTTCCGTGTAATCAGGATAACATTTATGGATGGTGCTTTGTAAACTATGTTGACATTTCTCAAGGATACATCATGACCAAACTAATTTTTTTGGTGGACGTTAATAGAACTAGGATAACCTGTATTGGTGTCAACATGAGTCTTACCTGACTTGTCTTGGTATCAACCCATAATTGTGGTGATATGTATAAAGGAAATTTCATGGCTTGGATGGAAATACTAGAATACTTTAAAATAAATCAGCAATATTCCAGAGGTTGTCATGGTACATGATTTTAAAAGTTGAAAGAAAATATCATGATCCAAATAGTACATGGAGGGATATTGGATTTACATTAGAGACATTCCATGAGGTAATCGCATGAACATAGAGAGTCATGATATGTGCATGTGGATCAACTTATATGTTTTCTATATAATATCCCATCTTTTATTTCTTTATTCTAATCATTATTGAATTTGTTCCTCAGGTATCTCCAATAGTAGATTATTTTCTGGTTTCATCTGACCCAACTGACTTAGAGGAACTTCTTTACATAACTAAAATAACATGGAATAAGTTCATATCATGATCAATGAGTGATAACGCAAATCTAATATTCACACATTTTGATCCCTTATTTCATTCCCCAAATTATTACAATGCATAAGAACTTATGACCGCATGATTGTCCTCTCCAAGAAGTCATCTCCTGGGCTCCTGTGTGTGATGAATCAAGGATGGATTTTGGATATATCCATATTTTTTTTAATAATGTGTGGATTTATAAATCTCTCTACATTGGATATAAACTACTTTGTGTGGTGTTTATCTTATAAATTTGATTTCTAGTTTGTGGATGGGTTTGGTGTTATGCACTTCCCATTATCCAATCGTTAGTCATCAATGACGCCTAATGATGATCAATGACCAAAGAATGATTTTCTTTTTCTGTTTTTAATGGACCCAGGATGTCCAATGGTATTTTTCCTAAACATTTGTACATGTAACAGTGTTTCAATAGCGTCAGGATGACATGTGTCACGTCCTTCATAAGATCAGTATTATTGTGGAAATGATTTAACGTAATTGTGGATGATGTGGATGTGGTCTTTAGTTAGATAGAGGTGGCCTTCTTTGAGGTGGGGGAGGGGGGGCTTTTTGAGATCAATTTTTCTTGTCAAGGGGGGCTCATGTGATAGATTGTTATTAACTAATGAATATGTACCATCTCACAATGGCCATTTTATCCTCTCTCTATATGAAGATTCCTCTCTTCTCCCCTTTATTTTCTTCTATATTTTTCATGGGTGGGGGTTCTCATAGATTTGTTTGAGTTTTTTCGAAAACACTTATTATATCTCTCTTTGATGCTTTGAGAGGCCAATAATTTGACTTGTGGGGATACTCGAGCATTTTCATGGATGCCCCTTTATTTTTTTTATTATAGAAGAAGAGGCACAATATGTCTCATAGATATGTATAAATCCTTTTTTATGTTGAACGTGACACAGAACATCCTTCATGTGACATGTAAGTCATGTTACAAGGGGATTAGTTGTTTATTTTTAATAATGTAATCACATAAAATGATTGTATAAAATCATAAAAGGATTAAACCTTTTTCATATTTTTTACATTATTTTACATGTATTTTTATATTTGGGAGAGGCTTATTGGCTAACAGGTCATGTTACATGGAGGAACTCAACTGGATGTGTCCTCATGATCAAAAAGTGTATTGGCCGCATTTTCAAGAATATGATGGATTATAAAATGGGCAATTTCATGATCTCCATAAATTCATGAACTAGGGATTTCTCATTATCATGGCCTCTTTAATTTTTTGTTATCTTGTGGCATTTAGAATTTTATGTGACCCACATGATCTTGGAGAACATCACATCCTTTACGTTACACAGAAAATAATACTCAAACTTCATATATGTATTCCAATGTAGCTATTATAATTCTTTTTTACTAGGCATTAATAATATTGTCATTTTTTTAAAAAGCCATTTTTTTAATTGTACAAATGTTGTGTGGGTTTTTATTTTCTCAACTCTCATTTTTGTGTTATAATGAATCTTTATGAATTTCATTATATAAATATCAGTTAATTACACCCTATTGTTTTATTTCATTGTGATTCACCTTCCTCATTTGTTTGAATAAATTTTAATTAAAATAATTTACCATTGTGAATTTCATCTTTAAATCAAATATAAATTTTATGAATAATTAATATCTTCTTTAATGATATTTTATCCACACTATCCATATTTTCAATTACCAAATATTTTCTCCATTATATTTGGAATAAAATATGTGTTATCTCAAGAACACGTCATATTAATAATTTACTCTATTAAAAGATATTTTTTCAATTTATTTTTCTGATTCCAGTCTTCAAAAATTCTATTTCAAAATATTTATAAAATCAAGCATTGAATATAATATATTTAATTTTCCAATATACAATATTTTTTTAATAATTTATGTCATTTTCAAGGCTCTGATAATTATAGTTCTATTTAAAATTAACAGTTTTTCAAATTTTCTCACTTTAGATTTTCTAAAAAATTAATTATCAATGGGGTCATTACACCTTCATTTTCACTAATTTCAAAATGGATTTATAAAAAAGACACATTTTTTATTATAGTACCATTTTCTTCATTATCTCTTAAAGTTAATTTTGCCATGGAAATTATATTCATTGATTCACCCTGTAAATTTTATTATCACATATTATTTTGGGTAAATAATTTTTGGGTATCATACATTCACATTCTGAAGCTCCTTTTATGTGATACAATTTGGAAATGTTGCAAAACCCTTTTTATTTTTAGTAGTTTGTATTGATATAATGAATTATTATTTTCAATTGGAAAACATATGTATGATTGAAATATATGTGGGGTTATATATATACCTTAAACGAATTAGTAATGATTATATGTTATGATCTCAAAAGGGTACATTACAAAAAATATCCAAAGGCAATGATTAAATGACAAGATTTATCCTATGAAAATTGGTATATGAGAAGATTTGGCCAAAGATAAGTTGAATATTATATGTTATATCCCATTCTAATAGTTAATATAGAGGATTTATCCAAATAAATGGAACATTGGAGGATTTATCCCAAGACAAAGGGTATATGGTAAAATTCATTCAAACATAAATAGTAAATAGGAAGATTTACCCAAAGAAAAAGGATTACATGGAAGATTTATCCTGTGAAATTGTATATGCGAGGATATATCCCAAGTCCAAGAGGATATGAGGGGTTATACCATGACTAAGAAGAAACATGGGTTATTATCACATGTCTATTATGTTCTTATTGTCTTAGTGGATAACAAGGAAAAATGATTTCAATTCGTACGTTTTGGAAACACAGTTATATCGAAATTGTATGAATGATTTTCCCCTTGACTAATGGTAAATGTGTCATGATAAAAAAAAATTTAGAATATAGTTATTTATTTGAGAATACATGTCCCTTTACAATAAATTATTGGAAAATATAATTGATATGTTATATTTTATAAATATAGATATTCCACAATAATGTTCCTCAAAATTCTTAGGATCTAAACCTTGACGGTATGTAAATATGAATTACATTATAGAATATTGGAGCTCAAACATCTCTTATTATTCCATTCCCATGGGTATAATTTTAAATATAACTTATGGGTAATCTAGATGATAGTCTAGTTGAGTTTGATTGTGGAGGAATATTCACATGAATTGTAATAAATAGTACATATTTATATAGTCCGAAAAATGCAAACCAAAATATTAAAAAAGATGTGTGATATTATTGTGAGATACAATACTAATGGAAATATTTTGAATTTTTAGATTATATATTATAACTTTTAGTCATTTTAGTTAATTAATATCTCAATTTTTAGCACTTGGATTGCGAGTTTGAGTCTTGGGGGCCTCAATTGGTTTCTATTTCATGTAAATACACACGAGTAAAGACCTTATATAATACATGGTGAATCATGTTGTATGCACAAAACATTGTTACATAGAAATTATTCACTTCAAAAAGAAAAATACAATTATACATAGACTACATGACATATAGTATACATGTAAAAAAATTAACAAATTTTATGCTATACATGGTAAAAAAATAAGTGACTTTTTCTATATTATGTCAGTTAACATGAGGTGTTTTATGTAAGGAATAAATTATAAAACTGCATGACACCTATGGTTCTCCATATATGTCATTTATTCACATTAATTTATAGTAGACTTAAACTATTCTTGAATTCCATTGAAACATGAATCTGAATTGATTATACACTAACTTGTATAGAATTCCTAAACCCCATGGGATGGTAATAAGCACCAAGTCATCCAGAAACATCACATGAAAGGAATGTTTCCAACATCATATGATATCGCCACAAATTACACTATGGAGTTAGAATAATATAAATAATACAATTCAACTAATTTAGGATGAAATGAGATGATGCAAAATGAATAGAAAAATATAACTACCAAATCCCATCACTTCGTGGTACATGACATCGCACCAAGACCCATGTCACCAACCCTTTCACAAATAATCAATAAATGAAAAAGTATGGTGAAGATAACATGATAAACCTCAATAAGATCATAAAGGAAACAAAAACAGAACAGTACTACTAGGGTGTGAGCAATAGAGCCTTGTATGATTTCACCAAATAGACAACGCAGTTTCATAAGGAGGTAATCCAAATATTTTAAAGGGGTAATAAAATAAATAAATTACAAGGATAAAAATTATAGAATATTAAAATAAATTCATAAAAATCACTTTTCAATACTATTGGGATTCAAATAAATTTATAAAAATATCAAAATCCTTATTGAAGCTAAATCGCGAAGAAAATTAAATTTAATATTTTGAAAACCAAACCATTTTTAAAAAAATCATTGAAAGCATTCTCCCAACATGTTTTTAAAATTATAAGGAATTTACATAAAAATTTACCATCTATTATAAAACACTGCAAGATTTAATATAATGGAGTCTGGGTGTATAATCTCATGATATTGATCAACAAGAATGATATTCAATCTTGTAAGTAAGATGAAGATCATTGTAGTGGAAATGAGAATTTTCATGTATAAAATACCAAGATAAGGATGATATTGGTATGACATTTATATGACAATAATTCCAGAATATTCACATCTACAAATCAATCAATCATTATGGTACTATTGGGATTGTATCAACCATCAGTGATTCTTATGTAAATAATGTCCATACACACCAATTCTTTGGACACAAGTCCAATACCAAATTTCATCATATTCTCTATATATCTACCATAATATATGTGAGTCTACCCGAGAATCATTAATTTATGTCATACCATCTATATATCCCATATCACACTACTAGAGAAAAATGGTGAGTGAGATAATAATGTTATGTGGACTACTACAAAAATCCTCATCAGTTTCATCACGGGTCCATTCCCCAAAATTTCAATGATTCTAAATTCATATTTCTCCCTCCCCCAAATCCCCCTCAATGTGAATAATAAAATTTTTAACCTCTATAAATCAGAATCATAGTGTACAAAAAATATATATTAAGGGATTAGAAAAGGTTAGGATAACCACAAAGTTCCAACAAGTCTATGAAACTAATTCATTTTCAAATGAATTATTTGATTCTAAATCAATAATCATAATGGGATTTTTACTCCCTCTAATTATTAATAAATAATCAAAATGAAAACAGCCCATAAACCCATAAATTTTATTCAAATACTACCATATGTAATTCAATTTTTAAAAAAAATTAGAAAGGATTGTTGTCATTTTATAAAAAATTTCAAGTCCATTTTTCCACATGAACATGTAATTCTTTTACAATCAACAATGTATTCCTAAATAGGGATTTCTAGTATCAACTACAGTAATTAGAAACCAAAAAATCAATTAAAAAACACCAGAAACCATTATTATGATCACAAAACAACTAGAAATACATGAATGCCTAAGAGGTAATAAAAAATCAATTATAATGATGATTTGGGTATTTTAAAATAAATATACCATGATTGGGAGAATATATAATAAAAAATTAATAAATCCATTTAATTTTCTATTTTTAGGGAATCATTAGTATATACTATTTGAAAAAAATTAAGATTTACCTTTTAATATTTAAAAATTGTTGATGAATATTTTTTTACACAATTTCCCTCAAATAAAAATGATATAAAATAAGAATAGTTTAAACTAGAGTAAGAAGAAATTAATATAAGGATTAAAAAAATTTCAAAATGGAAGTTGTGTTAGGGTAAAATATGTAATCCTTATGAAGTTAATATTCACCAAATAAGGATTAATAGATCACCCTTACATACAATCTAAACTCTAGGATACCTTTTGTTAGCTCTATTATTACACTTATGTAACTCCGGGATACCCTTACATAGACTTTTGAAAAACTGGTTTACCCTTACATTATGCTTTTATGCCAGATGGCACCCTGACGAGAAACCCTTACACAAGCTAGTACTCATACAAGAAACACATATTGGAGCCAGTACCCCTGGGTAGGTTCCTAAATTACACTTTTTAGAATGTGAAACCATTACACTATGAATAAACTCAAGAGTTTTATCCATACATATGTGATGAAAAAATAACCTTATCCCTATATAGAGGCATTTTTACCCATACACAACAATTAGAATCACCCTATTACATTTTTGAATCCTTGGAAAACTCTCCCTTACCCTTGTATATTAGAAATCATGTATTTTTCCTTATATAACTCCTAAAAACCAATATACACATGGTTTGATGTTTTTTTCCCTTACATAGACCACATGCCATGCATAAGTGTAAAAAAAAATATTGATTAACATTATTAATATATATTTATTCATTATAAAAATATAAATGGATTTCAATTATTGTATAAAGTATAATTTTAAACTTCACCCCACCATAACGCATTACATTACTAGAAGTTTTTCAAAATAAAATATAGAAAAATATAATACAAAAATAACTCTAAATATCAATGCTTGAGTTAGAACATAAAAAATTTAGAAGAAGGATCACCCAAATGTATCCACCCAACAAACATATATGATAAAACCATATCAAAAAAACATAGGAACGTCACGAGGAGTTTAAAAAACTGAAAGAACCATAGACCTCATATGGGTATCCCAACCATTTTACGATTCACCAAAATGGTGAATCACGATTAAAATATCTTCCAAAGAACATATCTTCAACTAAAAGGGGATATTTTCACCACAAGTCAATACAACACATATAAGAGAGGAATATGAAACTACAAGGAATGGTATATCCAAAACACATCAATAAAATCCTAACGTTAAAATTCTATCAAGATAGATGAGTGATACAACCATAAAAAAATATGGGAAAATAACAGATAATGACTTCTACCCTAGGAGTGAAGATGATGGAAACATAACACTTTCACAACTAAGCCCCATCCCTCGATGAGGTCATCAAAACAAACAATAATTCCTTTGGATTCTTGGTCCATCAATAATCCATAAAATCCTAGTGACCTTTGTACTTTCCCAATGCCTAATAATATCCAACCAAAATGATTTTGAAATAAAAATGTTAGTTCATAAATAGTCCACTACACTCTAACAACAAATATCAACCCTCATATGATGCATGATCTCTATCCATAATTGAAAACATAAGAGGATATCATAGAAAAATTCCAAAAAAGAATGATCTATAAAACATATCATAAAAATACCCCCTTGGAAGGAAGAAACATGAAGGATAGTAATATGTGAACTTAAATGAATATAAAGGTTCTTATAAATTATTCCAATCCAGCCCCCCTATCCATAAAAAATGTAGAGGTTTTTATATCCCCTGAATATTAATGTTAATAAAAATGTTCACCTCTAAAAGGAATAATAAGTAGGATATAAATAACCTCCATCATCATCACAAATATGTTTTGCACGATAATATCTATATGAAAACAAATTTGGTCAAAAGCTATCTATAGAAAAATAATGTCTCTAAACACAATATCAATATAAACCAGAATTGATTGCTCATCCATTGTTTAAAAAGAATCAATATGTTCAGTATAGATCAAGAACTTTTGTATTTAGGCATATATATCCCCATAGATATGTTTTGACAGTCCTAAACATAAACTCCCCCTTTTGGTATCTTAATATACGGAACCCCTTAAGGTAACACAAGTGACCACAACCTTTATAAACTCTATGATATTTCATTTTGAATTCATATAATTAATAGATGATTTATAAAAAAAATAGATTCATCTTATTTTCCCACGATACATGACCATTAATAAAAAAATAATTCAATCAACTTGAAGACACATCTCTATCAAATATAACTATGAATGACTCATGAATTCATTCGTATCATTTTTCAAGATCTTCATGAACTAACAAGGTCCTTACAAGAATATTTAGATAAATGATTGAATAGGATACTGATATTATATTCCCATGGTCTTGGTAACGATGGTTTCTAAAATATACATCCTTAAGGGAGTAATTAACAAAAATGCTAGGTATGAAACATATAAATTGTATAGTTTTATATCATACAACACATCTTCTAGCTCACATTGACCAAAATCCAATAACTCAAAAATAATCAACTTCTTCATTTCCTTGTGATACTACAACAAAATGAAGACATACATTAAGATGTACAAATAAATTATTTCATGATGATAGAAATTAATCATGTATTGTCACTACTCCTAGCCATGTCCCTTAGAAAAAAAGCGTTTATATACTTGACCTTGATACCACTGATCAACATGATAAAATTGAAATTACCATCAACTTTCACAAGAACCTTCACTAGTTAATGATAACCCTAATATACTCTATAAGAAAGTGGAAGACAATACATGGTGAACTAGATGGGGTCCAAAGAGTGGAAAATATCTAAATCCACCAATAGAATTAATGTTTTGTAGATTACTCAATTTGAGATGTAACTTCTTGGAAATTTTATGTACATATCAAAACACCAAAATAATGGAAAAATTTTCAATCATTAATAATGGAATATATGAAGGATATTTCATTGTATTAAATAAATACGCTCATCAAAATAGGAATACAATTAAATTTGAAACGAACATAAACAATCCAAAATATTTCAGTCCATCCGAAAACCACTATAGTCAAAAAAAATCTATTTTTAATGCATTCATGATTTAACCACTCACAAAACATTACACTATTCTTATAAATGTGAGATATTGATAAAAAACCCTAAAATGTTCTAAAATCTAATACCATATTATGAAACGTTTTCCAAGGATTCAAAACATTAATCATTGTTTGAAATGTCAAATCCAATTCCATTTTAAAATAATTACAGATCAAATATTATCTTCAAACCCATCCTTTATCACATCATATAAGAGTCTTGTAAAATCAATTATCAAATCTATACATTAAATAAAAACCTAACTTTTAATTATTTAAAACACATTATGAAGTACTCAAATAATTTTTTTGTCAAAAATCTAGTTTTTAATGTGTAAAAAATAATAACTAAATGGACAAAACATTATAAAAATGATCATGAAATACAATATACCTATGAATTTCCTTCAAAATAATATTGAAACTATCCATAAACAAGTGAATTCCAATTAGAAACAAATGTAAAAGGAACAATGTTTGAGTAATAGTAGACAATCACTTATCTATGTGGTATTGGCTGGTAAAATATAAACCAAAATCACAATAATTCCTAGATTGACATCTAGATCGAAAAAATTGATTCCTATAATTTAACTAAATGTGAAGGAAGAGTGCTTCAAATATTACATTTTTATTGAAACCAAAAATATTAAATAGGTTACTAAAATAAATTATTATCTCATTGGTAATCGAAATATCATTTATCATCAATTAATATAAAATTCAAAATAAGGTCTGAAGTCCCACATTTCTACAAAATACATGTCTCATCATGAATAAGGGGTGACCAAGATACCACTCACGAAATACCTCATCAGTCCCAAAAAATTCCTATTAACCTCTATACCATAACTCTACACAAATTAAAAAATGGATTACAATGTGAATTAAATTATTTTTAATGAAATTCCTTATATGAAACCATTTAGAGAATAATGACCTAGATGTCTATCCAAACTTGTATTCATACCAATTTTACCTTAACCTAATGGTTATTCTGAATAACCATAGGCTAGAGACATGATTTCCAGAATTAAGAAGCATTAATTAGGTATTATTTTACCCCCAAGAAAATAAAATAAGTTAAAATTATCTACACACATAATATTATAAAAAACAAATACAACTATATATGGTTTCATGGAGATTATATAAAATTGCAAGCAGAAAAAAATACCAATTTCCTTATCTTAGTGGTTGATGACTACCCACAATAACGTAATTCACCAACGTTCATAAAACTAAGCATAAACTTATAATAAAAGAATGTTATAACATGAAAACCTCCTATAATATCATAATGTTTATAAACATGAAATTTAATATGTAATGTGTGAGATACAATTCCCAGTGGTATTTAATCAAAGAGTCTGTTATGTTTATTTATGATGTAATCATATATTTCTAAAATATGAATTCAATAAATAGTGGTCAAAAATTAATATTTTAAAATTTTGAATTAAATTCATTGTAATATATTTAAAATGGATAATTTTTTTTAAAAAATATTCATTTTAAAATCATTTATCAAAACTAAGAAAAAAAATCTATTTCATCATTTTAAAACAAAAAATACTAAAGAATATATTTTAAAAAATATTTTATAAAATAATGTTATATATATGAAGATAAAAATAGAACATACACTAAATTTATTAAAAATATGTAAAAAAATTAATATAATATATCTAAGGTTAATTATCTTAATAATTATATTGAACATGATTGATAATAAATATTGTAATAAAACACCAATGCTAGGAAATAACAATGAAAAATATCTTGTATCAATTTGCAACTATAAGGATTTCATGGGTATGACATAAATAATATATCAGTTCTTCTATAGTATTTTTGATTAATCAATTAATCAGTTATAACCATTGTTTTATATAAAATTCCACGGGTTCTCAAGAAATCAATTTTGATGAACAACCACTTTCCCAGATGCACATGCATGGTTGAATTTGGTTATATTATCAATAAGTCATGTAGGTTGTGTGTGAGTGCACTATTCAAGTGTAAATCCATTACGTAACACTGAAGTATCTAGGTTCTCATAGATGAGTGAAAAAATATAGTTATGAGTACTACTACAGAAATACTTATTGGTATCACGTTGGGATCATTACCTCACTATTTCAATCATTCCCAATTCACATATCAACCACACCCTCAGACTCCCACAAAGTGAATAATCCCTTATTCCAAACCCATTTATTGGAATCATTTAAACACCTAATCCACATTATGTTATTATGAAAACATAATCTAATCACAATGTGCTCACCAACTTGTCAATCATCATCAATTTCAAATCAAGCATTTACTTCCAAAGAAACATTCAAAAGAGGAATTATACCCACTTCATTAAATAACACTTCATCAAAATTCCAAATAAGACATTATTCCTAGAATATATATATATATATATATTGGACTTATACTATTTAATGTATTTTTTAAAATAAAAAAAGACATGAATTAATTTTAAAATATGGTTCAACTCCCATTTCCCCATGATAACATCTTTCAATAAAAATAACCCAATGATCCCAATTTTATAAAAATTTAATATAATGAATATGATATCATGATCATTTATAAAATATTTGAATTCAAAACATTATAGAAAAAATTTCAAAAATAAAAATATTTCATTTAAATTATTTTATTTCAATTTAAAATTCAAAATATTTCCTAATTAATTACTTTTATGAATATATATTTAAAAAAATCTTTGAAAAGTAATCTCAAAAAACAGATAATATATATGGAAAAAAAATTGACAAAAAATATTAATGGTAGTAAAGAAAATTTAAATCATAAAAATTATTCCAATTATATGCCCAATTAATAGATAATTGGATTAAAGAATATTTAATGAGCTATTCCAAGGGAAAACATTAAAAAAATTTGTTAAAAAATAATAAATACATTTATATGAATTCAAATTAAATTGTGAATTGCAAGATATAAGAACTCTCAAGAAACACTATGACACCCCAAAATGAAGCACTAGGTATGAGCAATAGGGTCACATGACATCATTCATGTTTCCCAGAATTCTAGAGGTTTCTGATGAGTAAGAAGGTTTTTAGTCTATAAATGGGGATATTATAACCTAGGTATCATATCATACGATTAATAATAAAACAATAAATTGAAATAAAATTTCATATTATTAATAAAAAGAGAAAAAATATCATGCATGTAATATACATAAAAAGTATTCCAATGTGGTAATAGTGTATATGGTAAATATTGTAGATAAATAAATAATGGATGACCTCTATGTATAGAAAAATCTATCCTAGCCCACTATCAGAGGTATATTCCTCTTTTAATCCATCCAACATGGGGTCCTTTTCCTTCAACAGATCTTTCAAAAAATCTAAAAGAACATCAAACTTTTCAGTTATGGTGAGTGTTCAAGAATAAGTGGGACACCAACAACCCATCCTCAGCCAGATGTGGCCATGTATGAAATGGGTATGCCATAATGTTAATAATTCTGTAATGTTATAAACAGACAATTGAAAACCAAGCGGTTGTGCAATGTATAACCCACTATAAATAGCCAGTTGTAGCTACTTCAGATCCATTCTAAAAGATAAAGAATAAATAAATTGTAACCAACCCATACCCTATAAAAACACCCTTGTATGGTTGTGTGTACTCGAAACTCCATGTTATCATGCCATAAATAAATAAATTTCACAATTAATCCTATAAATATAGAATGTCATGTAATACACTCAATGTTATTCCTCATTGTGAGTGGATTTTGAAAAATCAAGGCTAAATCAAATGCATTCACAACATTGAATCATGGTTGACTCATACATACCCCATGTGCTCAATCCTGTCATTTACAAAGGCACACATCAATACATTAAAATAAAAATTTATGAAATATCATGAAGGTTCACCTATCTCAAGTACAACTAACAACCACAAATACATTATTACAAATATATTGGGTGAGAATACAAGAAGGGATAATATATCAACATGATAATATAAAATTACACACAACATAGTGCCATCAAAATCAATCATGGAAACTGAATACCCTAAAATCATTCATTTAAAAACTATATCATAGTTGATAACACATTCTATACACAAACACGTATGTTATCACAATCATGCTCAGTGCCAAAATTTCAACACGTAATAATAATCATTGAAAAAAGTTTATCCATGAGCCTAATAATGTAAATAACATTCAACCTCATTTCATTAACATCCACATCAATGTCTTCCAATTGATTCATTAATGAAACCACATTCATACACCAACTGGAATATAGAAACCCATCAATAACCTTTATATCCATTATAACCAATCATATTAAACTTTATTGGAGTTTTAATAAGCCTTACATGAGTTCACATGATCAATAAATTCATTCATAGAAAAATATCCTATAACAAGTTCCAATACATCATGTTAAATGCTCTAGAGTTAAGCGAGACAACAAGACCATAGAGTAAAACCAATATCCCAAGATCAGCTACAAAGCCTCTATAATACAGATGGAGTGTGGTTGTTATTTTGTAAACACGTGTCTTGATTCATAAGACCTCATCATGCCTCTTATTATATAAAATTATCTATTTTGCTATAAAATAAAGTTCATTCTTAACATAGTGTAAAATAAAGGCTCGGAACATAATATTTTTTATGGTGTGCCTCCATGGATTAGGGTCATGGTTTCATGGTGTAGGTGGTTGGGACTACTTCATAGGGTGAGGGAGGTCATCCCTATGAAACGTATGGGAGGCCATGACTTCTCTATAACCAATATTTGGATGTAATCTACTTATTAGTAATTTTCATGGATCAATATGACATGATGGATCCCCTATTTTAATTATCATAAAAAACCCCTCAATAATTCTAAAATGGATTATCCAAATTCAAATTTTTATATTCCTATTAACAAAAATGTATTTAAAAAAAGACTATTATCCCAGACATTGTCTATATCTAACACATTAGAGATGTTATATCATAAAATCATTCGATCTGTGAGACATTATGAATGAAATTTTTTATTTTCGTGTAAATATATTGAGGTGTAATATTTATAATTTAAAATATTTTCTGCTATGAAACATTATATCTTATACTATTATTCTGTATGAATATATTTTGAATGTAGATTTAAATTTCGGACATTAATGTTGAAAAGGTGAACTATGATTTTATATTATCCCACTATGACAATATTTTTACCCATATAAATGTCTCTAATGATCCCAATGGAATAACTCAAAAAAATTTCTTAAAAAACTACCTCTCTCACACAATTATCCTTTATGATCTACACATTTTTATAGTGAATCTAGATGAGGGGTACTGTATTACCTCAAAGAAAATTATTTATCTAGTCTATAATCCCAAAGAGGTGCACCTAATAAAATACATTTGGCTCTATCCCAAAATACCCACAATCGATTACTTTCTTATAGTTAGTTATGTTCATCCAAATATATAACCTATGAAACATGCCTTGCATACCTCAATAGAAAGAATGATGGTCTAGATGATACACCACTACCCCTATCCACTAAGGGATATAAATTGGTATAACAAAATAAGATTCAAGGATTCCGTAGTTCCTCCAACATTTGTGCCCTAACTAAGCAGTCCCCGCAAATAAAACTCAACCACACAAAAAGAACTCCAATGGTATCCACCCCTAGTTGTTAAGAGATATATTTCTACTATGAGTAGTGATAAACCTCTTTGATAACAGATGCACTATCTTAGTGGTTTCTTGAGTAATTGTTAGGAAAATAAGTTCTACATCCCCACCTCATTCTAATTGAGGGTTGAATGAAATGGCCTTCAATATTGAGCCTAATATGGATCCTTCAGAATCAAAGAATTGTAACAATTCTTTAACATGAACTGAACCAAGTAATATTGATCATCCCATGATCTAAAAAAGTATAAGATACAATTTCAAAACATAACCTTTAGTATGCATATAGTCCACCCAATCTGTTAATATATCTAAAGATAGTACATTATTCTCAACCTTAATTGATTATCTAGGCCCTTCTTCATTTCCAATAAAAAAATCCAATATAAAACACGAATACCTATCTAAATGAATTCTCAAAAGATATTCATGAAAGAATTTGATCCCAAAACATAGGTATTTACCTTCTTATACATTTATTGTTTCTCTCTGATCAGAAATGTTTACAATTTTCATCAACCAATCTATATCCACCTAAAATATATAAAGACTGCACAATGTCGGAGATAGCATGTCTTAAAGTCCCTATATACTTCTTATAACTTATATATTGTATGTGCACATGATTAGTGAAACCCACCATGATACTGGTTCTCATTAATCTCCAACTCATGAGTTAGGCTTTGAGAGAATAATACGACAATGGATAGAAGATTCACTACCTATATAAAGGTTTGGTAAAATGTCATTATCTCTATTCTAATTCAATCATGGTCTACTACTCTACCTTCTTCACTGATTTCATTATTATCATCATAAACATTATTGTGCACTAAAAGTATGACGCCATTATAGCCTTAACCTAATACACACAAGATTATTTTACTTCCAAGGGGGTACAATTTACAAAAACATATTAATAAAATGTATATGTCCACCAGTCATCCAATAGGTTCATAAATCTCCACTTCTCCAATGAGGTAAAATCACCAAGTCCCTTCTTAAACTGCATCTTATGGCTATGTGAATCCACAACAATGATCCCCTTTCCTTGAGAATTTACCCATGAATTTTCTAACATAAGGAAATACTCAACCCAAATATTCAATCATAGGTTTACGTACCTCGATGTGAAGATGTAAAAAAGTATCTTTTGGTTTTTACAAACACCGAATATATAATAAAATATATATTATTTCCAATAATATAGATTTGTAACCATATCTTCTAGATCCAAATAATGTGTAGCATAATTTTGGTCGAGGGTCAAATCTATCAAGACCAATAATCTATTACCTTCTCTTAATGCATCATTACAACCCCAAGGAAAAAATCTGTGGCATCACAGTATGCAACAAAACCTATGATATTCATCATGATTATATATAATGTATATATCACTAAACTACTCTTCACCCATTGTAAAACTTTTTCAATGATTCCATATCACAATAACATTAATCATTTATTCATCAGTGTTGTCATTGATGATGATAGTATCATGAATTCTTTGAAAAACCACCAATTATTTCCAATTAAAACTAGGAATCTCTTGATCTCAAATAAGTTCTGGGGATATCTCCAATACATGTATACCATTACCATATCTGGTTTGATATATATACCTATCATAGACACCACATGTCCAATGAACCCCACATATTGAATCCAAATGTAACACTTTGAAAACATGGTGTAATGTTAGCGCACTCGAAGAATACACTAGACTATCTCCATGTTCCTAGTATGTTTCTCTTGTGTCATATAGTATATGAGTATATCATAAATAAACAATATTATAAAATAATATATGTAATGATGAAGGGTCATGTTCATCAGGAACATTAACACTTCCAACACATTCCTTAGCCAAAATGAAATCACAACATACTTATACAACAAAATCATACTCCCAATCATCATATTCGAAATTTACTCCACACTAAATCGCAGCTGGGGATTTCTCGATTGAAGATAAATCATGGAGAACCATTTCAACCCTCACATATAATCAAAATAATCATCGATCCTTTGAATGGGATATAATTTTTTTACTATCATTTTCTTTATCTTTTCATATAGGATGAAAAGATGAGAAAACCATCTCCCATCATAGTGAACAATAGAAGTGAACCCATGTAGATTTCCATGACCAGATACATATTTTTTTTCCTAGTCATCCAACTATACCTTGAGCTCTATATCTCATTTAAAACCATATGTTATGGGGGTACTAAAATTTTCTTAACTAGTCTATGGTATCACACCAGGTTCTTTTAAGTGTCTACCCACATCCTATGTTACACCCTGTCTAACACTAACACTTATTTATAATCTTATATGTTAGTTATAATCATCATATATATATACATATAATAACACAAAAACATATTCAATTCTACTAATCAATGACAACAATGATATATCACAATAGTATGGAAACCTAGATATACCAAAAAATCAAAGAGTGTATCCTAAACAATAAATAAAAAATCAAGTTATTTAATCAAATAAATAATATAGCACATTTATATATATAATGAATAAAATAGAATATTTATATTCATGACACATGAACATATATGAAATCTCATAAATAAAATTTCAACACCATGTTCCTCATATAATGTGAATTAAATCAATGGTAAAAGGTAAACAAAAACTAAATTTTTTTATGGAAACTTGGAGGTCCACTATACAATGTTTGATAAACACATATATAGTTCACCTAATACAATTCTAACAATCCTATTTCCCATAAAGCATGTACCAAATAATGGTAAGGGAAAATAAAGGATAATAAAATCTTAATCCTCTGATACCACATTCAAACAGCCCAATTGGAACCATCGAGTTTGATTCGAATAGTCACCTGACCTAATGTGAACCTTCCCATATACAAGAGGATTCTGACTAATAATGAGGGTTTTATTAAATCAATAGGGAGACTATACCATCTATATCATGTCATCAGATCAATAAAAAAATAAAAAATATTTAAAAAAATTCAATGTTTTTTTCTAAAACAAAATAGAGGAAAACATGTCATATAAATAAATGGTATTCCAATGTGGTAATCCAATTTATATTTAATGATAAGTAGAAATAAATGATAAAAAAAATTATAGGTACTATTAAATATATCTTAATCCACTATAAACTCATTCCACTGCTTTTTTTTTATCCACCACAAAATTCTTTACCTTTAATAGATTACTAATCCAAACCATAAGGGTATCAAATTTGACATGTATGGTGTGAGTAATAGACTGAGTAGGACACGAAAAACATATCCTAATCTATATTTTCTCACTTATAACAAGTGAATTCAATAATATACAAAAAACCCATTGTCGTAAATTCATAACCTCTAGGAATAAGGATAGAGAATAATCGATAGTCACAATACTTACCCATTTATGATGTTGTCACATTTTCATGTATACATGAATCTATGATTCATCAATCTACCAATATACCATGTCACATTGAATCCCCTATGTGGTGAATTTTAGTTACTCCATTAACCATAATTCCTCATCCTTATTGGAACATGGAAAATAAAACCTACCATGAGTGTATTCACAACATGTAATCCTGGAAACACATACCTCCACCATATATACATGCATCTCATTTCAATAAGTGAAACTCATCACACTTCCCCTAAAGGGATGGTATTTAATTATAGTCTACCTATCTCATGTACCAGTCAAAACAAGAAAGACATGGAAGCTTATATAAAGGGTTAGTATAATAGTTTGAATAACACATCATCATGAGTATACAACAACACACATAACATCATGTGATCACAACACAACATAGAAAATAGCTACTGTAATTCAAGTCATTGAAATAATACATCATAAAAGATAACATCTGGTACATAGTCACAAACATGATATTATAATCATGCAATGTGTAGAAATTCCATCACATAATAATCATCATGGAAAAAAATTAAATATGAATCCAAGAAGTTTTGGAACTTCCTAAATCATTTATCTTTTCATACACATGAATTTCCACTATATGTATTGATAAAAAACAACATTCACTCAATAACATAAAAATGATCTCACATTAATATATCATTGACAATTAAATTCAATTTTGTCATGGTCTTTCAGAGGAACCACCATTATACCATATCTACTGAAAACATAAACATGTTTTTTAACCAAAAACTCCTACAAATGTTTACAAAATGATCACATTAATTGTAATATATTAATAAATTATAGTAAGAAAAAGTGAAGAACTAACTTACATGTGGTTTTCTATAATGAATCTAAAAAACGTGTGGAGGACTATGCATATGGTGTAAATTTCTTGATTGTGATGTTATACTCGCCTAATTATTCTTACCGCATAAGAAAATTGTATAGAAGTAAAAATAATGTTGGTATACATATATATTAAAATCTGGTATTGTATAATAGGAATGGTTTAGTTTCTACCTTTATAGTACATGGTCACATATTTATGGTGTGGGATTTTGGGACTATATTCTATGGTGAGGGAAGTCTTATTTTTGGAACTTCTATGCTTCCATGAAATCATCCAAACCATGATATGGAGGGGTGGTATTTATAAGAGTCCATCATGTCTCAACCCAAAGTAAAAAATCTCCAAATATAGTAATTTTAAAACTAATCCTCTTTAATATTGAATTTGGTAATCAAGATTAATGTTTATAACTACCACTTAATGAATTTGTTTTACCCCAAGAAGACCATCATATATTTTCTCTATAATTGGAATGGAGAAGAAGATGAATCATAAAACAAGTATATTCCTAACTCTGGTGGTGTAAAATTATTTACTATATCCTAAATATGATGTGGTTTTATATTTACAATGGGAAATATTTTAATGCGTATATATTTTGGTTGATACTATTACGTTGTATGGAAATATATACATCATAAATGGAATATGAAGGTGGGTTTTCTCTCCGCACCATTGGAGAAAGAATATGATTGTGGAGTGTCTACGGATACAAAAAATGAAAATGGAGTGATTTTTGACCATAACTAGAGGTAGAGAGACTCTCTAATGGAATTTCTTTCCAACAATGCGTCTTTTCTAGGGGTGTTTGTTCAATGTTGAACCCAATTGAATGATAGTGTGGAACAAAAAGATGGAGTTTTCATGGGTGAACCATATATGAGTCATGATGCATCAGTGGTGGTGTATGAGAACACCACTGATTGATTTTATTGAATTAAGTATGAGCCTAATGTCCAGAAGTGGGAGGCATGCAAGGAGGTTCCAAATAGTTTCAAACTCTAGGAGTTGATTTTCCACTCGGAGGAAGAAATATTAGGGTAATAACTTTTTATTAATGCCTCCCAAGAGAATGAAAATTAGATTATTGGGTGACTGAAACTTGTTGAAAAAAATAATGAAAATATTGAATGGATCAACCGGAAGTACCTTATTTTGGTAAGAGGATTCATTATAACAAAATTAAAAATGGAAGAGTAAATTAAAACGTGGAAAAATATAGATTATTAGTTCAATGATATAATCAATGATGACTTGTAAAAAGAAGGTAAAAATATTCGATAGATGTTATTTAATGATAATTTGGGAAAATATGTTAAAATTAGACTTTAATGGTTCATCCATTGTTTATAGTTGTCAATTGTTTATATTTTTAACATTCATGGATTCTCACTTTTCCCTTAAAAGGTTTTTCAAAATAGAAATATATTTTACATGAAACTATAAAAGTTTACATGGAGAACATTTATTGAAAATATTTTAAACATTTAAAAACACTAGAACAAAAAATAAGGGATCTACAATAGCAAGTGGAGAAGGTTCCCATCCCATGATTGATAAAACACAACACTAAAATTGATTATGATGAGCAACATTAAAATGGAATCTTAATACTCCATAAGAGGACATTAAAAATAAAATACATAAAGTGTTCATGTATTATTATATAAACATGCATGGTGTAAGAGAATTTAATGTCCAAAATAAAATCATACATTTAATTTAACAATTTAATTAAATTAGGAGTATAGAGGGAAATAACATATTTAAGACGGATGTTTCAATAATTAAAATGGTTTAATAAATCATATTCCTTAGTTTCCATTATTTTAAAGGCAGAAAATTTCATGACAGGTCAAATGGGTGGAAGAATAAATAAAAAATATTGTTTGAAAATATATTTCAAATAAAAGGCTATTGTGTAAGGGTAACACTATTTACCATTACATGTCTTATATGTGTAGTGTAAGGTTATGAATTTTACCCTTAAATAGCATCTACTAACCAAAATACACTTAAGAATCTTTTATGTTACCCTTATACATTTTTACGATACCCTAACACATCCTTTATAAAAATATGTTTTCCATTATAAGACACATGTCCCTTACAAAGTACAGTACCCTTAAACAAGACCCTTACATGATCTAGAAATTCTAGACACAATTATATAGGATTACCATTATGTATCACATAATCTTATGAGTTTCATCCTATGTTACATAGTGAAAATTAACATTCACATTACACAGAGGAATGTTTATTATTACACAACTATGGGAAACACCATGTTACTTTTATATTGACTTCTAAAAACCACTTTAACATTACATGACAATGTTAAAAATGGTTTATCAATTATATAACTGTTATAAACCACCCTATGTATGGGAATAAGGTTCTTACCATTATTTAGACCGTACGCTTTACGTAAAGGAAAAATAAACATAAAATTTATTAATTTTCATCATAATATTTTTTATCAAAATTAATCCAAAAAAATTAGTCAATTTCTATAAAATGATGATTTTATACCTATGATAGACATATTGAATATTGATAGTTACTTGGGTTCTCATACATTCCATGAAAATTGGATAGTTTGATCAACTGAACAATGATTCTTGAATATCTTGAAATTCGAAGTCTTGATAAACGTCTTGTAGGTACACTATAAACAATGAAGACTATATACATAGTATTTAACAAGAAATTGTAAGTTAAAATAAGGATCATATATTTTTTAGTGTTTAGGAAATGTGATTTTAATACTAAATATAATATACACATAGTGTGTCCACTATAGTATATAACATATACACAAAAATCATAAAATAAAATAAAAGTTTTTAATTTATTTACAAATATAATGGATTTCATTCTTATGTCACAAAGAATACCTTTATAGAATATAAATATAAATATTAATTTATTTATTTATTCTAATAATATTTGTAAATATAATGTTTTGAAATATATTCTAGGAAAATTAAATTCATTTTTTCATGCTTATTGTGACTGATCATAACCATAATCAACCAGAATATGAGATAGATTTATTAATTAATTTTATTTATTATCGAACAATTTTATGTGAAAATTATTATCAAATTAAATAGGATTATTTTAAAATCATGAATTCCTTCTATAATAGGTGAGAGTTTTCATGCCCAGGTACTTTTTTATATAAACCCAAACCATAGGTACCCCTTATCGATATATGATTATATATTTTTAAATTATAGACTTCTCAAATAGAGTATATTATTTTGAACCTAAATTAAAATGATCCAAAAGTAATAGATACACTAAATAATAGAGAAAAACTATAACTAAATAAAATATTAGGTTCACAGAGCTAATTTTTCTATTGTCTAAGATTGTTTAACACTATTTCATAATTAAAAATGATTATTATATCTCATGATTATATCACAATTTTTATTACTAGGTTGTTACATATTTATTTAGGCGATTAATGGATTATCTTCATCATTAAACATGACCATATGTGATATAAAAATTAACAACCAATCGCTGATAAAATAATATGATTTTAATAAGTTGAATTTTTTTCATTTGATAAGTTTAATAATTATGAATGTTGAAATAATATTAATAAAGACATAATGAGTAAATAAAATATTTACCCATAAGATAAAAAATCCTTAAATAGTGATTTTAATTTGAAAAATTCCTTTCATCAATGGAGATGGAATTCAAAAATAGTTTGGATTACTTGTATAGCCCCCTTAAGAGTAAATTTAATTATTAATTGTTTATAATTAAATTCAAGGAGTACTGTATCAATATAGGTAGAAAGTAAATTCTACCAAAATTCATTTTAATATTTTAGTGAGGCCTCAATATGTTTAATTTATATTGAAATAAATATCATTTACACTATAATATAAATTTAATTAGATGTAAAAATTAAAAATATAAGGTATATTGGGATTTGATAAAATATGTGGTGATTATTATATACTTCAATTATATGATAATTGGTGATAATCAAAACAACTAAAATATTATTTTAATTTTTTGATATAATTGAATGAAACTAAACATCATCACTTTCCTTTATGTGAATCATTGAGATGGATAATCATTTAATTATTTTTAATTTCTAGGAATGTAATAATACCATACATGTTTTAATATTCAATATGTTTATGTTTTATATAGTGGAATACATTTTTTAGGGGGAGTCATTTATTGAGGCATGTTGTGGGTGGGGTGAATTTCTTCTTGAATCATGTTGATAAGACATTGGTTTCCTAATAAATCTTATAACCATAAATTACTAGTAATATCAAGATACATAAAAAAATGTAGGATTTTAAATCAATTTTTTCAAATCTCCATGTTCTCAATCGGGATAAATCATGATAATTGATGTATAATGTTTACAAGATAGTAATTAAAAGAAATATAGGAGAAGTTATCATTGTTAGAACTCATTTAGTAAATTTTATTTGTAATATTGAGTATTTTCTCATTAAAAAACTCATTTTATCCAATGAATTATGAACAAATCTTATCATATCTATAATTATTTCAAGTTTCTCAAAATTTATTGTCAATTCAAAAAATAATATTAATTATAACCTGTCATAGACCATTTTAAATTTATTCACCAAGTGAATAAATAAATGATGCTTGAAAAAGTGTTTTATCCTTATGGGGAAAAATTATAATAGAAGGGTACAATGGAATAAAGAATGTAATAATCCTAATGAATATTCACAACACTATTCAAAGAATAAAATGATGTGACTAAACGGAAAAAATATGACGATACTATTATTTTTTCCCTTTCATAATATGGTCAACTTGAAGAAGAGTAATGGCTCACTGAAATATCAAGGGGAAGATTTCAGTATACTTAAACTCGATTAAAATCATTCCATTTATACAAACAGGGTATTATTAAGGTCTTGTGGTTTTGTAATTATATCCAATTATAGAAATAATGTATATTTCAGAATATTTTTAATGATTCTATGCAAAATTGATCTACTGATTAAATAATACTGGACACACTATCTATAAGATACTAAAATCTAATATTTCAATGTGTAATTATTATAATATAAATGAAATATGTTTAGGTTCATAGTGTAACCAAGAACATCATTTATGTGAGAATTTGTAACATAGATGGTTTAATTTTTATTTTAAAAATTAATTAATATTGTTTTTATAAATATATAAATCTCTTGTGGAATATGACATCTTATAATTTTTATACAAATTATATAATATCAAAAATATTTATTGGAAATTGTTAAAGAATCCAATTCAGATGACTCAGATCACACCCTGTTGTGGAATCATCACCTTATTTGGGTAAATAATAACTGTTTGAAAACCGAATATCCATAAGCAAAAATATTTTCCTTTTTTATTAAAAATACAAGATATAAGATAAATTTTTTTTGGAAAAAATTATTTAGTCTCATATTAGTGTAAAGGACTAGTTATATATAAAATGATTATATTTAGTTCACATTGATGTGTGTGAACCTTTCCTAGTAGATATAGATACTCCTTCTTTGTTGCTTATATTGTGGAATTTAGTGGACTTGTATACATTTACATGTTGTGGGATAAGTCTAATTCCACTAATAAATTTATGGATTACATAAATAAGTTAGAAAATTATAATTTTAAGAGGATAAAAACAATTCTATAATAGATTCATGAAATATTTTAAAAAAGATTTTATCTATTGTATAAAATTTATTAAGATACAATCTAAAATTACACATTATTCTCTAAAATAGAATGATATCTATAAAATAAGGAACTGTAATATAACAAAAATAATGTGAATGATGTTGAGTGATGAAAATCTTCAAATGTTCCCTTTTTATTCGCATTATAATCATTAGTATACTTACAAAACCCAATCCCATTTGGTGTCCTAACTGATATGTGTTATCATACTGTTCTGGGGGTGAATAAGTGTGAAGTAATTTTATTTACTGATTTCCACATTATATTAACGCCACTTCATTTTCATCCTCATTTCTTATTTGGATGAATGAATATACATGTGAATTATCTAACCAGCACACTACATTTAATGATGGAAGCAAACAGAAGTAGTAATACAAAATAATTTTGTATGGATCACCCATGATACGGGTGATCATCTAAAAAAAATTAATTTGAATATGAGGCACATATACTTAAAAATATAAATGTTTTAATATAAAATAAAATGTTATCATCCTTTATCCTAATTATATATCTGAAACATTCAATGATGTCACAAAAAAATTTATTTATTATCTCACCAACGAGTTTACCATGGATCATTATAAACATAACTAATTATTAATATCATAAATATTATCTTTGACATCAATACAAACAATGATCATATTTTCATCTTCAACAAAGTTCATTAATGGAAAATGTGAGATTTTTTTAAATATAATGTCAATTTTCGCTATATTCATTAGTAAAATATCAAAATGATCAAAATTTTAACATATTATGTACCATTATATTATCTTATTCATAATAAAAAGTAATAATATAAATAATATATAATTAATATATGTAACTATATATTGACCATTCCTTACATATATATTCACATGATCATACCTCTCTCTCTTTAAATATTATCAACATCTCTCCCACACTCTTTCATTGATAGAAATTTTTTTAAAAAAATACATTGGTATTTCTTTATCTCTTATCTAGATTACCGTAAATCCTGTTTTCAGCTTATTTTTTTTATAATAACTCCATCAAAATATCATATGGGTTTATTCCCTATGATCTTTAACCAATAATTGATTTTGGGGGAATATTACTTCAAATCCCAAATCCTTATTTTTTTTCTAATGATTCTTTCATTGATATTCAAAAAATAGTCAGACCAAATATCATCTTTTACTAATAAAAATTCATATGGGTAATATTCCAATTTAATTTACCTTTAAAACATGTCAAATATTTCTCTTAATAAAGCCTCATGTTTTATTTTTGTAATTAATTTCAAATATTATTTTGAGAAATCAATAAAATATTCAACCAATATCCTTTAAAAATCATTAAATAATTATCCTAATATTTTCTTAAATCATTATTATTAACTATAAAAATTGAGAATTTAAATCCTTATTGATCATCATTATCAATATATAATTTCATTACCCATATTTATATCATTTTCCAAACAAATAAAACTTATATAAGAGGTAAAATATCCTATATATCACGTCTACATGATTAAAACATATATTCTTTGTCACATCATGATTTTTTAGTAAATCTCATTTATTGTAAATTTTATCGAATGTATGATCTAGAATATATAATGTATCATTAATATATACCTAATAATTTTCTATATTTGACTATGTAGAATCATTCAAACCATATTAAGAGCTTTACATATCAATTTGAATATACATCATATCACTCTATAGAGATTAAATATTTTCAAGAGAATCTTATATATCATAATATATTATTTTATTTTCAAATTTTAGTATGAACATAAAAATATATCATTTATGTGGACAAAGATATATTATATATCCTCATGAAATCATTTTCTTCCACCTGATAGATTTTTATTTCCATAAGATCAATCGTTTATTTCCTTAGATATCATACATAAAATGTTTTGTATCATTGTGAGCTCAACTAAATTAGAAAATTTATTCTATGTTTAACAATATATGTATATCATTTTAAATTTTACAACACCAATAGTCAATTATATAAATTATTAAACAATGATAAAAATAACATCAACCATTGAATCTCTAATCACACTTATAAATCACAAAAGAACATAAATGACATTAGTAATATATCAACCCTTTATAAAAAATTTATTTTAAAATATCAAATTAATTTGGAACATATAAAAAATATTTTTGGTGTTTTCAATGAAAGTATAATACATTATTAAATATAACATGACACATCATTAATTTTTGACAATTTATATTAATTTAATAATTATAAATAAAGCCATCACCTTACATATCTCTAATCATTTCGCAAAAATCCATAAAACATCAGTTTATAGACAATTCATTTATGTTCAATGAGAATATCTCTATAATATTCAATTGATATCATTTATAAATCATTAAATATCAAATGTTAGAAATGTTATTCAGCTTCATAAAAACAAATGATTTATTTTTAGAAATTCAATCTCCTACATCATATTCAATCTTTTCGAATAATTATTGATTATTTTCCTAGTACACTCAAATGTCCCCACCTGTTATATGTTGAAGAATGACAATATAAATATTCTTAAACCCATTTGGTATCTTTAGGTTGACATTGATTTAGTTTTCCAATTGATGTTTTCTTTTATCTATATACATAAAATCTCAAATAAAAATTATCTGTTAAGCCTTACAACATTAATATTTATATTAAAAAACAATTAAAAAGACTAAAAAATTATATTTTAACCATTTTCACAGACTTATGGAGGGTTGATCACCAACATATTAATATGTTGGAATCACAGCAATAACCACAATAACTCTATGTTATATCTAATTCAAACATATATTGACTTAACCAACTACTAAATCTCCCCATCTTTTAAATATAATAAATACAACCATCATCATCTATTCATCATTTAAATTTCTCCACTACATTTTTTGCAAACACGCAATAATATCTATAATAAAAAAATTAATATAATGAATTTTTTACATCTACCCCTTATCTAAAATAAAAATAAATTATATTTTATAGGATTACTAACACTCATATCATGCTCCAATATTTTTTTATGCATCATTATATTAACCTTTTCAACATAAAGAAAAAAATTCACATTACTAATGTTTGGAATAATATTTTTTAGAGAAATGACTCATAAGTTAATCAAATATAAGTCTACAAGATCAATCATTGTGTAAATAGAAATTTTGATTAATATAAACATAAAATATATTGATATTATCTCAATTTTTGATGTTATTTAATTTTTTTCACATATTATCAATGGAAATCTAAATAATAAGAACGCCAAAATCATTTTAAGTTTAGGTAAGTTTATCCTTATACAAGAAAATTTCTTGATAAATAAAATTTTTATTATAATTGAAAATTTTGATTAAATAAAAAACATCATATTGTTGTTAGCATATATAAATTGAATGTTGTCTTTAAATTTTAGAATCACATGAAATAAAAATAATCGGGAATCTACTCACTCATCAACCTCTCATGGGAAAAAAAATATCTATCAACATCATGTATATGAATTTTTAAAAATAAATTATCATTTTCATGTTTGATAATAGAATAATTGTTTCATGGAGTCATCATGAAATCAATTATTCTACTCAATGATGGATAATACTATTTATTATATAACATTTATAACATTAAACTATCTTTTCCCCAACACACATCAAACATAATAACCTATAATTATTATCAAACATAAAATTACTATAAATAATGTGTTTTCTTCAATTATCCCTACTGTGAGAAATAACGATAATATTTTATTATCAAACTATGAAATAAATTTGTAGATACTAAAAATGATATATCTTCATTTGTATTCATAATATAATTTCCATATATATATATACTTAGTAAACATGGAAATTTTTACTTATTTCAATATTCGGCTCATAATGAATATTATGTTATACTTTTTCTACAAATGAAGTAGTAATTTATTATTCCTATTTCATATTATTTAAAAAATATTTTGGTGATATACAAACAATAATGTGTTCCCCTGTAACATGATCATATTTCAATTATTTTCTAGATGGATTCTAAAGTCTTTTTGTGTCACTATATTTTGGAAACCATTCATTTTCTTCTTTTTAGATGTATTTCACATTAAAATTTCTTTAGTTTCATTAAATAATTCATTATCATTATCTAATTAACATTATTTTAGTAATGTTGAAGTTCAATAACTATTTTCAAAGGTATATTTTATGACCTTTTTTCCGTAGTAGAATAATCAATTATTTGTTATATCGTCATTATAAACTTCCTTTTTGGTGTGTCATTTTTTACCTACAAACCAAGGAGGTATGTACTCCATTTCATCCTTGTTTCATTTTTAAATTATGTCTTCTTCCATTAAAATATTTTCTTACATGATTGGTTCATTAAAATCTATTCTTGATTGAATAATTCAACTTATTCAATGTATTTTTCTTCATCTCATAAGGATCACCTTATATAAGATCTTCTCATACGTAATATTATATTAATTTTTCACCTACATATTAAAATATAATTATAATAATAAATGGAATTATGAAAAAATTCTCCACAATACTAACAATATCTAATAACCCTTATTGTTTTTTTCATTCCCTTTAATTTAGATTGCTTGATTTTCATTATTAATTTTTAATTATTACATCTTCATTCGGGCCACATTTTTAAAAATAACTCTTCTTATATAAAATCAGATACACCTTTCAATGATTTTAAGGTTTTAAATATATTTTTATTATCCATATTTTCAAAAAACATTAATTAGAACAAGGAATTTTCATGAAAAAAATATTAGTGTTAAATTTTTTTGTAAATAAAGTATTATCTTTTTATGTATTATTTCATGGGATTTTACATTAGATGGTTAAATAATTTTATTTATATTATTATGATGTATTTTACCTAAAATATGTTATCCAAAACCATAATAAAAAAATTTATTTCCCACGTAATTTGTGATGATTTATCTTATTTCATAATTATGGCTAATCAATTTGAATTCTTATTCAAGAAACATCATTTTGAAGATATTATTCTCCCCATTTTCTAATTTAAAAAATTATAAACATTCTATATTAATATTATTAAAGTGATCTTCATTTAACTAACACTTTTATTTTGGATATTTATCATTCACCTTTATACTTTTATCCTTGGTTTCCAATATGTAATTTTTAATATCAAGGAAGAATTTTTTTGTTTTTAATGTGAATAGATCCCCTATTGACAATAATTATTTCAAATTTATAATTAATAACATTTTATAATAATTATATAACCATGGTTAATATTAGTTTATGGATTATTGTGGATTATTATATGTATTCAGAAATATTTAATGAAGGGCACTCAATTTCACAACATTACTATTCATACATATTCCATTACATATTCTTCTTACTCCAGTTTTTTTATTTCATCCTATACGCCATTAATAACATTTATATACTTTTGATAACATTAATTGGAAAATATTTTAAATAATCATTAATTTATAAGTAAAAATGGTGCTTGTTCATAATTATCTAATTAGGACCATTATTTTTCAAAAGGATGAGTCCACATAGACCTTATAGATAAAAAATGTATACCCTTGCATTAGTAGCATACTCACTTCTTTACATTGATATATTTCAAAATTTATTTGGATCTATCATTTA
Organism: Viscum album; assembly: GCA_963277665.1. Lineage (NCBI taxonomy): Eukaryota > Viridiplantae > Streptophyta > Magnoliopsida > Santalales > Viscaceae > Viscum > Viscum album. The sequence continues at coordinate 618,824,485 of OY728148.1, read as the reverse complement.
TTCATTAGAGTTTTTGCGGAAAAAACCCCTACGTTGGTGTTTCTAAGGATGGTAAATCCTTTTCCATATGTGAAAACCTCAATATTTCATAAAATATTAACAACATTAATATAATGTAAAAGAATTATAAAAAGATATTATATCCAATTATAGGTATTAAAAATCGATTTGATACTAATAGAAGTGTCAGTGATATGTGAAATCACGCGAACAGTAGGGGTGATTCAATGAGGAACCATTTTATAGAAATCACTCAAATTTCACAAAACCATATTAATATTTGAGCCACCACATCTATTATTTTTAATGGGTCTATTTAAGAAGTTCTTAGTACAGTGCACTATATGGATTTTAGAATATAAACTTTTGTGTAAGAAGCCAATATTTTAAAAGGTTCATCCTTGATGTGGATAACTATATAATAATTGTTTTTTATTTGATATTGAGACAAAATATACATAAATATAATCACGTGGATATTTGTGGTTGCAAGAACCTAGTTCTTAGTTCTGAGGTATGGGTTTCTTCTTTTCTCCTTTCCTTATGTTTTTTTGAGAAAATAAGGAAAATGGACAAAAATCCTAAATTTTGGAAGTATATGTCGTGTACTTCTTCCACACACCGTGTACATTTGGCTGTGTGGGATGAGTACACAGGGCGTGTGGGCATGTCGGTGATGAAGGATGTAGAAACTGACTCGACGCCATGTAATGGTCCTTTACATGCAGTGTAGTCTGTCGGCGGGTGAATAGTAAGGTGGTGGACAATTGTGTAATGGAACACGCTGTGTACCCAAGAAGACATGTTGTTTAGTCATGTCAGCAGATAAATAATGCCACGCTGGCGGGAAACCGCCAAAGGAACAGATAAATAAATTTGATGTACACGTCGTGTACTTTGAAATACACGTCGTGTACTTCTTTTTTTCGCATAAAATGGGCAGTAGCCTCCCATGTTAACAATTAAGGCTTAGAACGGGAATAAGGAGCAGGGGAGGGAGGCTGGAGCTTTGTAGATCCACCGAGCGTTCATCGGGAATCCTTTTTTTTCACCGTCGATCTCCCTAGAACCGCATAGGTGAGTTCTCCCTTCTCCTGGAGTAGCTCTTACCAATTATTCCACATAGGGAAGTTATTTAAGTTTAGACGTTGTTTCTTCTACATCATATCTACATCGTTCTTGGGCGTTTCTATAAGCAACGATCACATATATCGTTTTTTGGCGTTTAAGGTAGGCGGCTTGGTGTTTATTTTCCAATTGTCGTGCGTTTTGTGTGTTTTTGAGCTATGAACCCATATTTGGGGTGTCTTGTGGCTGAGGACGTGACTATTTTAAATTCCTAGAATTTAATATGTAATTAATTTTTATATTACAATGCTGTTTGGGATCGATGCATGGATCCAGGAACCCCCCAGGGGTGTGTTCCTCTATTTAGCCATTTGGCTAGGATACCCGAGGGTATACCATTTTTATTTTATGCATTACTTTTTCCTCGAGAAGAATTGTATTTGAACTACTTGTTTATATTTTGAGCATGGACCAGTTCTTTTTTTAGCCTGAGGTCAGTGTTGTGATTATCCTGTGGGCAGTGTACTATTAGCCTGTGGGAAACTTCTTCCATGCTTGTGGGTAGTCAATTCTGTGCCTTTGGGCGACACTTCTTATACCCATTGGCAATATCTATATGTCTGTGGTCATATTCTTTTGTTGGTTTCTATTTACATGAGGGTAGGAGTTTATGTGTCTGAGGACATTGGCTATTTACATAGAATATTCATTGTGGTGATATTTTAAATAAAATGATTAAATGATATTAAAATAGTAATATAACTGGTTAAGTTAGTTACTTTTCAGTACTGCTTACTTTATTGAATTTTACTAATTCACACTATTGTGCATGCTTTCACATAGTTGGGCACGAGCCTTAGGTGGGTTCCTACTAAGATATATTTCTCACACCCTGTTTGGGTTATGCTTTTCGGCCCAAACAGATTATATTTCTACAGGTGTAAATAAGGGAAAGGGTCCCTATTCAGGTACCTGATTGCTGCTGGGGTGGAGGAGAGAATGGGATAGAGCTTTGCCTCGCGATGCCGCTGGCTATTCTGTTTTCATTTTCTATACTTGTAATTCAGTTGTATTGTATTGTAATGCAGTGTAACATGTTTTGGCTGTTTTATAGAATAGTGACATGTTGCATCTTTATATATATATATGACTGGCAGATTCCCTTTTTGTTATCAGTTATTCATTTCAGTTATATGTACTGTTACTTCTTACGATGTTTTTGTTTGTTTATACTATATTCCGCTATGCTACACATTGAAAAATGAGGGTATAGTTTCCCCACTATCAAACATGGGCCCTCGCTGCTAGTCAGCAGCCTCTGGAATTTGGGGAAATGCGCTTGAGTTAATGTGGAGAACCAGGTTCTGGGCACCGTTGGGTGGTACCCGGAACTAGGATGTTACAATGTGGTATCAGAGGGAGGTTCTTTTCTTTGACTTACTATTTGGAGCCTCAGTCAGGGATAGGACGGGAATGATAGTTGGTAATAAGCTGTGCCCGGGCAGAGCTAACCCGTGTATAGGGAAAAGCCAATTTACCTCGTATTACAATTTTACTAATTTTTCAATTTACAGTTGATATGATTTCACCATTGGGTGACACACTTGTGATTGTGTTGTTTATATTTTATCCTTGGGTTCTATTTAGTTGCAACCCGATGAGATGAGGGTTAGCCATCTCATGCATCATTTAGGCATATGTTAGAAATCACATTCCATGCATATTTCCATGCCATGTAGGTGCATTAAAAATTTCATGTTGTTGTGATAGTTATTGTGCTAGTAAAAACATGTTGTTGTGATAGCTTCTTTGATAGATACCTGCTGTTTGAGAGGGTATTTTTGTATGAGCCCGTTAAAACAATGGATTCCAAACTTTGGTTTTCGGGGAGTATGGACCACCATTGACCAGAATTTGGTGGATCATTAGCTGTTTAGTTTGTTATAACATAGATAATAAGTCAAACATTTATTCCTGGGGAGTATGGGCCCTCACGAATCGGAATTTGGAAGTTAGGTGTTGTTTTTCTGTATTTTCTGGGCTCCATAGTAGTTTCTGAGGCATACAATCCAGAAAACCCTGTATACACGCCGTGTTGTGCTTTACACACGCCGTGTATGTTTGTATGTTCGGGAAGAAAAATAAACTATTTGAGTACACGTCGTGTAGTCTCGTCCCATGTCACAAACCGTGTGGGCGGCAACACGGGGAAGGGGAAATTCTTGGGGTGAACACACCGTGTATTAGATGTACACGCCGTGTTGTGTTGAATCAGAGACCTGGCCATGTAATTACCAAACACAGGCCGGTGTAGTCATTTCTTGAACACACCGTGTAAATAAAGAACACTCCGTGTAGTGTGACCCGGGGACCCGAACATGTAACTAACAACACGAGTCGGGGAAATCCTTTCATGTAAACGCCGTGTATATATAGAACACAACATGTAGGTTGATCCGTGTATCCGGCTGTGTAACTAACAACACGGGTCGGCGGAGCTCGTCTAGTACATGTTGTATACCTGTGGGACACGCCATGTAGTCTTGTCTGAGGACAGAACGTGTGGAGTTAGCCGAGTGGCTTGGAAATGGGGTGTTGTACACGCCATATGCGGGTGTAACACGCCGTGTAGTGTCAACCCGAGCAGTCGGCTGTGTCACAAGTGACACAGGGAGTTTTAAATAACACCATACATGCCGTGTAGATGATATACTTGAGGTGTAGTTTTGTTCAAATGGGACGTGTGTGGCTTAGCCTTGTAGAAGGACCCAGGCAGGGTAAGAGAAGTCAGGTACACGCCGTGTAATCGGTATTCACGCTGTATAGTCTTGTATTGCAAAACTTTAATGACATCTTCCTCCTGTTAATTTTTGGGTTTATTAATTTATTGTCATTGTTAATATTGTTCTAAGGTGTTCTATTTACCTTGTAGAGTCATGCCACCGAGACAACCACACATTGTTCGCCAAGAGAGAAACAACGAGTATACTCCAGAGATGATAGACCATTTTCTACCAATGGATCCTCCAGCAGAGTTAGATGCAGTGCTAGCTGTTATACCAGACACTGGCATGGAAGCGCAGGTCCGTGAAGGCATAATGTGGTTCATGGAGACCTTTAAGGGAGCACCGACTACTGCCACATCTATGGCTGAGCTGACTTGTATCATTCAGCAGTAGCATCCGCCTACGTTCTCAGGGGATGACTGACTGCTGGCTACGGTGTCTTGGATGGGGTCTATGCAGACAATTTTGGTGCATCTTGAGATGCATCCAGGGTGGAGGGTCAAGCTCACGACATATATGCTGCATGATTCCGACAAGAGGTGGTGGGATGTTACCACCCAGTCAGACCATCACAGAGACATGGTGTGGGAAGACTTTCTGTCTGTCTTCTATGACTTATTCTTCCCAGATAAGCTGAGGGAATATAGACCTTGAGAGTTCATGAATCTATAGTAGGGCACTATGTTGGTAATGGACTATTCCTATCGTTTCACCGAGCTACAGCTTTTTGCTCCCGTTCGGGTGGGCGATGAGAAACTGAGAGCCAAACTCTTCAAGGATGGCCTTAAGTATGACATCTGAGCACTGGTTAATGTTTTTAGGTTTCCTATTGTACATGATACTGTAAACCAGACGATGATTATAGAGAGGAACATGTGGGAAGCTAGTGGTGTGGTCCAGGGCGGTTCAACACCAGTTTCTGGTACTAGTTCTACTGGTAAGAGGAAGAGACAGATTGACTTCTCTCAGGGTGGTAGTACCAGTTAGAAGAATGCTTCTGGTGGCCAGGTCAGGTACTACCAGTGTGGTAGAGAGGGCCACAAGAGGCCAAAATGTCCACGATACCCAATGGAGTGGTGATCTTGTGGCAGGATGGGTCATCTGTAGTGCTTTTACAGGGCGTTTCCACCAGTGGCTAGTGAGAGGGGTTCTGTACAGACTCTGCATGAGGGAGTAGGACCATGAGCTTCTTACCAGTCAGGGAACTGGAATACGTCATGGTGTTCCGGTAGACATGGTGGTCGTGGCTATGGTATCCAGACACTAGGATCTCAGAGGCAGTAGGGCGGGGTAGCGCAGGGCTGCTAGGCTGTGTTGCAGGGCCACGACACTGGGCATGCATATGCAGTGTATCAGACCCAATAGGAGCAGGATCACAGACCTTCTACAGTCAGAGGTACTATTCTAATAGCTTCTATTTTATCTTCAATACTTTTCTATATGGGTTCTACACATAGTTTCATATGTGTACCCATATTAAAGAGCCTTGGGCTCTGTGTTTCTACTTCTTCTGATATCATGACGCTAGAAACTCTGTTGGGGACTAGGATGGTTGGTGTGCGTCAGTTCAAGGAGTTCCCCCTTGAGGTTGATGGATGTCACTTTCTTTGGGACCACTATGTCTTAGAGATGAAAACGTATGATGTCATTATCATGATGGAAAGGTTGGTTCCCTTTCGAACCTTTTCAGATTTCTATCATCACAGGGTGAGTTTCACGTCACCAGAGTGCAGAGAGTTTCTATACAAGGGTGAATAGAATGTTCAAGCATGTCAAGCTGGACCAGAGCATCAGGTGAGATGTGGATTCACATCCCAGATTGCGATCTTATATCTGGATGACTAGGGGACTTGTCCGAAGGATTTCCCTCTAGTGGTTGATCGTTTAAGGGATGTCTTCCCGGATGACTTTTCAGTTCTACCTCCAGAGCGAGAGGTGGATTTCTCTGTCGAGCTTGTGCCAGGAGCAGCACCGGTTTCCATTACTCTTTATAGGATGGCTACGCCTGAGTTTTAGGAGCTCAAGAGGTAGTTAGAGGAGTTATGAGAAAAGGTTTTTATCCGACCTAGTACTTCTCCTTTGGGTTCTCCCGTCCTTTTTGCGAAGAAGGCAGATGGTACCCTTAGACTCTGTGTGGACAATCGGAAGCTGAACTAGTTGACGGTTAAGAACCGATATCCCTTGCTGAGGATTGATGATATTTTTGACCACATTTGTGGGGAAATAGTGTTCTCAAAGATTGAATTGAGGTTATGATATCATCATCTCCACGTGAGACCATCAGATATACCACTTACATCTTTTCGGAGAAGATATGGTCTGTAAGAGTACTTGGTTTTGCCTTTCGGACTCACGAATGTGCTAGCAGTTTTCATGGCTATGATGAATTGTGTTTTCCATCTATATCTTTATTCTTTTGTGGTAGTATTTGTGGAATAAATCGGAGTGTACTCTTACACTCGACAAGACCATGCCACCCATCTTGAGATCATATTGAGTACACTGAGAGAGAATTGGCTATATGCTAGGCTCTCAAAGTGAAACTTTTGGATGGAATTGATTCACTTCCTGGGTCATATCATCTCAGAGGCAAAAGTTTCAGTAGAACTAGGAAAGGTGAGAGCAGTAGTTTCCTGGGAGAAGCCTAAGAATGTGTTTGAGATACTATGATTCTTAGGGATGGCTGGTTACTATAAATGTTTCATCCAGGACTTCTCCTGCTTAGCAGCGCCATTGAAGGGTTCGACTAAGTAGGGTGTGATGTTCGTTTGGACGAAAGCTTGTGAGACAACCTTCCAGAAGCTAAAGGGAATTTTGATATCAGCACCGATCCTAATAATCCCAGAGCAGGGGAAGAGCTATACAGTTTACTATGATGCATCGGGTTTTGGGCTAGGAGCTATGTTGATGCAGGGCAATCGAGTAGTTGCGTACGAGTCTCATCAGTTGAGGCCACATGAGGGGAATTACCTAATGCATGATCTCGAGTTGGCTGTATTTGTGCATGCATTGCAATTTTGGAGACATTATCTGTTCGGAGAACGTATTGTGGTTTTCACCGACCACAAAATTCTAAAGTATATCTTTAATCAGCATGACTTGAATTTGAGGTAGTGAAGGTGGGTCTATTACCTACAGTCCTCTGATATTGAGTTTCCCTATACACCTAAAAAGGTAATTCATTAGATGATGCACTGAGTATGAAGACTCAGATACAGGCAGTGCAGGATGCCAGTGGTGAGTGGCAGCTTATGGATTTGTTCTCTGAGATGCATTTGGACGTGCAAGACAGTCAGAGGAAAACATTTCATTCATCTTTAGCTGTGACTTCTACCCTCCTTGATAGAGTGAGGATGAGACAACTATCTGATCCAGAATGCAAAGTTTTATCGGAGTCGGTGGCAAGTGGGGACCCTCCTCCTGGTTGGATGATAGGCGATGATGAGGTTCTGTGTTTCTATGGATGAGTATGGGTTCCAAGGGATATACACGAGAAACTGATGCTGTAGTTTCATGCTTCATCTTGGACAGTTCTTCTTGGGGTTACCAACATGTACCATGACTTGAGACATCAGTACTGGTGGTCGGGTATGAAGAGAGATGTAGCTGGTTTTGTTATAAGGTGTTCCATCTATCAGCAGGTGAAGGCGGTGCATCAGAGGCCAGTCGGACTGTTACAGCAGTTACCCATCCCAGAGTGGAAATGGGATGATGTCACGATGGAATTCATGACTGGGTTACTGAGGTCACCTCAAGGTAATGATGACGTGTGGGTTGTAGTGGAAAGACTCACAAAGGTATCTCACTTTTTGCCGATAAAGGAGAATTTCGATGTTGATGTGCTCGGAAGGTTGTATATCTGAGAGATTGTACGTCTTCATGGAGTCCCTTGTTATATCATTTCAGATAGGGACTCCCGTTATATGGATCATTTCTGGAATAGTTTTCAGAGGGCACTGGGTACACAGGTGCTTCGGAGCACAACTTACCACCCTTGGACCAATGGCCAGTCAGAGCGTACGATAATGGTGCTTGAGGATATGTTGGGTGCATGCGTCCTAGACTTTGGGGGCTCTTGGGTAAATCCTATACCCCTAGTCAAGTTTACCTATAAAAATAGCTTTCAGGTAACTATTTAGATGGCACCATTTGAGGCTTTATATGGTAGGCCATGCCGATCACCTTTATGCTGGTTAGAGGCAGGTGAGGCAGCTTTACTAGGACCACATCTCATGCAGGAGATTTCTAAGCAGGTTTAGTTGATTCAGAAGCAGATGGCTACCACATAGTCTCATCATAAATCTTATACTGATCGTTGCAGATGAACTTTAGAGTTTTTGGTCAGGGAATAGGTTTTCCTACGTGTTTTGCCGAGGTTGGGACACAGATGGATCAGGAGACAGGGTAAAGTTTCACTGTGGTATGTGGGGCCATTTGAGATTCTGGAGAGAGTTGGGCCAGTTTCTTATCGGTTGCAGTTTCCTTAGAGGTACCAGGCCATGCAAGACGTCTTCCATGTATCTAATTTTCGTCACTAACATTCAAACATATCTCAAGTCTTTCATCTAGAGGAGGTTGAGCTTCAGGTAGATGCTTCTTTCGAGGAGCATCTGATTCGTATCATTGACAGGATCATGAAAGGTCTCTGAGGCTGGTCTGTTCCTCTCGTACTTGTGCTATAGAAGCATGACCAAGTGAAGGACGAAACCTGGGAGTAGGAGACCGACATATGTTCTCAGTGCCAGGAATTATTCATGGCTATATCTTCACCACCCTTAGAAGGGAAATTCGGGGAAGAAATGCTTTAAGGGGGATGTTTTTAAGAACCCGGTTCTTAGTTCTGAGGTAAGGGTTTCTTATTTTCTCCATTCCTTAAGTGTTTTTGAGAAAATAAGGAAAATGGGGAAAAATACTAAATTCTGGAAGTACAATACATGTACGTTTTCCACGCGTCGTGTACTTTTGGTAGTGTGGGATGTGTACACAGGGCGTGTGGCCTTGTCGGCGATGAAGGGTGTAGAAACTGACTACACACCGTGTAGTTATACTTTACACATTGTATAGTCAGTTGGTAGGCGACTAGTAATGAAGTGGATAGCTATGCGAAGGAACAAGCCGTGTACCCAAGAATTCACGCCGTACAGACATGTCGGCAGATGTATAATGCCACGCTAGCGGGAAACTGCCAGAGGAACAGTTAATAAAATGGGAACTACACACCGTGTACTTTGGTTTTTTTACATAAAATGGGTAGTAGCCTCCCTTGTCCAAATGGAAGTCTTAGAACAGGAAGAAAGAGCGGGAGAGGGATGCTAGAGCTTTGGAGATCGGCCGAGCATTCGTCGGGAATACGTTTTCTGCACTATCGATCTCCCTAGAACAGCACGAGTGAGTTTGCCCTTCTCCTGGAGTAGTACATACCAATTCTTCCCCGTATGGATATTATTTTGGTTTAAATGAAGTTTAGTCTATGTCAAATCTACGTCATTCATGGGAATTTCTGGAAGCGACATTCACGTATATCATTCGTCAGTGTTTAAGCTAGGTGTCTTGGTGTTTATTTTCCAACTGTCATGCGTTTTGTGTGTTTTTGAGCTACGAATCCATATTTGGGGTGTCGTGTGGCTGAGGTCGTGGCTATTTTAAATACATATAATTGAATATGTAATTAATTGTGATATTGAAATGCTTTTTGGGATCGATGCTTGGATCACGGACCACCCCGAGGGTGAGTTCCTCTGTTTAGCCGTTTGGCCAGGATACCCAAGGGTATGCCGTGTTTATTTTATGCATTACATTTTCCCTGAGAGTAATTTTATTTTATCTGCTTGTTTATATATTGTTCATGGCCCGATTCTTGGTATAGACAGGGGAAAGTGTTGCGATTATCCTGTGGGCACTATACTATTAGCCTATGGGCAACATCTTCTACGCTTGTGGGCAGTCGATTTTGTGCCTGTGGGCGACACTTCATACGCCCATGCACAATATCTGTATGCCTCTGGGAAGATTCTTGTGTTGGTTTCTCTTTACCTGAGGGTAGTAATTTACATGTATGAGGACAATGGCTATTTACATAGAATATTCACTATGGTGATATTTTAAATAAAATGATTAAATGATATTAAAATGGAAATATAACTTGTTATGTTAATTACTTATCAGTACAACTTACTTTATTGCATTTTACTAAAGCACAGTTTTGTTGCATGCTTTCACATAGTTGGGCACGAGCCTTAGGTGGGTGCCTACTGAGATATATTTCTCACACCCTGTTTGGGTCATTTTTTTCAGCCCAAACAGATTACGTGTCTGTAGGTGTAGGTAAAGAAAGGGTCCCTATATAGGTAAATGATTGCTGATGTGGTGTAGGAGATCATGGGATCAAGCATTGGCTCGTGATGCCTCTGGGTGTTCTGTATTGCTTTTATGTACTTGTACTTCTGTTTTATTGTATTGAATGTAGTGTAACATGTTCTGTATATTTTATCGAATAGTGACATGCTTCGTATTCATATATATATGACTGCTGGTTTCCCTTTTTGTTATCAGTTCATCATTTCAGTTATATTTACTATTACTACTTCCATTGTTGTTCTATATTTAAACTATATTCCTCTGCGCTACACGTTGAAAAATGATGGAATAGTTTCCCCACTATCAGAGCTGGGCCCTCGCTGCTAGTCAGCAGCCTCTAGCGTTTGGGGAAATGCGCTTGAGGTTATGTGGAGAACCGGGTTCGGGGCATCGTTGAGTGGTACCTAAAATAGGGATGTTACAGTGGTGATTGTATCAACAATTACTTTAATTTTTTCATCTAAAAATACTATATTATCCCTTAAAAGATAATTTTTATTGTACTTGACTAGTTTATAATGGGTCCTACGAAACCACACTAATGAAACCAATATTTAATATACTCATTCATTTCACCGTATAAAATGGTCAGATGACATACCATAATAAGAATATTTTATTACCAATAAAAAATATTCCATAAAAATATGAAACTATTCTTGATACATTTCATCTTTACTTCTTAATGATCAATAAAATATTATATTGAGTACCATTATAAGTTTTTCTTCCTCTATAATAGTAAGAACGACATTAAAAAACCTATAAGGTCCACCGTATTGTTATTTCTCCCTCAATATTCTTCATCTTATTTTCTCTTCAAACTTAGAGGATAAAAGTAAAATTTGTAGAACTATATCCTCATCCTCTTTCATATTCATTCATTATTCTTTTCATTTTTTATCAATGATCAAGATATGACCTATTTCTTAATATAATTTAATTCTCTCTCAATATTATTTTAAATATATTGAATCATTAAAAATATCATTTTTAATTTATTCCCTATTTTAAAAAATACACCAAATAATATTTACGTCTTTTTGTTATCTATTTAAACTTATCATCTCTATGGATCACATGGGTTTTTTAACCATTGTAATTAATCAAGAAAATAGTCATTTTGGACATTTGTTGTGGTGAACCAACAAGAACATACACATATAATGAAGTATTTTACATGATTATTCAGTATATCCTAATATAAATAAGCCTTATTACCTAAATTTATAAGGTATTTATAAATTAAATACATAAAAAACCATGTTCACAATAGCAACAAAAAATAAAATAAATATCATTCTCACATAACCCCATTATTTAAAATATAAAGAAAAATACTAATATTCAAAACATGAAAAATGAAAAATATTGTAAATTATGTGCTTAAATTCTTGATATAGGTGAACGTAAGAGACCTCAATCGAATATCATAAGTAATAAAAGAAAAATCATGTGGTTATGAGTATATAGTAAGGTTAAATGGTCATAAAATAATAAAATATTTCCCAATATAATATATATCATAATCCATCAGTCATAGAATAAGGAATTTAGAATAACATAATACATGTTTCATAGGATTGTTGAAACATTAGTAAATAACCATGATCACAGAGACCATAACCCACGTACATTTTCTAATATACAAATTTAGAATTAATATAAGTATATAAATCACAAAATATATCAATGATATTCACTAATTCATTAATATCATAATGAGTAAGGCTAACCACCTTCCAATAATATAATGGACTTTGGATAAACACATGCATCCTTAAATATAAAAAACATTGGATAACCACATGTATCCATTAAAATATTGTACTTGGCCTACCCAAACTTATCCCATTCTGATCACATGAGACATAAAACATTACATAATGGATTTAATGGATTCAAATAATTTTCATATAAAAAACTGATAACCATTGTAATTGTGTTCTAGAAGAATATGAAAACATTAATAATTCCCTCGTAGTAAACATAACCCTTGAAAAAATGGGTATCATGATAAAGTTATCATAACATGATCCTAAAACACAGAGAGAAATAATCTGGATGGTACCACTATATAATATCATTAGTGAGGAAAATCCACTATTAATGGTTCTGTATATAGTTAAAACACCTTTTAAAATATTATTATAATGTCAATTTGAAATAAAAGGAGAAATATCTATTTATTTTTTTAACATTTATTTTTAATTGAAAAATTATAAATAATGGGAGTATATATTTCATTACAAAACAATAAATTATATGAGTGGATGATGGTTTATGAAAAATGTTTATAAAATAATTAAAATCAGTTCATGAGAATAGTGTTATAGAGTATGATTTTTTTAATAAATTTATAAATAAAAACATGAATGAAAACAACCATAAGAAAAACATTAAAATGAAATTTGCATTATAATGATTGCTTTGTGTATTTAAAAAGTACCCATGAAATAATTTAATTATAAATTATAAAATGCAAAAAATAATTAGTATGTATGGGAAGGACAAGGATCACATTATGTGAAAAAAAATATAATTTCTTTATTCATACAACGATTACCATAAGAAAATTATAAACAAGGGGGGGTGAAATGGTAAAAAGATATGAAATAATAATGATAAATTTTTTTGAAAAATTATAGTGATGGTTGAAGAGATAACTATAAATCAAATAGTAATTTAATAGGTATGATCAAAAAATTCTATGATTTGAAAATTTAGTCAAAAATTTCATTAATTAAATGTGATATTATAAAAAACCATTACCTTTTCTCCTTACATCTAGGAATTTAGTAAAAAAAATTATAATAAAAAATCCTTCATATTTAAGAACACTATTCAAATCTAATTGCTTTTATAATCATCAATTATAATGTTTTATTACAAATATATTAGTTAGTTATTATTTATTTTCAAGATTATAAATTATTAATAATGATTATTCTTTATGTGTCTCGTAATATAAATATTGGCCCTCATTTTATAACTCTAAATACAACAAACTAGGATTATTAATGGTATTGAAATATTTATACCAAATTATTTTTTTATTCTTTTTTTCATATGATGTAAATTATATGTATGATTCACAATAATGGAATTCATGAAGAACTTTATTTAGTCATTATACCAAAAAAATGAGTTATATAATATTTATCATTCATTTTTATGTCATCATTAGAAAACCATATTCATGAAATATGTTACATATTAACATCGTATTATCAATAAGAATATATTGATACATATTCATGGTGAAACTGGTTATTTTGATATAACATTTTTCATGTTAGTGGTTAAACTGACCATAATAAGAACATATTACCATAATGGATGAGTAATAATTTAATGTTATATAGTTGGGCCTTCATTTTAAAGGAATCATAACGATGTTTTATAATATAAATTAAATGGTGGATGTGATTTTTGTACATTGGATATGGGAATGAAATTGAAATAGTACAAGATAAAATTAGATACATACATGATGTATTTTCTCTATATTGACATGAGTTCCTCCATATTGAAGGATCAAGGTTCCATATTGGAACTAAAACCATTCCCATATCTTTAGAGTATTTGGGTTAGCTAAATGTGTTTATATTGAAGTTATAAACCAATGTAATTTATATTTTGGGAGGATAATATGATAGGTCGTTTTATATGTGAGTTTTGAGTGGAATTTCTATATGTATATATATTCAATTAATAATATTAAATGGTTTAATTTTGAAAGGAATGATGATAAAAAGTTAAAAATAATAGATATGGAATAATATTTGTTTTATAAATTCTTTATCCACACATATTGTGACATGGTTTTATTATACTTTACCCCTTTACCACTTTTTCAAACCATTTAACCAACATTTTCCATTACCATAGTAAATAAATTTCTACCGATATAACTGATATTCATGCATAAAATGTAAATTGTACTCCTCATATAATTTTAATGTTCTTTTTGGAATCATATAATCCTTCTAATCTAATTCAATTTCTTAAAATGAGAAACTTTTCTATTGTATAGAAAAATAATACACCAATAAAACTATTATTATAATAAACTCTTTTTTTAAACAATATATATTTATAATCCAATTTGATATCAATTGAAAACTAAATGAGTGTTAACATATTTTTTTTTATAAATTGAATAATTCCATTAAATTCACATTAAAAAGTGATAAATTTAATTTTTAATGTATAAATTCATATTACAAAATAGTAGTTCTCTATAAGTGGTATTTTAAAACATTAAATAATTCTAACAAAATCCTATTGAAAGTAATTATTCATATTCTCTTTAATTATGTAAATCCATTGGTATTAAAATATATAATTTCATTTTCTAAAAACAAAAAATTAATTTTTAAAAATAATAACATGTAACATATGAAAAAATATTATAAAAAAATATTTTAATTAAATATTTTCCTTTTTTAATTATTCTTTTATTTTGTTATTTTTATTTTGAATTTGAAATAAAAGAAAATCTAAAATACTTATTGAATACATTCATATCAAATAATTATATATCCATTAACTATATTTTCAATGAACATATATATAAAAAATATTCGCAATATTACATTCTTATTTATCGCATTTCATATTTTCCAAGAATTATTCATCCTTTTAAAATACATATCTCAAAAAATTTATATTGTATTTTAAATTATTTACCTTATTCCTATAGAAACAATCATGGTTATTATTATCAACACAATTCTTGAGGAGTTGTATTTTACGTTCATCATTCTTTCATTTCCCTATTGTTTTGTTACCCTTGTAGTATTGTTAATGTTATTTATAGTTTCATTTTCATAATGTATTACTGGTTTTCTTCTATTACAATAATTTTTTTCAATATCATTTTGCATTACATATTTTAGTTAATTTTTGTGTGGGAAATTATTAATTTATCTTATATTTTTATTTGATGAAAAACATTCATAGTATAATAATGGGTCGATACATACTATATAATTTTCCCTTAAAATTTAGTCATTGTAGTAAAAAATGTAGGGTTCTTATACCTTAAAGCATCTTTGGGAAATGATGGTACATTTTCAAACAGGTAATATCACCAAACAAATTTAACATGGTGAGTTTTCTTATTTTATAGTACTTTATTTATATAATCAATGAGTCATACTAATTATTATTTATAAATGAGAACATATATTAGTAATATTTCATATCAGTTTAGTGATTTTTAAGGGTCTGCAATGTACTTCCCCAAAAGTTGTAGATGAAACACTTCATGAACTTGAGAGTTTTTTAGTGGATTTACCAGAAGATAAACAATAATTATCATATATTAATGGTTTGATGGGGTGAATATATTTAAGAATAAACATTCACATCTTCAAAAATATAAAATCCTTTTACTTATTGATATTGAAATAAATGACTTGTATATAACATCAAAAATAAAATATCATCATGTATTTACAATAATAGTTATCATATTAATAATGCGTAGTTTAAAAAATCCATTTAATTGTTTGAATATTCTCTAGCATCTCTTGAGTGGGATCTAGATACATATGTATACACCCTTTAACATTTCAAAAAGATTTATATTTGCATATCAATTTTATAAAAATAATAAAAATGTTCCATTTTAATTTTAAAATATAAAGTTCAAAACAATACCTCTTTGGGAAGTAAAAATAATCATATGAACCCAAGGTTTTTTATAATAGCTAGATTGTCTTTCCAACACACCACATAAAATTACACAATATGGAAATGTATGAAACTAATTAATATAAAAAAAATATAATTCATTTTATTTCAATTTTCTTATTCCCCACTCACACACACCCTAGGAAACATCTAAAGAGGTCACCAATCTTGATACTACTCTAGGATATGTACATTTATCTATATTGTTATAATCATATAGTATCCAAAAAATAATGGTGAACCTTATTGGAACAAGTATTAATATTTCGTATTTTATGATTCACTTTTCCATAGATGTTACACTCTCCTATGTATTAAAAAATAATTGCATCATTATAGACCCCACACATCAAACTGTGTAAATTATACTACACCGATGGCTGGGTATTGGATCTGCTTCCATTTTTTGAAGACCTGATCTAAGAAGTTCATTAGTGTTCTTGAACTGAAATTTTAATACTATTCCACCTTTTTCCATAAACCTTGTCATATAAACCCATGAATCCCACATAATATCTTATTTGTATTCCCATAAAACCACAAAATATTATCCACTATGTCTATGTATCATAATGATCATTATCTCCATATGCCAATGTGTGTTCTTTCATTGTGTGTTTTCCTAACACACATACCCACACACACATGGGAAAACTATAGTGTTGGACACACATCCTGACACTATACTAGGACAATAATTCTTAACGGTGGAATTATAATCATATAGGCTCTCAAAAATAAGGGTTTTCCTTTCTGAAATGGGTATTATTATTTATTTATCTATATCTTAGTTATATTAAGGTTTTATACTCTCCCTATACCACCATC
The DNA here is from genome assembly GCA_963277665.1 of Viscum album. Classification (NCBI taxonomy): domain Eukaryota; kingdom Viridiplantae; phylum Streptophyta; class Magnoliopsida; order Santalales; family Viscaceae; genus Viscum; species Viscum album. The sequence goes on along the minus strand of OY728148.1, from coordinate 618,807,746 downwards.
TTAATGAAAAGTTCCCTAATTTTTGATACCAGACATCATACCAAATAATTGTCAAAAATCCTTTTACTGGTTATTGGACATGATTCCGTTTTTCAATAGCCAACATCCCTAGTTAATAATGATGGTAATATGACCTCAATTACTCCTCTAAGAAATTGGTTTCCTTTTCCACTCACCATAGTATATTACCCACAATAGTCACATATCAGTATAACGATTTTCCCCATTATCTAGTGCATATCCGCTCACTGTTCATTTCCATCACATATAAAAATTATGGAAATAATCCCAAGAGGTCACCCAAATTGACTCTCCTACATGTCAAGAACACGTTTTTGGGAGTTCTAATCATGTAGTATTCTAAAATAAGTGTGCACATTTTTAAAATGTATACTAAAATTTAGTCTTCTATGTACCACATTTCCAAAAGTGTTGTATGAAATTGTTATTATATTAGTTCTCCATTTTGGGAAAGTGTTCATCCCAAACTCCTATGAAATTTATTTAATAGGATATAATAATATCATTAGGAGATTAATCCATCATTTCAAGATAACCATTATTCTAAGGATAATAATAAGTTTCCAATACCTACTCTATATCAAATTCTTATTGAATACATCTATAAAACATAAATTTAAACCACATATATCGATCTAATAGAATAAATAGTTGAACATTATGCCTCCATACCAATTCCTTAGTGTATATCATGTAATTTTTATTAGGAATGAAATTTTATGAAATAATAATGAAATGTGATGAATTTAAAAGGTTGTTAACTATAATAAAACTTTCATTGTAAACATTAATTTTTCTTCAATGAAATCCATTTTGAAGTTATCCCATATCTATATTTGTATGAATAATGGTTATATCCCCTCTATAACATTTAATGATTAACCATTACTTGTTGGCATTCCTAGGATCATCATAAATTCTCTATAATCTCTATCATCATGTTTTCCAACCTTGTATGATTCATGATATCACTATCCTTATATTCTTCATCCATTAAATTTTGAGAATGAATATTATAATAAATATGAATTTTTTGTAATGGAATTCCACATCTTATATAATTGTGTCAAATTTATTAACATAGTATTATATAATGAATATTACACCCATTGTAAACCATATAACCATATTTATATAATTTTTATAAAGGTTGGGGCCGATGCCTCATTTTATTATTAAATCAAAGCAAATATCTCTTTTAACCGGGTAGAGGGAGACCCATTACATAGCCTAAAGGCCCAGTGGTCATATACCCCAATACATGGCCCATAGGCCCAAATATTTGTCCCAAGGCCCATTATGTGAATAATACTGCTACTGTACCCGCCTGCTACAGTACCGCATAGTACCCGCTACCGCTATAGTGTCCTGCAACCGCTACAGTCCGCCATTGCTATAGTTTCCGCCATTGCTACAGGACGCTGCTGCTACAGTACCACTACAGTCTGCAACAGTACCTGCGTCCAATGGGTTTTGAACCCCCATTTTTCATGTAGAATTATAGGGTTCTTACCACTAAGAGAAACCCCAAATACAAACGAGTGTGGGTAACGAGGTATTGATGATTGCCACACCACGCTTATTCTGGGCCCCATTCACACTGTAGAAATATTAAAAAAATATTAGTAATAGAATATTTATTTTGTAAATTAATATATATATATATATATATATATTACATTGATACAAAATTTAAATTAATGATTAATAAATGAAATATAGTGTATTAATAGAATGTAGGGACCCCATATAACCCTTAAAAATCAGTTTGTTTAAATAGTATTCTAATAATTATGACTGATAACTAGACTGTTATAAAATAATTCTCACAAATTTAAATGTAAAATAGTATTTATGAATCATTAAAATAATAATATGATATATTTATATCATTATATATGTAAATACATGTTTCATAAATTATAAAATATGTGTTTGTATTTTTGTAACATCTACATGTTTTAGTATTATAAAAAAATATACTTATTAATAAGACTATTTATTTTCATAAAATGGATGAATAATTTAATATTATGTTTTATTATATTTATTATATAATATTATGAGTTCATTCTTAATTTTGTGGAATTTTGTAAAATTAATCATATCATTGAAATTATTATTTTAATGATAAATAATTATTTTTAAAAGGAATATTTATAGTATTTAAGTATTATTTTCATAAACTCCATTTCTATTTTTGAATCAAAATACTGAATAATAGTTGGGATGAATGTTTTATATTTTTCTAAAATAGTTGCATTTTGATGAATAGTATCATATAAAAAAATACAATAATTTCTATTATAATAAAAATACATGATGTAATGAGTTGTGACTAGAGTTGGTGATCATTCTCTTAGACAAAAATGCACTAACTGCTACATATATTAAAATGATTCAATATTACTAGTAATCTCATTCCATAATAAAAAATAATTAATGTTATATTCAAAAACACACCTCATTTCCACATAAAATACTACACCTCAACACCAATTCTCCTAACACCTACTAATACATGGATCTAACAAAATATTTACAAAATATATCCCATTATCTTTCCATCTTACACACCATAATGAAAAAATATTGCAAAAATTTTATTTCATGGGACAACATTATAGAGTCAATATTCTCAATCTTTTTTTAAATTTTTTTACACAACATCCTCCACACATTCCCATACATAATGGAATAATAACTCAATTAAAGAAAAAATATATTAGATTTTTATTTTTAACTGATATATATACCATCGATCATAGTATATTATCCCCCTCTTATAAAATGGAATAATTCATCCAAAATATAACGGTTCACTACTTCCATGGATAATATGTATTCCTTATCCATTATATTATTCATGGTAAGTTGAATCTCATTTATAATGCTTTAAGATAAACTAAATGGGTAATTAATTTATTTTTCAACATTATATAATGAATATATATCCATAATATTAAATAAATTACTTTAGATCTTTATGGTTAGTAACATTTCCTAAATTAACAAACTATAAAATGTTAATATATTAATTAAATTAATCATCTGTATATCAAAAAAAATATTGATATTTGGGAACATTTTAATATTTTCTTCATATGAAAAAAATTTCATTTCATATGATGTGTCAGACTTCCATTTGGTAACATCTATAATAATTATCCCTAATATATATGACCTTCAATCTATTAAATGAACTCACTCAAAACAACAAAATAAAACATTCTATCTCGATTAAATGGTTTTAAATGAGAATAATATAGTTAATAAATATATGTAAGAGTATTTTTAAGAATATATGATATATTTTAATTTTTTTATTATTTTTGATGTTATGTGAATTAATCTGAATATTATGTATATAAGTTATGAGATCTTTATAAACCCCACTTTTTCTTTAAGATATGACCTTTGTCTCTCTATCATAATTTTCCTCTATCTTTCTACCTCATTCATGTTCATGAATTATTATTAATTCTAAATATATTTAATCTATGTTTATATATATATATATATATATCTTAGTATCCTATTATTTTATGGGGTAACACATATCTTATGTCCATTTATCAAATTAAATATTTAAAATAAAACTTTATTAAGTGTACCTTTTCTATCTCTAAGTAATTTTGTGTAATTATATTTTAAATAAAAATTTAATGTTAATGAATTAATTATATATGGAATATTTTAAAGATAACCTTTCTAATTTACCAATCATTTAAAATAAAATTCCATATTTATTCATTACACAAACTTCATAAAATAATTAAATAACCACCATTTTAAAAATTTGGTTATTTAACCAATTCCATGCCTTTACTCATGATTTACATTCAAATAAAAAATATATTTTCAAAAATATGAATATATATTTAGATATGAATGTACAATATATTTAATTATTTTTTCTTTTGGGAATGTTTTTAAAATAAATAACTATTATGGCATGAGTCGTCATTATGCAACCCATTTAATTTCATGGGTAATTCTAAATTTTATTCATTATATATGACTTTCAATTTCTTCACACAAAAGAATGAAAATTTATGATCTGTTCACCTAGATTGTGTTATATTTTATTGGGTACCATTTATGTTTCAAGAGACTATATGTATGGTATTAGGAACTAAACCTAATCCAAGATGAGACTATTTCTACCATGTGATATTTTCTTGGTAGCTAGCCATTAATTATGCTCATGTTATGTTTAATGTTTATTACATAGTCCAATCTTCCTCTGATAACATGATTATATGTTCATTATTTTTTTATTCTAAATGATTAATATTGACTCCTATCTATTATGATATCATATTATTATTTTGGAACAATATCATATGCTTAGTTATAATGTGTTTTCTCTTAATAGGCACTTAATATCACATGTTTTGATTATGTATTCCCCATGACATCCTACATGTTTTTTGTCCTACAAAGAATTTAGGAGATCATTATGGAAAAAAATATATGTATTATTTTAAGTTTCAACTAGATTATTGATGTATTTATTCATCAAAATACAGTAGTTAACTAAGTATTTTAATATATTAATTGAATATTTATCTGCAAAACAATGTAATAATCTGATTAAAATGATTTTTTTCTATAGTTGGTATTTTTGAAAGGTTTATTTTTTGGGATTTATACTAGAATAATTTGTTGAGAACCATATGTATATATATAATTTAATATTTTTGTTATATAGAGCTAATGGATTCCAACATATTACATCCCTTTCTAGATAATATAGGTAAATGTGGCTGTAGAAGAGATGTAACTCGATGTAATAATCAAACAGTTCCCACTGGGTGTCAAATTGACATGCACTTGGTGTTTGACTATGTGGACATATTATACTTCTAGTTTAACACTCTTAGTAGATATGCTTGGGAAAACTGACAAACTCTTCCCTCTCCACTATTTTGTAATGGAATAAAATGTTATGTTGTAATATATATAGGGAAATTACCATGTGTAACATAAATTAGAAACTAGAAACTCATAAGTGTGGATACACTTTTTTTATTTTTTATGAATATGATAGTTCATAGTTACTAGTTTATATTATTTTCAGTTAGAGTGTTATCATCATTAATTATAAATTCCATTATTATTTTTAATTGAGGCTAATAAGAGTAACCATTCCAATAACCAATGTGATAAAAAATGTGATGATTTACCTAATAATATTCCAACATTTATAATAGAGAAAGTTGAAATAATCATGGATTTACTATCTGAAATACATCATGCTATAAATAATAACTTGAATAATTAAGAAAAAAATAATTCTCTAAAGAATGAAAATATTGCGGTTGAGTCATTTATTCCAAATGACCTCTTACTATTAGGGGATATTATGATCCCCATGTTGCTAAATAATGGTTTAAATTAATTTTTTAAATATTATATGTCTTATAATGCTTAGAAAAACATAATTTTTTCATGTATTATTATCAATTGGATTGGGGGATAATATTTTCTGGACCCTAATCAATCACACAATTCCAAAAGATGAAACTAGTTCAATGGAATGGTCGGGATTCGATAAAATGTTTTTCAATTGATATTTTCAAAAACCATTCCATCATAAAATAGAGAGGGATTTCCTTGGATTGATACAGGTGGACGATGAGCCTATCAGGCATCATGTTCCTATATTCCTATGGATTTAAAAATACTCCATCATTATTATAATCAATATAAAAATTAATGTACCCCACAACATTAATGGAATAATGAAATGAATATATACACAAAGTTATTTATTCAAGACTTGTATTTCTATGAAGATAATTCTTAATATTCCCTTATGGAATGGATGGATACATGAGACTATAGGTTTTCCCATGGTGATGGAGTTAAAATGTCTATAATATAGATTAATTATGGAGGATCAATGGAAAAATCCCATGTAAAAATGTATAACAAACTACCCCCACATCAAAAATGGGGGGGGGGATCCCAAAAACATTCTCAAGGGAATTGAGTGATTTTTAGAATGTAGACAAGAGGGGAATCCTGATAATGAATACTAAAAAAGATTTATAAGACCAGTCATGTAATTTAAAAAAAGGTTATGATAAAAACTAATCTTATAGTTTAGTTTTCCAATTGTAAGAAACAATGAAATTATTAAATCCAATATCCTAATACCAGGGTTATCATATAAAACCAATAATTGTAACCTTGAAATCCTAGAGAGAAATGATTGGGATATGTTATCACTATTATTGAGGTGGATCTGAAAAATAAAGATACTATAGTTACTATTGTTATTCATTCATGATTAGAAATCATACTATTTGATTCTAGTTTTATAGATTAATTTATATCATGAAATTTTGTAGAGCTATTACAAAACCACCTCAAAAAAATAGTGTTTGAACTATCTATGAGAACCAAAAATGAAGTAATTAGTGAACCATTGTATATTACACATACCCAATAAAAGATTGTGGATTGAATCTCTAATAATATCTTGAAATATATAATTTAGAATAGAATTATTTAATATTGAAAATTTATTTGTTGTCCATATATAAATCCAACACCAATTTTCAGGAGAGGGGTATCTCTCTTCACATCCTAACACATCCTCTAATTATATACATGTGTAAGGATGAGGGAAAATATTATTAATGGATTTTATGAATTATAATGGATATTATTTTGTTATGATAACGATTATAAATCTCAAATCATTTATACGTAGATAAAATCATTCTCAACGATGTGCCCATTTTGAGGGACTATAATGATCTTTTTCCTAAGGAGTTTTTTTACTCCTCAAATGGAGGATGAGTTTTCCATTGATCTTATAAATGGAACTTTTAATATATTCCAAACGCCATAGAAAATCCACCATTAATATGGAATTAATAAAGAATCTATTATAATAGAATCAAGAAAAGGGTTTTATATTCCCAAGTGCTTCAACATGGCGAGTTTTTTTCATCTTATTAGTCAATATGATATATAAATTCACATATGTATTGACTATATTGACTTCATTAAAATAAATATAAAGAAAAAATAAATCCAATTATAGATTAATGACTTATTCGACTAACGTTGTTGTTCATAGTAATTTTGTAACATTAACCTTTTGTTAGGGTACCAACTGTTGAATGTGATGAAATAAGATATTCCCATGAATTCCATCTAAACAAGTTATAGAGAAAATGAGTTCATATAAATTATCTATGTACTCAATAATTCTCCATAAAACATCATAGAAGTAATGAATAGAATCTATATAGATTATCTCAATTAAAATTAATAGTGTTTATAGATGATTTTTTATATACTCAAAATAAAAGGAGTTGAATGGGGAGTATTGGACTATTGTGAAAATCAAATGAAGAAATGATTATATGTATGAATGTAAGTTAATATTTCTTGATGGAGGAAGTTTCAATTTAGTATTTTATCACCTGGAAAGGGAAAAAAATTTAACCTAGTAAGACAATGGATATTCTAAAAGACCCATACCAATATCTGAAATAGAGATTTATAGTTTTCATAGACAACATGGGTATTAACAATGATTTGAGGGAAATATATAATGATTTTAAAACACAATAAGAAATAATTATTTGAATGGAATATGAATTCTTTTGGATGGAGTGGACACTCAAGAGGGGGGTGAATTGAGTTCCAATTAAAATTTCTGATAAAATATTGTCTATTTTAAATCCCCCAATTTATAAAACAAGTTAAACTGTAGTGAATTTATATAGATTGTAGAGGTTCACTTAGCTTCTCAAAGATTGATTAGGTCTCAGTTAATTTAACCATAAGATTAAACTAAATTTTGAAACTAACCTACTGGTTTACAATATGTATAAACACTTTCTAATTTAACTATCAAGGAGATTTAAAATAGTTTTTTATTTCAAAGTAATAGTAGCAGAATATAAAAGATAAATGTAGTATACTGTGAACATAGACTAAAGATGCACAGAAGATATAACAAGAGGATCCGTCTCAAGCCGAGACATAGCCCACTCAAATTTATATAAATTTGATACACACCCTAGATCAGGTATAACATCAGTTTACAAAACTCTCCAGGCCACACAGAGACCTCTACCACAGTTCGTCGTGGGAAACAAAACAAAGCCCAGGCCACACAGGGACCACTTCCATAGTTGACGTGGGTAAACAAGAGTTAAGAGTTTTGGATTGAGGATTTTGATATCCCCTAGTTCAGTGCAGGAGAATGTGCGTGTGTAAGATATAAAGAGTAGACCACACTGCTCAAAAATAAATAAACAAATCACATAGAGAGAACAAATAAAAGTTTAGAAAGCTCTAGTGATTAGTAATGCATCTCTGGACTCGTTGGATTTAGCAGAATTGCTTTTGAGTCCTTATCTGATTTTTTTGTTGAAAAACATAGTGTCGTAGTCTAGATTGTGTTATACAAGAGTGAAAATGATCTCTTGATTTGTCGTGTGATCTTAAGTTGTGTGGTATTGCACTCATGAGAGTCCTTTTAAAGTCTTGAAATCTCTTTCTTTCCTGGGATTGTTCTCCTTGTTCAGTACAATGCTCTCGGGTGTATGTAAGTTCTTCTTGTTGTATCATCACACTTGCGCACGTGTACTACATCTTAATATTCCCTATATTCCACAAGTTCTGGTAGTAGGAATGATTCCATTTTCATAGGTACGAGATACGGTTTCTGACATGCCAACAACTATCATTAAATAGAAATAATTGCATTAAAAACATCAAATAAGACCGTTAGAATTATTTAAATAATATTAAAAAATAGTTAAAAATGGTGTCACAATGATTATGTAAACGGTGTCTTCTTCACGGTATGGCCTTTAAGGTATGTGGTTCACGGTATGTGCTTTACAGTGTATGGGTCACGGTTTGTCCTTCACGGTGTCCGGGTCACAGTTTTTCCTTCACGGTGTCTGGGTCACGGTGTTTCCTTCACGGTGTCTGGATCACGGTTTTTCCTTCACGATGTCTGGGTCACGGTGTGTCCTTCATAGTGTCTCTATACTTAGACAAATATCTATATTTAGATTTTGACAGTAATATGCAGAATATGGATTAATCTTAATCATTAGAAAGTAAGAGAACTTGAATCATAAAGGCTTGATAATATAAGTGAGATTTTTGATCATGCATAAGACTTGTAAACAATAAAGATAGTAGTTAACATCAATAAGATTTGTTATCATTAAAACATGATGTGTATTTATTATTGAGATTGAAGTGAATTAGCAAGATGTGAAATTAAGATTGAGATTAATTAACAGTAATATGATTTGTGATCATTAAAACATGATTAATACATGATGAGTCCAACAATCTCCCCTTTTTTGATGATCACAAATCATGTATAGTAAAAATATAAATGAAATGCAACATTAAAGAAACTAGCATATTAGAATAACAAAAATTAGAGAATAATAGATTCGATAATAAAATATCTCACTATAGTTCTCCCCCTTTTGGGATTATCAAAAAGTAGATAAAATGAAAGGAAACCACTACATTTGTCATTGAAAAGGTTCAGAATAAAACATATGGGATAAATAAAAACATTAAACAACAAATGACATCCCATCAAAAATGGAAACAGAAACAGTCCCTGGACTCTTCAGGGATCCACCTTTTCCTTGCCTTTATCAGCAGCAAGAGCTGGTGTCGATGTAGAAGAAGGCATAGATGTGGTAGACAAAGACGGTAAGGGTAGATATTCAAAAAAGATAGAGCCAAAGTATGAGCAGAAAGAATATCTAGGCTACGGTTGGTAAAGAATGACTGGCCGGACCTGAGAAAGAGCTTGGTTGACTGACATGGAAGTTGAGGCTAAGCCAGGTAGACCAGGTCTAAGGGGTGTAGTGGCTGGAGCAACTGTAACGACCCGGAAATTTCATGGAAATTTTTTTATTAATTTATTTGGAATATTATGAGTCTGTGGATTCAGACGACACCTTATTCTGAGGACTTGTGTGCCCGAAATCAATTTCCTAAGTTTAGCTCGGGTACGTTTATCGAACGAACGAGTGGGTTTTTTCTAACTTTTGAACCATTGCTCAGAATTGAAATCTGAGGGCACCGATGAAACCGCCGCACCGGTAATTGATTAGTATCACCTATTCCTGAGTTGCGTTTGCTCAGTTGTGGTTATTAAAATAACGGGTTAAGTAATGAATAAAAAAAAATTTGTGCAACCAATTTTATTTTTATTTCTATATTGATAAAACCTAAGCTTGGTGGTTGGAGAGGGACCCACAATATCCTTATACACTAGATAGGATATTATTGGGGTGGGGCCCACACAAGACCCACCTATTCAACTTCCTCAAACCCCTATTTTTGAAACACACCCGCACCCCCTATTACATTCCGAGTCAAAACTCACATTTATTAGACGGGTAAAATGCTTCAATTAATTCAATTAATTGGATGAATTATTTTGAATTTCAAATTGAGATGTTGGATTGTGTGTTAATTAAATAAGACAAGTCTTATTTCATTAAGGGTGGGTTCGTCGTGCGAGAGGGATTGGAGAGGAATTGCTCAAGCCTTGGAACCCTTTTCTTCCTCCTTAAAGAACATGAAGAATGTACGATCGCCGACAAAGAATGTCGGCCTCCGACGAAGGACTATGGAGAACAACGAATCCTTGGAGATTGATGACGCGATGCCATGTACCGCGACGCCAAAGATTCTCTTCTCCGCGACACCGACGACGCTTTCGGTGCCTTCTTCCGTGACGTTGCTTTTCCCGCGACGAACCTTAATTCAACCGAACCTTGAGGTAGGGGTTATTTATTTGTCGGAGAATTATTTGTTGTTCATCGACTTCTATTCTTGTTCCGCCTGTTATCATTATAACGAGAGGAGGTTAGATTGCACAAACAGGGCCGACTCTCCTCCTCCTTCAATGTTGTGTTTGTCGCAGCATGAACAAAGGTGCGTTGTGCAATAGAACCGTGTGGAAACAAGAAGAATGCGGCGAATAAGAGTGTCGCCATCACGCAGCGTTGTTGAGGCCGAACGAAACCGCGGACAGTGTCGGGGCCACAGAAGTGATTCGAAAACTCCTCAATTTGTTTTATTGACGTGAGGGTTGACAGGCAATGTCGGAACGGGCCGCTGAGGTGATTTGAAGCCATCTTAGTGAAGATCGGGTCCTGGGAGGACCGCTGGCGAAGACAGCAGGAGAAACGGTCCACTGGAGCACGTCTGGTGGTCCGCGGAAGACGGCGGCGGTGCGCCACCGGAACAGAACCGTCGCGGATCAGCCTTTGCGCCATTCCGAACCAGAATGGCTCAACCATTCTGGAAGCAGGGCGGCACAGCTTAATGTCGCGCCAGTTTCGCTCAACCGCGGGGGGTTGTAACCCCCCTTATCTATGCTGGCCACGTGGACTGGCCACACCGGGCTGGGCCCCGACCTATTGGGTCAGACCCAGACCCGGGTCGGGTCGACCCGGTTCGGGCCGCCCCACGTGGTATTGGGCCGGGTTGGACCGGGCCTGAACCCCCTATTCTCAGGCAGTTTTTCTTAAATTCCCATAACATGGGCTACAGACCTCCGATAGACACACCGTCAGTTGCGATGAGATCCTTGGATCGAGACTATCGTTTCAGTATATTACACTCAAGGTTTCGAAGAACTTGGGGTATGGTCCGGTTGGTTCGAACACGAAACCAATCGGGCCCTCGGATCGTAAACGCTTATAACTTGAGCTCCGGATATCTGATTGACGTGTCGTCGACGTTGTTGGATTCCTCTTGATGAGACAGAAATTTTGGCATACTTCGCCTAAGGTTTGGACGTAGTTGGATAGTGGCTGGGTTAGATTGAACCTGAAATCCAACCGGGCCCCTAGAACAGAAAAGCTGATAACTTTTAGACCGGACGTCTGTTTGACGAACCGTTAGCGGCGTTGGTGATCAAGTTATGGAACGGTCCTCATGAGTATACCCTATGTGAGTTCAGGGTATAGTCGAGATATGGTCGGGTTGGTTCGTACACGAAACCAACCGGGCCCCTGGGACGAAAAAGGCAATAACTCACAGACCGGGCGTCCGATTGACGCGCCGTCTGTTGCGTTGAGACCCCTATGACAAGGCAGTACTTTGAGATACTTCTTCGTGGGACTTTGTGATACATTGAGTATTGACTTATAGCTCGTGGAGCGGACCCTCCAGGAGACGAGCGTACAGAGTACTGGGACCGTATAGCAGACTGAGACCTGATGACTTCTTGTCCGATTCGATTCGGAGTGACTTGCACAGCCCAATGGGGAGCACTACTTTGTGAGGTGGTAGACCCATGGTGGTGGATCACTACATTGTGAGGTGGTAGACCCGCGGTACTCGACAGGAGGAGTACCTCTGTAGGCTATGATGGGGAACACTACTGTGTGAGGTGGCAGACCCATGGTGGAGGAGCACTACTTTGTGAGGTTGCAGAACCGTGGTACTCGACAGGAGGAGTACCTCAGCAATCTTAGGTTAGTGAGCAGCACCTCGGAGTCATGACAGGATCACTGTACTAATCAGAGACGGAGCTCTTCAGCAGTTACGGTTTTGATAATTAAAATCCTGGTTTGAGATGAGTCTATGAACTTTGTGTTTACCTCATGATTGAGATGGGTCACTTGATAACTTAGGTATATGTATGGGCATATACCTAGGTAGTGGTTATCTGTTGATTTCATAACCTTTGTGTTTCCTCATGATTGAGATGGGTTACTTGATAACTTAGGAATAAGTATGGGCTTAAACCTAAGTAAGGGTTATCTGTTGAGATCCTTTTTTGTGGTCATCCTTGTTGGATTTAGTGAGACCTTGAGGGTCTCGTGGTCCCTACTGAGTATCTTATACTCACCCATGCATGGGATATTCCCGCACCTTGTTGTGTTGGTTGTAGACGATGGGAAGCGCTGATAGAGGCCGAGTGTTCGAGGACTAGATGGAACCCAGAGGTGGACCTCACGATGAGTCAGTATCTAGAGGTGAACTTTACGATGAGACGATACACAGAGGAGGTTGACAGGCGAGAGCGTTGAGAGGCTATCGGTACCTACCCTTCATGTAGGATCTGTGGTTGAAGATCTAAGAGCTGCACTATCTATATCTACCCTTCAGGTAGGATTCGAGGTGGACCACCTAGGAGCTGCTTCTATTCTTCTAGCTGCTTGTCTCCTCTGTTGTACTTTCGTTCAGTTGTAGTTGTACTTTCAGTTGGGTTTGTATTCTGGCCCATTTACTTTTCAGCACTTTCTTTTGTACTTAGTGTATTAATTCCACTTAACTTTGTGGTGTTCTGTTTACTTTTTGTAAAGTCAATGCCTTCCCAGTCATCGAGTTTTATGCCTTTGGTGCTAGTCTCCAGCCCCTGGACTATGGAAGGCAGGCTTGGGGTAGTCACGGTACGGGCCCCGAGGACGGGTCATGACAACACCTATAGTAGTACTCTGCACATGATTATATGGCTTGAAAATATTGATGAAATCAGCAATGATTTCTCCACCATATTGCATAGCCTTTTCAAAATTGTTCTTATTCTCCATGAATTTGTCCAATAGTCTGGTGAACTTTGTAAGATTCTGAACATGAGCATTAAAATCTTGAGTTACAAGAGGGATTTTCAGGTTGTCCAGAAGATATCAAAAGTGATCTGTCATATCACTTTTGGAGAAAATCCGGGTGAGATAAAACTCTATTTTCTTGGTGATCTCCTGTTAAGCATCATTGGCTATCTTAGAATGAATTCTATCCAAATCCAATGCTCGACCACTGTTCTTAACCACTTCTGAAAAAGAAGATAGATGCAAGACACTAAAGGCATTATGAAGTTCTTCCTTGATTATGGATCTCAGTAGGGAATCATCCAAAGGAGGAACATAAGGTTGACCTGAAGCAGGAGAAACTTTAACGACTATGGATAGAACATTGAGCTGTTTCAAAACTTTCTGCAGACATCCAGTGTACTCATCTGTGAGCTTATTCAGATTTTCTACAAGATCCCTCATGATTTCTCGAATCTTGGTGTGTGTTGTTCCAATCTTCTCATCAAAATATAATAGATATGGATGCACTTGAGAAATAATCTCTCTAGCAAGGGTGGAATCAGTTGGCTCAGGAGAAGCAACAACAGGTTCACGGGCAGAAATGGGAGCAGGCTCTGATCTCAAAGACAACTCATTCTGCAAGTTTTCTACCATACATTTCAGGTTTGCAACATCGGAATTCAGTAGCTTATTTTCTATTATGACTTCTTGATTTTCTCAGATAATCATTGGTTGAATATGCAATATAATATTTTCCAAGAGAATTGATGCATCTTCTTGACTCAGTTGAGTTACTGGACGAGGTTGAGTGGATAATATTTTCTCAACTCCATCTAACAGAGTCTCTCCAAAAACTTTCAGATCATCTTTAGTCACAAATGAGTGTTTCTCAGGTAAGAGTGCAGGTGAAGGTAGTGGAGCAGGTTCTGGTTGAGGTTCAGAGTCATCTTCAGACTCAGATTCTGATTCAGATTGAGAATGGGGATCTGGTTCTGGTTCTGGTTGAGCTACGGACTTCAGTTGAAACAAAGAAGAGATATCCATTACAGTTGTAGTCACATTCTCTGACTCATTCACGTCATAAATTCTTGAAAAAAAACAGGTGTACATAGAATATGATATAGTAGGTTGAGAAGCTTCAGCAGATCTAGCATCTATATTCTCATGATTTTGAGGTTCCTCCCCCTCAAATTGTTCTTACATTTGAAAGAATATAGGCTCAACAACATGGTCAATATCCACATGATTGTCTCTAATCTCTTCAGCAAACCCTTTCCTTACCAATTGAAAGGCAATTTCTATCCTCTCTTCAATAGATGGAATTATCTCTGGAACCGATTGTTCCACTGGTTGTGCTTCCAGATTGACTTCTTTCTCAACCTGGAGATCCTCTTCAACAGGATCTATCTCTATGGTTCCTTGCTGCTCTAAATCATGAAAAATAAATTTTCTTTCAACCGTAGGATGATTTTCTGGATTGATATCATCACTAGATACAGGATCTTACTCTTCTCTCAAACCAACAACAACTTCCTCTCCTTGAGGTATTTTAGCAGGGACAACAGCAGGGAAAATAGTCCTTTCTTTTTCAACAGGATCTGTTTCCATTGGAGGTATTCCAGCTTCTTCTCTAGGTGAAACTTCAGCTGTCACTTCCTCTTCTTCTTCTTCTTCTTCTAAATACTCAGCCACTTCATCTGGTTCCAAACCAAGATCAGCTAGATATTTATGCCTTCTTGGATAATCAAAAGGATCAAACTTCTTATACAATTGATAATTATCCTCAACCCATTTCTTCTTCCAGGGGTCCAACTAATCTTTATCCTTCTGATGATAGGCTTGGATAAGCAGAAATCATAGTCCTCTAACTTTTCATCATTCGGTCCAACCATTCCTTTGGAAGCTAGCATGGATTAAATCATATTTGAGTAAAACAATGAGGAGGATTTGTAAGTGACTTTAATCAGCTCATAGATATGGTTAATAACATACTTGCATAGGTTGATCTTATGGACATTCTTCAACTGGTGAATCAGGAACACATCTTGATACTTCATTACAGAAAAATCCTCTTTTGTCGGACTGATCAAATTCTGAAAAAAATTGAATAGAAGTATAGCTTCTCCATCTAATTATGCAGAAATAGCCCTTCCCTTGGTGCCATTTTTAGTTAGAATTTCCAAGGAATTTTCTAAATTTAAGATATCGGATGATGGGGGAGGGTCTCTCTGGTAGTCATCACTCACTCCTTCAGGAGGAACCTGTAGGCATGCAGCCCACAACCTTGAAGAGTTAGAACACATCTGACTATTGATCCAGCTGGTCACCATAATGTCTTCTCCAAAATCAAAGGAAAACTTCAAATATTGATAGAATTGAGATACCAGCCTCGGGGAAATTGGTCTATTTTGTCCAGAGAACCATTCAATCCATCCTTGTTCTCTTAAAACTTTCAAAACTAATTACATACTATACAGCAGCCACTCAGTGAAAATCTCGTTTTCAGGTTCAACAGTACGGCTTTCCAAGTTTGGGTTTAGAGGTCCTTCGAGAGCTATCATTGATATTATCTTTTGTTTCTTAGAGAGGCGCTTCTTTGATGAGGGTGAAGACATACGCTTCATCCTAGGAATCCACTAAAGGTTTAGGTAAGATAGGAGAAGGTTTTCAAGTATGAGAAGATTCAGGAGAGTGTTTGGGTAAGGAATCGAATGAAACCCTTAAATTTTCTCATTTAGGAATGTCAAACGTCATAAAAACAAAAATTTAAGAAATAAAATAGCGGTGAAATAAAAATTACCACGATACAGTTTAAAATAAGAATATAAATAATCTTCATGGTGAGACCATGAGTAGGCATTATGGTGTGATGAAAACCAGTCATCATAGTCAGACAGTTGGTGGTCGTCACGGTGAGACAGTGACCATTCTGTGCAGTCATGGTGAGTTAGGGAGTTGACAGACCGTGAGCACAAGGTCTTAACGGTGAGACCATGATCATGAAACAGTAATTGTAAAATAGTGAGCATGAAACTGTAAAGTAAAATACAGTAAAATATTAAACATTTAGATTATTAAGATATCTATTTTTGATTAATCATGCCATGATCATGTATGATGTAGTCTAATCTTTCAGAATTTAATGTTTTAGTGAATATATCAGCATGTTGATATTCAGTTCCATAGAATTCCAAAGTGATATCACCTTTTTGATAACGATCCCTCAAAAAGTGATATATTACATCAATATGTTTTGTCCTAGAATGAGAAACATGATTCTTATAAATATTAATAGCAGTTGTGTTATCACAATTTATTGGGACATGTCCGAATTGATATCCATAGTCTAGTAATGTGTGTTTCATCCACAAGATTTGTGCACAATAACTTCCAGCAGGTATGTATTCAGCTTCTGCAGAAGATAAAGCAACAGAATTTTGTTTTTTACTACACCAATATACTAGTGACTTGCCTAAAAGGTGAAATGTTCCAGAGGATCTTTTTTATATCTAACGTACATCTAGAAAAATTATCATCAGAATATCTAACTAAATCAAGTGATTGTCTATAGGGATAGAACAGTCCTAAATTGGGAGTATACTTGAGGTATTTTAAAAAATTTCATTACAACATTTAAATGTGACTCTTTAGGGTTTGATTAAAAATGATCACACAAACACACACTAAACATAATATCAGGAAGACTAGCAGTTAGGTAGAGTTGACTTCCAATCATTCCTCTATAAGTGGTTTGATCAACAGATTTACAATCTTCAACAAGATCCAACTTACAGGTGGTACTCATGGGAGTGTCACTACTTTTTGTGCTATCTAATTAAAAACATTTTAAAATATCTCTAGTATATTTACACTGAGTTAAAATAAATCCATCATCATTTTGAAATATTTGATATCAAAGAAATAATTTTAGTTCAACCATTAAACTAATTTCAAATTCATTTTGCATCATTTTAAAAAAATCAGTACATAGGGAATTTCTTGAAGATCCAAAAATAATATCATCTACATAAATTTGTATAACTAAAACATCTTTAGAAATTCAGTTTATAAAACGTGTAGGATCATCTATACATTTTGTAAAACCATTAGATAATACAAAAATACTTAATATATCATACTAAGATCGTGGAGCTTGCTTTAAACCATATAAATCTTTTGATAATTTGAAAATATGATTTGGAAAATGAGGGTTTGAGAATCTAGGTGGTTGTTCAACAAAAACATCCTCAGCAATATATACATTTAAGAATGCACTCTTAACAACCATTTGATATAGTTTTAAATTTAGATGTGTAGCATAAGCAAGTAAACTTATAATGTATTTTAATCTATCTACTGGAGCAAAAGTCTCCTCATAGTCAATTTTTAACACCCTAAAATTTCATAGTGTGTTATTTCTTCAAAGTCATTCAATAACTTGCACTACACATAACACCGAGTTCAAGCGCACTATGACTTACCAAACAAGAGGTTCAAAAGATGTTATGAATAGTATTAACTAAATTTTGAACCTTATATAATCCTTATAATTTTAGAATCCATATAATGAGTTTCATAGACATAATGTAAGAACAAATTCCTTTTTTTCAGATAAAAGAAGTATTTTTCAAAAATGCACTTTTACCAACTTTAATAGTGAACCCTTTTTAAATCCAATATTTTAAACTTTTATATATTCAATTTGAATAAATAAATTTATTCTTTAGAATGGGGACATAAAAAAATTTACAATGTAACACCCCAAGCTTCCATGGTATTCTTCTCTTTAAATAATACAGTAGCGTGTGTTGTACGCAACTTCGTGTTCTAACACACACTATATGCAATAAAATTAGCCGTAATGAATAGTAATACATACTTTTTAAAATTTTATAAATTTTATCTCTCAAAATGGCCTTCATTTTTGGATTAGGAATATCTAATTTAGCCTAGGGTGAAATTTTGGTACTTTTCGGATAACTTGTATATTTTGATGAATAGTGAAAAGTACAAAATTTTAATTATTAAAAACTTTTTTAATCAAAATAATTAGTAGTGATAAATTATTAATTTGAGTGGTTTTAAAGTATATTTAGAATATATTTTTACCATTTAATACAATTTTGGTCAATGGAAAAAATTTCACAATTAAACCGGACATAAACAAGTGTCAATCTTTTGATAGTTATTATCTCTTAAAAACACGCTTTTTGTTTTAACAACAGGAATTAAATTTAAATTAATTTATACCACTTCTGTGTTTTGAATGTGGAAAAATTTATTCCATATTTGGAATCATTATGTTCAAATTTTGTAAATAGGTAACTTTTATTTTTAGACATTTTGAATAATTATTTTGGTAAATATTTTATTTACCATGGTTAAAGGGTATATCTGGTAAATAAGGGTTAAAAATAATATTATAATAATAATAAATTACTCTAAAACATTTCCTAACCTTATTTTTTTATACATTTCCGACCATGGTCATCTTTGGGTCGATTTTGTGACCCCATTGAGCCACTTGTAAGTGATAGGGACACTTTATTTTAATTATGTTAAAATGGATACAAAAATGACACAAGCATATATATTTTAGAAAAACAATGTTTACATAGGGTTATATATGTTTTATTTTAGACTATGAAAATTCATTAGAATGATAAAAATATTTCCTACATAGTGGTATTTTATTTATAATTTATAGACCTTAAATAATTTAATTTATTTATGACACAATGGTGATGTAGTAATTACTATAATAGTAAAGAATTAGAATAATTGATATTATAAATACCCAAATAAATTTATTTTGAGACTTTTTATAAATACCAATAATTTTATAGGTTAATATGGAATGTTAATATTGATGTGATTAACCTTTTTTGAATTAATCATTCTGTTATGAGTTTTAAAAAAATCAATTATTGAATAGTGTCAAAATTGACATAAAAGAGTTTTTAAAACAAATTTTATATTATTAAATGATATTAAATTCCTAAAATTCTAAGGTTCGGCCAGAAAACTTATATAATGATATTTGTATCATTAATAGACCACTTTGGGGTCATATTGGATGTATATAGTCTGTTTATTAACCATATAATATAAAAATACAAAGAGAAATTGTAAAAGTGAAAGTAATTAACTAAGAGTTAATACATAAAGATAAGGTTAATATAGTTACCCAAACCTGTCTAAATTCTATTGGTTGAGTGGTTTTCTACCCATACCCTCCTTAATCTTTAAAGAATACACTTTTTAGCCATTATAAAATGAATATTAATTTATTATAAAATAATATTTCTAGATTTTCCAAAGGATCCCCTCACCCCTCTTATAAAAGGGCACTCCCCCTTCTCACTAATTCACACATTGAAAGCATTTTGGTTTGGCCAACCCTGCCCAAATACTCTCTCAAATTCCCTCATTTCATCATAGAGGCCTTACATTAGTCAGAAATCCATCCTAAGGAGCCCTTTTGATCAAATCAAAAGGAAGAACCCGAAGAAGAGGTAATGATTTCACCACCCTTTTTCAAGTACCATTCTTCTTCCACTTCTTCTTTCATTATTATTAACATTATAATATAATAACACCAGTATATTATATATACTTTTATGTTATTATAACCATGATACAACTATATTTTTGTATTCTATCCATTTTCTGAATGACATGTCACCATACGTGTGTACGTACGGCTTACCGTCTCCACGTCATGGTGTAATTGTTATTCAATACATTATTATTTGGATGGGTCTAATAATGATGTTTAATTTCTGTAAATAATAAATATAACATGATATTTATTATTTATATATGATATACCATCCAATTATAAATTATTGTAATATCAAAATAATGATATTGTCGCTCGTGCGTACGTATGGACTACCGTCTCTACGAACGCGATGAGATTCATTCTCCATCGTATCTATTCAAGTATAATTATCATTTGATGATTTAAAAATAATTTTTAAGGACTTGATATCATTCTATATATAAATAAGATACAACCTATCCATGAAAACCACAGCTTACGTAACGAAACATATAAACGAAAATGAGTAAGTTAACACCCGAAACGATGATAATACTAAGAAATTATTAACAAATCAATGTTAAAAGATCATATATGATATCATATTAATATATATGATTCTTGTATAATTTAATAACAATTATTTCTCCATTATACAGTAGGTTAACCTACCCCAACCTAGGAAAAGTACAAGGTAAGGGTTTATTTTGCAATCTCTTCATTATCCGAGGTTGTTTATATATAATAATATACTGGGATTTCTTTATCATCTACATCCATGTTTCTTTAAAATGTATTTCAAAACATTTTTACTATTTACAAGAATATGGGTTAAAGTCATTTATACCCTTGTTTTTCTTTTTATAAGTGGTTTATAAAGGAATCTTTCCGCCATTTTCCAAACAAGGTACTTTTTAACCTTTTTGACAGAATTGAGGTAAAAATGATTTTTTAAATTATACGGCGGGTACGACTATTTTACGCCATTATAAAATTTTCGAAGCTTACCTCACAAGATTATAAGAATATTTTCATATTAAATTTTTTATTTTATAATTATGTGACCATTAAATGATTTCAAAATGAATATATTAAGAGTTTGTGAAATGCAGTCTTTATCAAGATCAAAATTTTAAATGTTTTAATGATTTATCTTTTTAAATCATTTTAATTAATGTCCATGTTTTCAAAATGATTTTAAGAATTTATTTATATGGACATTAATATTTTGAAATGATATTTCTTTTCAAATGTTTCAAAGTGGTATGGGACACTTTGTTTCAAAAATCTCTATTAAATTACTTCCTTTATAAATGTGTGACTTTTAAATGATTTAAAAAAAAAGAGATATTTCTCTCAAATAGTTTTGATTTCATCTATGTCTGCATCCTTTGATGGATTTTATGTTTATTTGAATTTTATTTATTAGGATACAAAACTTCGATATTGTATTGAAGGTTTTGTGATATGTTTGACTGTAGATGTGTTATTTTTATACCATTCATTGTTTATAGAGAAAGTATTGACGTTTTGTATGCTAGTTTTAATACGAATGTTTATGTTATGTTTAAATCTTATCATATGAGAATGCATTGGACTTAATATGTGATGGGTGGAGCCTACTATAGCTCCTCGATGCATCGGTAGGTCCCATGAGACAAACTAGTGTCCTGGCACAAGGCTTTGGCAAAATCTTATTTGTAGTCTTGGCACGAGGCCTTGACTATGTGGTTATGATAGTCTGGAATTATGCATTCCATCATTATAAAAGTGGTTATTAATATTGCATGTGATTATTCTATTAGTAGAATATCCATGTGAATAAGTAAATGACATTATTTCATTGTATTTTTTTCATACTATGTTGAAGTTCTTGTTTAAAAGGATTTGTTTTAGTTACACATTCCCTTAAAGGTTTATTCTTATTTATGAAATGTTCAGCTATATTGTAATCCTTACTGGGCATTTGAGCTCACCACTTTTCTATGTTTTATTTTTCCCAGGATTCTAAGAAATATATTGTGATTGATATGCAGGGTTAAGACAAGGGAATAATGGCATTCATTAAGGATTATTTATGTTGTTTTGTATATTATGAAGTGTAATGTTACATTCATGTATGTAATCTATTTTCCAAGTCTGCAAAACTTATCAGTCATTTGGGACGTGATTCCTTGTTGTCATGCCAATGTATTAAAAATAATGCACCGACTCTGGGTAACTGGGGTCGGGGCGTTTCAGTTGGTATCAGATGAAGTTTAGAAATAAACATGTAAACTAGATTTAGATCAAATCTGATTAGAGCACATAGAATTAAGATAGACTTTGAGGATTAGTATAGAAGAACTTCCTAGAATTTTGGTATTGTAGAGATTTTGTGTGTTTTTTGAGAAATAAATCCCTATCTGGATACAAGCAGGTAGAGGCGGCTCTAGCATAGATGTACCTAGGGTTAAAACCCAAAAATCCAGCTTTGAGCTAGACTCGAATGGGAACTGGTGCACGACGATGGGCCTTGTTGCACTCTTGGTTACGACACTCCCGGGGGATATTCATAGGATAATTCTCATTTTCTTTACAAACCATTATAAAGGTATCATGAGTATATACTTACTCAAAGAAAACATTTTTATGATTATTGATTATATCCATAAAATGTTCAATTTTCATTAGGTATTTTACAAGTTTGGAAATATTCCTTGCAATTAATAAACTGACCTAGTTTATGCAATTGTATAGAAATGGTGCCCAGTAGAAGGAATGTGAGCTCTAGTAATACATATGATCCAAAGAGTAAAAATTATCATATCTTTCATGGTATTAATCCATCATTTAGAAGGGAAATAGTCTCCTATGTATTATCATTATATGAATAAATATAATCATGTGTAGATAAGATAACTAAAGAGTTTACTGAATCCTATGGATTTGAAGGGAATCAAAAGAAGAAAAGGATGGAAGAGAGAAAGATGGATAAAGGGAAGAGGGAAAAAAGAATTTCCTTATATGTGATAACCGTAGGAAGAAACACCATAGAACTTTCCTCAAAGGAATGGGGTTTTTTTATAAGTGTGTAGGAAAAAGGGAACCTTGTACGTGACTGCAAGGGTAAGAAAATGGGTTCAAATGTACTATGATTCATTTGCAAGGAGTTTGGACACTACACGAACCTATCATCAGACTATGCCACAAATGATGCTATTGGATTACAATCAAGTTATGATACTACCATAGATGAAGAGGAATGATTTGAGTTCTTATTATCATTATGTCATTTGAGTGTGGTATCAGCAATGTACTTGTTATAATAATTATGGAGTATATAAGGATTGTACTGTAGTACTATTTCAATGAGGATTTGAGATTTTATAGTACTAAGAAAAGTGACTCTGAAGCAAGTTAGACTTTTTGAAAATTACATGGTTGAAGGAAAGATAAACCCTAATATGGTCCTAATATTGAGGTACTTATTTTGGAATAAGATATGGTAAATTATATTGGATATTCTTGACTGCCTTGAAACTGATTAATGATTTATATATTCCATCATTTTTGGGGTTCACAACATTTTTGGATTGAATGATTATATCCATTATTCTTTAATGAATAAGGGATCATGAATGTAATCAATAAGGTTTTATGGTAATTCAGGATGTTGTAGTGTTTTAAAAGAATACATGATGAAGGTGTTCACATGTTATTACACGGAAAAAAGGATCTTCATTGTGTTTACCTTCCTTATAAATTTTGGACTGAAGTATTTTGGATAGTTTAGTTTGGAGTATTTTGGATTTCCATAAATGGACAATCCAGAGGTTGGGCGACAACCTATCGTGTCCAGTAAGGCCGCGAGACTTGAACCCATAACCGAAGGGCGAAAATGGTGTATCACCAACCGCTAACCCACGTGATGTCCTGGATTGAATAATGTCGTTTTTTATGGTTCTGTTAGATGAATTATAAATTCATTTTTTAACCCTATACAAATAGGATAAATAGAATATTATTTTTAAGCTCTAATGTCATTTATAGTGAAAGAAGAGTTTGTGGTTGAACTTAGTTAAAGGATGAGACTCTACTTGTCAATTATATATTTTTCTTCTTCTCTTATTCAATGAAGGAATTAATTCTTATACTTTAGTGAAGGGAGCTTAAAACAAAAAAAATGTGTTATCCTAATTCCTTATGTTTTGTTGAACCGATGGCATTTTAAATCCCCATAGATTGCCGAATTTAAGGACCTAAATTTTAATCTTGTTTAAGATTGATGACCTCAATCACCACCTAAAAATATTTATGTTTTTCCTCAAATTATATGTCTATAATTTCCACAAATATTCTCCTAATCGAGATCATCATTTGGTGGTGACCCTCTCATTTCTCTTTTCCTCTTATTAAGACTAAATTTTATTAACCAAATTTTTGATGTGGGTTTTCCCACAAATATATTTTCTATTTTCAACCTTTATTTTCGATGAAGAATATATAATTACGAGGATGAAATTTATTGAAGGAGGGGAGAATGTAACACCCCATGATTTCATAGTGTGTTATTTCTTCAATATAATTCAATAACTTGCACTACACATAACACCGAGTTCAAGCGTACTATGACTTACCAAACAAGCTGTTCAAAAGAGGCTATGAATAGTATTAACTAAATTTTGAACCCTATTTAATCCTTATAAATTTAGAATCCATATTATTAGTTTCTTAGACATAATTTAATAACAAATTTCTTTTTTTCAGATAAAAGAAGTATTTTTCAAAAATGCACTTTTACCAACTTTAATAGTGAACCCTTTTTAAATACAATATTTTAAATTTTTATATATTCAATTTGAATAAATAAATTTATTCTTTAGAATGGGGGCATAAAACAATTTTACAATGTAACACCCCAAAATTCCATGATATGATTCTCTTTGAATAATACAGTAGCGTGTGTTGTACGCAACTTCGAGTTCTAACACACACTACAACTAATCAAACTAGTCGTAATGAATAGTAATACCTACCTTTTAGGATTTTATAAATTTTATCTCTTAAAATTGAATTCATTTTTGGATTAGGAATATCTAATTTAGCCTAGGGTGAAATTTTGGTACTCTTCGGATAACTTATATATTTTGATGAATAGAAAAAATTACTAAATTTTAATTAAAAATATGTTTTTTAATCAAAATAAATAGTAGTGATAGATTATGAATTTGAGTGGTTTTAAAGTATATTTAGAATATATTTTTACCATTTAATACAATTTTGGTCATTAGTCAAAATTTCAAAATTAAACCGGACATAAACAAGTATCAATCTTTTGATAGTTATTATCTCTTAAAAAGACGCCTTTTGTTTTAACAACCTGAATTATTTTTAAATTAATTTCTGCCACTTATGTGTTTTGAATTTGGAAAAATGGATTCCAAATTTGGAATCATGATGCTCAAATTGTGTAAATAGGTCACTTTTATTTTTAGAAATTTTGATTAATTACTTCGGTAAATATTTTATTTACCATGGTTAAAGGGTAAATCCAGTAAATAAGGGTTAAAAAATAATATTATAATAATAATAAATTACCCTAAAACGTGTCCTAACCTTATTGGTTGATAGATGTCCGACCATGGGAATCTTTGGGCCGATTTTGGGACCCCATGGAGCCACTTGTAAGTGACGGAGACACTATTTTAATTAAGTTAAAATGGATATAAAAATGACACAAGCATATATCTTTTAGAAAAACAATTTTTACATAGGGTTATATATGTTTTATTTTCAACTATAAATATTCATTAGAAAGATAAAAATATTTCCTACATAATGGTATTTTATTTATTATTTTTAGACATTAAATAAATTAATTTATTTATGACACAATAGTGATGCAGTAATTACCATAATAGTGAAAAATTAGAATAATTGATATTATAAATACCCAAATAAATTTAATTTGAAACTTTTTATATATACCAATAATTTTCTAGGTTAATATGGAATGTTAGGATTGATATATTTAACATTTTTTGAAGTAATAATTCTGTTATAAGTTTTAAAAAAATCAATTATTGAATAGTGTCAAAATTGACATAAAAGAGTTTTTAAAACAAATATTATATTATTAATTGATATTAAATTTCTAAAATTATAAGGCTCGGCTAAGAGACTTATATCATGATATTTGTATCATTAATGGACCACTTGGGGGTATTTCAGATATATATAGTGTGTTTATTAACCATATAATATAAAAATACAAAGATACATTGTAAAAGTTAAACTAATTAACTAAGAGTTAATTCTTAAAGATAAGGTTAATATAGTGACCCAAACCTGTCTAAATTCTATTGGATGAGTGGTTTTCGACCCATCCCCACCTTAACCTTTAAATAATCCACTTTTGAGCCATTAGAAACCGAATATAAATTTATTATAAAATAATATTTCTAGCTTTTCCAAAGGTGCACCTTACCCCTCTTATAAAAGGGCACTCCCCCTTCTCATTAATTCACACATTCAAAGCCTTTTGGTTCAGCAAAACCCTGACAAAATACTCTTTAACTTCCCTCATTTCATCCTAGAGGCATTACTTTAGTCAGAAATCCAACCTAAGGAGACCTTTTGATCAAATCAAAAGAAAGAACCCGAAGAAGAGGTAATGATTTCACCACCCTTTTCAAGTTCCTTTCTTCTTCCACTTATTCTTTCATTGTTATTACCATTCTAAAATAATAACTCCAGTATATTATATATACTTAGATGTTATGATAAAAATGGTACAACCATATTTCAGTATTCTATCCATTTTTTGAATGACATGTCACCATACGTGCGTACGTACGACTTACTGTCTCCACATCGTGCTGTAATTGTTATTCAAAACATTATTATTTGGATGGGTATAATAATGATGTGTAATTCATGTAAATAATAAATATAAGTTGATAATTATTCTTTATATATTATATACCATCCAATTATCTATTATTTTAATATCAAAATGATGTTATTGTCGCTCGTGCATACGTACGGACTACCGTCTCCACGAACACGATGAGATTCATTCTCCATCGTATCCATTCAAGTATAATTATCATTTGATGATTTAAAAATAATTTTTAAGGACTTTATTATGTCATTATGTATAAGAATAATATAAAACCTATCCATGATAATGACGACTTACATAAAAAAACATATAAAAGAAAACGAGTAAGTTAACATCTGAAATGACAATAATACTAAGATATTATTAACAAAGCAATGTTAAACGAAAATATATGATATCATATTAATATATATGATTATTGAATAATTTAATAAAAATTATTTCACCATTATACATGTGTTTAACCTACCCCAACCAATGAAAAGTACATGGTAAGAGTTTATTTCACAATCTCTTCATTATCCGAGGTTGTTTATATGTAATAATCTACTAGGATTTCTTTATCATCCACATCCATGTTTCTTAAAAATTTATTTCAAAAACATTTTTACTATTTACAATAATATGGGTTAAAGTCATTTATGCCCTTAAATTACTTTTTATTAGAGGTTTATAAAGGAGTCTTTCCTCCATTTTCCAAACAAGGTGCTTTTTAACCTTTTCGACAGAATTAAGGTAAGAATGTTTTCTTAACTTATACGACGGGTACGTATATTTTCTGCCGTTATAAAATCGTCGAAGCTACCCTTACATGATTATAAGAATATTTTCAATGTAAATGTGTTATTTTATAATTATGTGACCTTTAAATGATTTCAAAATGAATATTTTAAGAATTTTTGAAAGGTACTCTTTATCAAGATCAGAATTTTAAATGTATTAAAGATTTATCTTTATAAATCTTTTTAATTAATTTCCATGTTTTCAAAATGATTTTAAGGATTCATTTATATGGAAATTAATATTTTGAAATGATATTTCTTTTCAGAAGTTTCAAAGTGGTATGGGACACTTTGATTCAGAAATCTCTTTTAAATTACTTCCTTTATAAGTGTGTGACTATTAAATGATTTCAAAAAAAGAGATATTTCTCTCAAATAGTTTTGATTTCATCTATGTCAACATCCATTGATGGATTTTAAGATTATTTGAAGTTGATTTATTATGATAAAAAACTTCCAAATTGTATTGAAGGTTTTGTGATATGTATGACTGTGGATGTGTTATTTTTATACCATTCATGGTTTATGGAGAAAGTATTGACATTTCGTATGCTAGTTTTAATACAAATGTTTATGTTATGTTTAATACTTTTCATATGGGAATGCATTGGACTTACTATGTGACGGGTGGATCCCGCTATAGCTCCTCGATGCATCGGTAGGTCTCATGAGACAAACTTCTGTCTTGGCACAAGGCCTTGGAAAAATCTTCTTTGTAGTCTTGGCATGAGGCCTTGACGATGTGGTTATGATAGTCTGGCATTATGAATTACATCATTATGAATGTGGTTATTAATATTGCATTTTATTATTCTATTAGTAGAATATCCATGTGAATAAGTAAATGGCATTATTTAATTTTATTTTTTTCATACTATGTTGATGTTTAAGTTTAAAATGATTTGTTTTATTTATACATTGCCTTAATTGTTTATTCTTATTTATGAAAGATTCCTCTATATTGTTATCCTTACTGGGCATATGAGCTCACCCATTTTCTATTTTTTATTTTTCCTAGGATTCCAAGAATTATATTGTGATTGATATGCAGGGTTAAGAAAAGTTAATAATGGAATTCATAAAGTATTATTTATATTGTTTTGTATGTTATGAAGTGTAATATAACATTCATGTATGTAATCTATTTTCCAAGACTGATAAACTAATTGGTCCTTTGGGACTTGATTCATTGTAATCATGCCATTATATTAAAAATAATGCACTGACTCTGGGTAATTGGGGTCGGGGCGTTACACAATTCCTTCCTCTTGACTATATCCTTGTGCAACTAGCCATGATTTGTTTCTAACTATGTTTCCAGATTCATCTGGTTTATTTCTAAACACCCATTTAGTGACTATAGTGAAAGTGTCCTTAGGTCATTCAACAAGATTCCAAACTTCATATCTTTCAAACTGATTGAGTTCTTCTTGCATAGATATTACCAAAATTTCATCATTAATAGCATCATCAATGTTTTTAGGTTCAACCTGTGATAAGAAGGATTGATGTTCAACCTAATTTCTAAGAGAAGCTCTAGTCTTTGTCCCTCTATCTAGATTTCCTACAACAGCATCTAAAGGATGATTCTTTAGAATTCTAGTTGATCTAGTAATGGTAGGGCTAGAAATTTCTAGCTCTTCTCTAGGTTCATGTTCATTAGAAGAAAATTCTGGAATAATTCCAGAACTGGTTGTCATTATAGTAGGTTCTTTAGATTTGTCATTAAGGTCCATAACACTCAAATATTCTTCAATATTTTCAAGAGAGGTTTTAGACTCATGTGGATCAGTTTTATCAAACTTTATGTGAACAAATTCTTCCACACACTTTGTTTTTTTATTGAAAACTCTATAGGCTTTGCCGGTTGTAGAATATCCTAAACAGATTCCTTCATCACTCATAGAAGAAAACTTATCAAGATTATATTTTGTATTAAGAATAAAGACTTTTCAACCAAAGACTCTAAAGTAACTTAGTTGGGTTTTCTATTGTTCCAAATTTCATAAGGATTATTCTAAAGAACAGGTCTAATTAAGACTCTATTAATAATATAACAAGTTGTTTTCACAACTTCATCCCAAAAGTAAATAGGCAGGTCATACTCATTAAGCATGGTTCTAGCTATTTTTGAAGTGTTCTATTTCTTCTTTCTACTACACCATTCTGCTGAGGTGTCCTTGGAGCATAAAAGTTATGACTATAGCCATTTTGTGAGCAATAGGATTCAAATTTTTGATTTTCAAACTCATGGCCATGATCACTTCTTAGTGTTTTAATTTTATGTCTGTTAATTTTTTCTACAGACATTGTGTATTTGACAAAGTAAGAACAAGCTTCACTTTTGTGAGATAAGAAGTTTACACAAGAACATATAGAAAAGTCATCTACTAGGACATAGACATAGTGCTTACCATTTAAACTAGAAACTCTAAATGGTCCAAACAAATCCATGTAAACCAACTCGATTGGTTGAGAAGTTAAAACTTCTTTCTTTGGTTTGAAAGACATTTTGTATTGCATTCCCTTTTGACAGGGATTACAAACTTTGTCATTTGGAAACTCAAGTTTAGGTAAGTCTATAACTATGTTCTTCCTAGTTAGTTTCCTAAGTGAGTGTATATGGTTGTGTCATAATCTTCTATTCCATAACCTTGACTCTTTATGAAAGACATTTAAATAGACGACATTTTTCTTAGCTAAAGAATTTAAATCAACTGCATAAACATTTTCATTTCTTAAAGAAAAAAATACTAAAACATTTTTAGGGTTAAAAACATTACAGGAATCATTTTCAAATTTTACATTAAAACCATCATCACACAATTGAGAAATACTTAACAGATTATATTTTAGTCCATCAATAAATAAAACTTTGGAAATTAAAACTAAATTAGTGTTACCTATTTGGCCTATGCCGATGATCTTTTCTTTAGAATTATCACCAAAGGTGACATAGACTCCATCAACCATTATTAAACTCTTGAATCATGAGTAATCCCCAGACATATGTCTTGAACATCCACTTTCCTAATACCATGTCTTCTTGTGGGAACTCTTCATGCAGGTTTCCTACAAAACAGGTTTTGATAAAATATGATTTTGGTAACCAGGTCTTATTGGTTCCAGACAGGTTAGAAATCAATTATTTTGGTACCCAAGTTTTTCTTATGGGTCTCATATAATTTTTAGAGTGATAAGATTTTGAGAGATAAACTCTATTTGATTGATAACTATGTGAATAACTAGTTGAAGCGTATGAATGTCCCGAACAAGAACTAGCAGTATTCTGTCCAGATTTAGGAATAAATCTATTCTTAGTAATCTGTCTCTGTCCATGTTTGTAGCCTATTCCAATAGTGTTTTGGTGACACTTTATTTCCTAGCATTTGATTTAGTGTATCCTTTCCATTTGTGAACTTCTCTATGTCCTTTCTAAGTTGCTCAACTGACATTTTCAGTTCTGTATTTTCCTCTAACTATTGAGCATTATTATCTTTTTCAATAGTAAGTTCAGTTTTAACAGTTGTTGTGAGAGCATGCTGTTTCATCAATGATTTGTATTTATCCTTAAGTTCATTGCATGTCTCTTCAAGCATATTACAATATTCAAATAATTCCTCACTAGTCATGTTTTCAGAATCTGAATCAGATTCTGCATCATCTCTAGAATAATAAGAATTTAAAGAAAGACAATCTAAGGTTACCTCAGATGTGTTTGTCATGAAACACATATTGGCACATTTTTTTTCAGAATCAGACATTTTAGATTCACTTGTGTTGTCTTCAGAAGCACTCTAGGTAGCCTTCATAGCTTTCATGTACTTACTTTCCTTGTAATCATATTTCTTCTTGAATTTTATCTTTGGGTAGTCTTCTTTAATTTGTCCTTTTCTTTTGCACTCATAGAAAACAACTTCATCACTTTTATCTGGCTTTCTCCAGTCCTTCTTCCAATGTCCCGTATTGTCATACTTACCCTTATAATTTGATTTTCTGAAGAATTTCTTCTTCGTATAAAATTTCATAAACGTTCGGGATATCTGAGACATTTCAACATCACTATCAGATTCTGAGCTTTAACTTATTGAACTGTCAGTTTGTATTTGAGCTTTTTATTTGTCTTTTTTCTTTGAAGCAATAGTCTTGAAAGCCACTAATTTCCTTTTTGGTTCATCCTCTTCCTCTTTATTCACCTTGACTTCTTCCTCATACATCATAATCTTACCAATGAGTTCTTTGATAGGTAGAGTAGCAATGTCGGATGACTCTCTGATTAAAACATATATGCCTCTCCATCAGTTTGGTAGACACCTCAATATCCTCATAAATTGTTCCTTTGCTGGAATAGCCTTTCCGAGTGAATTCATTGTATTGACGATTTCATTGAACCTGAGATACATATCAGAAATGGGTTCATCAGTATTCATTTTAACATTATCATATTTAATAGTATAAGTATTCAATCACATTTATTTTACATTGGTTGTTCCTTCATGAGAAAAACCCAAAGTATCCCAAATTTCAAAAGCAGTTTTACAGGCAGAAATTCTATTAAATTCCTCATCTCCTAGAGCACAGTACAAAGCATTCATGGATTTATAGTTATTATTGTAATCAGTCTTTGTAGGTTCATCCCAAGTTGTTCTTTCAGTCTCTGGAATTTTATATTGAGATTCTATAGCAGTCCAGATATCAAAACCCATACTCTCTAAATGAATTTTCATTTTCAATTTCCACTGATCATAGTTTGTACCATTAATGAATGGTGTCCTGTTAGTAGCAGCCCCATCTAGTCTATTATCCATAACTAGATTTTAGAAAGTATAATTAAAGAGATAAAATTTAGAACTAATAGACATTAAAGATCTTTAAAGATGTAACTAAACTCATAGTTGAAAAACAAAGTATTTTAGAAATCCTTAAAAAAACAAAACTTCTGATACCAAATGTTGGTCGGAGTGGATACTCAATAGGGGGTGAATTGAGTTCCAAAAAAAATTTATGTTAAAATATTGTCTCTTTAAAATCCCCCAATTTATAAAACAAGTTAAACTATAGTGAATTTATACATATTGTAGAGGTTCACGTATCTTCTCAAAGATTTATTAGGTCTCAGTTAATTTAACCACAAGATTAAACTATCTTTTGAAACTAACCTACTGATTTACAATAAGTATAAACACTTGCTAATTTAACTTTTAAAGTAGCTTTAAAATAGTTTCGTATTTCAATGTAATAGTAGTGGAATATAAAAGATATATGTAGTATACTTTGAACTTAGATTAAATATTCACAACAGATATAACAAGAGGTTCAGTCTCAAGCCGATACTTAGTCCGCTTAAATTTATATAAATTTGATCCACACCATGGATCGGGGTTAACAAAAGTTTAAAAAACTGTCCAGGACATGCAGGGACCTCTACCACAGTTCTTCATGGGAATTAAATCAAAGATAAGTCCACACAAGGACGTCTTCCACAGTTGATGTGGGTAAAAAAGAGTTAAGAGTTTTGGAGTGAGGATTTTGATATCCCCCAGTTCAGTGTAGTAGACAGTGTGTGTGTAAGATATATAGAGTACACCACACTTCTCGAAAGTAAATAAACAAATCACATAGAGAGAACAGATAATAGTTTAGAAATCTCTAGTGATTAGTAATGCAGCTCTGGACTCGTTGGATACAGCAAAATTGCTTTTGAGTCCTTCTCTGATTTTTCTGTTGAAAAACAGAGTGTCGTAGTCTAGCTTGTGTTCTACAGGAGTGAAAATGATCTCTTGATTCATCGTGTCATCTTCAGTGTTGTTGGATTGCACTCATGATAGTTCTTTGAAAGTCTTACAATCTATTTCTTGCTCGTAATTGTTCTCCTTGTTCAGAACACTGCTCTTGGGAGTGTGTAAGTTCTTCTTGTTGTATCGTTACACATTCACACATGTATTTCATCTTAATCTTCCTTATATTATACGAGTTCTGTCAATAGGAAAGATTCCCTTTTCATAGGTACATGATACGGTTTCCTGACATGCCAACAATTATCATTAAATAGAATTAATTGCATTAAAAACATCAAATACGACCATTACTATTATTTAAATAATATTGAATAAAAGTTACGAAACAGTGTCACAGTGATTATGTAAATGGTGTCTTCTTCACAGTATGGTCTTCATGGTATGTGGTTCACGGTATGTGCTTCACGGTGTATGGGTCATAGTTTGTCCTTCACGGTGTCTGGGTCATGGTTTTTCCTTCACGGTGTCTGGGTCACGGTGTGTCCTTCACGTTGTCTGGGTCACAGTTTTTCCTTCACGGTGTCTGGGTCATAGTGTGTCCTTCGCGGTGTCTCTATACTTAGACAAATATCTGTATTTAGATTTAGACAGTAATATGATGAATATGGATTAAACATAATCATTAGAGAGTAAGAGAACCAGAATCATAAAGTCTAGATAATATAAGTGAGATTTGTGATCATGCATAAGACTTGAAAATAATAAAGAGATTTATTAACATCAATAAGATTAGTTATCATTAAAACATGATGTGTAGTTATTATTGAGATTCAATATCATTAGCAAGATGTTCAATTAAGATTGAGATTAATTAACATTAATAGGATTTGTGATCATTAAAACATGATTAATACATGGGGAGTCCAACCGTTTTTGTAGATAAACTAACATGAAGGGAGATTCATTGAATTGAAATAATGTCTTATCACTACATCAATGCTTATATTTATGTAATGTAAGGATTACATACCCTAAGAATAAATTAAGTACTTCAGTTTAGTACTGAAAAATAAATTTAAATTCATATCCTTTCCCTCCATATAGTTGAATATTCATGTCCATAACTACCCAGAAAAGATCTATAGTTTCCTGTAGTAGGATTCAAATTGATGATTTTATAGAATTATCTATATTGGGAGAAGTGTAAAGTATGTATATATAATAAGAGCCTCAAAATATATTAATATATAAGGAGATTAATATTCACCGATGAAATTTTCTAGATATGATATATGATTATGACTACTTTGTCCATTACCATCATATGATGGTAAATAAAGTACTACATAATACACAGAGAAAGTATCCAGCATAAATATCCAAGATGATTATTAAAGAGGATCTAACTATCAAGGAAATGAAAACTATGGACATGTAATGGATAAATCAATGGGTAACCTTCCACCTACCTCAAATTAATTTTCAACCACAAATTCTGTAGAAGATAAAGATGTTAAATTTGATGATGTAGAAATATAGAATATGGTATAATATATAAGAAAAATTAAATAATTTGAGTTCTAATTTTATGAACAGTGTTTTGTAAAATTTAGTTCTTGATTATAGGTACCATTAAATCCTAATATAATGAATGAGAAGTTCAATGATACACATAGTTAGACCTTATCTATTAACCGAGAGAGAATGTAGATGTATCAACATATACAAGATATCAAATTGTTTGAAATCATGAAAGACTATATCCAAGAATATAAATCAATGTCTCTAGTATATATTGAGTTAATATTGTATGTAAAAAGTACAAGGTGATAATTGAACCATTACATAGACTCACATTGAAATTTGAATAATAAATATTGAATTTTTTACTTTTTATTTAAAGAAAACTAGAAAAAATAATGTTATATGGGTTGGAGTGGGTATTCATATAGAATGATCACATTATTTATTTCTGATAAGAATTTAGAATTAATAAACTTGTAAGGATATACATCAAATAACTTGTGAGTCTACATGAATCTCTACTATCAATTATATCTGATAGTGTTATAAGGTTTTCCTAAATGTTTAGGAAGAGTATCAGAATTATCTAAACATTTATTTGTAATTTCTTATGTCTTATGTCCAGAAAAATTATGGACAATTTATCTACATTATCTAAAAAATAGAATTTTATTTTTAGATAATTATTTATGAAATTTTAAGGTGGATGGTATCAAAATATTCATTTGGTCTAGTTATCATATAATAAATACTTAATCTCTTGTATCAAAATGATGAATATGATCCTATAATGGTATGTGACGTAGAACACGTACATGAGGTGATGAAGTTGGTGAAAACATGTTTATAGGACATAATTTTCGATGAATTGGTTGAACATGTCATGACTATTTGGAAACATGTCATTGAATCTCAATGTTTAAAATAGATCTATAATAACAATCATCTAAGAAACCTATAGTTTGAGGTTAGAGATAAATTATTCCCCAAAATATTGACACAGACTAGAATAATGATTTTTATGAAGAAGGGGCGATATGTACATTGTACATCAGCCACATTGAAACTATTGATCACATTAGAGTTGTGACCATTCAACAGGAACCAGTAAATAACTATCTGAAGAACATGAAATGTTCCACATATCCCTCTTGAAAAGTACAAACTAGAACCTAAAACCAACTGAATACATACATGCTTCTATGAAAAAAATGGAATCTCTTATGATGAGTAGCCAGTTAAGATCATTAACTATAGAGAAAAGGTTCTGCATAATAAAATATTTCCCCTAGTCAACAAACTATGGAGAAACTATATATATGATGAGGAAACCTAGGAACTAGTGGAGTTAATGAATTACAATTACCATTAATTTCATTCACCTTAGATTTTAAATATAAATATCAAATATAAAAATTTATAAGGGGTAATAATATAATGAAAAAATAATTATCATTGGAGTTTCACTTCTGATGTTAATGAATCATATTTATTAATGTAGTACTATATAAAGAACATAAATCACATAATAAAAACTAGAAAAATCTTGTTATATTGATTTTAAAATTAAATTTTTATGATGGATATATTTATATAATAATTAACTAAATTAAAATAGAATTCCTAAATTTAAACTATGAAAAATAAAATATTTAAATTTATATTTTCTCAATCAGTAGAGTAATTTATCTCACAAGAAACACTGTTGAAATAAAGAATAGTATTAGTTATAAAATATTCATCTTTAAAATGAAAATATATATATACCCTTGAGTATAAACATAGTATTATAAGTAATTATTGAAAGATGATGTATTTATAGAAGGTATTGAACACATATGACCATGAAAAATCCTAAACTTATAATTGTATTTTAATATTGGGGAGAGTGACCTGATAGTTGTAATTGTATCATCAACATTAACAATGTAAAATTATATTTATATTTCATATAAAATTAAAATAATAAATATTTATAACATGATACAAGTAAATATAATTTTTAAAAATAACAAAATCTGTGTTTCAATTTTTGGAATAAAATAATTATTATATTTTATTTTCAAAAAAAATATGACTTATTAATACAATTTTTATTTTTATAAAATTTCATCAAAAAATAATATTATGTTTTATAATAATGATAAAAATAATTTTGAGACCATAAAAAATTATTTAATGGTATATAAAATTGATTAGGGACTAAAAATTTGTACTTTTTAAATAAATTTGGATTTTATTCAAAAGGTGAATTTATCATATTTAAAATATATCATAAAATAAATTTCATTATTGGAATCCGAATATAAAAAACGTTAGGTGTGTTTTTTTTGAATTTCTCTAAAATAAATGAATTTTTTGTGAATTGTAAAACAAAACAAAATTTAGAAATTTGAATTATAGAAAAAATACTAGAATAAATGATTCATTACTGATGTACATGACCATTGAGTCATCCTCACAAACACTAATTTCACTATATAGTCATAATATTCATCTCTATGATTATCCTTGTAAAAATATAATAAACTAATGAATATAATATTCAAAAAGAACATATCGATACCACACGTCCCCAACACATGTACTTTCCCAATCTAAGCCTTTCAAAATAAATAAAATTTTCTAAACTCTCTCCTCATATATCCCTAACATCTTAAAATTTCTTATCACTATAATGTTGAAAACAATATTTTCCTTATGTGTATTTTAAGATAGTAAATTTAAGAGCCAATATTCATAGCCTATCTATTTTCAATTAGTTTACTCTTATTTACACTCCCCACATTACCTATACAACATTTCCTAATGATTCCAATTTCAAATTTACAAAAGAATTGTATTTTTTTTATTTAGATATATGTTATTTTTATTATATTATACTCTTATTCTAATAAATGGAATCATCACCCAGATATTGTTGATTCATCGCCTCTGGTGATAGTGAGTTTTCATTTTCATTACGGTATTCATTTTAGTTTTTAATTCAATTATATTAGTTTAAAATTACATGAATATGTATATCATATACTATTAAATATTTTTAATGGATATATAGCCACAATATAAAATTAAATATATTTAGTCCATGTTATTCAGTAAATCCATTCAAAATAAAAAACCCATAGAACATTAAAGCTTTACATAATGAATCATAACAATGTTGGAACATAGTTGGATATTTGGAATATTATAGTTCAATGATGTAAAATAATATTTTTTCTCTTCACATCTGTAATTATAGATCCATTCTAAAAGAACTCCCAAAATTATCAATAAGTGATCTGACCTTAGTACGATGGGAATAATTCCCTCAGAACAACGATATTAAACCATATATCTCATTAGAGTTGTTTTTAATTAATATAATATAATTATATAAAAAAATTAGTAAGAGGGTTTTAATTATGAAAATAATTAATCTAATTTTATTATTTTGAAATTTATGTGAATGTGTTGAATTGTTATAGACAC
Organism: Viscum album; assembly: GCA_963277665.1. Taxonomy (NCBI): domain Eukaryota; kingdom Viridiplantae; phylum Streptophyta; class Magnoliopsida; order Santalales; family Viscaceae; genus Viscum; species Viscum album. Next base: position 618,769,209 of record OY728148.1, on the reverse strand, counting down.
AAAGTTATACACCATTCTAAACCACCATGTTTCTTTTAGGTTATGATCTTTTATTATCTATCTAAAATTATATCTCTATTTAAAGTTATTGAATGCTTCTAAATTCAATATATATGTAGCCTAAATTTATACTAGCATTATTATCCATTACATAGTAGGCGTTATACATGTTTTATATTAATTTATTAAATGCCTTCTTAAAAATAAATCAGGATTAATGAGAATATTTCTACATCATAATCATTTTATGTAACACTCCATTAATGTATTTATCCCCCTTAATGATTTAATTAAATATATTAAAATTTTAGGGACTACGATTCTTTTTTACCTCTTTATTCAAAAATATTTCCATATTTATTCATTTGTTAAAAATAATCAATTGATTCCATAAAAGACTTGTTTGAAATTTCATCTCCATACCAAATTATCTTCCCTTTCACATTATTTTCATTAAAAAGAAAACCATATTTTTATACCTATGAATATTTATTCATATATTAACATAGAAAATATTTAATTTCATTATATATATATATATATTATGAAATAATGTTTTATTGTGTTATGAGGATAGATTATGAAACCCATTACATTGCATGAGTAATTTTTATATTTATTCCATAAGTATTATTTCAATTTATGGAACACATAATCCTATACATGTTATCTTAGGTAAACCTAGATAGTTCTCTAATTCATTAGGTAACATTTATATCTCATGAGTTGATATGTATGTTATTTGGGGGTAAATATAATCCATTATTAGACATTGTCCACCCTATGATGTATCGTCAGTTGATGTTGAATTTTTCTTAAGTTATCACGTTGATTCCACATTTCTAGTTTTTATGATATTGTGACTTAATTTTATTCATGTTATTCTACCATATGATAATCTATTAGACTTTTATATTATGATATCATATTATTCTATTGAAACTATATGATATGTTTTCTTATATTATATATTCCCTTATGGGGATTTTTTGGTCAACCATAATGATTATGTTTTCTCTAGGAAATCGTATATAGTATTATGATTTAAATGGGATTTAGGATATTATTAATCTGATCAAAATAATTATATTTCTATTTCATTTTCATGTTATGGTTTAAAGTTCATAGTTACAAATATACACCAGGTCTATTGATTATTGAGTTTTATTTATTAGATATTTATGTTTAATATTATTAATAAATACATGTAAAATGATTGGGTGGATAACATGATAATTGTGAAAAATACCATAGATCCTTCTTCACTTTAGGTATTTATGGACCATATAATCCTTTCCAAATTTTTATAACTCAACAATTTTCAAATTTAGACTCTAGAATATTTTGTACTATCATCTGTATATCCATATCCTCCACCTACATGTCCTGGATCAATACATGGCTGAATATTTGAGTATTAAATTGGTAATAATAACATTTCTCCCATTATATGATGATTTCAAGGTTAATTCATTAATAAATCCTCAGTATTTGTCCATTTTAATCCTTATCAGGGATAAGGATTCATGGTACTTCCTATTATGAGCATCAAACACCATGTTCTCCATCAAAATAAGGAAATGAAACAGGATGCCATAACCCTTGTTTAACACTAATAATCTCCCTTAAATCACGTGTAATTCCATTTGTGTGAATATATACCTTACTCTATTATGATCATTTTATATTTTATATCAATATATACTATAAAAAACCCATAATTACATGATTCAAAATATTTTTTCACTTTCAAACATTTTAGGTTCCTTTTTTTTTATTTAGGAAAAATATAAAATTACATAAATAATGTTGAAAATCATTGTCCATTTTTTCAACATTTACAATATTATTTTTATTTTTACATAATTATTTCATTCAAAACAAAATTACTCTAATTGATGAAAAAATACATTATTAAAAGATAAATTTCCTCCAAGTTCCTTCTCATATTTAAGACCATTAAAAAGAAATAAAAAAATTTTAATGAGTATTGAAATCATAATAAGGGATATATAAATAATAGAGTCATATTAGTCTAGTGATATATATTAAAAATCATGAAGAAATTGATTTTTTATGATAAAACTTTTAGCAGATATAAAACATATCCATTTGAGAAAATAAAATCTTTCTTAAAGAAATATCTGAAACAAATTATAAATGATAAAAGAAAAATGAAATCAACACAAACATAGTTATTAAAAACCCCTATAGATTTAGAAGTTTTATATTTACCCAACACCAGATGTCTCGAAGCTAGTGTTTTATAATTATTACATTGATATTATTATGAGGAATCAAATCACAATGGACTGAGGGTTTTGAAGTCTTGGATAACCAAATATATTCATGAGTCTTGTATTAATGATTAATGTAAATAAATACATCTAAAATAATAACATAGAGGGAAACATTATTACATATATTATATCTGTATATACTTTTATAGTATGATTCCTGGATTCATAGGGAAAGGAAAAATAATAAGAGTGAGCTAAAATTCTCAATAAGGGTAAACTATATTGGAATAAGAAATGAATCGATGAGAATAGTAATCATGGATTGTAGATAACTGAACACACATACCATGTAATCTATAAAATGAATATGAGTTTATAAAAAAAATATATAGCTCATAAATTCAATCAAATTTTATGTAAATAACATGATAGGGAAAAATCAATATATAATGTTAAGAAATAGAAATATATGGCATTTAATCAAATAAATGAAATGAAATGTGTCCATAGATATGTTGATACACAATCTCATGGATTAATTATTACTAAGTCATAATGAGGTAAATTCATAATTATTGGATGTTATGTTTTTCTAGAACCTAATACCTTTACAGTAATGAAAATTTAAATACCACTAGCTCAAACCCCATTATCTTATATTAGCCAACGAATTTTTTCCCATGTGACTATATATGAATTGTGGGTCTTACATTAACTGGTCCCCAACCTATGGATCATGTATAAACTGATCTCCAGTCCATATGGATTTTGTTAACTTGTAACTAATCCATATATTACATTTTTAAAGAATTGAAATAAAAAATGTGAATTATCATATATTTTTATTAAGATAAGGATGCATGTTTATCAATATTTACCCAAAAATAAAATACCATAAAATATGAAAACATTCTGAAAATTTTTTTACATTTTAGGAAATAATTATATCGATGAAAAATGAAATCGATATTCAGAAGAAATTTAACATCAAATTATCATAAGAAATTGATTGTTCAAGAGGATTAAAAGTAATTAACTAAGTCGATTTGAATAATATCCATTTAAAATCTATTTTAAACCATTTAATGGAAGATTAAAGATGGTATTAATACAACATATCCTAAGTGGAGAAAAATAAATTTTAATTTTAGTTGATGAATTGGATGATTATAAAAAGTTCTTATTGAAATATTCTTGAGGAAAGTATTTCTTTTCTTGATTTTTTTACAAAACATTTCCTTTAAAACTATTTTCAATGAATTCTTATAAATTGGTTTTTCTAAAAGACAATTGGTTCATTTACTAAATATCAAAATAATTTTGGGTTTTCATAAAAGTAATTTCTAAAATATTTAAGTACAAAAGTCTGGAAAATGGTATTATTTCATGGTAAAGGACATCAATAAAAATATAAGAAAAAAATTATTTTTTTTAATTGAAAAACGTTTATATAATTTCATTAAATTTAAACCACATTGAATTATCATTATAATTAATCCAGAGTAAAATATTCATTAAACAATACAAGTTGACCCAGGACACATTAAACAATTTTATTTCTTAAGCCACTTGAAAAAATAAAATTAAATGAAATTTATAATATCATGATAGTAAATAAATTCATGATACATCATTTAAAAGGTAATAATATACACAATATACAAAACTATAGGTATATATCAACAAACAAGTCTCAATGGAATTTAAATTTAAACAAATTCCCCTACCTTGCATTTCATTTTGGGTGAACATCCTCTAAATTAATGTATAAAAAACAAATGTTATTTATCTAACTTCATGACATAATGTTTTCATAGTTAAAATTACTTTTTTTCACTAATTACCATGTTATATAAAACTAATTATAAAATTACATTTATGTTTGGTGTTTTGACCAAATTCAGTTTAATTGTCAAAAACAACTTTGGTAGGACAACTATAGTCAAATGGGTAATTTTATAAAAACTATAAAATAATAATAATAATGAAATAATTATTATAATTATACACTTATAATAAATTTAAATTCATTAATAAAATGTGGTTATGATGAAATATATTAATGTTACAATAATGGAGATGATATGCCATTCATACACATGAGTAACATTATAATTTTTCAATAATCACTATGGAATGAAGATTAAAAAATAATATATTTATAGAATAATGATTATATCATAAATACCATATAATTTTGTCAAATATACTTTTATATATAATTTTTATGATGTAAAAGGTATCACATCGTGTCGAGGAGGCAGTAGTCCACACATCCAAGAATGACAATATTACATTTAAAGTGCATGTAAGGGTAATAAAGAGTGATATATATTATATTTCCAGAAATATGATTAATTTAATAATTTCATATAGAGTTATTTATGTCACATATTATATATTCAAACCATTTTTTATACATTTTGTGTATTGTTATAATGAATCACATTGCTTTAAGGTGGAGGCAGTCCACACATTCATAAATGATGTTTTCATATTTATATAAAAGGGAACGTATAAGGGTATGTGTTTTAAAATAATTACAAAATAATAAATAAATAATAATTCATTTATATAACATATATAAATACATGGTCAATAATAATTAATACCATGAGGGGTGTTAATAGGATAAACGATCAATCATCATTTCGTGAGGCGGTAGTTCATTGAAAACGATATGTTTATTACCTATTAGATAAAGGTATGTCTAATTTTGGGTATAAAACCAAAATAAAAAAAATAAAACTATATTTGAAAAAAAATCATCATATTATATTTTGGATACATTTTTGACACAGTGGAGGATTACATGAATGAAAAGAGATCATTGGAAAATATTTCCTCTAAAATCGATTAACTCCTTGTTTATACCAAATGGAAATTTTGGAAGGATTTCTACCCCATTGGATGATTAAAGGTAGAATGAGGGATTTTGTGGTGTTATTTAGTAACGCAATAGCCAAACCTATATAGTTTGATTTGGGATTGTAATGAGGAGAAGTGGTGGCCTTTAATAGTTGAGGAGGAGTGGCACTATTGTAATACTCTCACAAAAGAATTCCTAACACATTTTTCATGTTTCTAGTGGGTCATAAAAATGTCCAATTTCAAGCCATGATATTATAGGTTTGATATATGGCCATAAAAATATCATGGTCATGATTATATGTCATTAGGGGCCTTAACTCTAAGGTTTAGTTGTTTATTTATCTTAATTTAACCTAAATCATTGTAATTAATTTTAACCACAATAACAAATAGTTTTGGAAAAACAAATATTTTCTAGTATTATACATTATAAATTAGGAGTATTATGAATATGGAATAAATTTTTTAAAATTATAATCATAAAAGTGGATGATTTTTTTTAAAATTTAATCCTGTATACGGAATGATAATGCTGATTTTTAAAATAAAGATGTATGAAAGTTTTATTGATTTTTTAAAATCAATTCTAATGTGAAATTATTTCCAATGAAATATATTGTTTTAATTAAAAAAATTATCTAAATAATCTAAAAAATTAATATTTATATATGTATAAAAATATTAGATGAAAAATCAGTTTTGAAAAAAAATCATTATTTTTAACTTTATTTTAAAAAATGATATTTTTCCAGAAATATCAAAAATCCACCCTAATATAAATCATTTTCTTATATGTAAAATACAAAACTTATTTGGATATATTAAATAAATTAATGATTAAAATTTTATATTTAAAATTGGTTTTCGATTAAAATGTGGTAAAATTGCCTTTATAAAAACATAGGTTTTTTTGTGTGATGTTGGGTTAGTTCTTATATTATTCCTATCGAAAATAATGGATGTGTTTTGAAAAATATTTTATAAAAAATATAACATATATATTTCATTAAAATCATTCACTAATTTTAATTAGTTATTGTAATTAAAAAATACTCTTAGGGAAGCATAATAATATTTTTTAATCCAATTTGTTTTTATTTTCAATTCTCATTTATTGGTAACCAATGAATTTATTTTATAATGATATAAACCATAAATTTTACTAAGTTATTTAATAATATTCATAAATTCTAACATAACAGCTATGTAATATCATATTATATTACATAATAATATTTTAATAATACATTATTATTTGTTGAAATTCATTCCTGTGTGTAAATCAAGATATCGAGGAAGGTTGCTCTTGTGTGTAACAGAAGATATCAAAGTAAATATCTATTTAATTTTAGGGATTCAAAAATAGTGAGTCATTTTTTAGACACTACTTAAAACATTGTTATAATTGATAATTTCATGGTTCTATATTCTTCCCACCATAATTAAATTGCATCCTCGCAATTTAATCACAATTTAGGTAAAATAATTTTTTCTATTTCTCACATTGAAATCCCACATTGTAAGAAGGGTTTTAAATCATATTATAGAACATATATAATGGGAAGTACATAGGGTCCATGGACTACCATGATACTATGTCTCTATTTAGAAGAATGTTATTGGCATGTGGAAATACAGACATGGAGGAAAAGCCTAAATATTTATAATGTGTGTATGAGGAAATAAAACAAAAAAAATTGAATGAACAATAGATACTTTCGGGTGAAAAATTCACAGATCATTGATGATATTATAGACTATTAAATTAATATTAGTCAAGTTATTAGGAAGAAAATATATTTTGAAGTCATTTTTCTAATGTTAGGTGGTTTTTTTACTGAAAAATTATAAGAGTAAATATTCTTACCCGATAAGAATCAATTTCATATGAACAATACTATTTTTTTGGGATATGATCAAATTATAATTCATCACTATTATCCTATAATATAGTTAAAGTTATAACTATTTCTCTTTAACTATATTCCAAAACCAATATGGTTAACAAATTAATCTATTCTACTAAAAGAGATATTATTGGTTCATCATTAACATTTATTATTCAAATTATTTGACTTAAAACAATGAAAATTTACCAGGACATTGTGTAGGTCAATGGTTGATGTGAAACCACTGTCATCCTCCAGTCATGAATTCAAGAAATGTGGCGATTATGGATTTTTTTGGTTGTCACCCTATATATATATTGTCCTATTATGAAACTATATCAATATAATTTCCTAAATAACTATGATTAACATCCGTAATATCAGGTTAATCAATAAATATCATTTTAATAATGGTTTTAAATACAGATATAGTATATAAATACTTTATCCGCATATTTTCACATAGATCATTCATTAGTCTAAGGTTTTTACTTCTTCATTAATTATCAAAAATATCTATAATGGTTTTTAATGAATATGTGAATCATCCTATGAATATCCCATGGAAGTGTCAAACCAGGTGCACAATAAGGCATATTTTCTTGTATTAGCTTACAATGAGTTAGGATTAACACAACATGTCAGTTTTATTACTCCTAGGTACCCATGTTCCAGAGCCACGTTAACTTGTAGTATCCATACAGAGATGTATTTCTAGAAAAACTACATAATCTATATCTATATGAATCTTTATAAATTTATTATATACTTATCCTCAAAGTATACCTTAGGGATATGTTCACTAATCTATGTTTTCATTAATATAGTCCCCAAGGTTTTATAATCTTCCTCTAATACTAACAGTAGTGACCTGACCCCTAAATATCTAGAGTAGGTGACTTCTGTTAATAACATTTCCATGATTACATTGAATCAAGTCTGGAAGGTCATATATTTTAGTAGTCATGGTGAACTATATATATACATGGTTCTTTTAATTTAAATTAATAAACTTGTTGCGACATAATTTAATTCATCTTTATTTATAAATAATCTGAGGATAACCACATAAAAGATGACTTTATTAAATCTAGTGTGTCCCTATATATATTTTATTATATTCTTCTTAGATTCTTCAAGAATGGTTACATAATAAGGATGTGTTAAAATTCTTTTTAAGGGTAATATATTGAAAAATAAATAATAAATGAATGGTACTTTCAATAATGGAATATTATATAATTTAAAACATTTACCATGTAATATATAAACATAATGGAAGTGCATAAACAATTTGGAATGGTAATAACTAGAAATAAGTCCCATTCAAATAACTAGATAATAAAAAATTAATATGGTAAAGTTATAATTTGAAACACATTCAATTAAATAAATTATTTAAAATAATATGTATCCATATATATGTCGTCTCAAAATATCATGGATTTATAAAAATTGAAACTAAAAGAGGTAAATGCATAATTATTGGACTACATGTTTCCCAAGAATATGATACCTTTACAATAATGGAGGATTAAAAAGTAGAGGTTAAAAATAATTTTCCTAGCCTATCTAAATAATTTTATCCAATAAAAAAAAAATCATTGTAAATATTGCATTAGCCATGCCCCAAACCGTAGAGCTTGCATTAACCAGTCTCCTCCCTATAGGTTATGCATTAACTAATGGCCAACTAGTATATTGAATGTCAAAAACATTTAATAAACAATGTGCCATATAAAATATCCATATTGATTAAAGGATACAAATTTATCAATATTCCGCCAAATAATAAAATAACATTAAATGTAAATTTCATATGAAAAATGTATATGGTCAAGAAATAATAAAATGAACAAAAAAACGATATTGGAATTCAGGGGAACTTCGATGTCAAATGATCATAAAAAATTTATTATTTTAAGGGGATTAAAAAGAAGTAATGAAGTAAATGTTTATAATATCTTTGGCCATATCAATATTAAACCACATAGAAGAATATTATGCATGGAATCAATACAAAATATCCCAACTAATGTAAAATAAAGGGTTTTTATAATTAATGAATAGAAATGTTATAAAAAGAACATTATAACTCCTTCTTGAGGAAAATAAAATTTTATTTATAAAACATTTTAGAAAAAAAATCATTAAAAACTTGTTTTAAAAATAAATTATAAAATATGGTTTTGTAGAAGAAAACAGTTTTCCAACTAAAGAGGGAAGTACGGTCGTGTTTTCTTAAAAACATTTTCCAAATCATTTCAGAACCAAACAGTGGTAAAATTGTACTACTTACTGAAAAAGGCCATCAAAAACCAGATGATAATAAAATTAATTGGGCTATTCTAATATGCTCATATAATTTTATTTAATGGAATCACTATTTAATTTTCATTAGAATTATTATAGAGGAAAATAATCTTTAAACATTCCAAAGACTCATATTCCACTTTAAAAAAATTTATATCATAATCCCCATGAATGAATAAAATTAAATAGTAGTTATATTTTCATGGGATTAATTTTATTCATGATATATCATATTATATGTTAGTATATACACTATATAATATAAATTAGTTTCATAACAACAAATATGTCTTGGTGGAATGTAAATTGATACAAAATCTCTAACCTTGTGTTTCCATTCGAGTGAATGTCCTTTATCATGATATATAATATACATATGGTAATTATAAAGATTCATTATATCCTTTTTAATGTTTTTTATTTCCTATATATAACTTATTACATTTTCATATATTAGTCTTAAAAAATTACATTTACATTATTTATTTTTCCCAAATTCGGTTTATGTGTCATGAACAAAATTTGTTGGTTGAATATGTTCAAATGGGTTAGTATATATAATATTTATATTAAGAATCATTACATAATTATTATATTTATATATTAATTATAATTTTACACACAATCATTAAATATTTTCATAGAAAATCAATCAATGATACAATGATGAGGATTGTAGGTCGTACGTAGCTTGAGTAACAATCTCATTTTCCAGTATTGGTCATGGAATGAGTGTAAGTAGAATAATAACTTTATTAAATTTTAATTATATCATTAATAACATATTATTTAATCTTATATTCTTATATAAAAAAATCTTGTGATGTAAAAGGTATCACCTCGTGTTGAGGAGGCAATAGTCCTCACCTCCAAGAATGATATTATAACTTTTTAAATGTATAGAAATGTAATAAAGAAAATTATATTGATTATATTTCCATAATGGTAATATTATCATGAATATAATATATTTTTTTTATGTCACATGTTTTTATATAAAAATATCATTTTTAACATCACATTTATAGTGTGAACGAATCACATTGCTTAAAGGATATGGTAGTCCACACTTCCTGAAACGATGATAAATTATTTATTTGAAATTAAATGTATATGATTTTTTAATTTAAAATAATAAAATAAGGATAAATACATAATAAATATCATATTTAATATATATAAACTAATTTCCCATCAAAATGGACACCATGATATGTGGTAATATGAAAACTGAAGAATCATCATTTCGTGAGGTGGTAGTTCCTCATAAATGAAAATATTATGATCGTTACCCTTTAAAGGGAATAGAATGATAATGTAATTAGAATCATTAATAAAAACATTATATTTGGTATAATTGTTTCATCATATAATACTAAATGGGTGGAGGAGTAAATGAAATATAAAAGAACATATGAAGATATTTCATTATAAATCGAGTAAATCTATTTGGTTAATATCAAATGGATTCCATCAAAATATTTCATCCCAAAGAAAATATTCAAAGTAGAGGAGAAAGATGTTGGAATGATATTTTGTTATGATCATGTACATATCTATGTGGTATAATATTTGTGAGTTATGAGTACAAGTGGTGGACTTTTATAGTGGAGTAGGAGTTGCACTCTGGAAATGTTGTGACAAAAACATTCCTACCACATTTTTCATGTATATTGTGTATCCAATAATAGGCCAATATTGATAAAATAGAATATAGGGTTGAAATATTGCCATAATATAAATCTATTAAAATTTTACATGTCATTTTTTCCATTACAGATTAGGTTTAGTCTCTTATAAATCTTAATTTAACTTTAATCACTGTAATTAATTTTAATCACATTTCATAATATTTTTTTTAAAGAAGATGGTATTATTTTAAATTATAAATTTTATATTCTAAATATGTAGTCTGTTTTTCCAAATTCCATTAACATAAGTGAAATAAATTGATATAAATTTTATCCCACATGCAGGATGATAATGCTCATTTTTAAGTAAAATGTCTGAAATTTTAATAATTTTTATTATCAATTTCATATTCAGATTCACTATAATGAAATAAATTGTAATAATTGATAAACTGTTATCTAATTATATGATAAATTAAACGAAATTAGAATTTATATTTATAATTAAATTTGATGAAATTAAAATTTTGAAGTAAAATTAAGTATTATTAACTATTCATTGAAAATTGACGTCTTTCAAAAAAAAATATAAACAACTCACCCTAAACTAATTTTTATCATTATATTTAAAAAAGAAAAATTATTTTCAATTATTAAATAAATTAATTCCTCAAAATTCAGATTCAAAATTGGTTCTACATTAAAAGGTGGTAATATTTACCTTATTAAAATATAGGTTTTTATGTGTGAAATTGGGGTTGTTCTTATATTATTCCAACAAAATATAATGTATAAATCTAAAAAATATTTGATGAATATATAACATATATATTTCATTTTAATTATTAATAATTATAATTAATAATTTTTATTAAGACAAATCCCTTTTGGAAGAATAATACTTTTATATTTTATATCGAATTCACATTAATTGGTGACAAATGAATTAATTTTATATTTATACTAAGCATAAATTTCATTTTTTTTAATTAATCATATTCGTAAACTCTATCATAATGGCATGTTTATATCATATTATATAAATAATAATATTTTAATAGTACATTTTGATTTGGCACAACTCAGTCTGGCATGTAACTCCAACTATCAATGTTGGTCGCTTTTGTGTATAACAAAAGCTAAAATGAAGGTCCCTCTCCCATGTGGTGAATGAAAACATATTGTTACAAATAATAAATAATATTGAATACAATTTTTACATTCAAATTTCAGGTTGTTACATGTTTACATACATTCCATAATTTATGGAATCAATTTTTTTAAATAATAACATTTATAAATAATTAAATCAAAATAACGGATAATTATATTCATAACCAATTTAGAATCATGTTAACCTATGTTGGAATAACTAAATCCAAATAAATTCAATATGGGTAACCTATCTAGTAATCTCTACCATTTTCTCCATAAAATAGTATTTATTATCCCTTGCCTTGGAGACCTATATCATGCTCACCCATCCTCATGTGATATATCAGGGTAACTCATCATCATATATAATGTTCAAGTAAAATATCATGAATTATGAATTTATTAAATTAAACTTCTTCATCATAAAAAAAATTAAAAAAACTCATTTAATTCACTAAAAAATTACCTTTCCATTTTCAAAAAAATGATGATAAATATCCATTTTATTTTGAAATCCTGTTAAAATAAAAAATGAACCGAAAAAATTAAAATTTAATTCAAATTTATAACCAAAATCAATCCTTCCAGAGTAGGATTCATATTTTATAATGAACACGACAATAAGAAATCCCACTAATGTCTAATACGTAAAAACATAGACATTATTAGACTGTTTAAAAAGTAAATAAAATGAAAAACATTAAAAAAATTATATTTCAATAAACTATATGAAAAAAATTTGTTTAAAATTACATTTTACCACCCTTGATGTATTAAAATTATTATTCGTAAAAAAAATTTAAGAACATGTAAGAAAAATATTAGAAATGAGTATATTGAAAATGTTTTTAAATAAAAATATCTTATAAATTTGATAAATTTTGATAATAAAATATGTTAAATAATTAAAAAAAATTAATTTGAAAAATAAACTACATTTTTAGTAAATGGGTGATAAATGGAATCCATAAGGCAGATCATAAAACACATAAAATAAAACATGTGGTTAAAATTACATAAGTCTCAATGATAGGAAATTTAGATTGGAAGTCCCTTAATATAAGGAAAATTAAACATGTTATATTCTTTAGCTCCTGAAGAATTATATTTTATTTGTTATTTACCTTTTTAAGAACCATTTTTATGCTCATTACACTATAATTATCTATTATCAGTCATCTTTGACCATGATTTTTTGTTACATTGTCTTTTAAGTTTGTGTTAGTTTTTTAGAAAATATTTTTATCATAACCCCTAATCATCATACAAAGGATGATCATTATAACACCACGAAATTTTTGGGAATATTTTTTAGTCAAATTTAATTTCTATGATAGATTGTGTTACACGCGACTCGGAGAATAAATGAATCCTGAAGTAATATAATAATATTATTCAATGTTATAGTTATAACTAAGCAATTATATTAGTGGGTATAGATAAGATCAAAAAATATATAATATACATAAATTTATTAATAAATTATAAATAAGTAATCACTATATTTTTATTAATGTCGTTTTATTATTCAAAATTAAATTCTCTTTAAAAAAAATATTTCATGATATTGGGAAAAACTGTTAAGATTAATTTATAAATAATTTACAAATATTAACAAATTTGAATCCATTTATAAATCACCACACCAAAATTACAATTGGATACATTTTTTTAGTAATTTTTAAAAATATTGATTTTGTATAGAATATTTCAAAATAAATTATTTTTTGAAAATTGGATTCTATTCAAGCATTTAAAAAGATCATTTTTTAATTGTTGAAATGTATAATTTTGGTATTATGTATTTCAAAAAATAAAAATAATTCAGTCGAATAAAATTTATGTGAAAAGTTAGTGTAAAAACATTTCTATATATAATAGAATTATACTGAAAAACATTTCATTTTGCCACTTTTTTCTATTAAATAATTTAAATGATCACTATTAGTGAATTATTTAATGTAATTCATAAATTATATACCCAATAAAATTTCTCATCATTTATAATATATTTTTTGTCAAATGGGTTACGAAAAAATATTGTTTTGTACAAAAAACATTTTTAGATATTTTCATCACAATTTTTGGACTTATATAATTAATTTCTACCACATATAGATTATTTATTCAAAAGAATGGATTACATATTTGTAATGAGTATGTTCAAATATGAAAATTGGGTTCCATATATTTTATTTAAATATGAGTATTAACCATGGTAAAATTGCTCACATTGATGATGGGTAAATCAGATGTTAAGAATAAGAGATATGGTTATAATGTCTCATTGTAATTAATTTATATGTATTTAATTTTTAATCTGATCCCATTAGGATCCTAAAATAGTATTTTTATAGAAACCCATCCTAGAAATTGATCAATATAAAATGTAATGCAAATAATTTTATAAAGCCTATTCGGGTGAAACACTCGCGATGCTCTCTTCCAGTTGATGACAACGGTGACTACAACACTAGCTCTTCCCCCCTTTGAGGGGGAGGCAGCATCAGCATCCCTTGGGAGTGAAAGGCCCTCATTCTACCCCTTATCCAATCCTAACTATCTTCCATCATTTCATAAAGAATCGTTAAGCCCTAAAGTCCCAGAACTTGTTGATGGACTCCGTAATCTTCAAATATTGACTTTTGAGTTTTCAGAAACCATAGTGCTACTGAACCTCACACTTGTTCCTTGACTTAAGCAGAGAAGACCTTTCATTGATTAATTTGGCAGATTCATCTTAACCATATGGGATCTTTAAAAAGGGAAACAGTTTTCTTACTTGACATCAAACATATCAAGATTCTAATTGAATTAGAGGTGGTCCTCATGAAAGCCTAGTCGGGGTCCCCTCGTATCATCAATGAGATTCACTTTTTACTAATATGATGGTCCTTAGACATCCATATGAAATTTTATTCTCCCTTTGTGGTGGTTTTGGTATGATTCCATAATCATCCTTTATCTTTTAAAAATAAATATGTTATGAGAATATTATCATACCTCGTTGGTAGGTTTTTATGATCTAATTTCCACACTGAGTAAGTGTGTCATTCGGTCAATCCTCGGGTTTGTTTAGAAGTGGACGCATTATGATTACCTTTAAATTTGTTTTGAATACTATTGGTTAGGAATACAGGTGCAAGAAATAGGTGATTTAAGAGAATAGGACTGAGTTTTGTTCGTTATGCAATTATCAGGGACACTCTTCGGTGGTTTTCTGAAGGGGACCCTCAACCAAGGAGCTGGAGACCCATCGTTGGGAATCCTAGTATATGGAAAGGTGGGAGGAAATATCAAACAGTAAATCCTATGTGGTTTACTAGGGGGTAGGTCCGAAAAAGATGAAACCTATTTCAGATGGCATGGGTGGGGAATCATAGTCATTGCATCCTTTAGAGCAATAATTCTTGGATGGGGTTCACAAGGTGACTGAGTTGAATGTTCATGGTCCCAATCCAATAGAACCTACAATGTCCCAAGCTAATATGAATTTGGTCAATTTGTTTAGAAGACTGAGGAATGATTTGGTTTGGCCTTCTAATATGTGATTATGGAGGGATTCGGATTTGATCCTTATGGAGGATCACAGGGAATAACACAGAAATGGATCTGCAGATGTTAGGGAGAAACTGGTGGATGGATACGAGGTCATCTCTACATTGGATGTGGCCATCCCAGTCAAAACTATATAAGTGGTGGGATTAATCTCTTCATCCTTGAAATTTCTTCATTTGACCAATATGTTTGATGGCCTTTCTGATGTAGCCTTGAATCTTGATGATGTAGAATTTGTCGATGCTGATTGGGTCTACAAGGATATTCCCATTGTTAATGGTTTAGGTCATGAGGAGGCCTCTATGTTTGTGGAAGATCCTCAAAATCTTGATATCCACAATCTACCATGAAAATATTATTACATAAGGACAGCTGTTTAGGGAGAGGGAAATGAAACTATCAATGATAATGGAATTTTGGTTATGTGTCTTTTGATGATAGAATCAAACACGCCTAAAAAGGGATGGAGAATGATAATGGGTGCAGGTAAAAATTTTTAAAGAATCTCTTTGGCCAAAGGAGGAATATTTCTGGTGGTAATGAAGAAAGTCATAGTGGTTTTACCAACCATTCCTATAGTTAAATTGCAAAATGTGGGGATAAAATGATGACTGAGGATGGAGTAGTGTTGTTTGCTACTCCAAGAAGAAGAACAAGGAAGTACTACTCTTATCTTATTAGACCAGTGAATACAATAGCTTCCGCAACGCTGAATCATGAGGTGATCCTTGATATCAAAAAAGATTGAATTTTCAAGAAACCTTGTCCAGGGTTCCTCTCACTGGAACAAATGAAGAGTCAAGACAAAGGTGATAATTTTTTGAGGTAGTATAATCCTTCATCTGAATTGGAATCAGCAACTGTATAGGAGAACGCCCATGTTGGGTGTGGTTAAAAGTATGGATATTATGACTTTTACTGGTTGTGCTGGTATGTTCCAGTAGTTTGATTGCATTCTATCAGATTGTGGTTGTTTTATGTTGTGATCTTGTAGGATTTATCACTTTTCCTCAAAGTGATTCTTGGTTTCTCACATTTCCTAAAAGTTTTTTAAAATAAAAAATTTAATTTTCAGTAAGTGTAACTCATTTAGTTTTAAATATCTCTTATATGTCCACATTGGGAAAAAATCAAGTCATTAATAAATATAAATTTATATTTTTATTAATGATATTATTTTTATGATATGAATATATTAATAAAATTTATAAATTTAATAATACATTAAATGCTTTTGTACTGCTAATACAATATTTATCAATTAATGAAAAAATCAGATAATTTTTTTTAAAAAAAGTTAAATTGATATAGTTTGAATGATTTAATTTTTTATATGACTTTCATAGATTTATATGATGTATTATGTCAGTTTTATTGAATTTTATTTTAAATAATATTTATTATTGATATTTTAAATGTTATATTTATTTAATAGTGTTATAAATTGTATTGATGGTATTTTATAATAAATAATATTTTATTAAATGATATAAAATTCATAAGAAATCAGTTATTTAAACCAATTAATTGGGTATAGTATTAAATATCAACCATGGTCTCTTTAAGACATCATTTCTAATTTTATGTAACATTATTTAACGTTAATTTTTATAATACATTAATATGACAATAATTTTCAAAATGGATACATTATTATTTTAATAAATTCTATTATTGACTATAAAAAACTTTCTTTTTTTATACACTAACTCATGGTTTATTACAAAATTTAAAACATAATCCAACCTTGAATATTTATATGTCTACTGTGTTTGTGAATTAGATACATTACATCAAAATTTAAATAGGAAAAACATCATCTTTATTTAAAACTACCATAACATGATCGCTCTTAAAACTAAAAATGATAACATTGGGAAAAACATAAGAAATGGGTCATATATAAATCATTTTAAGGGAAATAAAAACATAATAACATGAAGATAAAAGAAATTTTATACTATAGGCATGCTCATGGAGAATAAAAGTGGTGAGAGTCATAAAATGAACAATAATACATTATATCACATGATATAATGTGAAGTTTGTGAGACATCTTAAAACGCTGCATCATAAACATAGGTCAAGGATATATAAAAATAAATCATGATATAAAAAATATGATAAAGTCATCAGGTTCTCTCCCTTTCCCGATAAGAAATCTCATGAGACTAAACATTAAATAATTCATTGGAGTGCTATATAATTCCGGGTGAACTCGTCACTTTCATTTCATTGTCATGCTAAATTGTGTCACAAAACTGATACCATATATTTTCATTAATCATAATATCTTATTCCATGATGAAGGAGTTTTGACTTCATACATTTAGTCCTCATTTAAAATAATTATAATTTTTAAATGTGAAAACTGATGATAGGAAATTTTTATGGTATACAATACATAATTGTTTTGGCATAGAAAATTGTGTTGAAATTTTGGTAGCAGAAGGGATTAAAATATAAATTGATAAAATGTACTGATGAAAGAGAAAGGAGTACATCATCATTTTTACATAAATGGTTTAGGAAATGGGTTCCAAAAATTCATATATGAACATTGATAATTGGGATATATAAGCTATATGATAATAAAGAATATTTTAAAAAGTAGGAAGATGGGAGGATCCCTAACATGAGTTTGTTACCCAAAATCAATGAGGGAGGATTCTTGAGAGCATGGAAGTTACATGGGTGGACTCTAGAGATAGTAGGGAAGAGGAAGAACTTTCTACAATGATTTTTACTTAAGATGAATAGGATATTGGATGCTTTTAATTGAAAAAAGATTGAATATTTCTTTAATAATTCTCAAACACAGGTTTTGAATCTATATAATAAAATATCCAAAACCAAAAACCTAATAATTATTAATTCACATGTTTTATTACAAATGGGAGTTTTCTAATTATTTTATAAGACCAAGGGACTAACATAATAAAAAAATACTCTTTCTTATGTTGAAGGGATTCATACTCTTAGAGAAATGATTTAAAACGATTAAAATATATTTATTTTTTGTAGGATTAAAAATGAATTTGTAAAATTAAAAAAATAAACAAAAATTATAATTATTTAATGGGATAAAATATATTTAGTTTTGGATACAATTTAAAATATGTATTACACCACTATTTTTCCATTATGATTTCATAATATACATTGTATATTTATAGGTTATTTAATTTTTACCCAAAAAGTCGGCTTCCTCATAAAATTATAAAATACTCACCATTGTATAATTTTGAGGCTATTATTAAAAAATATAATATTTATTTTACCTAAATAAATTTCTAAATATTTTAATTTTCATTTTTAAAATAAGCATCGTCTTTTATTGAGATATGTTAGGGTTTTTTACGATAACAATTTTCAAACCCTAATAAAAATAAAAATTGATTTGAAAAAAAAATATTTTAGTTTATATTTAATAATAGTTATTTAGAAATATTATTGAATAAAAATATTATTTTCATAAAGAATCCATTAATTCATTAATCTAAATTCATTAATTAAATTTGCATACTAGATAAAATACAATTTCTGTTTAATTATATAAAAATAAAAAACAATATTTTAAAATCAATTACGGGATAAAAATAAATTAATTATTCTATAAAAAATAATCTACAAACTCATATATGTAGGTTCTTGAAAAATATCATGTTAATTCACTAGAAAACACTGTAATAGTATGGTATGTGACTTTGATACCTTTAATGGATGGTTTAGTCAACATCCTTTAGCTCGTGATCTTGATTAGCTTGAGCTTCTCTCATAAAGAGTTCTCTCATGCATATGTTTTTGGATATCATCATGGGGTTGGTCAAGGAAAAATACTAGTGGTTCTATAACCCACATAATCTTTGATAAATGGGATTCAATGGTATTATCCTATTGTTTGAAGCCATCACTTCATTTGCCTTTGTGAATTGGTTTTGTTAAAACCCTATATTTATAGTAATCATGTGATAATTTTTTAATGACTATATTATCAATGGTAATGATTCTTGCTGATACTTTAAAATCTAATATGATATAAAGAACCAAAAAATCACATTATTTTTCTTTAACTATTTAATATAGTAAAAAAATTATATAAATCAAAATGGGAGTTTTATTTATAATAGTTCACATCGTTACAATCAAACCACCTTACAAAAATATTCCCTTGAAATTTTCATTTTCCACAATAAAACAGATGATGGTAACTCTATTTTGTCACATCCTTTAGTTCACACAAGACTTCCCCCAATATTTATTTTATCCAGAACAATTATTAAATGATCATGTTCATATTCCATAGAAAATTGTCTATACAATCTAGGATCATCACTAACTTCTCATCATAATAATGGTCACTCTCCAATGGTACCAACTATGGATTGAGTACATGTTAGGGGTATGGTATGTTGAGTCAATAAGGTTTTCCTTATAACTTCCCAATTCCTTCTTGTTTTGAAAATCACTAACACCTTATACATAAGAAAAGCTATATTTTATTTCTCTAAGGAAAATTTCCTTCCTTAAAGAAATTTACCCTAACCTAGATTTCCTTATACATAGCAATATTTTTGTTTAGTATAAAAATCGGATTCATACCCAAAAACCTCGGAATCATATAATGCTAAGATATGAGGAATTCTTTTTTAGGATCTGAATTCTAGATCTGAACTGTATTGAAGATCCACTCCGAATTCTGGATACAAACTCTAATAAAGTTCAAATACGAATTCCTTTTACGAACTCAAACCAAGTTCAACTCCGAATTCTGGACTCAGAACTTTTACTAGATTAACTATGAACTTTTACTAGTTCGACTCTGAACTTTTATGAGTTTGACTCTGAACATTTATGAGTTCAACTACAAACTTTTACTAGTTCGACACTAAACTTTTACAAGTTCGACTCTGAACTCTGTAAGTTCAGATTCTGAACTCTGTAAGTTCAGATTCTGAACTCTCATGAAACTAGACTACGAATCTCCGAAGAAATTCAGACTCCAGATTTCTATAGAATTCAGGTTCCGAATTTCTATTAAATAGAATTCGAATATCCTTTTTATTATAGACTCCAAATTCCATTTTGGTTAGACTCCGAAATTTAATTTTCTTACATTATGAAAATTAGTTTTGCTTATGATTACACTTTTTTCATTATAAAATGATATTGACCATTCTGTTTCTAACTGACCATTGGTTTAGTGACATGTGTACAAGTCCCTCTGAAATTGAAGGAAAATATGACCATTGGAGGAGGGAGCCGACCATTGGAAATTTTTCTATAAATAAGAACTCATTTGAAAGAGCTCGATACTGATCTTTGAAAACTTGTGCTTACCTGCTGTTGAACTGATTTCGTGAGAGAGAGGATGTTATCAACTCTCAAGCTTCGTGAAGAAAGTTTAAACTACTTGTTCAAACATTTCCTTGTATATATTTCTTCGTGTGACTCCATATATTGGTGATTACATTCGGGGGATTCCAGGGATAGGAAGACAAAGGTGCCAACTACCTTGAAGTTCGAGGGCTTCCTTCCTAAGGAAGACAGAGGTACCAACTACCTTAAAGTTAAGGGTTTGCGGGGATAGCAAGATAGAAACTCTGATCTTTGTATCGAGGGCTTACCCTGGTGTGGGTAAGACAGACTTGCTTGAAGGTTTAAATCAAGGGACCTTTATCCAAGGTTGTTGGATACCCTTCTCTTTGGGTTAAAATACTTATATCTTGTAACTTTTAGTTTTACTACTTATTTTTCTGCTGCATTTTGTATTGTAAGGAAAGAATAAAATTCTTATATTTCCATACACTTGTACTCTGATTAATTTATATTTTATAGGCATTAAGGTAGAACCTCATATTGTAAACTTTGGTTAAGTTTCAATTTCCGGATCCATATTTCAGGAACCAATTTTTTAGAATCACTTTTCAGATTCAAGCAACTGTATAGAACTAGAAGTTCGTAACTTCATACCCTATAACAATTCATCGATTGGTGTTAGAGGTGTTGAGAATTTGCTTAGTTTACCTTTGTTAAACTTAGATCATTCCTTGTTTAAGGAAATTTTTAAAGTGTACAATTCCCCCCCCCCCCTCTTGTATATTGATCATCTACATCATTATTTTGATCCTACATTTGGTATCAGAGGGAGGTTTCTGAAATACTTATACTCACATATAAGTTTATTCCTTGCTCAGTTTTTCCTTGATCCATATTTTCCTTGCTAAGGAATATTTTCCATGATTCCAAACTTTTGTTATTAACAAATTTTTGTGTTGAAATACTTTCTTAAAGATGGTAGGTTTAAATGTTGTTTCCATCGACAACCTAAATCTTACAAGACCATGAATTTTTGATGGAAATGATTATGAATACTGGATAGATTGAATGAAGACTTTAGTTATCAATACCGGGGTAGATAATTTTTTTATTCTTACTGGAGGATATAAATTTCTTGATAAGAAGTATGTGCTTTCACAAACCAAGAGAAGCATGATTATCAATTAAACTATAAGGTACACAATACTCTACTATGTTCAATGACTAGGAAGATTGTACCCAAATTTAATCATGTGAAACATCTAACTGTATATAGAAAACTCTTTAAGTTACTCATTTTGGTACATCTAATGTGATTGAGACTAGAAGAACTATGTTGAGAGCTGAGTATCATGGTTTTAAATTTTCTTACGGAGAACCTATTTGAAAAGTGCAATAAAGATTTATTACTGTTGTGAATAACATACAATCTATGGGAGAGAATGTTCTGGATGATTAAGCATTAATTGACATGATCATTGATATTATTCCCAATGAGTGGGAATAAAAGAGAAAAACTATTGATGAGAATAGGACGGATACTCAAATTTCCTTAGATGAGCTGTTTGGAACTCTTCTCCAACATGAAACATGAATGAAGAGAGATGCTGACAACATCAAAAAGAAGAATGGGAATGGTACTGTTTTTTTACTACAAAATCAAATCACACTATGACTCTTGAGATAGTAACCAGATCCATGTCTAAGTAGGTTACTATCAAATCTGAATCTAGTGAGAGTGAAGTCTCTAAAAATGAGTTAGAAAATCTTGCTCAAAAAATAGACAAGATAGCTGGTCAATGAAATTTCAAATCCAGGTATAAGAAGAAGGAAAGGAATGATAAGAATGATTCAGAGGTCACTAACTATGAGTGCAAGAGAAGTGGACATATATGACCTGATTACCCTATTCTTAAAAAGAAAGAAAAAAAGAGAGACATTCTGAAAGGAACATAAAGATGTTCTACAAAGCTAAAGCTAAGAAAAGTCTAAAAGCTAATACTACTTGGAGTTCTAGATGTGGAGACTCTTCAGAAAGAGAATCTTTGAAATATGTTTCATCAGCTCAGAACAATATGTTATTCATTGCTAATACTTGTTTCCACATACATGTCTTATGGCCAAGGTACGCTATGACGAGGCTTTAACCAATTTATCTCTTGGTAAGAATTACGATTCTGAAAATAGTACTTCTAATGAAGATACTTCATCCTCAGAAAATGAATAACCTTCATATGAAGAAGTATATAGATTTTCCATGTTACATTAAGATAAAAATTGTAAAATTTCCACGAAATTAGACAGGAAAATACTAGGGAAGAAATTCTTACAAAAGAGATTTCAATTCGTTCTTCAAATCGTAAAGATGAAGAAGATCTTATAGAAAAACATTCTAAAGACCTTGAGAAAGAAAATTCTGATAAAGAATATCTTTATAAATATCTTAAGAATGCTATTTCAAAAATAAAAATCTTTGAGGAAAAATCAAACTCTAAGGAAATGATTCCCAAGGATAGGAATTTAGTCATTTGAGTAAAATCTGACATTTTTTCCCTAATGAAGCTCCTTGTCAATTTTACCTCTGGGAAGGAAAATTTTGACATGATGTATTCTCTAAAGAATCTCCTTGCGATAATGACGTGATTTTTTTTTTAATTATAATTAGATGAAGTGAATTTGAGTCTTTTCACCTTAGAAACTATGTTGTGTAGTTTAATGAACTCTTTTCCACGAAAATGGGAAATATAATATTTAAAGCTAAGAATGATAAGAAAATTTATCTATATTGGTTTAAGATATATTATACATTTACAAATAAGTAACAAATTAAGTTATATATAACATATCAGCTTTGAAGACACAAAAATGGTTCCCCAAGAATGTGGGATATAAGGCCTCAAGCACAAAACCCCATATTCCAGTGGCTACTAAATAATACTGAGGCTCTATAGGTTTTAAAGATGAGAGACTATTCCCTATGATCTGAAATTAATATTGCAGAAGAATAAATAAATTAATCAATCCGAATATAATAGAAACAAATAATAAATAATAACTAAATTAATAACTATGGATGATCATGCTATAATGTACAAGTAATAGACATAAAATGACTGATATAATAAATAGAGATAGGGTGAAATAAGAAAATAAATAAATAAATAAATAATCTGTCTCTTGGAGGGAGCCCGTGTATATAATTGACCACTGATCTAAAACTCCCATGTTCAATCCTAGTAAAAATGAAAACATTGCATATCATAATTGATGATATTGAACTTAAAGACATGAGATCTATTTAGGAACCAACCATAAGTCTGGACAGGGCGTGATCTTTACTCAATAGGCAAACACCACCAATGTCTTTTTAAATCTATTCCATGAACATGATACAATGAAATGAATAGGTGTAAAAAAATTAAAAAAGAGTAATGAAATAAATAAGTGTATACATGTTAACATAGTTTCCTTAAAGACACCAAGGCAACCATACATGCTTCGACCTAATATGGACACTATCTTAACATGTTAAAGTAGTTAAGAATATATATATATATAACAATTTATATATGTTTTTATAATTCTATACAATATATGTATCAAATTATATAGCCATATATATATATGTAGTACTATCACAGACCTAATGCATAACTTAGGCAACCTTGTTTAATCATAAGTTACCCATAGAGTTAAAGGGACACCATGTCAAAGTATCATAGAAAATATTGTACACCATAATGAGTATCATAGGTATTCTAGGACATTATTCCATGAAATAAAGCATAATAATGAGAAATGTCATGCCCAATATAAAAATGAGGGGGTAAGGAACATCATGTCTGATAGCGCAGGCGATGTGAAATTCCATATCGAACAAACACAACCATCTGGACTACAATTCTTGATTCACAACCCTTGAAGAGGTCCCACTATAATATTCTAGTTTATGTTAGCCTCACTTTCCTTATTTTCAGTCATCCAAGGTGTTTGATAAATAGGAACCAAAGATCGCTCTGAGATTTAAGTACATTTATTATTAATATCCAATTATTTGTTAATTATAGGTCATGAGTACATCTAGAATATAATATATGTCATCAAAATCCTACAAATCATTTACAATAATAACTCTTAAAATGTACCATGTTCATAATATAAATCGAGTACAAGGGATACCATTAATTTATAAATATTGTCTCTAAGAGAAACACACATTCCATAGATCAAATATCATCTATAATTTAATCATTCCTTCTCATTTCCAAATTGTTCATCTCAAGGGTGTTGTTACTATAAAATTGATAATGATTCACATACCACATTATTCTATACAGTTAATTCATCTCCTCTACGAGGGAGAATTCATGACATAAAAAGGGGGATTAAATGTGAAAAAATGTCATTATTATCGAAGGAATCAATTAATTTATAACATCCTTTAATCAATCTCAAAGTATGTGTAGTTTTTCTGGGTTGATAGACAACCAATATTAGGAGAATCACAGTCATTTTTATGAATTTAATTTAATGCATTTTTTATTTTTGAATACATGAGTAAAAATCCTTACTGGTGGAAGATCGGAAATATGTCATAGATGAAAGAGAGTTTTGGTTAGTGGAACAAGAACACCTTAATAATTCATAGGATAGTCCACACATAAAATAGTATTATTTTATTTGATCTTTAATAAGTTAAATCTGATGAATCATGAAATAACATAAAAATAGGAAAAAATATCTCTCATGGATTTATCATTTATCATGGTGAAATAAATGAATAAATTAATAGAACTCTTAGGTGTATCGTGATGCTTCTAATGAATCTAATGGAATTGAAATCATACCAATAATGGATGATATCCACAAATGGGAGAGATATGGGAATGGGTGCATGTGTGGGGAGACGTCTTAGAAAAATGAAGGATATATTGTTTGAAACACCATTTAATGTAAGAGATGAAGAATAATAATATTTCCCTTCTTTAATTAGAACATAGTTAGGATGAACCATTAAGAATCCATGTTCCAATGATTATTTTCATCTATCAAAAAACCCCTCATCCTTTCATGGTCAATGTGCATGGTATGTTAGCCCGTGCGCAAACCATTCTCCTAGTACTTCTCTCATCCACACCATTTAATGATAAGTGCCTACTTTGAAAAACATTGTGATATACATGAATTTTACCTCTATAAAAAACATCAAATGTCTTTCACGACCATGAACCCCACCTCACATGATTCAATAAACCATGTCAAAACCCTTTTGGAATTAACAATTCATCCTAGTGGAATTTAATCTTTATGAAAACCATGATCTCCTTCCTACAACCACAAAAATTAATATATTATAGTTCCGGGATTCCACAAACTCATTCAAACTTTTGATAAACCACTTGGGACATAATCCCATTTTAAAAATGATACATTAACCCATATCAATTCTTATATATACATTTATAAGATTAGTTTTTTATTCATCCCATCCATCATCATTATATTTCTGAATTCCCATGGAATTTTAAATTCAATCCAAATCTTGAATCATTACAATACACCTACATGTCCTTGAAAATACATCAGAGACAATGTAAACATAAACAAACAACTTAAATTGATGAATTACCACTCAAAATTCCATGTTGCATCTCTATTATTTTAGTTCACCTATTAGAATCACTTTAATAATATAGTGCACAATATTCCAATACTCAAGAAAATTCCCATATTAAATACTAGTACATCAAGGTGGTGATTACATGAAATGATCCAGCATAAGACATGATCATAGTGTTGTCTATTTCATTATTGGGCCTATGGTTCTCCCCACCCTAGGATTTAGAATTTACTAACCAATTCCATGTCCAAGTACCTCCACTGTTGGGAATAATTTTTTATGAATTCTCCTACAATCCCAAAAAAACTCACATCATGTTACCAGATACACTGAAGGATGTTATTGATCCCCTCTATTTGACAAACATGGTCAGCCCTTAGTTAAAATATCTATAACCGGATACACCGGATGTTATATATAATTTCAAATATTTCCATTATACATCAACATTCTCATTAAAAATATGTGTTCGATGTAATTATACACCTATTTCATATATAAATTTGAGGGAACTCATGTTAAAGAAAATTCATTCATCTATTTTGAAAATGAATGGATCATATGGTCGGCACATCACTAAAACTAGATTCTAAATCCTTATAAAAATGAATACTAAGACTGATTCCATAATTATACATAATTGTAGAACTCATCTTCATTTGAATATTCTTAATTGAAACATATTCTTCTTAGAATATCCCTCATACTACAGAACCATCGCTGATATGTTCACACATGATCTAGTATCCACAAATCTTCATAAGATACATTACAATAACGATTACAACCAATTTCAACACGAAACCAAAATCAAACTCATACATATAATTTCTCAAGGTATTTTATATACACAAGGGGACCACCCACATGTTACCAACATCCCTCTACCTACCTTTGAGGTCTCCTTGTCAACTCCCCAAAAAATATTTTGGGGATACCACAACTCAGGACAAACCAAAATGGCTAGCATAGTTAAAAACTCCCTCACTATAACCACTATTGTAAAAAGAATTTATCTCTTATTTTTAATTCTTAATAATATTTACTTTTGAGAAAGAAACTTTTGAATAAACATGAGGGTGTCCACCCTCAAAATTCAAAAGGATAACTACCATCCATTACTCTTATAAAAAACTGCTCCTTGAGTGTAAATTCAATGGATTGATTTTTCAATCCACAAAATATAGTTGGGTTTACTAGTTTATAGTCGATGAACAATTAGAATACTCAGAACTATGTCATGAATGGGTCCATAGTCATCTTCAATCAAATAATACACTGAGATTATATGAGCAATCACATCTTGATCTCCCACGAAAATATCTCTTTACACAGGATATATTCTCCATATCCAAAAATAGAAACC
Source organism: Viscum album (assembly GCA_963277665.1). Lineage (NCBI taxonomy): Eukaryota > Viridiplantae > Streptophyta > Magnoliopsida > Santalales > Viscaceae > Viscum > Viscum album. Next base: position 618,741,247 of record OY728148.1, on the reverse strand, counting down.
CCATCTACAAACTGTTAAATTTATAGTTCAAATATATTTCAATCCTCATATGTTATATATTTCATTTCATGATTATCCATCATCCTTGTAACTTCCATCAAACATTATGAAATTCTCCTGGTCACCATACCCATAGAAACCCTTCATTGAAAACCATTAGTCTTTAACATGTAACCGACCACTCACTGATATTAAATTTAAATAACCATTTTACAAAACAAAAATGAGCTATACATTCCATTAAAAACAGTTTTATATCCCATATGATCGAGTTCAAAAACCAATATCACAGTCTTGATAGTCATATGTCAATATTGTCAAGATGATAAGGCTATATAGTAAATTAGTTCTTAATATACAATGATATCCCTTTGAACCCTACTTCAATATTGGGAATTGTTCATTAATTTATTTAATGAACACACATCATAGTGTTTTGATTAAATTAAAAAAGTATCTACAGTGAAGACACTTTTTAACTGGGCCACACACTAGAATTTTTCTTTCCACTCAAATCTAGTTTCAATACACAAAAACTAATGGTTCATTTCATAATGTAATGGAATAATTAAGTGTTTAATCCAAAACACGATATCTTCCATGCATTGGTTTTATAAATAAGACTAAAAAAATATTACTACTATTTAAAGGCATCTATAAACCAAGAACAACATCTCCCTTATGATTTCTTTACTCAAATGTAACATGACTGGCCTATGAGGTTTTTTATCAAAGGATATGGCATATAGGTCACCCACCTAATCTTATTAATCAAGTCATTGGAAAATGAAACTACATTACTCCACATACCCTAAGGACCTTTGGATGAGAACCGTATCTCATTAAAGTGACTCTATTACATGTCATATCAATAATCTGTCAACACTTCCTATAAGAGATGTAACTGATGCATAAAGAATGTGGTTGGACAATGAGGGCCATAACATCAATGTTTGAGGATAAGGAGGATACTCTCATCATGTATCCATATACAGTAATAACCCCTCAAGGCTCAACTCACCAAAAAAGCACCATTTCACTCAAGAGGTTATTTCAATTTTATAAAATTCATATTTAGTAAAAACGACACCACAATGTAATCCCTCATATGGAAACTAAAAGAAATAATTTTCCAATGCTAATTTACCTCAGAGAAAACTACCTTAACAAATATAACACCTCAGTAAGAATAATATATTGAATCAAAAACTATTTCCATTATTAGAAACCCAATGGGACTTACTCCCAAACCTCTAGGTCGAACACATGCTATGATGGAGTTAACTCAGACCTACCAATAAGGCTCATGTTCACATTCAAAAACCTCTACACTTAAAATAATTGTATCCCTATCATAAGGGTTAAATCTATAAAATTATTTAGAGTAATTAATTTTCAAGTAATTTAAATGATGCATGATTATTAAAATATTTAATAAAATCTATAATTAAATGATATAAAGTACTAGTGGTATAGGAAAATTGGACTAAGAATTTTATTTACCAGGTTCCATGAAACAGTATTCAAACTCTATCATAATTGTCTTTTAGAAATTTCATATATTAATAGTGTCCCTATAAATGGGCTTGATTAATGTAAATGTGAATTCAAAACAACATGGAAAACATCCTTTAGGTTGTAAGTGGTATTTTAATCAACTAATGACCAAAAGTAATAAATCTGAAAATTGATAATAAGAATAATATTATTCACATTATAGTCTTGTGAAGTATTTTTACACTATAAATTTTTATTTGATTCCATATTAGATTATGTGAACTTTTTAAATAATCATCACATTTGATCCTTCTGAGATCCCATAAAATTTTAAAATACGAAACACCATTATTGGGTTTATATCACAAGAATTGTGTCGAAACTGACATACTCAGTTAGAGTACAGTTTATCTCATATGTGACATACCCCAACTAAACTATTTGGATCTGTTTGATCATTTTTTAATTAATCATATGCGTCAAAAAGATGAAATTATGTCTAAATTGTCCTTCATAATGAACCTAGATAAAAAAATATTTAATTTTTTTACTATAATCCATATTTTAGTAAGAAAAATTTCATTTCATAAATTATATTGGTACCTGTATTTATAATTTATATTTAGAATTCATGTACCAACAAGTTATTCCATTTATTCTTTTTGAAAAATATACCTAGTTTATATAAAATTGTGTTATTATATGGGATACCCTTAAAATTTTAAATAGGTTAGTAAAAATTATAAATTGTTAGTGGCAATAGTTTAATAATAACCACAATTTATTCAACCCATTTAAACAATGGTTTGTGGCTCAGACATTTCATACATGTTTAATTAAGATCCCTCCATCAGGATAGACATGAAAACATTATTTAGGTTGATCCAGACACATTAATAATCTATTATTTTCCATTATTATAATAGTTTATGATATCTGAGTGAAATAAGACTGTTAAAGGAATAAAAGGTCAACCAATCTACGTATAAAAGTTATAATGATAAATAACTACACGAGGAACATAAATCAAGTATCATTTAGTAAATAAATGAATCCTAGATGTAATATAATATTCATTGATTGTGAAACCCATTGTGCATAAGATAATTTATGTCACATTACATAAATTACATACAATAAATTGGAAAAAATCCATGAATCCATAAATCAATAAATATTCAAAGTAAAAAATCAATGAAGGTGAAGAAATAGGGAGTTTTAATATAGAACAACAATTCTATACCTATAACATGATCCAAACCAAATGTGTAGGTTTGATGCACTAGGAGACATGATTTTTTATAATGTTCCTAAATGTTCTTAGTCTCATGAATACCATCCAAAAAAAGGAAATAAAATAGGAATATATATATTATAAAACTTTTTAATGACTTGTACCAATATCCATTGAAATGGTTCCCCGAGCTTGTGTGCTACATGGCCTCAAGTGTGCCTCCCCATATACCTGAGACTACCGACTAGTTGTGAGGCACTAAAATTTATTGTTTGGGGAGACTATAACCTATAGATGAAAAATAATTAAATATTAATCAAAACTAAAATAATGAAAAAAATATAAAAGAAATCTATTGCCAATAATAACTAAAAAATAACTACACATGAACATGATATAATGTACTTGTATTATTAATACAACATTGGATACAATAAGTAGGTCGATGATGAAAAATAAAAATAAATAAATAAGTAATCCATATAAATATGGAGTACCAAATACATGCTAGACTACTACTCTGAATATCTAATTATGATTCCCTGTCCATGTGAATACAACACATTGAATAATCCATAATCTTGAACATGGAACCATGAGATCTACTAGGGTAGAAATCAGTTTCTTTAATAGGTTGTGAGATATATTTATTAGAAAACCTCCAATATTGAATATCTAAATATATTCTATAAATTTAAAATATATCTGTTAGTAAGGTATAAAAAACTATGCAATGTTTTGAAATAAATAAATGAAATGAAATTGTCTAAGGTTCCACGAAGACACATGCCCAAAAATAGTTACTTCATCATAAGTGTTATTATCTCTAAACATGTGTCCCAAGGTATATATATATATATATATATAAATATATTGATATTTATGTATATATATGTACTATATACATATAATATATAAACACACACACAAACACAGACACACACATCTGTGTGTGTGTGTTTGTGTGTGTTTGTTGTTCTAGCCAAACTCAAGGCATAAATCAAGAATCCATATATAATCCTAAGTGTCTCATAGATTAAAAAAGGGATTACATGTAGGATTATAATGGATAATATAATATTCCAAGATAAGAATCATAATTTTTATATGATCCATACCATGTAATCCTGAATAATAATGGGAAGGATCATTCCCAATCTTCTAAATTATGGGGCATAGAACGTCACATATGAAATCCCATTTGATGTGAAATTACATTTCCAATATCCTAGACCATGTGGGATAGAAATTATATATTCAAAAACATGGATGAGGTCCTGCTATAATATTCCTGTATAAGGTAGTATCACATTCCCAATAAACCCTTATCCAAGGCATTCCATGAATTCGAAGACAACATCACCAATATAAAAATGTCAATTGGATATATTAATCCTTTTACCAATTATTTGTAGGTCAAATTTACATTCATTAAATAATATATTTCATCTATATCACATAATTTATGATCAACAAAGACTAGTTAAATTGTACATGTTTATAACATAAATCATGGATAAGGGATACATATCTATTATAAACAATGGGGGTAAGGGAAACACTGAACCAATAACAAAAAAATCCTTAGTAATTTAATATATTTTTTCCCATTTTAAGATAGTGCGCATCCAGGGTGGTTTTATTATATAATGGACCATTACTTGAATTCCAGTTCATTCATTTCAGTTTAATAATATCCATCAAAAGGTATAATTCAAAACACCACAAAAGGTGACATAATGTGAAGAGGATAATTATAATCATATGAGACAAATAGTTTTTCAAATCCATTAATAAAATGCACCTTATGTTTGGTTGGTTGGGATATTCAAAAAATAATTATACTAATGGTATAAGGATTATCGTGGTCATGATGTAATAATTTAATTTAATATATTTTAAAATTTATAAGAAATGTGTGGAAATTACAGCATGGGGAATAATGAAAATATTATTTAAACGAGTGCGAATTTAGGCTAAAGTAACGAGACCACCTACCTTTCTCCAAGGATTCTCAAAATTTCCAACATCAATCTTTTAATTGAGATATAATGTTAGAAATTTGAATAATCATCAAATACCATGAAAATTGGGATTATAGCTCCCCAAAATTTAGCATTCAATACGATGAGATAAATTAATATAGGAAGAAAGATAATTCTACGACATACCGAGTGGATTCCAACACATCCTACAAAAATTAAATAGGACTAATAAAAGATAAAATCCACCTTTGGAATAGAGTTTAGAATGGGTGCATGCAGGGGGGCCTACAGGGTGAAATAAGAGTAAAACGTGGTCAAAATCCAATTAATTCATGATATATATAATAAGTTTTACAGTTGTTTATAACATAGTTCAAGATGATTTATATCATTTATGATCCTCTATTTTATGTTTCAAGGAATCACAATTCACTATACCTATATTATTTTATCTTGTATGATTATGTAATGTAAATAATATTCATAAAATAAAATGTGATATCTATGTATAAAAGTACTCGTCAGTATAAATGTAGCAAACAATGTCATTGTTCCTTTGTCATAAGAATATTAATTAGGATTTAATTATTATTTTTTGAATAAATTATAATTTTATACGCAATCAATAATGAAATACATGAAAAATTAACCTATCAATTTCATAGAAACGGTAGTCCATAAGAACAAGTGAAAGAAATTTTCATTTTTAAACACTGTGTAAAATAAATAATATATATAATATATTACATTTCCATAATTATAATTATAATGGCCTTGAAAACTCCCTCATATTGCTCAAAACATAAAAATTATATATATTTATTTGATACCAACAAGAAGGACCCGATTTTATCCATCCAAAACTACAAATGGAAATATTATGTCACATATATACCCAATTAAATTTTAGTATTTCGTTTTTAATGACTTATGAAGAACAGTTACATAAAAATAATTATGTAATTAAGTGGTATTTTTTCAAACTATAACAATATTATATTATTAAAAGTTATGATTCTATCATCACCAAATAAAACACTTATCGACACAACATTATTAACATCATTTTTTATAACAGATAGAAAACATAAATAATGAGGTATTTATAAAATGATCCTTTAAGGTAGCATTGGCATTAATATTGGAATATACATAGTGTACATGATATGATAATACTAGTATGGGAAAAATGATATTTTCATATGATATTTTCATATGATAATTCATATCCATAAAAAACATGACCATAATAAATATAAATTTGATAAGACTTTTCAAATACAATAGTCATAAATGTAATTAATCATGAGCCATATGAAATTAATCTTGCTAAATGTAATCATTATAAACACCACCATTGATAAAATATTTTGGTATCTTATAACATTATCTTCCTAAATAGTGCTCACTTATGTCCTAAATAACAAAATCCCAATTTAATATATTGGAAAAACCACATTGGTGGACTCGCTCCTTCCATCCTTTAATGTTAAGTTATGTAACCCAATGCACTAGATATATATGTATATCAGGTTGTATATTCTCAATCAATTCAACCATAATAAAGAGATATATCGACATCACCCATAATAATAAATAATTTCAATGTAGTGTGCATTAATACAACTTCTGGAAATATTTTATTTCCATCATTTATCTTTTAAAAAAACGCTAATTCTATTATAGTTTGGTTTACTTATGGAAAAGAAATGGTTTTCATGATAATATCTTTTAAAAAATAATTACAATCCATATATATATATATATAATATTGATATTATCATAAGATCATATTCTAGATAAAGAATAAAAATAAAAAATGATTATTGACACATATGATAACACCTTTAAAATAGTATTCGAAATAATTCATTGAAAATATGAGGAAATGAACATTTCTATTAATACATGTAAATAAACTAAAAAGGTATTTTGGTAGAATATAACTATGAAAACATCTAATTTAATATTAAAATCAAATAACAAATTTGATAGTTTGAAAATGTGATCAAGACATATACATAAAAAATAATCTTTTTTTACATTTTAATGATTGTGAAAAATGTGTCATACAAAAAGTAAAAAAATACTATTTCTTAATAAATTTTTAAAAAACTAATAACATTTAGAATAAAATTAAAAATTCATTGAAATTTAAAAAATAACATTCATGAAATATAATTAAAAAATAATGACGGGGAAAAAAGTTCATTAATGAAAGATGAAATAATATTGAATTTTTATTCAAAAACAGTCCTAGTATTATTAATTACCATAGATAGAGAAATTTTTGTAAACATGAAAAATACATATATTATAAAAGTATAATTAAATATATGTCGTTTGACTGAGAATGACATTTTAATTTCCATTAATGTAAATTTATGAATATACAATTATAAATGGGTATGAGATTGTGAAATAAACCCTTACAATTTTGGAAACCTTTGAATCAAAACCCCCATAAAAAATAAGATGAAACAAAACATTAAATACCATAAATTGAAATATATTCATGATATATTTTTAAACAGTGACATATATAAATCACAAGATAGAAACATTTTTTGAATATTGAATGTGTCTCAAATAAACAAAAATGGGATAACAAATCCACAGAATTTTTAAAACACTAATTTGAGAATTAAAAAATTAACATAATTGTATAAAAAATCCACATAAAATTAATGGAAGATAAATAAAAAATATAAATAGTTAATTGAACAAATAATCTTTTCATATCACAGATAATGAAAGCATATCACAATGTAAGTAACTTGTGTGAAGAAAACTCCTACCATTAGTTTTGAAAAACAATGTATGTCCTTTAACTCTTATATAAAATTATTATATTAGTAATTTAATCTTATAAAAAATTTATAAAGGATTATTCCCAAATAATTTAATGATTATTTTTTTATATTAATTTCATTATTTTTACTAATTCAGTTATGTCCACATAAGTTGGTTTCATGATATTTGAAACATAATAGAAAAATGGAAGTAGTGTGGTGATTATGGTTAAAGAGTTAATTATTCTATTATATTTACTATTATAATCATAAAAATTTTCATTTTTTTAATTAAATTCAATTTCTAGTAATTCACGGATGTTGGAAGTGTAAAAGGATTCACATAATTTCATGGAGTAGGTATTCTACATGGATACACAAGCGACTTTGTCATTTCTCAATGTAAAAGGGTAATATAGTATGTGATATATTGTATATATATTATCCAATTTATTTAAAAAATATCAAATATATTTATTAAATTACTCATAATAACCATCCTTTAGGGTATCATATTTAAATTAAACACATCCCTTTGTGGAGGTGGTAGTCTACACATAAACATGTATGATGTTTTTTTTCTCCCATTATGATGGAAAATGAGATAAAGAAAGTAATGTAATTATCAAAATAACATCAAACTATATGAAATATGTTTATGTCATTTTTTAAAATAACACTGTTATAATTGATATATTCTAACTAATATGTTAAAAAAAATGCTTTATCGAGATAATTATGCACTACAAAAAAAATATTTAGATCTCTCTTTGACCCATGAGATGATATTTCTGGAATCCCATCACCTATATCATGTATCCAAATAAAATGGAAATATTTTTTGGTATAATATATCAAAATTTCAGTGATCTACTAAAATATAAGAATGTTTATATATGACCTTAAATCCTTATCTCAATATTTTAACATTATTCTACTAGTTATACCCTTTCCCTGGTGAAATTTTTTTTATAATGGTTACTATTAATTATGAAAAAAAATTTAAAAAAAATCCTAAATTTATAAATTTTATTCTAAATAAAGAATTAATTTAATCAAATAAAATCTTGAAAAATGAAGGAAATTACATTTCAAATTAACCTACAAAATGCGATAAAAAATCATTTTTCAGAAAATTCAATTTTGAAGAATAATATCATTTTTAAACAAAATATAAGATTAATGGTTATTATAATAATTGTAATTGTATTTTTTTACGGAAAATTCACTCATTAAATTTTAAAATCCATTAAAGTGAAAATTGTTCTTTGTAAATACATGAAATAAAATTCCATTTCCTATAATTTTAGTCTTTTTCACTATTAAATGTAAAATAAATCTTTAAAAGATCACTAAATATACCAATATGATAATATTTAAATGATTATTTGAAAATTAATACATTTTTAACAATTAATATTTCTAAAATTGGTAAAATTATTTACAAATTGCAATAATACCCATTTTTTCATGAAAACATGTTTTCGAATCATAAGAGAACACTATTCTCATTCCATTATCAAAAAATACCAAGTTAAAAGAATTTTTTATATAACTGATGATATAATCTTCTAGTTTCATTATAATAATTTAAAAATATGTATTTATTTGATTCTTTAAAAAAACTTTTCATGTACAAGATAATTTTTATGAAAAATAATTTTTTACCTTCCAAATATTTTATATTCATTTCAAGCAAATTGAATATAAATATTACTAACATTATTATATATAATTGATATGTCTAAAATTTCTATATATATAACATTAATTATATATTTCTATATATAACCTCTCAGTGTTTAGAAAAATTTAATCATATAATTTTTTGTCTCATCATGGACATTGTATTCCTATTTAATTTTCATTATTCCCATTATTGGAGTTGGGGTCACAGTGATCATTATGAACGATAAAGTTAAATATTTTTTTGGTATATATAAATATATACTCATTTACCACAATTATACTTTTAATCATTTTTTCATTTGGAAACAACATAATTTATTAGTGTTTATCATTCACTATAATATGTTATTTCAATAAAAGTATCAGGGTTCATTTTAGTTTTATTTAGTGTGTATCATAATCTAACAAACACAGTATTCATATAATGGATAAATTTATATCCAAATATTGTGGTGTTTTATTCTTTACGAATATAATAAACATCATCCCATAAATATTATCAGAAGCTCCGTAATTGATATTTGAAAATACCTTTACTAAAAACAAAAATCATAAAAAGGGTTTATAAGGATTCCATTGAAAAATAAATAATCTTAAATACGATGGTAATCTACAATAACACACAATATGGTTTGAAAATATGATAACAGTAGTTGGAAGTGGAAATAAAGACTTATATGGTAAAAAAATGTTCAAATGATGACCTTTAGTGATACATAACATTGATAATAAGAATGTAAATTATTTTCATGATGTCAATGAAAATTATAAAATAAATAAATGATATGGGAAAAATACCATCAATTTATCAGAATTGATTTTATAAAATGGTATAATTATTATTTTTTATTTCATTTATTTGAAGGTAAAGGATCCTTTTTCCTTTAGTATAGTTAATGAGAAGAACTATAATTTATTTATTTCTATAAATCCCTAAACAAATTTTTTTCCTATGGTTAAATTTCTAAGAAATCAACCACTTCTATATAATTCCATATTCCTTAGGATGAGTATAAACAGAGAATATTTCTTATCTATAAATAAACATCATTTAATAGTTCATATGATCTAGAAAATGATAAATAAAATATTATACTTCTATATTTACTAAATCTAAATTGGTTAAAAAAATATAAAATAAAACCACATGTGAATAAACAAAAATATAAAAAATAATAAATTTGAATTAAAAAAATTCCAAAATAACTACAAAGGTTCAAATTATATCACCCCATAGATAAACAACCATATAACCCATTTAACTCAATAACCTATTCATTAAATAGTCTTTCGACTTCAGAGGATATCTCATGCCATTCATATTACATCACAAATAATGTAATATAATTATATTGAATGAATCATTAATATTTAACCTATGGTTAACATATACCTCATCTAAAAAAAATTCACCTACAATAATATGAATCAGATAATAATTTCACCACTTAAATAATATAAGGGTAATTCATGCCATGAATTTTATGATCTTCCTTATATTTATAATCAGATGATGGTATATGTAGCTGTTAAGTTAATCTCAATTAATTATATTATCATATATATGGTTGTTTAAACCCTTACATGATACCAATTGCAATTTACATTTACCAATACTCCTTCATCTAGTGCTATAAACACTATCCTTACATTTTTTATTTAACACAGAAAACCATGACCCAATTTTAGACATATAAATCATTAAATGGAAATATTTTGTCACATGCATATAGAAAAAAAATTTAGGTTGTGATATTAAGATTATAAGGATAAATTATGTTACGGAAACACACAAGTCTTTATGTGATAATTTTTCAACTATACATACCTTTTCATATTTGATATTATGTATTCATCATCACCCACATAAAAAAAATATTAATATAACATGATAATCATATTTATTAATTACATACAGATCTATAATGGGATCATCAATATTATAATATATAACATAAACACCGATTTTTACGATCTACATTAGGATCACACACCAATATCAATACTATTCTAGTATTATATGTGAATATAGAAACTAGAAGATTTTATTTTGATCATAATACTATTAAAAAAACATTCATTTATTTATATCATAATTTACTCACGGGAAAGAAATGGGTTTCCTGATAATCTCTTTTAAACAATCATCTCAATCGATCTGGATAATGATTTTGAATGGATCATAAGAACAAATTTTTAGTGAAGCATAAGAATCATAAAAGGATATATATATATATAGATAAAAATAAATCTATAATAAAATATATAAAATTTATTGTGAATTTCTGTAAATACCCATTTATTTTGATATCTTTATAAAAAAATATTGGTAAAATGATTTTTGTAAAAAAATTTACATTAAAATTTATAAAGTAGGCATCATTAAAATTTATTATTATGATCGTGGGAGAAGGTGTTCAAGAATTATGCTTCATAAAAATTATTTTTTTATGATATAAATAATGTAAATAATGTGTCATATGATATTGTAAAAAAATTTAATATTTAAAAAACTATAAATAATGTCAAATATAGTTGAAAATGTGATTATGAAATCCTTGAAATGTTTATAAAAACTTTATAGAATCATTTTGAGAAATCCTGGATACATTGACCAAAGTGAAAATAATATTACATTTAAACAAAAATATTATTTCATGGTCATATCAATTTATAAATATAATAAAATGTACGAGAAACATGTTAACTCAATAAACAACTAGTGTAGAGAAACATATATGGTGATTATAAAAAATTAATAATTCAATTTCCTATAATGAAGTTTTAAACATAAAAAATTTGAAATAAGGATGTGAATCTCAAATAAACCCTTTCCATATTGATATAATTGTAATTATAACCCCCATGAATGAAATTACATTGAATGAATCTTTAAATTCCATGAACCTATGGGGTTTAATTACATTGACCCTAGTGTCTTATATCATGTGTTTTCCTTATTGCATTGGAATTAAATACATAGACTCACTTCATGATGGTCTAAATATTTTATTTGTATTAGTAACCTATATTTATTCAGGAATATAAAATTAAATATTAAATTATTAAAGTAAAAAATAGGGTGATAGGAAATATTATTCATCCTTCAACACATTTGAAAATACCTTCTTCATATCATAAGGAATGGAAACAAAATGAATGCTGATCTCATTAGATTATTAATGATTATGTATAGTGGAATCTATTTAGAATAAATATGTCATAATATATATGTAAGTGAAAACAAGGAAAAACACCTTCTCTAAAATCAATATATTGATCATGAAGAAAAATATCATTGAAATAAATTATGATAAAATAACACCAATTAAATTAAAACATGAGAAATTAACACATCTATGGATATAATAACAATTAAAATTATCCCATTTGAATAAATTATTAATTTAATAATTCAGTAATTAATCATGATAGATATCTCAAAATGACTCTAAAGTCCTCACTCCAATACATCTAAAAATATCATAATGGACTCATACCCATATATCCACATAAATTAGTTACAACTACGATAACACCCAAATTGATTTTGTATAATGAAGCATACTAGTATATTGACAGGATATATAGTTATAGGCCCCCAACCATAGCTAAATGACTAATAGATTCTTAATATTTGTAATGGTTAGTTCAATTAATGAAAACATTCCATATTAATAAATATTTTTTAGATTAATTAATATAAAACAATAATATTTCCCTAGTTAACTGAATAAAATTCAATGTAAAAAACATTATTTATAAATAGATTATAGTTTATAAAATTATAATATCTAAAATATAAATAATATGAATTTGTAAGAGAAATATAATTTCCAATTCTTACAAGAAGGTTAATGTTTCATGAGAAATTAAATGAACATAAATTTAGTAGTGGTAAAACATGACTACCAATTGAACATAAATCATGGTTTTTTAAAACATAATGTCCTTTAGAGAATTAAATAAAATAGAAGAGAAATTTTAAAACAATATTTCAATAAATTTTTTCATTGGAAAACCACTAAAATCATGTAGAAACATCTTAGAGAATAAACTTTTAATTATGGTTAGAAAATCTATTAACGTAGTGCATTTTAAAAATGTTCTTTTATAGTTTTTGTGAATAAAGAGAGAAATGAACATTTAAAAAATTTATCAATATTCATTTGAATCCTATTAAAAATAAAGTGTAAATTATAATTTCTTTAATTGGTAAATTATTTAAATAAAACAGCATTATTTTAAAAACATTGTAAAATATGGACAAGGATGAAAAAAGTTCTGAAAAAAAAGACATATGATACAATTTTCTATTAAAATTACCCCTAAAATAGTGACTTCAATTTAATGAATAATTATATATTCATATTAGATAAATAAAATGGAAATTATATACACCACAAAAAATATATAATTTCACCGAACAAAATATGGCTTAATAGAGTAAAAAATATGGTAATGTCTCTTACAATATCATATCACTAAAGTGATTATTAATCAACAAAGTGGATATTTTTTAAAAAATGTAAAAAAAAATTAAAAATTAAAACATTAAAATAATAAAATTATACAAAATTTCACAAATAATCATGGAATAATGTAGTGAATGATTTATAAGTATAACCTATTAAATGGAAATAGAATAAATAAGCTTCTGACCTATTAGTGCAATTTGAATTCAAAACCCAATGATTGATATTATATATATTTTAACACTATTACCATGAATTATTTTATAAAACATATATGTGGAATTATATACAGCATTTAAAAGAAATAAGGTTTATAAAATTAACGTATTCCAAGATAAAGTGAAATTGAGATGGAATCCCTTACCTCATGTCTAACATCCTTTAAATGTGTTAGAACATATTATATAATAAATATATCATTATTATACATAGATTCCATAAAAATACACATCTATATCATACCATATTTAATTTATTTGTTACCATTTACCACCCATTTGTTATCCATTATTCAAAAAATCACTATTCCAGGTTATATCTACTTTTTTATCATGAAACATTTGGTTTTGTTGTTTTGGTACATTACAATGATCAAGGTTTCAACTTCTATGTAATATTTAACAGGATATATTTATAATATATATTCATTATATATATATATATATTCATTAATAAATGGTAGATATATAAAAATGAATTACAACATCTCTGGGGACGGTATGTCGTATATACGCATTAACACTATTTTCCATTTTCTATCGATTGAATGAAATGATGGTTAAAATTATTAATATTATCAGATTTTTTATATATTTCATATGATAATCCTTATTTAAGATCATGTAAAGATTAAATAAAAAGTGGATCACATCACTTTATGGAGGTGGTAGTACATACGTATGCATGAGTGACATTATTGTTCCCCTTATGGATTAGAAGGTAAGAATGTATATATGATATTAAAATTACACAATAAAATTAAATCATAAATATCATAATAAATCAATAAATACATCATAATAACCATATATTAAATAGGGTTTTGATAAATCAATTTTATCTATATATTGATGTGGTAAGTCCTGTGTATGCATGAGTGATATTTTCACATTAAATTTGATAGAAAAGAGGGTGAATAATTATTTTTGAATAATGAAAACATAATTTTAGAATATTGGGGGCAATAAATATATTATTTTATGGAAAATACCATAAATGTATATTATTTCATTGAAAATGTTAAAAAAAGAAAGTGACTGGTTAAGGAAATTACCTCGTACTTGAGAGAACCCCTCTAGATATCCTCATAAGAACCCTTGGGTTAGTATTTTTAAAATAAAAACAACTATATAACTATTAAAATAATTTTTATATTTTAAATGGGTAGGGTTTTGTGGAGATATATGGCTCAACATGCTGAGAGAAATTTGGATAATGGGGTGTCCTTTTATTAGTTAGGGGAGGGTTAGTTTTGGAAATTATTAAATGATTAAAAATTAATAATAGTCATTCTTAATTAAAATTATTAAAAATGTAGATATTATTTATAATAAATTATAATATTATTGAATTATAATCAACCATTAAAATTTGGATATATTTATGTTGAATATTTTTACCTCATCTTTTGGTTTAACCCCTTTTTGACATATCACAACCTTAACAACGAAAACAAATTATTTACTATTAAATGGTTATAAGTTTAAATATAAGGTGATAATTGGGACATAAATGTCCAAGGGATGAAAATTTATATCATAACATATCATACTTTTACTCATCATTTTTTTTATTTTATTTAAATAATTTAACAAAATATTATTTACATAAAACATGGTTAATGTCAATTTTGACAGTATTTATTTAATTTGTCATATAAAACATCAATATAATGGTTGATATAATATCCTATAACATGAAATACTTGTTCTAGTGAAAAAACCTTATCAATTCATTTTTGGATTGTTACACATAAGTGTGATTCAATTTTTTCCATATGAATATTTTAACTATGAAATGAAATATTGGATCACTTATGTACACAATGACGTTTTTGATTAAGAGATTTATACTATTCAGAAAAACAAAAACATAAAAAATAACCCTAACATCAAGAGAGATATTTTATTACTATAAAATTATTTTCATATTCGATATTATATATTCAACATCTCACCCAATATTATTTACATTATAATCTTTTATAGACAAAAATCATTTAACATTTTAGTCATTACATGGGAAAAAGGTAAGATAAAAAAGTTTGATATCAAATGATAGCTAAGGGTAAATGTAAAAATATATAATTTAATAACATCATATATAATAATAATAATAGAAAAATTATATGATAACATAATTAGTTTAATTTGTAATAATGCATGAGTTATCATACCCGTCAATAACTAGATCATCAATCACTAAACATGGCATAAGGTTGTAGTCGGGATTGGAGTTGTAGGATTCAATAATCTAAAACCATGTGATGTAAATCATGATCAAATGATGAATTTATAATCTATATAAAGAATAAATAAAAAAATATATATCATAGAATAATATCTTCATAGAACCATTAAAAATTGGAAAAATTATACAACAAAATTATAATATTATTCTATAGATAACATAATTATTGCACAATGAATTTTAAAGAAATAATGGTGTTCACATGTCATATCATAAGATATAACGGTTCTCAACCAATCATATATTTAGAAATAATAAATCTAAAACATAAATATCACAGGATATAATAGGGCCCAACCCCTCATATAAGTGATATCGAGATAACATGTGAGTTATAATGGGGGTCAATCCTTTTTGTAAAATTTATAAAAACCATTACCTTAAAAAAATACAAATATCATCAATATCAAAAATAACATCATAGAAACAACTATTGTTCCTTTCAGGAATCAAAAAACACTTGGAATTTGAATTACTTCTTTAAAAATCTATTTGTAAAATATCATAATCTTTATAGGGAAACAATGAGTGTGGTGTCATTAAAAATTATCCCCAGTAGAGTATAATTTAAAAAATGTGATATTAATATTGATGAATGTGAAGACCCATTAAAATGTCATTATAATCATTCATCGGTAATACGAACATTTCAATTTGAAAAAAACATTTAAAAACATAAAAAACAATTTTTAAAATTCATTTATTTTAAAATAAAGATAAAATCATATAAATGAAACCCCAAGGGAAATAATGGACTTGATGATGGGAAAATAGTTTTCATGTTTTAAAAATTAAAATATACTTTCTTTCAAAACATATTGTAATGGGACTCAAAAGTGACCTATTTGTATAACATTATGATATTTAAATCATAAAATGTTTTAAAAGAAGCAATAAGAGCAACTAAAATAGATTTTATAAATATTTTATTTTTATAAAATAAATTTTTTAGAACATTTTTAATACATTAATATAAAATAGAAATATTCATGTTCTCAAATAATATACGATATCAGTATCACAAAAAAATTTAATTATTTTCCTTTAATAAAAAATCATTAAATAGAAAATAAACATGTAAAACACATTCAAAACTAACCGATAACAAATGATATTTAGTTCAATAAAATAATAACATTTGATTTCCTTTAATGTAACCTTGAATATAAATTATCATAATATGAAAGGAGATTATAACATAAATCCATTATCATTATATTAACTTTTCAAGTACAATAACCACATAAGAATATTTATAACTGAAATGTTGGTTTCCATGAACATAATATGATTCAAGATATAAAATTTCAAATAGGATGTATATATATCTCATCAAAGAAAATATTTGTATATCAGTAAATATATGTCCTAAGGAATGAGAATATAATAAGAAAACCACTTACAAATATCATAATGTAGAATTAATAGTTAATCAATGTAGATATTATGCGTAAAAATATAAATAAAAAAATAAACTTATATCATAACACAATTAAAGGTAATTTCACATATAATCAGATCATATCGATGACAAGAATGTAGTAATAAAAACTAATGAAAATAAATTATGATGTGAAATCCCATACCACTTTATAACATTCATATAAACTCCCCATAGTTGAAATAATTAAAATATAAACATAAATTAACATTTAATGAAGGATTAATGTAATAAAATGAATTAGTGGAATAAAATACTTCAAATAAAATACTAGATTAAAAAAACTATTTTTCAATGAATGAAAAAATGATAAGACATTCTTTATAACATTGGTAATATAAAGTTCCAAACCTCATGAAAGGAGTAACATCATATAAATTTTTAAAATCCAATAAGTTTCATAAAATTAATCTGAAAATTAATCCATTTTATTCATATAGGTGACACCAAATAAAAAAGTAATGAATATGGAATACGTCTCATAGAAATATAAATGAGACGAGAAACCCTCACCTTGAGTCCATACACTCCATGTTTTTTCATTAAATAAGTTATAATAACAATATATAAATTATTTTATTTATTATGAAAATTTTTCTTCATTAATAATAACACATTTATTTTTTTTTCATTTTAATGACATATTTAAATATTTAATCACTTTAGTCCACACCATGTTATTTAAAGAACATCGATCCATATTTTTAAAACATCTTTGGTATATTTATTGTGAATGAAGTGTTCAATACTCTATTCTATAAAAAATAATCCTAATATAAAAATAAATTTTATACATCAATCATTTTTTAAACTATCCATGAATACTAGTTTTCAAAAAATTAATAATGTTAAAATTAGGTGTTGTTTAATGTTTGCATTCCTGAGAAATGTTTTCATTTCTCAATGATAATTGTAGAAAAAAGGTAAGTATTAAATTATCATTAAATAATGAAAATAACATCATAAATATAATATAATTTTTTAAAATAAATTTATATATATCATCCTTTTGATATGGAGCTGAGAAATTAATCACATCGAGTCATGGAGGAGGTAGTATAAACATACTTCTGAGAAACACTATCATCGTTAAATGAATGAAATGTTAAAAATTTATATGATATATTGTATTAATATAATGATAAATATTTAATTAATATCATATATGTACCCTAAATTTATTAACATTAATATCTATGAGAGGTAATGACTAAAAATATATTACATCAGTTCACAAGACGGTCATCTGACACACACCTAAATGATGGATTCTATCATGAACTGAGATTGGTCGACCATGATCCAGAATTTGACATGGTATATGGAAATGTTCTATGGGAATTATTGATCCCCATGGGCTAATAAAAGTTCTCAAGTATCAAATAAAATATGAGGAAATGGTTCACCTAAATTAAAAATCATGAAACTACAAAAAAATATAAAAAAAATAACTAATAAACTATAACAAAACTAGACATAATTTTTTTACCATATTTGAATTTAAAACTTCTTACCCAAAACCAAAATGTCTAAAATCAAATGATAAAACAAAAACCAACTCAAACCACCACATGGTGTTGGGGTGCATCTCCCCCAAACCATCTCTACATCACAACACCAAGATGACCACTAGCAAACTGAACCACTTCCATCAAAAGCATTACCCTTACATGTATTAGAAATAACCATGTTTTATTACCCCCAAGAGTGTAATAAGGGTGTGATCAGTTTCTTAGTGTTATTCCACTTAAAATAGATTCCATGCACTATACATTAAATGACAAATAAACATGCCTGTTTTATAAATGAATGAAGTTCTTGAACAATTTTAAGAGAAGAAACATTAAATGAAAATAGTTTTTAATGAAAATAAAATTCAAGAAAATATACTTTCTATTTAAGTTACAAACCAGACACATTGTATGCTGATGATGAGCTTGATATATCAAATGATCCCTAGTCACGGGAAACACCCCCAGGCACTAACTAAAAATGGGCCACTAGGTTCCTTGAATCTCGATGTAATGTGCCATCGAAACCACAACCAACAACATTTTTCTTAAATGAACCACAATAGAGGAGATACATAAAAAAATTTACTTTTCTCAAATAATAATTAATTTTCTTAGTTAGTATTTTCTTCATCAATCTCTCTATGTGAAACGGGGTCGTAGCCACTTCAGAATCACTAGAATACTACTTCTAGTCTACCCACCTAGAAACCCGAGCTTCCCTTTTGTGCTAAATAATGTTTCAAATATCCCAAATCACATCATATTTATACACACCAGTTAATCAAAACATGTTACACATAGTGTTTCATCACTTTCACTCCCATATCACATTTTGGAAACATATGCACACCAAAAATTTTCCAAAACATGTTTTTCACCTCTTATATAATTTAATAATTCTTTATAATGTAGATAAAATAATTCCAAGAGACCCCACAATGATTTAATCACACAAATAAAACATAAATTACTATTTTAAAACCATATGCACACAAAAAACACTCCATATCATGATTTATAAAACATAAAAAATTTAATAATTCATTTGAGCAATTATAAAGCCCTAACACATGGTACAACTAGGTATTATGTCAAAACACACCGAATTTCACATAATGAAGTAATAATAAAATCAATCACACAGTATGAACATATAAAATCTTGAATTCACAACACTCTTATAATTTAATAAATAAATTAAATCCTTTATAAAACAATTGAACGATGAGCAACAATGATTTATTGAAAAAATAAACTCAAATTTTTATCTTTAAAATATAACCCATAGTCAATAATTTTCCAAAAAAAATTGTATAATTTATCATATTTAACAAATCTCCTACAATGTCTAATAAATCATTTTCTTAATTATCAAAAAATTTCAAGATGCACAATATGGGTTTAATCTAAAAACATACCTAATTTCACATGTAAAAATTCATTTCATCTCAAATGACTAGAAAATCTCTGCAATGGCCACTTATACACAATAAATATATTAAATAAATAATGGATAATTAAACATGGAAGGATAAAAATTCATCAATTATTGGTTAATCACATAATCACCAACATCAATGGTGTGTGAATGCCACAAAACCATCAGAGATGAGATATCTAGGCTTCATGACCCATCCACAGACCCTATATCCAAAGGAAAATGAACCAAACATAAATCCAACCTATTAGGGTTCTTCAATTGGAAGAAATACAAAATAATAAAATCAAATAGGGAGATTGAAGAGAGGAGAATAGGAAATGTATGGATATGATAAAGAAACTATGTTGAATCACAAATCGTTGGTGAAAAAATGAACATGAGGTGACCCAACAAGAAGGATAATGAAGGGGGAACCCTCTAGTTGATACCCATTATGTAGGTATTCAAATGGGAGGTGGAATCACTCTAATATGATTTTTTAGGATAAAATATATTAATCCCATAATGGGCTGCATGGTTTTTCTGCATAGTTTTGTAAACCATTGGAATGATACAGAAAAAGTTCTACAACATTTTAAGTTTAAGTTGCAAGGTTTGCGAAAATCATACTCAAAAAATGTAATAGGAAAAATTGTCTAAACCAACTTAAATGACACAACAAAAACTATGTAATCCCACACAATGATCCTTGAATGATTTAAACACAATATAGTGACACTGTTGGTGTCAAAAATAATCCACCATGAATCATTCTCCCAAATATATTCTCAATAATCTTGAATAGAGCTAGAAAAATACTGAAACCACCAAAACAAAAATAATTTTTTGGAAAATAAAACTAACCATCATCCAAATGATAAAAAATATAGGAATAAATAATAACAAATAAAAATCATGGTTTGGGTGTTTAAATTATTCCCACTACAAATACATTCTACCCTCAAATGTCACTCATACAAATGTTAACCAAAGCATGAAACGAGGCCCAATCAAAACTAAAAACGTTGAGGATAATATTAAATCCACAAATCTCTCCTATCAAAAAAATAAGAAACCAAAATTTATAAAACAAGGGGAGAACATGACAGGGTTCTACCAACCACAAGAAATCAACTGGTATAAAAACATTAAAAACCTAACAACAATACTAGAATATAAATATGAATTCCTCTACCCAGTGACCCGGTAGACAAAGACCCTAGTAACTGAATTAACCTCCAAACATTATCCAAAAAGAACATTCATGGCAACTGGAAATTAGGGATATCCCATCAAGGGATAATAAAATTTTCCTGCACAGCTAATCAACACCACCAAGACTTGAATAGAAATACCACTACAATCCATCCCGAAATTCCAGGACACTGGGATGAGGGAATCCCCTATACCAGAAAAATCCCTCCATATAAGGATGAACCACAACAACACCAAAATAAGGAACCTCCCATACTGATAAAAGAATCCAAACATATTTTGTGGAAACCTCGTGAAATGAAAATAAAATTAAACGTGGACTAAAAAAGCATCGATTAACTCTATAGAACACAAGTACATCCAAATGGTCACTAATAAAACCAAAAGACTTATTCCCTCCAAGGGCCAAATAACCATTATGGATAACAAATGATTCATCAATCCACATTTAGAAGAAAACCACCATTTAGAACATGAAATGAAATGTTAATCACACTTTTTCATTGAAACGGTGAACTTACAAATACCGGAAAAATAGTAATTAGGAAACATTAAATGTTCTAATCCCAACATTTGAATCACAGAATAGTCCATGGTTCCACACCCCCTGGTAACTCCAGACTGTGTGTGAGCTTTACTCAATGGTTTTTGGCCAGAGCCATGATGTTTGATGCATACCCTACCTCAAAGTATGGAACTATAATACTACAATAAAAACTCATTCTTCTTGTGAATCTTACTACAAAACATCTCCATGTGACCCAAATGGACACAATAATGGAAAATTAACAAAGGGATGATACAAGATAGTTTCGAATTCCTGAACCAGCTTCACTGGTGGAACACAAGGGAATGATCTAAGAAACTAGAAGCCATGACTAATGAAGGAGACTCCATAAAGATATGTTCTTCCGGAATTCACTCCTCCCAAAATGAGGATCCTATAAGAACATTGAGAGATAGCTTATTTCTAACTACCTACATAATTCCCCATCTTATAACATTACTTAATAACAAGATAAGTCGATAATTTGACTTTAATTCACATTAAAGATCTTTTCAGGTTTATAGATTTAGATAATTTGGTCATAACATTTTCATAATATCATGAATATTATAGGTAGACAATTTTTCGTACTATATTTTTTTTATAAAACTAAAACTCTTTAAAATTAAATATAACATCATTTCGTGTTTTAATAACTTATTTTTTTATGGATCTAACCCGTTTGTATATGCATCTTTATGTCCTATGAAAAAAATTTCACATCATGGGATGAGAATAACAAGCACAGTAAGGGACACATAAAAAAATTATTCATTGGATAACATAAAAACCATGAATAATTTATTATTATGAAAAACATTTTACCTTTAAGAAGTTTTAAATATACTTCACTGAATAGAAGCCCATTTCATTCCATTTTAAAAAAAATTATTACCATAACCTATTGAAATAAAAATATAATATATAAAGGTAACATGGGACATTAATATACATAAATGGAATAACCATATGTTTAGCTTCCACACATATCACTAAATGGATTAGCCAATTAGCCGACATCTATACCCAATTTATTAGAGGTTATAATGTAACCTCCCATCCTTAGATTTTCATGGAACCACCCATTATTTGTTTTATCATGTAACCACCTGTAATTAGTTTATCACATAACCACCCATCAAATGTCAATGTAAAATTTTATAATCACAACACATAAAATATTTAAAATATCTAAATTTCACTGAAAACATTTCATTTTCAATCACAAGAAATCATTTCAAGATATTTAAATTATAAATCCATTGAAAAAACCATTTTCAATTCCAAATTACCCAATAAGAATATGATTTATTTAATTTCCTTATAAAAACATTAATAATTTAGAGGAAGCCAAATCACTATTACAACAACAATGATATCATTGTCACCATACACCTTAAAAACATTCCTTTTGTCATTTAGTAAAATGGTACATAGAAAAAATATTCACTTTGAAGTAAAAGGGTTTTATTATACACCATATAAAATAATTTGGTTTATATTATCAAGATATACATCAATGAAAGGACATTGAGACCAAGTACCTTAGGTTGAGTCTGATTCGTCACGTATGTTCTATGTTCTTCCTAAATAAAAAAAATAATGTAATTAATACTTTCTTACAAACATTTTTCAAGTTTATAAATTCATTTTATATCACTTATTATCCCTTTATAAAAAATACATAATTATTTAAGTTAATATCGGTTGTTTTTTCGATATTGGGTTCTTGATTCTAAAATGATCTTGTTAAAATTACAAATTTTCCATGTGGCCAAACGTATATTATCTCTATATCAGTATTCATGACAGAAATATCATATATATATATATAGGTATTTATAATAGTCCATAACGTTTTTAGATAATAAAAAAATGCATCGTTCATGGAGACGGTAAGTTGTACATACATATGAATGCTACTTTCAGTTATTTTTCAAATTTTATGAAATGAAAACTAAAATAAAAATATTTATATTATAATTATAATATAATATAATATTTTATATATTACATAATTTAATAAACACCATATTTTATATGTTATATGTATGGAATAAACAAGTCATATAACTTAGTGGGGGTGGTAGTCCGCACTTTCTCAAATGAAATTGTCATATTTACATATCATGGAAAGCATAAAGGTATTATGTTAATGAAAAATATAGAATCACAATGAAAAAATATATATAATATTTATTATATAAATATATTTCGATCATAATGGCCACCATGAGAGGTGGTAGGGGAAAAATTGAACAATCATGGTTACATGAGGCAGCAGTTCGACGTACACCGAAACAGTATGTTCATATCTATTAGATCAAGGGGTCTGAAATTTTAGTACGAATAATACTCATAACAACATCCTAGTATGTTGAAAATAATGGTGTCGTTATTCAATAAATTAATATATATATAATTGAGAGTGATGAAGTAATATAATGGAAAGGAACTTTCAAGAAGATGCTCCCTCTAAAATGTGTATCTCCCTTTGATTTGAGCCAAAAAAGCTTTCTTGGATTTATTTCCTCCCAAGGTATGGCTTTTATGATGATGGGAGGGATGTTAGAAGACTATTTGGGAAGACATAGAATGATCCAAGGGTCATGAAAGGTGTGATTAAATTGGTATAGTTGATTCCCTTTTTTAAGAGGGAGGGGCACTTTAGGAAGGTGTTGAAATATTAGATTATTATGAAATTATTTTTGATATTGAACGGTACTAGAGTAATTTATTTAAATGATAAGGTGATTTTTGGTTCTAAATATATCACCAAATAGTATTTATAGCGGTGTAGGTCACACATTAATCTTATCATTTAGCATAAAACTTAGTTAACTAATATGACCCTTACCATGTCTTATTGTATATTCATACTCAATGGTTAATGTAGTTACAATAAATAGAAAAATTATAACCTCAAGTGGTTCATTAATGACATTTTAAACATTATGTAAGTCATTTTTATGAATCTTAGATTTTTAAGAATATTATATTAATTAATAGAATAGTATTAGTTTTAAAAACTCATTTTTAACAATTTGTATACTATTCATTTCATGACAATTTAAAAAATCAATAAAAACTTGATTATTTCGAAAAAAAATCATTAATTCAAATAAAAAAAGTCATAATCATCAATAAAATTATTTTATGTCATAAAATATATAAAAATTAATTTATTTTAGTATTTATAATGTCATATATTTAAATCATTCATTAATAGGGTAATAACTACATCATTATTGTGGCATAAATATATTTATTTATATAATGTATAAAAATTACATATAAAATGTCATGATATATGAAATCTCAATATATTTCTAATTACTATTTATAGTCAAAGAGATCACATATGTCACCTAATTTAAAAATTTATTTAATAAAAGATACATGTTTATGTTACATTTTTCATTACTTTAAATTAATTCTTATAAAATGTCATTATCACTGCCATGTGGATCTATGGGGTCCCAAAATCAAGCCAAATATTCTCATAGTTGGAAATAAACAATTCAATAGGATTATGACATGTGTTAGAGTAGTTCAATATTATTATAATATTATTTTTTTCATTATTTACTGGATTTACCCTATAACCATTGTAAATTAAATAATTACTGATGTTGCTATTAATAATGTCCATAAATAAAAAGTTCCTATCCATAGAATTTTATCCTCATAATTAAAAAAATTGGATCCATTTTTCAGATTCAAAATGTAGAATTTTCAATAATTGATTAAAAATTATTTCCCAATGTCAAAACCATAAAAGCGGGTTTTTAAAAAGTAAAAACTATCAAAATATTGACATGTGTTTATGTCCAATTTATATGTAAAATTACATACAATGAATAAAATTTTATTAGTTGAAAACAATAATCCAATTACACTTTAAAACAAATTAAAATTTCAATATAACTATATACATAAAATAGATGAATGACTTTTTCGCCATAAAATTGAGTATTTTTCACTATTTATTAAAAATATACTTTAACATAAAATAACCAATAATTTATCCATAGTAATTTTGATGTTATGATTCAAAGGAATATTTTTATTTCAACAAATATAACTTATAAATGATTCAATAAAAATATTTAAAAAGGGTTCTCCATCAAAATGCGGTGAAACATCCTTTTAAAAAATATTGGAGTATTTAATGGATAAAATCTGATTCATTCTTATTTTAAGCCTCTAAAATTTATTAGAAAAATACAAATACATTTAATAATAATATTATAGTATGTTTTGTTCATTCTAATCCATAAAATGGTTATGAATTATCTACAATTTAAAATAATAATAATATTTTATTATTTTCTGGTATAACTCAAAGTTGTGTCCAAAGTAATATTTCAAAGAAACTCTTTGTTGTGTGCTAAGAATGATATCAATAAAAGCATCCCCATTAATGTAAAATTAATATATTATTCATAAATATTAATAAAAATAATAATGTATGATTCTATAAATACCTAGGTCATGACATCCTTCCCCCTTTTAAAAATTGCATCCTTGCAATTTTAAAATTTAGATCAGAAACTTCATTGAAAGTCCCACTTCCGAAAAAGAGTCAATAAAAGTGTCACATTAAAAGAAATAAAGATAAATATAATGGTCACAAGAGATAAAAAATACTAATATTCCAATAAAACATGGATATTGAAGAGAAAACCACAAACATGTGATTGGTTAAATGGTCTTTGATTCCCCATAACAAAAAGTAATGAGAAAGAGTTTTTTTAAAGTTCCTTTTCATAAATTTAACGAATTTATTTATGATATTGACTAAGAACATAAGGAAATATACTTAAACTTCATGTAGAGTTCCATCACTTAATAAATTTAGACAATAAACTCATCTTTTCTCTAAAATATGAGTATTCAAGATGATTTGGTCAGACATGAAGTGCTAGAATGAACTTATAGAGAATAAAATAATCCAAAAATGAGGAACTATATATTTCCCGTATAATTTGAAATTATACAATCCCAAAATGGTTAGTATAACAATAGTTAATTCCCAAAAATTATAATCCGTTATAAAAATAAATACTTATATTAGTCTTTAAAATTCAGCAAACAATACCCAAAGTTCAACGGACACCATACAATACAATTTTTTTAAATATTTATTCAAAATAATTTAAACCAATTTTGAAACAAAAAAAATAGAATAATCTTATCACATAGTCGTTGATGTTTAATCTTAACATTGGCCTCCAAATAATATCGACTACTCTTAATGTATAATACTTAAGAGTAATTATCCTAACCACAAGTTCTCCATGATAGGTTAATAATTTCTGTAAAAAACACAAATTTTTTCCCATAATAAAAACATAGATTATTCCCAAATGAAATTATACCATTACTCCCCAAATTATATATCATAGTATTCTATTTTCATTTGGCATATGGTGTTCCCAAAATAGTGAGAAACGTCTAAAATAACCTATATCAATTAATCACTAAATCATTTTTTTATATGGGATATATCTATTTAAGAAAAAATAAGTTCCCAAAATCAAATTATTCTTAATCCATAAAATCATTTAACTTAAAATAATTACTCATAATAACCAGGGACATTATCTAGGAAAGTGGTATGTGATAAATGTCTGTCGCACTTTAGTAGTGGGTTCGATTCCCACTACATTGTCTGATGTGACAGGTTGTCACATAGTATACATGTTGTCTTTTATTAAAGACTATATAAATTTATAAAATTACAAATAATTAGATAAATTCTTCAAAAATAACGATAACATATTTTGACTTCAAATGTTATCTCATACCTCGTATTTTTATCCCAAAACGTAATATAACTAAATTCCCTCAAATTCAGGGATAATATAAACCCTAATGGTTGTTTATAAAAATATCTACGAATCAAAAGATATTTCATCCTCAATTATCATTTTTATAAAACAACCATATGGGTTAAAATTACTATAAGTCTTCTAATATAATCACATTCATAATAAATTTAAACTTATCATCATCTATAAAGCCATCATAACTCTTAAATTCCAAAAATTTAGAAATCTTAATCATCGAACATTATCCATGATCATTTAACCATTTTTACAACTATTATTTAATACAAATTTCATACAAACAAAATCATGTATAATATCTTATGATTCAGTAATCTCAAAACATCATCTAATATATAATCCATAGCTTTCATAGGTCATTTTTAGTTTTATCATCCTCAATAATAATGGAATTAGATTTTGGTAAACATATATATGGGCGATCATGTTCATACCATTCTCGAACCTTCTTCATTGGACATCTATTTTCATAATGAACACGTGAAACACATTTAAAAAATTCAATTGATACCTCAAAAACAACTTCATTCCATTTCCTAGAGTCAACTGAACACTTCCTTTTTCCATGTTTTTTTATTGCTTTATAACATTCATTACCACATATATCACATCTTATGATCCCTTTGAATCAAATTCATAGGTTTTTCCTTCCACATCCTTGACAGATAGTATTTTTAATATACTTACCTTTATGATTATCTCCATAACATAAATAGGGATTTGTTTCTCGCATATATGATTCCTTAGAAAAATTTCCACTTTTCTAGTGGTAAGTCATAACTCCAAATAGTTGGTTAAGAATAACCACAAGATTTTTCATTATTTCTTTCATTTCATTCATTTTCTTATTTATAATTCCACCCCAATTTCTTTCAAATCGGTTGTTACTTTAGTGCCTACTAGATCCATTCATTTACTCCAAGATAAAAAGGTCAGCGTGAGTATATCAATAAAATCATCATATACTATATTACAAGGAGGGTAAACACAAATATATAATTATTCATGTTTTATTAAACTCATTCAATTTATCTAAAATATCTATAATTATTTATAATATTCTAACTATTATGGTTATGTCAATTATACATAAATAACATCATAACCTGTAATGTTATCTAAACTGACCTATGATAACAATTATAAGGCCCTAGCATAAAACATTATTTAATTTTGAGATAATTTGATAATTTGAATTTAATTCACATTGAGGATATTTTTATCTTTTGAGCTTTAGATAATATGGTCATAACTTATACTTAACATCATTAATATTACAAGTAGACACTTCTTCTCAATATCATTTTTTTCATAAAATAATGACACTTTTAAATGATCTATGAGATTGTTTCATGTTTAATATCATAACTTTTCCTTGATCCCATCCTTTACTATATTCTTTTTTATATCAGGAGAAAATCATTTCAATACTTGGGATGATAATAAAAAACTCAGTTAGGGATACATTAAGAAATAAAATTGTTAGTATTATGATAACATGAAATCCATGACTAATTTATTATAACGTAATACTTTTATACTTTAAGAATTGGTAAATATTATTCACTGAATATAATCTCCCGACATACCAATTATGTAATAATAATATTACCACAAGCCCATAGAAAGAAACATATAATATATAAAGGTAACTTGGGACATAATCGTGATTAAATGGAATAATCAAACGGTCTACTTCCACACATATCAAAAAATAGAATATCTATAAGGATTATTTCTATACTCATTACATTAGAGGTTATAACGTAACCACCTGTCCTTGGTTTATTAAGAAACTAAACATTATTTAGTTTATCATGTAACCACCCATCATTGGTTTATAACGAGACCACCCATCAAATGTTCAAGTTACATTATATAATCATAACACATTAAATTTTGTAAATATCAACATTTCACTAATAACATTTAATTTGACATCACAATAAATCATTTCAAGATATTGAAACACTCAATCTATTTCAAAAACCATTTTAAATACAGAAAATCCCAAAATGGGAGTAAGTGATTTCTTTTCATATGAAAAACATTAAGGCTTATAGAGGAATCCAAATATTTATTACAACAGTGGAGGGGGAATTGTCACCACATATATTAAAAATATTTCTTTTTATCATTTAGTAAAAACATTTGTAGGTAAATTATTTCCATTGAATTAAATTAAAAGTCAAAAAGGATTATTATACAACATATAAAATAAGTATGTGTATATTGTCAAGATATTACTCAATGAAAGGAAATTAAGATAGAGTCTCATACCTTGAGTCTGATTCTTTAAGTATTTTTGTTGTTCTTACTAAAAAGTAAACTTAAGATAATTTATAAATTATTAAGAACCATTTTCATGTTTATTATTCCATCATATCAGTTATTATAAAAATATAAAAATTATATAATTATTATATTTAATATCATTAATGTTGATGATATTGGATTCTTGAGTTGAAAATGATCATGTTATAATTTCAAATTTCCCATGTGGTCAAAAGTAAATTATCTCCATAATAGTATTCATGATTTTCATATCATATATATCTAGTATATATGACTTTATAATAGTCTATAACATTTGGATATAATAAATTAAATGCATCGTTCATGGAGACAGTAAGTTGTAAGTATGAATTAATGCTACATTCATATCTTTTTCATATTTAACAAATTGGGAAGAAAATGATATATAGGTATATTATAATTTTAGAATAATATCATCTAATTTATAAGTTAAATAATTTCATGAACACCATACTTTATACGTTCTATGTATGGAATGAACAAGTCATATCACATTGACGGGGTGGTAGTCTACACTTTCCCAAATAAATTGTCATATTTACACATTATGAAAAGAAAAAAGGTATTATATAAATGAAAAATATTTTATAATAAATAAAATATTCATATAATATATATAATATAAATATAGTTCCAAAATATTGGCCACCATGAGTGATGGTAGGGGAAAATTGAACAATCATCATTTTGTGATGCAACAAATCACCTTATACAGAAAAAATATATTCATATTCATTAGATGTATTTGTGTGTAAGTGTATTTAGAATACATCTCATAAAAACATCCATGTATATTTAAGATAATGGTGTTCTTATGTAATAAAATAATAATAATATAATAGAGAGTGAAGAAGTAAAATAATGGAAAAACATTAGAGAAGATGCCACCTCTAAAACATGTAACTGCCTTTGATTTGAGCCAAAAGGCATTCATGAATTTCCTTCTACACAAGGTAAGTCTTATAAGAGGATGGGAATTTATTTGGCAGCCTATTTTGGATGTATTTTGGTGATCTATGTTTCTTGAAATCTATTATAAAATGGGAAGAGTTGATGCACTTTTCTAATAGGGAGTAGGGGCACTTCGAAAAGGTATTGAAATATTATTTTAGTATAAAATTATATTCGGTTTCAAATGGTCCCAATGAAATTTTTCATAAATATAAGAGGATTTTGTGTTTAAAACCTCTAAACTAATAGGTTTTAGAAACTTATAGGTCACAAAATAACTGTATCTTTTATCTTTAACCCTTAGTTTACCAATTTGACTCTTACCATGTCTTCTTGTATATATATACTATAAGGTTAACATAGTTACTCTAAAATGAAATTAGAACCTAAAGTGGATCAATAATGAAATTTTAAACATTATATAAGTCATTTGGAAGAATATTATATTCTTGGGACTCTTATATCAATTAATAAAATAGTGTTTTTTAAACACATTTATGTCAATATTAAAAATATTTTTTTCATGAATTTTTAAAATATCCAAATAAACTTGATTAGTTTGGAAATATTCATTAATTAAAAAATAATTACTCATACTCATCTATAAAATTCATGGATGGAATAAAATGTTTCAAAATATTTTTTTAATATTTATAATCATATATATTTAAATCATTATTTAAAATGGTAATCACTACATCATCATTATTATAATGTTATTATTTTTTACCCTTATTTACTCGATTTACCCATTAACCATGGTAAATAAAATAATTTCTAAATTTATAATTCATAATGTCGAAAAATAAAAAAAAACATATTCACAAAATTTGAACCTCTTGATTCCAAATATGGAATCAATATTTCCAAAATAAAAACATAGAATTTTCAGTAATTAAATTATAATTAATTCTCATTGGCAAAACCCAAATGCTGGTTTTCATGAATTATTTACTATCAAAATATTTAAACGTGTTTATGTCCAATTTCCAAGTGAAATTACATCCAATGACACAATATTAATTAAATGATAAAAATAAAAACCAATTAAACATTAAAACCAATTAAATGTTGAATATAACAGTCTGAATCAATTAGATGAATTAATGTTTTGACTTAAAATGCATTACTTTTCAAAATTTATTAAAAATTGAACCTTATCAGAAAATTAGCAAAAAATCATCCAAAGTAAAATTATATGTTTTCATTCTAAATAAGAAGTTTATTTTGTAAAATATACGATATAAAGGTTCCAAAAAATGATTTAATAATTTTTATTTATCAAATGGTCTTAAAAAGACCTTGCAAAAAAAATTATAGTTTTTCATGATTAAATTCAGATTCATTCTTATTTTGTTTCCCATTGAGTATGCTATCGCAAAAAGAATCTCCTTTAACATTAAATTAATATCTTATTAATAATTATTAATAGAGAGAAAAATGTATTATTATATAAATACTTGGGTCTTTACTACAAATGCTCTGAAAACAAACTCTTCTAGTAATGATTCACCCACCAACTTCTTGAAACAGTGGTCCGTAGAAGATACCACCCACTCCATGATCTATGGACAAAGGCCACAATGTAAAAGTGAGTCCTCTACAATATCATGAAATTCCACCTCTAGATAAAATTATACATGTTCCTTGATGTGATCAATATATGCATTCTCATCTTTTGGACCTGTTGAATACTAATGATCTCTACCATTTTCTTCATCATCACATCCTCTGATACAAACTATCCAGAAAAAAAATAATATAAAAATTTTCAACATGATACCACCATTATTAGATTATGGGATGATAATATTTTTTTTCATCCAATGATAGATCTTTGAACAAACCTAGAACAACATGCTACATAATATCTTTAGGAGATCCTGACAATATGAAGACATGCTCTACAACCTAAAGCCACTCGACTACTTCTAACATAACATGCTCACTATGAATGATAGGTAATATACAAGAAGAACTCGAAGCTGGAGATGACTCATCCAAAACATTGGAAACCATTAGGGAATATAATCTGAACAACATGGAAAATATAAAACCAATACCAACATTAAACTACAAGGAAATAAAAATGGTCCCCGCAATCTGAAATAGTAGGCTCAAAAACCAAACAAAATCAAGATAAACATTTTTAGAAATCCATTTCCATTTTAAATTTAAAAATAAAATTATTTCAAGGACACTTTTCAAATACAAATCTACTCTCCAAAAAACCAAAACCCATATTATAATGAATAAACAAATTCCTAGAACCATTTTACTATTTCGAAGTCTCGTTAAAAAATATAAGGACAAGCATTCTTAAATATGCCCCCATAGAATACAATGAACCATTGCACAAGTTTTCATCCACATATATCAAAATATTCCTACACACACTTCTCACAAAAATACAAACACATGGTCAAACATTCATTAGAAATTCGGAGGATCACGCTAATTCACTTCTTTACCAGTTCTTAAAATGCACCAACTATTTCAAACCAAAAAGATTTGCTTTAAAACTAGACATATACATTCCAATACAACTAGAATGAAATAATTTCCCATTTCTAAACCAATTTCTTTAAAAAAACCTACTTTACCTATTTAAAACCAATTATAAGAAAGAACAATAATTTAAATAGTAGTTTATTTTCAAAATACACTTACCCCAATTGGAACCAAAATGGAACACAACTTACAACGAACTAACGAAATGAGAACCTAGTTTCTATGCTTATCTCTGCTACATGGTAGTGGGTAATTACCCAAGTAAAAAATAACACTAAGAGGACATTTAAATGTGCACTTGGATCCCACATGGGTCACTACACCTTGTATTTTTACAATTTAACATATTCTCTCCTCAATTGTAATCCCTCAATCCATAACACATGTATATGACTCTAATCAAAGACTATCCCTAGAAAATTGATGTTCTAAATGAAATGTGATCATGAATCCCTTCCCATACCGACCTCCTGTGTCCTGGATGTTCTAATATATTACTACGTGAATCATAAAATAATAAGAACCTACTCTAATACCATTTTCCATGATCAAGCATGGTTGAACAGGAACAGGTTCCTTACATAGTCTTTGCCATGGTTTGAGAGGTGTTCCCGATCTCCACAGGCTGACATAAGCATCTGGGTATTAAATAAAACATGTGGGAATGATTTACCTAAATATACCAATCATTAAAACCCAAAAATATAAATAAACCCAAACTGGAAATTCATAACTAAACAAGCCTTAAAAAATATTCTAGATTTGTGTTTAAAAATAAACACAAAAAATAAAAATTGATACAACCAAAACTGAAAAAAAAATTAATTCCAACATATAGAATTGGGTTTTGACTCCCATAGCACTCTCCACAACACCGCACCGTGATTAATTCTAGAAACCTGAACCACTATCTCCAAAAGAATTACCCTAACCTATATCAAACATTACCATGTCTCCAGATACCCAATTATGTAATAAAGTTTTGATCTATTTCTCAGTATGATGCCACCCAAAATTAATTACATACTCTAGAAATTAAATAAAAAATAAACATGAATGATTTCTAAATGAAAAAAAATCCTGAAAAATTTTATAGGAATAATCAATTAATGAAAATAAATTTTAATGATATAAACATTAAATACAAAATACTTTATTTTGAAATAACAACCAAAAATACTATATTGCAATGGTAAGTGTGATATATTCAATGCTCAGAAGTTATAAGAAATACCCCTGGGCCCAAATAAAATTGGGCCACTATGTACCTTATATCTAGGGTAAATGTGGAATTGATCCACAACCAAAAACATACCTGTGAACGAGCCACTAGAGAGGAGGAACATCCATAATTATAGTGGTCTCAAATCATCATCTGTTTTTTTACTTCATGTTTTCATCATCAATCTTGCCAACTGAAACCATGATGTATCCATATTAAAATCACTAGAATTATATTCATAGACCTCCCACCTAGATATTGAGGATTCCATTTAGGCTCATCCACGTTTCAGAAGCCACATAACACATCAAAATTAGAAACACCAGTGAATCCCAAAAAATGTGCACATAGTGTGCCACCACTTTAACTCAAAAATCCCATTTTGAAACCGGACACATGATATAATAATTTCCAAATAAGTTTCTCACCTCTTATAAAATTAATTAATTCATTAAAAAGGTATATATAAAGATTCCATGAGACAAGTTAAGGTTTTACAACAAAAACATAAAATACTCCTTTAAGACTGAACACAAGAAAAAAACATCATATCATGATTCTCATCAAATGAAGTATTTAATAAATCATTTGAACACTTGTAAAGCCCCAAAATATGGTAAAACATGAGTTTACATTAAAACACACCGAATTTCACAAAAAATGTTACTTTAAAATCAAACGCATAGAATGAATGTATCAAATCAGGAATTTTCACAACTCATATAACATAATAAATCAATTAAACACTTCAAAAAACATTTCCTAGACATGGAATTATATATTATAATAAATAATACACTCAAATTATTATATTTAAATTCTAACACAATCTATAACATCTTCCAAACCCCATTTGAAAAATTTACACAATTTAACTATTCACCTATAAAGTCTAATAAATTCATTTTACAATTCAAAAAAACATTTCAAGATGTAAAATGGGTGGTTATAACCAAAAAATACCCAATTTCTCCTTGAAAAATCTATTTTCATCTCATAGACAAGAAAAATATCTTCAATGTCCACTCAAGCACCACACATATATTTCATAAATCATTCCATATTAATCTAGAATGCCTAAAAATTCCTAAAGAATGGAATCACCTACCTCAATGGTGTTTAAAGTCAACAAAACCACAATAGAGTAGATATAAAATCCAAATTGATAATTGACACAATATAGATCCAAAAGAAAATGTGTCATTAATAATCACTAGCTAATATGGTTCATCCTTCAGAGTAAACCACAATAAATCCAATGAAATAGAGAGGGGGGTGAATGATAAGTGTAAAGGGACGAATTTTTTGAAGAAACCATGAATAATCACTATCATTTTGTGAGAGTTATCCCAAAAAGTGACCCAATACTATGGATAACGAAGGGTGGTGAACCCTCTAGTCAATAATCAATATGTAAGTCTACAAATAAGAGGGTTAACACCAGAAGTTATATTTTTTGGTTAAAATGTATTAAGACCGTAATGGTTTTCATGGTTTTGATTTCTATTTTTGTAAGCAATGTACAAACCATTCGAATGCTATTGAAAAATTTCATCAATATTGCATGTTTAAATTGTATGGTGTGGGAAATCCATGACCAAATGTGTGACCTAAAACATTTTCTAGGACACCACAAATGACACCCAACACACTGGGGAAGCCCACCCAATGTTCCTTGAATTATTTAAACCAACTATAGTGACACCACAAGTGTCGTAAACTCTCCATCATGAAACAGTTTCCCAAAAACATTTAAAAAACCATTAATATAGCTAGAAGAAAACTAAAACCACAAAAAATACAAATACTTTTTTAGGACAATCATGCTAACCCTCAACCAAAATATCCTACATTTATAATTAAATAAAATCAAATAAAAACTATGGTTAGGGTGTGAACATATCATTTCCCATTTGATGTAAGACAATATATATTCAGGTTATTAAATTAATATAATTACAACTAATTATATATGAGATACTTATGTAATTATTTCATTATTATAGAATAATATTTTAGATAGTGGGAAGAAGAAATAAAATATAATGTTCGGTTACGAATGATTCATCTTCTTCAGACGACCACATTAGGTTTTCAAAAAAATATTTCTAGGCGTGTTTTATAATAAAACCATATATTTGTTGAAATAAATATAACATTTAAGGACTTTATTGTGTAGTTATTTTAATGTTCTAAATTTTTTGGTTGTGTGAAAAGGAGTATAGTGGGGTGGTCTTTTATATGTTTGGGAGAAGACATGCATTTAATTTTTTAAAATAAATTTGTATTCCCACATTTTACAGACGAGACATGTCTAAAAAATGTACCATTATAGAGAATTATATTAGATATGTCACGACCCATCCTCGGGGCCCGTGTCGTGACTACCCCAAGCCCGTCTTCCATAGTCCTGGGGCTGGCGACTAGCACCAAATACGTAAATCTCGATAAAAAGGGAATGAATTGCCTTTATGATACGTAAACACACACAATAGAGTACAAGAAGAAGTAAACACAATGAGGTGAATGCATATCTTGTGCAGGGGTGAGTATAACGTTACTTAGTAGGGACCCTGAGACCCTCAAGGTCTCACTAAAACCAACAAGGATAAACCACAAAGAAAGAACTCAATAGATAACCTTTACTTAGGTATATGCCTATTCATATACCTATGTTATCAAGTAACCCATCTCAATCATGAGGTAAACTGAAGGGTCAATGACTCAGCTCAGACCAGGATTTTCATTATCGAAACCACAACGGCTGGAGAACTCCTCCTCTGTTGAGTACAGTGATCCTTTCGTGACTCTGAGGCGCTTCTCACTAACCATAGACTGCTGAGGTACTCCTCCTGTCGAGTAACGCGGGTCTTCTGTCAAATACCGGGTGCTCCGTCTGTTGTGGGTCTACCCCCAAATATAGGGCCCTCCCCCTAATAGCCTACATATGTACTCCTCATGTCGAGTACCGCGGGTCTGCTGCCAACTACCAAGCGCTCCATCTACCGTGGGTCTGCGACTAAATACCGGGCACTCCATCCACTGGGCCAATCAAATCACTCTGAGTAGAATCAATCAAGCAGTCGTCAGGTCTACACCTACTAGGTCTCTACACTCCATACGCTCATCTCCGGGAGGGTACGCGCCACGAGCTACTAGTCGATACTTCCAAGTGTCACGTAATCTCACATGGAAGTATTTCAAAGGACCGCCTCATCATAGTGGTCTCATCGCAATAGACGACACATCAATCGGACCCCCGGTCTGTGAGTTATTAGCATTTCCATTCCAGGGGCTTGGTTGGATTTCGGGTATAATCCAACCCGGCTATACTCCAACTGTGTCCAAACCTCAGTTGAAGTATGAAAAAAAATTTCTCCTCAAGAGGAATCCAACATAGTCAATGGCCCGTCAATCAGACACCACCTCCTTAAGTTATAAGTGTTTCCGCTCAAGGGTCCCAGTTGGTTTCAGGTTCGAACCAACCCGACCATACTTCAAATGACACCAGTTAACCAAACTGGTCACACTAATGTGATCCATACTGAAAACACATGAGATGGACTACCCATTATTCCAAAAAAGATAGCCGGTGAATAAA
This sequence comes from Viscum album, assembly GCA_963277665.1. Lineage (NCBI taxonomy): Eukaryota > Viridiplantae > Streptophyta > Magnoliopsida > Santalales > Viscaceae > Viscum > Viscum album. The sequence continues at coordinate 618,702,516 of OY728148.1, read as the reverse complement.
GTGCATTCCACCGCAACATGCGTGAACCATGCCTCATGGGGACCACATCTCAACCTCAACATAAATATCCAAAATTGGTCTTGAAACATACGTCTTAATTCTAGGGTCGCAACGTCGCAGACGGTTCGTTATTATGACACCGTATGAGAGAGATATGTCAAATACGAGATCCCGTAATAATAATATTATTATTATCATAGGGTGTTTCATGGACCCAAGACATGAACCGGAATTTAGTATTGAACATTAATCTTTTATCAACCGTATTAAAGATAGGATTATATCGCCACTAACGTCAAGCCAATCCGACGTCGCACGCATGATTTATAGCGGGTCGAAGATTTAATAATAATATTAAATCTATTATTTTCTGAGCGCTTCGGGTACCCAATCCATAAACCCAAAAATGACGTCCAATAATGGACTTGGAATGTCCGTCTCAAAATCAGGGACGCATTGCCACAAACAGTTCGTGAAACTGAGGTTTCACAAATAAGTTATGGTCGGAAAATTGTTTTATCAAAAAAATTAATAATAAAAATATTTTTTTATTAAAAATAATTACCTTTATTTAATATTTTTTTCTAACTCCCAAATCAATCCACGATTTGGAGCCCCCTCTTTCGTGCTAGAAACATTCACCTCTCCCTTACTTTTGTTTTTTTTGTTTCTTTTTATTTTATTTCCCAAATCTCTTTCTCTCTCCAATCTACACATTTTTCCCTAAACTATCACCCTCCATCCTAACGGATCGGCTCCCGCATCACGCCTCATGAGGCTACTCTGCATATCCCACATCCATTGTCTACTTGGCCATCATGCCACTTAGGAGTCACGCCGCTTTGGACTGCCGTCTTATCTGACTCATCACCGGTCGAAGCCACCTCTCCCCTTCTTGCGACGTGCGCATGCACCGACCGCGCCAGACTGCCCTACTCTACCAAGCCGCCCCTTCCGCGGGCTTCTGCATCTCTGTTCTATGTTCGGAAATTGTGAAGACCGCAGATTTTCATTCCTCAGGTCGACATCTCTGTGTTCATATGCCACGCTCAACATGACTTTGAGCGTTTAGTGCGCTTAATTATTTTGCGATGAAGAACACGCAATGAACGCGCAATGAATGAAATTGAAAAAGGCACGGTTTGTGTGCAGATCGACAGCCATGTTTGATTTGGCCATCGTTTTTGAAAATCAATAACATATGGAATAAAAAAAATGATATTCATCATACTTTGATATTTTCAAGAAAAACAATAAGAAATTGTTTCAACCCATGGGTTTTCAATCCGTGAATTAATTAATTTAATTCACATTTGTCATGAAAATTCAATTGGGGTAATGAATCCATGAAGATAAATCCTATAGATAAACGGTCAAGCTCAAGGGTATAAACCACATAAATGAGAAATATATATTATTTCCCTATCAGAATTTGGTGGAATCCAAAGATGATGAAGGAAGGAATTCCACATTCGTTGTCGTTCAATGATTGTCGCCGCTCGTCGACCTCCGAATCAGTTCCCCCAACTGTTGTTGTGTTCTATATTATTTGTTTAAGGATGACATTGTCTGTGCATTTCCAGTTATTTCCCCGCAATCACCCATTCTTTTTCCAACTGATTGATTAAATTAATGAACAATCTCCCCAATTAGCTCATTAATATGGATTATTAATGATCCATAATAAAAGCACCATTAATTAGGTGAGTTTTGCGGTTCCACAACAAAAGTAACAGATCATCAATTCCCTTATTTAATGACCATCATTACACTTCGATTCATCCAACTACCATTCAATGGTTGAAGGAAGAATAAAATAACTCATTTAGTTATTTTTTTCTTGAAAACTACAAAATTTAACTTCTTCGTCAGACTCCTGCCAACTGAAGTTAAGCTTCACCTAAGAAAAACATAGCACTTCCAGTTCATTGGTTCCCTCATATTTCAATTCTGAGCACTGGTTCAAAAGATAGAAAAACCAGCTCGTTCGTTTACTGAATATACCCGAGCTAATCTTTGGAAATTGATTCCATGCACACCAGTCATCAGAATCAAATGCCGTCAGAAATTTCTTAATCGTAAAATTCCAAAAATATTTTTACAAAATAATTCCTTTAAATTTTCGGTACTTTAAATTACTCCCACCTCAGGGCTTTACGTCCCCGTAAAGCTACAACACAAACTAGGGAAACTAAAGGAGGTACCAGGCATGAATCTAAGCTTCCCGCTCCCATGTGCTCTCCTAGAGGTTCCCATGCTGCCACCAAAAACACAGAAGAGGAATAGACCGCCCTCATTGGACCCACTCCTATCGATCCTCAACCTCTACTGGAACCCCGTGAAAGTCACACCATCATTGATGATGACGGAAAAATCATGTACACGTCTCCTCAGCTGAGATATGTGGATGATGCCATGCACCGGTGCATATGACGTGGAAAGGCCAGGTGGTAAGCCACCTTTCCAACTTGGATGAGGACTTGGAAAGGTCCAATGAAACGCGGAGATATCATTCCGCCTCGGCCAAATCTCCTAAGACCGCATCAAGGTGAGACCCGTATAAAGGTGTGGTCCCCATCCTCAAACCCCTTTGGTCTCGTCCCCTATTAGCATATGACTTTTGTCTGCTCTGTGCAGTCTTCATCAGCTCCTGGATTATCCGCACCTTCTCCATCGTAGCCTGAAGCATCTCTGGTTTTACACATACTTACTCCATCACTATCCACAAAGGATATCTGAAATGCGGGAATCTATTGTCTCGCCACTACTAATAGCTAAATGCATGATCTCTTACTAAGAGAATCTACTACAACATTCCCCTCCCTAAGATTATAAACCATCTCGAAGTCATAGTTCTGGCGGAATTAAACCCTTCATCGTTGTCTCTGGTTCATGTCCTTCGGAGAGAAGATACAACTGAGACTGTTGAGTTGGAGAGAACCGTAAACCGTTTGGTCAACGATCAATAGGTGAGACTAGACAATTGTAATAACTATATCCAACCTTCTTAATCTATGTTCTACCAAAGAGTTTCTGAGATTTCTCTTCTACCGAAAAGATAAAACTGGACACATCCCCAGGATAAACCACATTCATTGCCTAATACATTCAATCCTGACACAAATGATACAATTTCATGCCATAGACGACATCATAAGCCCTCGACACTACTAGCAAGAGATCCAACTGTTACACTCTACTCCAAGGGGTGAGTCACCCTGTTGGCATCAGTGCATGGTTACTGGGTGTCCTCTAGTAGGAATCTTGCAAGTGAGGGTCAAGTCAACAGCTTTAACTAGAAACTCTTTGTATCAACCATACAAAAAGGATAGGAAAGTAAACATCACAAATATAAGTGTCATTTTTTAATACAACTAAAATTAAAAAGACACATAAAAACCAAAAACAACAACAACACAGATACTAGAAGTAGCATGAAAAAAGGCCTCTATTCCTGGAACTAGTCTCTCTCTTATACAACTGCTTCCAGAGCTCCATAGTCTTAAACATTAGCTGCCTGATGTTTTTATCTCCCATGTCCACTTGTTCCCTGTAGTCGGGGTGGTCCTCATGGTGGTGGTGGTGGCAACAACACGAAGCGTCGTCCACCACCAGCTGCATGCCTAGATCCTCTCCCACGGTCACCTACTCCTTGTAGTCTGCCTTGATGAAACCTATGCCTCTGCCTGAGATGTTTTTCATCTATTTGATGATCATATGTACGGCGGGTCTGACAGTCACGTGACATGTGACCAAGCCCACCACAGGAGTAACATTGCCTGCTCCGAGCAAGACTGTCTCTGACCCCACTCCGGTTTCCCCACACAACTGAACCTGAGTCATGCAATTGACCACTGGTGGGTCTAGTCCTCTTAGACCCCTATGTCGTCTGTCTACTGTCAGCTGTAGAAGACTCAGCACCAAGTCGACTAGTTGTGGGTCTCGCTACTGGAGTCTTCTCATCAAGGAAACTCTCCACAAGAAGGGCTCATTCCAACACTCCCGTCTGCGTCGGAATGTTTTGAGAAACAACTGAAGATCTATTCTCTCGCCTAAGCCCCTGCTCGGAGGTCCGGGACCTGAAAAACATCTCACGTACCATATCTGTAGAGTAGCCCGAGAGGTCTGTGAACCTCGCTGAGTACTGTGATACTATCATGATACCTTGATGAAGATGCAGTAGCTCTTGTATACGCACCGCTCGAAGGGTGGCTCGTAGAAACTCCGCCCTGAACAGGCTCTCGACGTATGCCCATAAGATTGTCACCTCATCATGCATCTGAAACATTAGGCTTCACCATCTGCCTACTACTGCCTATAAGAGGCTAGCAGCAAGGATAACCATGATGTCGGTTGGTGTCCCTACCAGTCTAGTGGCTCTCGCCACAGCCTCCAGCAAATCCTCAACCACATGTGGGTCCGTCTCTCCCTGGAACCTGAGTGGCCTCTGGCGCTGGATCTTATACAGCGCACTCAAGATGCGTGCATCGCCTGCTGCTGGGGCAGGTGGCATCGGTGACCTAATGGGTGGTAGTAGCGTTGGTTCCCTTTCTGGTGCCTCAATTGTATGTGGGTCTTGTACTGAGTCCTTGTCGCTCGGTGGGCTATTAGTACGTACAACTCTTGGAGCTCTAGCTAGTCGTCCGCGGGGAGGCATCCTGAAAGAACATATGTGACACTGTCAAAAGACTATACTCGGGGAGATGACCGGGATTGAGATGATTTAAAATAATGTTTTGAAAACACACAAGAAATCAATGTTTTTGTGCACTAAGTCGGAAATCAGAAGTCAGGGACCTGGTGTATGGATATGTCATTGGCCCACACCAACACTAGACTCCATGAACTGAAGACCACGCTTAGTACCCTTAACACTATTGCATCATAGAAATAAAAATATCAGAGTCCTATATTCTGTGGTAGAACTGAATCCTATGATACCAATTTGTCATGACCCGTCCTTGGGGCCCTTGTCCTGACTACCCGAACCCGCCTTCTAGAGGCCAGGGGCAGGCGACTAGCACCAAAGGCATAAATCCAAATAAAAAGGTAAGGAACTGCCTTTATGATATGTAAACAGACACTATAGAGTAAAATAACAAGAAAACACTAAGTAAAGAAATATAACAAGTGTGCTGAAATTACAAAGGGGGCTGAAAGTACAAGCCCAAAAGTAAAGTACAAGGAAAAGGCAAAATATCAGGAAGGTGAAAAACTGCTCGTGCACCATCCTCCAGAGTTCCTACCTAAAGGGTAGGTACAAATGGCCACCTCAGCTCTCCACGTCCGTCTATCACCTCCGGGTACCATCTCATTGTGAAGTCCACCTCCAGGTACCGTCCAGCTCTACAAGCCTCAACCACGATCAATGTTTTCCGTCGTCTGCATCCAACACAACGAGGTGAGGGCATAGCCCGTGTAGGGGTGAGTATAAAATTACTCAGTAGAGACCCTGAGACCCTTATGGTCTAACTAAAACAAACAAGGATAAACCAAAAAAAAGATCTCAATAGATAACCTTTACTTAGGTATATTCCTATACGTATACCTAAGTTATCATGTAACCCATCTCAATCGTGAGGTAAACTGAAGGATCCACGACTCAGCTCAAACCAGAATTTTCATTATCGAAACCACAACTACTAGAGATCTTTTCCTCTATCGAGTACAGTGATCCTGTCGTGACTCTGAGGCACTTCTCACTAACCATAGACTACTGAGGTACACCTCCTGTCGAGTATCGTGGGTCTGCTACCAAATACCAGGCGCTCCGTCCGCTGTGGGTCTACCACCAAATACCAGGCGATCCCCCTAATAGCCTACAGAGGTACTCCTCCTGTCGAGTACCGCGGGTCTGCTTCCAAATAAAAGGCGCTCCATCCATCGTGGTTTACCACCAAATACCGGGTGCTCCGTCCACTTGTCCAATCAAATCACTCCGAGTGGAATCTGTTAAGAAGTCATTAGGTCTACAACTACTAGGTCTTCACACTCCGTATGATCGTCCCCGGGAGGGTCCGCTCCATGAGATACTGGTCGATACTTCTAGGTGTCACATAATCTCACATGGAATTATCTCAAAGGACCGCCTCGTCATACGGTTCTCAACGCAACAGATAGCACGTCAATCGAACGCACAGTCTGTGAGTAATTAGCATTTTCGTTCTAGGGGCCTGATTGGATTTCGAGTACAATCCAACCCAGCTATACTCTAACTGCGTCCAAACCTCTGTTGAATTATGCCAAAAAACCATATCCTAAAGTGGAATTCAACATAGTATACGACACATCAATAGGACATCCAATCTATATGTTATAAGTCTTTCTGATCCAAGGGCTCGGTTGTTTTCGGGTTCGAACCAACCCAGTCGTACTTCAAATGACACCGGTTAACCAAATTCATCACCCCATTGTAATCTATACAGAACAAAACATGAGATGGACAACCCATTATTCCAAAAAAATATTTCCGGTGAAAAAGATGTATTTCACCGCAACATGCACGAACTGGTCCTCGTGGAGCCTGTGCCTCGACCATGACTTAAATATAAAAAATTTGTCTTGAAACATTCGTCTTTATTCTAGGGTTGCAACATCGCAGACGATTCATCAATCTGACACCGTATGAGAGAGATATGTCAGATACACAATCACGTAATAATAATAATATTATTATAATTGGGTGTTTCATGGAAACGTGCCACGAACCAGAATTTAGTATCGAGTATTAAACATGAATCGACCATCTTAAAGATAGGATTAAATCTCCACTGATGGAAAGTCAATCGGACATCGCACGCATGAGTAATGGCGAGTCGAAGATTTAATAATAATATTAAATCTATTATTTTCTGGGCGCTTCGGGTACCGAATCCAGAAACCCAAAAAGGATATCCAATATTGGACTCGGAATGTTCATCTCAGAGTCTAGGTCACACTGCAGTAGACGGTTTGTGAAACCGAGGTCTCCCGAATATGTTACGGTCGGAAAAGTGGTTTATCTGCAAAATTAATAATAACAATATTTTATTATTATTATTAGTTACCTTTATTTATTAATTTTTTTCTAACTCCCAAATCAATCCATGATTTGGAGCCCCCTCTTTCACACTGGAAACATTCACCTCTCCATTAATTTTCTTCTTTTTTTTGTTTCTTTATATTTCCTTTCCCAAATCTATTTCTCTCTCAAATCTACACATTCTTCCCTGAACTCTCAAGCTCCACCATAACAGATCGGCTCCCGTATCACGCCTCATGAGTCTACTCTGCACAGCCCACATCCATTGTCTGCCTGGCCATTGCTCCACTCGGGAGTCATTCCCATTCTGCCTGCCGTCTGATCTGACTCATCACCGGCCGAAGCCACCTCGCCCCTTCTTGCTACGCGCGCATGCACAGGCCGTACCAGACTGCACTGCTCCACCACGTCGCCCCTTCCACAGGCTACTGCATCTTTGTTCTAAGTTTGGAAATAGTGATGACCGCAGATTCACTTTCCTCAGGTAATGATCTTTGCATTCATATGCCACACTCAATATAACGTTGAGCGTTTAATGCACTTAATTATTTTGCGATGATGAATACGTGATGAACGCACAGAGAATGAAATTGAAAAGCGCATGGTTTGTGTGCGGATCGATGGCTGTGTTTGGTTTGGACATCGTTTTTGAGAATCAATAACATGTGGAATTGAAAAAAAGATATTCACCATACTTCGATATTTTCATGAAAAAAAAATAAGAAATTGATTCAACCCATGGTTTTTCGATCAGCGAATTAATTCATTTAATTCGCGTTCGTCATGAGAATTCAATTGGGGTAATGAATCCACAAAGCTAAATCCTATAGACAAAATCTCAAGCTCGAGGGTATAAACCACATAAATGAGAAATATACAATATTTCCCTACCTGAATTCTGTGTAATCCAAAGCAGAAGAAGGAAGGAATTCCGTTTTCTTTGTCATTCGACCTTTGTCGCCGCTCGTCGACCACCGGATCGGTCCCCCCAACTATTGTCATGTTCTCCACTATTCATTGAAGGATGATCGTGTCGGCGCTTTTCCAGAGATTTCCCCACGATCACCCATCCATTCGCCAAAATATTGATTAAATAAAATAACAAAATCCACGATTAGCTCATTAATATCGTTTATTAATGAACCATAATAAAAGCACCATTAATTAGGTGGGTGTTGCAGTTTTACTACAAAAGTAACACATAATCAATTACCTTATTTAATGATTGTTGTTACACTGCGGTTCTGCCAACTGTCACACAACGGTAAAAGGAAGAATAAAATAACTCATTTAGTTATTTTATTAGTTTTCCAAAAAGTCCAAAATTTAACTTTTTCATCAGACTCCTGCCAACTGAAGTTAAGCATCACCTAAGCGAAACTCAACACTACGAGTCCATCGGTTCCCCCTTATTTCAATTCCGAGAACCGGTTCAAAAGATAGAAAACCCCGCTCATTCGTTTATTGAACGTACCCAAGATAAACTTGGGAAATAAATTCCAGGCACACCGGGCCTCAGAATCAAGTGCCGTAAAAAACTGCATATTCATAAAATTCCAATGAAAATTTTAAAACAATTCCCAAAAATTTTTGGGACTTTACAAGATATGGTTTCAATATTTTATGACATAGAATTTAGACATATTTTTGTACCCTTATAACCTTTATCTCTTTAGATTGATCCCCAATAATCCCATTTTCTTCTTAATTGTTGTATAATATTTTTATTTTTTTCCATATTCATTATGAAATAAAATAATTTGTTTAAATTATAAAATATTAGTTATTAATAATCCAAAAATAGAATAAATTTTACCATATTAAATTTGAATTAGTAGAATAATTTAATTTAAATTAAAACTCAGAGACGGGACAAGAAATGTTTTCTCAATAAATGTAATTTTCAAGAATATTATGATCTCAAATTAACTTCATGAAATTTAATAATCATTATATGAATTGATATATATAAAAATATATATATATATATATATAAATTTCATAAACTCATTCCTTATGAATGTTTATTTTAATTTATAAAAAAGTACAATCATTATGAACATTAAAATAGTTTAAATTTTTTTTTTAAGTACAATAACAAAATAATAATAAAATTTAGTATAAAGATGATTATAATGAATCAAATTATATTGAATATAACTATATAAAAATTATTATACATTAAATAAAACTAAATTATAATGGGGCATCTAAATTACATTATTTGTAGAAAAGAAATGAGAATTTTATTAGTTTAATTATCAATAATTATTCATTGAAAAATCAATAACTTATGGAAATATACTTTATTTTAACACAATGTTAATTTATATATTATGGTTCCAAAAAAATAATACAATTTTATAAAATTAGTTTTCTTAAATCTCTTAAAAATAATAATAATTATTTCCCAAAAATTCAATAATTTATTTAAGATAATGTATTTTTTATAGTATAAATTTTCATTATTAAAAATATAGTGCTTATTTATTATGAATTCCTCATTACATATATATTGAGTATGTCCTGTATAAAAAATTCATGTTGTCATTAATACTATTAAAAACCACCAATTTAATGTCTAGTTTATAAAATTCATAAATTCCATAGGTCTTTAAGAAAGATATTAAGTGTTGAATACATTATTAATGAACATTATATTATTATTTTATTATATCGAGGTGTTAAATTATACCCCAATATCCATTTAATAAATTAAATCAGAAAATTTTGAATTTGATCGGGATGATTAATTTTTCGAAATTTTAAAATAATTTTCTTGACATCAACATCTAAAATATGTTTAATATAACATTCATTTTCAAAAATGGAAAGGTAAATATGTAGGTTATCTAGAATAACAAATAACTATGTCTCCACATAAGAGAAAATTAGTGGAATGTGAAAATATAGGCAAAGAAAAAATCATAATTCACTTTGACTTATTATGAGTGGTACATATCATTTATCACTATGAATCTAATTATAAAGAGAAAGTAAACAAACACAAAACCATAAACCAATTTTTTTTGAAAAAAACCATCAATTTCATCAGAAATAATTTTAATAGGACAGACATTTTGTTTCATATTCCATTTACTAAAGGTGATGAATTATTTTATCATATAAATGATGAAATAATTTAATTGTACATACCTCATGTTTAATATTAAATATTTTAATTAATTTTTACAATAGTATCATCTTTTCTCCAAACAATGAGTAATCAAGATTTATTTTTCAAGCCTGAATTCCTAAAGTCTACTTCTAATGGGTAAAATAATCCCTATAAGGATAGAAATATATTACTTCTATATTTTTACCAAAAAAATAATAAATTATGAGAACATGGTTAGATATTTTGAATAATAATACACTTATTCATTAGTTACATAAAAACCAAATTTGATTTAAATCTATTGGATAGCTATATCATATGTTACCAAATTTTAAATACTCATAATCACCTCAACATCAAAGATTGGTAATCCTAAAATGTCACCAAAACCAAATAAAATATGTCCATAAATTAACGGTATTATTTCTCAAATAATTATTTACATTACACACAGGGGTCACTTATACCTCATCCAAATAAAATGCCTCAAAAAATGTAACTAATAAAATCAAAATTTCATTATTTAGAACATAAAAAGGGGATTTTATGACATAGAAGATACAATTAACCTTAAATGTGTATACCCATGATGGAATGCATATCTGTTATTATAACCTCTCATTAAAATATCGTAGTCTCCAATGTTCTATAAACCTTACTAAGATAGCAACTATAATAGAATATACTAATTACCAGTGGGGTATAATAGATACTTATTAAATCACTCAATAAGATGTTACACCTCTAATATTGGATTCTTAACCACAACCCTAGTTGAAGGAATTTTAATATAATCCCATTTGCATTTATCCATGATTTCCTCATCTTTCAATAATGAAAGTTCCCAAGGATTGTATTCGTTTCATTGCTCTGATACCAACTCAAACATCCCTGGACCCATACTCCCGAATCTAGTTCTGAAAAACATGATCTTTACATTTCAATCATTGTATCGATAAATGTGGACGAATTTTTTCATAAAAAACATTTAAAAAACGAAAATATGGGATCACTTACATACCCAAGGACCATTTATTTTAATATTTATATAGTATTATTTTTAAATATTACTTATAAAATACCTATAACATAAATTATGTAATATTTCTACCATACCCAAATGATTATTTTCAATATTAGGTCTTTTCAATCATCATAAAAATTATTCACATTTTGAACCTTTTTATACACAAATAATTTAACATCATTCATCATAAAATTTTCAAAAGAAAAACTAATAAGTGTGAAATCAAATGTTCATCAATGGAAAATATAAGCTATAAATATTTACCATCATCATTTTTCATAATAACTGTATAAGGTTATAAAAATAATAATCAATTTGAGTGTGTGTATAGAATAAGAGAAATAATTCACATAAACACCTGCATCATAAATCATGAAGCATATAATAAGTGCATAAAAATACCATAGTTGTAGAATTAAAGAATCATGAGTAATATGATGGAAATATTGATCAATGGAAACATCCATAACACATATCGAGAATAATAAATATGTGTTTGTGTCTTCGAACATTTTCTTCAATAAATCCTACATTTTTTAATAACCTAGTGTCCATTTAAAAAAATAATTCACCAAAAAACATTATAATTACCCAATGAAATTGAGAGAGATAATGGGGCCCACCTTTTATATCATAGAAAATAATGGGAATTAACTTATCATATATTGAGTTAAAATGGGGCTCAACTTCACACATATATATTAATAAAGGTTCTTAATACGTCTTATAAGTTTTATCAGGCTCACACATAAGCTATCATTGGGTATAAAATTATTTATACAATCATTAGTAAATATAATATAAATAATGTACATAGATCATGAATCTCATTATAAAACACACAGAAATAATGATTATTCCTTTCAAAACCTGATGAACCAAGGGAAATGGAACATATTCCCCATAAAACACATTAAATAAATTATAATCCATATAGATAAATAAAGAGGATGGAATAATTACAAATAATACCATGTGGAATATAAGTGAAATCATTGGATATTTACATTGAAGAATGGATATTTCATTTTAATTTATTAAAAAGTCAGGGGGGAAATAACCTTCCCACATTGAAAATAATTTTTTAAAAATACAAATTAAAAAAAACCATGATCATTGAAAATATCCTTGGAAATATATAAATTAAACATCATGGAAAATATTGAATATAACATTAGGGAAATATATTTTTATTATAAATGTTAAAATAACAAATTTTTTAAACATTTTGTAGAGAAAGACAAATAAAAATCTTTAGAAAACTATTAAAAAATACCTTTTAAAACCATATAAAATATGGTAAATCATCTTCTCAAATATATTTTAGAAATATTATATATTTAAAAAATAATTTCTTTTTGTAATTTTTTAGAAAACATTCATATTAAGTTGAATGATTTCTGATATACAACAAGAGACAAGTTCAACATAAAAAAACAACTTTATTGATATATTTTTTATCAATAAGGGATTTGATGGAAAATAATAAAATTAAAAAAAATCACAAACATGGGATAAGAAAGTATATCTTGATCATTAAAATAAGAAAATAGGAATTCATCCAAAGGATCCTAGTATATAAACAATATTTAATATTAATTATATTATGATATAAATCCTTTTACACTATTAAAATTTCAATGATAATTTCATTGAAATAATAACATAGAATAAAACATTATGTTTTATGAACATAAATATATTAATGAAAAATCATGTCTAAGGGGTAGTATATATCTCTTATATAGTAAGAATGATGCATATTATGAGACACATGTCCCAAGGATAGGGATTTTGAGACAGAAAAGACAAAAAAAGTTCATATCATTGAATTGAGTGTTAATCAAAGGATGTATTATATGTATCAAATTTCAATCCAAAAAATGTATATTAAATACCACATAATAAAATTAGATTTAATTTTTCAAATTATCATATCATGTGAATGGAAATTAAAATTTTATATAACTTAATGAAAATAAATTTATTTATGAAAACCCTTTTCCACTTGGAAATGTTCATGTTAAATCCACATCTGCTAAATAATTTAAATTAAAACTTAAAATATATTAAAGTATAAATGATTTTTAGTATAATATGATAAAAGATCATAATACTCACCATATAATATAATTATTTTTATAATAATAAAAATTTTCTCAATGATAGAAATGTTGAGATGAATTCACTTACGAAATTGGTAATAAATATATAAAGAAATGAATGTGATAACCCCATATGTATTTTTAAATCCAAATAATTTTCAATTAAATAAAAATAGAAAATATTCATGGGTATTACATACACTAGAAAATAAAAATATATTGGGAATATGGAATATGTCGAACATATGTAAAAGTGAGACCTGAACCCCATATATCAAGTCCATAATTTTTCATTACATCATTTAACATTCCCTATATTTTAATTACAGATTAAAATATTTAATCAATTAATTCCACAAAATATTTGTTTTCGTTATTCGGTCTACAATTTCAAAATAGCATCAGTACATTGATTTTCATCAATTATGTCATTTTTTTATTATCTAAAAATTAATAATAATGAAATATTATTAATTTTAATGATAGAATTATATTTTTGAATCTAACAAGAAATTTTGGTTATGAAAACTGAACTATGTTACAATCACATATATAGTAGGTCAGAGGTTCACTTGAGAAATATTTCCATTTTTTCGATGAGAATTTTAGAAAGTAGGTATGTAATATTTTATCATTAAATAATGATAATAACATAATACATATGTTATTTTTTTCATTAGATACTTATGTATATATATATAATCCTTGTGATGTGGTTATTAAAAATGAAACACATCACTCTGTGGATGTATATGTCCACAATTACAAATGAAGAACATTATAATCATTTTATGAATTGAATTATTTAATGGTATGTGATATATAATCATTTAATAATGAAAAATATGTCTTTTATATCATATATAAAATATAAACCCTTATTAATGAACAACATTGAGAATTGATGACGGAATATAAATTACTTCAGTTCACGATATTGTTGCTCTCCAAGCACACAAATGATGGTTTTTGTTAATATTTACTTGAAGAGGAGATATATTTAGGTTATTAAAATTAAAAATAACATATCTTTAAATATTAGATACTTTTTTTATATCATTTTTTATGAGGAATATATGAAAAATGTTGAAGGAAAATAATATATAATGATTGGTTTAGAAAAATACCTCTTCTTCGTTTGACCACTTTAGGTTAGAAATATAATCCTTCTTTGGATATTTTAATAATAATAAAATGATTATAGTATTTAGGTAGGTAATTGAGTAAGTTATTTTTTAATTTATTAGCTAAAAATCTATAAAAGGTGTGAAGAACAGATGATAGGGTATGTAATTTAAAATTGGGGGCGCGGAAACACTTGAATGTTCTGAATGTAAAAATGTTTAAACCATTTTTAATAACTATGAAATGGATCCAATATGAAAAATTAATGAGACTTATATTATATAAACTAGAAATATTTCCATTCAATAATCTTTGGATGTGTTTTAGGTCATTTTATCACTTATTATTTTAGTCTAACACCCATGTAAAGTCTTTGTCAAATTAATTATGATAAACAATTTTTATTATTTTCACTATTCATTATGAACATAAAAGAAGATAATTTTTTTATGTAATATCAATAATTTTTATTTAAATTATTGGATCCATTTTTTAAAATTAATTATACTATATTGGAAGAATATAATTTTTAATAAATCCTACCAACATGAAGAAAACCCTTGCTTTAAAGAATTTAATATTTCTGGCATAACACAATCTAATATTTTCTGAATGAATTGTAATAATCATTATATTAATTTTAATTAATATTCATATATTTTTGGTATATAAATTTATTTCAAATTTCTCCTACTTAAGTTGTAATATAATTAATTAAAAATCATAAACATTATATACCCAGAAATAGTTTTTAGAAAAATATTTTTTGAGACCCAAAAAAACAGATAATAAAATATAGTTCAAAGATGATTAAAATGTAATTAATTTTATTAAATAAAACTTAATAATTCATATATGTGATTAAATAAAATTAAAATCCCAGTTGAAATTGTATATTATTTAATTTATTGAATTGAAATGACAGTTTTATAAAAAAAATCGATAGTTTTCACTATTCAATCAGAAAATAAATATTTTCTAGAAAATCCCCAAATTTAAAAATAAGAAAATTTTTAAATTTTGATTTTATAGAATAAAAATTTCATTTTATAAAATATATTTCAAAAAATATCAATAAATTAACAAAAAATTTTCCTATAAAAAGAAATAAAAATTCATTTCTTATGAAAAAACTATTTTTTGATCAATAAAACAAATGTACTAAAAATTGAGTTCTCTTTTACAATGAATTTATCAATAAATATATATTAAGTTTTAAATTTATATGCATTTATAAATTTAATTAATACTATTCATAACAACCAATTTAATGGAATGTTTATAACATTCATATATTTCATGAGTGGGTAAAGTAAGATGTTTTGTATCGTATACATTATTGATCAAGATTATATTATTTTAAAATCATGCGGTTTTACAGATAATAAAATATAATACATTAAAACAGTAATAATATTTTATATCCATCTATAAAATTTATAGCGCACCATAATTCGATCTTATTTTATAACATTTAAAATATTAAAAATCTTTTAATTTATTTTTCTTTCAATTGACTAAATATTGTGCTAGTGTTGCATAATCATTTATGATATCTATTCAATATATAAAAACTAAAAATAAGTTACCATCATAAAAATAAATTTAATAGGTTAAAATAATATTGTATATTATTTAATATCAAATTTTTATACCTATGAGAACATATATATGACATTAAAGAGACTGACGTTTTAGAATTTTCAAAACATAAAATAAAATAGATGTAATTACCAAGGTCAAATGGTTCTAAAATCCAATGTATACACTAATTTAGGATAGATATTGTATTATTAACCCCATAAAATTACAAAAATTATAGTTTTTGTTTTGTTATAAATGATATATCACATAATTTTTATTCTTAATTACTCAATCCACATTTTTTGGATGTAATAAATCATTGCACAATTACTATTTAGATTGCTAAAAAATTTAAGGATAATTTTTTAAAAAAATTAAATTTTTTATTTGAAATATGAAATTTATTTTTTAATAATCATTTTATGAAAGTGGAATACATTATTTTCATATAAATAATAAAAATTCAATTAAAATTACTTTCCAAAAAAATGTTTCTTAATCATAAATGTTTTTTAAAAATAATGGACCCATTTGATAAAAATTAGATTAATATTAATAATATTAATAATATGTAACCTTATTACTAATTAATAAGATAATTATACTTTTTAATAACATAATTTTATGAAATTAATTGACCTTAATTGATAAATCGGTAATTTTCAAAATTCATGGAAAAATCAATTATTCATACAAAAAACAAAAGATTTCAATTTATGAAAATTTTACTATTATTATTTTATTAATGAAATTATTTTAATAATGAAATTTACTTTTCTACATATTAATTTTATTATTCACTTAGAACGAGGAATAAAACCAATTTTTAATGAAAATGTATTTTTTATGATAAATTGTCTTTACTAAAGATTGAGTTTTATTTCGTATGAATTAATCAATACATTTATACTAAGTATGTTGTATATATATATATAATTTTCATTATATGGTTAATCAAATTCATAACTTCAAATTCAATGGATTTTTTATAATTGTCATATAGAAATAATTATATTTTGTTGTCCATTAAACCATTAGGATGCGTATTGTATGCACTATCAAACATAATAATATTTTTAAAATATCAGGGAATTTTTTTTCCTTCCACTTAAATTAATTTTTCCCCCAAAATTCATAATTGTTCATGTAAATCATGTATTTTAAATTTTATTGTACCTTTGTTAAAACCCAATATTGTAAATATCATTAAAAATACATCCTATTAAAAACTGGGAAAATGAAATATGACGGTCATCTGGAATAATATAACTAGGTTTCCAAATATGATAATATTGGTGGTAATTGAAAATAAGTTAATGGATGAGACAAATAACACTTAATAGAAAATTGGGAGTGCTATATAACATGTTAAGTATAAAGTTAGAGAAAAAAATTAAAAAAATATGTGATGCATGAGAAGACCAGCAATTAATAAAAAATGTTCAAAATAGGAAAAAAATTATCATTATCAATTTCCTAGATTTTATGAATTCGATTACCATAAAAAATAATAACATATATTAATATACTTATTTTTCAACTATAATTTCTTCTTTTATTGAATTTTGAACACAATCTCATTCTTTCTCCAAACGAGGAGTATTCATGATGAATATTTCATGCATGAAGTACTAAAATAAAATAATAATTGATCAAATAATACATAAAATGATAACAATATATTCCCCGTTATATTTAAATTTTATCCTAATATAAAATGGTTTCCATAATATAAGATAATAACCAAAATGCATAATTACTCCTGTGAATAAATAAATCATTTTACATTAAAATTTCCATAATAACACCAAATATTCAACTAAAAATATTCAAAAATTGAATAACACAACAACCCAATTAATCTCATGAATATGAACATTGAACAATGTTTTAACATTATCGGGGATATCATTCCTTTTACCATTTATTTCCAAAAGACATTATTTCCAAATAATTATTCATGTCAAACATGAACCCATTGAAACTTAAAAAAATAACAATAATCATCGTGAAAAATAACAATATAATCATATATTATAGTGAATGACATCCTAATGTCATGAACCAAAATTAGATACTAACATAGAATATAATCCATTGAATTACCATAAATATCTCGAAAAATACCACATTCTTATTTAACCATCTTTTAACCATCATGTTTATCTATATAAAAATATCTAATAGACCATAACATGTAATATACTATCCCGAATGATTATTTAAACCTCAATAATGTATTATTCTTAAAACATAGATAATGTTTTTAAATTAAATCAAATTATCAAAAAAAATTCATTATATAGTAGGCTTCCCAAACAAATCATTTTTGTTATGAAATTTTTTTTGTAAAAGAAACTCATACAAACAAGGACATCTGGTAGGCTAGTGGTAGGTGTTTCATTCTTGTCTCCCTTCAGTTGTGGGATCAAGCCCTAGGGCCATGACAGATGTGATGAGTTGTCACATGATATGTGCATTTTAATTTTTCTAAAACTATATTAATATAATTAAATTAACATTAAAAAATATATGAACAACATATTCAAAAATAACATAAATCCTCAAATCCATTTTTAATAACTATTAGTTCCCATACCGATTTTTCTTTTCTATAAAATATTAAAAACATAACTAAATATTATTACCATGATAGCAAAGTTCATTTTAACCCTAATGATTATCAATGGAATTAAGCATATATCCAAACTATATAAAACAATTATTCATCAAAAAACATTATACGTGAGATACAAGTTTATTTTAGTGTTACATATACCTCAAACATCTATTAAAAATCAATAAATGTATCCATGATACATTCATCATGTAAAATGTCAAATTTTTAATCTGTAGATTTAATCTTATAATCATTATTATACTTATTTACTCATAATGGTACCTAATGGTCTTAAATATTTATCATATAAATTAGAAAATATTTTCTTTGATTGATGTCACCAATGTATTTCAAATGAATATGTCATCCAATCTATGTTTTTTCTAAATTGATTTACCAAGTTCTCTAAAAAACCATATTTGATACAAATTTAATTGATATGAACCCTATTATCCACGAGGAGGTGGATAAATTATTTTATTGAAACAACATATATAGATTCATATCACTACAGAACAAATAGAATAATTTCTTGGTGATATAAAATCCTACTAAAATCTCACATTTCCACTGAAAACATACAAATACATGACATAGTGAAACTAATTATTCAGCATCATTATACTCACTCTGAGATTCTTGATACACATCTAGAGGAATGGAGTAAAAGTAAGGGTGATCTAAATGCTCAGTATTGGTTATGTACATCAAAATATATCTTAAATAAATAATAATTAATTAATTTTTATAGGATATTACCTAAAAACCTTCCATTTAATCTATAATTTGAGCAAGTAGAATAATATTGTTGGAATAAATGATCTTCTCATAATTCACTATATAGAAACACATGATCTTGTAAATTATCCAAGTATATAATAACTATTTCAATAATCACATGGATATGAATAATTGATATCCTAGTGTTATAATACATAATATTAGACAATTGACACTTACTATCAAGGCCTTATGATTAGATTTCAAAAAATATCAGAAATTCCTTATTCTAAAATGTCTACATTAATGGGTATGGCCTTAGAAAAATACCCAATATATTTTATTTATTTATATTTATCGATGCATCAAGGGGAAATAATATTTAAAACCCAAGATATCAATTAATTTATCATTTATTCCACATATATTTAATTATTAATATAACTTATATACTATATTCCTTAAAAATAAATTTCCACATTGAGTAAAGATAAAGAAACATCAGTTTTTCTTCAATTAATCAAATAATATTCAAATTAAAAAAAATTATTTAGAAATGGTATACATTTAAATAAATAATAATATCATTATAAATAGAATAATTATATTTATCATAAATGTAATGTCAAATTATCATAAAAAGTTATTTTTTTCATGAAAAATTTAATGACCCCATAATAGGTAAGAGGTAAAAGACAATCATCAATTCATCGGAAATATATTTTTTATATAAAAAAATGTCCTTTAGTAAAATTTTGAATGTGTAAGAGGTGTATTAAAATATTCCTTCATTGAATATTTCATTGTAAAACCATTGAAATAATACAGAATAATTTAAGAGTGAAAAAAAGTCACGGAAGTTGAAAATTCAGTCAACCTCATATCTTTTAAGGAAAATTCATTTTAGATATTTTAAAATAAATTCAGAAAAAAAATTATATAAAATTATAATGATCCTTGAAAACCATTTTATATTAATAGGATAAGTGAAAATGTCCATTATATATCATTTTATTAAATAGAAATATCATTTATAATGTTTAATGGAAATTGAAGACATGGAAGACAAATATACCCAGTTAAAAATTGAAATAAGAACATATTATATTTAAAACACTCCAAATGAATGAAAATCCTGAATTTATTGAATTACTAGATATTAATGAAAAATACCTGAAATGGTTATAACATCAAAAAAGTTAGGTGCATAATACCTAATATTTTCCAATGGACTTGAAATTGAGATGAAATCTCACCCAAGATCGTATCACTGAAGTAATAATTCATCAAAAAAGATATCATTTATAATAAATTTAAATCGAGATAAAAAACATCTAATATGAAAAAATAAAATTAATGTAACTTCTTCACAAAATTATTTCATAACATATTCTAAAATTTAGAAGTATGACCCATTGAATAAAAATTTATTTAAGAAATCACTTTCTACTTGGAACCATTTATGTTAAATCCCACTTAATGAATTAATATGAATTATAACTGAAAATAACATTTTTATTAATAGGTTTATGATAAAAAATATATAAGGTTTTTTAAACCCACCACATAAAATATATATTTTTTGTGTGACATTAAAATATGTGTAAATGAAGTGAAATTAATACAGAATCACATAGCTCATGTCTATCATCCACATTTTCTGATCAAAACTATTATTTAAGGAAATATATATATTATATGTATATTACAAAAACATAATCATATATATATATATATTACCATTTATGATTTACTTATAACCTTTTATGAATCATTTATTTTATTTATTTTTTAAATTATTGTCTGGAATTATTACTTATTCATTTTTCATGTATATTTCCACTCAATGGTTTAGGTACTTTTATATTGATCCTGGATAAATAATCTCCAAATTTTAATGATGATAAAAATATCATATTCATTTTATATATATATATATAGTCACTCAAATATGGTACATATAGATAAATGAATTACAATGTTCATTATGATGAAGGTCGTATGTATACATGAATGCTGTTTTCATATTTTGATGGATGAAATGATATAAAGGTAAATAATATTTCACCATTATATGATCAATGTTATATATTATTTAATTTAGTATTTATTATCATCCATTTAAATAGTAAATGAAATACAAATCACACTACTTCATGGTGCTTGTAGTACACACAAACACATGAAAGATGTTAACATTTCTGAATAGATTTGAAGGAGAAAAGGTAGATATGATATCAGTTATAAAAATAATAATTATTTCATATTTATCAAATATAAACAATAAATCATCCATAATACACATTCCAAAAATATTCATTTGAAAAATGAATTGCATCATTCTGTTGAGATTGTAGGTCGTACATATGCATGAGTGATACTTTCACAATCTATAAGATGGAAGTTGTGGTTCATAATTATGGTTTCCAAATAATAATAATATATTAATAATGTTGAGTATAATTAATTTATTATCCTATAACCGATACCGTATATTTAAATAAGTTAAAATAATAATTAAAAAATGTTATCGGTTAAGGAAATTAACATTTCCAAGAAAGAACACCGTCAAATACCCTCTTAAGGACCTTAGGGATGGTATTTTAAGATGAAAATTTCCTATAGAACATTGATTAAGATATATATAATAAAAATAGTTATGATTTTGTTGATATAATAGCTCAATGTGATATGAATAATTGAGAGAAAGAGGTATCCAATTATCAGTGACTGTAGGGGTACTTTCAGAATTTATTCATTAAACAAAATATATAATAAGGACATTCACAATAAACATGACTAAAAATGGCTATAGATTAAAATTTAAGGTTTTATATGGTTGAAATATAAACATCTAATAATATTTTCACATGTTTAAATTGTCTTTTAAATCTTATCTTTTGGTTTAACTCATTAGTTTTACCTATTTTAACCAAAATCCCAGTAACAACTTTTTTACTCTTAATGGGTAAGTATTTAAAATATAATTTTAAAAGTGGAATGTATATGGCCCGGGGATTTTATTTTCAATGATATATTTTTGTAATTTTATTCCAATAATATTTTTATTATTTTTATATTTTAGAGAATATATTCTTTCATGAAATATACTTGTTTTATTTTTTGATACAATTAATTTAATTTCATATCAAATAAATAATGAAAAGTTTGAAATTAAGAATATAATCAATTGAAAATATAAAAATATATTTTATTTTTATATTATATTTTTATAAAACAATAATTCAACCAAATATTATTACTTTTATTAATCGTAAAATAATTTATGTTATTTTTCAATTAATAGATCCAATATGGTGTCGGTGTTACATAATCATTTAAGCTAATTTTTCCATAAAAAATATAAAACATTATATCATCATAATAATAGAATCTATTATAAAATAAAATTATATATTCATTTATAGCATATTCTTATACATTCTTTTCCTTAAAAGAGAAATTTAAAGTAATAGTGACATTTTGGAATTATCATTTCATAATATAATATAAATATAATTATCATTGTAAAATGGATCAAAAATTTTATATATTAGAATATGATATTGATATTAAGGATTTAATCACTTAAAATTAAATAATCATAAGTGTTGGGGTTATTTTTAATTCATTATCACATTATTTTTTAGCTTAATTATTTGATTTACCTTTTAGAGTTGTGATAAATTTCACAATAGTTACTATATATAATTCATAAATATAAGTTGAATATTTAACATATTTTAAACAAAAAATTATAAATATTTAATTAATTTTTTAATATTCATTTTCTAGTAGTCTATGAAATTATTTTAATATTAACATAAAAATTAAAATGAAAAATAATAATTTTCGGAAAATGGGTTTTTAAGCATACAAACTAACTAATATCAAAATATTCAAATTATATATTAATATTTGATTATTATAAAAAAGGAGAGCATATTTTAAATTATGACATAATAAACATATAATGAAACATTTAAATAACATGATATAATTAATAAATTGACCATATATGAAAATCTATATTTTTAACAATTCCATTAAAAATCAGTCATTTCAGAAACATTCCAAAAATTCAAACATATGACAATTTTGGTATGATGAGTTTAAATATTAGATTATTTTTATAAAAATAAATATTTAAAATTTTAAAAAAATTATTATATTCACCCACTAGAACAAAATACAGACTATTTTTGATGAAAATGTATTTTCAACAATATATTGTATTTATTAAATTTTTTTCCCTTTTTAATAATAAATAACAAATAAAATTTCATCAAATAATACCTATATAAATTAATATATTATAATACATATTTTCCTATTTATTGCCTCCATTTTCATGGCTTGGTTTTAAAAGTCATGATTTTATAATAATATTTTGTGGTTTGTTTAACCTCGGTGTAGCATATTGTATTTGATTTCAATCATATTAGTCTTTTTATAACAGTTTTTTGTTAAATTGTTATTCATGATATATCACATAAAAGGGATAGTATACACACCTCATTAAATAATCAAGTGGTGAAAAGTACACATGTCTCAAATAATCAAATGTTGGATGAGATAACCTTATGGAGACTGCTATATTGATGTGAGAATTAGTCAATGAGATGATTATATTTAATTAATAAAAATACTCAAAAAAACTGAAATTGCCATATAAAATAATAAAATATTATTACATACATAATCTTGTAATAATATATAATGTGAAAAAATAATATAACCCACAGAAATGAAATTGAGTTACGAAACCGTATACCATGAGTCTGGATTTTCTACGCATGTACAATAAATATAGTATAGTAAAAAATATTAATTATTTACATGTTTAATGAAATTTTATAATTTCACAAAATTAAAATTTACAAGTTAATTACATTTATTTCAAGGCTATATATAATTGCATAGTTAGTTTAGTGCATAGAAGTTATTTTTATGATGTTATGTTCATTATTAGAAAAATGAACTTGATAAGATGACTATTGTAAAAAGGGTAATTATTCCATCATCTAAAGTATAATAATCATGTAATAAATATAATTTTTTACATTAAAATAATTTTATGGTCATTCATGAAAGGAATATGTGAAAATAAATCACATTGCTTCATGGAGGTGGTATTCCACTCTTACACAAGATCGACATAATCAAAGGTTAACAGAAAAAGTATTAAAAGGTAGGTAAAATTTAATAATTTTATATTCATAATTATTTCAGAAAAATTACATATATTTATTAAATCTTTATTATTAACCATCATTTTTAGTTGGTGATGAAAAAAACATATCACTTCGTAGGGGTGGAAGTCCATAAGTATGCATAAATAATGTTTTTATTCCCCATATGATAGAAAATGATATGAATAAAGTTAATCAATTAACAGAAAAAAATCAAATTATATGGGAGATACTACTGTTATTATATCGTCATTTTTATGTTATTATCTAATGATGTATAGTAATAAGTAAAATTAATACCATCTGTTGATACTATGGTCCTTCTTTTAGAAAACCTCCATTGGATCACTCCACGAGGTCACTGTAGAAGATTTTTAAGAATACATGAACCTATATAAAGTATAAAAGTAGTTGAATAATAATTTTTTATTATTTTTTTCAAATCTAATGAATCCAATGAAATTTAGGAATGTTTATGTACGATTTTGAAACCTTATTTTATAATTTTGACATCATTCAAATCATTTTACACTTACCATGGTGAAAATATTATTATAAGTTTACTATTATTTATTACCAAAAAAATGTTGAAATATTACAAAAAAATTAGGTAATTATGATTCCAATTATGTAAAAAAAATTTATGAAATTCAAACCCTATAAATTTTCTAAATTACTATTTAATTAAAACCACAAAATGATATGAAAACAGTTTTGTAGAAAAATGAATTTTTAAACATAATTTTTTGATAAAAATAAAAATGAAATTTATATTATAATTAAATTTATTTTATTATTTTTATTAATAAATAAATAAAAACATTTATAAATAATTTAAAAAAATGATAATTTCTGAATTAATAGAAAAAACATAATTTCCTATATAATATGTATCTTTCATTATTCAATTAAAATAAATATTTTTATAAAAATAAA
Source organism: Viscum album (assembly GCA_963277665.1). Taxonomy (NCBI): domain Eukaryota; kingdom Viridiplantae; phylum Streptophyta; class Magnoliopsida; order Santalales; family Viscaceae; genus Viscum; species Viscum album. The sequence goes on along the minus strand of OY728148.1, from coordinate 618,677,068 downwards.
AAATAATAAACCTATAATAATATAACAAGAAAATTTCAAGAATTATCTTCTTATATAAAATAAAATTTATAAATTTTTCACAAGTTAATTAACAATAGAAAGACAATATGTTCTTGAAGAAAATGTATTTTTGATGCTTAAAATGACTTTATTCTCATTATTTTCCAAACACTCATAATCAAATAAAAATTAATTAATTATGTTAAATCTATATAAAATAATTTAAATAAAATAATTAATTAATAAAAATTATTTTAATATATTATTATTATTTTAAATAATGCACATAAAAACAAGTTTTATTTAAAACCATACTTTAACTTGAGAATATTTTATCATCATTCCAAACCAATTGAATATAAATAAATCTAAAGTGTATTTATCTAATGGATTTATATATGTATATACAATTACTACGTTTCAAATAACCATCTTTAGAGCAATATTATTTTATTGACATATATATCCTTACATGATTCACTAAAATTTATTCATTTACACATTTCCCATCATGTCTATTGTATTTGTAATTTGTTCATTGTTTCTGTAGATATAGTTAGGGTCAAAATCTTTATAGAGAACCATGAAAATAGATATTTTTTTGATATATATATATATATATTTAAATATATATATATAAATTCACTCCAATTTCACATCTCTTCATTTATTCTTATATTGCAACCACATACTGTACTACAGTTTATCTTTAGTGGTAATATTTTATTTAAATAAATTTATCTAGTGTATATAAAATGTTATCAAACATAATATCCATTAAAAGGATTATTTCATATCAAAATACAATTTTGATATAATAAATTTGTTGCATAGGTCATATTTGTTTATTATTTCTATCCTTATAAGCATTCTTGTAATGTTGGAATGGGATATAAATCACATTTCATTGTGGAATTGCTATTCCACACACATGCATGAGGGACATTATAAATTTATAGTAAATGTACAGGGTACAAGTTAAGTTACATACAATAAATTCTGAATTATACTTATATCTTAAATATCATATTGAATCATTTTTCATCATCTTATCCAACCATAATATTCATCAATAAAAATCAAAACATATCAATTTTTTGGATGTTCTTTCTACATGTGTGAAAATGTAATGTTTTCATTTATAATAAGAGAGAAATGTTAATGAAAATGCGTTATGGAATAATAATACAAAAATTTTAATATATGGAAGATAATTATTCAATTATTTTGTCATGGATGAAGAAAATTTGAGGGAGATTTAAAAATACATAAATATGTAAATGGTTGATTAAGAGTTATACTCTCTCCTATAATATTCACATTTTAAATACACTATAGGACTTATAGGATTGTTAATTTAAGAAGAACAAGACCTATAGGATTCGAGGATGTATGTTGAGAATATATATTTTTTTATTTTCTAAACTAAAGTGCTTAAAATATTTGTGTACGGTAGGAATGTTCGTCCACTTTCGTAATGAGGGGAGTAGAATAGTTGTAATTTTTCTAGATTTTTTAAATTTTCAATGACCTCATAATGGAAAAGAATCCCAAAAATAATCCAATATTATTTATAATTTAGTATTTTTAGAAATCCAATATTCTAATAAGAATTAATATAATATTTGGTGGCATTATCACATAGGTTTTACAATAATTGACCAGATTTACCCTCTATTTGGGTGATTCATTTTTTCCAATGATACTATTGAATATGACCAAAAATAAAATAGACCCCATTAAAAAATTTAATAAATAGATTCCAAATATTGATGAAATTTATTATGACAAATTTTTTAGAAATTATATAAATTAATTTTAATAAAATTGAATAATATATAATAAAAAACTGTTCTTAGAAAATTATATTTTTTTGAAAAACAAATGAAAATATACAAAAATCAAAGATAATATATATCCATATGTAATTACTCTGATTATTTTTATTATAATTTTTATTTTTTCATTAAAAAATATAATTTTTTTGAAGATTTTAAATTAAATTACTAAAATAAATTAAAGGGAAGTTAAAAAAACTATATTTTAACTATTAACAAACAATAATATCCATTTAAAAAAATTCATAAAAACATTACCTAATATAAAATTTAAAATATGATTCAGAAAAATATACTAATTACATAAAATAAATTTAAATTATTATTAGATAATAATAAATATATTTATACAAAAAAATCAATAAAATACAATTTAATGAAAAATTATTTATGAAGAAAAATTGACTAATATCTTCCATTTCCTAATAAAAAAAAGTAAATAAATGTAAATTTATTATATTTGATAAATAATTTACTCATTCATTTTTTATTTATTAAAAATAATTATTAATTTAATTCATTAAGAAAAAAATTTATTTCCCACCGAAAAATATTTTTATGAAAACATTATCATTTAACATAAAAGGATTATATCTTGATTTACAACCAATCGATAATTAGTACAGGCCTAATTATAAATTCATTATGTAATATATATATATATATATATATATCATGATATATTTATTCCAATTAATACCAATACATAAATTACTTGTTTATAATGGTCATAATTAAATAATTAGTTTTCTATAGTATATATTCATTTGATTAGGCTTAGTGTTGTGTATACCCAATGATATCAAACAAATATTTCTTTAAATATAATGCATTGTAAAGTCTTGGGGTGTTAAATTATACATGCCTTATAGAAATTTTATCTTTTAATATTTATATTATAAATGATATACAAGGGGTTTAAAACGTTTATAAACTTAATTAAAGGTACTGTACTTAAATATACAATATTAAAAGGGAAAACATTTTTGAAATTTAAAAATACTTATTCTAAAACCCTACATTGTAAATATGGAATAACAATACCTCAGATTGAGATTTATAAAATGAAAATAAAAATGTCAATTGTAATGAATCCTAATTAGACTCCCAACTTATGAGATGATTAGTGATAAGTGGATATATGTATTTGTAATGATGATGCATTTTATAAATAAAATTATAATGTTTTTAGAATATAAGAGGCCTTAAATTTATTTTAAACAATCATAAAAGGATAAAATTTTCATTTTAAATGTTCTTTTAATTTGTGGAGGAAATTTTTGAACATCAAGATAGGGAATATGAGGAAATATACTTAATTTATTTCATTCCATTCCAAAATAACAACTGTATACTTTATTTGTGCTGTGAGAAGATTTTGACCTTCTATATCATCTATTACACCATGCTTATGATGACTCGTTGATTTATCTATTGAAATTACCTTCTTATAATTGTGTCATATAGTATAAACACATAATATAACACAATAAATGCATTATAAATGATTAATAAATGAAATTAAAACTGTTTCTAGAATTATAGGAACCTATACCGATAAAATACAAACTCGAACATTGGAATATTAATGCGACACTTATGAACAGTAATCCATCCAATTTAATAGTAACTTCTCCTTTGAAATTATAAATAATAAAAATGACAATATGATATAAATATATCATAGTATATATAAATAAATATTTTAAAACATAGTAATTAAGTGTTGGTATTTTTATAGGCAATAAATATTTAATTACATTTTTTATTAATAAAATATTTTTTAAGAAAATTTATTTTATTAAAATTTATAAATAAATTTATATATTAATTTTTTAATATTATAATAAAATTTTATGAGACCTGAGTTAATTTTTCATCATGTTATAAAATTATATATAATTTTAAAAACACTATTCTCCAAGTAAATAATTATTTCCATTAAATTTAAAATTTCTCATATATAGAAAACTATTTTATATAAATTGAGTTTATTTTTTAATTACACACATCAAGAAAATGGTATAGGTGAAATTTGGGGATTTTTCTAAAATACATAAATTTTTAGTGAATAGTAAAATACAATAATTTACGATAAATGCTAAATACTTGAATTAAGGAGCCATAGGTGATTTAGTGAGGATGTAAGGACATTATCTAGAAATTACATAATATAATTACTATATATGATCTCAATAATAAACATTATTGCTTTTCTTGAAGAAAAATAATAAAATAATGATTAATATATTCAAAAAACTGCCCCTCCTCAACTATAAATATCACAAGTCACCACCTCTTCTCATCACACCTCGAAATCCTTAAGAGATGTCGAGATTATTCCCAATACTCAACCCAAATATCTTCTTCATATCGAATAGATTTTTTAATTCAAAAAATAATAAATCCAACCCCCAATGAAGGTTCTCAAGACGAAGGAATCAAGAGGTAAACCCCTCTTCCATTTCTTTTAATTTATTTTCATGTTATTCTTCTTTAATTTTCCCTCCCCCCTACCGTAATCTATATAAAATTAAAAAACAAATATATTACATATAATGGAATTTTATAATGTTTATGGAAAATGAATATCTTACATATAAGAGGTTCTGATCTACCACCTTTGTGGATGATATGATTTTATCATTCAATTTCTTTTTCAAGTCTGGTATTGAAACAATTATTATGGATTAAAAAAATTATAATATATGTAATATATATTATATAATGTTCTTGAACAATTTTTAATGCATGATATCAATTAATAAAACAAGATGAGTTTGTTATGATCAAAATATTTTAAGTTAATCTAAACATTGATCATTAATTATTTATCTAATGAATCATCCAAAAAATATATAATAATATATTTTTAATATTATATAATTTCATTTTAAAAATATAAGTTCATTTCTAGAGAAAAATACTCATTTTACATGATTATCCATAAATATATACAAGTAAACCAATCTTCAAAACCAACAAAATCAACACTCCCATATGATGAAATTATATCTATTAACCCATAAAAATGTCCATAAATTAATTTAATAAAGATATAATAAAACAAATAAATATATAAATTATTATATTATTATTAATTATTTGATATAATTTTATTATTCATGACATTCAGATCATGTGAAGAATCATTTTGTATATATTGTATGGGATTCAACCTGAGCCTTTTTTATTCTTTATGGTTACTCTTTCTCACTTTTTACACAATTTAAATTTTCATTTAATTTTTCAAAAATCATATTGGTGACGTTTTTATGTTGAAATATCATGTATCAATATCCATTCATCCTTCTTTTTAGGGATATACTAGTTTTTAAAAGGATCCAAACTCATTTCCTCCCAATATTCAATCCTGGATTAAGGGAACTTGCTATATTATTACCCATTTTCAAGTGTGATCCACAATAAATTTTAATCCGATATGATTTTTCCAAAATCAATTATTTTGCCATGAAAAACTACCTTGGTTCAATTGTTATTTTATAGAAACAATTTTTTTTCTCCATTTTAAATGATCTTAAAAAATTTCCCTTAAACCATAGGTTTTTTTTATTTCTAAATGTTCTTAAACACTCTTTACAAATCAGTTTGACATCTGTTATCATGATATATTCCAATATTTTTTTTTTTTATTTTCCATTTATTATTTAATTCAACCATTAACAGTCACTTATATTTTACAACGAATTTTTATTCTATTAAAATTATTATAATACCCAATTCGTTCCATGAGTAACCCTTCTGTTTATGTTTGATTTCATATTTATTGTTCCTTATATAGAAGTCATATACATGAACCTGATATGATGGGTTTTCCCATATAGTTATTCAATGCGTTGGGTATATTTTAGCCTCACGATATGTTATGTTTAATGGTCTTCGTGGTTGACCATTTTTTCATCTCTATATTCATTAGTATTGTGGTTTTCCTTGACACGTGATCCTCTATGTGAAACGATCCTTGAATAATTATCCTATATTGGACAAATACCATTACTCATGATAAATTCAGGTTTTATGTTTCTATTTCAATACTATTAATCAATAAATATATGGTCCTATGTTATGATTCCACATATTGAATCATGTTTCATTCCTTTTTTTATCATTATGTTATCTCATCTAACCCATGATATAATCATTATTTTAATGATTTTTAAATTACCAGGATTTAAGATAATCACTTTATTCATTTTATATATATGTTATTTTATTCTTATTTAAGGGATAAAAGCAATATATGATCTCTTTATGATCATTAAATAAAATATTTTCTTATTTTTGAGTCACTATGCTTAATTTTTTACCTAATCTCCAAGAGACTAGAATTCATGATCCTTGGATTGAAATATTATATTTAATTATACCTAAAATCATTCATTGATTTGTGTAAAAGGCTTGATAAATTATAAAGAAAGGAAAATCATTATTACTGAAGAAAAATCCCATTTATCCAACAATATTTTCATTTACATTAATTAAATAATGGTAAATATATATTGAACATCATCAAAAATAAAATTAGTCACCTAGTTAGAAAATATATTTTCAGGCAAATGGTAATAGGATAAATCATATATTGCCAAAATGTAATAACACTTTTATCCTAATTAACTATAATTACGTCTACTCCCATGATTGCCTTAAAAATAAATTTTATCAATACTATTCAACATATATCCTAAAAATACTAAACCATATATCCTAAAGAAACATTTTGACTAAAAACCAAGAAAAACATAATTTATAGATATACTGAAAACATTTATTAAAACTAAATAAATGTATCAAATGTTTAATTATAAAATAAAACATCAAAATGAGTATATATATATAACATTATGATCAACTATTAACATATTAACCCATGATGGTATCTAAAACAGTTAAAATATCCTATTATGACTCATCCTAAACTACAATCTTATATAAAACATTACTCTAATACCAACGATAATGATATATTCCATCCTAAACCAATAATTGTATGATTTAGAAAAATGATTTCAATTTCTAAAATTACTGGAAACTGTTCAATTTATATTTCATAAGAATATTAATAACATTACATTACAAAGGGATGACTGAAACAATGTTTCATTTTTAATCATATAAAATATTATTCATAAGATTATAGTCTAGTTTAATTCTTGAAAAAAATTATTTGTTTACAACCATATTCATTTATTCAAAACTTGTCTTTAACATTGTTTCTACTTCTTTTTAAAACCTATGAAATAAATTTTAAAATATGGGATGAGAAAAATATTCTTATTTGGTGATATAGAAATAATCTAATCACAATAACCTAGTTAAAAATATTAGAACCCTAGATAAACATTTCTTTTTTTGTACAAAAATATTCAGAAAATATCAAAAAAATATCCATATAAGGAAAAATATAATTTCTAAATGAAATATTTGGAATCCCATTATAAATAATAGTAAAACCATGAAATCTTCATGAAAATATTTTTTAAAAAACCAATCTTCTCCCTTTAAAGGCTCTCAATTTTTCCTTACCTTACGAAATGAGACTATCAATAAAACAATTAGTGACAATAAGACCGGTATAAGAGAGAATCATATTCATAAACATTGTTAACTTATTTTTAAGATATGTATGAGAAAAATAATCCTTATACACTATATATTTTTATCATACCTTGTTATCTTCCTCATTTCCCCCCTTCAAAGACTATTCAATACATAGTGGTTTTTAGTTCTATATCAGACTCACCCATCATCATTAACTATATTGGGATCACCCAAATTTTTTTAATTTTTTTATTGACTACTATTTGAACAAAAATAAGATCACACTTTTTATTTTATATTTTAAATATATTTCAAAAATCATGTAACCATTTATCAAAATAACATTTCATATTCACATAAAAATGAAAATAAATATCCCTTTTCATTTTAAAACTCATTAAAATGTCAAATTATACAAAACATAATGAATTTATATTACAGTGTATTCCAGTTTAAGTTTACTAAATTCCTAATAAAATAAACCTATAGTAATGTTTATAATCCACAAAATATATTTGGTAAAATTGGATAAGTCTCCAAGAAAGGAAATTCAATCATAATACCCCTTACAATAAATATTTTCTAGCATCACATTTTTGATAGCTCCTAAATGATAAATTTTTTATTTAATTTACATGATTAAGAATAAAAATCATCTTCATTCAATTATCATTATCCCATGTATTAATTTTTGGAACTTGTATTATTTATTTACTTATTTAGTTAAGATTATGTCAGATGTTTTGGGAATGTTCATTTCACAATCTAAAAACTACTTAGGTAGGTTGATCGTCATCAAATGGGTAATTCTTCCATCATCCCCAAAATATTAATCATTAGTAAATAAGAATTTTTAAATATTTAATGTAATTTCCATACCAGCCTTAAATGAAATACAAGAAAAATTAACCACACACTTTCATGGAGGTGGTAGTTTGAAAACACACATGAATGATATTTTCATTTTTCAACAGGGTGGTAAATAAATAAATAAGATAATATTTTTTAGAAAATATCATAAAAATATTATACGTGTAATAATTATTATTTAGTTATATTTTTATTTTAACCCTTTTATGGTGGAAATGAAAACTGAATCATATTTCTCCATAGATGTGGAATTTAAAATGTACACATGAGTGAGTTACCAATTTCCAAGGGATGGTAAGGGTAAAAATATAAGTAATATATATTTCTTAATGAATCATAATTATTTCAAAAATATCATATATATATATATATTTTATATCATTTACTAAATATTTATGGTATGTTGATGAAAAATAACACATATCGCTCTGTGGAGGTGGTGGCCTACAAATATTCATGAGTGAAGTATTATATTCTCATAAGATATAAAAGAAGATGAAAACATGTTTTAACATAATCATAATAAAATTTAAGTGTATATTATATTTTACTGTTATTATTTTATCATTTTATTAAAAATATTATGGAAATAAAAGAATAAATAAACATGAAAGTGGTTGGTTATGACATATGCCTTCCCCTCATATATCTCACATTGGTTTAAATCTTATGACCTCTAGGATTTGTTATTTTATATTATGATAAAAACTACGATATTTTTAGGGATGTTGGTGAGAGGTTTTGGTATGGGATATATGAAAATGATATATAAAATGTCGTCAGTTATCGTGGATAAGAGATGTCAAATTATAAGTTAGGGGAGGGAAAAACTTGTAATTTATCTAAATATTTAAATATTATAAATTATTAATCGGGGGAATGTGGGTAAAAACAATCCAATTTAAAATATAAGGTGATGAGTATAAAAATAAAAACACCCAAATGTAATTAATATATTAATTTTTGAATTTATCATTATTTCTAACTTTATTAACCATATTTCTCTTTACTGTGGTAACACGTTTTTAGCTTGATTACTATTCTTAAAGACCATAAATAAAATTGACCTCATTAAAAATTATAACCACATGGTTCAAAAAATGGATTCTAATTATCAAAATTCATTTTATAATACATTAAAAAATTATTTTAATATAAATCTATAAAATGCAACAAAAACCGCTCTATTAAACATTCTTTTAGGTATAAAAATAAACATATACCAAAATAAAATATAATAGTTATTATTTTGTAATTATTAATATTATTTTCAATCAAATGAATATTATTTTAAATTAAATAATACATCAAAAACATAATGTGGATTCCAAATTACTTTATTTATATGAAATAAATCATAGTTTTACTAAAAAATGTTATTTTCTAATATTCTCTGAAAAAATAATTCTTTTTCAGAAAAAAATACATTCATTCAACATAACATGACATTGAAGTTAATTTTTAAAGAATTAGATTCTTTTCCTAAAATATACTTTTTAAAAATTTTATAAATAATTTAAAATATTATGAATGAAAATGATTAAAAATCATTTATGAATAAACAATATTATTAAAGGAATAGATGAATTTATTCTATTCCATGTATAATGAACAAAATTAAATAAATACGCATTTATTTGACTGGATAAATTAAATAATTAAAATATGAGGTTAATTTCTCAATATTGATAAATTTGAATTATCAATACAAAAAAACATTGTTTATATAAAAACAGTTTTATGAAAAATATATCAATCTTATTAAAAATATTTTATCATTATTTATAATCAATTTATATCAAGTAAATGATTGATTATTACATTTTAAGAGAAATATTTTTAATATTTGTTATAATATGATTATTTTTATTCATAATGACAAATCCAATGGCTATTTAACAATATTGAAAGTTTGATGATAAAATTTATATTGGATATTATCATTCATTTATGCTTGGTTTTTTGTATACAATATGCGATTGAACATAATATTATATCAAATAAGTACATTATAATGTATTTTGGTTTGAAAAATTTCACACATTGAACCATATGGATGATTCCTCTAAATATTAAACTAAAAACTCTCCACCACTAAATACAAATCACGTGTCCTGTAGTATTTCTCATGAATTTTTATTTGATATTTAGAATAAGATCTATGAATGTCATACTAAATGAGTTAACATACCAATACCTTCTTTTATGAAACACTATATATTAAAAGACACTATCCACTATAGGGTATTATGAGTATAGGTGTAATGGACAATATACTCTAGATATTGTTGATATATTCTTTTTATTCATTAGTCCAAGACACCATACTCTAGGAAAATTAAACATGGTAGGTGGATTTGGTAGTCATGAAACGTTTCTAATGAGGAATTGGAAAAATAATATATATCTAAGAAAACTTGGTATCTAATTTATTTTATCTGTTCTAATCTATTATTAAATGACATATATATTTTATGGGTCTATAAATCTTCAATATATTATGATATATGAACCAAGAAAGATACTTGAAGCATCCATAATTTGCACTTGATAAATTCTTCATACAATTTATATTTTCGTAAGGTCATTATCACAATCCCAAAATGATCTTAATCATTTACCATTATCTTGTAATAAATGTGAACTGTAATGACCCAATGTTTTTAATGGAAATTCAATTCTTATAAATATGCAATAAAATCACATAATAATGAACTACTAAGTGATAAGTGACCTTTAAACATAAGTTTGTCACATCCGTGCTTCCAATTTTAAAAATCTGACATACACTTTTGTGTTCAAGAGGTTTTTTGAAGTCTAACAAAACAAAAATAATTTTGGCTGAATAGTAACCTACCTTTATAAATAGTAACATAGCCTTATGAATAGTGATATACCCTATTGAATAGTATCCTAACCTATGGGGGTATAAAATATTTTTTCAAGTTGCAATTACGATTAACCTATATTTTAGAATAAGTTAACGATTGTTTCTAAACTTGTTTTGATAATAATTTATTATTTTAATTAAATATAAAAATAATCATATTTCAAAAAAAAAATTTCAAAAATGGACTTCATTTTTGGATTCTACACGTCAAAAATGGTTAGAGTTAATTTATGGTATTTTTCCTAAATACTTGAATTTTTTTATGAATTGTAGAATCCGATAATTCACAATAAATGCTAAACAATGGATTAATTGATTCATCAAAAATTTTATACTTATGTAAGGCCACTTGGGTCTAGATCACATGATAAAATCACTATTCTCGTTTATGGAATACTTTATATTCCTTTTATTGGGAACAAATAATAAATTAATGAATATAATATTATGAAATCCCTCCTCTCCTCCACTATAAAAAACCCCCTTCACTCCCTCTTCTCTCCACTCCTCTCAAGACTTGTGACTTGCATTATTCAGCACAAATATTTCCCCATGGTCTTCCACCGCGTCCAAAATCTCTCATACTTCTCAAAATACCAAAACCTCTCTCTTTAAGAGGTTCTCAACGGAGGAAGTCTTAAAAGGAAAATTCCTCTTCCCAATTTCTTCTTTTCTTTTAATTTCTTTATTTTTTTATTTCCACACCTCCCTTAAAAATAATCGTATAATAAATCCAGTAACATAAATGCACTATAATTTCTTCACTATATTGGTATATTTCATTATCTTATCACCTTTACCAACCGTTTTATTTGAATGAAATGAAAGAACTGTTTGAGATGTGCTAATTTAGCACATTCAAGGACAACTGTTTATCAATTTCTATTATTATCATTCGTTATGTTCATGAAACCATTTGTGTTATGGTTGAACCATATTATTATATATGTAATATATCCTGTTTTTGGTTATTTAATCCTTCAGTACAAATGTAATTAATTTATAAATCAAAACACATTCATTGTAATCGAATCCACCGATTAACAAAAACAGTTATCACTATGGTTATATATATAATAATTTGGCATCACTCTAAGTAGCCTAATTAAAATTAATAATATGTAATCTCATGAATATTAACTAAATAATATATCTTCAATTCTGTATAACCACTTTCATCTTGCATATAATCCAAACATGAATATAATTGAACCGATCTTTTAAATCCAAGTAAACAAACGAGACAGAACAATGAAATTGAACCTTGTAACTAATCAAAAAGGCTTTGAATGAACTAAATTTTTTTATAATAAATAATTTGAATATATAATAGGTTCTGGAATTATTAATTAATAATCCTAATTTTGTTTATTCACGTCATAAATAACAAGTGGAGAACACCAATGGATTTAAGGTTAGGGATCCTCCCCTTTTCACTCTTAATCAAGATTGTTTTATATGATATGCCTTTTTGTGTAATGCCATGTGATGGGGTATGTTTATAAACCTTCCCCATACTACCCTAATTTTATATAAGTGATGATAAACCCATTATATCTCTCATAGATCCCTCTTAGTTACACTCGATACCATGCCGATAAACCACAATGGATTCCACCCGAACTTCCATTATTCCTTCGGGTTGTTCTATCATTCTTTTTACCAAACTATAGTTGTCTTTTATTTTTATGTATAACATAAAAAATATGTTTATATTCTCCAAACTCATGTTCTATGATCCATATCTCATTCTATTTCAGGGATATACATGCTTTTAAGTTAATCTCTCCTCGATACTTCCCAATAAGCACACTCGTTTTAAAAGAGCTTCTCGAAAATTTACCAAAATTCAAGTGCACTATATCTTATGTTTTAAGACACCATAGTCATTTTAAATTTACTATTTTTATTATTAAAACCTTCTTGGTTCAATTATGTTTTTATATAAATGAATTTCTTGTTAACTATTTTACAAGCTCTATATTATTTTCCATAAAAACCGCACAAAAATGTTTTATTGCTAATGTCTCTCAAATACATTTCTTATTTGATGTCACTTAAATTTGTTACCACCTACCATGTTATATTAAAATATTACATTATGAACAACCATTTTTATTCTAATCCTTTTCTTTCATGGAAACTTTCATGATACACCCAATGGTTATGATTTATGTCATGATTGTGGTACCTAATTCATTCCATGGGTACCCTAATGTTTATGTATGGTTGATTATGTAAGATTGTATATGTGGTAAGAATATTTATGTTTCAATAATATTCATGAAATTTGTTAGATTGGTGTGCCCATATTGCACTCCAATTCATTGGGTAAGGTTATGTCTCATGAGATGCGATGTGAAACGGGATTGGCGGTTAGCCTTGACCCATACTAAAATGGGAAACGGGATTGGTGGTTAGCCTTGACCTGTACTAAAGATATGATTTATGATTCTACCACATTTATATGATTCCATGTTTATATGATACAATTCTTATATTAAATGATTTTAAGAATTTCATGCTTTGGATATCTTTATGTCATGCCTCTTAACTCAGGTGCTTGAGATGTATCATTATGTTCATTTCCTTACTGGGATTTTTTGCTCATCCCTTTGTTCATGTGTTCCCCAGGGTACCCTATGCAGATGTAAGGGCTCAAAGGATGTTAGAAGCTCCTTATGGAGATTAAATAAATATGTTTTTTAGCCCATTGTATTATGTTAAATGTACCTAGTTTTCCAAGAAATTATACTTAACAATCCTTGGAATGTACTCTGATGATTAATTATGCTTAAAATCATGAATTGTTTCATGTAAAAGGCTCGGGTCACTGAAGTTGGTATCAGAGTATGGTCTAGTTATTTTTTGAGATTAAGAATAGAGCACCTTAGGTAGAACCTTAAGGATGAGACTAAGTATAAGAAAAAATTCCTAAATGTTGGTGAGTATAGAATAAGTGGTTTATCAAGAAAATACATCCCTATCTAGATAAGAGTAGGTAGAGGTAGCTCTAGCATAGATGTATATGGGTGGTAAAACCCGAAAACACCTCTTTGATCTAGAATCTAACGGGAACTAGTGCACAATTACGAGCCTTGTTGCACACTTGTTTATGACACTCCCGGGGGATATGCTTTGGTATATTCACGAGTTTAGTGAAAACTGTTTCTAAGGGACAAAAAGAAGCCCATAAGAATATAATTAAAGATATAGACCGAGGATAACCAATATATAAACCTTAGTAAACACAAGTCAGGATATAACTTTTCTTTATAAGTTCATACTTTTATGTTCAATGTTTCTTTTTATGATCAATAGCTATGTATTCAAGACATATAATTATACGTTCTTTTTTAGTTAATGGTGGGAAATAGAAGAACACGTTCCAACAAACAATTTTATGGGAAATGTGATGATTGCTCTAATGACATGCCTGATGTGATGGATGTGGGTGCTAAAAACGTTATGGCAGTACATGATCAGCTGGCTTGAGTTATTAATAATAACTTGAATCAGGTGGAACGTCCCCCTCCTCCAAGGAAAGAGAAAGTTTCCGTAGAATCTTCATGCGAAAAAGGCCTCCCATGTTTAGTGATTCTTCTGATCCCCTTCTCTCAGAACAATGGATTTACTCTATTGAAAATATATTAACAATCCTTCAGTGCTTGGAAGAAGAGACATGTGTTTTGGTAGTCTATCGTTTTGATGGGGAAGCTGATCAATGGTGGACACTTATCAAGTATACAATGTCCCAAAAGTGAAGTGATTCCATAGGAATTCAAGAGGATGTGTTTCAGAAAATATTTTCCTAAAACCCTCCATCTCAAGATGGAAAGAGAGTTCGTTAGACTCAAGAATAAGGAAAATGAGTCTATCGGGGAATATGAAGCAAACATTACAATGATTTCATGGTATTCCTCTGGATTTGTCATGAACATGGAAAGTAAGGTGGATCGCTTTATTAGCGAACTAAATCCAAGTCTATGAAAACTGATGGTGATTCAAGACTTTGATAGCTATGAGGAGATGGTTCGTTGAGCCCTCAAGGTTGAAATGGAGATTTGAGACTCTCAGTGGAATCATGGGCCTAGTAATAAGAATCGGAAAATGGTGAACAACATAAGTGGTTCATCAAACAAATCCTAGGATGGAATGAAGCCTCACTTTCCCCTTTACAAAAATTGTGGGCTGAAGCATCTTGGTGTCTGTCTCAAGGGAACAAAGAATTGCTTCAAATAAAGAATGTTTGGTCTTCTGGTGTAACATCCCAAGTAAGTAATGAATAATAGATATTTTTATCTATGCCTACTAATGAATTATATAGTGTTTTAGAGGCTTAAAATAAAAATAAATCCAATCTTAAGCATGGAATACACTAATATTCTTAAAAGATTGTTTTACTGCCTTTTGATGGAAAACCCTTTTTGAATCAATATTTTGACAATTTTATAATCTATATTTGTCAAAATAAACATATTCATTATGATTGGGACATTGAATTTTACATTGGATAAATTTTTGATATTTTTTTGACAATGTTCATTTTTTAATAAATAGTGAAAAATACTGCATTTTACATTAAAACTGCTTTTTCATTTAATTTAATTATATGGTTAGATTATATTTTTAATTGGTCTTAAAGTTTATCTGAATATAATTTTACCATTTAATCCAATGGTGGTCATTAGGATTAATTTCACTTTGGAATTGGTCATAAACTAATGTCAAACTTTTCATAGATATTGTTTCAAAAAAACCCGCTATTTGCCATGACAGTGGGAATTAATTATTAAATTAATTAATGTAACTTATAGGATTTGAATTTTGTGAAATAGACATCATTTTAGATTTCAGAATATCAAATATAGCTTAGGGTGATGTTTTGGTATCTTTCTGAAAAACATCAAATTTTGATGAATAGTGAAACCACTAAGTGGTAGTTAAAGAAACTGATTTTTTGTTTAAATGAAATTTTACCACCTATGTGATTTGATTTTAAAAAATCCAACATACATGGTTTTCATTAAGAAGTAAAATGTGGTTCAATAATATTAAAATAATTTTTTGGTGAATAGTAACTTTTATGTTTTTAATCGCGATTAGTGGTAATTAGTGAAGTTTAAGGTAAAAATAATGTTTTAATAGTATGAGATGAGCTTGACACATGTCTTAACCTCATTGGATGTGTCATGGACGACCCAGAAAAGCCATGGGTCAACTTGGGGACCCCATGGAGCCACTTTGGTTTGGAAATGACATAAATAACTTTTTAATTAATGTTAAAGTAAAAAATGACACAAACATGAGTTATGTTACTAAAACAATTTTTATATGGGGTTATACAAGTCAGATTATTGACTATAAATATTCATTAGAATGATAAAAAGATTTCATACATCATTGTAGTTTATTTATAATTTTTAGACATTAAATAAATTAAATTATTTATGACATCATGATGATGCAGCGATGACCTCATTATTTAACAATTTAAATAAATTGGAAAGATAATGTAAAATCTAAAACCTACAAATGGCCAAAACCTATTGGATGAGTGGATTTAGAACCCTTATCACCTTATCCTAGAATTATATCAATGTGGAACCTTTTTAATCCGAAACTCATTTTAAGCTAATGTAACTTATCTTTACTTTCCAAGAGTGCCCCTCCTTTCCTCTTATAAAAGGCCCCCACCTCTACCTCCTTACCCACACTCCCAAAGCCTTTGGATCGGCCAACCCCTTCCCATTTTGTCTATCCACTTCCCTATATTACTCCTTGAAGCCTCACTTTGGGCATAATTCTTCCCAAGGAAGCCTTTGAGCTCAAACCAAAGGGAGTTACCCGACTTTAAGGTAATGTCTTCTTTTGAGTCCTTTTGTTTTATTTGGCTTCTCCAACCCCCTAAACTCTTTTTATTCTTTTATTTTGTAACAACTCTAGTATCCTCAATATTCTAGGATGTTGTTATAATAAAGATTCATGCTACACATATACACACCTACATCTAATGGTTAACGAACATACTGTTTCCATGGATGGTGAATTTATGCCTCCCAAAACGATGATTGTTCAACATTCTTTTAACACCTTAAAAGGTGTCCATTAAGATGTAACTATATTTATATATGATATATAATATGTTTATGTTTTCCTTAAGCTTATATTTATTGTTTTTGGTCATACCTTTATGGTTTCCATTATGGGTAAACGCGATATCTTCATTTAAGGAAGTGCAGACTACCGCCCCCTCAAAGTGATTTGATTCGTTAAATACCGTATGTGGGACGTATAAAGGATGGAACTATGATATTATATATGATATTATACTGGAATTATATTATACCTTTATATCATTATGATTCCATTCTATGAAATACAAAATAGAAATAAAGTAGCGTTCATGCGTACGTACGGCTTACCGTCTCCATGAACGGTGCATTTCATTTTTTACCTCTAAATGATTATGTAATATTATAAATGAATGTATATACTGGATATATATGTAATATACATAATGATTATAATTCTGGATATAATGGATACATGAACAACATGTAATTATAAAGGGTTTATTTTTTACTCAAGTACCAATGATCGTTAAAACAACCGTTATTAACTTAAATAATTACATAGTGTTCATGAAATTGCAATAAGTTATATAAAAGGAATAATGAACTTGAAAAAGGTTCTTAAAGGTATATAAATAAACTCAAGTTTATTATTCAGGAGATTAAATAATGACCGAGTCAAGTCGGACCCGAGGTATGGGACTTCGTCTCAATCTCCTTTCATTAAGGCATATTTTGTTTTATACACAACCTTCTTTTATACGGTGTATAAAACCCTTTGACTTTTACATTTATCCAAAAGTAATCATTGTTATACGAAGAGTTTTACTAAATGACAAAAGGGAATGCCTTTGTCGTACGTATGCGATGACAACGACTTCTCCGCCGTCGTGACCTTTATTTGAGTTTCGGCTTCCTTTACAAGCCATACCTTCTTTTTAAAAGAAAAATAAATTCCATGTTTTAATTTTCTTTTATTTTGGTACTGAAAATGGTTTTCATAATGTTTTTATATCAATGTGTTGTATTGATATCTTTTGATTTAAAGGTGGAAATGTTATGTTTCCTTTATGCATGTTTTATGTGATACGATTATGTTGAGGTTCGTGGGCATTATTATGAAGACGGGTGGTTCCGTGATAAACTAAGGGCGGGTGAGCCCGATATAGCTCTCCAATGCATTCGGTAACGCGAAAGAGTGAAACGTTAAGGTTTCTCCGAAGAGATTTAGGGAATATACTGTGATGGTTATTCCAAAAATAACCAAGAGGGTTACTCCCTATGTAAGGATGTTATGAATGCCTCAAGTTACCTTTATGTCTTATGATTTCTATGATTTATTCATGATTTGATGAGGTATATTAAAATGATTATGTTTAATGGGAAAAGTATGATCTCATTATTATGTATATATGTACCCATGTTTCCTTTCCATATTTTTATATCCCTTATTGAGCTTTTTATGGTCATCCCAAGTTTTTTTTGAAAGGTATTTCACAGGTCAAGGGAAAGGTACATGATATGATGATAGTGTCAAGGAAGTGTCAAGAAATAATCCATGTTTTATTTTAATATGTTTCCATTGATGGGAATGAAGAATACTATCTTTATGTAACCACTTTGTTTATATGTGGAATGTAATGCAAGTTTTATGATCTAATTCTCTAAAACTCTAAACCCGAAAAGATCCTCAATGTGTAATCTTGTAATAACTCACGATTAAGTAAGGTTTAAGGCTCGGGCCTTATAGTTGGTATCAGAGGTCAGTTTAGATAACTTTAGGAGTTAGAATTCTATTAAATGATTATCCAAAAATATTTTTTTTAAATGATATAGCATTTGAAGATTACCATGTTGCTTCATCTAAGACATGTTTGTTCAGAATGTTTTTTCATAGAGGAAACAGGGAAGCAGTGTTAGGAAGGCATACAGAAGGAAATAACCTTCCGAATCAACATCCTGAGATGGTCGGAATTGGAACCAAACAGTTTTTTGCAGTAATGGCGCAGTTGACTCAAGCAATAAATGGCGGTGGTATCCATACATGAGATTAGCCAGATCAACCACAGAGGAACATGTCAGTGGTGGAACATTTCACAAGGCAACATCCCCAATCATTCAAAGGATCATCTGACCCTGTGCTAGTTGAAGGGTGGATTAAAGCACTGGAAAAGATTTTTGATGTCATGGGGTGTTCAGACAATCAAAAGGTTAGTCTTGCTATTTACCATTTGGAGGGTGAGGCAGATCAATGGTGGTCTATGGTTAAAAATACCAGGGACGCCGATGAGATTTATGCTCTAGACTGGGATGAATTAAAAGTTGTGTTTCTTGAGAAGTATTTTCCTAAGGCTGTTCGACTTATGATGGAAAATCAATTCTTGGAATTGAGGAAAGAGTAAGACTCAGTGGCTACCTATGAAGAAAGTTTCACTCGATTGTCAAGGTATGCTCCAAATTTTATCCGAGACCTTGATAGTAAAATCAATCGTTTTTACACAGGATTAATGCCAAAATATCGAAGGGCATTAGCTTCTCGTGAGTTTAAATGTTATGAAAAGCTTGTTCGATGTGCTGAGAATGTGGTAATGGAGTTTTATGATGATCAAGTGTTCTATAACAACCAACAGAAAAAGAGACTGATGTGGCAGGAGAAAGGTATGAATTATTCAAAAAAGTCTGATGGTAAGAAAACTAAGTTTCCAGTTTGTGAGAAATGTGGAAAAAGGCATGCTGTGGAATGTCTTCTGAATTCTGGAAAGTGCTATCGATGTGGTAATATGGGACATAAGGCTCGTGATTTCACTGAAAAGGATCAAGGTGAAGGTAAGACCAAATTTGATTTACAGTTAGTGAAATCATTTAAGTGCAATGAGATGGGTCACTATGAAAATGAGTGTCCGACAAAGAGCTTGAGTGATGGGAAGCAGTTAGACTACAAGCAGAAAGGGGTGGTGAAATCCTTTGCAACTACTTAATAAGATGTTGTGCCATCAAATGAAGTTGTATTAGGTACTTTGTTTGTTTTTTCAGATTATGCCAGTGTGTTGTTTGATTCGGGGTCTACACATTCTTTCATCTCTGAAACCTTTTCTAGTAAAATGGGATTACCATCTCAAGAAATGACTCCTGAACTTTTGGTAAAAACACCTGGTGGGAATGATGAGGTAAAAAGAATTTATAAGAATCTTCCTATCCTTATCTGTGGAAAGAACCTACTTGAAAACCTTATTGTTCTACCTCTAGTAGAGTTTGATGTTATCCTGGGTATGGATTGGATCTCTATTTACCATGCTAAGATTGACTGTAGAGCTAAAGAAGTTTGTTTTCAAAAAGACTTTCAGTTTGTGTACAAGAATGAACCCTTACTATTGATAACTTATCAAGAGGCCGAGAAACTTGTAAAAGATGGAAATGAATGTTACCTTGCACACATAGTTGAAAATAAAGGAACTGTTTAGATTAATGATGTGCCAGTGGTAAATGAGTATCCTGATGTTTATCCTGATGAGTTGACTGGAAAAATACCAGATCGGGAAGTTGAATTTACTGTTGACTTAGTTCCTGATGCTAAGCCAATTTCAAAACCCCCTTATTGAATGGCTCAAATTGAACTTTTAGAGTTGAAGGAGAAATTTCAAAATTTATTAGAAAAAGGTTTCATTCGACCTAGCACATCACCATGGGGTGATCCTGTCTTGTTTGTTAAAAAGAAAGATGGTTCAATGAGACTTTGCATTGATTATAGAGCCTTGAATAATATCACAGTTAAGAACAAATATTCTTTGCCTCATATCGATGATTTGTTTGATCAGCTCCAGGGAGCTCAGTATTTTTCAAAGATTGATTGAGATTAGGGTACCATCAACTGAAGGTAAAGGAAGAAGATGTTCTGAAGACCGCGTTCCGTACAAGATATGGCCAATATGAATTTGTAGTAATGCCTTTTGGGCTAACCAATGCACCTGCTGTATTCATGGACTTAATGAATAGAATTTTCCATGAGTTCTTGGATAATTTTGTGGTGGTTTTTATTGAGGATATTTTGGTGTTTTCTAAAAGTAAATAAGAGCATGAAAGACATTTAAGGGTTATCTTGCAAACCTTAAAAGAAAAGAAATTGTATGGGAAATTCGGAAAGTGTGAGTTTTGGTTGTACCAAATTTCTTTCCTTAGTCACATTGTTTCTAAAGTTGGGATAACTGTTGATCCTACAAAAACAAAAGTGTTGGAATACTGGCCAAGACCCACAAATGTAACTAACATTCGTAGCTTCCTTGGTTTGGCAGGCTATTATCGAAGGTTTGTTAGAGATTTTTCACGGTTATCTAGTCCAATGACTAAGCTAACTCGGAAGGGTGTTAAGTTTATCTGGACAGAAGAATGTGATGATTGTTTTCAGGAATTGAAAAGAAGAATGGTGAATGCTCTAGTTTTGGCACTACTTCTAGGAATGGTGAGTTTGTTATATACAGTGATGCTTCATTGAAAGGACTTGGTTGCGTCCTAATGCAGAATGATCAGGTAATTTCTTATGCTTCACGACATTTGAAAACTTATGAGGTAAATTACCCTACACATGATTTCGAATTACCTACTGTTGTTTTTTCTTTAAAAATTTAGAGGCATCATTTGTATGGAGTAAAGTGTGAAATATATACCGATCACAAAAGTTTAAAGTATATATTCACTCAGAAGGAATTGAACATGAGACAAAGGAGATGGCTAGAATTAATCAAGGATTATGATTGTACAATTCATTACCATCCGGGAAAAGAAAATAAAGTGTCTGATGAATTGAGTCGAAAAAGTAATGCTTCATTAGAAATGTTGTGTTTGGAACGTGATCCTTTGGTTAAGGATTTGATGAACTTTGGCATAGAAGTTGTGGGTGCAGGAAGTTATTCTGTTTTGTTTCAGGTATCAGTGAGATCATCTGTAACGACCCAAAGTTTCATTAATGGAAAATCCCTCTTGATCCAGTTAAATGTTTCTTTATGAAAAATGTTTTTTTATAAGATGTCAACTTCTATAGTTTAACATTAAGATTTGTGACTGTTACTTTTATAGTCGTTGAACAGTGATCATCTGGGTAGTTTAAATATAAGGCTTTAGCGAACCAATTTTCTACTCAGACAAAGGAAGCGATGGCCTCATCCAGTAGAATTGCCCCTTACGAAGCCCATTTGTCGGAGCTCGGAAAGGAGGTGGCGTCTTTGGGCTTTTCCCTTGACCAAGCCCAAGCTGAGCTTCATCAATTCAAGATCGAACGTGATCGTCTACGAGAAAAATGGAAGTTGATAGAGATTACCACTCGAGCGATGTTATCCGTGCAACCCCAAGAGTCTGTCACCATCGCACACCTTACCCTTAGGTCTTATGCGGCTATTTTAAGGGGTTATGTAACAAATAAGTAGCACCATGTTCATGTACATTATTTTTGTATATAATAATGAATATAATTTCTAGTCATTTTTGATGCATTGTAATTAGTTTTTAAAGTACAAATGATGTTTTTAGTTATTATTTAATTAAGAATTTTATTTTATTAAATTAAAAGATTTTTGAATTAAATAATATTTTAATAAAATATTATTATTAATATTAAATTAATTTTTATTAAATATAAATGATCTTATAATTTTATGAATGCAATTAAAATTTTTATTAAGGTTTGAAAGCCATTTCTGTCAAAACCCGTGAATTTTTTATAAATGTCGGTTTTTATTTTAAAAGTGAAAATTCACATATTTAGAAAATTATTTAGATAAAATAAATATTATTTTTGGAATCAGGACGTCTAAATTATTCAACGGTGAATTTTTCAAAATTTTCTGAGACAGTCAAATTTTTGGGTAAAAATTAAATACCATTTAAATATATAATGTGTTTTATGACATCATAATGACCCAATGGTGATGTAATAAAATACCATAATCCTTATGTTCGGCCAATATGTGTTTTATCATTAAAATAATGAGGTTTTGGGTTTGTTTGACTTACTTTTCAAAGCATTAATGGAGCCCTCAAGACTTATTCAACACTTTGCCTTTTTAAATTAATTTCCATGGGAGTGTGACTCACCTCCACATAAGCAACCCTAATTTTTTAATAAGTTCGGACCATGGCCATGTAAAATATTGTTTTCCTCTTTCCTTTCCCAGAAACCATGGGCAAATACCATGGGATGGTTTGTGGTTTGGATTATTTTAATATAAGGGGTCCCAAACCTAAATAATAAAGAATTCTCTCACCTTTCCTATATAAACCCACCCAAGCTCCCACTTCCTCCTCACTCAAAGCCCTTGAAGTTCTTCCAACCTCTGCCCTACTCTCTCTAGAATCCTCTCAAGGTGCCCCAAGCTCCCAAGAAGCCTCTCACAAGCCTCTCTCTAGCCTTTGGAAGCACACTTCCAAGTAAGGGTTTTTCTTCCTTTCTCATTTTTGTCAATTTTCTTTAAGTTGTATTGCCCTTTTAATTTCATTTATGAATGTTGGGGTTTGGTTTCGCACCTCTCCCATACTGCCCTATTATTATTTGAATGATGGGAGACCCCTTTCTCTCTCATTAAATGCCTCCCATGTACACCCGTTACTATGCCGAAATTCCGAAAGGAACCTTTTTCTCCTCTTTTATATTCAAGCAATACTTTTTTATCATGAATCTAAATTACTTTTCAATTGTTGGGAAATGTATCTATATGACCTTCTTACTGTCCATTACATTTAAATATGATGAGGAACCCCTTTCTCTCTCATCAGCCTTTTTTATGAACTCTTATGTCACGCCGTTACGCTGCCGAAATCACACCGATTTTCTAAGCCAATATCATTGTGTAGTGAATACCATGCCCATTTCTCCATCAAGGGTATTCACCTTTATGCACATTTACTTATTGATTGTAAAGTTTCATGTATGAATTCCACATTCCTTTATCGTGGAATAAATGATTATGTTTTATGAATCCATGTTTTATGATCCATGTGGCACACTTATGCATGAAATGAAATGTTTAAGAAGGGTGCGCCCTGATAGCGCTCCAATGCCTTGGGTAAAGTATAGTATCATGATATGTCATGTGAAATGAGTGTTGACTCATGATAATTCAAGTGAAACGAGGGTTTACTCGTGCTTCAAGTGCAATGAGGGTTTACTCATGCTCCATGTGCAATGAGCCTTGGCTCATGCTAATTCAATGTTAAGTGTTGTTGCCACATTTCCATGTTATGATTATCATGCTTTATCATGCCTTTATGTTCATGTCTCTCTTATGATCTATTGATATGCCTATTTCCTAACATGTATTGTACTCCTCATGTTATTCATTGTGTACTCCCTTACTGGGCTTTATAGCTCACCCTTTTCTTATGCATGTCCTCAGGTTATCCCATGCAATGCTAAGTACGAAGGAATGTAGTGGTCATGTAAAGGAAGTTTTCAATAAGGATGTTGTATTTCAAGTTTAAAGTTTTTATGTAATTATCCTAAGACCCAAAGACACTAAACCTCTCGATCTTCTTTGTTGTATCAAGTGAAGTTTTATGTAATAAAGCATGTTTAAGTTGTAATAAAAAGCAGGGTTGTCATAGTTGGTATCAGAGGATAGGTTTAGTTATTTTTGGGATTAGGAAACCTAGTAAATCCTTAGATACAAGACTAAGAATAATAAAAACATCCCTAAATTTTGGTAAATACTATGTAAGTGGTTTATCAAACAAAGACATCCCTGTCTGGATACGAGCAGGTAGAGGCGGCTCTGGCACAGATGTATCCTAGGGGTAAAACCCGAAAACACCGCTTTGAGCTAGACTCGAACGGGAACTGGTGCACGACAACGGGCCTTGTTGCACTCTTGGTTACGACACTCCCGGGGGATATGTTTTGATAAATTCACAATCTTAGTATGAACCCTTATTAAGGGAAAAATGCCCCTAAGAATATATGTTAGAAGGAAGATCATGAAAATCCTGGATTGAATCCTATAGACTCATGAGTTAAAGAGATTAAAGTTTATTTATAAGTCATCAACTTTTGTCTTTGGATTACCCTTTATGTGTTACCCCTAACTTTCCTTTTTTTCCAGCCAATGGCCGGTAATAGGAGAACTCGGGCTAACAACCGTTGTGAAGATCAGTGTGATGATTGTACTTATGAGATGCCCAATCCAATGGGAGCGGGAATCGCGAACTTTGTCACGCTTCTCTCTTAGCTAACTCAAGTTTTGAATAGAAACACTGGTCAAGAGGAACGTTCAACCCCCCCTAAGAAAGAACAAGTTTCTATTGAATGCTTCATGAGACAAAGGCCTCCTACTTTTAGTGGATCATCCGATCCCACGATTGCTGAACAATGGATCAACTCCATTGAAAAGATATTCTCCATCCTCCAATGCTCTGAAAAAGAGAAGGTTCTCCTGGCGGCTTATCATATGGAGGGGGAAGCTGATCAATGGTGGACGTTGATCAAAAATACGAAGCCTGAGGAGGAGATCGAGGCTTTGGAATGGAAGGTATTCCGGAAGATGTTTTTCGATAAATATTTTCCACGCACCCTCCGTCTTAATATGGAAAGTGACTTCCTTTCCCTCAAGCAGAAAGATGAGGAATCTGTGGGAGCGTACTAGGCAAACTTCACAAGGATTGCACGATACGCTTCCGGCTTTGTCGTTACCCCCGAATGAAAGGTTTACCGCTTCTTTGGTGGGCTGAAGCCTAGCTTGCGGAAAGCATTAGCGATCCGTGACTTCGACAGCTATGAGGAAATTGTCCGATGTGCCCTCAAGGTTGAAATGGAGATTGGAGAATCACAGGGGTATCATGGAGACAAGAAGCGGAAGGTGGACTTCAATGCTGGTGGTCCGATGGATAAATCCAACGATGCTAAGAAATTCCAGCACCCCTCTTGCCAAAAGTGTGGAAAAAAGCACCCTGGAAATTGCCTTAGGGGGACAAGAAAATGCTTCAAGTGTGGAAGAGAAGGGCACCTAGCTGTTAACTATCAGCAAGAAGGACCCGCGGCTGCGACGGAGGGGAGGAACGCTCCGTTCGAACCTCAACGCGTTGTTCAATGATTCAAATGCAAAGAACCGGGTCATTTTGCGAATTAGTGCCCTAATCCAAGGGTTATCGGAGGCAATCAACAACCTCCAAGACAGCAAGGAAGAGCTTTTGCCATCACTTCTGCCGAAGTGAACCCCAACAACGAAGTGGTGACAGGTACGCTAGTTATTCATTCAAGAATAGCGAACGTACTTTTTGATTCAGGTTCTACGCATTCTTTTATATCTCAAAAGTTTAGTAGAACAATCCCTGCACCACCACAAATCATGGAAGTAAAGATGTCGGTGAGTACGGCAAATGGGGCAATCATTGCATCCCATGAGTATAAGTCCTCCCATGTTATAATATGTGGATTGAATTTCCCGGAGAACCTCGTCATACTCCCTTTGGTGGAATTTGATGCAATTCTTGTCATGGATTGGCTTTCCTTATATAGAGCCAACATAAATTGTCGGGAGAGGGAAATCACACTCCATATGGAGAATCGACCCCCGATTCTTTACAAGTGTCAGGAGGAAGATGAATCTCCTTTAGCTCCATCATCTCAAGCATGGATATTACTGCCTTATGAGCACGCATATCTGGCTCAGATGATTGAGTCCAAGGAAGAAACCACCCTTGAAGAAATGCCTATTGTGAGGGAATTCGCGGAAGTATTTCCCGAGGAACTTCCTGGTCTTCCTCCAAGAAGAGATGTTGAGTTCTCAATTGAACTTATACCTGGGGAGCTACCAATATCCAAGACTCCATATAGAATGGCTGTGGTTGAGCTTGAAGAACTGAAGAAACAACTACAGGAGAATCTGGATAAAGGGTTTATACGCCCAAGTGCATCACCATGGGGTGCACCAGTCCTCTTCGTCAAGAAGAAGGATGGGTCAATGCGGCTTTGCATCGATTATCGTGAACTTAACAAAATCACGATAAAGAACAAGTATCCCCTACCAAGAATCGATGACTTGTTTGATGAGCTGTGTGGAGCACAATACTTCTCCAAGGTCGACTTGCGGTCGGGATATTATCAAGTAAGGGTGAAGAAGGAAGATATCCCCAAGACTGCTTTTCGTACAAGGTACGGGCACTATGAATTCATAGTAATGCCTTTTGGACTCACCAATGCTCCAGCAATAATCATGGACTTGATGAATAGAGTCATTAGAGATTACCTAGATATATTTGTGGTAGTCTTTATAGATGATATTCTAATATACTCCAAAACCAAGGAGGACCATGAGGAGCATTTAAGAACTATACTGGAGACTTTGTGCAAGGAGAAGCTCTATGCCAAGTACAGCAAGTGTGAGTTCTGGTTGA
Source organism: Viscum album (assembly GCA_963277665.1). Classification (NCBI taxonomy): domain Eukaryota; kingdom Viridiplantae; phylum Streptophyta; class Magnoliopsida; order Santalales; family Viscaceae; genus Viscum; species Viscum album. The sequence continues at coordinate 618,649,463 of OY728148.1, read as the reverse complement.
AGGAGGTCTCATTCTTGGGCCATATCATCACAAGCAATGGGATATCTGTGGACCCCTCCAAAACAGATGCAATTGAGGGATGGTCGAGGCCAACATCGGTAACTGATATCCGTAGCTTCTTGGGGTTAGCTGGATATTATCGACGATTTGTGAGAAACTTCTCACGATTGTCCAACCCTCTTTCCAAGATAACTCGAAAGGGAGTAAAGTTTTCTTGGAGTGATGAATGCGAAGAAAGCTTCAAAGAGTTGAAAAGGAGGCTTATCACTGCACCTGTGCACACTTTACCCACAAGTGGGGATCTTTTTCTGGTATTCAGTGATGCTTCGAAGAAGGGCTTAGGATGTGTGCTAATGCAGAATGATAAAGTGATATCCTATGCCTCAAGACAGTTGAAAATCCATGAGCGAAACTATCCAACGCATGATCTGGAGTTGGCGGCGGTAATCTTTGCCTTGAAAATCTGGCGGCATTATCTCTATGGAGAGAAATGTGAGATATATACTGACCACAAGAGTCTTAAATATATATTCACACAGAAAGAGCTTAATATGCGCCAGAGAAGATGTATAGAGCTCATAAAGGATTGTGACTGTTCAATACATTACCACCCTGGGAAGGCGAACAAGGTGGCGGATGCCCTAAGTAGAAAGGATCCAGAAATTCTATCAATGATGAGAATTGAGAAGGATCCAATCTTCTTAGACTTGATGAAGATGGACGTGGGAATCATAAAGAAGGGAACATCATCAATCCTTTCACAAATTATTTCTCAACCATCTCTTTTGGAAAGGTTAAAGGATGCTCAAAAGGATGATGCGAGAATCCAAGAAAAAGTGGAAGCTATCAAAAAGGGAAAATCCTCAGAGTTTAATGTTAATGAAGAAGGAATTGTGAGGTTTGGGAAAAGACTATGTGTCCCATCAAGTTCAGAGCTGAAGAAGGAACTTTTGGATGATGCACATAGTTAAAATTTCTCTATTCACCCAGGGAGCACAAAGATGTATCGAGATCTCCGAGAAAACTTTTGGTGGGATAATATGAAGAAGGAGATCGCCGAATATACATCAAAGTGCTTGGTGTGTCAGCAAGTGAAGGCAGAGAGGCAGAAGTCTAAGGGGATGATGCAACCATTGCCCATACCAGAATGGAAATGGGAGAACATCACCATGGACATCGTCACTGGACTTCCAAGGACATCCAAAAGCAACAATGCAATCTGGGTTATTGTGGATCGTCTTACAAAGACTGAACACTTCATTGCTATTCGAGAGGATTTCTCTTTGGATCAACTGACACAGATATATATCAGGGAAGTGGTACGGTTGCATGGAGTACCTCTATCTATTGTGTCTGACCGAGATCCAAGATTTACCTCTAAGTTTTGGAAGAGTCTTCAACATGCTCTGAATACTGAATTGAACTTCAGTACGGCCTATCATCCTCAAACTGATGGCCAATCCGAGCGGACTATCCAAACACATGATGATATGTTGAGAGCGTGCTCAATGGACTTTAAAGGAGGATGGGATCAACATCTTCCTCTAGTTGAGTTCTCTTATAATAATAGTTTCCACTCGAGCATCCAAATGGCACCATATGAAGCCCTGTATGGGAAAAGGTGTAGAACACCGGCATGTTGGGATGAGGTCGGTGAACGTAAGCTGCTTGGACCAGAAATGGTCGAAGAAATGGTGGAGAAGGTGAAAACCATTTAGTAGCATATCAAGGCAGCCCAAAGTCGACAGAAGAGTTATGCAGATAATCGTCGACGAGACCTTGAGTTTAAAGTCGGAGACATGGTGTTTTTACGCATCTTCGTGGAAGAAGGTCATGAGGTTTGGAAAGAAAGGGAAGTTAAGTCCAAGGTACATCGGCCCCTTCGAGATTCCTGATCGTGTTGGGGCTGTGGCCTATCGACTAGCACTTCCACCTACTATGGCCAAGGTGCATGATGTCTTCCATGTATCCCTCTTAAGGAAGTACATTCCATACCCTTCACATGTACTCTCTTCTGAGGTGGTACAATTAGAAGACGATCTTTCTTATGAGGAGCAACCTGTGAAGATCTTGGATCGTAGAGAAAAAGTTCTACGAAATAAAACAATGCCCCTCGTCAAGGTGTTGTGGAGAAACCACAAGTTTGAAGAAGAAACTTGGGAGTCGGAGGATATGATGAAGCTAAGTTACCCACATTTGTTTTAGTGTGGGAAAAGGAAAATTTCGAGGGTGAAATTTCTTAAGGGGGGAATGTTGTAACGACCCAAAGTTTCATTAATGGAAAATACCTCTTGATCCAGTTAAATGTTTCTTTATGAAGAATGTTTTTTTATAAGATGTCAACTTCTTTAGTTTAACGTTAAGACTTGTGACCGTTACTTTTATAGCCGTTGAACAGTGATCATCTGGGTAGTTTAAATATAAGGCTTTAACGAACCAATTTTCTACTCAGACAAAGGAAGCGATGGCCTCATCCATTAGAATTGCCCCTTACGAAGCCCATTTGTCGGAGCTCGGAAAGGAGGTGGCGTCTTTGGGCTTTTCCCTTGACCAAGCCCAAGCTGAGCTTCATCAGGTCAAGATCGAACGTGATCGTCTATGGGAAAAATGGAAGTTGATAGAGATTACCACTCGAGCGATGTTATCCGAGGAACCCCAAGAGTTTTTCACCATCGCACACCTTACCCTTAGGTCTTATGCGGCTATTTTAAGGGGTTATGTAACAAATAAGTAGCACCATGTTCATGTACATTATTTTTGTATATAATATTGAATATAATTTCTAGTCATTTTTGATGCATTGTAATTAGTTTTTAAAGTACAAATGATGTTTTTAGTTATTATTTAATTAAGAATTATATTTTATTAAATTAAAGGATTTTTGAATTAAATAATATTTTAATAAAATATTATTATTAATAGTAAATTATTTTTTATTAAATATAAATGATCTTATAATTTTATGAATGCAATTAAAATTTTTATTAAGGTTTGAAAGCCATTTCTGTCAAAACCCGTGAATTTTTTATAAATGTCGGTTTTTATTTTAAAAGTGAAAATTCACATATTTAGAAAATTATTTAGATAAAATAAATATTATTTTTGGAATCAGGACGTCGAAATTATCCAACGGTGAATTTTTCATAATTTTCTGAGACAGTCAAATTTTTGGGTAAAAATTAAATACCATTTAAATATATAATGTGTTTTATGACATCATAATGACCCAATGGTGATGTAATAAAATACCATAATCCTTATGTTCGGCCAATATGTGTTTTATAATTAAAATAATGAGGTTTTGGGTTTGTTTGACTTACTTTTCAAAGCATTAATGGAGCCCTCAAGACTTATTCAACACTTTGCCTTTTTAAATTAATTTCCATGGGAGTGTGACTCACCTCCACATAAGCAACCCTATTTTTTTAATAAGTTCGGACCTTGGCCTTGTAAAATATTGTTTTCCTCTTTCCTTTTACAGAAAACATGGGCAAATACCATGGGATGGTTTGTGGTTTGTATTATTTTAATATAAGGGGTCCCAAACCTAAATAATAAAGAATTCTCTCACCTTTCCTATATAAACCCACCCAAGCTCCCACTTCCTCCTCACTCAAAGCCCTTGAAGTTCGTCAAAACACTGCCCTACTCTCTCTAGAATCCTCTCAAGGTGCCCCAAGCTCCCAAGAAGCCTCTCACAAGCCTCTCTCTAGCCTTTGGAAGCACACTTCCAAATAAGGGTTTTTCTTCCTTTCTCATTTTTGTCAATTTTCTTTAAGTTGTATTGCCCTTTTAATTTCATTTATTAATGTTGGGGTATGGTTTCTCACCTCTCCCATAATTCCCTATTATTATTTGAATGATGGGAGACCCCTTTCTCTCTCATTAAATGCCTCCCATGTACACCCGTTACTATGCCGAAATTCCGAAAGGAACCTTTTTCTCCTCTTTTATATTCAAGCAATACTTTTGTATCATGAATCTAAATTCCTTTTCAATTGTTGGGAAATGTATCTATATGACCTTCTTACTGTCCATTACATGTAAATATGATGAGGAACCCATTTCTCTCTCATCATCCTTTTTTATGAACTCTTATGTCACGCCGTTACGCTGCCGATATCACACCGATTTTCTAAGCCAATATCATTGTGTAGTGAATACCATGCCCATTTATCCATCAAGGGTATTCACCTTTATGAACATTTACTTATTGATTGTAAAGTTTCATGTATGAATTCCACATTCCTTTATCTTGGAATAAATGATTATGTTTTATGAATCCATGTTTTATGATCCATGTGGCACACTTATGCATGAAATGAAATGTTTAAGAAGGGTGCGCCCTGATAGCGCTCCAATGCATTGGGTAAAGTATAGTATCATGACACGTCATGTGCAATGAGTGTTGACTCATGCTAATTCAAGTGCAACGAGGGTTTACTCGTTCTTCAAGTGCAATGAGGGTTTACTGATGCTCCATGTGCAATGAGCCTTGGCTCATGCTAATTCAATGTTAAGTGTTGTTGCCACATTTCCATGTTATGATTACCATGCTTTATCATGCCTTTATGTTCATGTCTCTCTTATGCTCTATTGATACACCTATTGCCTAACATGTATTGTACTCCTCATGTTATTCATTGTGTACTCCCTTACTGGGCTTTATAGCTCACCCTTTTCTTATGCATGTACTCAGGTTATCCCATGCAATGCTAAGTACGAAGGAATGTAGTGGTCATGTAAAGGAAGTTTTCAATAAGGATGTTGTATTTCAAGTTTAATGTTTTTATGTAATGATCCTAATCCCCAAAGACACTAAAACTCTCGATCTTCTTTGTTGTATCAAGTGATGTTTTATGTAATAAAGCATGTTTAAGTTGTAATAAAAAGCAGGGTTGTCATATCATCTCTATCAGATAGAATCAAGCAAGCACAGAAGCAAGACAGTGAGTTTCAGAAAAAGGTAGAGCTGGTTCAGAAAGGTAAGTTTCCTGAATTCAACATTGATAATGATTACGTTTTGAGATTTGGGAAGAGATTGTGTGTGCCTTGTGATTCACAGTTGAAGAGAGAGTTGTTATGTGAAGCTCACAGTTCTCCGTTTTTAGTTCATCCTGGCAGTACTAATATGTATAGAGATCTGCAGGAGTATTACTGTTGGGATGGAATGAAAAGAGATATTACTGATTTTACTGTGAAGTGTTTTACATATCAATAGGTTGAAGCAGAGCGGCAGTTACTGAAAGGGATGCTTCAGCCTTTATCAGTGCCAGAGTGGAAATGTGAGAATATATCAATGGACTTTGTTGTGGGATTACCGAAAAAATCTCGAGGTAATAATGCAATCTAGGTTATTGTTGATCGCTTGACCAAATCTGCTCATTTCCTTGCTATACGAGATACTTTTTCCCTAGATCAACTTTCCTGTTTGTATCTTAAAGAGATAGTCAGGTTACATGGAGTTCCTCTCTCTATTGTATCTGATCTTGATCCCAGGTTCACTTCTAACTTTTGGAAAGGACTTCAGAAGTCGTTGGGTACTGAATTATATTTAGTACAGCTTTTCATCCTCAATCAGATGGGCAGTCAGAACAAACAATTAAGACCTTGGAGGATATGCTACGTTCTTGCTCTATGGATTATCAGGGAAGTTGGGACCAATATCTTTCTTTGGTTTAATTTTCATATAATAACAGTTTTCATTCCAGTATACAGATGGCACCATTTCTGCATTATATGGGAAGCGGTGTCAAACTCCAGCTTTCTGGGATGAAGTGGGTGAAAGGAAGTTGATGGGACCAGAATTCGTAGAAGAGATGGCAGAAAAAGTTCAGCTGATTTAGAAGCACATGAGAACAGCTCAGAGCAGGCAGAAGAGTTATGCGGATAACCAGAGGAATGATCTATCTTTTGAGGTAGGCGATCATGTTTTTCTCAAGGTTTCTCCTTGGAAAAGTGTGATGAGATTTGGTAAGAAAGGAAAGCTGAGTCCAAGGTTTATTGGACCATATGAAATTTTGGAAAGAGTTGGATCAGTTGCATACCAGGTGGCTTTACCTCCGAGTTTATCTCAGGTACACAATGTTTTTCACGTTTCGATGTTGAGAAAGTATATGCCCGATCCATCTCATGTTTTGAGCCTAGAGGTAGTTCAGCTGGAATAGAACCTATCTTATGAGGAAAAACCAGTCCAGATTCTTGACCACAGGGAGAAAGTGTTACGGAATATGGTGATTAAGCAGGTAGAGGTTTTGTGGAAAAATCACATGATGGAAGAGGCAACATGGGAATCTAAAAATGCAATGAGGGATACGTACCCCCATTTATTTGATAAGTAAATAAATTGCGGGGACGAAATTTTCTAAAGGAGGTAAGGATGTAACATCCCAAGTAAGTAATGAATAATAGATATTTTTATCTATTTCTATTAATGAATTATATAGTGTTTTAGATGCTTAAAATGAAAATAAATCCAATCATACGCATGGAATACACTAATATTCTTAAAAGATTGTTTTAGTACCTTTTGATGGAAAACCCTTTTTAAATCAATATTTTGACAATTTTATAATCTATATTTTTAAAAATAAACATATTCATTATGATTGGGACATTTAATTTTACATTGGATAAATTTTTGGTATTTTTCTGACAATGGTCATTTTTTAATGAATAGTGAACAATACTGCATTTTACATCAAAACTACTTTTTCATTTAATTTAATTATATGGTTAGATTATATTTTTAATTGGTATTAAAGTGTAATCTGAATATAATTTTACCATTTAATCCAATGGTGGTCATTAGGATTAATTTCACTTTAGAATTGGTCATAAACTAATGCCAAACTTTTCATAGATAGTGTTTCAAAAAAACCCGCTATTTGTCATGACAACGGGAATTAATTATTAAATTAATTAATGTAACTTATATGATTTGAATATTGTGAAATAGACATCATTTTCGAATTCATAATATCAAATATAGCTTAGGGTGAAGTTTTGGTATCTTTCTGAAAAACTTCAATTTTTGATGAATAGTGAAACCACTAAGTGGTAGTTAAAGAAACTGATTTTTTGTTTAAATGAAATTTTACCACCTCTTTGATTTGATTTTCAAAAATCCGACATACATGGTTATCATTAAGAAGTAAAATGTGGTTCAATAATATTAAAATAATTTTTTGGTGAATAGTAACTTTTATGTTTTTAATCGCGATTTGTGGTAATTAGTGTAGTTTAAGGTAAAAATAATTTTTTAATCGTATGATATGAGCTTGAAACATGTCATACCCTCATTGGATGTATCATGGCCGACCATTAAAAGCCATGGGTCAACTTGGGGACCCCATGGAGCCACTTTGGTTGGTAAATGACACAAATAACTTTTTATTTAATGTTAATGTAAAAAATGACACAAACATGAGTTATGTTACTAAAACAATTTTTATATGGGGTTATACAAGTCATATCTTTGACTATAAATATTAACTAGAAATATAAAATGATTTCCTACATCATAGTAGTTTATTTATAATTTTTATACATTAAATAAATTAAATTATTTATGACATCATGATGATGCAGCGATGACCTCATTATTTAACAATTTAAATAAAATGGAAAGATAATGTAAAATCTAAAACCAACACATGGCCAAAACCAATTGGATGAGTGGATTTAGAACCCTTATCACCTTATCCTAGAATTATATCAATTTGGTACCTTTTGAATCTGAAACTCATTTTAAAATAAAGTAACTTATCTTTACTTTCCAAGAGTGCCCCTCCTTTCCTCTTATAAAAGGCCCCCACCTCTACCTCCTTACCCACACTCCCAAAGCCTTTGGCTCGTCCAACCCCTACCCATTTTGTCTATCCACTTCCCTATATTACTCCTTGAAGCCTCACTTTGGGAAGATGTCTTCCCAAGGAAGCCTTTGAGCTCAAACCAAAGGGAGTTACCCGACTTTAAGGTAATGTCATATTTTGAGTCCTTTTGTTTTATTTTGCTTCTCCAACCCACTAAACTCTTTTTATTCTTTTATTTTGTAATAACTCTAGTATCCTCAATATACTAGGATGTTTTTATAATAAGGATTCATTCAACAAATACACACACCTACATCTAATGGATAACGAAAATACTGTTTCCATGGATGGTGAATTTATGCCTCCCGAAACGATGATTGTTCAACATTATTTTAACACCTTAAAAGGTGGCCATTAAGATGTCACTATATTTATATATGATATATAATATGTTTATGTTTTCCTTAATCTTCTGTTTTTTTTCATTTTGGTCATACCTTTATGGTTTCCATTATGGGTAAACGCGATATCTTCATTTAACGAAGTGCGGACTACCGCCCCCTCAAAGTGATTTGATTCGTTAAATACCATATGTGGGACGTATAAAGGATGGAACTATGATATTATATATGATATTATACTTGAATTATAATATACCTTTATATCATTATGATTCCATTCTATGAAATACGAAATATAAATGAAATTAGCGTTCATGCGTACGTACGACTTACCGTCTCCATGAATGGTGCATTTCATTTCTTACCTCTAAATGATTATGTAATAATATAAATGAATGTATATACTGGATATATATGATATATACATAATGATTATAATTCTGGATATAATGGATACATGAACAACATGTAATTATAAAGGGTTTATTTTTGACTCAAGTACCAATGATCGTTAAAACGACCATTATTAACTTAAATAATTACATAGTGTTCATGACATGGAAATAAGTGATTTAAAAGGAATAATGAACTTGAAAAAGGTTCTCAAAGAAGTATAAATTAACTCAAGTTTATTATTTAGGAGATTAAAGAATGACCGAGTCAAGTCAGACCCAAGGTATGGGACTTCGTCTCAATCTCCTTTCATTGAGGCATATTTTGTTTTATACACAACCTTATTTTATACGGTGTATAAACCCCTTTGACTTTTAAGTTTATCCAAAAGGAATCATTGTTATACGATGCATTTTACTAAATGACAAAAGGTAATGTCTTTGTCGTACGTATGCGGCGACAACGACTTCTCCGCCGTCGTGACCGTTATTTGAGTTTCGGCTTCCTCTACAAGCCATACCTTCTTTTTAAAAGAAAAATAAATAACATGTTTTAATTTTCTTTTATTTTTGTATTGAAAATGGTTTTCATAATGTTTTTATATCAATTTGTTGTCTTGATATCTTGTGATTGAAAGGTGTAAATGTTATGTTTCCTTTATTCATGTTTTATGTGATACGATTATGTTGAGGTTCATGGGCATTATTATGAAGACGGGTGGTTCCGTGATAAACTAAGGGCGGGTGAGCCCGATATAGCTCTCCAATGCATTCGGTAACACGAAGGAGTGAAACGTTAAGGTTTCTCCGAAGAGATTTAGGGAATATACTGTGATGGGTATTCTAAACGTAACAAAGAGGGTTACTCCCTACGTATGGATGTTATGAATGCCTCAAGATACCTTTATGTCTTATGATTTCTATGATTTATTCATGATTTGATGAGCTATGTTTAAATGCTTATTTTTATGGGTAAAGTATGATCTCATTCTTTTGTATATATGTACCCATGTTTCCTTTCCATATTTTTATATCCCTTACTGAGCGTTTTATGCTCATCCCAAGTTTTTTTTTGAAATGTTTTCCACTGGTCAAGGGAAAGGTACATGATATGATGATAGTGTCAAGGAAGTGTCAAGAAATAATCCATGTTTTATTTTAAATATGTTTCCATTGATGGGAATGAAGAATACTATCTTTATGTAACCACTTTGTTTATATGTGGAATCTAATGCATGTTTTATGATATAATTCTATAAAACTCTAAACCCGAAAAGATCTTCAATGTGTAATATTGTAATAACTCAAGATTAAGTAAGGTTTAAGGCTCGGGCCTTATATCTAGCCAAGAACTTCCAAAGGGATATGAAAAATTCCGCTAATTTTGGAGAAGAAAGGAAGGTTCAGATCAACACACAGCCTACAAGGCAGTGTTATAAATGCAAGGATTTTGGGAATTATGTGAAAATTTTCTTTAAGCCAAGGTTTGTTAGAGGCAATCAACAACAACCTCAAATGAAACAAGGAAGGGATTATGCTATCAGTACTACTAAAGTGGAGCCAGAAAATGATGTGGTGACAGGTACACTTGGTATTCATTCAAAAATAGCGAATGTACAATTTGATTCTGGTTCTACACATTCTTTCATATCTTCCAAGTTTAGTAAAACTATTGAAACACCACCTCAAAACATTGAGGAAACGTTCTCTGTGATAACAGCGAATGGGAAATTATTTCATCCATAGTTTATAACTCCTCCCAGGTTAACGATTTTGGATTAAACCTCCCATAAAATCTTGTCATACTTCCATTGGTAGAGTTTGATTCTGTATTGGGAATGGATTGGCTATCTTTATATAAGCCCAACATAAAAAGTCGGGAAAGGGAGATCACTTTTCAAATCCCGATGCATCATCCGATATCAAAATTGATGAGGAAGGATTTTCAAGATTGGGGACAAGATTATGTGTACCATCTAATCTAGAGATAAGGAAGGATCTATTGAATGATGCACATAGCTCGACTTTCTCAATCCACCCAGGGGGCACAAAAATGCGCCGTGATCTCTGAGAACACTTTAGGTGGGATAACAGGAATAAGGAGATTGAAAAATATATATCAGGGTGCTAGGTATGATAGCAAGTTAAAGATGAGCGAAAAAATTCCAAAGGTATTATGAATCCATTGCCTAAACCCATGTGGAAATGGTAAAATGTTTCTATGGGCTTTTCACGGGTCTCCCATAGACGTCGAATGGAAATAATGCGATAGGGGTTGTGGTTGACTGACTCACCAAGACATCCCATTTCATCTCTATTCAGGAATATCTATCGCTTGAACAACTTGAAATGATATATGTGAAGGAAGTGGTGAGACTGCACGGTGTTCCAATCTCAATTGTATTTGACCATGATCCAAGGGTCACATATAAATTCTGGAGGAGCCTTCAACATTCTTTATGTACTGAATTAAATTTTGACAGGACCTATCATCCCCAAACTGATGGCAAGTCTGAATGAACTATTCAGACACTTGAAGATATGCTTAGAGATTGCTCTCCAAAATTCAAAGCTGTATGGGATTAAAATCTCCCATTGGATGAGTTTTCATAAAACAATAGCTTCTACTCAATTATTCAGATGACTCCATATGATACTCTGTATGGAAAGCGATCTTGAACTCCAACCTGTTGGGATGAAGTTGGAGAAAGAAAGCTACTTGGACCCGATCTTGTTCAAGAGATGACAGAGAAGGTTCAAGTCATCCAGAAACACATCAAAGCTGCTCAAAGTCGGCAAAAGAGCTATGCTGACAACCGTCAGAGGGACATTGTGTTCGACGTTGGAGATAAAGTCTTCCATTGAATATATCCATTGAATAGAGACATGTGTTTCAGGTTGAAATGTATGTTAAGTCCCAGGTACATCATCCCCCTCAAAATACTTGATCGAGTGGGAGCTATGGACTATCGACTAACACTTCCACCTACCATATCAAAAGTACATGATTTCTTTCATTAATCCATCTTGAGGAAGTACATACCTGATCCCTCGCATGTACTAAAACTCAGAGGTTGTACAATTGGAAGTTGATCTCTCTTACGAGGAGCAGCCAGTGAAGATCTTGGATCCTAGAGAAAAAGTTATATTCTACCAAACATCCCATCTTATCAAAGTGTTATGGAGGAATCATAATATTGAGGAAGCAACATGAGAACCAGAAGATATAATGAAGGAGAAATACACTCACCTGTTTTGTAAAGTGAAATTATTGGGGTGAAGTTTTTTTGGTGGGAAGAATGTAACAACCCGGCGTTTTTAATAGAAATTCCCTTCTTATAAATATTCCATAAAATCACATAATAATGAAATACTAAGTGATAAGTGAACTTTAAACATACATTTGTCACTTCGGTGTTTGCAGAATTGAGAATGTGACATACACAGTTGTGTTCAAGATGTTTTTTTGAAGTCTAATAAAACAATAATATTTTTTGGTCAATAGTAACCTAACATTATGAATAGTAACATACCCTTATGAATAGTTATATACCCTAATAAATAATAACCTCATCTATGGTGCTATAAAAATAATATTCAGGTTGGAAGTATGATATACCTATATTTTAGAATAAGTTAATTAACGTTTCCAATATGTTTTTTATAATAAATTATTATTTTCATTAAATATTAAAATAATCATATATAGAAATTGTTTTTTAAAAATGGACATCATTTTTGGATTCTAAACATCAAAAATTGTTTAGGATGAATTTTTGGTATTTTTCTGAAATACATGAATTTTTTATGAATAGTAGAATATGATAATTCACAATAAATACAAAATAATGGATTTATTGAGACATTTATGAGGTTCTACTGATGTAATACCACTTGGTTTAAGATCACATGATAAAATAACTATTCTTTTATTTGGAATACTTACTATTACTTCTGTTGCGAAGAAATAATAAATTAATGATAATAATATTATGAAATCCCTCCTCTCCTCCACTATAAATATCCCCCTTCACACCCTCTTCTCTCCACTTCTCTCAAGCCTTGTTCCTTGCCATTATTCTACCCAAATATCTCCCCAAGGTCCTCCCCCACGTCCAAAATTTCTTATCCTCCTTAAAATACCAAAACCTCTCCCTTTAAAAGGTTCTTAAAGTAGGAAGTCTCAAGAGGTAAATTTATCTTCCCAATTTCTTCTTTTATTTTAAGTTCTTTTTTTATTTCTTTCCTCACCTCCCTTCACCTTAATGGTATAATAAATCGAGTAATATAATTTTTTTGGAATATCTTCATGCTATTAGTATATTTCATTATCTTCTCACATTTCCCCACCCTGTTATTTGAATGAAATGAAAGCACCATTTGAGATGTGCTAATTTAGCACATTCAAGGACAACGATTTATCAATTTCTATTATTATATTTAATTATGGTCATGAAACAATTTGTGTTATGGTTGAACCAGATTATTATATATGTAATATATTCTATATTTTGTTCTTTAATATTTTGGTAAAATGGAATTAGGTTATAAAGAAAAACACATTCTTTGTAATCAAATCCACCGACTAACAAAAATGGTTATCACTATTATTATATATATAATAATTAGACTTCACTCTAAGTAAACTAATTAAAATTAAAACCATGTAATCTCCTAGATATTTTCTAAAGAATATATCTACAATTCTGGACAACCAATTTCATCTTTCATATAATCCAAGCTTGAATATAAGTGAACAGTTCTTTTAAAACCAAGTAAACAAACAAGCTCGGACAATGAAATTGAACCCTGTAACTAATAAAAAAAGATTTGAAAGAACTAAAAAGGTTTATAATAAATAAATTTAATATATAAGACGTTCTGGACTTATTAATTAATAATCCTAAATTTTTTATTCCGGTCGTTAATAACAAGTGGAGAACAGCATCAGTTTTTAGGTAAGGGATCCTCCCCTTTTCACTCTTAATCAAGATTGTTCTATATGATATGACTTTTATGTAATACCAAGTAATGGGGTATGTTTATACCCCTTCCCCATACTGACCTAATTTTATATAAGTGGTGAGAAAACCCTTATCTCTCTCATCAATCCCTCTTAGTAACACTCGATCACATGTCGATAAACCATAAGGGATTCTACCCGAAGTTCCATTATTCCTTCGGGTTGCTCTATCATTCTTTTTACCATGATATAATTGTATTTTCATTTTATGTTGAACATAAAAATTCTGTTTATATGTTCCAAACTCATGTTTTATTATCCATCTCTCATTCCCTTTTGGGGATATACAAGATTTTAATTGAATCTCTCCTTGATACTTTTCAATAAGCACACTCGTTTTAATGGAACTTCTCGATCATTTACCCAATTTTAGGTGCACTCTATCTTCTGTTATAAGCCACTGTTGTCTTTGGGAATTCAGTATTTTTATTATGAAAACCTTATTAGTTCAATTCTTAATTTATATAAAAGATTTTCTTATTTACTATTTTAAAATCTCTATAGTATTTTCCCTAAAAACCACATGAAAATATTTTATTGCTAATGTCTCTCAAATACATTTCTTATGTGATATCACTTATATTTGTTTCCACTTACAATGATATATTCCAATATTACCATATGAAGATCCATGTATGTTATAATCCTTTTCGTTCCTGGACACATTCATGATATTCCCAATGGTTATGATTTATGTCATGATTATGGTACCCAATTCTTTCCATGGGTACCCTTATTTTTATGTATGATTGATTATGTTCTATTGTATATGTGGTAAGATTATTTATGTGGAAACAATATTAATGAAAATTTTGAGATGGGTTCACCTAGATAGTGCTCCAATGTATTGGGTAAGGTTAAGTCTCATGAGATGCGATGCGAAACGGGATTTGAGGTTAGCCTTGACCCATACTAAAATGGGAAACAGGATTGGCGGTTACCCTTGATCCATACTGATTATATGATTTATGATTCTTCCACACTTATATGATTCCATATTTATATAATCCCAGGGTAATATTAAATGTTTTTATGAATTTCATGCTTTGGATATATTTATTTCATGCCTCCTAACTCATATTCTTGCGATGTATCTTTATGTTCATTTTCTTACTAGGCTTTTTAGATCATCTATTTGTTCACGTGTTCCCTAGGGTACCCTATGCAGATGTAAGGGCTCAAAGGAAGTTATAAGATCTTTATGGAGATTAAATAAAGAATTTTTTAGCCCCTTGTTTAATGTTATATGTTCCTACTCTTCCGTGACACTAGACTTAACAATCCTTGGCATGTACTCTGATAATTAATTATGCCTAAAATCATGAAATGTTTTATGTAAAAGGCTCGGGTTTCTATATGAAAATCATATATAAATACTACAATATATTTATTGAGGTAATTTATAAGGACTCTACTAATCCAATTCATGAAGTCATAAAAAGAATTTCACAATTAGGATGGTATGAAAATGAATTCATAATTTTTATATGTAGTAAAAAGAATATAATTTGTACATCCTCTATTTTCACCAATAATAAATGATATCCAGATAAATGTATAATCATTGAAAATTATTGATCCCCTCAGTACTAATTGAATATCTTATAAAAATATTGAATAGGATACTTGTTCTTGATCATATTATGGTTACCTTCAAGAAAAAAAATAAAAAGTAATATTAATCTATCATTTTTTCTGAAAAAGAGAACCGATACACCCCTAGTGAATCAATAGGGAATATAAAACCATTATCAAAACACTCCTAATTTTTTTAATTTAATTCCACTATTTCAATAAATTATATTCAATAGGTAGTCTTTGATATTGGTATAAAACTAGATATGAGTTTAAATAAATAATGAACCTCTAGATTTGTAAGAAGACAAAGAGAATATTATTAATATAAATCTACACATTCCCATAAAATGTATATATTTATTCAATATTTTGTTTTCCCCAACCATTTGAGCTGAATACCCCTAGTGATTCATTAGTGGACCCATATAATAGAATTAATTTCCAATGTTTTTCATAGTAATATTTGTAACAATAGATGATCATAGGTTGATTCAATATAAGAAATGTGACTTCTCTATAATAAAAATTAATATGGGATCAATGTAGATAGTGAATATCCATTCCCAAAATCACATAAAATTCAAAAAAGGGAGAGTATATTGATTTTATGGAAACACAATCCCACATACATCTATTAGATAAGAGTTTTTGACTTAGTATGAAATCATATTATCACATGAATAATTAATAATTAATAAAATATTTTGTTTGGGGGTTATTATTTTATTAATTTAAAAAAACATTAGATATAAATTACTATGTAGATAGATAATTAAATATGAAATTAATAGTTCTAAAGTGGACTATTTGTATACCATTCACTATATCACGTTTATAACTCACTTCAATAGTAATTATTATACATTATTTCCCATAATCACCTATAATTGGGGGATTCTAACATCATTTTTTACCATTAATAGTGGTTTTCGTACAATTATTTTGGTAACACACTTAATCCTTATCATTGAATAATTGGAGTGGTTGGTTTATTTGATTGAGCACACCAGTCATCCTTTTCATTAGTCACCCACTTCATATAACATTGGTATTGATTTGCATGATGGCCTTATCTTCATTACAATAAGTATTTACATATTAATTTGGGACAATACCATCTATCATTTATCCAACATTTTTTAATAAGGGATGGGTTTATTTATCACCAATAGGGATTGAGGCATTTATATTTGATTAAATTTCAAATTTTATTTTCTTATTCCCAAAAACATGAGTACAATGGAGTCTCCAATCACTATTTATACCTTGAGAGTACTTTGAAAAATTTCCCCATAGATATTAAATTTTATTATTTCTAATTCCATTCAATGAATTGGTTTTTTGAAACTAATGTAATAATAAGGTTTCACTTTTAGGGACATTGATGAAACCATAAGTATACCATTCAAGTATTTTAATGTTGGATTCATAAGAAACAATGCATTTATCTTCCATTGGATTCTAATATATAAATTCTCCCTCAGTTTTCATGAAATGAATTATGTTAAAATATCTAGTGTATAATATTTAATTAAAACAGTCAATTTCAACTGAGTTAATTTTTCTCTCTCTCTCAGAATATTTTTTTAAGAAGTCATAACCAGAATTGGGAGGTCAATAATAGTGGTCACCCAAAGTGTTTCAAAGTACAATAAAAATATATTCATTGGTAATATAGACCAATGTAATAGTGATTTAAAGAGGTATATTTATGATACATTATGATGATTAATAGCTCAAATTATTTTCACCCTTGCACTAGGTAGGCAGGTTATTCATCCCATAGTTAAGTATATTTTATTATATTGTCTCCTATTCTTATATTGAGTCCACCACTGACTCCCCTTTCCTGGAAAATGATAAGTACAAAAATATATTTTTATACACGTAGTCCATGATCGTTAAAGGTATTATTTCTCATGTTTTGATCAATTTTGCCAAAAAGTAATAAAAAGTTTTAATGACCCACTAAATGTGTGAATAAATTTCACTAGAATGACTTAATATTGGGTTGTTCCATTATCGACCTGTTATAGAGTTTGGCTGATTCATGCTATATTACACCATTTAAAATTGGTAAGTTTTAATTTACCTAAATTTTCTCAGTTAATACCTCATTTCATTTAGTTTATCAATGAATAAATCATTACATTATCCAAAAACAATTTACTAACTGCATTCCTCTTATTAAATTTATTGACTAAAACCAAAAGGTTATTGTAACTATCAAACACTATTAATAAGTATAATTAATAATATATTAATTTAAATAAACCAAAACATGTTTTAAATTCTAGAACCATTAATTCAATATATGAAATTAAAGGTTTTTACCACTTCACTTTAATTACATGTTTAATTAATAAAATATGATCTATCATAGTGTAACATTTTCTTTTTCGCATTTAATTTTGAAAATAAAAATATATCTTCTATTTGTATTGGGATATATTATGTTTCACTTGAAAAAATATACATTATATTTAATATATATTACCTAACATAGATATTCAACCATATTTTCTACTTATCATCAATAGAATGATAAGTAATTGATTATGATCAAATAAATTAGCAAAATTACTATTTATGAAAAAATACCTATATTGGGCTTTGATAATTTTAAATCTCCAAATAAAAATTTAAGAAATTAAATAAAAAAAAATTGATTCCCTTGATGAAATATTAGATAATCTTAATTAACTCAAATTCTTATAAAATATATTTAACTATATTTACGAATGTGAGTCTCTAGTGGTCAGTATAGATATCTGAGTATGGGTCAGTCATGAGTTGATAAATTCTTTTACTGAATTCCAAATAATCTATTTGGTTTTTATGCACTATATTATTTGAACCTATCTATCTAGTTATGATATATGTATATGTTTTCTATAAACAATAAGAAACAGATACACGAAATGTTGTAAAGAATGACAGTGTAGAATATAATGTTTTTACAATGTTTGATCCCTCCCAAGAAACTAACGCCATATTATACTCGGTAGGTCTCATTAATAAATTATATTATATAATATTATAATCAATATAAGTGTTTTTGGATATGAATTATCCTATAATTTTGTGTTTAGCCTATTCCTCATAGGTAGTAAGGTATCATCATGAATGCATTTTCAATGTACAACATTCCACTAGATTTAATGAATCCCACTACACTTAATTTTATAGATTTATAATCGATTCTTAATAAAACCATTTTAGGTATATCATCAAAAATAATATAATGTTAGTAAATCAACATCAAAAAATATTCTTCCTCTCAATAAAAGTTTTTAAAATCCATTAGGTCATTATGAATAACTACTTACAACCCGATCACTGTTTTATTCTATAACACCTAGTTCTTTTTAAAAAAATGATTCTTGAAATACCTCATCATAATAATATGTAGAAAGAAACAAAATAATAATAGTATATATATATATATATTTAGCTATCTAAACTATTCATATTGTTTTTCTCTTCTCACTTATTCTGTAATACTAAGTATCATGTAAACTACTTCTTCATCTTCATTATAATATTTTAATAGTTATTATAAATGGAATCATGTTATATTACACATATTATACATCTTATTTAATATGAAAATTTATATATTATCTAGTATTGGATCAATTTTTAATTCTTCTTCACGTTTAGATACATCAGTTCTCACCTTCATTCTATAATGATTCGCTCTCCCTAATTTTAGTCAACTATTTCATGCCATGTTTTATAACTAAATCAGTATTATTCATATTATGAATTATCAGTATAGAAAATACATAAAAAATAACTTTGGTTAACCTAATCATTTTACCAAACATCATGTTTGTGGGTGTCACAAATTTTCTTTATATACTTTTTTCCCATACGTTGTTTCCTTTAAAATTCACGGTGTTTTGATTCCAATTTCTTCCCTTTTTATTGTCCAAAAATTATTCCAATTATTTATATAGTAGGATTTAATATTTTAAAAATATCTCTACTATATTAGAAATTCAACAAATTTTCAAATTCTATATGAATAATCATACAACTATAATTGTAAAAATATGTTACTACCATATAAAGGAGATAAATTCAATAAAGCTAGTATATACATCAGTCTGAGGGTATAAATACAAGCTAGTATCTCAGTTTATATATTCAACTCATTCTGTTTTTATATTCCATATCACAATATATTAGTATGTTTCTCATATAAAAAATTTAATTACCTTTCCATATTTTATATTAATATGATTCTTACACTTTTTCTATATGTGCGTAATTAATTTTCATTTTTGATCACTAATATTAATTTAAAAATATCATACTTTTGAATTCAAAAAATAATTCCACAATGATGTTTTCATATCATATTATTTTGTCTTCTCAAATATATCTTGATTCATGGATTCACCATAGATCGTTAATTTTTAATCATGAGTGAACATTTTTAGCATTTTCACATTTCATATTCCTTATAATTATTAAAATATGAGAAAACTAAACTATAAATAAATCATTTAAACCCCCATTAATTCATGCATCATTGAATTTCCCAATTATCCCTGATTATTTTCTCAAAAATCTATCCTCTTGAATCACACACTCTATTAGTATTGGTGTTGTTTTATATAATTTAATAATAGATCATGAATCCTCATACATAAATTCGTCTTATGAAATAAAAATTCATAAAATTAATATTTATTATTCTTCAACATTCAAAAATTTCATAGAGTCATGACCAATGAAATTTCCTCTTTTAAAACATACATAGTTGAAATCACTCATATATAGATGTATCATTCTGTATAATAATTCTTATAAAAGTCCATATGACTCGTAAAAACCATTGAAATCACATATATATAGAATGATAATGATTCTGACAAACATTACCTTTGTGGAACATAAATTGTATTTGTATTGTATTTTTTCAATATGAAAAATAATATTATTCATGTCAATAAGTTGACATAGAGTTTGATTAAGGTTTTTTAGGATCCAATGTTTTCAAAAAATATATTAATAGATATAATCATGAATGTTGTTTTTTAGTTCAAAAGAAAAAATTATTAATGATTACATATATTTTTATTATATGATGTCATTTATAAATAATTAATAGTATATTGAGCCAAGTTCCATATTTCCAATTATAATCTTACAATTTGTAAAGTTCTTATAATATTTTTTACTAAGGATGATATATTTAAATAAATTATAAATTGGGTTTAATATCCTGTAATGTATACTATTTTGTTATTTTCACTACCTTTAATGGTTATTTTATAATTTGAACGAAGGTATATTGATAATCACACAATATTTAGCCAATTCTTAGCCAATTAAACTATACAATTGCAAAGAAAACATCAGAAACTGACCAATATTAATGTTATGATCTTGGTGAAAATGGATATATGATATATAATTCCTTAATGTGTATCCATAGGTGTGAGAACAATGATAAATACATAGCCTCTGTTATATGAGTCATCCTAGTATAACACTAGAGAGCACTGTCATAATGAGATTTTAGCATTGTCCATATGAAGCTCAATCAATAATAAAATAGCATCATCTCACTTGTTATCCAAGAACTATGAAAAATTAATTATCTATAACAATGATATTCATATACCTCCAATCATGAGTGGAATTTTTTTTAAACTACTATGAAACTTTTAATAATATTGGTGTTTTAGAAGAAGATAATTTGGAAGATGAAATGGAAATTGATTAAAATACGATTAATAATATTTCATGGGAGAGAATCAAGGATCCTTGAAAAATAAAAAAATGAAGGATGTTGGAATGATAAAAATTTATAGGAAGAAGAAATATGTAATTATATATATATAATACTCGAAGGTTGTAGAGATAAATTTTGAAATTATAACCCAATTTCAAACATACTATATTAAAGGAATTTAAAGATAGGAAGGGTGTAACAATGATTGTATCAGAAGAACAATATTGTAAGTAGATGGTAATGGAGAAATAGTTTTGTAATATTCTATGTACACAGAATAAGCAGAATAGTTCAAAAAAAAGTTTTAGAGACTTTGTGTATTTAAAATAATAAAAACCTGAAACTATGAATACCTACTCATTCTATGTGGTTGAGAGAAGAATAATAATTAATCCAAAAATTTACTTAAAATATCCTACCTATGTTTAGAAAAAGAAATAAATTCCATCCATCCTTAACTACTATAAACCATATGTTTCTCAAGTAAAATGAGAGGGAACCTACAACATTAATATGTTATAGAAGTATATGTAATATTGAAGAAACCCAAAGATAACTATAACTATGTAATGAAAATCAATCATTATATCCTGGATTAATTATTTTCTAATTTATAATATATATAATATTTTGTAGGTAATGTTCATTAATTCTGTAATAAGTTTAATTCCCACACATTTTTTATTACTCTTTACCTGGGTGGTTATATGATAAATGAGTTCAAGGTGATATCTATGATCATAATTATTTTGAGGATAAAAATATTTTTTTCCATGTGGGATAATAACCATGTGTGACCATAAATATAGTAATCTAGAAGGAGATGAATCCCATCAATAAATCATTATTTCCTTGTTGTGTTTCATGTACTTTTTATATCAACATGTTCTCTGATCTATAGAATGATAAAGAAATAGGTAGAAACATTTAATAAACATGTAAAGAGGATAAAATAGTTTAATTTTATATTGGACTAAAATGTATAGATACACCAATTCTCCCCCTATGGTTTGGTATATCGGATTGGGAACATACAAAATGGTATAAGAGTCTAATACACCTCTCATTGGATTCTCAAACATTTCAAAAGTGTGAACATTGTTACAATT
Source organism: Viscum album (assembly GCA_963277665.1). Lineage (NCBI taxonomy): Eukaryota > Viridiplantae > Streptophyta > Magnoliopsida > Santalales > Viscaceae > Viscum > Viscum album. The sequence continues at coordinate 618,627,397 of OY728148.1, read as the reverse complement.
ATCCAATAAGAATATTTATTTATTAAAATCATGGAAGATTCATATCAAATACTATTCTGATTCACATATTTTCAAAAAGTTGAATTAATCTATGAAAAATTATGCTTAAAAAGAAAGAGATCATTTCTATATTCTCAAAAGTGGAAGAAAATCTAACGTCAACATTCTACAATCATGATGATATCTAACTATGCATAAATTTGGAAATATTGGACAATAAAATAAATTCCAGGAATTATGATAATTTATATGCCATATGTTAATTATATTCTTTCCACAATTATTATATAATTACAATTTATAATCCTAATAGTTTCCCTGATAAATCAAGAATATGTTCTAAGACTCATAATTCCCATGAACATCTTCATAAGGAATATGTTTATTCATAATTTTAAATTGATGAAATATTATAATGGTTTACAATATATATTTATTCCTTTTTTTACTCTATTAAATATTATTAGGATGTGATCACCCACATTGATAGATAAATAAGGATGAAGTATAAAAATTTGGTAGAATTTAAGATAGTGGCCAAGAGTATCAAAAATCATGTTGAATCCAAAATAAAAATAAATATATAATTGTAATTAAAATTCTATATACATGATATGTATTTTCAAATGTAAATATATATAAATTAATAGTTCATATGAATGTTAGATGAAAAATAACTTGTATTTTTAGAAAATCAATCTTATGTCGTTAATGTTAAACTGTCTCGAACGAAATTCAAGTAAAATGAAAATTAATAGCTTCATAGTTATAAAAAAGATAAATATTAAACTAAATGTGGATCTTGATATCAATATATTAATATATAATGGAGTTATGTTTTTGTACTTAGAGGTTGAGAAATATATCTTAAATAAGAAATTAAATGATCTTGTGATCAGGATTGTGAATCTATAAATAGTATAGGTTATGTTCTCAGAACAGACCAATAAAAGATATTTTATAATATATTTTTCTTATATTATTACTTATGAAACATGGTATAAAACTGGTTAGAAAAATATGAGATCATTTATTGATAAATTTCTAGTAATCAATATTGAAAATTCATTATCAACACAAGAAGAAAGTAATTGTTTTATGTTATATTTTTTATTATGTGAAGATTTAATTTTCAAAATATATTAAAATTATATGATATGTAATGAAGAAGAATAAAACACTACATATCAGGTAGCTGATATAATGATTATAAGGGAGAATTCCTCAAATGTATCTCCACAACATGATATTAATGACAAAATTAGAAAGCTTCTAGTTCTAGAAATTTTTTTTGATATATAGTCTAGTAAATGAAACAATCTTTTTTTAGTTAATATTATTGTTTTTAATGTTTCAAGAAAATTTCATTGGACTAATGGGATAATTATTCTTCCTACTTAATAAAATGTGACACTTAATCAATGGAGAGAAAGAGTAAAATAAAAACAATGCTTAGATGAAACCTAATTTTATTTATACAAAAATAGATTTTCAATTCAGGAAAATCACTATGGTATTTGAAATTTTTATAGAAATAGTGATTTAATATTCTTGTAAAATATTAAAAATAATGTTTCAAAATAAAATAGTGAAAAAGAATCACTAATCATAATGGGTAGAACCAAGTCTATCATAAGAATATATAATGATAAGAAGTATAGAATGTATATTTCCAAGATGATATTGTATAGGGATGATGAAATATTATTTTTTAAAATACTAAATAAATTTATAATATATGGAAAATATCAATGATCAAATTCATAAAAATTTATTCTCAAGTGTCCATGTGGTTATTTTATAAATATTACCCATGTTTGATAATATTATTCAATAACATAGCCTACATATTAATATTGAACATGATGACTAGAAGAAGAATAAAACACCCCAAGTTCTAATGGAATTGAAAATATTCTAAAAAACAATATGAATTTAATTTTTGTATTTCAATAAATGAAAATATAGATATTAAATGATTTATGTGGTAGATATGTTCAAGATAGAAATAATTCAATTTACTATCTAGGAATTGCATCTACCCAAAAAGAAATGTTGTCGTACATGAAATATACACCATGGGAAAAATGTGTTAGGATTGATAATTTTAAAAAGAAGTTATAAAATGAGTATATAAGAGAATAATTTATATATTTAAGAGTGCAGTATTAAAAACTAGGATACCCCTCATGACGATTACATCCAAAAATTGAGATAAATTGGAAAGGGTAGATAAGATGCGAATAAATTTTCACCACAATTGTTCAAATTAATATAAATATGTGGTTCCACATTATTCCCTTATCAAGTATTGTATTTTTTTAACCATACATATTATTTAAGGTGGATTTTGTTCTCAAATTAAGGAATAATGATGTAAATTATTTTGTATTAAATATTTAATGATTTATGAAGTCACCAACATGGTATGGTTTATCAAATTGTAATAGATAGTACATTTAGAGAAAATATATTCCATGATGAAGTGAAGAAAGATATCATCCATTCTAGCGGAATTTCTTGGAATGATTCTGGAGTGAATCACTCATACAAATCTAAATTTTATATTGTTCTGTTTATATTTGAAAATTATAATATATGATTACCCTTAAATAAGACACTGTATTTGGAATATTTCTCCGCACATAACTCCAAACATAAATGGAACTGATATCTATATTAATAGAAATATAAAGATTATGTATGACCATTTAAGACCATTCAATGTATAATAAATAATGAATATGAGTTACTGGTTGATGATATAAATATATATATATATGTATAATAAACACTAAGATAAATATGAATTTAATTCAATCTGTTATCTTTAATTCAATAATAAGATAATTTATTTTTTAACAATGTATTTTATTTAAAAAATATCTTTTATGTTGTTATAGTTTCTAAAAATAGAATTATATGATTAATTATTAATTATTATTGATATAACTTGCCAATCAAAAACCAATTTTTAGGTAAATGGTATGAAATGATAATAATACAAGTAAATATTTGAAAAATACATTTTTTCCAATTAAAGTGGTTTTCCATTATATTTTATTAATTTGATCAAATAAATAATTTATAAACTAATAAATATAAAATTAGTAAAATTGATCTTCAATTTATAATTATTTTTATCAAAATTTTATTACAGAGAATTTTTGGGATTTTACTGGAATGTTCACTTTTTTTTCAAAAAAGTAGTTTTTAAGAAGCCTATAATTTTTATAAGTTAATCAATATAAAATAATGAAAAATGTAATAGTAAAATAATTATTGTAATAAAACATGATTTTTAGGTATGATATTATTGATTTTATAATATTATTTGAAATTATAGAACCATTGGAAAATATTTTTATAACTAATTATAATTTTACTTTAATATAAAAATTATTTTATATCCTTTCATTGAATGTTGCATTTTCCAAGAGATAATTTATTTTAGATTGATTTGGAAGCGTTATAAAATTTATTTAATTATTAAGAAAAAAAATAAATTAAAATTTTAATTCTGATAAATGTTCTATTTATATATTTAAAATTGTAATAATGTTATCTTTTAAAATAAATTATTTAATGTGTTAAAGATGATTTATTTTAAAATTAAATTTTCATACTTATAGAACATTATTTTATAGATTTTTTTCAAATTTAAAATCTAATGGTTAAAATTATGAAATTAGTTAAACTATATTTTTTTTCAAAAATATTTTATATGGATAAAAATTAGTTACCAAGACAAAAAATAACAAATGATAATAAGTCATTTACAATTTATAGAATTCAAATAATGATAAAAATATTTTTACAACTGGGTATTTATATTTTGAATTGAAAAAAACACATCCAATTTCCTCATTTTTAACTTTTTCAATTGCATAAACCTTTAAAGGGGATGTTTAATTAAGGAGATTCATTATTAACTACCAAAAATCCCTTCAATTTAGCAATAACATGTAAAAAATCATAAAATTAAAGAATCACAATTCCTATGTATAAATCGTTGAAAATACCCTATATTACAATTCCTAAAACCCTTTATAAATTTTAAAATATTGTGGTCACTATTATGTAGCATAATACCATCATTACCAAAAGGTATTCTAGTGAAATTTTCAATCCCCTACTCGAGTATTGTAAACAATATAGTTTTCTTCTTCATTATATTATTTCAAATTTAATCTATCCACAATAATATAATGATATAAGTTTCATTTATAAATATTAATGTTACTAAAGTAATGTTATTTTAATTAAATATTCATAGGCCACATCCGTTAATAAATAAATTCATTCACGAATTGTGTAGAATACAGCCTCTAAGACATAGTGTGTTTCATTTACATTCACTTACTAAAATAATTTTATATATACAGAGAAATATAATTTTCATAAATATATATTACATCTTACTATTTAAAAATTCATTACAAAATATATCAATCCACGCTAGAATCATAAAATTTTATTTCATTGTAATCTTGGATACATAAAAAATCTTGTTCATAAGAGATCTGCATCATATCCTACAATGATATTTAAAATTATCACTTTTCATTGAAATATCATACATTTTACCTTTCATTGTAATCAGTAGAAATGAAATATAGGATATTTTTATCTCAAATTTTCTATGAGGGTAAAAAATGTCTAAACAAATAATCTCTTAAATATAACATGAGCATATGGGTATGAGAACATGAGCATAAAATTAAAAAATCACACCATTTTTATCAATGTTTAGAATATTGGTTCGTGGAATAATTCTAGGTAGATCATAATATATTAATCATAAATTACTCATAGAATATGAACCATGAGAGAATAACATTGGAATAAGATAAATGTATGTGATATACACACAATAATTGAATATTATTTCCTTGGTCGAGGTTCAAATTCAATAATTTCATCGTGGAATGCATTCCCTCAAAATTATATCATATCTTTAGACAGGATTCACTCCCAATATTATCAATGTGTTCAACATACCTTACATTACTAGGTTCATTCACCATTCTAGTACTTATTATCTCAAGATATATCCATATTCACTCAATTCATAAGATGAATATATAATTATAGGCTCACCCAACACATAATAAAAATCAATTAATTTTTATCAAAATATTATTAATCAATCACTATATATCATAACCCATCGAAAATAAGTGGGATTCATAAGTTTTTTAAAATTTCAACATAGAAAAACCAATAAAAGAAAAATGTCTCATAAAACACTTATCATCATAATCCTAAAACAGACTAAGAGACAATATGAATGGTATCATCTAACTATATTAACAGTACATAATAAGTATATTCAATGGACATTATCAAAAATGAAAATTCCTTTAAAATATTTCATCAGACATTTCATTTGTAAAATAACTTTTTATTTTGAAATCACTGATTTAAAATCAATGAATTTAAAAAATATTAAGGAAAGTATTCTATTTGAAAAATATTTTAGAAACATTAAGTGGATGGTTAAAATCATGGGTCAGTCTTGCCGGTGGGAAATCTTATTCATACAATGTTTGTAAAATCAAATATTTCATTCACATATTCAGTACTAAGTCAAAAGTACAACATTTATAAAATGGAAAGAAGATTCATTTTAATAAATTTTTTAAAAAATAAAAACAAGGGGGAAAATAAAATTAGAAAATATTTTGATATTAGTAAAAAAATTATATTAATTTGTTTAGAGAAAATAGACCTGGAATTAATATTATTTTGCCTAATTAAATAAATAAATGAGATTTTCCCTAAAAATATTATTTTAATATATTTAGTGCTTTTTGAGAGGAAAATAAAAGGAGAAAATTTAATCTTGAAATATAATTATGAGTGAATAAATATCCTAATATTTTCTATAATTAAATCATGAAATTTCATCATCAGAAACATAACCATAAACATTCCTGTCAAATAATGAGATTTTAGAATAAATCTATTTCCTTGTGTTTTTTATTAAATATTTATCTAACATAATTTATAATTAATATAGTATTATTATATTATTATACAATAGAAATATACAAACATAGGAAATCATTAATGATACATTTATTTCATTTCAACACTTTTTTTATTAACAATTTCTTATTTAAATCATCATTTCATGGTGTTAACTGTTCCATTTTATGAGAAATTTCAATTTGGTACTTCTAGTACTTGTATATTGATCATGGTTCCATAATCCCCCGAATTATAATAATGATATAAATTTCATATATATCAATTACATATATATCCTTCCTTAATAGATAGTGATAAAAAATGACTTACACTATTCATGGAGATAATAGGTTATACATACACATGGATGTAGTTTTCCCTTTTCAATGTATGGAATAAAAGAATGTAAATTAATAATAGGATTTTCTATAATCATTATTATATCATATATATAATATATATAATTATTTATTACATCCTATTAACATCCATATAAATCATAGATGAAAATTAAATCACATTGCTTTGTAGAGGTGGTAGTCAACACGTACGCATGAGCGACTTTATTATTTTTATATGGATTTGAAGGTTATAGTGTTGATTATATATTATAATTATTAAAATAAGTATTTTTTAATAAATATATTATTTAACATTTATAAACATCATAGGAATCGTCCATGGATTGTGGTTATCAAAAATTAATTACATTACTATGCGGAGGCGGTAGTCCACACATACGACTAAGCACCACTTTGACTTCATATTTAATGGAATAGAGGGTGGATATTGGTGGTATGATATTCATAATTAATTTTTGGAATATTTATGATAATTAAAATATTTTTTATGATTATTATTATTGATTAATGTTAGGTATAAAAAGAAATAAGTTGAATGAATTTAGTTATAACGATTAACTCTTCATAAATAGGCCTTCTTTTGATCCTTCTTTAAAGACACTTGTAATTTTATTATAACAAAACCATAACATCTAATTCATATATAGGTATGTTTATAAAGTATTTTTCAATGTATTATTGATTTTTACGGAATAAATTCATTTATATAAAAAAATGGAGTGGTGTCCAATATATATTTGGGAAAGGATGCACTTGGAATTTCATAAAAGGTAATAATATAATAATACCTAATGAACAATTCTCTTAAATGGACAAATATGAGAATTTTGGCCATGATAAGTACAAAATATGGTGAAAAAATAGGATTTATGTATATTTAATTTTATAACATACCCATATTATTTATTTAATCATCAGGTAAACCTTTTCTAACCATATATGTGGAAATGGCATTTTACCTAGATTCTATTCATAATGATCAAATTTACAAAAACCATTTTAAATAGTATTAATAAATATGATTTCATTTATTGAATATTTATTAACAAATTATTCTCCAATTAGTGGCATAATTTAATTTAAAATTTCACCCACAAATCATGATGCAAACAGTTTTCAAAGAAAAATATCTCTAAATTAAAAATATATATATATCAAAATTAAAATTACAATTGATTCAAAAAATAGAAATTTGATTATTAATAATATTAGTTAACTCATTATACTTTTAATATAAATTAAATAAATTTAAATATTTTAACTATTTTATGTATAATGTATTTTTAAATAAAAATCTGTATTTTTCAATATTCGTTGATAAATAAATATTATTTGAAAATTTTAAAAAATTAATTCTAAGATAATTTTCAAATACTTAATTTGAAAATAAATGTCATATAATAAAATAAATTTATAAAATATGTAAAACAAATTATATTTTATTCTATGAAATGTTAATTATACCCGTTTTGTAGGGAAAATGAATTTTTAATTAATATAATTAATTTACTAAAATTTTAGTACAAATTTGTAAATATGTTTTATTTATCTAAATATTTCAGGCATAATTTTAATAATGTGGTCATTCTAATTCATTGTACCAATATAACATCTAGGTTATAATTTTATGTAGGGATCATTTAGAACTCACGGACTAGTGTATTGTAAGCTATTAAATAAATTAAATATTTTTAAAAATAAATATAAAATCTAATACTTCTACATTCTAGACCCCTTAAAATTAATTTTTACCTTGAAAATTTTTCCCCTTCATGAAAAAAATAGGATATTATTTTTCCATAACATCTTTATGGTCTAATTTAACTTCTTCAAATTTTACATTCCTTTAGAGAACATTAATTAAGAGTGTAGAATTTTCACAAGAACATTATCTTGTTGATCCAAAAATTATAGAAGTTATTACTCCAAGTTAATATCTTTCTCTAGTGATAAAAACTCGTAGTTTAGTAAATGTGATGGATAATATATATACTGTCTATGGAGAGATACAAAGAAAACAACGTAAACTTGAGATAGGTTCGGTGGAAGAAAAAAAGGTATAAGCTACCATCCCTACCAAATAATGAATATTTAAGAGGTCAATATTAAAATTCATTAGATTTCCATTATTTTTTAATCCCATAAACATATTCCACTATGAAATTCATAAAAAAACACATTCTCACTAACATTATAATCATGATTTTTTTTGATAATATTTAGCATAAAGTTTATGAAAAGTATAATATTACAAGATTTTATAATGTTTGTGTAACACCCCAAGATTTTAGAATATATTTCTCCTTAAATAACATTAATTTTAATGTTAGTCTGTGTAACATGAAACTCTGAGTATATAAAGAATTATACATACAATTTTAATTTTATTATACAAATTTGAAAACTATAACACATCTTTAAAAAATTCTATTATATATATGATCTTCTAAATTTTAAAAATTATATATAAATTTTTTATATAGTCCAGGAATATTAATAAATAATTTTTTATTTTTAGTAAAGTATATATATGTTTTAAAAATACACTTTTCTTTAAAAAGGTTCTTATTTATTTTTTTGAGATAATAATATAGAAAACATATGAAATATTTTAAAAGTGTATTTGAATAAATAAACATAATTTTTAATAAAAATATTTAAAAATAATCTTAGAATTAATTTCTGATAATTTTATGAATATATTTATTTTTTTGATGAATTTAAAAAATAGTTTTATTAATTGAACATTTGTTATTGTTTAAAATATTTACAAGGATCCAATTTATAGAAGTTGTTTAAAATTTTCCATATGTTTATTCATTTTTTGAGTAATACAATTAAAGACATTTGAAATAATTTTATGACATATGTATTTATAAAAAAAATTTAAGAATTAAAAAAATGTAAACAACTTTTCATCACATTAAATGGGTTAATTTTAAATAAAACTCCTTAATTTCTGTTTATTGAATCTTGAAAATTGGATTCCATATTTGTAACTAGGAATATTATATTTAGGAAATAGATACCTTATTTTTTTGTTCAATCAGAATTGTAACCTTTGTTAATATTTTTCTCCTCGGTATGATCAAAAATAACTAAAATAAGGTAAAAATATTTCAATAAGAATTTTTAATTTCAATAACACAATAATTTACCCTTTATAATGAATGGATTAAATCGATTTCCATATATATCTTGAAAGATATTGCCACTTGCTTCCAATTTCCATTCATATTGAATTTCATATTTCATTAAGTAATAGAAAAAGTAAAATGTCACCCTATATAATATAACATCTAAAATATTTTCCTATAAGGATAAAAAGTGGTTCAATTCAATTTTATATATACATTTCAAATATTAATTAACTTATTGTATCCTTTTAATTTATAATAAAATTTAATATATAAAATATTATCTTAAATTCTTAAGGAACATTGGAGCTCTATGTTTTTAGATTATAGAAAAATAAATTTTTTTTAAAAAAATGTTAATGTTAATATAAATTAGATAAATATTTCTCTTATAAAAATTTCATAAAAGAACATAACCTATTAATGTTGATTTAATGGTTTATAATGGAATTCAATATTTTTTCTGCGGTATTTTAATAGAAATTAATTGAATAATGTTAAAATGGAACTGATGATATTTTATGAAAAAGAATATTTTACTTAATTATTTAGAAATTATAAAATATTGAAAAAAGTAAAATTTGTATTTTAATTAGAATAATATTTTAACCCTTTTTCATTTCTAATAATATTTTTACCTTATAAGTAAAATTATATCCTATTAATAAAAAATCACTACCATGGTTAATATTTAATTAATTTAACGTAAGGGTTAAACAAGATGATAAGTTTTATAATGAAACAAAAAATCATCTAAATATTATATTATAAATATATTTATGACATGTCATTACAAATTTTTATGTATGATAACCCATTGATCTTAGTACCTTGTGATTTTTTCTCTTCATGGGTTGTTTCCAATATTTGTTTGGAATGTTATGTAGGTTTTTCGGCATGTGAATGGTTTGGGAAAAGTTTGAGAATGATTTGAAAAGGTTTAAAACCATGAAAACAGGAGGGTCCCACAGTTTTCTCACGAATAATCTATGTTTTCATCCAAACCATGTAACCCTTCAAGCGTCTTCATTTGGTGTGTATAGTTATATATATGGTCAGTGCTAAACATGTGTCTATAGCATGAAACCAAGTGTAAGGGAATTAGATTCCATGAAAATTGTACTTAAATTTTATAAAACCCTATAATTAAACCCAAACTCATCCAACTCAACAATAATTCAATATTTAGGGTTTTAAGAGCGCTTAAGTGGAATTTTATCTCTCCTAGCCTCATTTCATGGCGGATCAAAGTGATGATTGAAGTGGTGATCCTATTTTAGTGATTTATTTTATTATTAATCATGGATTTAATTTATTCATGGGATTAATAATTCTTAACGGTTATAATTTCCTTGAGTTCTATTGTATCATGGTTGATTTTTATGTAATTTTGGAATTAGGATCTTTCATATTTTCATTCAGGATCTGTCTTCTTAGATCCAGTGATCACCTTCTAAAGCCACACAACATGCATTCATTATTATTGGATTCAAAATATTCCAAGTATGTTATTCCAATATTTAACTCCATTTTTTAATTTTATATTGCTTTATAACATCATAGATTTTATCTTCTTAATTTCTAACATGTATTCTATATGATTTATAATTAATTTTTTTGAAATAGTTTGTTTGACAAATTTTCCATTTAATTGTACATGGATTGAATTTAACAAATATAATCATGATCTTTCCCATATTTTTTGAATGTATTAATTCCATGTGTAATTTTAATTTATTTTACAATGATTTAAAATATGTTGTGGTGTAATTGTCATTTTTGGCATAGGTTTTTTATATAAAATGGTCTTCCCTAATTTGAATTAAATGTATTGATCTATTTAATGTTTTCTAAATAGTTTAAAATGATTTAATTTATTAAATGGCCAAGAATCTGCATTGAAATATTTTGTTATTGTTTTGAAATGAGAGTAACTGGGATAATTATAATAAATGATTATTTTAAGGACACATTTAGCATTACTATGATTATATATGAACGGAAATCTATGTGATTACCCATTTTTAATATTTAATTGTATAACAAGATTATAATTGAATGGATATTCTTCATGGCCCAGATGGGACTTTATATTGATCATCAATTGTGATAATCCGTAATTGTAAATTTAATTATTATTTTCTTCCCATTTTTTGGTGATGAGGGAATGATTACATACTTTGAGGGAGTTTGAGGGTGAGAGTGTCATGTTATTTGAGTTCCATTTCCTATGATTGATACTGATATGGATCCCTATTGTGACCTTCATAACATGATTATCACACTCACCACTTTTTACAATTCATGTGAATATTAATAGTTATTTAGGATCACCATGATATATATTTCACAAGAGTACTCACACCCTTTAAGTGGATGCACAAAAACGGGGAGGGTTTATGCTATGGTTATGAGGCCATGAATGAGAGTTTGCGTATAACTGGTTTCAAGAGACCCGTGAGTCATGATATAAACTAAATAATTGTTCATGATGTAATTTTATTAACTATTATTTGGTTGACTAAATATGATACCTAGGATGTACCCATTTCATCTATATACATGATACTCATTACATAATAGCATTCACTATCAACACTTGGAACTAGAGTTGACTTATTTGATTGACATAATTATTCATAGTATTAACCATGACTATATTTTGTTGAATCTTTCCCATAATTCCATTCCACACTAATATTATCATCATTTCACGATCATCTTACATTAGCTATTGAAATGGTTTTCAATTCTTTTATTAAAAAATCAATTTTTAAATAGTGAAATGGAAGATTTTATAGGTTTAGATTGATAAATTAATTTGAAATGATTAAAACTATATATTTTAAACTAATCCTAAAACATTATTCTTTTATTCCCTTTTTATAATATTTGACATAACATATGAAGAATCTATATGGAATCCTCGGGGGAATCTTTTTGGGCTCTTAATCTCACATCCTGCTTTTACTATTTGGTGTGTATAGACACTTCATTTTTTAGAAACATCTCATGTGATCAACATCTTAATTTGTGGATTCATTCTTTGGTAACCATGGGTGTTTGACTTGGGATATGGTGAGTGGTCATAGACCACCTAGAGATGGGTTTAATGTGTTTTTATTATATTCCTAGTTTCATATCATCTCTTTATACCCTGTTATGTATGTATTGGATTACATATATGATAATACTTCCATAATGTATTTTATATTGTAATATTTTTAATTAAAATTCATTATAAATGTTTTTTATTGTTGACTATGTTCTTTTAACTGATATATGGTGATTGCTAACTCTAATCAAGGTAGTGGAGAATCAGATTAGGTGTCGGTTTAGAAGGTATTTTGGGTAGGTTTTTGACAAATCGTATCAAAATAGATCTTTTCATGAAAGGAATTACTCCTCCTTAAGTACCATATTTTATTATTAGTGATTAATTGTATAAAGAAGATACAAAATGTATTGGGACTCAAGAGGTAGTTTCGGAGGTAGTGCTTGATCACTACCACCTCATGATATGACATGGGTTACCCGAGATGTTGAGATTAGAATATTTATTTTTAAGTATTTACTTCTTGATGATACATGATATTTATATTCCCCATGAGAATATCTTTGATTTAGGTAAACCCTTCTATGTTTTGGGTTGGAATGAAAAGATAACTAAATTCACATTGTGCCTTCATAGTCTAGTAAACTATGAGGTATGAGTTGGAATAAACTCGGAGTTAATCCATGAGTTGTTGTGTTATTGGTGTATGGTTTACCAACCCATGTGACTAATCAATGAATTGTTCTACTCTAACATAATCATGGTACCCTATTATATTGTTTCTATAAGGACATCCCTTTTGGGTTCAGTTGGAATGGTTATGTAATTAGTGTATTTTTTGATCTTGTTTGGTTGTTCCAACTTTAATCCCCTAATAATAATTTGTAATCCCTATTAAAATATTTCTTTTTCTTAAAATAAGTTCTATTTTTTTCTTTGATAAATGTTTTCAATTAAGAAAAAGAACCTTTTATGAAATGGTTTGTCTGGAAAATGTATTTTCAAATACTCATTGATGATGTGTTAAAAAAAATTCAAGAACAAATTTGGGATTGTAATAGATTTAAAATTATAATAGATTTGGAAATTTGAAATTGGGATTGGTTTTTTTAAATCATGAATGGGTTTTCTAAATATGGTAATGTAATATTGAAAAATATGATGGATTTATTACATGACTACAGTTGGATTCCAAATATTCCAAGTGGGGTTTCTATGATCATCCAAAATTTATGAATTCAAAGCATCATTATAAATTCATAAATATATATATATGTGTGTGTGTGTGTGCATGTTATTCTTATTTTATAACATTTTATTTTGGTTATTTACAATTGAAATTCATTATAAAATCATATTTGAAAATTTACTATTTGAATTCATCATGACATGAATTTAATGTCTATAATGTTGATCATTCTTAATTTCTAAGAATTTTTTAATTCCCTGTCTGTTTTGATTTATTTTTAAAGTTATTTTGAAGGTTTATTTGTGTAGTTATGGACATTGTCATAGGTTTTTATTACTTAAATTAAAACCATGATTTGAATAATATTAATTGATCTATTTTGTGTTTTCCAAATAGTTTAAAATGATTTAACTTATTAAATGACCATGAATTACATTTTTTTGGATTTTACCCTTGTTTTAAAATGGGTTTTCTTGGGTTATTTAATATAAATTAATATTTTAAAAGGCATATTTTCAACTATTAAAATTATTTCTTAAAAGAACGTATGATTACACATTTTTAATTTTTAATAATATATAAGGATTTAAATTGAATGAATGATTCTTGATGATATCTTTTGTGGTTTATGATGATCATATCTTGTAGTAATCCTTAATTTTTACTTTTTGGATTATTTTACCTACCATTGTTGGGTGTTGAAAAGGTATTATTAACTTTGAGGGAGTTTATGGGAGATAGTGACATGTGTTTTTAATGCTAGTTCACCTGATTGAAATTTATAAGGATACACATTTTTATCTTCATAACATGATTATATTACTCAACTATTTTGAATATCCAAGTAGTCCTAGACAGTGAGATGATTTTTCCAATATATATGCTTCACTAAAGGACTCACACCCTTATAATGGATCTATAGTGAATATATAGGGTTCATGGTATAGATGTTCGACCAGGAAAGTGGGTGTGTATGGAAGAATTTTTCATGAGACCTAGAAGACTATATGTAAGACTAAAAATTTTCGTGTAGTAATTTTCTAAGATATTATATGGTGGAATTGGTATCATTCCTAGGTTGTACCCATGATATCCATATACATGATACTCATTACATGACAGTTTTCATTTTCACCACTTGTAATTGGTGTTTCCTTGTTTGATTTATACACTTATTATTTTTATTCACCTTTACTAAATTATATTAACTCTGGATAATAATCTCAAGTATGATGCATCTTCTCATATTTTCTTGATTATCTAACTTTATCTTGTAAAAAGGTTTTCAATGCTTTTCATGAAAATTTTTACTTTTTAATTGGAGAAATGACATGTTTGAACGTTCAATTTGATAAATAATTTTTAAATTTTTTAAACTCTATTTTTTAACTAATCAATAAACTCCTTATATTATACTCTCATTTATCATATTTGAATTAATATATGATGTAACTATATGGAATTTTCAGTTGAATCCTACAAAGATATTTATCTCACACCCTGCTTGTATCACCTGTTATTTGCAACATCATATTCCGATAGTAGGTGATCAGGTGATCATCATCCTCTTTTCTGGTTTTGTTCTTGGGTGACCATGGTTAGATGACATAGGATATATTGAGGGGCTGAGAACTACTAGAGAGATGGGGTTATTATTTTTTTGATTCATTTACATTTTTTATCGCCTATTTGTAACTAGAAATGTATTTATTGGTATATTTAAATGAAATTTTTTTAGTAGTGTAGTTTATTTTTTGTAATATTTTGAGGGAGAAATCATTACAAGATGTAATTTATTGATGCACAAGTTCTTTTCACCATCTTGTGGAGATTGATAATGCACTTCAGGTTAACAAATAATCATCTTCGGTATAGGTTTATATGGTATTTTAGGTCTGTTTGTCACTATATTTAGAATTTAGACTCTTTAATTTTAATATATTTCAGTTTGGATGAATTTTATTAAAATGAAGTAGTTATATTTTAATCATTTGAGTAATTATAAGTGGTTCATATCCCTTATATAGAAATGTTTACCCCTTATCTCTTTTTTATAACCACACAGATCCATCTATCTTGAAAAAACAGTTCCAAAATCCACTAAAACCCCCATTATACACATTCTATAGGTTAAATTATTACCAAATGATCTACCCTATTGTATGTAACGCCCCGACCCCAGCTACCCAGAGTTGGTGCATTACTTCGTAACATTGGCATGATCACAAAAGATCAAGTATCGAAAGACCGATTAGTTTAGTAGCCTTGGAAACACTAGATACATTCATAAACGTTACATTACATCATAAAGTGAGAAACTAATAACAAAGTCTTCATAGTCCACACTAATATCCTCTTCTGACTATCCCTGCAGGTCATTCATAAAATACTTCTTCACATCCTGGATAATATTAAAACATTGAAAGGGGTGAGCTCAGATGCTCAATAAGGAAAACAATAATGCGGAAGCTTTCATAAATAATCATTAACAATTAAGGCAATGTATAAATAAAACAAAAGCCTTTTAAACATGAACTTCAACATAATATGGCAAAAGTAAAATGAGATAATGCCATTCAATTCTTTACATGGATATTCTACTGGTCGAATAATCACATGCAATATCAATAACCACTTTCATAATGAGGGAATGTATAATGCCAGACATTCTGAAACATTTTGTCAAGGCCTCGGCCAAGACGTCTAAAATGATTAAGGCCTCGGCCAAAACCATAAATCAAATTGGGAAAGGGCCTCAGCCAATTCCACGTCTAGTTGTCTCATGAGACATACCGATGCATCGAGGAGCTATAGCGGGCTCCACCCGTCACTTATTAAGTCCAATACATTCCTCATATGAATAGGTTTAAACATATCATAAACCATAACATATTCGTATCACATAAAACATGCATAAAGGAAACATAACATTTCCACATTTCAATCACAAAATATCAATACAACACATTTATATAATAAAAATGCTTTCAAAACCATTTTCAATACAAAAATAAAAGAAAATTAAAACTTTGTATTTATTTTTCATTAAAAAAATGATGGCTTGTAGAGGAAGCCGAAACTCAAATAATGGTCACGGCGGCGGAGAAGTCGTTGTCGCCGCATATGTACGGAAAGAAAAACATTCCCTTTTTGTTGTTTAGTAAAATGATTCATATAAAAAAATATTCCTTTTGAATAAACATAAAAGTCAAAGGGGTTTATACACCGTATAAAAGAAAGATGTGTATAAAACCAAATATGCCTCAATGAAAGGAGATTGAGACGAAGTCCATAAAAAGATCATTTTTAAAATAAAAGAGATCTATTATGTGTATTCACTATAGGTACATATATAGAAAGTAAATATACAAAATAGTACATAATAATATCATGACATAATTTGAATGTAGGAGATTAACCCAAAGAATGGAAGCTGGGTTAAGAAATTTCCTTACCTTGCATCTTGTCCTGACTCGACCGTTATTTAACCTCGTGAATAATAAACTAGAGTTAATTTATATTTACTTAAGAACCTTTTTCATGTTCATTATTCCATTTATATCACTTATTACCATGTTATAAACATTATTTAATTATTTAAGTTAATAACGGTCGTTTTGTCGATCTTTGGTACTTGAGTCAAAAATAAACTTCTTATAATTACAAGTTGTTCATGTGGTGAAATATCCATTATATCCAGAATTATATTCATTATGTAGATATCATATATATCATATATATACAGTATATACACTCAATTGTAATATTACGTAACATTTAGAGGTAAGAAATGAAATGCACCGTTCATGGAGACGGTAAGCCGTACGTACGCATGAACGCTACTTTCATTTCAATTTCATATTTAATGGAATGAAATCATAATGATATAAATGTATAATATAATTCCAGTATAATATAGTGTATAATACCATTTACTCCATACTTTATACATCCCACATATGGCATTAACGATTCAAATCACTTTGAGGGGGTGGTAGTCCGCACTTCCTAAAATGAAATTATCACGTTTTACCCATAATGGAAATCATAAAGTATGCCATAAATGAGAAATACATAAGCATAAGTAAAACCTAAACATATTATATATCATATATAAAAATAGTGACATCTTAATGGCCACCTTTGGAGGTGTTATATGAGTGTTGAACAATCATCGTTTCGTGAGGCAGAAATTCACCATCCACAGAAACCGTATGTTCTTTAACCATTAGATGTAGGTGTGTGTAAGTGTAGCTCGAATAATTCTTATAACAAAATCCTAGTATATTGAGGATACTTGTGTTGTTACAAAAGAAATTAATAAAAAGATTTTAGGGGGTTGGAGAAGATAAATAAAACAAAACAACATTAGAGAAGACATTACCTCAAAATCGGGTAACTCTTTTTGATTTGAGCCAAAGGCTTCCTTGGGAAGAGTTCTGCCCAAAGTGATGCTTCTAGAAGTAATAGGGGGAAGTTGGGAGAGTATTCGGTCAGAGTTTGGCCGAGCCAAATGGATTGAAAGTGTAATTGAGGTGGAAGATGTGGGGGCCTTTTATAAGTGGAGAGGAGGGGCTCTTTTGGAAAGATTGAAATGTTACATTATTACACAATGCTTTTCGGATTCTAAAGGTCCCACAATTATATAATTCTAGGATAAGGTGATAAGGGTTCGAAATATCCTCATCCAATTGGCTTTGGACAAGTGTAAGCTTTGGATTTGGCATTATCTTCCCATTTTATTTAAATCGTTAAATAATGAGGTCATCACTGCATCATCATTATGTCATAAATAATTTAATTTATTTAATGTCTAAAAATTATAAAAAAAATACTATGATGTATTAAATCTTTTAAGCTTTCTAATGAATATTTATAATCAAAATTTTTACTTGTGTAACCTCACGTAAAAACTGTTTTAGTACAACAACTCATGTTTGTGTCAATTTAATTTTAACATTAAATAAATATATGTTAATGTCATTTTCCAACTAAAGTGGCTCCATGGGGTCCCCAAGTTGACCCATGGGTTTTTTTGGTCGTCCATGACTCATCCAATAGGAGTAGGACAAGTTTCAAGCTCATCTCATATTATTAAAACATTATTTTTACCTTAAACTACATTAATTACCTCTAATCACGATTAAGAACTTAAAAGTTACTATTCACCAAAAAATTATTTAAATCTCATTGAACCAAATTTTACTTCTTAATGACAACCATTTATGTTGGATTTTTGAAAATCAAATCACAGAAGTGGTAATATTTTATTTTAACGAAAAATCAGTTTTTAACAACCACTTAGTGGTTTCACTATTCATCAAAAATTGAAGTTTTTCAGAATAAGGCCAAATTTCACCCTAAGCTATAATTGATATTCCGAATTCAAAAATGATTTCTATTTTACAAAATTCCAAACATATAAGTTGTATTAATTAATTTTATAATTAATTCCCGTTGTTACAACAAATAGCGTGTTTTTAAGAAACAATTTATATCAAAAGATTGGCAATTGTTTATGTCCAATTTCAATGTTAAATTAATTATAATGACCACCATTGGATAAAATGGTAAAAATATATTCTAATTATACTTTAAAACCACTAAATATTATAATTTATCACTATAAATTATTTTTATTAAAAAAGTTGTTTTTAAGTAATTTTCACTATTCCTAAAAAATTGGAAGTTCTCAGAAAATTACAAAAAATTCAACATAGGATAATTTCGATATTCCGAATCAAAAAATGAAGTCCATTTTGAAATATAAAATTTCTATAATTTTAAAAAGTGGTTATTACTATTCAGAACGGCTACTTTGATTAGTCGCGGTGTTTTAGAACTCGAAGTTGCGTACAATGCAAGCCATTGCATTATTGAATGAGAAGTGTATCATGGAAGCTCGGGGTGTTACATTCTCCCCTCCTTCAATAAATTGCGTCCTCGCAATTTGAAATTTTTTTTCTTTGAAAATAAAAGGTTGAAAAGAGAAAATACCTTTGTGGAAAACCCACATCGGAAATAAGATTAATAAAATTTAGCCTTAATAAGAGGGAAAGGGAAATGAAAATGTCACCACACAATTATGATCTCGATTAGGAGAACATTGGTGGCAATTAGAGACATATAATTGGAGGAAAAACGTAAATATTCGTAGGGAGTGATTGAGGTCATCAATCACAATCAACTATCAAATTGAGGGCGTCAAAGCCTTCAATCTATGTTGATTTAAAATATCATCAGTTCAACAAGACATAAGGTATTAGGATAACGCATTTTTTTGTTTTAATATCCCTTTACTAAAGTTTAAGAATTAGTTTATTCATTGAATAACAGATAGGTATATATATATTTATGCCTGACAATTAGAGATTCAACCTTCAACTCACCTTTCACTCAAAAAGATAATAGAACCCAAAAATATTATACTTTTCCTAATTGTATAAGGTTCCAAATGTTAACACATACAATTTAGATTAGTAAAATTATTTTGTAATAACCAGGGACTTCCTGTAGGCTAGTGGTCGGAAATAAAGGCTTGTCGCACTATGGTTGTCGGTTCGATTCCTGCTGCTTTGTCCGATGCGACGGTTATGCCCCACCCTGTAGGTTGTCCTTTTCCTAAAAATATAGTACTATACTATTCCAAAAATAATCTTCATAAATTTCTTAACCTTAAACAATACTATCCAAAGATCAACTTAATCCACTCCAACCTTTATAGTTATCCAAAATACCTCTGTCCAGACTTTCTCTAAATGGTCTCTTAATTCCAAAATCAATTTATCAGATTCCCCAAACAATGTAAAGTTTCTCTTATTGTCACATACTAAAAATATGATTACCTTCATCATATTAAAACCTTACTGAAATCAACAAGTACTGCAGTACAATCCTTATATATATATATATCACATTATTCTAATAACCGAAATATAATCCATCAGTCCAAAAGCACCAATACATTAGTTATTCTGCTTCAACTGTAGTAACAGCATAAGATTGTCCTTGATCCCTTGACCTTTTCTGAGGTAAGTTTCCCTGATGCTTAGGACATTCATTTGCATAATGACCCATTTATCTACAATTATAGAATTCAACTTTGATATCCTCTTTCTTTCCCTTGCAATCACGAGCCTGGTGACCCTTTTCTCCACATTTATAACAAACTCCCATTCCTTTTAGGCAAGTACCAGGGTGATTCTTCCCACAATTATCACATAATGGAAAATCCTTCTTTCCCCTTTTCCCTTTATATGTCTCTTGTTCCACCGTTCTCTTCTTCTCTTGCTTAACTTTGTTGTCATAAGACTTAGAGAATTCCTTTTCTGTCTTGATAGCACACGAGACAATATCTTCATATGATGAGAAAATTTGTGATACTAAAGCTCGACGGAGAAATGGTTTTAACCCATCAACGAAACGATCAATCTTACTTCTTGGGTTACGTATATAATCGGAAGCATGCCTCACTAACCTTGTAATGTTAGCCTCATACTTGGCGACATTCTCATCCTCCTTCTGCCTCAGAATCAGAAATTGCCTTTCCATATCTGCTCGATGGTCTCGAGGAAAGTATTTTTCTAAGAACAGCTCTTTGAACTCCTGCCATTCCATGTTTGTTAATTCATCATCTTCCTTTGTGTTTTGAATTAGTGACCACCATTGATCGGCATCTCCAGTGAGGCGGTAAACTGCCATGACAACATTCTCCCTTTCACTACTCCCCAAGGCATGGAATATTTTCTCTAAGGAATTAATCCATTGCTCAGCTACTATAGGATTTGTACTCCCATTGAAGGTTGGTGTTTGTTTCCTCATGAAACGGTCTAGCATTGATCCTCCACATTGCGGATCAGGGTGCTCCATATGAGTAAGGTTGTTATTCATAACCTGTGTGAGTTGTCCCAGTACGGTGAGAAGCTGATCAGCACCAGTTGAATCACTAGCTCCACCATAATTATCCTGAGCAGGAGGGAAATCCCTACACGGAGTGCTTGCATTGATACGGTTTCCATTCCTTCCGCTAGGCACCATTTCTAAATAATGGCATAAACTAGATTAGTTTGTGAAATAAAATACATAATTCCATACTTGTAAAACACTTAACATAAATTGAACTAATTATGGGTATAATCCATAATTATAAAAATGTTTTCTTTGAGGAAGTATATACTCATAACCCTTCATAGTGGTTTGTAAAGAAAATGGCAATTATCCAAAGCATATCCCCCGGGAGTGTCGTAACCAAGAGTGCAGCAAGGCCTGTTGTCGTGCACCAGTTCCCGTTCGAGTCTAGCTCAAAGCGGTGTTTTCGGGTTTTACCCCTAGGTACATCTGTGCCAGAGCCGCCTCTTCCTGCTCATATCCAGACAGGGATGTATTGCTTGGAAAAGTCACAACATCTCTACAATACCAAAATTCTAGGAAGTTCTTCTATACTAATCCTCAAAGTATATCTTCGGGATATGTGCTCTAATCAGAGTTTATCTAAATCTAGCTTCCAAGGTTAGTACTAAACTGCCTATGATACCAACTGTAACGCCCCGACCCCAGCTACCCAGAGTCGGTGCATTACATCGTAACATTGGCATGATCACAAAAGAGCAAGTCTCGAAAGACCGATTAGTTTAGTAGCCTTGGAAACACTAGATACATTCGTAAACGTTACATTACATCATAAAGTGAGAAACTAATAACAAAGTCTTCATAGTCCACACTAATATCCTCTTCTGAATATCCCTGCAGGTCATTCATAAAATACTTCTTCACATCCTGGAAAATATTAAAACATTGAAAGGGGTGAGCTCAGATGCTCAGTAAGGATAACAATAATGCGGAAGCTTTCATAAATAATCATTAACAATTAAGGCAATGTATAAATAAAACAAAATCCTTTTAAACATGAACTTCAACATAATATGGAAAAATTAAAATGAGATAATGCCATTCACTTCTTCACATGGATATTCTACTGGTCGAATAATCACATGCAATATCAATAACCACTTTCATAATGAGGGAATGTATAATGCCAGACATTCTGAAACATTTTGTCAAGGCCTCGGCCAAGACGTCTAAAATGATTAAGGCCTCGACCAAAACCATAAATCAAATTGGGAAAGGGCCTCGGCCAATTCCACGTCTAGTTGTCTCATTAGACCTACCGATGCATAGAGGAGCTATAGCGGGCTCCACCAGTCACTTATTAAGTCCAATACATTCCTCATATGAATAGGTTTAAACATATCATAAACCATAACATAATCGTATCACATAAAACATGCATAAAGGAAACATAACATTTCCACATTTCAATTACAAAATATCAATACAACACATTTATATAATAAAAATGCTTTCAAAACCATTTTCAATACAAAATTAAAAGAAAATTAAAACTTTGTATTTATTTTTCATTAAAAAAATGATGGCTTGTAGAGGAAGCCGAAACTCAAATAATGGTCACGGCGGCGGAGAAGTCATTGTCGCCGCATATGTACGGAAAGAAAAACATTCCCTTTTTGTCGTTTAGTAAAATGATTCATATAAAATAATATTCCTTTTGAATAAACATAAAAGTCAAAGGGGTTTATACACTGTATAAAAGAAAGATGTGTATAATACCAAATATGCCTCAATGAAAGGAGATTGAGACGAAGTCCATAAAAAGATCATTTTTAAAATAAAAGAGATATATTATGTGTATTCACTATAGGTACATATATAGAAAGTAAATATACAAAATAGGACATAATAATATCATGACATAATTTGAATGTAGGAGATTAACCCAAAGAATGGAAGTTGGGTTAAGAAATTTCCTTACCTTGCGTCTTGTCCTGACTCGGCCGTTCTTTAACCTCCTGAATAATAAACTAGAGTTAATTTATATTTACTTAAGAACCTTTTTAATTTTCATTATTCCATTTATATCACTTATTACCATGTTATGAACATTATTTAATTATTTAAGTTAATAACGGTCGTTTTGTCGATCTTTGGTACTTGAGTCAAAAATAAACTTCTTATAATTACAAGTTGTTCATGTGGGGAAATATCCATTATATCCAGAATTATATTCATTTTTTAGATATCATATATATCATATATATACAGTATATATACTCATTTGTAATATTACGTAACATTTAGAGGTAAGAAATGAAATGCACCGTTCATGGAGACGGTAAGCCGTATGTACGCATGAACGCTACTTTCATTTCAATTTCATATTTAATGGAATGAAATCATAATGATATAAATGTATAATATAATTCCAGTATAATATAGTGTATAATACCATTTACTCCATCCTTTATACATCCCACATATGGCATTAACGATTCAAATCACTTTGATGGGGCGGTAGTCTGCACTTCCTAAAATGAAATTATCGCGCTTTACCCATAATGGAAATCATAAAGTATGCCATAAATGAGAAATACAGAAGCATAAGTAAAACATAAACATATTATATATCATATATAAAAATAGTTACATCTTAATGGCCACCTTTGGAGGTGTTATATGAGTGTTGAACAATCATCGTTTCGTGAGGTAGAAATTCGCCATCCACAGAAACCGTATGTTCTTTAACCATTAGATGTAGGTGTGTGTAAGTGTAGCTCTAATACTTCTTATAACAACATCCTAGTATATTGAGGATACTTGTGTTGTTACAAAAGAAATTAATAAAAAGATTTTAGGGGGTTGGAGAAGATAAATAAAACAAAACAACATTAGAGAAGACATTACCTCAAAATCGGGTAACTCTTTTTGATTTGAGCCAAAGGCGTCCTTGGGAAGAGTTCTGCCCAAAGTGAGGCTTCTAGGAGTAAGAGGGGGAATATGGGAGAGTATTTGGGCAGAGGTTGGCCGAGACAAATGGCTTGAAAGTGTAAATGAGGTGGAAGATGTGGGGGCCTTTTATAAGTGGAGAGGAGGGGCTCTTTTGGAGAGGAGGGGGAATATGGGAGAGTATTTTAGGATTATAAAGGTCCCAAAATTATATAATTCGAGGATAAGGTGATAAGGGTTCGAAATATCCTCATCCAATTGGCTTTGGACAAGTGTAAGCCTTGTATTGTTCATTATCTTCCCATTTTATTTAAATCGTTAAATAATGAGGTCATCACTGCATCATCATTATGTCATAAATAATTTAATTTATTTAATGTCTAAAAATTATAAAAAAAATACTATGATGTATGAAATATTTTTAGCTTTCTAATGAATATTTATAATCAAAATTTTTACTTGTGTAACCCCACTTAAAAACTGTTTTAATAAAACAACTCATGTTTGTGTCAATTTAATTTTAACATTAAATAAATATATATTAATGTCATTTTCCAACTAAAGTGGCTCCATGTGGTCCCCAAGTTGACCCATGGGTTGTCTTTGTCGGCCATGACTCATCCAATAGGAGTAGGACAAGTGTCAAGCTCATCTCATATTATTAAAATATTATTTTTACCTTAAACTACATTAATTACCTCTAATCGCGATTAAGAACTTAAAAGTTACTATTCACCAAAAAATTATTTTAATCTCATTGAACCACATTTTACTTCATAATTACAACCATGTATGTCAGATTTTTGAAAATCAAATCACAGAAGTGGTAATATTTTATTTTAACGAAAAATCAGTTTTTAACAACCACTTAGTGGTTTCACTATTCATCAAAAATTGAAGTTTTTCAGAATAAGGCCAAAATTTCACCCTAAGCTATAATTGATATTCCGAATTCAAAAATGATGTATATTTTACAAAATTCCAAACATATAAGTTGTATTAATTAATTTTATAATTAATTCCCGTTGTTACAACAAATAGCGTGTTTTTAAGAAACAATTTATATCAAAAGATTGACTATTGTTTATATCCAATTTCAATGTTAAATTAATTATAATGACCACCATTAGATAAAATGGTAAAAATATATTCTAATTATACTTTAAAACCACTAAATAGTATAATTTATCCCTATAAATTATTTTGATTAAAAAAGTTGTTTTTAAGTAATTTTCACTATTCCTAAAAAATTGGAAGTTCTCAGAAAATTACAAAAAATTCAACATAGGCTAATTTCGATATTCCGAATCCAAAAATGAAGTCCATTTTGAAATATAAAATTTCTATAATTTTAAAAAGTGGTTATTACTATTCATAATGGCTACTTTGATTAGTCGCGGTGTTTTAGAACTCGAAGTTACGTACAATGCAAGCCATTAAATTATTGAATGAGAAGCGTATCATGGAAGATCGGGGTGTTACATTGTACATCATTGATGATCTAACATATTACTTTTCTAGAAGAGGAAGTCTCTTTTACCAATTTCATTTGTGGGCTATCGCCTCCATGTAGTGCTATGATTCATTTTACATCACCATTTTGAGTGGATAAAAATTCTGATGTGATGAATGTATATACACAATATTTAAGAAATAATTATTAATCTATAAATATCATATCATATCTAACTTCCTACATTCTCATCCATTGGAAAATAATGAAATAGTCTGTGTGTACCTGTAGACGGTCACCTCCATGAAGCGATGTGATTAATTTTTTATTAATATTATTCCTATATATTAATAATGTATGATTTAATAAATATATATATGATATATAAGAGATAGTAATAATTTTTTAATGTGAATTAATAAATACTATTTTTTTAATTCCATCCATAAAAAATTGGAAACAATGTTCATACTTACACACAACAAACAATCTCAATAAATGATGTAATTAATTTTTAGATCACTATATTTTTATGGATTACTCTATATATATAATATTTATATAATGGTTAAAATTTTAGAAATTATGGTTCCATGGTCAATGATGGGGGACCAAAATTAATAAAATGAAACTTATGTGAAAAAACAATTTAGTTATCACCATTAATAGTGTTTTTAATAATAAATTTTTAATTAAAGTGTGTTAAAATTTTACAAGTTAGGAACATATGGTATAATATATAAGAATATGGTTATAGAATGGATGTAAAAAATATATATACATCTTATAAAGGATGTCTGAAGAATTATGAAGAAAAATGGACCTAAGTTATGGGGTTTCATAACACAATTTATTTTCATGGGGTAATATTACTTATTTATTGACTATGTTATTCTAATATTATGTGTGGAATTATATCTGAGTTTATTATTTTAATTATTTTTGATTTATTTACATTTGTTTCACTTAATTAATTCACTCATTTTTACTAACATAAATTATATGATCCTTGAAAGGGTGTATTTTATAATTTCATCATAATTCTTGATTTTTATGTTTACATCCATATTGGGGAAATTTTAAGATAATTTTATTTGGAAAAAATATATTTTATTATCCTATGATTATTTCTAGAAATTATAATTATTCCTTTTATAGTCCACTTTTAATTACTTGCAAAATAGAAATGGGTTTTTATGGAAATAGATTTTTTCTTCTGTTCAGTTGAGAACATTTTTATTCCATGTTCATATTTTCCATAAAATGTATTCAAAAATATATTAATTATTATTATATTATTTTTGGAATTCGTTTTTACACATTTTTTTTCAGTTTTTTAATGGTATCTTAATGAAATTTTTATAATCACATACTTTTTGACATTTTAGTGAAAATGTGAATGTTGTATTTTTTATAATGTAAACAACATGAATTAGATTTCCCACCATCATGACAAAAAAATTCATTGAAAATTACAATTAATTTTACATTATGACATTACATAAAAAATCCCTTATATTCTATAAAATATTATCTTATAAATTTTACTTATAATGTGAAAAGTGTACTTTCCTCAAGAATTTCTTTAATGAACTTTTTATGGAATTTCTATTCATAAAAAAACAATTTATTTTACTTCTAATATAGTGGATATATGTTCAAATTATACCATCATTATTATTTATTTGGTAAATTTATGATCTATTTGACTGGGGAAAGTATTTAAATTTTGAAGGGTAGTTCTCTCTATTTAGTAAAATATTTTTTATAAATGTTTTTTGATTATGTTTTACAGTTTCTTCTTTTGATGAATGAATTTAAATTTTAACATGATTGGTGGGACCAAAATTATAAATCAACTTTTTGTATAATTTTATCTAATGAGATTAAAAAAGGATTCTTATTTGGCTGATGTTTTACCCATTTGTGTAGATGTTTTTTAAGAATTCCTTGAAAATAAGTTTACGATGTTCAACATTAATAATTCCCCCAATAAGAAATTAGTTATAATTATACATGTGATTATTTGAATAGTTATGATATCCTAGGGAATGTTTCAATCTCATTGGAATATTTATATTCCATTATTTCATCATTATATATTACATTAATTTTATTCATAATGGTAATGTTATTGATTAAATGAAATATGGTTTTAGTAATTAACTTTTCCATATTAGTTTTGTATTATTTATTTTTTGAGTGATTTTATTATAAACATTATCTTACTGAGAATTTGATCTCACACATTCTTATATTTCATTTTTATAGGATTCTATGATGTGTAGTGCGGTTTAGATGAAATGATAAGTAGATGGAATAATGGTTTTATTAAATAAAATACTTTGTTTTAATTTTTAATTTTTAAAATTTATATATGGTTCTTTTATGTATCTTTTTTAGTAAGGTGTAAATTTTGTTGTTTTCATAGAAATACATTTTTCTGGATTCCACGTGTGTATATGGTTTTTGAATTCATTTATCTAGGTTTAATAACCCCAAATAGTTTTTCAAATATATATCATTAATTATTATAGGGAATGGTGAGTGTTCCCTTAATGTGTACATTGTTTTCCACTCAATGGGGATATTTTATTTTTAATTCATATTATATTTATGATCTATTATCATTAGTGAAGGAATAGAAATAATGGAAGAATATTATATTCCATAATGATATAGGATAGATTTTATGTGTCATTTTATGATGTGATTGAGGTTGATAAAAAGTTTAAATTCATAAATACCCATTTTTTCTATGATTTCAATTTAACATGGTTATGGATATTTTGGGAAACATATAAGAGAATAAAATACTTTTTACTGGTATATTTTGAATTCATATGATTATTTACGAAATAAATATTTTATATTTTTTGGACAAAAGAAAAAAGTTATTTATAACATTTAGAGTTCATATGTTCATTGAATTTGATGTATTTGTTGTTAATTGATATTAAAAAGTATATATACATTGGGAATATATTGTATAGATATTGATGTGATTGAAAAGATATGTGGTGTTTAGTTATTATTGTTTAGTACAATATATTTGGACAATTATATTATTATGTTAAACATAATTCAAGGAATGATGATCATGTTAATATAAAAATACATATTTATTATATTGTGGCTCTTTAGTTATTTTAGATATATATGGAAAAAATTAGAATATTTTTGTAGAATATATGATTTGGTTATATATATATATAATATGACCTGATAATTGATTGATATTATTTAATGATTATACTTAGATTAGATTGAAAAAAAATGTGATCAAATATTATATTAGTAATTTTACATTTGTTTTCTCATCCATGAATATATTTTTACTACACACTGATGTAATCCTTATTTAGGAACTAGATTATATGTACTTTTTGGAAATCATTATATTTTCCAAATTAAATTTTTAAATGACTTTTTATTACCCCTCTATACGATGTGGGTTTCAACCAAGGTATTTTCAAATAATGAACATTTTATGATAAAAAAATATTAGTATTAAATTTATTTAATGTGGGTAGAATTTAACCCATATATATTTTAGAATTATTTTTTATTTTAAAAAATTTAATTTCATTGATATCTTTCACTACACGCAATAATGACATTACATTAATGATGTTATACTATTAAAATATTATTACATTAACATGAATGTTATAACATAGTGTTTAAAATTTGAGTTATGAATAGTGATTATCACATTTTATGAATTTGATATCAATATTAAAGATAAATCTGTAATATTTATAAAAAAATATTTATTTTTAGTAATATTCTTATATTTTTCAAAGTCCATTTTCCTAAATAATGGATTTCAATAATTTTTGTTAGAAAATAATATAATTAATTTATTATACATATTAGAAATCTATCTGAAATATTTATTTTTTTGATATAAAGAGGTTATAATTATCATTTATTTAACTATTTATTTTTTTAAATATTTATTTTTTGATGAATATTAAAAAATACTGATATTATTTAAAATTTTCTTTTTGACTAAAACATTTATTAATTTAAACATCAATTTTAATGGTTTAAAATGTAAAATAAGTTTTTTTATATTATTTATTATTCAATTAGAAGAATTGGAATTAGTTTTTCACTATAATATTTTATAAAAACTTTCGTGCTTTAGAAAACATATTTTATCTTGAAAACTAATTTCTATAATGTTTTTAGACTAATTTAAAATAATATTTATCCATTTTTTAAATAGAATAATTAAAAACCGATTAAATATTTGGAATTTGGAAGATTATATTTTTAAATTGGTCCCTTATATTATATTTCACTTTTAATAGTAACCTTAGTGAATATTTATCACCTCCTACAGGTTAATACAAAAAAATAGTTTTAAAACACTAGGATAATTATTTTTTATTTCCCTAACATGTTCAATTATATAATATTATTTATTTACATAATCCATTTCCCACATAATCATGAAGAATATGACAACATTTTTTATTTCTCGTTAATATTGACCTTTATATTACATTAAATCATCTGAAAAAAAATTTAACATTCTTGACTTTAATAACTCTAATATTTTTTCCATTTGAGTAATAAGAAGTTTTATTTGGTTATAAATGTTAATTTGAAATATGAATTAATTTTTTTTATCATATTATATTATTATAAATTTTTTATGATTTAATAATTAGATTATATAATTGATAAACAAAGACACAATTTTTATTCAATTAATATAATATTAAATAAATGGAATTAAAAATATGAAAATTAATATTTAGTGAAATATTTATTTTGATCTAAAAATATATAGATGATTATAAAATATTTGATATATATTAAAGGATTATATTTAAATTCCATATTGTTTTGGATTTCCTTTTTCCAAAATAAAATAGATTGAATCAAAAAAGGCATTAATTATTTTTTTATGAAAAATAATATTTAAATAAAATATTTAAAAATAATAAAAATATTTAATGTTGAAAATTAGAATGATAATTTTACATAATATTACTCTCCATTCATATTTATGATTAAATGTATCCTTATATGTAAAAATATATCTATTTAATATTAAAAAGACATTATCATAGTTAATATTAAAATTTTTTGACAATGGGATTAAACCAAAATATAAGGTTATGAATGACACAAAAACATATCTAAATTAAATTTTAGGATTATATTTAAGTTTTATACCATTTTTAAATTATTTATCCATTTTTATGCTTTTTCCTTGATAATGTAATTATAATATTTCAATATTTTTGGTCATTTGATGTGTGTACACTCCCTTCAATAAAAAAGAGAACATGTTATCTATTTTATTTTCACAACATTGAGCCATATAACTCTATATAAAACACCCAAAATACCAAAAAAAATCATTATCCTTGTTCTATTTTTGGGTATTTTACCAAAAGACAAACCAAGTGGTCCTTAAGATTAAATCTAGAGCAGATCCTATAAATAAGATATAGTCCCCTAGACTAATGACTTTGTTTTTTAGTTCGTAATTTACCACCAATTATTTTTCCAGTAATTATCTTAAAACACTATATTAAGTGTGTTTAATATAATTAAACATTACTATTATTATCAAAAAATTATTTCACTCTATTTTCTATCAAATTTTATGAGATTGTATCACTCATGTATATGTCTGGACTTCCCCCTCCACAAAATAGTTTGATTAATTTCCCATCACCAAACCTCGTAGATAGTTATTATATTGATTTTAAGATTTATAGATGAAAATTACCTATAATTATTATTTTATAATTATGTTGGTTGGAGTGGACACTCAAGAGGGGGGTGAATTGAGTTCCAATTAAAATTTCTATTTTAAAAACATTGTCTAAAAAACACCCAAATAAAATACTGAATTAAACTGTAGTGAATTTATATCAAAGTAAGGGTTCGGTTGTGTTCTCAAGGGATTTATTATTTCCCAGTTAATCAAAACTGAAAATTTGATTAACTTTTGAAACCAACTTACTTATTTACAACTGATATAAACACTTGCGAATTTAATTATCAAAGTGACTTTAAAACAGTTTAGGTTTTAAAGAGATTTGCTGCGAAATAAAAGAATAACTTCGAAAGATGTAGCACAACAAATATAACCAAGAGGTTCAGTCTCAAGATGAGACTTAGTCCTCTCAAAACATTATATAAAAGTGATCCACACCCTGGATCGGGGATTACGACAGAATACAACTGTCCAGGTCCAAGACCTCTACCACTATTATTTGTGGGAAAAAGAACAACAAAAACCAGCTCTCCATGTCTCACACGACCTCTACAACTATCTCAATGGGAAAGAAAAGATGTAAGAGTGTTGAGTGAGGATTTAAAAATCCTCCAGTTAGAGTACATGAGACGGTGTGTGTGCAAAATATAGCATATAACAGACACTACTCAATATGTAAAAAAGATAAATCACAGAGAAAATATTTAGAGTTTAGAAATGGCTGTAGTGATTGTCGGGCAGTTCTGGACTCCTTTGATTGATCAGAATTCGCTATGAGTCCTCTTCTGGTTTTTGTCTGGAAAACAGAGTATTATCTGTTTCCTTGACTTCCTGGTGTAGAGACAGTCGATGAAGCTCTTGTGTTATGTTCTCGTTCTTAGCTCTTCAATGGTATGCAATAATGTGTTCTTCGTGTAAGTTTTGTCGTCTCGTTGCATTCACACATGGTAGTTCCCCAGCACACCTTGTGGTATGTATCTCTCTGTGTATTCGACTATATGTCTCGCACACCCCGTGGTCTGTATATTTGTATTCGTCTATTCATACTCTTTTGTAGTAGCACATCCTTCCTTTAGTTAAACCACGTGCTCCGGCAGAAGATGATTTACTTTTTGCAGGTACGAGGTACGGTTCCCTGACATCCAACATCACACATTAAATAAATGACACTGTATTAAAATATCCATGATATGACCGTTGGTTAGATTAAATAATGATAATGAAATTAAAACAGTGTCGGGTTCTGTCTCTGGGATGGTAGCTCTTGATATCGGTAGTCTTGTGTTACAGTGGGTGTCTGTAGGTCTGAGTATCGGTGGACACTTGTAACGGTAGACAGGTTTATCCGTAGACTTGACGTATCGGTAGTGGTGGACATGTAATAGTAGCGGTGGATCTGCCTTTACTAGTAGCGCTAACTCTCTATCGGTAGTTGTGGCTCTGCCTTGTAATGGTGGTGGTAGCTCTCTATCGGTAGTTTTCGACTTCGATGTAGCGGTAGGCTTGAGTACTGGTGAGCTTGTAACTGTAACTCTATCTGTAGACTTGATGTACCGTATCGTTAGACTTTAATGTAGCGGTGATCTTTGAGTACCGGTGAACTTGATGTATCGGTGAACTCCGTATTGGTAGCTCTAATCGATATCGGTATCTCTAATCCATAACGGTGGTAACGGTAGCTCTATTCGATATCGGTAGCTCGTTTGTAACGGTAGCTGAAAAACTGTTTGAGCATTCACTTGGCAGAAAGAGTAAAGTCATAGTAAACATATATCTGATAATTCAAAAGACTTAATTTAAGCATAATGAAAGCAACAACATATATTAAAGTATATTTGGAATGTATTAAGCATAATCAAGATATAAAGAAAGAATGGTTGGGATTATCAAAACACAATAAATCCACTTAATTCCCCAGGGTTCAACAATCTCCCCCTTTTTGATAATCACAACTTATGCCAAAATAAAGTAATATTAGAGGAAACAAAACTAACAAACAAAAAAAACAACACAAAAAAACATATCAAAGTATGATATCAACAGTATAGTATCAGAGGAAAAATATGGAAACAGGCATATATCACGAAATAATGTAGTATCAGAGGAAGGCACAAGCAAGATTTTTTGATTTTCATATTTCTCCCCCTTTCAATTTTAACTACAGGATTTTCTCCATAGTAGTGATGTTCTCCCCCTATCAATTTCACTGGGTACAGGTTTCCAATAATTTCTCCCCCTTTGTGATTAACAAAAAGGAGAGTATTAGAGAAAAGATAAGGACTAGGAAAGAAAATAGACAGAGTAAAATATATATTGAAGAGAGAAATTAAGTATTTGATTGATAAGTAAAAGATACAGTGGGAAAACCAAAGAAGTACAAAGATACAATGAATCCCATCAAAAAAAATAGAGCTAGAAGCATTCAATCAGCCTCTTGAACAGGTGTATTTCCCTTGGGATCAGCAGGGGGTTCAGAGGTAGAATCAGCAGGTTTGGGAATTCCTGAAAGAACCACTGGTGGATCAGCAACTGATACAATACGAGATCGGAAATCTCTGATCCTCTAAAGGATCATCGGTGTTAGAATTCTGATGGCTTGAACTGGAGTTATTTGAGGAGTACTCCCAGAGGCAGAAGGTGGAAGGGCAGGTGGTACAATAACTGGCCGCGCATCCACATGCAAGAAAGGCTGCAAGAGATTCCTGAAATCCATGATGATGCTTCCACCTCTCTCCATAGCAGATACAAAATCATCTTTATTCTCTATAAACTTATCCAAAGCAGGAGTAAGCTCCCTGATCTTGCTAACTTGTTCCCTGAACGATTGGGTAACTGGAGGTAACTTCTTATACTCCATAAAAATCTTGAAATGGTTGGTCATTTGGTGCTTGGTATAATCCTTTTCAAAATAAGCATCCACTTTATTCTTGATTGATTTTTGAGAAGCAGTAGCTGCCCGCAGGTGATCATGAACAAAACTACTAACTTCCCTAGTGGTAGCAAGAATCTGAGTATCTGATGCACCACTGGGACTAGCCTTAGCCAATTCTTCCCGAATAACAGTGCGGATCTGGTCAAGGTTCATACTGGAGCTAGTTGAGGGAAGATGTTTCATTAAGAAGGCCACTGTCTCCTTGAAATATTGAGTCAGATTACTTACTATCTTCTGAACAAGTTCATCCTGACTGTTCATATGTTCTTTGACTGACTTCTTAAAGTCCTCACAAACTTCCACGAACTGTTTGACAACTTCTTTGATATACTGAATGTCAGTGTGCACTTGGGTTTGATAACTGTTCAAAGAAGTCAATGAAGCGATTGATTTTCTAAGAGCAACTATAGCTCCTGTCCAACTCTCAATCTGAGTGTGGCACACCTTAATTTCATCCACCATTTCTTTGACAGGACTGGACACACTACATCCAATGGATAAATCATGGGATTTCTCCATGATTTTCATCTCTTCAACCACACTTTTCTTCATATCTTCCACTGATTCCCTTATTGCTTCTATCAATTCGGCTTTTAAAGACTTAAGGTCCTCCTTAGTTGCCACATTTTCAGCCACAGTGGGTAAGGTAACTGATTCCTTTTGGGGTTGGTCTTCCTCATCTGAATCTCCATAATAAAGTCCAAGAATCATATATCCAGGATCTGATGTCCAACCTTCAATGTCATATAATACTGATACTGAGCCAAGATTCTCCTCCTCACTTGGAACATTTTCCTGAGATATTTCTTCCAACTATTCTTCCTGAGGTAATTGTGTAATTTCCTCTACAACCACAGCAGGTTCAATATCCATTTGTTCTGAGTCATTAATGACTCTCTCATTAACAGGTGCTACTGCTATGTCTTCCTGACCAGCCATTGTCCTGACTGTACTTACTATTAGAGGACTCAGACTGAGCTCTTTTTCAACATTTTCCTCATCAACTCCTTCACAATCAGCCTATTTTTCTCCATTAACATTATGATCAGATTCGATTCTCATCCTCCTCAGAGGTGTCCTTGACAACATACTGGAATGATTCTTCTTCTTCTTTTGTAGTCTCTGTATAATTGTCCTTCAAGACAGTTTCTCTCTTTGGTAGTTCTTTTGGAGGGATAGCTGCTCTATAATAAATAACTTGATGCATTGGACTAGGGGGTAAGTCTGGATCTACTTCTTCCTCTACTGATGTATCTTCCTCCTCAACTTCATCATCACTGTAGACTGGTTCTGGCTCATCTGGTCCAAGACCAGGATCCCTCACATCCTTTGTTCTAGAAGGATGATCCATAGGAGTATACTTGTCATAAATTTTTCCATCATCATTCACCCATAATTTTATCCAAGGATTCCAGCTTAATTTCATGTATTTACAAACAGTTCTTGTAAAACAGAAGTTGTCCTTAACTACTACCAGCTTGTCCTGAGGTCCAGCTATCTCCTTCACTTTCAGCAACACATAAATTAGCTTTGAGAAAAACAATGTATTTGATTTTGACTTCGGTCTAGTCATCTCTTCCACTTGAACCATAATCAATCTACATAGATTGATTCTCACACTGTGCTTCAGCAAATGTAACAGATATATGTCTTGGAATCTCAAAGTGGCAAAGTCTCCTCTTCTCGGACTAACAACATGCTGAATAAACTTAAACAATAGTTTATCTTCTCCTACCATCTCTGCAGAAATCACCTTTCTAGGGGTATCATTCCCTGTGAGTTCCAGCAGAGCATCTCCATATTGAAACACATCACTGGTCGAAGGTACTGACTTGGAATAATAATAAAAAACGCCCTCATGAGGAACTGTTAGGTTCGCAACCCATTCTTCTGAAGTAAATGACACTTCCTGACCATTCACATATGAAACCATTCTGCTTTCTTCTTCAGATTTTTCAAAACAAACGATTTCGTAGAATTGTTTCACTAGTCCTGGATAATAAGGTCCGTTGTTTTTCGTGAAGCATTCAAGCCAACCTTGTTCTTGTAAAACCTTAAGAACTAACGATTTGTTGTCCATCAGCCATTCTGTACACACATCTTTTTCAACAACAATCTCTCTCCTTGAGAGAAGCGGGTTTATTGAATTTCTTCGAGCTACACTTCCATTTCCACTTCCACTGGCATTCGATACTTTCTGTTGTTTCGCTTGCGGCTCATCACTCCCATCTGTGACTTGGGGTCTCTTGACGCGGGCCATTACGGATTGGAGGCTAGGGTTCTGAAGGTCGAGAGGTTTAGGTTTAGGAGAATTCGAGCAGACAGGTTCGCGGTGAGATTGAGTGAGTCTAGTCCGAGTTTTAATATCATTTAGGATTCATAAATCATAGAAATCATAAATAAAATAAATAACGGTTCGATGACTCGGCTTTACAGAATTTTAAAACAGCGCGAGATGTACCGGTAAAGTCTCTTAACGGTGAGTTCTTCTATCGGTGAGGTTTTCTATCGGTGAGGTTTTTCTAATGGTAAGGTTTACTAACGGTGAGGTTTCCTAATGGTGAGGATAAGTTATCATTCCTAATTCGTGTCTAATGAAACTTAATCTTTCTGAACATTAAGGCTTAGTGAAAATATCAGCTAATTGAAGTTCAGTGCCTATAAACTCAAGTGTTATATCACCTC
Source organism: Viscum album (assembly GCA_963277665.1). Taxonomy (NCBI): domain Eukaryota; kingdom Viridiplantae; phylum Streptophyta; class Magnoliopsida; order Santalales; family Viscaceae; genus Viscum; species Viscum album. The sequence continues at coordinate 618,590,065 of OY728148.1, read as the reverse complement.
TTTGATAATGATCTCTTAAAAAATGGTGTCTAACATCAATATGTTTAGTTCTAGAGTGAGACACATGGTTCTTAGAGATATTAATCGCACTAGTGTTGTCACAGTTGATTGAAACAAGATTAAAGTCAAATCCATAATCCAGTAGTGTGTGTTTCATCCACAGAATCTATGCACATCAATTACCAGCAGCGATGTATTCTGCTTCAGTAGTAAACAATGAAACTGAGTTCTGTTTCTTACTACACCATGATACTAGGGATTTTCCATGTAAGTGACATGTTCCAGATGTGCTCTTCCTATCTAACTTACAGCCAGCAAAATCAGCATCCGAATAACTTATTAAATCAAATGATTGTTCTTTTGGATAAAACAAACTCATATTAACAGTATTTTTAAGATATTTGAAAATCCTTTTAACAGCATGTAAGTGTGACTCTTTAGGATTAACTTGAAATCTAGCACACATATATACACTAAACATAATATCTGGTCGACTAGTAGTAAGAAAAAGTAAACTCCCAATCATACCTCTGTAATTAGTTTGATCAACTGGTTTCCTAGATTCATCAACATACAATTTACAAGTGGTACTCATAGGTATATCACTTTCCTTAATACTATCCAAACCAAAATGTTTTAATAAATCCTTAGTATATTTACATTGATTTAGAATAATTCCATCTTTAGTTTGAAAATTTTGAAAACTAAGAAAATACTTCAGCTCACCCATTAACCTCATTTCAAACACATTTTGCATAACCTGTGAAAATTCAGTACATAAAGAATTTTTAGAGGATCCAAAAATAATATCTTCAACATAGATTTGTACTATTAACATATATTTTGAAATCCTTTTTATAAAAAGAGTGGGATCAGCTATTCCTTTTGTAAATCCTTTTGAAATAAGAAAGTTTTAAAGTCTTTCGTACCAAGCTCTTGGTGCTTGTTTTAAACCATATAATGCTTTAGAAAGTATAAAAACATGATTTTGAAAATGAGGATTTGAAAAACCAGGTGGTTGTTCTACAAAGACATCTTCAACAATAAAACCATTTAGAAAATCACTTTTCACATCCATTTGATATAACTTAAAATTAAGATGTGATGCATAGGCAAGTATGATCCTAATAGACTCTAATATAGCTACATGTGCAAAGGTTTCTTCATAGTCAATCCCTTCTTCTTGATTGTAACCTTGTGCAACTAGCCAAGCTTTGTTACTAATGATGTTTCCAGATTCAACAACATTGTTTCTAAACACCCATTTTGTGCCTATGGTGATAGTGTCCTTAGGTATTTATACTAATTTCCAGACTTTGTTTCTTTCAAATTGATTTAGTTCTTCTTGCATAGCCATTACCCAAAATTCATCATTGATAGCATCATTGACATTTTTAGGTTCTAACTGTGAAAGAAAATCTTGATGTTCAACCTGATTTCTTAGAGAAGCTCTAGTCTATGTTCCACTATCTAGATCTCCTACAACAGCATCTAAAGGATGGTTTTTTAGAATCCTGGTTGGTCTTGAAAAGGCAGGGCTAGAGATTTCAGGTTCATCTACAGGTAGAGGTTCAGCAGATGCAGGGTCTGGAAAATTTCCAGAACTGGATTTTTTAACAACAGGTCCACTAGTAGAATACTAACATATACCAACGGTTCCAAACCTTTGGTATAGGCCTCCAAACCGTTGGTATAGCCTATACCAACGGTTTGGAGAACCATTGCGAAGTAAGCCGTTGGGATAGGTCTATACCAATGGTTTTGGGAAAACCGTTGGTATAGACCTATCCCAACGGTTTTCAAAACCGTTGGTATAAGTAATATGAAAATCTATTCCAATGGTTATAAAAACGTTGGTATATGTATTTCAAAAAAAACATGTGGTGGGATTTGATCCCACAACCCCCCGTTTATAATTAAACGCCTTAACCACTAACCTAACATAACTTTTATAAACATAACTTCGTAAATATATATATATGTATTATCATAATTATTTAAAATTTATATTTATATAATGTTCTCGGGTAGTAGACCTGGAAGAAATCAAAGAATCTATCCCAACGGTTCTCAAAACCGTTGGAATAGACCTATCCCAACGGTTCTCAAAACCTTTGGGATAGGTGATAATTTCCAGGGATGAATGGTGGATTTGGGGCTGAGCTTTCCCAACGGTTCTCCCAAACCGTTGGGAAAGGGGGGGTCTTTCCCAACGGTTTGGGAGAACCTTTGGGAAAGGGGTGTTTTGAGGGGGTCTTTCCCAACGGTTCTCCCAAACCGTTGGGAAAGACCCCCCCTTTCCCAACGGTTTGGGAGAACCGTTGGGAAAGGGTGTATATAAGTGTTGGGAAAGATCTGATTTCCAGTAGTGGTCCACTGTTTATATCATTAAGGTTCAAACCAGAGAGATCACCTTCAAGATTTTCGAGAGAGGTCTTAGGTTCATGTGGATCAGTTTCATCAAACTTGATGTGAACAGATTCCGCCACACATTTGGTTCTCTTATTAAAAGCTCTATAGGCTTTACTAGAAATAGAGTAACCTAGGAAAATTCCTTCATCACTCTTGGATGAAAACTTGTCAAGACTATCTGTAGTATTAAGAATAAAGACATTGCAGCCAAAAACATTGATGTAGTTAACCTTATGTTTCCTATGGTTCCACAACTCATAAGGGGTCCTCTTAAGAACTGGTCTAATAAAGACCCTATTAATAACATAACAAGCTGTATTTACAGCTTCAGCCCAAAAATAAACAGGTAGGTCATACTCATTAAGCATAGTTCTAGAAATTTCTTGCCGGGTTCTATTCCTCCTTTCTACTACACCATTTTGTTGAGGTGTCCTAGGGGTAGAGAAATTGTGACTATAGACATTATGTGAGAAATAGGATTCAAACTCATGATTTTCAAACTCACGGCCATGATCACTTCTCAGAGTTTTAATCTTAAGTCCACTAAGGTTCTCTACAAACTTAGAATATTTTACAAAGTAAGAACAAGCTTCACTTTTGTGAGTTAGAAAATATACCCAAGTATTTCTAGAAAATTCATCTACAATAACATAGACATAATGCTCCCCATTTAAACTAGAAACTCTAGAAGGTCCAAATAAATCCATGTGAACCAACTCGAGAGGTTGAGAAGTTGACACTTCTTTCTTTGATTTAAAAGAAACTTTATGTTGATTTCCCTTTGACAGGGATTACAAACTTTGTCTGCTGGAAAATCAAGTTTGGGTAGGTCTCTAACTAAGTTCTTCCTAGCAAGTTTTCTAAGTGAATGTACATTGCAGTGTCCTAATATTCTGTGTCAAATCCAAGACTCTTTACGAAGAGCATTTAAACAAGTGATATTTTGCTTAGATAATGAATTTAAATCAACAGCATAAACATTTTCATTTCTCAAATAAAAAATTACTAAAACATTTTTAGAATTAAAAACATTGCAAGAATCATTTTCAAATTTAACATAAAAACCATCATCACATAACTGAGAAATACTTAACAAATTGTATTTAAGTCCATCAACAAATAAAACTTTAGAAATCAATACTAAGTCAGTGTTACCAATCTGGCCTAAGCCGATGATTTTCCCTTTAGAATTATCACCAAAGGTGACAAAACCTCCATCAACTCTAACTAAGCTTTTAAAGCATGAGATGTCTCCTGACATATGTCTTGAACATCCACTATCCATGTACCAGGTATTTTTACAGGAGCTCTTTAAGTAGGTTTCCTACAAAACAGATTTAAACAGGAAATGATTTTGGTACCCAGATTTTCTTGGGTCCAGACAGGTTAGCCAATAACACTTTAGGTACCCATATTTGTCTAATGGGCCTCATAAAATTTCTAGAATCAACAGATTTTGAAAGATAAACCTTATTATATCCATAACTATGAATATAACTCGTTGAAGCATATGAATTTCCAGAGCTAGCTACATTCTGTCCAGATTTAGGAATAAATCTAGTTAGGGTAATTTTTTTTGTCCAGGTTGGAATCCTATACCAGTAGTGTATCTAGGTTCTATTTTCTTACCTAGCATCTGAGTAAGAGTATCTTTAGCATTGGTAAATTTCTCTAAGTATTTCTTGAGTTGCTCATTAGATAATTTTAGTTCAGTATTCTCTTTAAGAAACTAAGCATTATTTTCCATTTCAATATCAAGATAAGGTTTATGTTTAACAGTTAAAGCATACTGTTTCTTTAAACCATTGTATTTGTCTTTCAGCTCATTACAGGTTTCTTCTAACATATCACAATATTCAAACAGTTCCAATTTAGACATGTTATCAAATTCAGAATCATCTCCAGAATAATATGAATTAGAAGCAGGAGTCTCTGAAGTTACCTCAGAATTGTTTGTCATAAAACACATGTTTTCCTTGTTTCTGTGTTCTATTTCAGAAACTTCAGATTCACTAGAACTGTCCTCAAAAGCACTCCAAGTGGCCTTCATGGCTTTCTTATACTTGTTATCCTTGTATTCATACTTCTTTTTGTATTTCCGCTTTGGGCAGTCTGCTTTTATGTGTCCCTTCCTTCTGCACTCATAACAGACAACTTCATCTGATTTGTCAGATTTCTTACAATCCTTTTTCAAATGTCCCTTGCTGTCATACTTACCTTTGTAGTTTTTCTTTCTGAAAAACTTCTTCTTCCTATAAAATTTCTTAAATCTTCTAGAAATGTGAGCCATCTCAGCATCACTGTCAGAGTCACTCTCACTGTCTTCACAGCTTGAACTTTCATTGATAGCTTGAAGCTTTTCCTTATCCTTATTCTTTGAGGTTGTAGTTTTGAAGGCAACAGACTTCCTTCTAGGTTCATCATCTTCTTCTTTGTTCACTTTGAGTTCTTCTTCATACATCATCAACTTGCCAATTAGTTCCTTGAATGGTAGTTATCAAATGTCACATGATTCTCTAATGGAGACAGAGGTTCCTCTCCATCTTTCAGGTAGACATCTCAAAATTCTCATGATTTGTTCCTTTGCTGGAACATCCTTTCCCAGAGAAGTCATTGTGTTGACAATTTCATTGAACCTGATATACATATCAGAAATGGGTTCATTAGGCTTCATCTTAAAATTATCATACTTAATAGTATAGGTATTCAATCTCATCTCCTTAACATTAGTTGTTCCTTCATGAGAAATAGCTAAGGTATCTCAAATCTCATATACAGTTTTACAGGTAGATATTCTATTAAATTACTCATCTCCTAGAGCACAGTACAAAGAATTCATATCTTTACAATTATTATTGTAGGCTATTTTAGTAGCTTCATTCCAAGTAGTTCTAGTAGTAGTTGGAATTTTATATTCTGATTCTATAGCAGTCCAAATATCAAAACCCATGCTCTCTAAATGAATTTTCATCTTGATTTTCCACTAACAATAGTTGGTGCCATTAAAAAATGGTGGTCTGTTGGTAGCAAAACCTTCAACTCTATTATCCATGATAGCAAACTATATGTAACGATTTTAAAGAGATAAAAATTTAGAAATAACAGAAATTTTAAGAACATTAAAATACAATTAAAATCATAGTTGAAAAACAGAGTACAAAATATTTTAAACAACCTCTGATACCAAATGTTGGTCGGAGTGGACACTCAAGAGGGGGGGTTAATTGAGTTCCAATTAAAATTTCTGTTTTAAAAACTTTGTCTTAAAAACCCCCAAATAAAATACTGAATTAAACTGTAGTGAATTTATATCAAAGTAAGGGTTCGGTTGGGTTCTCAACAGATTGATTATTTCCCAGTTAATCAAAACTGAAAAGTTTATTAACTTTTGAAACCAACTTACTGATTTACAACTGATATAAACACTTGCGAATTCAATTATCAAAGTGACATTAAAACAGTTTTGTTTTTAAAGAGATTTGTAGCGGAATAAAAGAATAACTTCAAAAGATGTAGCACAACAAATATAACCAAGAGGTTCAGTCTCAATCTGAGACTTAGTCCTCTCAAAACATTATATAAAAGTGATCCACACCATGGATCGGGGATTACAATAGTATACAACTGTCTAGGTCCAAGACCTCTACCACAGTTATTCGTGGGAAAAAGAACAACATCTACTAGCTGTCTAGGTCTCACACGACCTCTACCACTATCTCAGTGGGAAAGAAAAGGTGTAAGAGTGTTGAGTGAGGATTTACAAATCCTCCAGTTAGAGTACAGGAGACAGTGTGTGTGCAAAATACAGCATATAACACACACTGCTCAATATGTAAAAAGATAAATCACAGAGAAATTTTTTAGAGTTTAGAAATGGCTCTAGTGATTGTCGGGCAGTTCTGGACTCCTTTGATTGATCAGAATTCTCTCTGAGTACCCTTCTGGTTTTTGTCTAGAAAATAGAGTATCATCTGTTTCCTTGACATCCAGGTGTAGTGGCATTCGATAAAGCTCTTGTGTTATTTTCTCGTTCTTAGCTCTTCACTGGTATGCAGTAATGAGTTCTTCGTGTAAGTTATGTCGTCTCTTTGCATTAACACTTGGTAGTTCTCCAGCACACCTCGTGGTATGTATCTATCTGTGTATTCGTCTATATGTCTCACACACCCCGTTGACTGTATATTTGTATTCGTCTATTCATACTCTTTTGTAGTAGAACATCCTTCCTTTAGTTAAACCACGTGCTCTGGCAGAAGATGATTTACTTTTTGCAGGTACGAGGTACAGTTCCCTGACATCCAACAGCACACATTAAATAAATGTCAATGTATTAAAATATCCCTGATATGACCATTGGTTAGATTAAATAATGATAATGAAATTAAAGCAGTGTCGGGTTCTGTCTCTGGAATGGTAGCTCTTGATATCGGTAGACTTGTGTTACTGTGGGTGTCTGTAGGTCTGAGTATCGGTAGACACTTGTAATGGTAGACATGTCTGTCGGTAGACTTGATGTATCAGTAGCGGTGGACTTGTAACAGTAGCGGTGGCTCTGCCTTTACCAGTAGCGGTAACTCTCTATCAGTAGTTGTGGCTTTGCCTTGTAATGGTGGTGGTAGCTCTCAATCGGTAGATGTGGCTCTGCCTTGTAATGGTGGCGGTATCTCTCTATCGGTAGCTATCGACTTCGATGTAGCGGTAGGCTTGAGTACCAGTGAGCTTGTAATTGTAACTCTATCGGTAGACATGATGTACCGTATCGGTAGACTTTAATGTAGCGGTGATCTTTGAGTACCGGTGAACTTGATGTATCGGTGAACTCCGTATCGGTAGCTCTAATCGATATCGGTATCTCTAATCCATAACGGTGGTATCGGTATCTCGTTTGTAATGGTAGCTGAAAAACTATTTGAGCATTCACTTGGCAGAAAGAGTTAAGTCATAGTAAACATATATCTGATAATTCAAAAGACTTAATTTATGCATAATGAAAGCAACAACATATATTATAGTATATTTGGAATGTATTAATCATAATCAAGATATAAAGAAATAATGGTTGGGATTATCATAACACAATAAAGCCCCTTAATTCCATAGGGTTCAACAAATTTTAATATAATATCTACCTTATTGCCTTCCCATCTGTGGAAAAAATGATAACATCACTTGTGAATATGTATGGACTACCAACTCCATGAAACAATGTGATTACTTTATATTTTATATTCTATATTGTATATTTCAGGGAAGATATTTCATAAATATATATATGATATATATGATATAATAATGATTTTTAAAATAGAATAATAATTTAACATTCTTTCATTCTATCTATTGATAAGTGAATACAGTATCCATGTGTATATATGACATATAATTTCCCTAAATGGTGTAATTATTATTTTTATATAAATTTTATATGAATGAATAAAAATGTGTATATAACGAATATAAGTTATTTTTATATTATGATTTACATTATTTAAATTTTTAAAACCTGACCAAATTGTATGTACTGAATCTATTAAATCGACACATAAATGAATAAATAATTAGTTATCACCTAAAAATATTTATTAATAATGAATTAATAATAATGAATTGGTAAAATGTTATAAGAGAATAATATATTGTTTGATATGTATGATTATGGTTCAATAATTTAGTTATAACAAATCAATATTTATTATAGATGAGTAACTAACATTTTGATTCAAATCATACATGGGGTAATTGGTTTTATAACTCATTTTATTTTCACTTGGTTATATTACTTATTTATTGACTATATTATACTTATAATATGTATATAATTACATTATATTATATAATTTTATATATTCATTTTTTCATGTAGTTTAATTTTTTACACAAAATGACATCATTTAATAATTTCTACTTCAATGATATGATCTTTGCAAGGTATTATTTAAAACTCTCATCATTAATATAGATTGTTTTTATTTTATTATAAATTTTGGTATTATATGATCATTATTTTATAAAAATAATTTATTTTATTCTCCACTATTTATTTCTAAACACTATAAATTTTCATTTCATTTTCCACTTTGAAGTATTCGAGATATTAAAGCACTTTTTTTGTGATTTTGAATTCATTTCATATTCATCCAGGTCTAATTTTCATTAACTTCCACATTTTTTTAACAATATTTCAAGAATGTGTTTACTATTATAATATTATTTTTTAATATCCATTTTACACATTTATGAATTTTTATAAATTTTTTTTTTAATATAATTGAAATTTTTAAAGAAATTTGAAATTTGGATTTTTATTGATAATGTTATAAATTATTTTCTTTAATGTACTTTTCATGACCATAATTTCACGGAATAATGGCGACCTAATACTATAAATAATTATGTACAATCTTCTAGGATTCTTATTAAATTAATTTTTTCCTTATTATTCTCGAAATATCTATATTTTAAAAGTTCTTTACAAAGAGAAATAAATATTTTCCTGCAAAAACTTATAAATTATATTTTTATGTTATTTTTATGAAATGAAAACACTTTATTAAAATTATTCTCAATTGTGTAAATTTTGTGATTATACAAACATTATTCTTTCTCTATAAGGTTTATGGTCAGTTTTAGTGGGGAAATAATTCACATTCTTTATGATAATTATACTTATACATAATGTTACTTAATATTAAGGATTATTTATTATGTGTTCTTTTTTATTCATATAATTAATGAATTGGACATATTTGATTAACGGTGTTGCCCAAAATTGTTTATCCCCTAAATTCATCAGTATTTATAATGGGACAAGACCGGTTCGATATTTGGCAGAGGCCATTACCATTTATAAATTTTTTTTCACATGAGGCCTTGATGGTATATTTCAGATGTTTCCTTGTATATCTTCCATAATTATTGGATTAGTTATTGATATCCATGGATATGTTTGATGCACGTGTTATTTTTAATATGGAATTATTTAATTATCCTTTAGTTTTGTAATCATATTCTTTAAGATCATGTTATGAATGAAATAGAATGTTCTTTCAGTTATATAAATTTGAATATTAATTATGATTTTTTCATAGATTCTATTTTTTATTTAGAAACTATGAATTCTGGATCACTCTTTAATATGTTTCATTTCCCCATGATGTGTAATATAATTAATATTCCTAATATGATAGAAGGAATAATGATGACCTCAATGATAATAATTTGTTATAATTTTAGTATTAATAATTTTTTTTCAAGAATGTATCTAGATTACCAAGATTCTTAAACTATTTATTTAATTTATAAGTGATTTCTTTTATTACATGCCAATAAAATAAAGTAATCACTAGAATTATAGAATATCTCTATCGTTATATAACATTTTTATAATATGATCTAGGCCGAATAGATTTTGATCGACAACTTTTCCCTCTATGTGGGAGTTATATAAATTATTCCATGGAATGATTTATAATGAGACATTTAATTCATTAAGAAATTATATTATTGTAATATAAGTATACTAGATGAGGGTGTTGATCTGAACCACCTTCGATATATGTATATGAATATCTCAATATATCCTTTTATTTTATATTATTTCTCTCAGATTGACCATCATAATGTAGATGATAAGAATTAATAAAACACAACTCTAAATCTATACTTAGTTGAAAACATCAAAAAAACATTATGGTGATACTTTACTCCTAATTAGATATAATACAATATGGTATTCCATGAAAACATACCATATCCATAAATTATATTCATTAAAGTTGGTTAATAGGGAAATTTTTTTAGACATAAATGAACTATGAAGAATTCATTGGGAGATGAACTACAACTCAAATAGCATTATATTCTTTAAAGGATTATGGGAGTTCGATTATAAAATTAGTGTTAATGTTTTCCCATTTCTAATTTGATGATGGTAATGGTTATAAATTCCCCATTAGATTTTATTTCTATCATCCTTAACTTTCAAATATACTATGAACCAATATATATATTATCTACCATTAATTTCATCATATTTTACAACCATAAATACTCATTCATACATCTATATATATTAATAATTCAAGGATCAATTGGGAATGATAAACTAGGATTTTCATCCAACATACCCCTCTTTAAATCTGGTCAGTATGGATCACATATATGTTTTTTTGCTTTACATTCCATTAAAAACAATATTTAATTTTAAATTATTCTCACCATAATTTGAAACACAATATCTTCCTTATATACCTCAATAACCCTAATTTAAAATGATGGTTGAAATTTTAATTGTGTAAGACAATATTTAAATCATTCATTCATGATTTCTAGATCAATCCATTAGAAATAAAAAACTATTCCATATTTTCTAACCCACAATATTGATAAGCTAGCATTATCCATTAAACTCAGATCATTTTTTCCATTGTTCTCTTTTCTAGGGTACTAATGTATTTAGTAGTCATGTTTTTTATTTAACCACATCTATCTTCCTTGGTATAGACTTTAATTTTTTTTCACTATTTATATAAATCCTTTATACATATTGATAATTACTCCACATCCTTAATGATATAATTAATGTATCTTGCTAAAAATATATATTTGGGTAATTTTATTCCTGAAATATAAATTATCATGAGTTATAAGAAATCACCATTTCATTATACAATAGAATGCAACCCATTCCTTTCATGGAAGAATCACTAAAGATAATAACCACATCAAAAATTTAGGGTACAGTAAGAACAAGTGTGATAATAAATTTTATCCTTGGTTCCTTAAAATATTCCTCATTTTTATCTATCAAAAATAATTTTCCTCTATTATTAATTAAAATTGTGAGTTGATTAGTCACCTAGGGGAAATTTTCAATAATTCATCAAGAATAACTAGAAACCCATTGAAACTATAGATTCTAATGTAAGTGGATGGTCTAGGACAACTTATTTTAACTTACACCTTTTATGGATCCAAATATATAACCCCAAATGAGAATAAGTTTCCCAAAATTTAAACTTTTTAAATCTAATGTTCGATATTTGAATATTTTTTTTATACATCTCTTCCTTCATTAGGTTCTTTAGTATAATCAGTATGGGATACTAATGCTCGTACTAATATATTTAATATATAAAAAATACATTCTATAACACTACCACAACATGATTATTATAATATAAAAATATTATATTCATTAAATCCATGAAGATAAAAAATTAATTAATAAAACCAAATGAAATATCTATAAATAAAAAATATTTACACATTGTACACCAGGTTATCATGGGGATGCCTTCACTTTTTACCCTCAATTGATAATATCCATTTCATTGATCAATCTTGAAAAATTATTGAAATCCTCATAATTTATTGAATAAATCCAAAATACGTTCATGATTTTTGTATTGTAAAATTCATAAAAATAATTATACAGTTTCATTGATTTATTTTTTTTAATAAAAATAACAAGTTAATACTAATGTGATGTACTAGACCGAGTGAATCTCATGTCAAAATTTTACTATAGTTTCATCTTAAATTCCTATGAATATTTTAGGATTATTTTATATGTAGTCTTTGTAAAATGGTTAAAACAATGTATGATTTTTAATAAAAAATCCACATTGAAATTTACTTGATTTCATGGAAAATATTTCAGAAAGAAATGTGAAAAATCCTACATGATTAGAATATCATTGGTGTTGATTTTCTCCAGAATCCAAAAACATAAATACCCCCTTTGAATTGGAATCAAGGCCCATATAATGGATTTAATTTCCATTGAAATTTAAAATTTATCATCTTACTGATAGATGATCATAGATTGGTCTAGAATATAATATTTTAATTACCTTCCTTGATAAATATTTTGGGATTTATGTATTTAAATCCAATACTTGATTAATATATCATCAAGTTCAACTAGAGGGATAATAATGAGTTTCATAAGAATAATATTATTAGAAATATTATTTGGAGAAGAATCATTGAATTGAGTATTGATGATCATATCATTAGTAGTTTTATCTGCTAACATGACATATAATAATTTAGGTGGTATTGTGATACCCTTAGAAAATTCATCAAATATATATGTGTGTAGATCCAAGGTCAAATAAGAAATTAGTACTTCTATGGTGGATTATAATTCTAACATTAACAATTTTTTTTCATACCCCACATTTGTAGCAGGGATCAAAACACATTCCCTTTTCCATAGTACATAAGAGATTTCTAATGTCAATCCTTATCATCAAACTTCATATCTGAACATTGATTAATATAATTCCTATATTATATGAATTTGAAACACATAGTCATGGGAGTTTTATTGTATGATTCTTTCCCACCAACATTATCCAACTTATTCATCAAATAATTTCTGTTTAATTTCGTGAGGACCTTTCTTTATAGACATCAAATATTTCCCAATACCCTTAAGGCTATTTTCTGAATGTTTTCTTCCACTATTTTGTCATAAAAAATCATATTTTATTCTCTCCCAAGTTTTTATTATTTCCATTGAATTCCAACATTATTTTCTTATCAAATAAATTTGATTTATGGGTACATATAGTCTCCATTTCCACCGGGATAACCCATAGAACAATTTATTCATAAATACAACTGTATCTTGTAGATAATTACTGTTGGAGAATTATTTTTAATTTACTGATGTAAGATTCCATCTTACTTTGAGAGTACATGATAGTAAAAAATTATACCTCAAAATTATAATAAAATATTCCTTTTATGTACTAATAGGATAATTATACTTCTACTTTAGATTATATAATTTCATCAATATTTTCATATATATAATAAAATTAAAGTAATTATAGAAAATAATTACTGAAACTCATCCCCATACATAGATCCATTTCTTCATCTTTCCCTGTCATCTGGAAAATATTCTACCATTGATCTATTTTTTAAAAGGATAAGAATATAAAATAATTATTCAATGTTCTTAATATTAGAAAATAGAAATTTTATTTATAGTAAAACTAATCCATTAATCAGTAAATGGTGGTCTTGAATACCCACTAAATGGATTTTTGTGTTTCCGTAAGAAAGAGTCAATAGAATGTTGTTCCCACCTTTTCAAATTTAGAATAACTAGATGATTCACATAATGCGTATTTTTTTAGAAAATAAATAGGATTTTTTGTTCTATATAACATAACATTGGGTTTCAATGAGTAAAATAATTTAATTTTAGATAATATTTAGTATTTACATTGTTTGTACCGGTTCTATCCATTCACTCAAACCAGAAAGTATTTTGTGAGTAACAACAATCATATAACAAAAATATATAATAATGAAAATTAAATTAAATTATATATATATCATGAAAAATTATTTTCAATATATTACACATTATTATTAAACTATTATATTCATAGTAATACTATATTAGAGTTTGCCAAAATGATTAATTAGGTAATGTATAAATAACTATAGAATAAACCCTAAGTGTGCCAAACTAGGAGTTTTTTATGAATATACCCATTGTGCACTGGAATAATATTCAAGATATACATGGCCAAATTTTTGTGGTAGTTATTAATCCTAGAATAAACTATTCTGAAACCCTATAAACTTTTAATATATTGATACTATTGTTTTGTGAGGAAAACTAAACTCATATATTTACAATAAATTTGAAGATTCTTATTTTCATAGTATTATCCTAAATATTATAAATAATTTTTTCTCATCCATGATTCTTTTGATAACTAAACTGTTATCTAATACCAATAAAAGTGAACTATTTCTTAATACATAAATAACACACCTTATCAGTTGAATATTCACTACATAATATTAGGATTCAAGTTCGAATCATTAAGGTTTATTTTATTAATAAAAACGGAAATATAAAAAATAGTTCATAATATATCTATATAATTTCACACAATGTTATTTATAACAAGAACCCTTCATAGAGATATCATACTATTAACATATCTTTATAACCTGGGGATTGATTTATAAGAATGGCTGAGATTAGATACTTAATAAGGATAAAAAGAAAATTATTTCTGATCAGATAAACATAACATTATAAAAATTATATGAGAACATGAGATTAAAATTGTATAACCATACACAATATAATAATGATAATAATATTTAGGGATGGAATAATTCTTAAAAATTTATAAGACATGAATTATAATGAAATCAAAGAATATGAGCCCTGACATCACTAAATTGTTATAAGACTTAATGTTTTTAAAACACATCATAAACAAAAATAATTTCTATATTAAATGTTAACTTTAAATAATACCATAATTGATAGATTTTACTTTCCATTTCATTATATCATTATTCAATGTTCACTTGCATGACTATCATAGTAGATAGAGTCTTTCATTAAACATGGTTCACATCTCATTCAATTCAATATTATATCATGAGATATCAATATTTACCCAATATAATGGAGGGATATATATTTCTAATCCCTCCAATCACATGATCAAAATCCATTAATATGGGTTCCACAAGTTTATAAACCATTCATAAAATTTCATAACAGTTGGAAATGAATCAGGTTTCAAAAACATATAAGAATCAATCATTTCATAATACATGGAAAAATTGGACCTAACCAAAAAATTATTATCCTAATTAATAATAATCTAGATATATAATATAGATGGTGTTTTTAGATAATATACCATATAGATAATATTCATCCTCATGAACAATTATTATAAATGAAAATTCCTTAAGAGACCACTTGTAATATACCACACAGAACATAAACCTCTCATTTTGAAATAACATAATTAAATTACAAAAAAATGAAAAACATTTAAGAAAATTTTAATTTTAAATAAACCTTGGATCCTTTTAAAATATGATTAAAATAATTGAAAGTCCATGAGGTTTGAAAATTTAATTCCTTCTGGATGTAAAAAAATGAATATTCATTTTAATGATTTGATAAAAACACAAAAAGTACCTCCTTTGTAAAATAATAAGGATAATCCGTTTTTTGTAAAAAATAAACCATGTGTAAACAAAAATTAAAAAATAATTTTATACAAGTAAAATATTATTAAAATTCAGTTAACCTGGAAATGGAAGAAAAATATTTTTTAATGAAGAGAAAATTAAAGTGGGCTTTCATTGAATATATTCTTTGCCTATTTAGTACTTACATAGAGGAAAATCAATGAAAAAAATTTAATATATAGAAATAACTCAAGGATATGAAATATCATGATATAATTTATAATTGGATATTTAAATTTAATCATTAGAAACTAAATTATAATGATTCTAGATAAAAAATGTGATGGTAACTTAAATCTATTATCTCAATTCATCTTTCTTAGAAAGAGTTTTAAATATTTATACAATAAATTTAAATTTATCATGCCTTATAACACATTTATTTTCATATTTTAAATTTAATATAATATCAAAGTTTAACATTTAATCACCCATTTATAAATAATACCTTATTAAATTCCATGTTTATCGGGGTTAACTATTTCATTTTCCATGAGATTTATGGTTTGGTACATCCCATCCTTTTATATCGATCTTTCTTCCATAATATCTACATTTTTAATCAATATATAAATATTACATATATATATGTGTGTGTGTGTTTGTGTGTGTGTTTGTATATATATATATATATAAAACTATAAATTGTAGAGATATAAAAATGATTTACACCACTCAAAGAGATGGTAGTTCATGTCTATGAATGAATGATGTCTTCACATTACTAGAGATGGAAAAAAATTAAAATCAAAAATCACATTCAAAAATTATTATTATATCACACATACACATAGATATATATATATATATATCATCTATAATCATTTTATATAACATTATTACCATCCTTGTATACTATAAATGAAAAAAATGAATCACATCACTTTATGGAGGTGGTAGTCTAAACGTATGCACAAGTGAATTCATCATTTTCTCATTAATTAGATGGTTAGAAGTTATGTATAATATTAAAATGAAGAATGTATAATCATGTCATAAATATCATATATAAACATTAAACCAATCATAATAACCATCCATTAAATTTGATGATTGAAAATAAATTGTATTGATGTATGTGGTCGGTAATCCACACATACACATGAGTGATAGTTTCACTTCACATTTGATCGAATAAATGGTGGAAATTTGTTATTATATGTTAAAAATAATAACATAATTTAATTTTTTTAGCATAACTAATTTCTTATTTTATAATAAATAACATAGATTTAGAGGAGGTCAAATAAGAAATAAATTGAAACCTTTCATATAAGATGACAACCACTTATTTGGTAGGAAACATTTAGATCCATAATTAAGGTATGTCAGAATGGTATTTTAAGAATAAATACAGTTCCAATTCCTGTATATATATATTCATTGTTTTTTTCGAGCTATAAGGCTCAATATGGTGTAGATAAGAGAAACGAGGGGTGTCCAATTGAAAGTGGGGGAGAGTCCAAACATATAGCCTCTTTAAATATTAATATATAATATAATTAGTAACAAATGAAATGATTTAAGATTTATAAATATTTGAATACAGTGTCAGAAAAGTAAAAACTATATTTGAATCTTGGATTCACAATTTTTTTTATAAAAGATACACTTACCTCTTATTTTAACCCCCGGCTGAACTAGTTTTAAAAATAACTACGGTAATGAATTTTTACACTATTTACAATCCATAATAACAAATAATAAAGTCGAACATATAATTTAATATTTTAAATTTTAAATCAAAATATGTAATCTATTTTAATAATGTACTCTGATGTATGTTCTTCAATTTAATATAAAATTAATTTTATAAATCGTTCTCAAACACACTCTTACAAAGAAAACATTTTCATGAGTATAAGAAATATTTATATCAAAATTAAACATAATATTGATTTAAATGACCAATATAGGATTATTAATAATATTATTGAACTATTTATATTTCATAAACAATTTAAAAACAAATTTTTTCTTTTTTAATACATTAAATCATAATATTTGGTTTTTAAAAAATATTTATTTTTCTCAATTCATAGAAAAATTAATCATTCAAAAATATTATCAAAACCATAATCATTTATAATTTTTTGATAATGATTAAAAAATCGAGTTAATTTATTTAATTACATTTTCTAAGTTTCTTACAAATTAATTCTATTATCTTATCATGAAAATCAATAAAACAAATTATTTGAAAAATATATTTTTAAATCATATAATTACGTTACTGAAAATTGAGTAATTATTTATCGATATATTTTATTTATTTTAAAATTTTATAGTCAGTGTTTTTAAAAATAATATTCATTTCTATTCCACAAATTTAATGGCTTGGTTATAATGGTATATTATTTTACAGTATATTTAGACCGAGGGTTTCATATATTGTATGAAAATAAGGAAATTAAATTTATTTTAAGGTAAATATCAAATCTCAAAATTTTATAATCTATGGATGATATTAAAGGATAAATATAATTTTTAATAAATCATTATGAATATTTATAAGAAAAATTAATATCATATTAATGATTTTTTTTATCAAAGGATCAACATTAATTTAATTATTCAAACAAACAATACTTATAAAATAATCTTTTGATTAAAATTATGTAATATTTACAGGACTAGTAAATAATTGAATATTTTCATCCCATTATGAAATATCAAACTATTAAATACTTAATATGTTTATTATTCTTTATTTACAATTATGTAATTAACAAATAACCTCATAATCATTACTTAAATCAATATATATTCATCTTTGTGATGTTTTAACCCCGTAAAAGAAAAATAATATAAATTTATATCATTAATGACTATGGGAAAAAATTATTGTTATTAAATTATATAAATCAGTATATAATATTTTCTTTTCAGTTTTAGATATGTAACTTCAATGAATAGTTCATTAATTAATAAAACATTTTTAAAATCATTAATAATAATCAAAATCATCTTCTTTTTAATTTAAATAATAAATTAATGACTAAAATACACGTGAAAACGATTTTTAATGATACCAAATAATTGAAAAACAGCCCTAGAAGTAACTATTATGACATTTTAATGAAAAAATTATGAATAATAATGAAGACAAACCCTGCTATTATGAAATTAGTATAAATGATCAAGACCATAAACACCTAATGTATAAATTCAGAAGAGTTCATATAGAGAATGAAAGTTTGTAAAATATTTGAATGAATATTTATGTGAGTAATGTTCTATGTTTTGTTTATATATATATACATATGTTTTTGATACATGATTTTAATGTATTTTCATGAAATTCTGGAAAATATGTAAGTGTTTTCATCTAAAATTCCTCTCTTTGATATAGATTTTATATTATACACTTAATTTCATTTATATCCACATATACTAATTATTTGAGTATTAATTTATGGAATTTAAATTTTAGAAGTATTGTTTTTAGTGAAAATCCCTCATTTCAATTCATTTTGATTAATGTGTAACTCAAAATTTGATATTTTTCTTGATTTAAAATTTGGTGCTTTGAGATATGTTATATGTTAAGAATAATGTCTCCATTATAGGGTATATTCATTACACATGTATTTGATTTCAATATATATATATATATATATATATATATTTCAAGTGTATCAATTTAAAAAACATGACCCTATATTCATTTTCCAATAGATACAGTTTGATCCCAAATATTATAGAATTTTTCTAGATCAAATACATTACTTGGTGTTATATTCTATTATCATGAACATTTTTCTTCCTTGCTTGGGATAAAACACAATAATATTTTATTCTATTTTATTTTTTTACCATCATTGGAAAATTAATTTTTTAATTAAAATAATTTATTGTCACATTTTTTATTATTTTTATTTTAATAAATATATTTTCATGTATTAGAAATATCTATTTCATACTAAAATGTTTTAGATCTACATATCCAATAGAAAATATTATTTTATTTTCAATAATCCATTATTAATGAATCATTTAAAAGTAAAATATTGCAATTATTTTTCTTTTCACAATTTTAAATATACTTCTGGATGTTACCTACAAATTCATTATTTTTTTTAATGTAAAAAATATTTTCTAAAATCGATTTTAAGATTTCACTTCCATTTTTCTATGAATATTCAAAAATATTTTTTATAATATCGGAAATGTTACACAATTTATAATCTAATATATATATATATATATATATATTGGTGGGCTGAACTCAAAATAGAAATGATCAAATTTATGATCCCTTAATTAGTGGTATAATACTAGAACCATTTTTTCAAAGATATTTTTCAACTATATGAACATACTTCATGTTTTCCATTTTTAGACTGGGGGTATGTTAATTAGAAAATAGACACCTCATTCCCATGGATTTCATTTTAATATGTTGTTTATGTAATGAATTAATTATATACTCATTTATATATAATTCGAAATATATTTTCTTCACCTATATGGAATGGTATTCTATTAACAAGGAAAAATGTATTAGTCTAAACTACGATAGAATTTCAACACAAAAGATTATTGAAAATTTTATTATGTATTGATTAAAATACAACTTATTTCTAGGTATTTCTTATGATCAATTGTCCCTTTTATTGACATGGGTTATGTTATTATCTTTCTTATTTATTATTGACTTATAACACATGTTTATCAGTTCTTTGATTTCTACATATCTCATTGTATGGATAACAACCTTATATTCATTTTTTGGTTCTTTAAAAAGATAACTGAGATGTATTGATTAATTTTATGGTGGTTACATTAGATATAAACTAGTTATTGGTGAGACATGAATTCATAAAAAGGTCCCATGAGGAAAAAAATATTTTGGGTATTTGGTGTTTTCCTACCCAATTCAGTTTGACATCTTTAATACAATCTCAATGAAATGTAATGTGTCCAATAATTTGGATTTGATAACAGATATTTAATATATCACATTAATAATTTCATCAGTATGATATTAATACTGTTAATGTACATATTTTCTTTTATTTTCATGTATATAGCTTTATCTATGTTTCATTTTGACCAGGGATTCATTTTTTACCAATTACTGTAATAATAAATATTCAATGTTTATGACATTATTTCTTTAGTTATATGTATCCCTTATTTATAATTTCATATCACCCCTTTTTATGATTCCATTTCCCCTAGTTTGGAATAAATATAGTATATATAATATTTTATGAATGATAACTCTTTTTAATGAGTTTATGGTTGATGTAGTTGAAAAGAAATAGATTAACTGGTTTAATATATAATAAAAACAAATCTATAATATTTAGTAAATACATGTGATTTGATAGTTTATGATGTGTTATAATTATTTGAGGATATAATGAGAACAATATTCAATAAATGTAATATATTTATCAATGATATTTAATAACGTTATTATGGATGGTTATATCCATGAATTTACTGTTTATATTAAGGAATGTATATAAACTCTGTGTAAATTACCACTACATATGAGATTGTGGGTCCAGAGAATAACATTTAGTATTAAAAGAAATGATTATATAAATTTAGAGATTTGAATTTTTATTGAGGACAATTTGTATTTTAATATAATATGATTGATCACAATATCAAGGATTTTGATAAAGATTGGTGTAGAATATAATTTAATGTAAATCAAATAATGGACATTTTATTTTAGGATTATGGTAATAAAACTTCAATGAAACCCCTATTAAAAAGTCTAGATATTGGATAACAACATGATTCTTTGGTATATGAGATGTATTATGGTTTTAAATGAAATATATACATTTTTAGATACTATAAGGTTTATAAACTTGTCGAATAGAGGTAACTAGGGGTAATTACCCAAAAAATGTTTGGTTGGGAATTGACTCAATCACCACTATAATTCATGATGAGTGGACCTAAAACTGCACACCTTGCATGAAATTGTTGTGGGTTATGATTTGATTTATAACATTTTGTTTTAAAACCATTATTAATGAGTTAATAATAACATTAAAAAATTAGGGTAGGGATACTATGTGCAATACAGTGGATAAATATGGACTAGACAAAGAAGAGTGATACATATATCTAAAATTTTAATTCATTAAAAAAGGTGTCATAAGTAAAAAATTATTTGTATTAACATTATATAAATATTTTTGTTATTATCACATACATAATTCTTTAAAAAATGAGTGAAACTATTATATTGAAAATGATCTTGAGAAAGGTATGTACATGGGATATACTATGTCTTGTAATTGAATAATGTAATATACAAAAATGGTGATAAATCTAATTATATATATTTTATGATGGTTATGGAGAGATTAAAAATCTTAACAAAGGAATCGAGATTTTAATTCTCATTAGACACTAAGTTATTTTTATTAGCGAGTTATATATATAAATGATAATCTAGAGTATTATAAATTTTATGAGGATTATGTGTCATAATAAGGATTATTATTCTATATTTTCAATATAAAGGTATTGTGATTTATATTAAATGAAATTAAAACCTTGAAAGTTTATTTTATTTTATGTTCTTGGCATAGGGTATAACTATCATGGAACACATGACTAGTCTATGTAAATATCTATGGACTAATATACACTTGATGTTGAGGTAATAAAAGTTTTATTGAATTTAAAAAAATTGACTTAATAGATGTTATATCCTTAGAATTAATCATTGATTTATAGAAAAATAAATCCATTGTATTTTTATGGTGTTTATTATTTTCTGGATTATGATATATATTTTCTAGTTTGTGACTTAATGAACAAGTGGTTAATAACATTAAATTGTTAAAATATAGTTATTTTTTGGGGGACTGTATAATCTCATTAAGGTTTAATGTCTAGGATATTAAAAACTTTTTTTCAAAAGGAATATTTTTTAGAATTTTTGGTTAGTGTATATATATACTTTTTTATATGGTTTTAGGAATGATTAATGTAATTTGAGGTAGGATAACATAGATTATTAGAACATATAATTCATCTATTTTTATTTTTTGTATATTATATGAAAATTATTGGTAAATTAGTATCAATATATTAAAGATCAGGGGAATGAGTAGGAGATAACCCCACTAAATCTAACCTATGATGAACTAAGAGTTATATAGTTCAAACTAAGAGTCATATATGTTGATTGAATTTTGATACACATTGACTTGTAAGAAATATATGTTAACATGATTCTGTTATAAAATTAGGCATCTGGATAAAATATTTTCATATAGTTATATTTTATAACACACCTATAATGATAGTTAAACATTTTATACATTGTTTTCTATTAAATGTTATAATTATAAGTAACTATAAATGAAAGGGAAAATGAGAAGATTACTATAATGACGAGCCCAATTGAATGGGGGTTGTACTAAGAAATCTATTGACTATTCAAAAAAAATTATCATGAAATGTTATTAACAATGTGAACATAGTTTAATACCCAAAAAAATCATGAATATAATTTTTTAGAATCATGATAGATCAACTCATGAATGTTATAAAACTCAATTGTGTAATGAAAATTGAGAATCTTTCAAAATTAGTTACTTAAATTTCAAGTGTGTTAGAAATTATTCATCTCAATGTGCAAATTCAATGGCCAATAAGGGATATGGTCAACAATAAGCATGGAAATAAGGAAAATAATACAAAACTACTACTAATGAATCAGATAGTGTGTTACACTCATGATTTTCTATAGTTTTATTTTGTTTTTTATTTCCCCGACTACATGATATATAATTATAAATAAAAACCCATGGTGGTATTATTAACTGAAAATTCATTTTCAATTATTTTTGAATTTTATTAATATTTTTTTTAATATAAATCATTTTGTATAATTCTATGGGAAACCCTGAATAGTTTATCTTACAATATAAAGTGCTTACAATGATTTTATATACATAATCCTCATTCCACATACTAAATAATCCCATTATCATGCTGAGATGTGTTTTTAATAATGATATACCTATATAAATTACTACGATCTTATGAGTAAAATATCATGAATTACATTTTGTAAGGTGGTGTAACATAAATCTCTAAAATTCTAAAATTTGACTACCTTTGAATAACTCAATGTGTTTAATAGATTTGTCCACATGATAAACTAAAATAAAATATATCCATTATATAATTTAAAAAATATAAATGTAAGGAATTATGCCCAAAAAATATCCACTCAATAATGGTAATGAATAGTTGAAACCACATTATGAAATATATATAAATAATAAAATCATACTTTAATATGATTGAAATCAATTATTTTACATAAAATTTATTATAATATAATTTGTTATTTTGAAAATAATTTTTCTAAAAAAATTAGTTTTTTGTGGTATTCAATTATACCAGCAAGATCAGCCAGAAGCTAAGCTTATGACTATTTATTAAATAAAAGAAAAAGGTATAGAGGAGGTGGGTGGGGTCAAACAGAGGAACGTTCCCTCATCCGTCAAACACAATTTTTTTAGATCATAATAAGACATGTCATTCCCATAATCAGAGTCATCATCAGTTTCCCATTCAGAGTGGGACATATCCTGATTTAGGATCTTAAGAATATCAGAATTGAAATCACCTAAAAGCATAGAATATTGTGTAGTCACTGTGCGAGGTATGTTAGAATAATCATCCCTTTGCCGTCTCTTTGAAGGAGCAGGATCTAAGACTAAGCAATCATTCGCCTTCCCTTTCCCAGAAAGAAGGTCATCATTGAAAGTGCTAGGTGCACCGTAACTTGTCGATGTCTCTTTCGCCTTATATATGTCACCCCACTTCCCCGAAATCTTATAGGAGATCAAGAGATTCAGAATTTCTTGATGACAATAAATATTTTGAAAAGTCCCAAAAGGAACCAAATCAAAAGTCTCATCCCGTATCAAGCCTGCATCAGGACTATCATTCATACTTACATTTAAAGGATCAATGTAAGAAGGGGATCTAGAGACAAAGAGGCTGGGAGTATGTCCAGCCTCAACCAACCCAGAGGGAGTAACAGTCTGTCATTATATATTACAGATTTTTTTAAATAATAAATTTACAAAAAAAATCGTTTAAAATCAATAAAAATAAAATACATTTTATAATTTCTCTTATGAAAAAAAATTAGTAAGAATATTTTATATTTTTCTTTCGAAGGTTAGTTTTTTATTGAGAAAAACACTTTTCCAAAGATGTGTGATTTTAATTTAATTATCACTTTTTAATAATGAACTATGAATTTTTAATACTTTATAATTATACAAATATAAATTTTAAAAATATCATTATTCATTCTATAATATTCTTTGAACTTAGAGAGAACATTAAAAATATTTTTATAACTAATTAAAATGTTTCTTAATATAAACAATATATTCTATTATTTATTTAAATCAACTATTTTTATTGGGAATCATAGTATTCAATTTATTTGTAAAGATTATAAAATTTGTTAAATTCAAAATTAATTAATTTAAGTCTCTAAAATTAATATCCATGTAAAATTTGACTTTTATATATTTTTAGTCTTAATAATAGTACTTAACAAAACAATGGTTATAGGTGTTTATGTGTTTTTATATGAAAATTAATCTTCCATATAATGAAAAAAATTATTTCATAATGTTTTTTTCATATTTTAAATCATAATTTTAAAATAATTTAATTGGTTAAATTTTAAATATTTCCATTAAAATTAATAACTATGGTTTATAATTAGTTACCTGGATAAAATAATAATAGAAAAAAATGATAAAAATATTTTTTTAAATGATGGTTGAGATACTGATATAATAAACCTCTCTCCATTCCTCATTTTATCTTTTTAGGTCCATTATTAATTAATTGTGTAATTAAATTATCAATATTCAATGTTTATTTCAGAAACAACCCTTCACTTCAATTATAAAGAAGGTAACACTTCACCCTATTCAATACTCAATTATAAATTTTGATAATCATTTAAACTCTTCAATTTTACTCTAACTACAACCCTATAGATATTTCATAATAATATTGTCACCATTAGTTAGCATATGTCCCCAATTCAGAATAATAATTCTAAGAAAAATTCATGTCCCTCGCATGAGTATCATCAATGACATAGTTTTCTTCTTAGTTAACATCGATCAAAATTTATTCTTTACACGCCAATATAATGATATTTTTTAAATTTACATACCTCAATGTTACTATATTATGATTATTATCAATATTTATTCATATTCCATATTAATTAAGAGAAAAAAAATTATCATTTGTGCATTATGTGTACTACCGTTGGCATGAGGCAACAGATTTCATTTCCCTTCAACAATTTAAAAGAATGGATATATTTGAATTTTCTTGAATTATATTTATTATGTTTCAAAATTAATTATGTTTATATTATGATAAATTTCTGAAATTATTATAGATATTATCAACAAATTATCATCAATAATTTATTCATTTAAAATAAGTGCACTAAGTAGATAAAATATTATTAATATTTTATAATATTTCCATATTCATTACTTATTCTTATAATTTCAAAAAATTATAATATTCATCACTAATAAAAACTAAAGAAAATCATTATTACACAAGTTTAAATATATTATTACCAAATTTCAACATAAACATTGTTTAAATATGGGTATGTTTTTGTTTAGTTCGGTTTAAAATACTACATTAAGTATACTATGATTTAATATTATTAGTGACTATTATAGAATATTTTCATCTATTATATGATATGAATTATTAAATGATTTTTTACTGTTATTTATATGTTATATCAACATATAATTCAATAATTTTGAAAACACAGTTCGATTGTTACGAATCACAAAATCATGTTTCTTATCAATATCATCATAAAGGATAAACAGTGCAAACTCATGAAAGGATTTTGGAACATATTTATTAATTGAAAACCCAACCCTACAATTATAAATAATTATTTTTTAATTAATAAATTTTCAACAATAATGAACAAATACAACATTATTAAAAAAACTATTACAATCAATCAACATCATAAAATCCTAACATGAATTATAAAGAGTATTCGTATTTATAATGGCTATTTATGACAATTTTGAATGGAAATAGGTATGATTAATGTAATTATGTTATGTAATAATGATATATATGGTTTTTTACAAAAGATGCATAAGTGGATTTTTGAAATTCATGATGATAGTTAATGATTTTCATCTCAAATTCCTCTCTTTAAGACACATTATATACATTACACCAAATTTAATTGATGTGGTGTATATAATAAAAATAAGAGATATCATATCATGACCTATATTTTTAGAAATATACTTTTTTGTCATTTACAATACCTAACATTCAATGAGTATTTATTAAAGTGTAACTAAAGAAGAAATATTATTCTTTTCCTGAAATCTACTTCTTTGTGAAATATAACATATTATGAACTATATTCCATTTTTATGGTGCATTTGATACCATTTAATATATCTTATATCAGTAGTATTTGAATTACATGGAAATTAATTTCGAAAAACTGTTCCTTTTGTTCAACTATTTATTGATTTAGTTTTTTCCCATAAGTAATAATTTTTGGAATCTAAAATCCCCTTCTTCATGTTATGTGTTTTAACCATGAACATTATTCTTCTATTATAGAGTTTTTTTACAATAATATTTTATTATTGTATTTTATTATCATATTTTTCAAAATTACATTTTAATTCAAATATAATTTATCACCATTTTTACTATTTCAGTTTTAATTAAATGAACATTCAAGTATTAAAAATAATCCATTAATAATAAAAAAATTAGATCAAAATTTCATATATAACACATTATTTAATTTTCAAAGATCTAATATAAAATTTTATTTTGAAATTTCAAATTATAATTGATTTTATACTAGTTTTTTAACAAATCCATTCAAAGTGACATGTAGCTTCCTCGTTTACATAAATGTCTAAACAATTATAATATGAAATTTATGATTTAACTTGATTTTTCCATTATATTTTAAATTATATTTACCCCAATAAGGTTAATATTTCATTATTTAATCTCTAATATATATATATATATTTGTGTGTGTGTATGTATGTTCTGGTAATGAACTCACAACAACAACAAAATGAATTCTTGCTCCCATTTTCTTGGGTATCAAACAAGCAACAGTTTAGATGGTTGCTTCTCATATATTTTAACATAAATAATGTTTTGATTTATTAAAATAAGGAAAATTTATTTTAAATAAATACACCTCAATCCAATTGATGTATTATGATAAATTATTTCTATATTTACATAACATTATTCTCATTTAGTTATATGGTGTAACCATCAGATCATATAAAATTAAATTTGGATGATATTTATCTGGAATGAATTTTATTGTATTAACAATGGTTAAAATATTTTTTTTATATTTTTTTTTTAAATAAGGATTATTATTGGAGAATTTTAAATGTATTTTATAACCATCCATATTTTTTCTACATATAGGTTGTGACTATTTTATCCTTTTGATTTACATTTTGTGAAGTATTATCATTTATGAAAATTATTGACTACTTATGAATGTTTATTATTTATTTGAATTATATATTTCTCATTATATATACAAACATGTTCTATTGAGTAAGAGGTTCTTTACAGATTGGTATAAAAGGTATTGATGACACTTTTTGAAAATGAATTGGATATTATCAGGTGATGGGTGTATCCCAAATTTGTATATCCTCTTTATGCATCAAATTATCTCACCAAATAAAAAATTCATGGGGAGTTTTTCTATTACAATGAAATTCAGAAAACTTTCATAACTACTGGCTCAACAGTATTGAATGTTACAAATAACATGGCCTTGATAACACGTTTCTGTTTTCTTACATCATGCATTCCATTAGTATGAGAAGATTTTTAGTTAAACCTATTATTTATATATTTTAATGGGTATAAAATGATCGCATTTTGATTTTGATTATAACATCATATGGTTTACCTAATTCTTCAATAATAATCTTTCCATATTTATTCCATAAATGATTCTTTTAAATGTCTCCCTTACTGAGTGTATGATCCCATCCATTATTTTTTTCCATTTAAATAGGTTAGAATTAATATTATTATACGTTAAATGTTTAGAAGGAAAACATGGGAGGATAAATCTCTGTATGATGTACAAGAAACAATATATATTCATTAGGTTATTTTATAATTTAAAAAACATATTTTAGTTGACCAAGAAATTGGATTTATTAGTTTATGATTATTTCTAATTTTATTAAATCTTTTAACTAGAAGTGATCTTTTAGAAGTTTCACATTAAATAATAGTGGTTTAATATGTAATTATTTATTGTTGTATTCCTGATTTTTGATTTGGTATTGAAAATGTATAAATATTATGTGTCTATGTGCATTGTATCTAGGAGTATTGGTCTCAGGTGTAATAGTGTATATCATAGAAATAATTTTGATAAATTTAGAGATTTTAATATTTGGTGATGATAAATTATGGATTGATAATTTCTTGTTAATCACATTATCAATCATATAGATAACACATTAGAATAGTGTGTGATTTAATGTTTTGTTAATAATTCACATTTTATATAGAAATGTTCTCAAGAAAAAATCACTGAAAACATATAAATAATACTAATTATTTAATAACATCACAATGTTATGGAAACATATATATTTTTAGGTTTTCCCATGAAATATTATGATATAAGAATACTGGTAATGAGAACTGGCAGTGGCATAGATACACCAAAGGTAATTCACTTATAAAAGGGTTGGTTAAGCCATGAATTAGTCATCACTCTTATGCATGATGGATTAGCATAATTATACACAATTTTTTAGACACTCATCAGGGATGTTTTTTGGTTTATAAAATTATTCATATAAAACATTATGAAAAATTTAATAATGATTTTAACTAGATAGAGTAGATAACAAAATAGAAAAATGAATATATATAATCATTTACTAAAAAATAAGATTAATATATTTCTCCAAAGCTATTATATGTGAAAAAAAGGATAATAAGAGAATATATAGTTAGATTAATGTTTAAATATACTTATTTGGGATATTATCAAAATAAATTTCTATTACTAGTTGATTGAAATAGGATTATCAAAATCCAGTTATTAAATGTATGTACCTAGAATCTTCTATAACTTATAACCAAATAAGAAATTAAACACAAATGGTTGAGAATATTAATATATATCTGTAATGATGGATAAAATATATTTTATAGTCTTATATAATACAATTATATATACATTTTATTGACCCTCTAATCCATTTTCATTAGTATGTGATATTCACCAATGATATTATAGAATATTCTAAAATATATGATTATTATGTAAAAGAATTAAGAATTAATATTTAAAGGATTAACTATTAATTTATGATGATATATAGTAAATGGTATTAATAAGAATGAAATGTGATTATATTAAAAGGTTATATTTCCAGATATCTATTTGAGAATACATGAAAATGGTATGGATAAGTATTAGTGTTAATATATGATTGGTTTTAATGTAATAATTTGTTGATTAATTATAAGAAAAGTGTATAATATACCATTGATATACTTGGAATTGATAGTTAATTTAATGAGAAAGTAAACTATGATATTTTTAGTTATTTTTATTTAATTTTATTGAGTCAAAATAATACATTCAATACTTTCTAATGATACTATTGAAATTAAAAATACACTTCTATAAAATTTTATATATTTCAAAATATTATACATCCCACTTCCATAATATACATTTATCAGAAATGAAAATGTTTTAATGAATGGAAAATTTCAATTACAAATGATTAATCATTATTATAAATATATACACCAAATTGACATATATATTGTAAATTAAAAAAAATGATACAAATTTCACCAGATAGAGGTTTATAATGTATAGATGACAGAGAATAATTTCTTCTATTATATAAAGCACTAAAATATTTACTGAACATACTATATCATGCTTGGGAATAAATTTCATTCAAATGAATATTCTACAAAAATATTAGATGAATAATATCTTACATTCTACATAAATAGTATTTTTATTTTTCTATATGTAATAATTATGATTTGTAATTTTTTAGATCCAATTGACTGTTGAGTGAAGTCTTTGTTATAAACATTCTATGTAATTAATATGTTTATATGATAACAATGCAACTAACTATGAGAAATGAGTAATATAATTGTTTTTAGAGACCTTACATATATAAATGAATTGATGGGGAATAATCATGTAGAACATTGATTATATAATTTTTTTGTGTAGTTTTAGTAAGATATTTTTGCAAGAGATTGCTTCACTACAATATTTAGTGATTATTTTTATAAAGTATTCTATTGTGGTGATTCTCTTTTAAATTCCTTATAAACATTTTTTCTTAATATTTTTATCTGGTCTCAATGATCAACGGATCTTTAGGTTTAGATACATATAATATTTTGAATGGTTTGACCAAGGGTACATATGGTTAATAGAAATGTTATTGTGTTTGATATATTTGATCAATGGCTTCCTTAATGGGAAATATAGAACATTATGATAACATAAAAATTTGTGGATATAATTTATCCTTTTAATGAATTATTTTACAGTAATGGTTAATATGTGAACGCATTTTCATTGAAAAATTGCATACTTTTATTAGAATTTTTTATAAAATTCATTATAAGTTCTTAATTCAACTATGTTTATATTTTGAAATTTTTCTCACTATATATTACAAACATCACTATCTCTGATTATAAAAGTTACAAGATACAAAACATCTTTCAATTACAATAAATGGTAAAAATGTAATATTTTTTTATAAACAAAAATTTATCCTTATTATAATGAACCATATACTCTTGAGATTCAATATTTAGTATCATAGAATGTTTCTACCGATTATAGATTTTTATAATAATATATTTTATATAAATAGTATATTTTATTTTTTAAATTGAATGTTTTTTATATTGGGGAACATGGAAATATAAATTCATAAAGGATAATAATTTTTTGTTTCAAATTAATAGTGATAGAGATATCACATGAAAACTTTTTTTATCAATACTAGAGTGGACAATTTTTTCATAATGACCCGAACATATTTAATTCCTAAAAATAAAGATACTATATTCACTAAATAAGTGAAACATGCAAATCAAATAAAATATCA
This sequence comes from Viscum album, assembly GCA_963277665.1. Taxonomy (NCBI): domain Eukaryota; kingdom Viridiplantae; phylum Streptophyta; class Magnoliopsida; order Santalales; family Viscaceae; genus Viscum; species Viscum album. The sequence continues at coordinate 618,558,389 of OY728148.1, read as the reverse complement.
AGTGAGAAAAACCTTTATTGGTTTTATGACCAAGAATATATACTAAAATAATATTTTAATGATATTGGAAATAATAATTGTAAGATTATTAATGAAACATATTTTTATAATACTAAAATTGTGTAAAAAAGTGAAATGTTAGCCGCAGAATATGGAGACTTTTAATTTCTACATATAAAATTAATTGAATTGACACATCATTTATTTATAAATATTTTTAATACTCTAAAATATATTCGAGATAAATACATGGAATATGTGTAGTTGGTTGAAATAATTATTGATATGATACCAAAAGAGTGGTAATCTAAGAGAAAGACTCATGATGATATAAATCGTCATGAATTTATGATCATAGATAAATGTATCGGAACTCTCATGAAATATAAGTGATTATTAAAATGATTTTCATAAAAGTAAAAAATATATAAAATGAATAATGGAGTAACTTTTTCTTCTATGTAAAATTTTGATAAGTAAGGTAGATATGATGACAAGTTTTCTATGTCTTCTAGGTAGAATGATTTTAAATTTGATCTAGAAGGAATAAAATAACAAAATAGGGACAAAAAAATACCCAACTAGTAAAAATAATTAATAAAAATATTTATAAAGATAGATTTTCATTATAAGAACAATAAAAATCCGAAAGAAATAGGTTATATGAAAGAAACTTTTGAGATAATGTGTTATGAGTGTAGGAAACATGGTCATACCCTGAAAATTTGTCTTGATTGAAAAATAAGGATATAAACGATATAATTTTTATGTATTTAAACATGAAAATGAGAAATAAATTTTTAAATTCTTTAGAATCATGGAGTGAATGTGATGTATATAGTTCTATAAAAATTCCTTCTTATAAAAGTAGTGACAGTTATAATGTTCTTGGTTTTCATATTTGTATTCTGAAACAGAAATATAAGCTAGGTTAAAAATGAATCCCATAAATCCCACACAAATTTTGCATTGAATGAAAATTATCCCAATTCTTGTTATGAATATCCTACTTCTTCTGAAGATAAAATCATATTACCCATAATGATTAAAATTCTATACCTAGTAATTAATAAGATAAAAGACATGCACTATTACTAAATAAAAAACAATGATAAAAAATGAGAAAGAAAATTACATGGAAGATCTTGTGAATGAATATTATATAATTTTAAAAAATTCTTTATATTTTTGTAAACATACATACGAATTAGAGGCTAAATTTTGTTATATTTTAGCTAATAACGACAAAAAATTAGTTTTAAAACTAAAATATGAATATTATATTTTGATAAACTATCTCATTTTACTACATGGATAGAAAATTTTGTTACATAATAATGATTTGTGATACTTCATAAAAAATACTGTAGGAATTGTTTTTAAAATATAATAATTTGAAAATTAATTACTTTTGTTAAAAAAAGTATTCTTTTCTGGACTTAAATTTAAGGAAGTTCACATTGGATGAAAAATATTATTTAAAAAAAGTTAAATATTTTTGATTTGGTAATTAAAATATTCATAATGTATTTTCATTTTTAAATCCTAAAAAAGATAGAAAAATGGGGATTTCAAAAGTATTATTTGATAATAATTCAATAACCATGCTTGTTTGGGTTTAAAAATCCTAATTTTTGTATTTTTTGGAGAAAATAAAAGTACCATTAGTAAAAAAACATGGTACATGGACATTTGATATTCTAGGAACAAGACTAGAAAAAATAAAATTTTACAAAATATTATATAGTTGAAAGGGGAAAAATTCACTTTCAATCATAATACTCAAGGAAAATTGAAGGTGTTTAATATATTTTAATTCATGATAAAAAATTATTTATGAATGTTTTATTTTTTAAGGACTAAAAAAATTCCCCATACCATAATCCAAATATTTTATAAAGGATATCTTGAAAAAATAATGAATTATAAATTTATAGTTCAGTGTTCAGAAGGTAAATATATTCATCGTGTTAATATACTTGAGAATGTATATGTTGTTGACTTAGATGTCCTTAAAAGATAAGTTCAACAAAGATTGAGGGAAATTTATGATCAATCTTATTCATGGTATAAATGGTTGGTAAATTTTAATATAAAAAAATTACATGAAACTCTTATGAATGTAATTGTTATAGATTTAACAAATCATGTGCATAATTATTCAATTGATTGTGATCTTTATCAATTTGGAATGAAACTAAATTCAGGCCTTTAGTCTATTGGTAAATTTCTAATGCGGTATATTATATTATTTGTGACCATGGATTTATTTTTTCAGAAAAATATATATTTATTAGTGGTAAATACTATGTATACATCATTTATTATGACTACAATAGATGTACATAGGTCTATTTTCTAACTAAAAATATGAATATATTTTTTTTGGAATTTATATCACTTCTGAAAAATCATAAAATATTTCCTCTGATAACTAATCAAAGTGATCATGAGGTAAATTTTAAAACATATGACTTTGAATGAATTTTTAGTAAGATATGTATTATTAATTACTTTTCAACTTCTAAAACACCTCACTGAAATGGTTTAGATGAATGAATAAATGAAGTTCATTAGAAAATTACCAGAATGTTGCTAAGAAAATAATTAATTTTTGAACATTTTTGGATTGAACCAGAAAGTACTAAAAATATAAAATAAATTGTGTTAGTAATACCCCATGAATTTATAGAATGTCACATTTAAATTTAACAACATTCATAAACTATATGGAATGCTACGCCGGGTTTAGAACCACGATATACTATTTAAAATATGTCCTTTATAACCTTGTCGATAAATTTTTCATTGGAAATAACAATAATGATATTTTGAAATTTATATTTGTAAATTCATCCAAATTATTTTCAAATGCATAAAATAAAATAATAAATCAAATTTTACTCAAAAAAAAATATATTTTATAAAGAAATATTTGCACCCATTAATGGTGCAATTATTTTGACACTTTTTTAGATTTTATTAAATTAAATATACTTCATTTTTTAAAGGTTAGTGTCCAAATTAGATTAGGGTGAACTTTTAATATTTTTTGGAAAATATTAATTTTCCAATTAATAGTGGAAAATAAAAATATTAATAAAAATTTCATTTTCATTATATCAATATTACATTGAATAGTAACCTTACATATAAATATATAAATAAAATTCAAGTATCTCATAAATTACGATATAGTACGTTTATATCATGGTATAAGTAAATAAATGCTTAAAAATGATAAATTAATTTTGGTATATTTCTGAATCAAAAATGTTTATTATAATTTTATAATTTTTATATGGGTTTTTGAAAAATTATTTAAATAAAATAGATTAAAAATTTTATATTTTTTTCATATCATTATAAGATATTTCTTTGAGAAAATAATGATTTTTTGAATGTGACATAACAAAATTATAATATAAAAATCAGTATTTTTCAACAAAATAATTATTTTATTTAAAAATAAATTTTAATTAATTAAAAAATTATATTCATAAAATTGTTTCCATTTTTTGGAATCTACACATCCATGAAATTTAGGGTATATTTTTTTGAAAATTTAAAAAATGGGAGAAATTTTGGTGAATAGTGAAATATAGTAATTTACGAAATTTGAATAATTCAAGAATTATTGAGTCATGGATGATGTAAGGATGATATAACCCATAATATCTATCTATAATTCTATTTTTTAATTTATTAAGTCATTTTAATGAATACTATTCCTTAACATGAGCCAAAATAATAATCTAATGAATTAAACCATTAATAACACCCCTCTCATCCACTATAAATATCACCCTCACATCCTCTTCTCCTCAGACCTACAAAACCATTAATCTTGTCAAATATCTTCGCAATCCGTCTTACAAATCTCTATGACACGTTCTATACATGTTTTTATCACCCAAAAGAAAATTTCAATGTTCTTTAAGGAGGTTCTATAGAGAGGAATTAAAGAGATATCATCCCCTTTTTCTATTTTAATTTTCGTACAATTTCTTTCTTTTGTTATCATTTCTTAAGACCCATTGCCAAAAAAGGAATGATAACTATACTATCATATATATAATATATTTTTATTATGTTAATTTTATATCAACTATCAATTATCTTCTTTTCCTATTTTTATGCTAAAAATGAAAACATAATACGTGAGGTGTCGATTTACCATGTCTGTGGGTAATGGGTTTTTGTATTTCAATTATGCATTCAAAGATAGTCCAGAAAAATTGTAATTGTATAAACAGACATTGATATATGAAATATACCTTATTTTATTTTCTTTAACATCCATATATATTTATAATTAATTCACGAGACAAAACATGATTATGATGGCCAAAAAACCACAAAATGATCTAAATAGTTATCAGTAACATTTTATTTAATGAATCATCTTCTTATATAGATTCGAAATAACATATAAAACAACTATATTTTATATATTTTTATTAATAAAATAAAACGTCAGTTTTGGATAACTATTCTCATTTTAGATGATCATTCATACATGTATACAATGAACAAATCATGAAAACCAAGGAAACAAACATTCCTGAATGACAGCATTGAATCATATAACTTGTCAAATCGGCTATAAATGAACATAATAAATATAAAATAAAAGATATTCCTTTAAAATAGTTTATGAATTGTATTATTATTGAATATAATTTCATTATATATGATATAAGTTAAAAGTAAAGAATTCTTTCGGACAGAGGGTAAGGGTTTTCCCATATCCCTTTTGTTTTTGTGATATGTGCCTTATTCACCCCTATTTCATCGATGTTGGGTGTCTAAAATTCTTATTTATATACCATATAATTAATATATTTATTTTCAAGGTATATAATGTTTCATTTTATAATTATTACCTTTATATGGAATATGGTCTGACAGATTACAAAGTGGTAAGTAATTCTCCCCGAACCTCCATGTTTCATTAAGGTTACACATTCTCTCTCATTGCCATAATGTAATTATTATATTTTTTTATATCACTCATAAAACATCATTTAATATTTTCCGTACTCATGTATCCTTATAGTTTCATATTTTTTATGGGGAAATATATCTTTTATAAGGTTCCCTTTTCAGTTCATCCTGATAAGAAAGACTATTTAATGGGTACTCCGTAATTTCTTACCCAATATCAAGTACCCTTAATAAAATTATTTAATACACATATAATTATTATATTAAATATTTATTTCATAAAAAATTAACTATGTTTTTTTTCTTGTTTAATCTAAAATATTAATTCTTTATCCACTGAAAATATTCGTATATTTACCCTTAAGCCACACTAAAGTGGGACATCAGTAAAGCTTCATAAAAAAACATTTACATGGTTTCACTTCAGTTAGAGGTTTTTTGTGCCTTAAATATTATTTAATTTTCCTTCCATATTATTTTTGGTGAAATTTTTTTAAAAGTATTATTCAATGGTAATTAATAATTTATTTTACAAATGAACTAATCCTACCTAAATTAATATGGGTATTTCCCTTGAGAATTTAACAATGATTTTATTAGAGTATTTTTACCTTTTTCAACTCCCTATATTTAATCATATACATAATTTTAATTTGACACATATTTAACCATATAACATATCTTATTGAAAGTTTTATGGTTATTTGGATTGGTGATGTATTGTATTAATGATATTATCTATAATACTCAGGATAGATTATGATTATGTTTACTAATAGGGGATATTATTAAAATTTCACATGATTGTTTAAATATGAATTTATTTGTTTATATGTTTCATACAGTTCATATTAGGAATTAATTGGACTTAGTGTGTGATGTTTGGGGACCATAATATACCGTGATGGATCATTAGGTCTCACGAGACAAAGTAGACCGAGTTTTTACACATTTATATATGTTGTCCTACTCGAATCATTGAGTGTTTTTTATGGTGTCTGTCATTATGTATTACAATAATATAATATTAGAAATTGATAATTAATGCGATTATTAGACTTTTATAATATCCATTGTTAATTTTTATTTGATTATTTATATGGATTTAATTATTTTTCTATTATTTATTCCATATATTGATCAAGATTATGTTTTAATGGTTGTGTTTTAATTATTTGTCGTTACTTATATTTTATGTTTATGATAGATTCTTCTGTATTTATTACCCTTACTGGTCATCTAATTTCACCCCTTACATATGTTTTATTTTCCCCCTCTATGTGAACATGAATATTATGAATGAATTGTAAATATAATTTAATAGTTTATTGATGGTTCCAATAAAGTTCATATATTGGTTTTCCTTTCAATGTAATAATGTAAATATTATGTTTTTATTTGATTTTCCAAATATACTAAAATATTTGGTCCTTTGAGATACAATCACTTTTTAATATTACAATTGTAATTTTGTAAGACACCATCTCTGAGATACTTGGATCATGGTGCTTAACATATATATTAGATAATTTTCAGTAGAAACCTTAGAAAGTGTATTTAGAAAGCATAGATTATAGAATACAACCTTAAGAGAGATTTTGATGGAATTAATAGATGAAAATAAAAGAATTTTGGAATGTTATATATTATGTGATTCTTTATAATAATAAATCCCTATCTAGATACTACATGTCTATGGGTTTCTGGCATATATGTCGTGATTCAATATGTTTATTTTTGATTTATTTCTATTCTGATATGTTTTGAAAATCACAAACGCATTTTCGATAAGAAATTTTTACGATTTTAATAATTTATTTAAGATTATTGAAACCATATTTTCCTTAAGTAAATTTAATTTTTATTAAATAACATCCTTAGCTAAAATTATAAATCTTATAGTTCATCTAAATATAATTTCCCAAGAGTTGTGATTCAGATTCTCAATGAATTGTGAATAAGATTTACCAAGAAGATTGAATCCTATTATCATGGAATTGTGAATCTGAATTCCCTAGAATATTGAATTAGATTCTAATAAAAATGTAAATCATATTTTCCTAACACTGTAAACTCTATTCTCATATAATTATATATTTGATTCTCTAATAAATGTGTCCCAATTTCTCTCAGAAATGACTATTTGATTCTATAAGAAATAAAACTCTAATTCCCTCTAAAATCCAAGTTTGATTCTTTCTAAGATTTGGCTTTGATTATCAATGAAATCATACTATTCTTATCTCTAAAATCAGACTATTATTCTATCAAAAATTAAACTTTGATTCACACTAAAATCAGACTCTAATTCTCTATGAAATCAGACACCATTTTTTGAACATGTCCATAATTCGATTCATTGTACTTTTTGTATTTGATTTACATTATCTAAATAGTCCATTTTTTAATAGTTATCAAATTTCATTAATATACCATTTTATTTTCTCTAATCCAAAATATGATAATGTTTCTCATTTTTTGTAATAAAAAATCTATTTCATCACATTTTTTATCTTATTTTGTTATATAAAATGATGTCGTCTAATTTGTTATAATATGACTGTTGCATGAGTGCCACCATTATAACTCCCTATGAGATTTTAAGGAAATATGATAATTAGGGGAGAATGTGACCATTTGATATCTCACCTATAAATTCCCAATCCTTTAAATATGATCTATGTGGTGAAATTTTGGGTGAATTGAAACATTGTGAGTGCCCTGCCATATTTTCATCATGAAAAATCCTTGAAGAGTTTAAGTTTGGAACAACATGTTCAACTTACATTAGTCTTTAACAAGCCTTATTTTTCTTATTTTGATTCCTATTGTTGTTGTATACAATCAAGGTCTTTTATAATGAAGTAATTTAGAGGTACCAATCAAATTAGTGATTGATGTCTTTTAGGTATAGAAAGAAAGATTCTGATCATCATATTGAGTGCTTAACATGGTGTAAGAAAGACAAAAATTATTAAAAGTATATATCTAGGGACCATTATCCATGGTTGTCAGATACACTTCAATTTGTTTGAAAACATTTCATTACACTTGTGAAAATTTTTTAACTACGCGTTCTTGTATTCATCTTCAATTAGTTACATATATAAAGTGTATCATTCTTAAACATTCTTATTATTATAAAAATATTGAATTATTTTTTTCATATTTATTAAGATATAATAATTTATTATGTATACTTGTTTTTGTTTCTTTATCAGATACAAATTATTGGATCCTAATCAAGTTAGATTCTTTTTTAAAAACTAATGAGGTGTTGTAAATTCACCTTGTTTGACTTGGATAAAAATAGATTTTCTTAAGATAAAAAATAATTGTTTTTAAAACCTAAAATTCACCCCTCTTATAATTGGGTGATCTAAATATTATATGTAATGACCGAGGTATTTATAGAATAATAAATTTTTTCTTTTAATATTTTTCAATAAGATAATAATTTTACATTAAAGGGGATTCTATTTTTGATAGTGCACTCGACAGGAAAAAATAGGTTTCTCCAAAACCATATATTTCACACAGCATTGAGTTATACTAAAAATATAATACAATAATATTATTATGATTTGAAATAGTAGTTAATGCCTAGTCATTGTAATTGTAGGAATTAATAGTATCAACGAAATTTTGAAATATGGTTGACACTTGATTTAATAATGATTCATTGGATACCATATTTATAAGGAATGGAAATGAAAACCAATTTCATATATAGAATTTATTTTTATGAAAACAACATTGAAAGATAAAAACAATTCCTTTAAAATCATATCACTAATTATTTATTTTTTAATTAAAAATTTATTTTATATATTAAATTTAATGATTTAAATTGTTATTATATATTTTATAGATATGATATAGGAATAAATTATACTTTTCAGATAAAAGAAGTATTTTTCTAAAAATATAATTTTTCTTCCTTTTTAGAGATACCCCTATTTAAATTTTAGTTTTTTACATCATTATTGATTTTATATGATAAATTAATCTTTATCTTTATAAGTGGGACAAAATAATTTACATTTTATGTATTTTTGATATTTTTCTAATCACTATCATCTTTTGATTAATAGTAAAAATACGCTAAATTTTAATTGAGAACAAATTTTTCCATCAAGATAATTTATATGAGTAAATCATATTATTTAATGGTTTTAAAGTATAAATGAAATATTTTTTATCATTTAATCCAATTTTGTTCATTTTATGTAATTTTAATTTTAAATTAGACATAAACACGTGTCAATGTTTTGATAGTGATGACTTCATAAAAAAATATTTTTGGTTTGGAAAATGGGAATTAATTTTAAATTAATTACTGAAACTTCTATGTTTTTAATTTGAAAAAATGGATTCCATATTTGGAATCAGAAATTTCATGTTGTGTCAATAGATAGCTTTTATTTTTGGACATTATGAATAGTAACATCATTAATTATTTTCATTACCATCGTTAAAGGGTAAATCTGGTAATAAAGGGTAAAAAATAATATTAAAATACCAAAACACATTTCATAATACTATTTTATTAGATATCTCTGAACATATGCATCTTTGGGTCGATTTTGGGACCCCATGGGTCCACATGGGAGTGATAATGACATTTTATAAGAAATTAATTTAATGAGATATATAACATAAATTACTAAAACTTTTTTTATGTGGTATTATATAGAGAAAAATATCAACTATAAATTTTCATTATAAATATAAATAGACTTAATACATCGTGTTATTTTATCAATAAATTTTATAGCTTAAATAAGAATATTTAATTATGACACAATGATGAAGCAGTGATTCCTTCATTAATGAATGATTCAAATTAATGATATTATAAATATAAAAATTAATTTAATTTGATTATTTTTATTCCATCCATGAAATAAATGGACTATATGGACATATTATCTTTGGTTTTATGCCTTTTTTATAAGAAACCTAGTTTTTATGACATTACGTAAATCAATTACTTAATAATGTCAAATTTGACATAAATGAGTTTTTAAAACTACTATTACTTTATTAAATGGTATAATAGAATTAAATATATAATATTAGTCTAAGTAAAATATATAATTTTAAAAATATAATAAGGGATTCACTTGTGGTTATCATGTCATTTTATAGTAAATATGGTTACTATATTTTATGAAAATGCATGAAGACATGGTAATAGTTAATGTTTTTAACTAAGTGGTAATGATAAAATATAAGCTTAATTTTCTACCATATACATAACTAAAACCAATTTTTGTAGAATATGTAGACCCAAAATAATGTTATCCATTAAATATATGAGTTTGGGGCCATTTCAAACCAAAAATAATTTTATAATAAAATAGTATTTCAATACATTCCCAAAGTGCCCATCCTCGCTCTAATAAAATACCATCACCTGTACCCACTGAATCACACCTCTCAAGCCCCTTGTTTAGTCTAAATTCTTATAAAATAAGCTTAAAACATCCATAAATTACTACTAGATGCCTTAAAATTGTCATAAATAAATTCAAGAAGGCCTTTTGGCTCAAATCAAAAGAAGTTACATGATTTAGATATAACATATTCTCTCAAGTTCCTTTCAATTATTTTACATCAGGACTCCCTATGAACTTCTTATTCATGGATCACATAAAAAATAGTATCCTGAATATAATAGTCTATAGTTATGATAATTATTTTAATTACACTCACACACACCTCCATATAATGTATATGAACATATTATTTTAGTTTACAGAGAATTATTGCCTCAGGAAATGATGATTGTTCAATTTTCCACTACCACCTATCTTGGTGGCCATTATAATGTCACTGTATATATATGTATTATATATTTTAGATTTATATTTTTTCTAGCTTCGGTATTTTTCATTTAAATCATAAAAGTTTTCTTTCCATAATGTGTAAATACGTTAATTTCATTTGAGAAAGTGCGGACTACCACCCCCTCTATGTGATTTGACTCATTCAGGCCCTACATGAAACATATAAAGTAAGGAATTAATGTAATTATATAACATATATAAAAAATATTATATACTATAATTATAATATAACTATGTATCATTTAGTTTTCATTCCTAAAAAATTGAAACAAATGAATGTTGTGTTCACGTGTACAAATGGCTTATAGTCTCTATGAATGGTTCATTTTATTTATTATCTCCAAATTAAATGAACTATTATAAATAGATATATACTAGATCTAATACATATATATTCTATATATCTTTTATAGTTATATCATGAATATTATTGTGTAGACAATGGACTATTAACAACGTGGACAATATGTAATTATAACAAGTTCATTTTTGACTAATGTTTCGATCATCGACAAAATGAGCGTTATGAACATGAATGAATAAATGAGTGTAAAAGAAAGGTAATAAGTGATATAAAAGAAATCATAATCTTTAAATGGGTTCTGAAAAGTTGAAATTAACTTAATTTTATTATTCATGGATATAAAGAACAAATGATACAATTCAGACTCAATGAAAGGGAACCTTTCACCCTCCTCTTTTAGTCAAAGTCTTATTTTATATTATGTCTTTTAATTAAAATTTTATTCTGTTAGGATATGTTCTTCCAAATATATATTAATGTAAATTTTATTTCCATGTTATGATAGACCCTTTTCTCTCTCATCGACTAAATTTCTGAATTTTTATGTGATGTTATTAGGCTGTCAAAATTTTTTAATGGAATTTCTAAAACTCAATTTCGACTCATTGGGTTTTACGCATAAATTATTGATTATACTACGCTAGGATTTTTAGTGGAATAAATTTTTATTTATTTATTTTGTTATCTACAATTCCATTTTTGATGATATAAATTTTTGACAATTAAATACACCCTTGATAAATTCTTATGTCATTTATAAGAACATTGAAGGGAAAGATTATCTCAATCTCTATTCATTGAGTGAAATATCCATGTCATTGGTTTCTTTTTCAAGAATATGTGTGAATGAACTATAATTGTTTTACACTTAAAATCCACATATATTGGGTGTATTTAAATTTTTCACACATAATAATTTCATTGAATTATCCTTAATCTAATGATACATTCATTGTAAGGGACTATGTCTCAATCACCATTAATTAAGGCATATCTCGATATTTTTAAACTATAATATACTATAATGAGTAGATACAACCCTTTTGAAATTTTATATCATGAATTTCTATATTTTCATGCTATTTATTTTTTCATTTCATGTTATACTTTAATTATTTTTATTCAATTGATTCTCATGTCTTATGAGACTCTTTAACTGAAATGTTTCTTTAAATGTTTTAAAGATTTATTTTTTTAAATATTTCTCATTAATATCTAGATATTAAAAATGGTATTAATTATTTATTTAAATGAAAATTTATTTTTTAAAATTGTAATGCTTTTAAGAGATTCAAATTTTTATGGGACACTTTGATTCTGAAATCTCTTTATTAAATTTACTTTAATGGTTTTGTAAATGGATTTAATTTTTCAATACCATGAATTAATTTATTGTTATTATTGAATGAAATGTTGATAATTTCAATATTCTTTCTGTTATTATTTTGTAATGGGATTTTGACATTTGATGGGTGGTTATCTGATAATCCAAATAATATATGTTTTGAGATAAACCTAGGGTGGGTGAACCTGAGGATGTTATCCAATGTGTCTGGTAACATGATGGAGTTAAATGTTAATGTTTCTCCTATGATATTTAGGGAATATATTTTGAAGTGTATTCCAAACAAAACTCACTATATAGCTATGAAAGCTATAATTTAAGTAGATTTTGGATACCATATGTTACCCATAGGATTTATGATATCTATGTGTTATTCATAAATATTGTGATTTCATGAGATATTTCATATAGATTAAGTTTTATTATTCAAAATTATTATTTCATTGATTTGTATGTATTCATGTACAAATGTTTTCTTTCAGTATATAATATCCCTTATGGTGATTTTTATTCACATCACAAATTTTTTAATTTTTCCACGGGGCTGAATGAATGGTAAGAGAAAGGAAGAATTCAAGAATAATTTTATCAATAAAAGAAGTCTTGTTTTGTTTAAGGAGTTTTATATTTGTGAAAAAATTTGGATTGATTAGAACTATATAATTTGTATTATTTGAGACGTAATGTAATATTTATGGCATAATTCTCTAAAAATCTAAACCTGAAATAATCATCAATGTAGAATTCTTGACATAACTCAATATTTTGTAATGTATAACGATGGGGCATTACAATTAGTAACATAGGTCAGTTTAGATAACTTTAGAGGTTAGGGTGTTATTTAAATATAAATGAAATAACCATAATGGTTAGCATATTAGATATAGTAATACTAATTTTAAATAAATTGGATGAGTTTAAGATAACATGAATAAGTATAACTTAGAGTTTACCCTTCTCATGAGATAGAACATGATGATTTTAATGATATAATCACACTGGAATTTTCAGTTTTAGTGTGTGGCTATATCAAGAAGGCCCAAAAGTAAAAATGGATGTGAAGGAAACTATTGGGGTATTCAAAATAAAAAACCAAATGAAATTAGTGTTTCAATGAGAACACTTTTTGTTATTCATAACCCACTATCTGGATTCATGATTTACCAATTAAACCATGGTGATTTTTTCAAGGCATCATATTACAAAAAATTAATCCCAATGGTTGTTCGCGTAATAATCATAAAGGTAAGTATATTTAAAAAAACTATGTGTCAAGGATGTGGGAAGAAACACCAAGGAAAATGATTCAACGGTATGGGATGATGTTATAGATATGGTAATGAATTTCATATTGTAATAACCTACCCTGGAAAAAGGATTTATTTAGATGACTCCAGAAAATGGAAAGTAGTTCATTCTGAGGGATCAATTAAATGTTTTAAATGTGTTGTGCATGGCCGTTACACAAATATATGTCGTATGAAGAAGATTAAGGAATGTTATTAGTAGACCATCCAAAAATATGTTTACAAATTCATAATGCCATTCTAATTGAAGATAATGATACTAAATATGACCTATCAAATGTATTGATTATTTCATAGCACGTGTTTTTTCATTATTAAATATTAGAACATTATGCATGATTTTATTTGTAGGAAATAAAATTATATGTATAAGATGGAAAAATAAGGATAAAGGATCATGAATATTTTTTGATGATTATGATGTCAACATTTTAAGAATTTAATAGTTATGTTAGATCATTAAATAATAAGATTTTTTAAATTTTAAATGATGGGATTATTTTGGAAAAATTCAATTATTTTTAAATATTAATTTTTTTTCAAATTTTAATTGGAGAATAATAATCTATAATTTTATAGATATAGTTACCAATAACCATTAGGGTTTATATGATACTTGAATTTGAGGAAATTATGGGTTGTTACTCATTGGGATAAAAAATGAGAGGAATGAGATATACATTGAGGTTAAAATATGTTATGGTTATCTTATGGAATTTATCTAATATTTTGGAATGTCATAAAATTATAATTTTTTTGAGAAAGGACAATAAGCAGACCATGTGAAAATCCATCACATCAAACAAAGTTGAGGGAATCGAACCCACAATCAATGTGCCACTGGGATTTATTTCACACTACTAGCCTATATGACGATCATGGTTGTTATGACATATTATTTTCAGTTAAATGATTTTATGGATAAAGAATAAATTCATTTTGGGAACTTATGTTTTTTAAAAATGGGTATACTTATTGTAGGAAAATGATTTGGTGATTAATTGTTAAATGTTATTTTGGGTGATTTTTGTGCTTTTTGGAACACTATTTTCCCAAGGGGTATATAATATTATTGGATTTCATTTTAGTATTCATGGTGGAATTTTATTTCAGAAGAATCAATGTTTTAATGTGGGATTATAGAAATTTGGGTTAATTATGGAAATGAATAAACCTATATTGAAAAATCTGTGTTTAGGTTATTTATATTTAAGTATGAGACTTTAAGAGTAGTTAATGCTATTTGGAGATAAATGTTAGGATTTATCATGGAAGAATATATAATCAAATTCTTCTGATGTTTTGGTTCAAATCATAGTTTAGATTATTTTAAAGAATTTTAATGATAATTGTATATTGAATGATTTTTGTTGAACTTTGGGTTATTATTTGTTGAATTTTGTAGAATTATAGTGGTATTTATTTTTATAAAGGATTATTATTTTTGGGAATTATCTTGTATTTTGCTAAACATTTTGGTTTTGGATAATTAATAAATACAATGGAAATATATTGTCCATATTTTTGGGATTATCTGATTCTCTAGAAGATGATTCAAGTGTGTTAGGTGTGACCAAGTCATCCCGAATAATCATCGTTTTGGAAACAGATGAGTTTGTGGTAGAAATTTATTAAAGAATGAAACTCTACTTTACAAGTATGTATGTTTCCTTATATTCATAGTCAATCTCATAAATAGATTGTTTATATTAATAAAAAGTATCTTGAAACAAAAACATTTTCAGTTTACGTTTCCTACTAGTGAATCAAAGACTCTTTAACCCATCACGGGTTTTTGGATTTCAGATTGATAACTTTGTCATAATCATGTATTCAATCAGTCTCCATCAGAACAATATTGTTAGTTTCTGATCTATATCAATGTTATCCTGCATGGAATTCTTGAATATGTTATATTTGGAGACCATTGTACTTCTCATTCTATATTTTAAAGTGATATTTTAATTTACATTTTTCGATGTGGGTTTTTCAATGTTTTTTTCAAGCCCAATTTTAAAATTGCAAGGACAAAATTTCAATAAGAGGAGAATGATGTAATGAACTAAGTATTTATAGAATAATACATTTTCTTTTCATTTTATATTTATTAATACGATATTAATTTTACTATAAAGGGTATTCTTTTTTTGATATCATAAGTGACATGAAACAATATGTTTCTCCTAAATGATACATTACAAAAAACATTGAGTTATACAAAAAAATAATACAATAAAATTGTTATAATTTTAAATAGTAGTTAATGCATAACCGTTGGAATGAAAGGAATGAATAGTATCAACTATGTTTTGAAGTATGGTTGACAAATGTTTAAATAATTAATCATTGGTTAAAAAATTTATTATAAACTGAAATAAATACCAATTGAATATAAAGGATGTGTTTTTATGAAAACCTCTTTAAAATAGAATAATTATGTTTATAAAATCATATCACTGTTTATGTATATTTATGAAATTCAAAATATATGTTATATATTCAAATTAATGTTTTAAATTTACATTATATGTTTTATTTTTATTATATAAAAAAATATCAAAATTTTTTATAAAAGAAGTATTTTTTTATAAAAATACAGTTTTACCACCTTTTGATGGAGAACCCTTTTTAAATTTAATTTTTTACACTATTATATCTTATATATGATAAATTAAAATTATTATTTAGAATAGGTACATCAAAATTTATTTGGGATGTATTTTTGATATTTCTCTGATAATTGTAATCTTTTATTGAATAGTAAAAATTCGATAAATTTTAATTGAAAAAACATTTTTCATAAAGATAATTTATATGGTTAAATCATATTATATAATGGTTTTAATGTATTAATGGAATATATTTTTATCATTTAATAAAATTTTGGTATGTTAATGTAATTTCACTTTTAAATTGTACATAAACACATGTAAAACTTTTGATAGTGATTACTTCTTAAAAACCAACTTTTAGGTTTTGACAAGAGATATTAATATTAAATTAATTACTGAAAATTAAGTGCATTGAATTTGAAATAATGGATTTTATATCTGGAATCAGAGGGTTCAAATTTTGTAAATAGGTAGCTTTTATTTTTGGTCATTATGAATTGTAACAATAGTATTTATTTTGTTTACCATCGTTAAAGAGTAAATCTGGTACATCAGGGTTGAAAAAATATTATAAAAATATAAACTAACACAAAAAATTTATTAATACTATTTTATTAGATATTTCATATAGTGGACATCCTTGGGTTTATTAATGGATCACATGGGTCAACATGGGTATGATAATGACATTTTATAAGAATTAATTTAAAGTAATGTCAAATATACAATAAACATGTATCTTTTACAACAGATTTTTTATATGGGATTATATTAGTGATTTATTCAAATATAAATAGTCATTAAAAATAATAAATGATTTCTTACATCATGGTATTATATTTAAAAATTTTAGATATTAAATAAAAAAAATTTAATAATGACATAATGATGATCCAGTGATTGCTTCATCAATAAATGATTCAAATAAATGATATTATAAATATTAAAAACTGTAATTTGTTTTTTTTATGCCATTCACTAAATTTATGGATTATATATTCATATTTTATTTTATTTAATGATTTTGGTGCGAATTAACCATGTTTTTATGACTTTATAAAAAATCAATTACTTTATACTGTCAAATTTTATATAAATGAGTTTTTAAAAAAATAATATTTTATTAAATGATATAATAGTCCAAAAACCTGATATTTGTCCAACAGACTTATTTATTGTTTCAATGGTCATTAATTATCAACTTATATTTTTAAAGTTATTTTAATGTAAATATTGTTACCATATATTATGAAAATGTAAGAAGGCATGGTAAGAGTAAATGTTATTAACTAAGGGGTAAAGGTAAGATATATAGTTGATATTTTTCTTTAAACCTATCTAATACATATTTATTGATATTATTTTGACCAAAAATAATATTATCATAGAAATAAATGAGTTTGGGACTATTAGAAACCGAAAATCCTTTTATAATAATATAATATTGTAATAACATCAAAAAGTTACCATCCTCCTTCGTATAAAACAAAATCAACTATTAATACATAATAAAACAAATAAAGCATCTTATATCATCCACCATCAACTCAAATATTTGATCTATATTCCTCTATTTATTCTATAATCCTTACCTTGGAAAGAAGGCAATTCAAGAATGCCTTTTGGCTCAAATCAAGAGATGTTACTCAATTAAAAGGTGACGTCTTCTCTCAAGTTCCTTTACATTATTTTACTTTTCACTCCCATTCCCTTATTATTCATTGATTAAATAACAACACTAGTATCCTCAATATAATAGTATTCTTTTCTAAGAACTATTTCAACTACAGTAACACACACATGAATATAATGTATATGAAAATTCTCTCTCTGTGTATGGCGAACTACTACCTCTTGAAACAATGATTGTTCAATTTTCCACTCCCATATATAATGGTGGAAATTATGATAGCACTATATTTATATATGATATATATTATATTTATATTTATCCTATGCTTTTTTTTACATCATATTTTTATGCTTTCTTTAATTTTTTAATATGATAATTTCATTTGAGGAAGTGCGGACTACCGCCCCGTCAAAATGATATGACCCCTATAATCCATACATGGAACATATAAATGATATAATTAATAAAAATATGTAACATAAATAACATATATATTATAATTTAATTATAAAATATATATGTATCATTTATTTTTCATTACTTTAATTATGGAAATGAAATGAATTTAGCGGTCATGCGTATGTATGACTTACCATCCCCCTAAATGGTGCATTTAATTTCTTATCTTCTAATAATATGGACTATTATAAATACTTATATTCTGGATAAAATTCATATATAATGGATATATATGATATTTAAATCATGAATATGGTTCTGGTGATAATGGAATTGTGATCACATGGAAAATATGTAATTATTACAAGTACATGTTTTCTGAAGTACCGAACATCAACCAAACGACTGATATGAACATGATTAATTATATTATTGTTATGGAAAGGAAATAATTGATATAAAAGGAATAATAAATTTGAAAAAGGTTACTAATCATGTATAAATTAACTTATGTTTATTATTCATGAATATAATGAACGAATGAGACAAGTCGGACTCAAGGTAAGGGATCTTTTCACCCTCCCCTTTTAGGTAATGACTTCATTTATGTTATGTATTTTAATGTAAATTTTCTAATTTTGGGATATGTACTTATATATCCATATTGATGTAAATTTTATGTCCCAGTGATGGGAGACCCTTTTCTCTTTCATCGCATCATTTTTTGAATTTTCATGTCATGTAGGTAGGCTACCAAATTCTCATAAGCAAATTTCTTAAACTCAATTTCCACTCATTGGGTTTTATGCATGCATTGTTGATTATATAATTCTATGATTATATTTGGATTTATTTTTTATTTTCTTATTTTTTATTTCTTAATCCCTTTATGTTTATATTCTTTTGAAAAACATAATCACCCCATTGATAAATTTTTACATCATTTATACGAACGTTGTAAGATAAATCATAGAACAGTATCTATTCATTGAGTTAAATGTCATTGTCATTGGTTTTTTAAATAATATGTTTGAATGAACAATGATGGATTTACACATAATATTTACCTATATTGGTAGATTTTATATATTTGAAACATAATTATTTTATTTATTAATCTATAATCTAATGATACAATCTTTGTTAGGGACTACGTCTCAATATCCATTCATTGAGGATTATCTCAATAATGTTAAACCTTAATATCGTATATAATGGATATACAAACCTTTAAAGATTTTATATCATGAATTTAAATATTTTAATGATATTTAATATTGTGTTTCATGTTATTCTGTAATTATTTTTATTCAACTGTTTCTCATGTATTACGAGACTCTTTAACTGAAACGTATTTATAATTGTTTTAAAGATTTGTTTCTTTAAATATTTATCATTAATTTATATATTTTATAAATGGATTTAAGTATTTATTTATAAGGATATTAATGTTCCCAAATTTTAATTATTTAACAGTTTTACGATGGTATGGGACACATTGATTCAAAAATTCATTTATTAAATAATTTAAATGGTTTTGGAAATGGATTTAATATTTCAATATATTGAATTGATTTATTTTTATTGAAGATTTAAATGTAAATAATTTCAATATTTTATATGTTATGATTATATAATAGTGCTTGGAAACTTGATGGGTGGTTACGTGATTAACAAAATGCAGGTGGTTTTGTTGTAAACTTTGTGAGGGTGAGCTTGATATAGATATCCAAAGCATTTGGTAATGTGACGGAGGTAAAGGTTGATGTATCTCAAAAGGGATTTTTGGAATATACTATGATGGGTATTCCAAATGTAACACCCTAAGTAGCTATGAAATCTTTAATGTAAGTATGCTTTGGATTCCACATGTTACCATTAGGATTTATGATTTCTCTATGTAATTCATAAATCATATGATTTCTCGGGGTGTGTAATAGTGATTATGATTTATGATTGAAAAGAATGATTTCATTGATTTCTATGTATCATGGACTAATGTTTTCATTCCTTATTTAATTTCCCTTGTAGAGCTTTTTATGTGCATCCCATGGTTTTGAAATGTTTTTCATAGGGTATAAGGAAGATTAAAAGAAAGGAATAATTTAATATTATTTTAAATAAGAAAATAATTCTTGTTTTGTTTAAGGAGTTATATTTTCTAAAAGAAACTGGATAGAGTAGATGAATATAGTTTGTATGGGAAGAGATGTAATGTAATAGTTATGGCATAATTCTCTAAAACTCTAAACCTAAAGAGATCCTCATTGTCAAATTCTTGGCTTGACTCATGATTATGTAATGTTTATAAATGGGGCCTTATATTATATTCCAATAATTCAATTGGTAACAGATATGGTCTCTGAAATAATTATAAATTCATATAAATATTCATGCTAAAGCATCTCTTTCTTAACTATACATGTTCATGTTTTTCATTAAATTATTCTGTAAACCCATTATTTTTTAGCAATTGCTACTAATTTGTTTTGTGGAAAAGATTTCATTAAGAATGGAAGGTATAAACAATTAATCAATATACAACATAAAAACTAAGAGACCTCCAATATTTGATGGCTATAAAAATTAACACTAAATAGATAGAATGAATATTATATTATCAATACCAGAGTTGAAAACATCATCATTGTTACTAGAGACTGTAAGATTCCTGAGAAGAAATTAATAAAATTTACTAATCAATAAAAACAAGAGTTTCTAATTTACTTAAAGGTATGTAATACTTTACTAAGATCTATGAATTGGTACATCTATAGCCAGATATCATCATCTGAAGCTGCAAATAGAATCTGTAAGAAACTAGATGTTACACATTTTGTCACATCCGAGGTTACAAAAATAATAAGAGGTATGATAAGAGTTGACTAAAATGGATTTTTATTTCCCTATGGTGAACCTAAATAAAATTTCCAACAATGTTTTATGGAAATTTCCACCAACTTATATTCAATGATTGAAAATTGTTTAGAAGTTGAGATATTTGGTGGAAAAATCATTGATATCAAGACCAATGAGAGGGAATCTAAAAGAATATATATAGATTATTCAAGGAATGTTACAAAAATTACCCTTGATGAGATACTTGGGACTCTCTTATATCTTAATAATATATTAACGTGATATGATGAAAATATTAAGAAAATGAATGGGAGTGATTCATTTACAAATAATTCATATAAATTGAAAGCAAATCTCCTAGGATGGTTTCTATGAAAACAATGTCTAACAAAGTTGTTTTTCAATAAGATGCAAGTGAATCTAAACACTGAAAAAATGAGCTATCCAATATTGCTATAAATGTGGAAAAAAAATTAGAATGAAATATTTTTAGTAAAGATTTATGAAAACGTACAGGAAGGATGAGAAAGAGTATAAAGTCATATGTTCTGAATGAAAGAAATCCAGAAATACTATACCTATTATCCTTGGTTCAAGTGAACGGATCAAGAAGATGGGAATTCTAAGAGGAATTAGAAACTATATTAAAATATTAATGGAAACAAAGTGGAGAAGGTAAATGATTGTTTCAGTGAATGTGCTTGAGAATCATCTAAAGAATATTCAGATATTTAATCTTCAAGACATAATAATATTGGCCTTATTTCTGGAATACCTATTAGAAATATATGTTTCCTTGAAAAGTTATTCATTGTATAATCTTTAAACAATATATCATTAAAACCTATCTATCCTAATAATGATGGAAATGTTTCTTTTGGTGAATAATCTTCCTTAGAAAAATATTAATTACTTTCTTTTTAAGAAGTATCTGAGTTCGTAATGATACGTGATAATGAAAACAATAAGATCAAAATGAAATGTGACAAGGAAAAATCTTTAATTTATATTTTAAAAAAATAGGTTCCATATCATTCGAATGATATGGATGAATAATATTTTGAAATTTATTCAATCTC
Source organism: Viscum album (assembly GCA_963277665.1). Taxonomy (NCBI): domain Eukaryota; kingdom Viridiplantae; phylum Streptophyta; class Magnoliopsida; order Santalales; family Viscaceae; genus Viscum; species Viscum album. The sequence goes on along the minus strand of OY728148.1, from coordinate 618,536,052 downwards.
AAAAATCACTAAGGAAGTTAATCCTGAGAAAGAAAAACATTCTATGGATCTTAGTAAATAATTTCTAAGAAAACATTTTTAGTAAAAAACTGAAATCCTAACAGTAATCAATATGAGGATAAGAATTTATTCATTAGAATAAAATATAATTTTTTTATTTAAATAAAAAATTTTCAATATTTACTTTTTGAAAGGATGGTATTGATAAAATTTATTTACAACATCATCCTTTATAGAATTATTCTAGGTTTGGTTACTCTCACTCAAAACCTGTTTTTAGTCATATTTATTTTATAACTCAAAATTAATCTTTTTGTAATAAGTGTTAAAGTGGTGGAAATTGGGAGAAAAATTATTCCGTAAACAAATTGTTATCCTTATGATTTCATGAAGATTTCTTTTCTCAAAAAATTTGGATACCAATGATTTTACATTCTAACACATCCATATCCAAACCAGTTTGAATTCCAATACTCTAAATGATTTATTTTCAGGAAAAAAATCTAAATTCCAACAAAAATACCTTGTTTATGGATATTGAATGTTCATAATAGATAACTAGTTAGAAAAACATCTTTTAAACTATTTTTAAGATGAATGGTGATAATGTCATTTTTGAATACAATGATCATAGAAAATTATTGGTATATGTAACATTATTTTTCATGTAAGAGCCTTAATTTGAAATGTTTTCCTGTTAAAGGTCTTAAGAACAACCTTATAATAATAATGTATTTTTTTAATGAATGTTATCATATGAATTTTAGGAATAATTAATTCATAGTACACAAATACAATGTTGATTTCAATCTCTCTACCCATCAGTATGAGAATGATTATACACCTATCATAAAAGGCCTTAGGAGCCAATATATACCATGATTTAGTGAAATGGATAGTCTATCTTGGTTATGTAATAGAATACTAACACTCTATAATCTTTGTAACATATGTAATATTTCTACGAAAAGGATTTTTAAAGATCTACCGGATCGTATATTTGATTCATCAAAATCATGAAATCCTTGTCAGTATGGAAAGAAACATAATTTTAGATTTAAATCAATAAGTGATATCTCAAATTTTGATTGATTATTGATAGTTAATTTGGATCATTTCAATCCAACACAAACTGGATGAATTAGAGTAAAATGTTATGTATTTGTTCAATTTGATGATTATACTAGATTTACATGGCTCTATTTTTTATCAAATAAATATGAAACCTTTTTTTATTTTAAAACTTTTAAATCCAATGTTAAAATATAGAAAAACATATCATTGATAACTATTCTTAGTGATCACGGTGGTGAATTTGAAAATTCATATTTTGAAACTTTTGGTAGTAATAAAGGAATTACTCATAACTTTCAATCTCATAGAAATCTAGAGAAAATGGATTTTTTGAAAGATGAAACCAAATTCGTCATGAAATAATAAAAAACATATTTAGTGAATATTAAATTGCTAAACTTTTTTTGGTTGTAGCTGTAAGTAATTATTGTTATAATATAAATCATGTTTTAATTAGGTCATTTCTTAATATAACACCTTATGATTTATTGACTACTCAAAAACCTATACTTTCGTACTTCAGAGTATTTGGATGCAAAGTATTCATCTGGAATAAAAAATATAACTTACACAAATTCACAACCAAATATAATGAAGGAAGCTTCTTAGGCTATTCCAAAAGATTTATATATTATTGTTTTTAAAATAATAATTATTTTAAGGTTGAAAAAAATGTACAAGTAAAATTTGATAAAACTACCCATTTTTTTAAACCAACCAAACCTACATCATTTGATGTTTTCTAAAAAACTGATTATAAAAAATTGATGGAATGTTCTTCTTATCGTAGAAAACTCTATAATATTTTTCTAAGGTATTCACTCTAGAAGACTTTCTACATTATGTCAATGAATAGGTTTTAGAAAACCTAAGTCAGTTGTTTATTAAGAATCATCCATGTTATAATATCATTGGTTATGTATATAAACCAGTAAGGAATAGAAGTTATTTTATAAATGAAGAATATCATCTTGCATTTCATTCCTAGTTATAATATAAAAATACTAATCAAGCTTCAGGTGATGAATATTGGATTAATGCTTTGAAAAATTAAAAAAATGAATTTAGAAGAAATAATGTATGGAACATGGTTAAAATCACTAAAGAAACATCTAAAATTTGTGTAAAGTGGTTCTTCAAAAATAAATTTTATTAAAATGAAATCATAGTAATAAAAAAAGAAATATTAGTTGCTAAAGGATATAATCAACAATAAGTAAAATACTATGACGAATCCTATGCATTTATAGCTAGACTAAAAGCTATTTAAATTCCTATAGCCTTTGCAGAATTCATTAATTCCAAACATTTCTAAATGGATATGATGTGTAATTTCATTAATTGATATTCTTAAGAGGAAATTAATGTGAACAACCTTCTATTTTTGAAGACAAATATCATCCTAAACATGTTTTTCACCATTCCAGAACATTGTATTGTCTTAAAAAATCCCCAAGAGTTATTTATGATCGACATACATGATTTTTTATACAAAATAATTATATTAAGGGAACTACTGATCCAAACCCCTTTATAATGACAGAAAACAATAATTTTTTATTTGATAAAATATATTTTTATTAAATTTTATTCGTATCAACTCAAAAGTTTTTAATTGATTCCTTTGTGAATAATAAATCAGTGCTTGAAATTTGAATGATGGGAGAGTTAATAATTTTTTTGTTTTCGAATTTCTCAAAATCTATAAGGAACATATATATCCCATCAAAAGTATATTAAAATTAATCTTAAAAAGTTAGGATATGAAAACACTAAAAGTATAAGCTCTCCAATTAGTACCTAAAATACCCTTGATCATGATGAAGATTGGAAAATAGTAGATCAAACATCTTTTAGAGGTAAGATAGGATGTTTAATATACTTAACATCTATCCATATAGATATAATTTTTTAGTATGATTATGTTTAAGATATAAATCTAATAAAATATAATCCCATTTAAAAGTAGTGAAAATATTTTTTCACTAATTAAAGGGAAAACAGGACTTATGACTTTTCTATTCTTCTAGAAGTGATTTTATTTTAATTTTTTTTGGATTCTCGATTTTGTGATTATGGAATAGATAGGAAAATTATATCTTGATATTCTTATTTCATAATTGATTTATTAGTTCATTGGTCATGTAAAAAACAATATTATATATATCATTCAACTACTGAAGCAGAATATGTGGTAGTTGGATGTTTTTTGTTCAAGTGTTGTGGATACAACACACACTCACAAATTATGACATGAGTTTAACTAAAACTCAATTACATTGTGTTAACACTATAACCATAGACTTACGAAAAACATTTCACATCACTCTCAAGCAAGGAACATATATATTATGAATCACTTTATTAGGGATCAGACACTTAATGGAGATATTATATTACATTTTATGAGAATGTAAGAACAACTTGCAGATATTTTTTCAAAATCATTACCTTTAGACAGATTTCAATACATTAAACAAAAATTAGGAATGATATATGTAAATTAATTATTTATATCAACTTTTTGTTGAATTAATATCCTAAAATTTTGATACTCATTTTCATAGGAGATGTATTTCTATTCTTTCATTTAAATTTCCTTTTCAAATTTTTCTATCATTTCCTAACTTTTTTTAGAACCTAAATGTTTTTGGAACCGATGTTTCCAAATATGACCTTTAATGTACTAAAAAATATTTCTAAGAACAACATATGTTATTTTTTCCTACGTATATTCTTTTAATTACATTTATACTTTTTGGTTTTCCAACCATATTTTAAGAATATTTTATTCGATTCATCTTTCATTAAATATTATTATTTTCTTTAAAACGTCATTATATAAGAATCTAAATCCTTCTTTAGTAATAACATAAATTTTTATATCATATCAATATAATCTAAAAAATGTTTTGACCTGGGAAGATGAACCATCACCTCAATACCTATATAATGGGACCCTCAGCATCACATCTCACATTGGTTTCCAAAGAATTAGTTCTTGGGCTCTGTATCACATCAAATCCCCAGATACAACTCTTAAAACTATATTTTTAGCTCCTAATTTCACTATAAAGGTCTTCTCAAAATCTAATGTCTTCTCATAATGAAACTAAATAATGGATAATCCTTATATAATTGTTTGTACCTTAGAATTTCATCTCTATTTTTCAGTCTCTCAAAAGGAAAAATAATCAATCTTAATGTATAGTAAAGTATTGCTGTTTTAAAGGAAAATAATCCATAACCATTTTATGCAGATCGTATAATATAATTTTATTCAAAAGTTCAATCTTTTTAAATAAAGATAGGAAAAGATATGTTTCAGTTCATGAGTTATATAAGTACCTACTCTTTATCGTACAAGAATTCCTAATGTGTTTTTGAGATAACTTATGATAGAGAGGAATGCATATGTTCACATAGGATTACAGATGAAGAAATATCATTTGATAATGTTATGGTAATGGAATTCTTATGACTTCAGGGAGTGAAGAAACCTAAGATCTATAATATCTCACCAAACCACATGATAATGGCCCTTTGGATGTAAGAACTCATGATTACAATAAAATGGAAAAATGAAACCATAAAGATCTAAGACATCTTAATGATTAATTTTCTGGTAAATCTCAGAGAGATTAACATGAGGAAGTATATCCTCTTCATGATCAGAAATAAAAAAAATGGAACAATGAAGCCTCATATTATAATGTATCCATCCATCTTGTCCAAACTCATTTTTTTCTTCCTATAAACATGCAATGTTCCTTGACAGTTGAAGCCTACGACAATAAGAAATATGTTTTTAATTGATAAAGCCCTAAAGGGAATTAATTTTGGCTTCAATTTCAATACATTAGAGTTTGATGACCTTACTAGAAATGAATACAAAGTTGAAGACATCTTCAAATCTGGACACAATAAAAAGAAGGCCTAAGCAGTATAACCCCAAAAAACTACTCAAGCCCCTAAAAATGCATCTTTAAATCCTAATACAAATAAAAAAACCTTCTTATATGAATTATTTTTTAAATAGAGATATTATAAAAGATAAATAAAATCAAGGGAACCTATTTTTTTTGAATAGATCCTTTTAATGGTAAGGAATAAAAAATTCAAACATATGAAGAACATGAGAAAATAATGATAAGAGAAGAAGTTGAAGAAGAAAATTTCAGACACTAAAATTATCCAAGCCTTGATGAGTGACACGGGGAAAGCCTCTAAACAAATTCAATTATCAAAATCTTTCTTACAAGATCTTGATATTACTCTAACACCAGTAATAGAGACTCTGATACAGAGTAAGGGAAATAATGTTGTTTCATTTCCAACATTGATATGTAAAGAAAACTCCTAACAAGAAGGAAAAACCAATGAATAAGAAAAATGTGAAGATGAAATAAAAATTCATTAAGAATCTTATAATGAAATAAAAATTAATTATGAATCTTATAATGAAATCCAATCAAAAAAAAATTCAATAAGAACCTCATAAGCATCCTTTGAAGGTCCCAGAGACAGTAGAAGCTGATGGGTGGAAGTGCCGACTAGGATGTTTTTCATTAGTAATGATCAATCAGGGGTCAACATGATGATAAACGCCAGTCTCTACGAATCGAATCACAAAAATGTACAAAGAAAAGTTCTTAGAAACATAAATGAAATATCATCACATATTGATTATAATTAATTTAATTAATTGACCAAAAGTAACTTTTATGGCATTATGTCATCATTGATATTTCTGGTCATGTTTCAAGGTGAATCGTTGTTGCATCGCAGAAGCCAAGTATTGACTTCCTCTAGCAGTGATCGAGATGTGTAGTACATATCTTTGGACTTCACCAAAGGAATCTTCGGGTGCTATCATGGAGAATCTTTTCCTTGCGTTGTCTACCTTAGATCGCCTTAATCCGATATAGGTGGATCTCTCTTGGTCTTAAGAGTGTTCTGGGATGACAGAGTTCCTTCGGTCTTGAGATAATTCTCTATAATTGATGTGCACAACGATTCTCATAGGAAAATAGTTGGGGATTTGAGGATATTTATAATCATGTTTTAGGTTGTAGAGTTATGATAATAAATAAACACGGTACGTGTTTTATTTATTTCATTAACTCTTTTGAAAACCCTATGTGGAGTCATTAATTCCATAACATGTGCCCACACTGAATATAATAAATATCATTTAATAAAATGATATTATTTCCTAAAAATCCTGACTGGAAAAACTACACGGTGTGTAATCATAAATACACGGCGTTTAATTGATTTTCACTGAAAACTATATAGCGTTTACATTCAATGTGCATGGCATTTATATCTTGTTTTAATTTATTCATTTCTTTTACAAGATGAAAATTAAATGGCGTGTAAATTCAACAATACATGTCATGTAATTCTCTTCAAAATAAAAACTACACAGCATGTAATCATTAGTACATGGCGTGTACTTATTTTCAAAATTAAAACTACAGGGCGTGTAATCATTAATACACAGTGTGTCATTGTTTTATTTTAGTCCTCCACCAACATTAAAACAATTTAGGATTCCTTGAATAATTATTAAACCATGTATGAGAATAATCTTTATTCTACATGAGATACATGGATTCACTTAGTGTGTGACCCTCTAGGACTCTTTCTCGTTGGCATTATGCGGTCTTTCATAAAGTCCAAGATTACTATCTAGCAACGGGTTAAGGCACCCATGGGAAAGAAGATGGTGCCACATTGACGTGTCACCTCATATGAATGATTACCATGTAATTTAATCCCTTTTTCTCAATATCTCATCAAACAGGGTTCATGGAAGTGTCATAAACCTATATGCTTGATCTTTCATTCTTTGACTTCCAGAAATAAACTTGTCATGATACCATGGCCATGGAATTTGTTTCATAGTTCTATTTCAATGAAAGGGCCCGAGATATTTTCATTCATAAATATGGAAGGGACAAATCCTTCCTCGACATATCCATTAACAACATGTCATTTGTGACACACCCAACATACTGTACTTCCAACCAACTGTATTCATGAGGGTTTTATTCAGTAAATCTATGTTCTCAAGTTATGACATGAGTTAATGATAATCTTTTATTCTAAGGACCATTACACACGCTCATAGATAACAATGTTTGATGACACAAAAACATGCAGAATTGCTACTAGCGAGTATGTTATCATAATCTCCAATCTTGGAGATTACCATGTGCAAACTCCATGAGAGAAAGTCTCATCTTCTTACGAGTACTCGCACATGACTTTTCGTATACTATGTGTCCAATCAAAGTATGTCATCCAACCGTAGAACTTTAGTTAAAAATATTGTTATAGAATTTCAAGGTTCTCCTTGTAGTAGGGTTCTTCCATGACCTTATCAATGCAACAAATATTTACGAACATTATTAAATTATAGTCATGTAGAATGATGAACAATATATAATAAGTGTACATTCATGTAATCAATGTACAAAATAGTTGGTTCTCAGGACACCAAACCTTATAAACTCCCACTTGGACTAGAGCCAACTGCATACAACATTTAGTCCACTAGACATCACATGATGATCATGTTTCTACTGAGTGAAGGCTTTAGTCAAGGGGTCTGCCAAGTTGTCATATGTGGAAATACTACATAATGAAACTTCACCTCCCTGGGAAAAATACCTCAAGAAATGATACTTCCGAAGTATGTGATTTGTCCGCAGATGTGACCATGGCTCTTTTTCAAGTGCCACTGTTGCAGTATTATCACAATAGAGTGTGATATGATATTTACTTCTAGGTACTACGTCCAGATCATGGATAAAGTGTCATATCCATACTTCTTCTTGAGCTAAATTAGAAGCTGAAATATACTCGGACTCTGCTATAGAATCTGTAACTACACCTTGCTTTGAGCACTTCCAGCTCACTACACCTCCATTAAAACTGAAGATGTATCCATTATGAAACTTCATTTCATCATTATTATTCTAGAAAATAGAATCTACGTTTCCTCTGATTACTAGTTTCACATCGCCTCCATAAACCTGGAACGTATCCTTAGTATTCCTCAGATACTTAAGGATGGTCTTGACATGCATCCAATGGCGGTCTCCTAGTCCAGCTTGTTATCTCCCTACCCCACTTAATGTGTAAGCAACATCTAGCCTTGTACGTAGCATATCATACATGACTGACCCAATTGTAGATTCGTAAGGGATCCTTGCGATTTTCTTTTGTTCCTCATGTGTCTGAGGGAACATTTTCTTGGAAAGATGAATGCCATGTGACACTATAAACAATATCTTCTTGGACTATTCCATACTAAGTATCATTAGTATATTGTCAATGTATGTACTTTGACTCAAGACTGGCATTCTCTTGTATCTATCATGATGGATCTTGATCCCATGAATATATAAAACCCCACCCATGTCTTTTATAGAGAAGCCTTTATCCAACCTTGCCTTAACTCACTGTAAGACAGGTACTTCATTTCCAATTAGTAATATGTCATCAACATATACTATTAGGAAAACTGCAGCACATCCACTAAACCTTTTGTATAAACAAGGCTCACATTCATTCTTAATAAATCCAATTTTTGTTACGGCTTCATTAAAACAAATGTTCCATGACCTTGATGCTTGCTTTAATCCATAAATGGATTTCTGCAACTTTCATACCTTGTTGGCATCCATTGGAGTCACAACCCTGTCAGGATGTGTCATGTATACATCTTTCAAGAGGATCATGTTATCGAATGATATTTTGACATCCATTTTCCAAATTTCATAGTCATGGTAATCAGCAATGTCTAGAAAGATTCTAATTGATTTTATCATCGCAACTGTTGAAAAGGTTTCATCATATTCAATTCTGTGATGCTATCTAAAAACTCTTGCAACTAGTCATGCCTTATAGGTTCTAACTTTCCCCTCAATTTCCAGTTTATTCTTTAACATCCATTTATTACCAATAGGATTTACATCAACTAGAGAATCTACTTAATTCTAGACATGGTTTTGGTACATGGAATCCATTTCAAAATTCATGGATTATGGCCACTTGGCAGCATTTGTTCCTTCAACTGCTTCTTTGTAGGTAAGAGGATCATTATTTTCAACCAATAATGAGTCATCGTCCTCGGTGAAAAGAAAACAATATCATTCTGGTTCCCTTACCTCTCTCATGCTCCTATGCAGTTCTTGTGTCTCTCGAATATATTGTTCTTCCACAGGGCTTTGTGGAATTTGTTCTTGTACCAACTCCTGTGTATCTTGATCCTTGACTTCATCGAATTCTATCTCGCTCCCACTATCTCTTTTGGTTATGTGCTACCTCTCAAGGAATATGGAATGTCTTGCCACTATAACCTTTTATCTGAGGGGTAGTATAGGTAATAACCCCTTGCTTCCTTGGGATATCCTATAATGATACACTTTTTGCCTCCAGGTGCATGTTTTTTACCTGAAGAGGCCTTAACAAATGCTTCACAAACCCAAAATTATAAATTTGATAACATGGATTTGCGTCCACTCTATAACACATATGGAATACATTTATCGATTTAGATCATATTTGGTTTAGTATGTGTGTTGCTGTTTGTAATGCATATCCCCAAAAGGATAATGGTATACTCGCATGCCTCATCATTGATCTCACCGTGTCCAAAAGGGTGTGGTTCCTCTTTTCACATACACCATTCCACTGAGGCGTATAAGGAGGAGTGAGTTGAGATATATTCCCAATCTCACGTAATAAATCAATGAAGTCCTGATTAAGATATTCTCCTCATTTGTCTGAGTAGAGTTACTTAATATTCATACCAAGCAGGTTCTCAACTTCATTCTTGTATTCTTTGAACTTATCAAAAGAATTTGACTTATACCTCATTAAGTAAATATACACATATCTTCTAAAATCATTAGTAAAAGTTATGAAGTACAAGAACACACCCCTTTCTTCTACTAGAAATGGTCCACAAACATCTGTGTGAACTAATTATATAAGCTCTTTATCCCATTCACCTTTCCCACTAAATGGAGGTTTGGTCATTTTGCCTTGTAGACACACATTACATACGCCAAGTTTTTTATGTTCAAAAGAATCTAAATACCCATCTTGATGTAATTTTTTAAAAAATTTCTCATTTCATGACCTAGATGGTGATACCAATGTTGGGTGCGGAATGAATTATGTGAATTTACATTGTCATCGATTTCCATTACTTGGTTTTTGTAGTCTAACACATAAAATCCATTATATTAATGTGCCCTAACAAAACAAATTCTATCTTTATAAAAGTAGCAGCATTCATTTCAAAACATGAATATAAATCCATAAGTATCTAATATGGAAACTTGAAACATTGTTTTTCATAATAGAAGGAACATAATAAAACCCCTTTAACACCATGATCATTCCAGTTGGCAATGTGATCCTGTAGTCCCCGACCGCTACAACAGCAAGTCTGGCTCTGTGGGTTGCTCATAGATCTACCTCCCCTCGATCAATATTCATGAATATACTTGGTTCATGTATTTGGATACATATGTTATCACCACAAGATTTATATAACACCGAATTTTTAGAATCAGATATATTGAATTCTATGACAAGCGCACCTGAAGAATCCCATTCCATCCTTGGTTGGGTGCAATATTTCTTCCATTGGCCCTTCTTGCTACATGCATAACAAACATCATCATGTTCTCTTTCCACCCATTTGATCTTTCTTTTCATGAAATTCATTGAATAATCCTTGGGCTTAATACTCTTCTCCTTCCCTTTCCTTTTATTCACCCTATGGATAGAAGGATTTTTAAGCTTTATATCATTGTCCACTTGGCGAATAAGGATAAGAAGATCATATAGAGATTTCTCAATGTAGTTCTTATTCAAATTTACAAAAATGCTAGAGAATCTTTGGAGGAGTGATGCAAGAATGAGATTGGTACCTAGTTCCTCGGAGAGTTTAAATCCTAGAACCTCCAAGCATTTAATGTATCCAATGAGCTTTGCTACATGTGGCTCGGTTGGGGCACCCTCTCTAAGCATGATCTGAAATAGTGCTTTGGGTATCTCAAACCTTTCATGACTTACTCTCTCCTGGTATGGACCACAGAGGTGGTCGAGCATTTTGTAGGCATCCATGTCTTCATGATATTTCATGAGCTCACTAGACATTGATGATATCATCAAACATTGAACATCGAGTGAATCGTTCAAATGTTGATCATATATCAGGAAATATTTACCACTCACCCCTTGGGTAGGAGAATCCGGATTTGAGGACTTCAACATGTAAAACATTCGTTCATGTCATAGCATAACCCGAAGGCGCCTAAACCATTCCTAAAAGCTACTTCTGGTGATGATATTTTCTTTGTCCCGAATTTATCGCAGAGAAAATGTGGTTGATGAGCTTATCATGTTGATTCTACAATTTTAAAAGAGCATATTTATTAGTAACTTTTGATTAAATTTTATGAATTTATTAACTCTCCCACTATTTTATCAAGTCCAAATGGCCCTCACCATTGAACTCTAAATATCAAATTTCTTTGGCATTCTAGTGAAAAAGATCCATATTCGCTTTCGTATGACCCTAACAAGGGTTTGACACACTATTTGAAGGTATTTAGGTAGGTAGGTCTTTTCCATATGTGAGATTACAGTTCCTCGATATGTTTAGTGGACTCCCCAATCCAGAAATCTGGAAATTTATTTCCTCAACACTTGCCTCCATTTCACAATAAGTCTAGAAAGGGCTACTCATCTTGATGAAAAATGTTTAAGTCATCCAGAAACATTCATAAGAGCTTCCTTTATAAAAGTAATTGTCCCAACAAGGGTTGGTCAAAAAAATAGTTATATTAATTCTTACCCTTAATCAAGTAATGGAAGGCTTGGTCTGACTTAATATGGTATTTGAGATATTTTATTCTTTATGTGTAGTTTTTTATTATCACATTACTGTTAATATTAAGTTATGATTGCTTAAGATATTAACCGTGTTCTGATAATGTTTACACATAGTCCGGTTTTTATTTTTTTGCATCTTTGTATGCTTGTTTGTTTCATTAATTAGGAGACCAAGACAACACATGCATAATAAATAAACCATTCAATTAGACAGAAATTAAATAAGATGGAGTGATCTTGAGCTTCTATTTTTTTAGCTAATTTAGCGGTTTTGACAAGCTAAACCTGACCTAGGGAAAACACCTTGAACCCGATGGTGTGTGTTTTTTCGCACCTATCTATCAACCATTGTATCATCTTAGGTTGGTTTTTCCTCAGCTTCGGATTTTGAATCGTCTCCACTGGCTTGGGAGATCCTCCATTAGATGGGGTTTAAATTAATGAAACCATGTGCACACATGCCCTACATTTTATTTGAAGAAGGCTCGCAGGCCAAAAAATTTAAATTAAAAAAATTTAAATGAAACCATACACACATACAATTTTTATTTGGTCTATATCATGATCATCCGTACCATGTAACGACATTCACGCATATTTAGAATTCAAATTCTTTTAATCGTTCTATTATTTAAGCTAATTCACTCTTGAAATTAATTAATTATGATATAATAATTAATCAATTAATTATCAGAAATTCCTTTATGAATTTACTTGAGATTATTCTCATCCATATTCCTTGTATAGGTATTTGTATTTTTGGAGGAAACCTGGTGAAACTCCATTTCTAGAAAGTACACTATGTGTAGTATATATTAAACAATGTGTATTTTAACCCTTTATCCAATGTACAGTCCAGGGGCATTGGTGGGTTTTTTGTACTATGGAAATTTTTGAGTACATGGAATGTAGATTAATCTAACACGATGTGTACTAACTTGTTACCTGGTTATTGCCCTGGAAATCACATGTACGTGAAAAACGAATTCTCCATGAACACGGTTTTTCTCCGGTGCTAGATCAGACTACATGGCATGTTGATTCAACATACACGCCGTGTATTCCAGTTCCCACGTGCCATTCATTTCTAGTCAACACTGGGTAAAAAATACGTAGGTATAATAAATTAAAACTGCATGGTTTGGCGGACCAGTACTGGTTCATTGAACTAAAGTACATGACATGTAGTTTTCACTACATGCTGTGTATTCTTGTATTGTACAGACAGACAGAGTGGCTCCTCTAGATGTGTTCCTCATTTTTAATTTAATAAAAATTAAAATAAAAGTTTTTTTCTGTGACATGAATCGAGAAATAAAAGAGGAAGAACAAATATCATTCATTCAATTTTATAGAAAATTTTATCTTGAATTGAATCCAATATGAATGCTTAAATTATCAACGAAAATTAAATAACTATAATCAACATTTTGAGTCCCTCTAATACCACTTGAAGGTCCCGGGTGTAGTGGAATATCATGGGTGGATGTGCCCACATGGCTTTTTTTCAGTAGTAAATATCATTTCGGGATCAATAAGATAATAAACAATAGTTTCCATGAATCGAATCACAGAAATAGACAATAAAATGGTCTCAGAACCATAATGGAAAGATTGTCACATGTTGATTATAATTAATCTAATTAATTGTCAAGAAGTACCTTTTATAGAGTTCTTTCTTTATTGATATTTTTGATCACGTTCCAAGGTGATTCGTCATTTCATCATTATAGAGACCCATAGATTGATATACATGGACATTACATCACTTTCACAGAATACTTAATACATAACAACAACTAACAATAAGGACCGTAATATTTTAGGGTCTTTGGAAACTCGGAACATAATCTTCTAATCATGGTGAAAGATCTTCAACATATCCCATAAAGATATTCCCATGTTGTTTTCCTACATAAAATATTTCTTTATATCCTGGGGAAAAGAAAACATATAAAGGGTGAGCTCAAATTCTCATTAAGGGTAAGCATGGACAAAATAAAACAAACCATATAGATTTGAGCTTCAAAACATGAACATAATATTTAAACATCAAAATCATGAGCAATGACATAAAACATGGTAGTACGTAAGGTATAGATTATAATGGAACATCAATCATGATAAAATAGCATTGTAATAAAGCATGTAATTGTGAAAACCATTAATCACATGTTATTATTTCCATAGTATCCAAGTAATTGCTACTATGACCATCTTAGTGGACAAAGTCCCTTTCTGAATCGAGTTCACTCCTCATTCCAGTCCTTTATCACTGAACCAGATTAACTTACCATTCCAGCCATGTCTTTCTCATGAGATATAAATCCTTACCCAATGCATTGGATGTAGATATAGGTCCCACCCATCTCATAATGAAATCATTTTTACTTGTTCCACAACATAAATGTAAAACATTCATTATAACCCAAAGAATAAAATGGGTTTCATAAACATCATCCCATCATCACATAATCCATATAAAAGAAATGGATATTATTTCATTATAAGAAAAGTGAAACCATGTAAATCATAAAGACATTATACTTGAAACATACACATATTAAATAATGTCATATTACATGGAAAATGGTTTTTATAAAACATGCGAAATGAATTATTGAGGAAAATATCATTTCTTTTTCAAAATAATTTTCTTTTCCAAAAAGAATGACATGAAATTTGAAAATAAAATGATTTTATTGAAAATAGTCATGAAATATAATAGAGTAAGATTCATTAAAATAATCCGTTATAAAACCGTAAAAAATATGTTCATGCTGTATAAGATAAAAAAACATTATTCTGGTACTTTTTTCGGAAACTCCAAAAAGTACCTTGTATGGTTTTCAAAAGAAATATTCCTTCCATATGATGTGGTGAAAGTAAAAAAATGGTAAAAATGACTTTTAACATACATGTAAGAAAAGTAAACATTGTATGAAAACATTTTGAGAACATATGGACATGGATGATAAACATAACCCCAGTAAATACATACGAATAAACAATCTCAGATAAGAATGAGATTGGAATAATTATCCCTTACCTTAGGTCTGATATGCTTCGTACGTATCCGAACCTCCTGTATAATGATTTAAATAATGTCATTACAGAATAATATTGATTTTTATGATATCATATATGGTTCACTTATGACTTTATATTACCCTTTCTTTTGTAAGTTCCATGTTAAAGCAGTGTTTTGGGTAAAATCATTTTATTTATCGTACGTGTTTGGACTTGTTGTTCTTGATATTATTATTACATATATCATGATTTACTTACTTACAGAATGTAAATCATGTATTATATGTCATATATATATTCAGTATATATATATATATAATAGATATATAACTGAAATGAAATATACCGTTCATGGAGACGGTAGGCCGTACGTACACATGAACACTATTTTTGTTTCCTTATTGAATTAAAAGAAATTAAGTAAATGAAAAATATATTTACATAAATCCAGTATCATTATTATGTAATATATTTCATTATTATTTATTATATATACTTTATAATCATACATGAATGGTTAATCATGGAAAATGAATCTCATCGCATTCATGGAGACGGTAGTCCGTACGTACGCGCGAGCGATGATATCATTCCCATGATCATGGAATTGTATTAAAGTGAATGTATAATATTTCATAATCAATATCACTTTACAATAATTATATATTCTTATTTATTTACACCATTATACCCATCCACGTAAGGTGGTGGTGGAAAACAGATTACACCACGGTGGGGAGACGATATTCTGTACGTACGCATGCGTGGCGATTTCGTTTCCAAAGGATGGATAGTAGATGAAATTTGGTTGTTTCGAATTTATAATAACATCTCAGTTTATGAGTGATACTGATGTTATTAATTTATGGTGAAACAAATAAAGAAGAAGAAGTATAAGAAGAAATAAATTGGAAAAAATCAATAAAGGATATAACCTCTTCTTTGACGTGCCTATTCTTATCCTCCTCTAATGGAACTAGGGGTTGTCTTTTGAGGAGACTAGAACCTCTTAAATGTTTCTAGGGAAGATTATAAGAAAAATTGGTAGGTTTTGGCCGAGATTCAAGGCTCAAAAGGGTGTGAAGAGAAGAGGGAATGGGTGCCCTTTTTATAAGGGAAGAGAGGGGCACTCTAGGAAAAACATAAACTATTATTTTATAATAAAGTCATATTCTGTTTATAATAGCTCAAAATTAATTTATTTAGAAGCTAAAGTGGGGATGGGTTGAAATCCTATCATCCAATAGGTTTTAGACAAGTTTAGGTTACTATTTTAACCTTATCATTTAGGTTTAACTCTAAGTTATATAATTAAAATTTTACCGTGTCTTCTTGTTTTCTTACTCTATATTGTTAATAAATGTTCTATAAAAAGACAGACGAACCCCAAGTGGTTTATAATTAATATATATAACTTTATCTAAGTCATCTGGCTGACCATAGATTTTTAGGAATATAATAACAATTAATAATATAATATGTGTTTTAAAAACTATTTTATGTCAATTTTGACACTATTTGTTAATTGATTTTTGGGAAACTTATAATAGAATGATTAGTTCGAAAAAAGTTAATTATATAAATACTAACATTTCATATTAACCTAAAAAAATAGTTTAATTCATAAAAAGTCTAAAATTACATTTATTTTTGTATTTATAATTAAAATTATTTTAATATTTCATTATTTAGGTAATTACAGCATCACCATTGTGTCATAAATAAATTACATTATTTAATATCTAGATATTATAAATAAAATACCATTAGGTAGGAAATATTATTATCTTTCTAATGAATATTTATAGTCGAATTTATATTATGTATAACCATATATTAAAAATGTTTTAGTTATTAAACATTGATTTTAACCATTTTAACTCTTCATCAAATAAAATAACAATAAATGTCTTAATCCAATCCAAGTGGACCTAAAGGGTAATATTTTTTTCCTAAGGTTGTTTTGGGTCGAATTAAAATTTTCCAATAGAATTTGGACATGTGTTAGGGTAATAGTATTATCATTTTTACCCTTAATTACCCTATTTACTTTTAACCATGGTAAATAAAAGTAAAAAGTTACTATTCACCAAATATTCTTTTTATCTTATTGAACAAAATTTTACTCCTTCAAATTAACCATGTCTCTCGAATTTTCGAAATTCCACTCACAGAAGTGGTAACATTAAGTTTTATGTAAATTTTCAAATTCTCCTAGGAGGTGGGTAAAAGACGGTGAAAAGTTCAATAAAATTTTTATATATCTAAAATTGTTATAAAATTACTCCAATGAATTACATTGAACTTATATAGGAATTATGTATCAATTTTTACATAAAATAATTTTATATAAAATACATAATTATTTAAATAAAATTTGGGTTTTAAATAGTAGCCTATTGTTTTAACTATTCATAAAAAATTGAAAGTTTTCAGAAAAATACCGAAACTTCACCCTATGATAAATTCGATATTCCGAATCTAAAAATAAGGCCCATATAGAATGATAAAATCTATAAAATTTCAAAAAGTGGGTATTAATATTCATAACGGCTAGTTTATATAACATATCGTTGTTTAGCGAAACTTGGTATTGCGTACAACACACACAATCGGGGAAGGTCACGATTGCGTGTAATGCAAGCCAAGTCAGTGATTCATGTAGTGAAGGATCCTTTTGGTATTTCATACAAAACAAGACATCAAGGAAATTAAAAAAATATTTTTCATAAAATCTCAGGGTGTTACAATCTACCCCCCTTAAAATAAATTTCAACCTCGAAATTTGTCGGGGTTATAAATGGTTTACTACTCGAAAGCTTCTTTAATAGAAACCCACATCATAAAACGGAATACAAAAACATATCTTTTAAAAACTAAAGAATGAAACGTAATGGTATCCCAAATAAACTAATCACTAGGATTGCACATAGGAGAACATAAGTGAAAATATAGATATGGAAGATAAATCTAACCATCATGTTCTGATGGAGAGTGGTAGAGAACACGAATATGAAAAATACAACAATCAAAAAGAAATAAATTTTTGATGATCTAAGGTACCATCTTATTCATCAGATATAAGGGAACTAGGACAACATTTTTCATTTTCAAGATCATTTCCCTAAAGTTGAAGAATTTGAATTAGAAGAAATACTTAGTTTATTTCTGTATAATTTCACAGTTGTTCGTGCCATGAACAATTTCAACTTCATCTCTTAAATAAATGAAGTTGAATTTCTCTTCCGTGAAGTATAATCAGATCATGCGATAGAATGATAGGTCATTACATCTGTCTCAAACATATGGTTAGAAAAATATATCAAATATACATAAGTCCATCAATGATGAGGTTAATCATATATGATTCCAAAAATGGACTTATACATCATCTATCATATTTCATAATATAAAAAAACTAGTTTCCTCTAACCAGGGACTTCCTGTAGTCCAATGGTAGGTGATAATGGCATGTCCCACATCAGTTGTGGTTTCTATTCCCGAAACCATGTCCGACGTGACGAGTTGTCGCCCGTCCTGTAGGTTTTCACTTTTTCTAAAACTACACTATTTTAGCATTCCATCGAAAAGAGTTCTATCCTTAAAAA
Source organism: Viscum album (assembly GCA_963277665.1). Classification (NCBI taxonomy): domain Eukaryota; kingdom Viridiplantae; phylum Streptophyta; class Magnoliopsida; order Santalales; family Viscaceae; genus Viscum; species Viscum album. The sequence continues at coordinate 618,517,417 of OY728148.1, read as the reverse complement.
GTACTAACTTATGTCCAACATAATTCATTCCAATCTTTAGGCTTATCTAAAATACTTCTGTCCACGATCATAGTATAATGAAAACAATTACTAGAAATGTCATATACCGATCATGTGAATACCATCATTTATCCCCCATATATCATATGATATTTCTTGTGGGTCACATTCCAAACATGTGAATTCATTAATCATGTATTCTCTTGAAACATAAATTACCATAGAACCTTAGTGAAACCATGAATTCGATAAAAATTTAACTCTTTTCACATACCAAAATCCCAAAAATTCTATATACTCAAACCATTATATCACATTATCCATACAACAGTCATGAGCACAATAATACTATCAATCTTCTCATTATCTCTTTATCCCTTCATTATGCACATATCATCTACTTTCCAAAAATATAACATTCATTTTTCATGGTAATCGGTACCATATAATTATTGATAACCAATATATAGATATTCCAAAATTCAATGATACCATAAGATGATACTAATTTGAGATCCCATTACATAAACACATAATCATTCCACAACATCATTATCATACTAAACATCACAAATAGTGATCGCATGTGACTTCCCATTATCCTTTTCCTTGAGAGGTTTCTCACGTTGATCAGCATTAACCCAATCATTATGGTATTGATTAGTATAATGCCCCATTTCCTTGCACTTGAAGCATTGAAGTGTTGGTGGTGCATTCTCTGCAGTCTTTTCTTTATTCACATCATTAGAATCCATGTTTCCATTACTTCGACACTCATCTACTAGATAGCCATCTTTCCCACACTTAAAACATTTTCTAGTCCATTTAAGACAATCTCTACCATGCTTCTTCCCACACTTTAATCATAAAGAAAAATTCATCTTCTTTTCACCATTATTCTGAGATTCCTCCTTGAACTCCATCTTTCTTTTCATGTCAAAACCATGAGAAGGATATGTAACACCAACTTTCATTTCTTCCTTGATAGCACAATGCACAATTTCTTCATAGCTATTGAAGTCTCTTATTGCTAATGCCCTTCGAAGACTTGGTTTTAAGCCACTAAAGAATCGATCAACTTTACTTTTAGGTTGGCTAATAAATCCAGATGCATACCTTGCAAGCCTTGTAAATTTCGCTTCGTATATACCAATAGATTCATCATCCTTTTTCTTATACTCAAGGAGCTCCTTTTCCATCTTTGTTCGATGAATACGAGGGAAGTACTTATTGAAAAACATGTTCTTGAACTCGTCCCATTCCATGGATGCAATTTCATCTTGGGGCCTTGTATTCTCAATTAGAATCCACCACTGGTCTGCTTCACCTTCTTAATGGTAAACAACCAAAATTACTTTTTCATGCTATAAAGAGAAATGTATGGAAAATATATTCTCAATGATACTGACCCATTGTTCAACAATAATTGGATCAGAAGACCCACTGAAAGAAGTTGGTCGTTGCCTTATGAATGACTCAATAGAATATTGTTCCCTTCTCTGCTCATTCGGATGTACATAATGATTCATATATGGTTTAAGTATAGTAATAATAATTTTCAATCCATTTCCAATAACATTTGGTTTTTAAGGGGGACAACCATTTTATTTTCCATTACATTGATCAACATGGTTCCTTCGGGTTCCAGCCATCGTCTAAAACCCAAAAAGAATAGTGTGAGAGGTAAAAATCATGCTAGGGAAAACAACATAATAAAGGGGGAGTACATTAAATATCTAAAATCTTAGGTTTAATTATAATATCATTACCATAATTCTATGACTATAAACTATAGTTATACTTAGCCTTAGGGACATCCCTAGACATACCTTAGAAATATCTCTAGGGATCTCCCTAAAGTTCTCGAATCATAGTTTCCAATGGTTGACTAATCCTTTCCTCTGATACCAACTATAGAGACCCATAGAATAATGTACATGGACATTACATTACTTTCATAGAATACTTAATACATAACAACAACATACACCAAAGGACTGTAATAGTTTGGTGTCTTTGAAAACTCGGAACATAATCTTCTAATCATGGTGAAAGATCTTCAACATCTCCAAGAAAGATCTTCCCCTTTTGTTTTCCTACCTAAAACCTTTTTTTATATCCTGTGGAAAAGAAAACATATAAAGGGTGAGATCAAATTCTCAGTAAGGGTAAGCATGGGGAAAATAAAACAAACCATCTAAATTTGATCATCAAAACATAAACATAATATTTAAACATCAAAATCATGAGCAATGACATAAAACATGGTAGTATGTAAGGAATAGATCATAATGGAACATAAATAATGATAAAATAGTATAGGGATATTGAATGTAATTGTGGAAACCATTAAGCACATGTTATGATTTCCATAGCAGCCAAGGCATTGCGGCCAAGACCATCTTAGTGGACAAAGTCCCTTTCTGAATCAAGTTAACTCCTCGTTGCAGTCCTGTATGAGAGAACCAGATTAACTTACCATTCCAGCCATGTCAATATCATGAGATATAAATCATTACCCAGTGCATTGGAGGTAGATATAAGTCCCACCCATCTCATAATGAAATCATTCTTACTCTTTCCACAAAATAAACATAAACCATTCATCATAACCCAAGGAATAAAATGGGTTTAATAAACATCATCCCATCATCACATAATCCATATCTAAGAAATGGATATCATTTAATCATAAGAAAAGTGAATCCATGAAAATCATAGAGACATTATATTTGAAATATATGCATATTAAATAATTTCATCTTCTATGGAAAACAATTTTGATAAAACACCTGAAATGAAATCTTGAGGAAAATATCCTTTCTTATTCAAAATCATTTTCTTTTCAAAAAAAATGTCATGCAATTTTAAAAGAAAATCATTTTGATGAAAATAGTCATGAAATATTGTAGAGTAAGCTTCATGAAAATAAGGCGGTATAAAACCGTAAAAATCCGTTCATGTCGTATAAGTTAAAAAAACATTCTTCTCATACTTTTATCGGAAAAGTGAAAAAGTATCTTGTACGGTTTTCAGAAGAAATATTCCTTCCATGAGATGTGGTACAAGTAAAAAAAGGTAAAAATGTCTTTTAACGTAAATGGAAAAAATCTAAACATTGTATGAAAACATTTTGCGAACATATGGACATGGATGATAAACATAACCTCAGTATATACTTACGAATAAACAATCTCGGATAAGAATGAGATTGGAATAATTATCCCATACCTTAGGTATGATATGCTTCTTATGTATACTAACCTCATGTATAATGATTTAAATAATTTCAATGACTTATTACAGAATCATATTCATTGTTATGATATCATATATGGTTCACTTATGACTTTATATTACCCGTTCTTTTGTAAGTTCCATGTTAAAGCAGCGTTTTGGGTAAAATCGTTTTATTTATCGTACGTGTTTGGACTTGTTATTCGTGATATTATTATTAATTATATCTTTATTTACATACTTCAAGAATTTAAATTATGATTTATATATCATATATATATTCAGTATATATATATATAATAGATATAGAAATGAAATGAAATAACCGTTCATGGAGACGGTCGGTCAGACGTACACATGAACGTTGTTTTTGTTTCCTTATTGAATTAAATGGAAATAATTAAATGAGAAATATATGTACATAAATACAATATCAATATAATGTATTATCTTTCATGATTATTTATTATATATACTTTATAATCATACTTTAATGGTTAATCATGGAAAATGAATCTCATCACGTTCGTGGAGACGGTAGTCCGTACGTACGTACGAGCGATGATATCATTCCCATGATCGTGTAATTGTATTGAAGTGTATGTATAATATTTCAGAATCAATATAAATTTACAATAATCATAAATAGTTATTTATTTACACCATTATACTGATCCATGTAAGGTGGTGGTTGAAAATAGATTACACCGCGGCTTGGAGACGGTATTCCTTACGTACGCACGCGCGGTGATTTCGTTTCCGTAGGATGGATAGAAGATGAAATTGGGTTGTTTAATATTTATAATAACATATCATTATATGAATGATACTTAGTTTATTAATTTAGGATTTAACAAATAAATAAGAAGAAGTATATGAAGAAATAAATTGGAAAGAATCGGTAAAGGATATTACCTCTTCTTTGACGCGCCTCTTCTTAACCACCTCTTAAGGCACTAGGGATGGTCTTTTGAGGAGACCAGAACCTCTAAAATGTTTCTAGTGACGATGATAGGGGAAATGGGAAGGTTTTGGCCGAGCTTCAAGTCTCAAAAGGGTGTGAAGAGAAGAGGGAAGGGGTGCCCTTTTTATAAGGAATGATAGGGGCACTTTAGAAAAAACTTAAACTATTATTTTATAATAAAGTAATATTCGGTTTATAATAGGTCAAATTTGATTAATTTAGAAGATAAAGTGGGGATGGGTCGAAAGCCTCTCAACCAATAGGTTTTAGGCATGTTTAGGATACTATTTTAACCTTATCATTTAGATTTTACTCTAAGATTAATAATTTAACTTTTTCCATGTCTTCATGTCTTCTTACACTATATGGCTAATAAACATACTATAACAAGTCACACGAACCCCAAGTGGTTCATTATTAATATATATAACCTTATCTATTTCATTTGGACGAGACATAGATTTTTATTAGTATAATAACAATTAAAAATATAATATTTGATTTAAAAAGTATTTTATGTCAATTTTGGCACTATTTTGTAATTGATTTTTGTAAAAATTATAACGATATTCTTAGTTCGAAAAAAGTTAATTAAATCAATAATAACATGCCTTATTAACCAATAAAATTAGTTTATTCATAAAAAGTCTGAAATTAAATTTATTTGGGTATTGATAATATCAATTATTTTAATATTCCATTTTTAGGTAATTACTGCATAACCGTTGTGTCATAAATAAATTGAATTATATAATGTTTAAAAATTATAAATAAAATACAATTATGAAGGAAATAGTTTTATATTTCTATTAAATATTTATAGTCGAATTTATCTCATGTATAACTTTATATTAAAAATGTTTTAGTTATTAAACTTTGATTTTAACCATTTTAACTCTTTTTTAAATATAATAATAATAAATGTCCTAATCCAATCCAAGTGGGCCTAGAGTGTAATATTTTATTCCAATGGTTTTTTTTGGTCGAATTAAACTTATTCAAGAGGATTATAACATGTGTTAGGGTAATAGTAATATCATTTTTACCCTTCATTATCCTATTTACTTTTAACCGTGGTAAATAAAAGTAAAAAGTTACTATTCACAAAAAATTATTTTTATCTTATTGAACAAAATTTTACTCCTTGATATTAACCATGTCTCTTTGATTTTCTAAATTTCACTCACAAAAGTCGTTAAATTAATTTTTATGTAAATTTTCAAATTCTCCTAGGAGGTGGGTAAAAGACGGTGAAAAGTTCAATAATATTTTTATATATCTAAATTTACTATAAAATGACTCCAATGAATTACATTGAACTTATATAATAATTATGTATCAATTTTGACATAAAATAAATTTAAATAAAATAAATAATTATTTATATAAAAAGTCGGTTTTTATATAGTAACCCAGTGTTTCACTATTCATCAAAAATTGTATGTAATTAGAAAAATACCAAAACATAACCCTAGGCTAATTTTGATATTCTGAATCCAAAAGTTAAGTCCATTTCGAATGATAAAATTTATAAATTTTCAAAAACTGGGTATTACTATACATAACGGCTAGTTTATATAACATATCGGTGTGTAGCGAAACTCGGTATTGCGTACAACACAAGCTATCGTGGAAGGTCGTGATTGCATATAATGAAAGCCATGTAAGGGATGCGTGTAGTGAAAGATCCTTTTGGTGTAGATTACAACACAAGACATCAATAAAATTAAATATAATATTCTTCCTAAAATCTTGGGTTGTTACATTCTACCCCCCATAAAATGAATTTCACCATCGAAATTTTTCGGGGTTATAAATGGTTTACTACACAAAAGTTTCTTTAATAAGAACCCACATCATAAAAAGAAATACCAAAACATATCATTAAAAACTACTGTATGAAGCATAACGGTTTTCCAAATTAACTAATCACTGGGTTTCTACATAGGAGAACATATGTGAAAATAAGGATATGGAAGAGAAATTTAACCATCATGTTCTGATGGAGAGTGGTTCAGAACATGGCTATGAATAATCCAACAATCACAAACCCATAAATTTGTGATGATCTAAGGTACCATCTGAATAATCGGATATAAAGGAACTAGGACAACATTTTTAGTTTTCAAGATCATTTCCCTAATGTTGAAGAATTTGAATTAGAAGAAATACTTACATTATTTCGGTATCATCTCACCGTTGTTCGCGCCTTGAACAATTTCAACTTCATATATTAATGAAATGAAGTTGAATTTGTCTTCAGTGAAGTGTTAGCAGATCATGCAATAGATTTATAGGTCATTCCATCTATCTCAAACATAAGGTTAGAAAAAGTTATCAAATATACATAAGTCCATATATAGTGAGGTTAATCGTATATGATTCCAAAAAAGACTTATACTTCATCTATCTTACTGATTAATATAATAAAACTAGTTTCTACTATCCAGAGGCTTCCTGTAGGCCAATGGTGGGCGAAAAAGGCCTGTCACACTTCGTTTGTTGGTTCGATTCCCACAACCTTGTCCGACATGACGGGTTGTTGCCTGTCCTGCTGGTTGTCCCTTTTTCTAAAACTACACTATTATAACATTCCATCAAAAAAATTTCTATCCTTAAACAAAACAATCTTTTGTCCAACATAATTCATTGCAATCATTTGTCTTATCTAAAATACTTTTACCCAAGCTCATAGTATAATAAAAAGAATTACTAGAAATATCATCTACCGATCATGTGAATACCATCATTTATCCACCATATATCATACGATATATCTTGTTGGTCACATTACAAACATGTGAATACCTTAATCATGAATTCTCTTGAAACATAAAATACAATAGAACCTTAGTGAAAACATTAATGCTATCAAAAGTTAACTCATTCCACATACCAAATCCCAAAAATTCTATATACTCAAACTAGAATATCACATTGTCTTTACATCAGTAATGAGCTCAATAATACTATCAAACATCTCATTATCTCTTTATCCCTTCATTATGACCATATCATCCACTTTCCAAAAATATTACAATCACTTTTCATGGCTACCACTACTATATAATTATTGAAAACCAATACATACATATTCAAAAATTCCATGATACCATAAGATGATACTAATTTTAAATCACATTATATAAACACTTAATAATTCCACAACATCATTGTCATACTCAAAATCACAAATAGTGATTGCATGTGACATCCCTTTATCCTTTTCCTTAAGATGTTTCTCAGGTTGATCATCATTAACCCTTAGATTAGGGCATTGATTAGAATAATTCCCCATTTCCTTGCACATGACGAATTGAAGTGTTTGTGGTGCATTCTCTACAATGTTTTTATTATTCACATCATTAGTAACCCTATTTCCATTACTTCGACACTCAGCTGCTTGATGACATTCTTTTCCACAATTAAAACATTTTATTGTCCCTTTAAGACAATCTCCGCCATTCTTCTTTCTACAAATAGAGCATAAATAAACATTCATATTCTTTTCACCATCATTCTGAGATTTCTCCTTGAACTCCATCTTTCGTTTCTTATGAAAACCATGAGATAGATTTGTAGCACCAACTTCCTTTTCTACCTTGATAGAACAACGCAAAATTTCATCATAGCTATTGATGTCTCTTATATCTAATTCCCTTCAATGACTTGGTTTTAAGCCACTGAAGAATCAATCAACTTTACATTCAGGTTGGATGATAAAGCTAGATGCAGACCTTGAAAGCCTTGTAAAATTCACTCCGTATATACCAACAGATTCATCATACTTTTTCTTAATTTCAAGTAACTCATTTTCCATCATTGTTCGAAGAATACGAGGGAAGTACTTATTGAAAAACAAGTTCTTGAACATGTCCCATTCCATGGATGTAATTTCATCATGGCGCCTTGTATTCTTAATTAGAGTCAACCACTGGTATGCTTCACCTTCTAAACGGAAAAAATCCAAAATGAATCATTCAAGCTCTGAATGTCGAAGTATGGAAAATATTGTATCAATGCTACTGATCCATTGTTTAGTAACAAGTGGATCAGAAGACCCACTGAAAGAATGTGGATGTTGACTTATGAATGATTCAATATAAAATTGTTCCCATCTCTGCTCATTCGGAAGTACAGAATGATTCATAGCTTGTGTAAGTTTAGAAACAAGATTTTGCGATCCATTTCCCATAACATTTGGTTGTTCAAGAGATCAACCATTGCATTGTCCATTACATTTATCAACATGGTTTTTTCGGGTTCCATCCATCATCTAAAACCCAAAAAGAATAGTGTTAGAGGGAAAAATCATGCTAAGGAAAACAACATAATAATGGTGGATTACCATCAATATCTAACATATTAGGTTTAATTCTAAAATAGTTACCGTAATTCTAGGACTATAACCTATACTTATACTTATACTTAGGGACATCCCTAGACAAACCTTAAAAATATCTCTAGGGATATTACTAATTTTCTCACATTCTAATTTCCAAAGGTAGACTAAACCATTCCTATGATACAAACTATAGACACCTATAACTTGAAGTACATGGAAATTACATTACTTTCGCGGAATACATAATACATAACAACAAAAGACACCAATGGACCGCAATAGTTTAGTGTCTTTGGAATCTCAGAACATAATCTTCTAATCATGATGAAAGATCTTCAACATCTCCCATAATGATCTTACCCTTTTGTTTTCTTACCTAAAACCATTCTTTATATCCTGGGGAAAATAAAACATATAAATGGTGAGCTCAAATGCTCATTAAGGGTTGGCATGGAGAAAATAAAACAAACCATATACATTTGAACTTCAAAACATGAACATAATATTTAACCATCAAAATCATGAGCAATGACATAAAACATGGCAGTACGTAAGGCATAGATCATAATGGAACATAAATCATAATAAAATAGCATGGGAATAATGCATGTAATTGTGGAAACCATTATGCACACGTTATGATTTCCACAGTACCCAAGGCATTGCTGCCAAGACCATCTTAGTGGACAAAGTCCCTTTCTGAATCGAGCTCACTCTTCGTTCTAGTCATTTGTCATTGAACTGGATTAACATACAATTCTAGCCATGTCTATCTCATGAGATATAAGTCTTTACCCAATGCATTGGAGGGAGATATAGGTTCCAACCATCTCATAATGAAATCATTCTTAATTGTGCCACAAAATAAACATAAAATATTCATCATAACCCAAAGAATAAAATGGGTTTCATAAACATCATCCCATCATCACATAATCTATATAAAAAAATGGATATCATTTCATCATATGAAAAGTTAAACCCTGTAAATCATAGAGATATTATAATTGAAATATATGCATATTAAATAATTTTATCTTATATGAAAAAAGGTATTGATAAAACACTTCATATAAATTCTTGAGGAAATAACCTTTCTTTTTCAAAATCATTTTCATTTCAAAAAAATTCCATGAAATTTTAAAAGAAAAGGATTTTGTTGAAAATAGTCATGAAATATTGTAGAGTAATCTTCATGAAAATAAGGCGTTATAAAACCGTAAAAATCCTTTCATTTTGTATATGTTAAGAAAACATTTTTCTCATACTTTTGTTGAAAAGTCAAAAAGTACCTTGTATGGTTTTCAAAAGAATGATTATTTCCATATAATGTGGTAAAAGTAAAAAAAATGTAAAAATGAATTTTAACATACATGGATGAAATTTAAAAATTTTATGAAAACATTTTGAGAACATATGGACATGGATGATAAACATAACCCCAGTAAATACTTATGAATAATCAATCTTAGATAAAAATGAGATTGGAATAAGTATCCCTTACCTTAGGTCTGATATGCTTCATATGTATCCAGACCTCATGTATAATCATTTAAATAATTTCATTGAAATATTACAGAATCATATTCATTGTTACGATATCTTATATGGTTCACTTATGACTTTATATTACCCGTTCTTTTGTAAGTTCCATGTCAAAGCAGCATTTTGGGTAAAATCGTTTTATTTATCATACATGTTTGGACATGTTGTTCTTGATATTATTAATACATATATCATGATTTACGTACTTCCAAAATGTAAATCATGATTTATATATCATATATATATATTCATTTTATATATATATAATAGATATATAAATGAAATAAAATACACCGTTCATGGAGATGGTAGTACGTACGTACGCATGAACGTTGTTTTTTTTATTATTGAATTAAATGGAATTAAGTAAATGAAACATATATTTACATTAAACCAGTATCATTATTATGTAATATCATTCATGATTATTCATTTTATATACTTTATAATCATACTTGATTGGTTAATCACGGAAAATGAATCTCATCGCATTCATGGAGACGGTAGTCCGTACGTACGCACGAGCGATGATATCATTCCCATGATCATGGAATTATATTTAAGTGTATGTATAATATATAATAATCAATATCACATTAAAATAATAATATATAGTTATTTATTTACACCATTATACCCATCAAATTATGGTGGTGGTGGAAAACAGATTACACCATGGTGTGGAAACGGTATTTCGTACGTACGCACGGGCAGTGATTTCGTTTCCATAGAATGGATAAAAGATGAAATTGGGTTAATTAATATTTATAATAAAATATCATTATACTAGAGATACTGATGGTATTAATTTATTATTAAACAAATAAATAAGAAGAAGTAGAAGAAGAAATAAATTGGAACGAATCGGTAAAGGATATTACCTCTTCTTTGACGCGCCTCTTCATAACATCCTATTAATGAACTAGGGTTGGTCTTTTGAGGAGACCATAACCTCTAAAATGTTTATAAGGAATATGAGAAGGGAAATGGGCATGGTTTTTCCGAGCTTCAGGTCTCAAAAGGGTGTGAAGAGAAGGGGGAAGGGGTGCCCTTTTTATAAAGGAGGATTGGGGCACCTTAGAAAAAACTTGTACTATTATTTTATAATAAAGTAATATTTGGTTTATAATAGCCCCAAATTGATTTATTTCTAAGTTAAAGTGGGTATAGGTTGAAATCCTCTCAACCAATAGGTTTTATACAAGTTTAGGTTACTATTTTAACCTTATCATTTAGATTTAACTCTAAGTTAAATAATTTAACTTTAATTGTGTCTTTTTGTTTTCTTACACTATATGGTTAATAAACATACTATAATAAGCCAACTGAACCCCAAGTGGTTCATTGTTATTATATATAACCTTATATAAGTCATTTGGCTGAACCATATATTTTTAGGAATATAATATCAATTAATAATATAATATTTGTTTTAAAAACAATTTTATGTCAATTTTGACACTATTTGGTAATTGATATTTATGAAAATTGTAATAAATTATTAGTTCGAAAAATGTTAATCAGATCAATACTAACATTTCATATTAACCTATAAAATTAGTGTAATTCATAAAAATTCTCAAATTACATTTGTTAGGGTGTTTATAATATCAATTATTTTAATATTTCATTATTTAGGTAATTACTGCATCAACATCGTGTCATAAATAAATTAATTTATTTAATGTATAAAAATTATAAATAAAATACAATTAGGTATGAAATATTTTTATATTTCTAATGAATATTAATCGTCAAATTTATCTTATACATAACCCTATATTAAAAATATTAGTGTTATTAAAAATTGATTTTAACCATTTTAACTCTTCTTTAAATAAAATAATAATAAATGTCTTAATAAAATCCAATTGGACCTAAAGGGTAATATTCTATTCCTAAGGTTGGTTTTGGTCAAATTAAAATTATCCAATAGAATTAGGACTTCTGTTAGGGTAATAGTAATATCATATTTATCCTTAATTACCCTATTTACTTTTAATCGTGGTAAATACAAGTAAAAAGTTACTATTCACAAAAAAATTATTTTTATCTTATTAAACCAGATTTTACTCCTTGATATAAACTGTGTCTCTCGAATTTTTGAAATTCCACTCCCAGAAGTGGTAAAATTATGTTTTTTGTAAATTTTCAAATTCTCCAAGGAGGTGGGTAAAAGACGATGAAAAGTTCAATAAAATTTTTATATATATAATATTATTATAAAATGACTCCAATGAATTGAATTGAATTTATATAGGAATTATGTATCAATTTTTACCTAAAATAAATTTAAATAAAATAAATAATTATTTAAATAAAAAGTCGGTTTTTAAATAGTAACCTAGTGTTTTCACTATTCATCAAAAATTGAATGTTTTCATAAAAATACCAAAAATTCACCCTAGGATAATTTTGATATTCTGAATTTAAAAATTAAGTCCATTTCAAAAGATAAAATTTATAACATTTCAAAAATTGGGTATTACTATTCATAATGGCTAGTTTATATAACATATCGTTGTTTAGCGAAACTCAGTATTGCGTACAACAAACGCTATCGTGGAAGGTCACTATTTCATTTAATGCAAGCCAAGTTAGGGATGCGTGTAGTGCAAGCTCCTTTTTGTGTAGCGTACAACACAAGACATCAATGAAATTAAAAATAATATTTTTCATAAAATCTCAGGGTGTTACAATCATAGAAGTCAGTGTAGACTTCCTCTAGCGGTGTTCCACATGTGCACCACATAACTCTGTACATCGCCAAAATAATATCAGGGTGCTAGCGTAGAGAATCCTTTTCTTGCATTGTCCACCTTAGATCGCCTTGATCTGATATAGGTGGATCTCTTTCAGTCTTGAGAGTGTTCTTGGCGGATGGAGTTCTTTTGATCTTGAAATAATTATCCAGAATTGTTGTTCACAATGATTCTCATAGGAAAGGAGTTGGGGTTTTGAGGATATTTATAATTGCGCTTGAGGTTGTAGTGTTATGACAATAAATAAGCACGTTATTCATTTTATTTATTTCATTAACTCGTTTGAAAACTATATGTCAAGTCATTAATTCCTTGACAAGCACCCACACTGATTATAATAAATATCATTTAATAAAATGATATTTTTTCTTCAAAATCCTTACTATAAAAACTACACAGCATGTAACCATAAATACAAGGAATGTACTTTCTTTTCAATGAAAACTACACGATGTGTACATTCAATGTACACTGTGGGTGTATCTTGTTTTCTTTTTTTCATTTCCTTTCCAAGATGAAAACTGTATGGCATGTACATTCAATAATTCATGGCGGGTACTTGTATTCAAAATAAAAACTACACAGCGTGTAATCATTAACATGCGACGTGTACCAGTTTTCAAAATAAAAACTACACTGTGTGTAATCCGTAATACACGACATGTACTTGTATTTGTTTTATTCTTCCTCCATCATTAAAACAATTTAGACTTCCATGAAAAATTATTAAACCACATACATGAATAATACTTATTCTACTTGGGATACATGGATACACTTAGTATGTGACCCTATTGGCCTCTTTCTCATTGGCATTAGGCAGGCTTTCCTAAAGTCCAAGATTTCTATCTAGAAATGGGTCAAGGAACCCAAGAGAAAGAAGTTGACACCGCATTGATGGTCACCTTATACGAACACTTACCATGTAATTTAATCCCTTTGTCTCAGTATCTCATCATGCATGATTAAGGGAAGTGTCATAAACCTATATGCTTGACCTTTCATTATATGACTTCCAGAAATAAACTCATCGTGACACCATCGCCATGGAATTTGTTCGACAGTTATATTTCAAACATAGGGCCGCAGATATTTAATTTCATAAATATGGAAGGGGGAAATCCTCCATTGACTTATCCATTAACAACATATCATTTATGACACACCTAACATACCCTACTTCCCGCCAACTGTCTTCATGATGGTTTTCAACAAAAAATCTATGTGTGTGAGTCATGAAATGAATTAATGATAATATTATAGTCTAAGGACCATTACACACGCTTGTAGATAGCAATTTCTGATGAAACCAAAACATGCAGAATTTCTATTGGCAGATCTATTCCCATCATCTCCCATCATGGAGATTACCATGTGTGAACTCCATGTGAGAGAGTCTCATCTTTTTAAGATTACTCACACATGATGGTGGGTATACTATGTGTCCTATCAAAGTATGTTTTCCAAATGTAGAACATTATTTAAAAATATTGTTATAGCATTTCAAGGTTCTCATCATAGAGGGGATCTTCCATGACATTATCAACGCAACAAATATTCCCATACATTATTATATTATAGTCATGCAGAACAATGAATAATATATAATAAGTGTACATTCATGTAATCAAAGTACAAAAAAATAGGTTCTCAAGACACCATCCCTTACATCCTTTACTAAGATAGTTATAGAGGGGTAGTCAATTCAGAAATATTTTGTCACCAAAGAATAAATAAATAAAATTTCCTCTAATGCTGAAAGAGATAATGATGATATTTTACTTTATATTGAAGGTAAGGATGTTGATGTTGTTGAAAAAGGTGATTATAAATAATTTAAAGATGATGATGGTATAATATAACATGTTTCTAATAGAGAGAAAAAATGTAGAGAATGTAGAATATAACTTCTGATTTAGTGAAAAGAAAACAACATATAGTTAACTAGCCTCAGAATGTTGTTGCTGTAGAAATAAATAAGGATGTTGATGGTACCACAAATAAGATATATGATGAGCATACTGAAGTTATCACAACATGAAACCAATTTATTTCAAAATATTCTTCTTCAATAGGTGAATATTTTTTCGTTCATACCCTGAAGAATCATATAAACACCATTCGATTTTGTCAAAATATAGAATGAAGATTTCAATTGATTCATGATTCAGTCAATCAGAATTCGTAATCTAAAAATTGTCTTTAAATTTATTTTATCAAACTCAAAGCTATGTTCAAGACATTTGTGAACCTCTACGATGCTCAAAGAAAATCATGTAAAGAGATAACTTGGTGTTTAAATCTATTTTAGATGATCTTATGGATTTTGATGACTTCAGTGAATCAGTGAAGGATGCCTCTTGTAAATCTAATGAAAAACTCAAGTATCTCTCAATATGTTTTTCAGAGAAACTAAAGGAAGAGTAAGCTATATACCAAACTATAATATAAAGACCTGAATAGAAAAATGAACTGCATTTCTCTCAATCTAAAATGGGAGATAGAAATCAGGAATGGTTTTTTTGAGAAACATTAAACATAGGGGGAGTTTATTACATCTCAAGATGAAGTAGTTTCGTCTTAGGCAAAAATGATTAAAAACCCTGAGAAGAAAATTCGGGATCACAAAGGGTTTCTCAACATATTTCAAGAATATCACTAAGATATTAAGAAGTATAAAGTAACACTAGACAAGATACTGTCAGACAAGAATAATAAGGTTGGTTAATTTGTCTGAATCTGATTTTTTGTTGTAACAAAAAATAATGTGATTCTTTTGTTTTCTAAATAAATTATTTCCTTTAATTTTATTGTCTTGTATATTTCCAAAACATTGAAGCTAAATTTTTTCCATTAATTTTATTGAAAATTTCAAAGGGGGAGAAAAGAATGATAAAAAAAGAGTATTAAAAAAAGGGGGAAGATGTTTACAGAAGGAGAGAATTCTGAAAGAATAAATCCTTATGTGAAGGGAGATACATGTCATAATGAACGATTGGAAAACTAAATGACAATAATAGGATCCTTGGTGGGAATTCAAAAACTATGGTGGAGTTAGTCGTATTCATTATAAGTCATAAAAAATTAGAATATAGGTATTTCTTTTATGTTTCAAAATGAAAATATTATATCATTATATTCTATTATGAAATGTTGTTTGTTCTTTCAAAAAATGAGAGATTTTTGAGTCAATAAGTTTTCTTATGATTTTTTTTCATTCCAATTTGATATGAAAATCACAGAAATATTTTCTTAAAGAAATTTTTTATGTCTTTTAATAATTCATTTTATATAAATTTAACCAAATTTTCCTTAATAATATTTACTTCTTAGTAATTCATATCGTTATCTAAAACCTGAAATCTTATAGTTACTTAAATTCTAATTTCCCCATAATTATGAATTTTATTCTCACAGAATAGTGAATCTGATTTTCTCAGAACATTTAATATAATTATCATAGAATTATGAAACAAAATTAATTATAATTGTGAATTTTATTCTCATATAATTGTGATTCTTATTTCTCTAGAATTATAAATCTGATTCTCATAGAATTGTGACTCCGATTCTCTAAGAATGATGACTCTAATTATCCTTGAAATTAAAATCTGATTATCTATATAATCATACTAAAATTTTCATTGAAATTAAACTATGATTATCACACTAATAAAACTCTGATTCTCTATTAAATCTGACTCTGATTATCTCTCAAATTAGACATTGATTCTCAATGAAATTTGACTCTACTTCTCTCTGATATCATACAATGATTCTTTTAGAAATCAGACACCATTTTTTTAAAATCCTTAATACAATTAATTATATATTTTTAATTACTTATACACTATTGTAGGAATAATATTATTTTTTTGTTAATGTTATCATATTTAGTTAATTTATCATTTCAATTTATCATATCCTGAAGATGATAATCTATCTCAAATTTGGTAATAAAAAATGATTTCATCACATTGTTTCTCTTATTGTGTTATGTAAAGCAATCTCTTCCAATTTTTTATAATATGATTGTTTCATGAGGGCCACTTATACAGGTCAATCTATGATTTTAGGTAAATATGACAATCATGGGAGAATGTGTCCATTTGAGATCTTATATATAAATACTCAATAATTTGAACATGATCAATGCGGTGAACTTTTTGGTGAGTTTAATCTCTGTGATAGATCTTCCAGATTTTCATCATGTAAAATCCATAAAGAATTTAAGTTGGGAACATTCTATTTCACATACATAAATCATCAAATATTTTTTCTTTTCTTGGAGTTATTTTTACTATTGAGGCATAAGTTTGAGGGACTCCCAAATTAAGTAAGATGGAGGTGCCAATCATAATTAAAATAAAGGACTTGCAGGGGTAGAAAAATAGATTCTTGTCTACATATTGAGGACATACCCTAGTGTAGGTAATATAGAAATTCTTGGAAAGTATTACTCATGGGACGCTTATCAATGGTTGATCGATATCTTTATCATTAGGTTAAAATAACTCATTACACTTGTATTACTTTTTAAACTACAAGTTCTTGTATTCCGTTGAATTTAGTTCCAGATATAATGATTAATTTTCATACACATTATTAATCATACATATACTCTTATATATTATATTCTATATTATTTAAGGTATTAGATTTCCTTTATTAAACATGTATACGTTACACTATCAGATCCACAAAATTGGATTCAAAGTAATTAAGTTTATTTTATAATAACTAAAGAGGGTTTGTGAATTCATCGTGTTTAACATTTTTAATCATATATATATATATTAATGTAAAAAACCTTCTTAAAACCCCAAATTTACCCTTCCAATTGTGATTGAGTAATCTAAAACTTATATTAAGATCCTACAATCAATACCAAGTGGTACAAACTCGTAATACATGCTTTGGGCCTAAATCAGAGAAACCTCGTACATGAAAACCGGTCGTACATAACACCTCATTGACACTAATGGGGGATTATCTTAGAATAATGCACATTTTATTTAAAAACCATTATAAAGTATTTACAATTATAAATTATAATAAAAACCATGTTAATGGTTTTGAGATTCCCAATGATAAAAAATTCTTATTTCTGTTAAGTATTTTTCAATTTCTAAATTTTTTATTATGATATATAACCTAGTTCAGTGCATACCATTTTTTAGAAATGGAACATAGTGGAAGGAATTGAAACCATATGAACACTTGTATGCCATTCAAATATTTCCCTCTAATTAAAGATAATCGTGTAGGAGCTATAGGTACAACTTGATATGAACAAATTATAAATATATTGGAAAACATTGTGTAGGTAATGAGCATTAACCTTACACGTATGGAGAAAACCACTCCAAAATATTGTTTAAAAATGTTATAAATATTTATGAGATAGAAACATCTATCATTCAATGGTTCAAAAAACCCATTTATACCTTAGCAATAGATAAGTTCCTTTGATAATATATTTCCCACTTAGAAAAGTATCAACAGGGACAAAGTTTTCATCGCACTTTGTCGTATATCGGAATATGCAGATCACTAGTGGTTATAGAATAAAATCACAATGGAGGAGAAATAAATTGAAAATATGGAGTGGAAATGTATTAAATAAATATTAATAGAAAAATATTTCCCTCGTGAATAGTGAGAATATATTGAGAAAAATTCAGGAGTCTAAGACAGAAAGAGGATGAAAATGTTACTATTTATAAATCCAACATTACAGGTTGAGAAACACATGATGTATACTATATTTGTAATCCCAGGAGAGAATTTTCCTATGTATTTTTTAGATATAAGACAATTATATAAAGGGAACTATATTCCTAGACATTATCATCATACGAGGAAATATTATCATGTGATATTAAGATAGAGAAAGAATAATATAAGTCCTGTGAATTTCAGGGAAATCAATAGTAGAATATGATGTTGGATCAAGATATGGAAAAAAGAAAAAAAATATAAAGAAGGATTTTTTGACATCTGATATATTGCAGAATAAAACACCCTGATTCTTTATTTAATGGAATGTAAATTTGTTACAACTGTGGAGAGAATGGTCACCACGCTCATGAATGTTTGGGAACTAAAGAGGATGTAAATTTGAAGTGTTTTAGTTGTAAGGAGATGGGGAACTATAAAATTGAATGCCCAATGTGTCATGAAAATATCTGTCCAAAAAAGAATGTGGATCAAGGTTAGTATTATGTTGACACTTCAGAAGAAGTTAAATAATTAATGGATTTGTTGTTTCGGATTCAAGAATTATGTTGTGATAATTGGGTAATAATTACCATGAGATGTATAAGGATTTTATGCAATACTTCTTCTTGGTGGATATTTATACACACATGTCTTTATTGAGGTTTTAAGTAGATCAAGGTATTTATATATTCAGTATGTGGAATTAAGAGCTAAATTATTTAGAGAATATTATGTTATGTTGATTTTGTAATTGTAGGGGTAATCCTACTAAATATTTGGTCGTTGAATGAGGATAAAAATGTTCTAGGAAGTTTTTATGATTAAATTTTTTTTCAATGGATGAAGTCAAAATTTATAAATTATTATTCATTTATAACATATTCTAAACTTCATATTTTCAATAAACATTTAATTTTTCAAGAAATGAATTAAGGATAAAATGATTCATTAAAATTTCTTCAGGCATGAAAAATTCATCATGAACATCTGTTTATAGGTCTATGGTATGAAGTGAAAATAAATCTATGCATAATTGTATTTTAACCAATAAAATCATTTACAGTTTCATGATGGTAATATTTATAATGATCATTATCTCTACCACTCTCCATTAAAAAATTATCATTACATTTCTCTCTAATGTCCTTGTTATCACCTTCCACTTATGATTTCCTACCTACATCCTAGTTCTGTGGGGAGCATCACATTTATCATTACCTCTTATTAAGAGGATATTTTATTAACCCTATTACAGATATGGATTTAGAACAATGTAATTTTTAAGTATGAAACCTTTATTATTGATGTACAATTCTAAATTTTGAGAATACAATTTTTTAAAGGAAGTGACAACGTAACACCCTATGATTTTATGGTATAACTCTTAAATTTACCAACATTTATATCCTATGTTGCATGATACACTGTGTTTAAAACCCGGATATACAATTTAAAAGATGACCATTTTAACATTTTCATTAAATTGTTGTGATTGATTCCTATTAATCACATTAATAATTTTAATTTTTTAAATTCACCCAAATTATTTTTATAGTCATAAGATACAAATAAATAAAATTTTATAAATAAAAGAAAACATTTATTTATACATTTTTTACCACCATTTAATGGTGTTATTATTTTAAAAAAATAATTTGAAACTATTGATATTATATTGATCAAAATAAACTCCTCTTTTAAAATCATAATGTGAAAATTATCTTTGGGTGAAATATATCTATTTTCTTGAAAATAATTTATTTCCACTGAATAGTTAAAAAATATATTTTTAAAAAAAATCGTTTTCATTATATTGATAGTATATTGAATAGTATACTAACCAATGAAAGTCTAATTAAAAAGTAATATAACTCATAAATTAAAATATAGAATATATATGTTAGAATATGTAATGAAATGTTATATAAATTATAAGTTACGTTTATGGTATTTTTGTGGAACATGAATGTCTAATATAATTTTATATTTAATATACTTATTTAAAAGAAAATTTATATTCATAAAATAGATTCATAAATTATATTTTTTTAGTGGATAAATTCAACATTTATGATAACTTTGATGATTATTCAATGTGTCATAATAACAGTTATATTATTATAATCTGTATTTTCTTGTAAATGATGATTTTATTTTTGAATATAAAATTTTCATAATTATAAAGTTACATTAAAAAAATGGATTCTATTTTTGAATTCTAAACATCACAAAATGGTTGGGGAAATTTTTTTTATCTTGCAAACATTGTTTAAATAATGGTGAATAATGATATATGATAATTATAGTATTTAAAAAATAAATAAATTATTGATTCCTGACTGATGTATGGATGATTTAATGACATAATCAATAAATCTACATATATATGGAAGGTATTAATTACTACTAAACAAAAAAATCATAGTCATGAGAAAAACCATAAACAAAGTTATAAAATATTCAAAAAATACCACTCTCCTCCAGTAGAAACAACATCCCTCACCACATATTCTCCCCACAACTCCAAATACATGAATCTTGTACAATTTCAACAAAATATTTCTATAAAACTATCTTACACATTTTCTTATAACTAGTATCACCAAATAGTAACATTAAATTTTTCATAAGGAGGTATCCGAGGAATGGAATTCAAGTGGAAGAGTTTACATTCATTCTTTTAATTTTCTTTAAATTTATTTTCTTTTCATATGATTTCCTTACATAGACTATCAAAAAATTAGTTATAAATCTATTATTTTATATATAATGTAATTTTATTATGTTAATTCTATATATACCATAAAATCTCTTCTCTTACCATTTTCATACTAATAATGAAAACATCACTCGGGAGGTGTCATTATACCACCTTAATAAATGACGAGTTTTACTTTTTCAATTCCACCTTAAAGGCCGATCATAAGACCATTTTTCAGGTAAAAATATAATTAATTATATGCATTAAAAAATATTTATTATTATGTATCCTGTTTATATACAAAATATTAATTCATAAGACAAATCTAGTTTGTAATGATCGGAAAAGCACCAAAATAATCTAAATGGTTATCATAAAAAATTATCTAGTGATTTATACTCATATCAAGAAAGATATAATTATAAGCCCCTTAAATATTATTTATGTTCATTAATATCGTATAACTTCAATTCTAGAAAACTCTTCATATTTTACCCGATCCTTCATACATGTATACAAGTGAACACATTGTGAAAACCAAGGAAGATAACACTCTAGAAAAAAAGAATTGAATCTTATATGACATAAAAATGACCATAAATTAAAGTAATGAAATTATAATAAATAAAATAAATATTTAAGAGGTTATGGATTAAATTTTTAATGAATATAATTTAATTATATATGTTGTAAGGTACATGTGCATAACAATTTCAGTTATAAGTTAGGGGTTTTCTCATATCACTTTTGTTTCTTTGAGATATGCCTTATTCATCAATATTTCTTGTGTATGGGGTATGTTTTATTCCAATTGATATAAAATATCATTAATATATTTATTCTTTTTGTATAAAATGTTTAATTTGATAATGATTACTTTTATGGGGTATATGGATTGACTGATTACAATGTTGATATAGAATCTCCTTGAACATCCATTTATAATTTCTTTATTTCTTTCTATCTATTTATACCAATTTAATTGTTATTAGATTTTATATACATATTTAAAATTCATTTAATATGTGACAAACACATGTATTCATATAATTTCATATTTCATTAATGTGGAAATACATATTTTATAAGGTTCAATTTACAATTATTCTTAATAACCAAGCCCGATTAAATAGTACTTCCCAATATCATAGCACATATCATGTACACTCCATAATATATTTTAAGAATCCCACATTTTTATAAATTTATTATTGTTTTAATTAAATCTATATTATTTATCTCCTAATTTTGTGTAAACTATTACTCCCAAGTACTTATTTATTACTTTTTTATATTGTCCCTTAAATCACACTAAAGAAGCCAATTAATAACATTTCTTAGAAATTTGTTTAATATGTTCTCAGTAGAATTTTACATCATTTTAAACTAAAAAATAATTTAATTTTCATTACATTTACTTCTATGGAATATAATTATATTATAATGTGATTATATGATAATTAAAAAATGATATACGAATATTACTCTTCCTTCCAAAAGTGAAAAGGGTATTTCTCCACTGAATTTCTAATATATTCTATTAGATTATTTTCATTTATTTCGACACACCCTTTTGAATATTATGGTTATTTAATATTCTCTTCTTCTGCTACGATCTACTTTATTTTATTTACTCGTTTATGATAATTTTGGAGGGGTTTATACTATCATGATAGCATTTTCCATATTACTCTAGATAGTTTATAATTATGTTTACAGATTGAGGATATTATTCAAATTTCATATTCTAATATCAATATGAATGTATATGATTATATTTTTTATTCAATTCCTATAAGGAATTAATTTTACTTAGTAAGTAATGTATGGGGCCTGCTATATCTCCCTGATTCATATGTATGTCTCTAGAGAAAAACTATACCGGGATGTTTCCCATTTATGTGTGGTGTCCTGGTTCTAGCCTTGATGGTATGTCTATGATTTCTCTCATTGTGTAGTTTCTCATTATAATATTAGTAATTATTAATCCAAGTGATTATTTTCATTGTATAATACCCTTTTTTAATTTCCATGTGACTATTTATATGGACTTATTTATATATATTGTATTAAAATATATTATGATTAATATTATGTTTTAGTGGAATGATTTTTGTGTATTAAATTTACTATATTGTTTATGTTTATGATAGATTATAATGTATTGAATTCCCTTAATATTCTTTTATGGTCACCCCATTATTATGGTTTATTTTCTCAAAGATTCAAACATGTAAATTTTGAATGACTTGTTGGAATAATCTTGGAGTTTATGGGTGATTTCAAGGGAGTTACTATGTTATTTTTTTAAAGATGTAATGTACTAATTATTTTTTATCTTCTTTTCCAAATATATTTAACTATACTTCCTTTTTTGGATGTGATATCTCATTAATTGTTCTAATGTAATTAAGTAAGGCATAGGCATTTGTCTACTCGGGTTGGGGTCTTTATAGTGTTTTTCTTAAATGTTTTTTAATTAAAATCCAAATTAGTTGGTGATTATATGAAAACTAAAACATTTGTAATATAGTGTTTTTGATGTAAATTATTCATCTTCAATTCTAATGATAACAACCATAAATATTCTCCAAAATATAATGATGATATTTTCTATCCCCATTCTATAACATGTAATGATTATCTTGTTTTTAATAAATGAATATATTCTATTGTAGAAGTAGTTAATGTTAAATTTTTAAAAATTAGTCCTTTTATAAATCTTTAATCCCACATATTTATGTTATTTTTCTAATAATTGGTTTCATTCTTTATTATAAGACACATTATGTGAGAAAAAATCTAAAGATATTTTTCTGAAGTTATACCTCTTGAATAAAATTAACATACTCCTGATGAATTTTTTTAAAAAATCAAAGTATTTCATTAAATCTAATGACATTACACCATATATAATATCATTGCTGATGTAGATCAACCAGTCCAATCAACACGTTTCATAAGAAATGAATATTAACATTGTTCATTTTTATAACAATTAAAACCTAAAACACTTAATTATGCTTTTGAAGATGAATATTGGAAAAATACAATATAGGATGAACTCAGTGATGTGGAGAGTAATAATTTTTACTGTTTCGAATTAATTTATAATTATTTTCCATTGATTTTTCATAATGTTCTTATGTCATAATAAAAAAGATTAAAATAGAATAATTTTAAAAAATAAGTTACGATTCTATTGAAGTATATAATAAACAGGAACAAATGGAATATGAAGAATATTTTTCTTTAATAGATACACATGAATATACACTTTTACATCTATCTAATATATAATTCTTAAAGTTTTTCACTAATTAATGGATTTGGAATTTGATTTTCATAATGGGTATGCATAAGAGGACATTTTGGTACAGAAACCACAAGGTATAAGAAATATAAAATCCAAGCATAAATTTTTTAAACATAATATTTTTATAGTTGTAACTAAACCAGAACTAAGATCCTATAAAGATGGGTTAAATGGATTTATTCTTCAAAAAATTTGTTATGGTTTTTCTTATAAAATAATTTTATGAATTTTTTTAATTAAATTACAATTATTCCAAATTATTTAAATGAAATTGTATTTTTTCAACCCTAAAAATGTGTTAAATTCATTTCTTGATATTAGTATTAATGAGTTTGAAATGAGCATGATGGGAGAAAATATATTTACCCTAGTATGAAAAAATTATCAAAAACTAGATGGTATATTTTTATCTTAACAAAAGTATAAAAAGATTATATAAAATTTTTTAAATGAAATTTCTAATTAAATTTTTTATCCTATAACAACATCAATGATTTTATATATTAATGAATATGGGAAACTAGTTTATGAATATAAATTGCTGAAAAATATTCTTATATTAATACATCTCACATTTAGTCAACTTCATATAAAATTTTTTGTATGATTATGTTCTATATTTAACTTTAATCCTAAATAACCCCATCTCAAAACACGTAGTCAAGTTATTCATTACTTTTATGTAATTTTGGATCATGGAATATTTTATATTTCTGGAAATGTTTGGGAACTAAAATATTTTTCAGATGCTAATTTTGTAGAGGAATATGGATATAAAATGTACATATGAATCATTTCATTACCTATTATAGGACTAAGTATCTTATTATTTTAATATAAAATGATTAATATATCATTTCAGAACTAAATTTTTATATTTTGTAGATATAAGTTATTTTAGTCATGTTTTCTGGACAAAATACACACTCACAAATTTTAGCATGAGTTTTGCTAAAACATGACTTTTTTGGTAATAACACATGTTTTACAAATTTTAAAAAAAACACATATCATCACTTAAGAACTTTAAACATATATATAATGCAAAATTTCCCCCAGGATAAAAATAAAAAGAGATATTATATTAAAATTTATTTAAATGCAATAACAACCTACTAAATTTTTATAAAAAAACTCTACTATAATAGATTATATTATATTAAGAAAAATCAAGGAATACTAAATATAAATTGATCATTTTTTTAATATTTTTGACCTATATTATTTTAGTAACCAACTAATTGGTGTAGGGGTGGACATTTTCCATTTATTATGAACACAATCCATTAGCTTTAAGTAAAATTTCCAATAAAATTTTTCATTTTTTTGTATAAAGTATCTCTAGAAAAATAGTTTTTAGAAAATTCATATGATTTATTGAACTAGAATCCATCAAAATATTCATCAGAGATTCTATTTTCTTATTATATATTTCTTTAGAATTAAAAAATTTCATATTAATGAGGTAAAATTATAAAAATGTTTTAAAACTTTATATTAGAGATAAATTTATCTATAATTTATTATATCTCTTCATTTTTTGGTTTTTATTTATGAGAAATATTTCTAGTTTTTTTTACATAGGATCTATTTTCTTCAGAATGAATGTTCACCTTAAAAACATATACAAATTTTTTTAAAACTACATGTGTTAAGATAATTTTCCCCATTTGAGATAACTTATTAACATTCTATCTCATTTTGGATGTTAAAAAAAATTAAATATGAGGAAGAAGTACATACACACTTTATGAATCTATATATTGGAAAAATGGGTCAACAAACAGTCACAACCTTCTTGGGTAGAGAACTCTTACAAGAATAAATTTCATATATCTATTTTTTTATAGTTTTATCTCATTGTTTTATTATGTTTTATAGATCACTATGGAAACATCGTGAAACTTTTATAATTGTTATAAAGTTGAGGAATGTTTAATATAAGGAAAGTGGAATAAAAATTTTGAATTTTTTCAAATTTGTATTCTTTGTCTATTCATGGAAATCTATACTTATTTTGATAGATAATTTTGATTTTTACTATTCATAAATCATTAGATAATTAATTTTGATTGATTTATTTAATTAATTTTAGGGGCACAATAATTTTTCCTTTACTTGTTTTAGGAAATCTTATTTTCATTACATTAAAAGATGTTCATAAACTAGTTATAATTATATTAGAGGTAGAAAAAAATATTTTCAGTAATAATTTTCCTAAGTATTATGAATGTTTTAAAAAATATCCTATATAAACATCACTATTTTCAATGTATTATAAATTGAGATAAGTATATCATATCTAAATATATTCATGGATGGTGTCCCTCTAGAGTAAATACATTCTAATTACCAAGAAAGGTAACATGAATAACATAATGTTTCTATATATCTACTTATTGGATTTCCTCTGAAATAATAAGAAGTTAAATTTTGGAATGTTTTTTTAGTTTCCATTGTTATTATTAATAATGTGTCACTAAAGTTGAATATTATTTTTTACACAATATTTATTAATATAGTGAAATAATTTTTATGATGTAATAAAAATAAAGAATAAGGTAGTATTGGTTATAGAAAATATTTCCAATTTTTTATAAGAAATAGAAACTAATGTGATGCTCATATTCATTCAATATTTGATTATGTTTGAATAAAATTTCATTAAATGTATATCAATTAGTGATGTAAACAACTAAAACAAATGTCTTTTTGAAAAAAATAGCCTGATAATATTACAATTACATAACAAAAATAAAAATAATACAATGTATGGTGATTTCATTTCATCATTCACTATAATTAATGGAATAAAAAATTATAGTCCTTTTAGAATGGATGTAACATAGTGTTAGGCCCTAAAACAAAAAAAAATGAAAATCATCAAGTAAAAGAATAAAAATCAAGGCCCTTTGAAAAATAAATGAATGTAAAAGAACAATGATACTTTGAGAATGTTGTTCAAAATAATCATTCAATAATTAAATTATTCATACACAAAGATGTTGAAATATATTATTTTTATACACAACTAATTTATATTATGTTAGTTTCTAATTCTAAATATAAATATGAAAAATATTCGAAACATTTTTAAATAATTTAAGTATGGTAGATGAAAATAAGTTTTGATTTATAAAATTCAATTTGAATATGCTCACGCTGATTTTGAAAATGATAATTTGAAATAAATTGAGGTATTAAATGAATATTATTATCATAAAGAACTAAATTTCATACCAGGGAATATAAAATGAAATATAAAATCAAAATTTTTGGAATATTTAAAATGAAATCATGATAGTTAAGATATATAAATTGAAAATTCAGTATAATTATCCACTCAATCACGTAAATATGTCTCTCTATGTGATCTAGACATTAAAGAATCATCTATAAATGATGATCCATAATCAAAATAAAATTCATCAGAAAATGTTTCATCAAATGAAGAATTTTATTTCACAATGATGATATATTCTAATTTTTTTTGAAATTATGGAAAATGATGGACCATCAAGGCCAAAAATTCCCACTTTTAAATATTGATTATGTGATTCTATCAATTCTCCTTCGAGTTAAATTATAAAAATGGAATTAAATATAAATTAATTAAATTGACTTATTAAGATACCTGAATATTGTTTTCACTTCATTCTTGATATAAGATAAACATATAAATATTATAACATAATTTAATATATTATAAAACAAATTTGTTCCCTTAAACAACTTGTCAAAAATATTATCACAAATGAAGATTATTTTAAGGAAATTAATGAAAAATCCCAAGTAAAAATAATAAATATAAATGGAATTATAAAATGTAAAAAAATAGAATATGATATCAGGTTTTTCGATGAAAATTTTACTGGAATCAAGTGATGCACAAAGTCAGTTTCAAATTATTCAACTATTATAAATCATCATGTGGATTTGAAAGTATAAGGGTTACTGATGATATAATATCCCATTTGATATAGCATGATTTTTTTATTTTCATTGAAATTAAATTATTAGTGTTATGGAATAATAAGTATAAATGAATATAACTATTTTTTTGACACTTAAAAGAATATAGAGGAATTTGAGAAGTATCAGGACGATATAAAATTGAAAAAATTAATCATAAAAACTACTAAATGACTGATTTTTTATAAACCTTGAAATATATATTAATAGTAAGGCTAAAAAAATTGGTTTTATGTTTTTCTGATATTTCTGAATGAAATTCAGAAAATATATTTGGATGAATTTATTTATTTTTATTCTAGAATAATTTCATTCTTATATTTTTTGGATGAATGTTTAGTTTAATTTTTCATATCTTATTTTTGTTTCATTTAGCATTTCCAGATATATCATGTGGCATATTCAAACTCTAAAATACCTTTATGAAAATTATATTTTTTGATAAAGGGTTTAAATTTTCTAATAAAAAGGATGAAGGAATGATGTTTTAATTTTTAGGAGAATGTGAGAATAATAAAACTCATCAATAATATAAAACTCAAGGAGGAGTATGTTTTTCTAATGTTTTCAAAATTTATTGTCTATATAAACTGTTTTTCATTTTGATTTTACTAATGGGGGTGATTTTTTGGAAGAAAATATACTTTATGAAATTTTAATCATACATTGGAAAATAAAAATCCACTACTATAAATTTTAATTAGATTTTAATTTTTATACTTATAGTGGTTTTAAGATATTTTTTATGATATTTAATTATTTTCTTTGGTATATAATATCGATTAAAAATTTTGTAACATTTTTATTCATGAAAAATAGACATGTACATTTTATAATAGATAGAAAAAAATATATCACTAGAGAGAGGTTTTTATATTATTAGAGGAAAAATATAGTATAGTCCATCAGATGATGTTATATTATGTTTCCATTACATACATTAATAGATATGGGAATTCATTTCTACCAAATTAACATTCCATAAACATAAAAAATGGAATATCATATATTCCACAAAACAAATAATTTTCATTGAACCAAATGTAATATTTATACACTAAAATTGGGAATATCATAATGATTATCATATGAAGATTATGTACTATTCATTCCAAATAAATATGAGTGATTTTTAATATTTTATCCATTTATGATAAAAACAGAATAGTAACATTTTGTGTGTTTCTATAAATAGAGCTTCATTCGATGATGAGGAATCTTTTATAACATTAATGATCTAATGTTGAAGTGATATTTTACAAATATCTTATTATGATTGGCCTCTTTATTAATAATTTTAGAGAGTTTTAATATGAAATCCATTGTGATAATTATATTTTATATTTATTATGATCTTTTTTTTAATATCTATATATTATCTTGTTTATTATAGGTTTATTAGAGTTTTATGATATAGTTTTTTTCTTTTGGGTCAATTTGAGGGTTTACGCGGTTAGGGAAAATAGTGCTATTTTAAATTATTTTGATGAAGGACTTCATTTCTAAGGAATAAAATCTTTTATGATATGTTGAATATTGTGGAAACCCAAATTCTAGATAGTGACATCTTTTAGACTAAATGTTAATGAGGGAAATTTTTTTGTACATATTTTCTATTTTTCTCTTAAATTCATTATAAAGTTTTGTTATACTTGTTTTTTAAAGGACACAATTCCATAATAAATTTATATAGAAACCTTTCTTGGGGTATGATATTAAATTTTACAACTCTTATTATAATGTTAATCGGTATCAAACAACACTTCATAATCTTCTTAATGGTGTTGATAAAAATTAAATATTTTATATTTATAAAATTCAATCCCCCGTCCTATTTTTTTAAAACATATAATATTTTTATCCTAAAATATTTGGGATTATGATGTATATTGGAATGTTTATGAGTTTATGAACTAATGGTTAATACCATTTTAGGGTTAAAATTGATTTGTTTTATTTGGTGAATATATTTTTTCATTGATTTTTAAAGACATTGATATTATAATAGGTGTTAGATGTGGTATGTTACTGAGAGTATATTATTAGGGTATATATATACATTTATATGTTACTTTTGGAATGATTAATTTTATTTAATGGAGGAAACATTTTATTTTAAGATTATAGATTTTAGTGATTTCTTGTTTTAATATATTTTATATACAATTATGGTATTTTGGGATCTCTATTTTATGGATTATGATAAGAAGTATAAGAGAACCCTAATCAATGTATCGTAGGATGAATTTATAATTATATAGGTTAAGTGACGACTGTTATAAGTTGATTGATGTCGAAAATATGTTGACTTTTTTGTTCTATAAGATAATAGGATACGGTTCTAAAGTAAGGCATCTTGAGAAAAAAATGTTCTTTGGTTATTATGATAACTCGTTTATTAAGAATATTACTCGTGTAAATCCTTTTTAGTTTAGTAGTGACTTAAACTTGAAATAAACTCAGTTACAATGGGTGATTCCTTTATTAGCCCAATAAATGTATCATCTCGACCCCTATTTCACACACTAGATCCCTAAGCCAGCTTTTTATGTGACCTCGGGAACACCTCCTCATATACCAGAGGATTAGAACTAACAGAGAGGGTATGATATTAATAATGGAGATATTATACCCTATTTATAAATGTATCACATCCAATAAAATAAATAATGAATAACCAAATGATTTAATTAATAAAAACCCAAAACAGAATTGTAAGATAACTGAAAAATTAAATATAATAACCCAAAATAAATTATGAAATTCTTTATACCAATACATGTCATGTTCTAATATAAAAAACCCTAATCAAATAAATACACTGATAAGTTACAAGGGGTTCCTAACACAATGTATGATTCCCCAATCCATGCTTTATCCCGAATTTTCTATCTAACAATGGTTAATTCCTATATCCTATCATATAACTATGAAATCTATTTGCTTCTCGATTAGGTAACTTGATTAGGGTTTGAGTAAAATTCTGTAGGCCATAAAAAATGTAATTTGAGGTAATAAATATTCAATAATAGCTTATGATGTATTTTAGAAAATAAAGTACAATTTATAAGTAAATTGTTATCAAATTTCAATTATTCTTTAATTAAAATATATGAACCCTTAGGTTCCCGATGAAATAAAAATATTTATACCCAATATGGATCGTGCCAATGTTTGAACCGTTTCACATATTAAATTCAAAATTCACTATAAAACATGGTGTTTCATTATACATTTCATTTCAATTCATATTACGGACAACTGGAACCATAATCCAATGCCATATTTTGGGTGTAGAACTTCCTGTCTAACACCATGTGGGTAATTGGATCCTCAGTCCCTATCTCACACCATAATAATCGCATATCACACAAGTGTGAATTTGAAGAAGTTGTTAATGTCCCACACTTATTTACCAAATAATCACAAAAGATGTATTTTGAATCAGCAGCAAGTGACCCACACTCATTTATAAAAAAATCACACAAGATGTATTTTGAAGAAGTATGATTTATCCCACACTCATTTATTAGTATGGTATTTTGATGTAGTAGACCATATCGCATACACATTTAACAATTAATCACTATACTATTTTGATTCTCCATACCATGTCCCACACAATTATATAACATATATCACAATATCACATATATCACATCAATAATTTTTAATAAATATGAAACTTATCATCAAACAATGTCATTAAAGTGTACCATTTCATTTAATCAAACAGTCATGGTTTAACACTTTAATTTACATTAAATAATATAAAAAATCCCCATTAAACCATTAAAAATTATTTAATCATATAATCTATTAACCCATTAATGGTCAAGTAAAACAGACCATAATTTCCATCATAAATTAATTAATAATTACATTAATTTACCTATTAAACTTACTCAATGATTAACCAAATCAATATTCAATGATTTAATCAATTCTACAATCATAGAAATCCATTAATTTATTCAATATTTAATTAATCTAATTCCACAAAACCTTCCATAAATTTTTTCATTATTTAATTAATCTAATTTACAATTTTATATTCTCAATAATATACATTAATTAATTCATCAATTAATTAATTCACATCATAATCATAATAACAACATAAATAATTTCATAATTAATTAATTCAATTCCACAATTCCTTCCCCAAATTTAACCCAAATCAAAAACATGTATAATTTAAATTAAATTAATCCAATTATCAATAAAATGTATATTTATTGGAAATTGAAATTTCACAATTACATATAAGTAATTATATCAAGACTATGGGATTATAATTTAGACTCCCTACCTCAGTATCATTGACAAATGCTCATCAACCGAATTCCCCAACTAGTGTCGATCAATTAAGATCATCATGAAGAAAAATATATAGATATGAAACTTATAACTCAGAAAAATATTACTAAAACATAGATATAGATCCACACAATTAGTGGAATACATCCCCTCAAAATATGATATAAAGATAGAAGGGTGGGGGGAAACCACATGAAATGAGATTATCTTACCATTGGAGGTACAAGTCTCCAATATGGGTTTAAAATAATTAATAAAAGAGGTAAAAAGAGAATAAAATATCTATGAGATCCTCTAAAAAATATAAAAATAGGTTTGGGGTGATTTGTGTTGAATATGTTTTACGTTTAGGGGGTTTGAGAATTTAAAATCAATTATTCACGTAAATGAAACCGCACATATGATTTCTATGGTAAGGGCACAAGGTTTTCTAAATAGTTTAACATAACAATGAACCACTTCTAGGGGTTAAAGATTTCTCATAAGATGTATGTTCATTTGACAAACCAATCACTAGCCATGTGAATCCCCTGTGTTTTTGTTTGCACAATTTCCTCGGCTGGGCACACTATTTTGGAAAACCGTGTACTACCTCTCTTCCATCCAAATTTTTTTAATATCTCCCAAAAACTACCCAGGGAAAATATAAATGAACATATACTCAAATAAAGAAAAAAGTAAATAATAGTAAATAATAATGATAAAATACCAGAAATGGATAGAATCTTATAATCTCCCCTATGGCAACATCTCACCACTCCTCATTGGATTGAGTTGATGCGGAGGTGCTACTCATCCTTAGGCGACATTCCCAAGGTACCAAAGGCATAAAATAAATGTTGATTACTTTATGAACATTGGGGGTTTTGTTTCAGTATTTATATAAAAGCACCCCTCCAAATGTTCCAATACCACAATAACAACATGATTCATGACAAAAATGGTTCACAACTTAACATGAAAAAAAGACCAATACAACAAACCAACTCTAATCCATAATCAGAGTACTAAGTAGAAGAATTAAAAACAAAACCCAATGAAGATGTGACATAACTCCACAACTCCTCACAAATCTCCATGCACCGAGAAACAAAATTCCACCAAAGCATAACAAAATTCCACTAAAGGAAGCAGACTCTTTACCTTTTAATGTGTCTTAGAATACAACATCTATAAATGGACCAAAGCACCAAACCTTGGGGTGAGTAATAATACACAATAGGTTTTCCCCAAATGAATTTCCTATACACACCACTAGGATAGAACACATTTTCATAGTATATATAATAAAATTATATAAATCCAATTAAAAATTCCACAATATTCATAAATCCAAACAATCCTTTACCAAAACCACTTTTGCACAATACACCACAATTCTAGGAAAGCATCCAACTAATGAAATTGAAAATTTCATAAACCTAATTAACCATTCATAATTTCTATATCATTCCAACTAGCATAGATTCATTCATATCCCAAACATACACCCAAGTTATACACACACACACTCAATCTTCGTGTTACCCTTAACAATGCAACTTCACATCTAAAATCATCCACTTTTTATAGTGGTACTTCGTGACAATTTGCCTTTGAGGGTGGTCCATCACACCCACTATTTGTCAATTTCGCACTAGGATTAAACCATAAGAAAAACCCAATTATATCAATATTCATCAAATTATATAAATCATTCCCATATAAAAATTCTACATCATATAAACCAACACTTTTAAATAATCATGGAAAGACACCCATTTCCAACCAAACAACCCTTTAGGCTAAAAAATATTCAATAAAATCCCATTTAATAATAAAACCATTATGCCACATTCGTGGTCTACAACAATACATTAAATCCCCCTATAATGGGAAAACCATTTCCATAACTCATTTTCCATACAACAAATCAACCACAAATTTTGACGTCACCATTTTAAAAACCAACATAAAACTTGTTACACAAAAAAAGGCCATTTTACACAAATCTATAATAAATCAAAAAATGAGTTCCAAAAAAGCTTCACTAACCAAAATCACAACTGGTTAAAATGAAAACAAATTGATTTGAAATTTAATCATTTAGTTCTGTCAAAATAGGGATGGGAGTTAAACCTTCTACTATAGGGATTGGAGAAATCAACCCACTGCACAACTGCACACTAAATCTAGCAAAAACCACCATAAAATCTCCTTATATATCATTGATTAACATCAAAAGGCCAAAATGTTATCATTTTTTGAAACAATTACCCTATATGTACATGCGGAATATGTAGATCTAGATATATTAGAGAGAAATAGCTTTAGATCCAAGGATGACCCAGAAACATCCATGAGGGGAGACATATCAGAGGAAAAACACATTTACCACACCTTAAAAACCCTTAAAATCTCCAAAAAAATGAGTTTTTGTGACTTTAAAAACACTGAGAATATAAAATACAATGTGGGGTTTAAGTAGGAGAGGAATTGGGTGTTTTATGTCAAATCCTGAGTGACCCCATTTTTAAAAACCTTTTTTCTTAATGCCAGGAAAAGATAGACAATCCAGGGACTAACTGTGATCCTTATATTGCCACTAGAGGAAGCCCATATGGTGGGACTACATGGTTAAATAACATATTCCCAGACCATGAAAAATCCTATTATCTCGACTTTCACAGTATCACGAATATTCTACACATTTTCCACTAACTGGGCTTAAAACGTGTGGACTTATAAAAGACTCCAACACATTTCAAAACCCTTCCAAACTCTACCAATAATTACTCAACAACATTATGTACATGAAATTCATAAACTAGGGTTACAAACATCAAACATGGCATACTACACCCAATATATAATAGTTCATTCGTAATAAGTTCTCCCAATCATCAATAAGAATATGAGTCATATTGATCAGGCAACTAAGACCACATATCTGCTTCTCTCTCCCATGTTTCTTCCTGATTTTTTCCATGTTGGCACAATACCTAAACTATTGGCATGGTATTTCCCCCGTATAATTTTTTCCTTGCGATTCATCATAGGAATCAAATTTTTCTCAAAGGACGCATATGTCTCAATCTCAACACCATCCACATTGATTATATGCGAAAGTTATTGGTTATACTAGTGAGGTTTTTGATGCATGGAAAACATCATGAAGAGGATTGTACCATAATGGAAGATATAATTGATATTTCATCAACATGATTCTCTCAGAAACCTAAAATATATTAACAAATAGAGGAACCTACTTTCCCTGTCTCATTATCCTATGATGACCCAATCAAGGAAACCCTAGAATGAATACAAGATCACTATCTATACTCTCTATGGTTTATCAACTTCTATAATCATATAAATTATATCATCTCTGATTTGTATCTATAAAATTCCATATCCTATAAATAAAATCTATTTTTTCTTACACGGGACTTGGTCCCAATAACTCTGGACCACCTTCCACTATCCAATACAGTGGGGATCTACATAAACCGCCATAAAGAGCTTATTATGGTTTCATCTGTATAGTTTATCGATAACTATTGTTATCAGACAACTACACCAAATCATGGTGCCTCTCAGAAGACCCACCCATGTCTAGAACACATGCCTGAAGAATATACTCAGCCACATATATTGTATACTCTGATATCCCTTTTTTATATGGGTGGAAAGACTTACAGAACAAAACATGTCTCATAAAAACCATTTAGATTCCTTTTAGAAGATTAATGTAAATAATCGTTTGTAGTCTGAGAAAATACTTTGTGCTACCCCATATAGATTGACTATATCACAAATGTAAATATATTATTATTTCTCCACTAAGAAATTCATGCATATACGTAATAATTTATCTAATTTCATTAGTTGGTTCACAATCACCCATATAAAAATTTTCTTTAGAGGATTCCTATATAGACCCACCAAAACTAGAATCTCTATTTTTAGGGATGACCACTGAAACTATTTTAATTTCCATGGTATGTTTTTGTTAACCCTAGATTCACCACCCACATCAAGGCATGAAATTCACACATCAAATAATATTGTATACATATAGGCACAACAACTTGATTCAGGATATTAATGATCTCATCCTCATTTACGATACAATCATATAATAAACCCCCCCATCTAGTTTTTACCTCAAGGATAAACATTTCGGATCCTCATATAGTTTATCATGGATCCATCCCAAGAGTTTAGACTATATTCAAACTTATATGAGAATCATATGCTTTTTACCCTTCTGATCCACAACATGCATCTCATCTAGTAAAACCAACATCTTTTACTCATATTTAGACTCCTAAATTTCCTAAGTCTAAGTTTTCTTACTCAATGTTTGAGCATCACTATTTCCATTATGGGTAATTTATTCTAGTAAAAAATAGAATGGATTCAAATATTATACCCACCTCAACTACAAGAGATTCAAATATCATGTAAATAATATACCCAATAATTTATTATGATATGTTTACATATTAAACATGTCACCCAATATATAATGATGCTAACACATCAAGGAATAAACGACTATATCTAACTAAAGTTCATGTGTAGTGTAAATACATTCATGTGGCCCCAACTTTAGAGACCCATATGGTAGAACTCATTCTACATGCTTCAATACTTCTCTATGTATCATACCATACGAATCATATGAAACCTTATACACCTCATGCATCTCATATATGATCAATATTTGGATTATAGTCAAGAACATCTACTCCTAGAAAAAAATTCACATTCTACAAACCATTAAAAAATTATTTCCTTCTCATTTAATCTTGAAAGATGTGTTCTTAAATAGAAAAAATCATGGAACAACCTCCAATAATATCTCATGAATCCCAATAAATATATATGGATATTGAAAATATTATGTGTCTGGTCCCAAGAAATAATTGCTGGAACATTCTCATGGTCTATAGACAAAACTTACTCAAATAGGATGCGACTCAATAAGGGTAATTGATCAGTCAAAGACAAAAAAATAAATAGCTTGGAGTATAGGTTATTCCCTCTTGGTGTACTTAGGACGTTTTCAAGATGTCGGGAATGAATGTTTTTAGTCTTGGAGTACACTAAGATTTCATCCAGTAGTTGTACTGAAAAATGATCCAGTTACAAATGTAATATTATGTTCATCATGGATATAAACACTAATATTATGTTCAGAAACCAAAATAGAACTACTATGAACTCATAATGGTCATGTATTCTTCTAATATCAAACATTGGTATATCAGAAGTACAAACTCTCAATAGATGACACCAAAATCTCAAGTCAATCGGGGAGAAAACCAAATCTCCACTCAACATGTCAAAAAGACCATCAATATGCGAGAGGAGATAATGGTTATTCACATTCATCTGGTCATACTTCTAGAAATCAACACACAAGAATATATTCTGAACAACCTTCTTTAAAAACATGTCTTGAGAACCAATAGGAGACATACTTGTATGGATAAAGCCTTTATCCATTAACTTTTTAGTTGATTCTTGATCTCTTGAAACTATGTAGTTTCTATTCTATATGGTGTAATTGAAACTATAATTGTCCCCAACATGAGATCAATTCTATACTTCATTTCTATATCTAGTGGTATCCCTAATGAGACCCTATGAAACACTTTCTTGAACCTGTACCATATTGGTGGAAATATGTCATTATTTACTCCTATATCATTCGAAAATAGACTAGAAACCTGGGTAGTGAGCACACCTAGTTCTTGATGAATTGGACCTGCATTACACACCATAAGTCCCACTCATCTCAAGTTTTATAAATTTCACCCTCAATAGATGAAAAAGTTACTATTTTGTGGAAACAATCCATGTGGGATTGATATGCCAC
This sequence comes from Viscum album, assembly GCA_963277665.1. Classification (NCBI taxonomy): domain Eukaryota; kingdom Viridiplantae; phylum Streptophyta; class Magnoliopsida; order Santalales; family Viscaceae; genus Viscum; species Viscum album. The sequence continues at coordinate 618,478,668 of OY728148.1, read as the reverse complement.
TAACCAGTGTATACCCATAAATCGTTTGAAACCAAACATGTTTGTTAGAGTTGGGGTCCAAGAGTCAACTTGTTGTACTTTTATAACATTAATATATAATGTTTTACAATATTAAACGTACTATTACATATTCTACATGAATATGATGTAATAATATCATAGTGTTTTTGTTTCATTAAAAAGGTCCTAGAAGCTCTCCATAATGATGAGAACCATTAAATTATTCCATAATATTATTAAATATATTTCTCTGGTTGGATGACATGATATAATTGGACAAATAGTATACATGCCATTAGGTGTGAGTACTCATAAGAATTTCAGAATTCCTCTCAAGAGGTTAACAGTTATTAATCTTCAAGATGGTATATTATGAGAACAACCCTACCAGTAATAATTCTTCATTTTTTCGTATCATTATATATTATTATCTGTGAGAATTTTTAATAGTTTTTAGACTTTACTATTTTCATTAACATGTGTCATGGCTAGTGCACATAGATTTGTGGTTGAAAAATGACCCTCCATATGTTTGTAGGATTTAGGGTACGTTGGGTGCATCATGAATGACATGTTATTAATGGATAATTAGAGGAAGGATTTGCCTCTTCCATTTATGAATTTTGATATCTCAAACCTTTGATTGAAATAAAATTGTCACAAAAAAATCACTGATTATTTTGTATATACAATTTTATTTCTGGTATTTAATGAATGATGTATAATGTATACAGGTTCATGAAACAGCCATGAAACATAATTGATGATATATAGAGATAAATAGATTATATGACATAGAGAGAATTTTTATGTGGATGTCATTTTGGAAACATTAAGTTCTATCTCTTGGGTTATTTAGCCAATTTATATATATAAATCTTGGACTTTAGGTATTCCCACGTAATGTCAAAGAGAAACAATCCTAAAGTGTAATGCACTATGTGTTTTTAGTGTCCAAAGATTAAATTCTATTTCAATTTAATTTATAGAACAAATATTATTCTCATGACTGAAAAATATTTTTATTCATGTTAAAATGATCCCATAAATTTAAATAAATATTTATTCGATAAATTTTGAATAAATATATTTGTTTATTTTATTGGAAATTTATTAAATATTTATTTTATAGTTTTTAAATTAAAATATTTACATAAAATTATAAAAATATTATTCAAGTGTTCAATAAATAGAAGTGTAGTTCGAATGGACCAAGACCATGTGTGGTGATAGATTAATTATTTACATGTAAGTAAATAATATTTATCTTCATGGTACAGAAAATAATAATAATAATTAGATTTTAATCCTTTTGTGGCATGTGAATTTATTTATGGTTTTGTTTTCTAAAAGTATGTGCACCCAAAATAGTGAAGTTATTATTTTTATTACATGAAATGCATTTTCCGTAATGGTTATAATTTAATTTAATTGTTGTTACACAATTAAATATTTTAATTGAAATCCCATGTCGATTAATAGATAGGTATGTCTATTGGGCCACCACACTAGTAAACCTATGATTCTAGAGAATTGATGAGCCATATATTTTCACTATCAACTCCTCCAGTCCCTCCCTCTAAATATTGATATAATTTTTTCATGATCAAAGAATTGGAGAACAAGAATGATCGATAGTAAACATTATATTTTCCACACTTGCACCCATGGAATGAGTGGAATTTATCAGAGAACATTGGATCACATGTGGATTAATGCTAGAGGGATTACACTTTGGATTCCTGAGAGAACATCAAAGGAAATCCAAGAGTTTAATTGGGAATGATCACTGACCATCAATAAAGAAATTATTGATGATCTATATATTCATTTCAATATGAAATTTATTAAATTAATTAAATTCATGATGTACAAGATCCTCTCTCACAGTTCTGATGTTTTTCTCTCTATTCTTATTTCTTTTATTCAATCATATGATACTATCATTCATCATTGTATTTATCCCACATTAATCATAAGTTACAAAAAAAAATCTTAGGCCCCAACCAACATTATGATTCCATTACGCTTGGATCCTTAAAATGGTATCCGGGTGAGTAACATCATCATTTATAATTATTTAAATAGTTTTTTTGATGATTTACACTATAATAATTTAGTTCTTCATTTCATGATTTATTATTATTGTAATCTGATTTTTGAAATCTGACGATCCACTATCATTTCTCACATATCTATAAAAATCAGAAAATGTATTGATTAAAATTAAATAGAGGATATCATTTATTGGTGTTGGTGATTTTATCCAGGGAACATTATAGTACAATATATGTATTCAGAGTTACACGTTCTTTAATCTACCATACATTCCATGTAATCCAGATTAGACATCATATAGTTGTGATTAGTGCATTAGGAGTAGATCAGCAATTACTCAAGCTGTGTGTATTTATTACATGTGGTGTAGTTAATTGTTACATTGTGTGTTTACCAGGATAGATGGGAACACTATTTTTTGATTACATGTCATGTGGACCACTGAACCAGGTGTGTAGTCCCTTTCGGGTTAGAGAAGATACCATGTATCTCATACATAGCTCAATAAACTAGTGACCATGTAAACTGGAGAAAACACAACCTCTTTCTCACTATACATGTCTTATACATTGAAATTTCCAATGTGTTCCACACACCCTGAGTCCCTAGGCATCTACATCGGCTAAACGGGGAAGGTAGTACATGCCTTATAGATAGAACTACATGTATTGTAATTATTAAATTATGAAGAATTAAAACATTAATTTCTATATAATTTTTGATCTACATATCATGTTTAAATCATATTACTAGTTGTTTCACAATACATTGTATCATGACACATGGCCAAAAAAATTATTCAATTATTGTAATCATCCATGAATTGAATATTGTGATAATAGGAACCAGATTGTGTATGAAATATGTACTAAGAGTAAAATATTTTATGAATATAATTCATGTTGGATAGAGTCGAACATATATTCCATATGTTGCCTCTAAGGGAATGGATGAGAATCTCAAGGACATTTTGTAAATGATTATGAAAAAAATGATAAATCAATTAAAGATAATAACTAATTGTTTCAAACATGATTTATATTTAAGAATGAATAAAGAATTAAAATCTAGTTTTATTAAATGCATAATTCGTTTCATATATGTGGATGATCAGGATCTCAACTAGACCTTTGTCTGTGAATGATTTCCTATTAATTTTAATTAATTTAAATTTTTCGCATTTATTCCATATCACCTCGTTAATATGTAGGTAATTCCTGTCCCTAGTTTCATTTTATGTAAACCCCATTTTACCCATCATCTATGTGTGTTAAAAAATCATATGTATTGCATGGAGCTCCCATTCATGTGGTTGTGGTTTAAGTTATGAGCTGAGGTGAAACAAATCAAAGGATATAGAAAGGTAGATAGGTGGAAAGCTATAAATATTATCTATAAAAAGGTTCAAGGTGTTTCTCCCAAGGTCAATGGTTAGTTTATCTACCGCTAGATAAACTAACCATTAGAAAATCTCTCAATCATAACATTTACTATATTTTATTTCTCTTAAATGTGTGGTGTTTCATAAAGGATTTATTTGCATGACTACATAATTAATGAATTAACAAGAAAGCAAGATGAGTCTAAAATAATCATGGCTTATGCATAAATATTTTCATGAAATTTTTAATCACATAAAAAAATTATACTTAATATTAACAATAATGTGATAAAAATAATAATCAAATTATGCATAAGAGAATAATTTCCCACAATAAAATATTATATCAGACTTAGCCTTCCATTAATTGATTAAGGGAACGTCTCAAAAAAACCATTTGTTTGACCTACCTTTTTGGAAGACATACTTTTATACAAGAATCCATTTTGAATATTTCAGGATGAGATAACTATTTTACCTCAAGAGGAGTAACCCATTCTTTACATAGTATAAAATGGGATGTAGGTGTTGATGAAATCCATGTAACGATTTCTGGATTAGGGAGTCCACTCAATGGAACAAAGAGCTTAAAACATGCACTTGTTAAATATATTCCAACCAAAATACATTTAAATAGCACGACCATCCATTTTTGGGGTATAGAAAGAGGAATATGGATCCATTCCACTAGATAGCCCAAGGATATATACATTCTGAGTTCAATAGTGAAGGCCAGTGGGACTTGAAAAAAATTGGGAGTCTAAATAAAAATTACTTTATTAATTATAACTTTATTCAAATTAAGAATGTACTAATAAAATGTTATTTCAACAAATGAATAAAAATGAAAAGCTTGATAACCACACAACATCTATAACCAATACTCAATTAAGGCAATATCCTCACAGGTAGTAACTTCTATCCTTTGGTTTACATTATTCCATGAATGGAAATCTTACATGTTGGAGTCCTCATTAACTGATCTACATACCCTAGAGGCGAGTGATGAAGAATTCATGTTGTACAAGAAACATAACAAAGACACGGTCTATGTTCAATTCTTGATGATAACATCAATGTCTAGTGAACACATGATGTCTCACAAAAACATGGATTCCAATAACATGATTGATTAACTCTATGATCCTTACCAGGAGAAATCTAGATAGGTACAGTTTGTGATCTCTAAGGCACTCACATAGAGTATTGTTGGAGATATATCCTCTATTAGGCCTCACATAATTAATATCGTTGGATACATTGAGAAGCTATAGGTTCTAGGGACTATACACCCCTAAGAACAAGGCATTTAAATCATTCTTCCATCACTTCATCAAGGATTCTCAAGAGTTTTTTTAAATTTAAATTTGAAAATCATTGAAAATCCTCTTCTATATAATAATATCCTCATTTCAAAAGTGGATAATTACATGAAGCATGAAAACCTTCTATCCATGTGGTGAATAAGAGGAATGTGAAGGAAAATAGCATTAATCCCAATTCTTCTTCATTCCCTTCCAATAAAATAATGATCAAATGGGAGGAAAGGGAGAATGAATCTATTTTTTCGAATCTGGAATGAAGGTATGCTAAAATAAAAGTTTAAACCATCCCAATATCTCAGAGGAATATTCTGGTGCAATTATTATCGATATAAATTTACCAATTTAAAAAAACTGGTTATTAGATATATCTTTTTGTGATCATGTATGAATGAAAATATAAGAAACAAGTATATTCAAGGAATTTTATAGAGGAGATATACATCTACGAGTAACCAATGGAGCTAGACTAGATGTTGCAGCTGTTGGGGACTACCACCACATGTTGTTGACTGGGATTATCAAGGTGTGGATGGGTTGTAATTATGTGCATTCAGAAACCAAAAACATTATTTCTCTTTCCATACTAGATACAGATGGATTTATTTTCACATAAGAAATTTAATTTTTCTTCTTTTATATAGATGGAATATGTTTTGGAATTTCACATTTATATAATTTTCTTTACATGTTGAATTAAACAAATAGAGTGATGGATATCAATAATAAGATTACATCACAAGACACATACAAAACCCATCTTTTCCATCGTCATCTAGGAAATGTAACTAAGAAAATCCTGAAAAAATTACATCAAGATGTATATTTATATACTTTTTAACTAAATCTATTTAGTGTATGTTACACTTGTTTATAAGGAAAAATGACCAAATCACCATTTAGAGGGAATGGTGAAAGATCTAAAAAGATTCTAGAATTGTTTCATACCAATGTTTGTGGACCATTTATTGTTTAAAAAGGGATGTAACTCATATGTTATAACATTTAATGATGATTTTAGTTGAAGTGGATATATTTACTTAATGTCGTATAAGTCAGATTCTTTTAATATGGTCAAATATTTAACGAATGCTTTTGATAACTAGATTAATAATAAGATTAAGGATCTTCACTCAGACATAGTTGGAGAATATCTTAATCATCAATTAATAGATTACATATAGGATTTTGGGATCATATCCCAACTCAATCCACCTTACACGCCTTAGTGGAATGTTGTATGATAAAGTAGGAGCCGAACCTTTTCGAACATTGTGAGATCAATGATGAGTCACGATAGTCATCCATTATCCTTTTGAGGATTTTTGTTACAAATAGTTGCATGAATTTTTTTCCAAGTACCACTTAAATCGACAAATGGTTTTCTATAGGAGTGTTGGAGTTGAAAGAAACCCATGTTACTAAATTTTCCTATGTGGGGAATTGAATTTTTTTTAAGGACTCTTCTGGTTAAAAACATGCACCATGAGGCCCAAAGTGTATCTTTATAGGATACCCCATGGAAATAAGGGGATATTACCTATACAAACCATCTAAAAAAATATAGTGGAAAGACACATCATATTTCTTGAGAGGGATAACATCTCCAAAATATATGTAGGAGCGAGATAGACTTCGATCATTCCCAGGCTCGAGGAGCACAAGAGAAAGTATTGTAGAATATTACACAGAGCCTCATGGAGGAAGAATCTATTCCAAAGACACATGAACTGTGTAGGAGTACAATAGAGGTTAGAGAATTGGAACAGTGTAGTTTTATTATCATTGAGAATGTGGACTCGTTATTAGTTTATAATAATGATCCTCTAACCTATAATGAACAAGTTAGTGGCATAGAATATTCCAAGTGGTCAGAAGCCATGAATTATGAAATAGAATCCTTTTACCAAAACAATGTCACGATTTTGGTATATCCTCTAATATATGTAAATACTTCTGGTTGAGAATAGGGATCAAATAAGAAATTGGACATGGAAGGACAGGTAAGTACCTATATGAAATGACTAGTTGCAAAACGGAATAAATAGTGTCATGTTATTCACTATGATGAAATTGTTTCACCATTTGAAATGATGTAATCCGTCAAAATTCTATGAGACATTTTCACTTCACCAGACTATGATATTTAGAAAAAGGATGTCAAACCACCCTTCCATAATGGTAACCTTTAGGAAGAGGCCTATAAGACACAACCTGAAGGGTTTTTTAATCAAAAGGATGCCAATAAAATATACAAGTGGAAAAAATACAATTATGGATTAAAGGAAGAATCATAATCATGGAATATTCAGTTTTATGAATCCAAAATAGAGTTTGTTTTTGTAAATTATGAAAGATATCATTGTGTTTAAAAAAATTTAGTCTGAGTGCGGTCATTTTCCCAATAGTATATATTGAGGACATATTACTTTTTTGAAACGAAATACCAGTCTTACAATCTGTTATGGAAAGGTTGAATAAATGCTTCTCCATGAAGGACTTGGGAGAGGAATAATATATTCATGGGATCATGATCTATCATTATAGATCGTATATGTTCCTAGTACTAAGTCAATTTACATTAATTGATAGGATACTGAAAACATTCAGTATGGAACAATCCAATAGGGGATTGTCACATGTGTCACATGACATTCATCTTTCCATATAAATCTATACTTAGATGAATCAGGAAATATAGGGAATGTAAAAAACACTATATACATTTGAGATTGGTTCAGTGTTGTGTGTTGTGATATGTACTAGGCGAGATGTCGCCTACATATTTAGTATGTTAGGAAAATATCAATCTAATCTATGTGACCACCATTGGATGGAAGTTAAAACTATACTTAAGTATCCGAGGTATACTAAGGATATATTATTGTTTTATTAAGGAGATGATGAACAATTCATAAGATAATATGGATATTCTAGTTTGTAGACTAATCATGATGACATGAAGTCACAAACAGGATATATATTCATTTTTAAAGGACATGTTATGAGATCGAAGATCTCAAAGAAGAGTGTTCTTGTAGATTCTACACTGAAGTCTGAGAATATCACAGCTTTTGAGGCAGCTAAAGAAGTAGGCTGGATGAAAATATTCTTCAAAGAGATAGATGTGATACCTAGTAGTAATGATCTCATCCCACTCAATTGTGATAATACTACAGTAGTGGATCTCACAAAAGAGACAATGCCACATCAGTAGACAAAGCCCATACATTATAAGTATCATATCTGAAGGGATGTTTCTTAGAGAGGTGAAGTTGCAGTGAGATGAATTTCCAAAAAAAGGAAATATGGTGGACCCCTTGACTAAAGAACTAACTCAGAATACAAGTTATTATCATGTGAGGTCTAGCAGACTCAAAGTCATTGGTAGATGGCACTAGTCCGAGTGGCAGTTTGTTAGATTTGGTGTCCTGGAATCAATAATTTTTACTTTTAATACATGAATATTTAATGTATATAAATACTAAATGTCTTATTTATATTCAATATGACTAGGATATAATAATTACCTAGAGTATTTGTTGCATTGATAAGGTAATGGATGTTCCCCACTATGATGAGAACCTTTAAATGCTACCACAATATTCATAAATATAGTTATATGGTTGGATTTCAGTGTAAATACTTTCAGGTTCGAGTAATAATAATGAAATAATACTTCCACTCATGTATTATTCATTTGAAAATATACAAGATAAGAGATTATGAGAATAGACACACCATTCGAAATTCTACATGTGTTGGTATCATCAGATATTCCAAAAATAGATCCTGAGTAATGGTCCTTAGGCTTTAATATTATCATTCATATGTCCCATGACTCATGAATAATGATTTTCTATTAAAAACTATCACTCCATGTGTTAGACGGATGTAGGGTACGTTGTGTTCTTCATGAATGAAAAGTTATTAATAGATAATTAGAGGAAGGATTTTTCCTTTTTATTTATGGAACTTGGAATCTCATCCATTTGATTGATATGTAATTATCTCCATAAATTCCATAGTCATGGTGTATCGACATGTTTATTTCTAGAAGTCAAAGAATGACTTGTAAAGAATATATATTTATGGAACTAACATGAATCATTTTTGACAAGATATTGCGAAAAAAGGATTATATTATAATGTGAGTGTTCATATGTGGATGTTATCATTATGATGTTAGGTTAATTTTTTTTTCATCCTTGACCCATTTCTAGACAATAATCAAAGAATTTAGGCAAATTCACTTAATGAAAATGAGAAATAATCCTAGACCATCACACACTAACTATTTTTTGGTATCGATTAAATTATTTTTGAATTTAATTAATGGAATAAATATTATTCTCAAGCTCAAATATTATTTTTATTCAAGTTAAAATGATCAATTAAATGAAATAAATTTTTATTATCCAGATTGGGAATAAAATATTTTTTTTATTTTATTGGAAATTTAGTAAGTATTTAGTTACTAGTTTTTAAAGGAAAATATATCTTTAAGAGAATTAAAATATTATTCTGGTTTTCAATAGATGGAAGTGGAGTTTGATTGGAAAGATATTGTGTGTGGTGATGTATCTATTAGTTACAAGTAATTAAATAATATTTATCCAGGTGGCATATGAAATAAAAATATTACTATTAATAATTCTTTGTGGCAAGTGGTATTAATTATGCTTCCATTTTGCACAATTTAGCGCAACCCAAATAATGAATACGTTGTTATTATTACCAAGAATGGGTTTTCTCTAATGGATATATTTTAATTTACTCATCATCACATAATTAAATATTTTAACCAAACCCCCATATCTATTAATTGAAAGGTACATTTATTATGCCACCACGCTAGTGAACTGATGACTCTGGATAATTATTGAGCCAAATGTTGTCTATCTGTAATTCTCTTCTCTCCCCCTATAATGAACGAGATATTTTATTCATGGCCATAGAATAACCGATTAGGATCAGTCAACACAAGATATTCTCTTCACCATTATAGAACCTAGGGAATGATGGGAATTTATTGGAGACCATTGTAGCACGTGTGGTTCACCACTAGAGGGATTCTACTTTGGATATTTGAGTGCGCAACCAAGGAAGTCCAAAAGGCTAACTCTAGATGATTAATTATCATCAATGAAGAATGTAATGAAGTCCCATGTTTTCAGTTCTTAGTGAAATTAATGAAATTAATTAAAAACATTATTTTAAATACCCTCTCACTTGTTTCGACCATTTTCCAATCATTATATATTTTCTTGACTCAAACTATGGATACTATCATTCATTGTCGTATTTATCAAATATTAATAATCGATTATGAAAAATGTAAATTTAGGCCCCAACCAATGAAATGCTTCCGCTATGCTTGGATCCTTCAATTTCAAGGGTGTAAATACCCAAACTGAAATGATACTCCCTAACCTCGAGAGAACATCCTTTACATAAACAGATTTCTCTCAACCATACTACAAAAGGTGTAACTATCATCATCACCTCAATCATGAACTATACAACTATTCTCAAACGTTCAAGGGTTTTGTATATATGAACAAATAATAAGAACCAATATAAAATATTGAAAATGATTCTGTAGAAGCTATAATAATAGTACCTATGAGATTCATTGTTCTAGACTCACTATCCACAAATGTAGGATGAATGACATGCAACTACCTTACCCATCTTCAGTTGGATGTTGTCTAAGTCCCCTAACTCGTACCACTCTACTGATATGGGAGCTCTATCCCATAAGACCTACATCCATTAACTCTATATTCACATATAGTATAACTCTAGCCTCCATACTGATACAATGTAGAAAAAATGGTTCTCATAGTGTGGTTCTGTCAATAAGTTCAGTATTACCCTTCTATCATGGGTTTCTGCAAAACCTTTTTTCATGTCCCATCATACCACAAGATCATATTTATACTATTGGTTGGGATAGTGACTACAATAGTGGTCTATAATATTGAAACGGTGACAAGGAACTGTGGTATGATCATGAGTAACTGATGATCTTCCATAGCCATTCTTCCTACTATCCCCATATAAAACAAACTCATACTGACTCATCCTACTCATAGAAGTCATACCTCCTGACCATCATGTAGATACAATATTTCCTCCACTAGAATCCACCTTTAGTTTCCCATTATATTTGAGGGTATTAATTAACAATTCTGAAAACATATTCCACCTAAAGGTATTCAAAAGGGACTTAATTAAACATTAACGCCAATCCTGAAATAGTATGAAAAGGTAGCCTCATCCGTAAGAAATTATGGAGAAAAAAGATAAAAATATATAAATAATATTATATATTCCAACACATGTATACTCCCCTGAGTCAATCACATGAACTAGAATTCCCTCTCTTGTCTCTATATCTCTTGATAATAGTGTGCAAGAAACATATCTAGAAATCATTTCCTCTTTATATCCTCTAGTTGTCCATTTTGAGTTTGGATGGCCCACCGATGCTTCACCTGACCAGGTAACATATAATATTCCAACTTGAATATCTTCTCAAAATTAGTCTCTAAGTGTTCATATATAGTATATATGGAATTAATATACAACTCAATTACTTCTGTTCTACCCTCTTTGATGAAATTTGGAGGGATATGCACCTAGAACTCTAATGTTATATCAGACATGGTTGATAAAACCAGACCAAGGTCGCTTTCAATAAATGACAAGAAGTGATAAATGTTCCCACAAATCTTCTCTCTGACTCCCTAACCCAGAAGTATCTGTTCCTCAAGTTCCACTACTAGTGGATAATTTCTATACATAAAATTGGTACATCCTATCAATAAGCATCATCATGCATTCATATCATTACAATGACAACAACATGTCTCAAGACACATAACACAACATGATCATGTTTACATAAGAGGAAAATAACAATATCCACAACATACCATTACCGCAAATTCCAAAACAAGTTCAAAATTGAGGTTCTATCACAACCCTTAACAATCATGAATATAGTTTATGGTTAATAAAATGGTAATAAAATTTTAAAAAATCATTATTCTCATTAGACAGCTATTTAATCACATATTTCATCATTTTATCCTTTTTCACTTTCATAATAAGTATCATTTTCAATAAAATTTACACCTGAAATAAAAAAATATTCCATTAAACCACATAACAAAAACCTATTCATCCATGCATTCCTAAATTGATGCATGTCACAAAAATAATCTATAGTGCCTTGAATGATGCATGCATACTCAACTCTCATTCAATTCTATACAATGAGTCAAATCCTAGAAAAAAATTGAAAATAATAATCACATCACAAAACAAGTTCATCAATTGAGGTGAAATAACATCAATTATAACAACATATATCAATCCCAACAGTCCCACCCAGGGTAATTATCTTTTACCATCATACAAGTGGTGTATGAACCCATGCACGAGCTCTTAAAAAGTACTAAATCATCGAATTCTCCTGAATTCTTATCCTAGATAGTTATAAAAAAGAAAACAAAATCAAAACATCCTTTGATTTCACATCATAATATCCTAACCTAGGTTCCACCCACTGATTCTCTTAGTCGATTCCCTACATGACCTTAGGCGCACCACCATATACTCTAGGGGCTTCTGTCTAGCAGTGCGGGTATAATATCGATCATGTAGACAGCGTAACCTCTTTATCATAGTATAAAAACATTGGAATTAAATAGAGAATAACTTATTGATATAACCAAAAACCAAACCAAACTAATTCCACATGATTGTCAAATCATGAAATATGACATCAAAAAATAAAGAAGGAAATTTTTCATGTCAAGTAAAATTATTAAAACCACAAAATAAAAAAAGGCATTGAAAACTCATATGTGGGACTTCATACAAAATCATGTTCCCTTATCCATGATCCATACTGACTCATCTATATAGTGATGGATTTTTACCTAATAATTTATTGTATCCATGAAATCTATTCGGGTTCCAATCAGGCAGCCCGAGTAGGGTGTTACTATAACATAGTAGGACACCACCAATGATGTCTTAAAAATATCTATTCATTAAAAGTGTTTGTTCTAATATAAAAAAAGTACAATGCATAAGTTAAGATTTATAATATTTAAATTATTCATTAATTAATGTATATAAACACATGGGTTCCCGATGATTCTAGAATCATAATATATTATTTTATTCTTTCCAATGTCTTAACCATTTATCATATTTTATTCACAATTCATTATAACACAATGGATTTCATTATCCATTTCATTTAAACTCATATTTTTTCCAATTGGAAGCATAGTATGATGCCAATATTTTGTGCATAGGATTTCATGTTTAACACAGTGTGGGTATTTGCATCCTCATTCCTGGTCCCACACCTAATTAATTACATATCACACAAGTGATATTTTCATGAAATAGACTACGTCCTACACAAATTTTTCAAACAATCACACAATTGGGATTTTGAAGCATCAGTCTGTGTCCCACAATCATTTATCAAAAAATCCCACAAGTTCACTTTTCAAGTAAAATACGATCTCTTACACTCCTTTATTACTATGGTATTTTTGATGTATGGACCATATCCCACAAACTATTATCAATTTACAAATATGGTATATTGTTGTAGAAAATCATTTCAGAAACACGTTTATCATATATATCATAGTGTAATGTATATCACATCAATAGAGGTCAATCCATATTATCCCTCTCATAAAATAATCTCTTTAATGTTTACCATTTCAGTTCATCAAACAATCGTGGTTCTCCAATTTAATTTACATGGAAAAATATGAAAAATCACGATAAAATGATTTATCATTTTTAATAACATTACCCATTAACCCATTAATGTTTAAGTCAAACCTAAAATAAGTTTCATCTTAAAGTAATTCATAATCAGATTAATTGACCAGTTAAACAAAATAATTGATTAACTAAATCAGCGTTCAATAAATTGATTCCATAATCATAAAAATCCATTAATTAATTCATCAATTAATTAAATTAACTCAAAAATCACAAAATTCCCCTAATTTTTTCATTATTTAATTATTATATTTCTAAAATTAATAATCTCAACAATATCTATTATATAAATCAATAATTAATTACTTAGAATTCACAATCCCAATGACCCCATAATCAATTAACTAATTAATTAATTCCATTCCATAATTAAATTTCCCCCATTAATACCAAATCTATAACAAATAGCTATTAAATTAAATTAATAAAATTATCAATAAAATTTCACGTTCAGGGAAATTCATATTTCAAAATTACATACATGTAATTAAATTAAGACGCTTTCATATTAATCTAGGCGACCTACATCAAGATCATTGAAAAATACTAGTCAATGGAAATCTAGAATTGATGTGAAAATATCAAGATTGTTCCGATGAATGAGATCTATCCTAGAATAATAGATCCTAGATAATACTTATTATATATTAAAACACTTATCTAGATCCACAAAAAAATGTCCCCATAAAGTATGAGGTAAAGATGGGATTCTGGGATGAATCCACATGGGAGGAGATTCTCTTACTAGGGGGATGTGTAAATCTTTAATTTTTGTTTTGAATAATAAATAAGGGATTTCACAAGGTATTGGAATCCGTATTTGAGCCTCCAAAAGTACGATAATTATGTTAGGTATTAGGTTGGTTGAATTAGGATGATGTTCGAGGTATTTAAGTATTTAAAATCTAATTTTATGTTTAATAAAAACCACATTCTCAGTTTCCAGGGTAAGGGGACACAATTTTCAAAATATTATGCCTTAACCGTGCACCTCTTTTGGGGTTGGGTTTTATAATTACACCAAAGAGTTTGTATGGTTTGACAAACAATACACCAACCATGTGATCCCCATATTTTGGGTTCACGTTATTTAATGGGTTTGGTGCATGGTTTGGACAAACCCTGTTCCCACTATGCAATGCTTTTCTGACATCCAAAATTTTTATATTTTCCCCAAAACCTCCCAATGGAAAAACACAAAAAAGATAAAATCAAAATAATAATAAATATTCCTCAAAAATAATATTGAGACATGACAAGAAGTGTTCATGATCATACAATAAACTACCAGATGGAATGAGATATGGGGTGGGAATTATTTTCGATAATTACAGATAATTAATCGTAAAATATGATTAAAAATGTAAATTTCAATGAATTAACATATAGAATAATTAAAATAATTATGGAGTCTCATGAGAGATTATGTGATTTAGGTCATTGGACTCATAAGTGTAAAATAATGATATATTCAACAAAAATTTATTTCTTCCATTGCTTGAGCATTGAGAATTGTATGACCTAATGTCTCAATCCATGGTCTATTAAGGAATATATCCCACAATAACCATTTGAACAAGGAAAACCCCATGCAACTAATAATAATGAACCAAATAGTGATTTTTTAAATCAGATTTTCTAGAGTCCATTGTCATGTCTTTTTTTTCTAACATCTGGATATTGATTTATAAATAAAAATCATCATTTATATTATTATTATATAAATAATTTTTAGGGATATTTATGTTATTGATAGTATATTAATATTAAAATCATATATTACAATTCTATATGAAATTATTATTAGAGTATCACTCTTTTTTAGGACCTATTAATAATTTTTCATATAGATAAATCTCATTCAACATCCCAAAGATACCCATTATCATCTTGTTGTGTATGGTTAATAATGAATTCCCCAAATAAATTATTATGATCCAAAGAGTAAAATTGTGAGAATAAAATTAATTTAATAGGGTATATTGTACCAACCTATGATTCTAATAAATTATTACCTTTGAATAATTCAATGTGTTTTGTAGATAACTCCACACAAAACGTTGAACTTGAGAAACTATTATTTATTTTAAAAAATAAATATTATGTATGACTATTAAAACATAGCCATTAAATTATTGATAATGAATATGATATACCTCATTATAAAATATATGAATATGAAAAATAAATTTTAATTTATTTACTAATGATTTTCCATTAGTTTAAATAAATTGGCTAATAAAATAATTTATTATTTAGAATTTTTTTCTAAAATAAATATTATATGCTTATATGATTTTCTATTTAAACAATAATTTCATTAATGACAAATTTTCATTGACATTAATAATTTTTTAACACCAATCTAATTTTTAATTTATAGTAAATAAGAATAATAATAGTTAATATTTGAAAATGTCTTTTTCTAATAAAAATGGATTTATATTATTTATTATGATTATTTTCAATGAATATATTTTTTAAATTATGGAATTTAAAATTAATAATATTAAAATTCATTTTTAAATTTACCATATCAAATTTGGATTTGTAATAATTTTTTAGATAATTTTGAATATTTCTTTATCTACTTGAAAAATAATATTTTCATGAATCATATAATTTGAATAAATTTATAAATAAATAAGTGTGTCATAAAAAAAATTAAAACCATTCATGTTATAAAATATGAATTTTATGAATAAAATTATTTAATTTAAATTAATTTGTAGTCTTATAGACTAATTGAAAAAAATTAAACTATTTAAAACGATTCATTAATAATGAAATAGTACAAGCTTTTTGTTTGAATTGTGTATTTTTCATGGGATATTCGGTATCATGTTTCCTCAAAACTATCAAAATAATTATTAAATTCATAATAAATCCATTTATGTCTATGAAATAGGTAAAATTAACAACATTATAATTTATAATTATAAAATAATTACAATGTTTAAATAAAATTATGTTTATGTATTTTTATTTAAAAAACCAATTTTCATAATGATATAAATTTTATTTTAAAATTTCTATAAAATTGTAAATTATATGGTTAAAATTTGGTAATTATGAAAATATTAATTTTTTTCAGTCAAATTAGTTATTATAATAAAAAATAAGTCACACAAGTTTAAAGTAAAAATTGAAAAACGTTTTTTACTAGGGGCTAAAACATGATAAAAATTTACCAAGTGATTATTGAGTTCTTTGTCATCTAAAATGCACCCCATTTCCTCATTTTCCCCCTTTTAATTCCCATACCTCTTTAACTGTGAAATAAAATTATCGAAATTGAATCGGTATTTCCATAACATCTTATCTATTCATGTATAAATGTTTTCCTCATCTACCTCTTAAATACTAACCTCATCGTAAAATTACTCAATTAATCTATGAAGTTTTTTTGTCGCCTTAGAAAAATAATCAACTTTCAAGAGATGTTGGTCACCATTAGTTACCAAAAGGGCCTTAGTCCCGAGGATACATTTAAGGAACATTCCAGTCCCTAACATGATTATTATCGACTAATACAGTTTAATCTTAATTGTATTTCTTCATTTTTATTCTAGAAACAATTAAATAGTTTTATTAGATTCATTTTATCCATTAATTTTTCAAAATTGATCCTATTATCATTATTTATTCATATACCTCATCCATCAAGAAATCAAAATTCTTATTGTTCTGTTGTGAGGACTACTACCTCTAAGAAGCCACATGTTTTGTTTTCATTAAATACATTACACGGATAGATATAAGAAATATATATAATTATAAATAGTATTTTTATAATATAATTTTGTCACTATTTTGAAAATTTTCATAACATATTAATGTTGTGATCAAAAAATGTTCATCGTTAATTTAATCATTTAAAATAATTGTACTAAAAAGATAACCAATTATTCCAGTTTTCCAATATTACTATATACATTACATTTCCATAAACATTATAAAAATATGATATATCACAATAATATACACTAAATATTATCATTTTGATTCTTTTATAATTATATTCTAACCTAACTACCACATAATAATTCATAAGATAATGGTATGTCTTGTTTGGGATGATTTAACCCCATACTTCAGTAATATGAATTATTTATCTTTGGAATGATTTTGGTAACACAATTTATGGTATAACAAAATATTAATGATTTAATTATGTTTTTTAGTTTTATAGATGTTATATCAGCATTATATTCATTAATTAATAAAAGAAACTTAGATTCTTAGGAATCCATGAAACATGCTTCTTGTCAATTTCATCTTCAAGGATAAAGGCAAAATAACATATAAAAATAAATTTGGAACATGTAATATAATTCAAAAACACTCCTACAAGTATCCATAATTTACAATTAATGGTGAACCATGTGAAAAGAATTATTAAGAACTCCACTATTCTCAAACATGAACACACTATCAAGACCATAGACACCCAACATGGTATATCAGAAGAATTGATGAAGAGGATGACTATTTATGAAAAATATAAATGAAATATTATATTATTACTATTATTTATTAATTGATAAATATATATATTTATATTTATTATATAGAATGATAAAATGCATTAAAAAATCGGGAAAAGTTTTAAGTGTTTTCATCCAAAATTCCTCTCTTTGAGAATTTTTTATATTATGATTCTTTTTTCATTTATTTCAGGTATATAATGAATATTTTAGATATAATATCATAAATTTTATAATAATCATGGTATTATATGTTATATTACAATCTATATCATTGAATATATTTTCCTTAGAGTGTTAAACATGGTGAAATATTCTTTATAGTCTCAAATATGATTCATTTATACATGTTACTTTTTAATCATCATGTTACCATTGAATGATTTATTCAATTCCCATTTATATTTTATTTTCAGTAATATCTATATTTTATGTTATTTCATATCCAAAAAATGATCCAATATTCATGTTTCTCATGATACGATTTGTTCCCCAGGAGTATGGATTATTGGTAACTCAAATCCCCTTCTCAGAGTTATAAAGATTTTTAATGAACATTAATATACCATGATTGAGTTATATAATTCTAATATTTTATTATACATTATTTTATGAACCCAGTGGTCAATTAATTATTAGTTAAAAAGGTTTTATAACTCTTTCTATTATGTGTTCTTTCAAAAAACCTAGTATTAAAAATTAAATATACCATTATCGTAATAAAATGTTTTTCATCCACATATACTATTAAAATAATTATTTCATTTTAAAGGATACATTATTAAATATTATTTTAAAATTAAAATCTTTCACTAATTATTCACTCAAGTTTTTCTAAAATAATTTTTTATGTGACACATAACATCATCATTTACATCAATTCTCAAAAAAAAATTAATAATATCATTTATGTTTTCCCTTCCATTTTCCATTTCATTTTCAAAAGGATTTACCGAAATAGGGTTTTTGCTTCAGTATATATATATATATATATATATATATTCCTCTGGGATAAATGAACAAAAAATATAAAAAAATTATAATTTTGGGTCCCATAATTGGTGGTATCATACAAGCATCGGTTTTCAATTAATTATTTTATCAATATCAATATATTAATAGGTTTTTGAGGTTACCCTCGAGATAAATTCTTTTGAAATCATAAATTTCCTTCCTTTGATGGTTTTTTATAATGTATTTTAGTAATCTTCTTTGACTATACACTCATATCTCTATCTGGTATCATAATCAAAGCTTATATAATTCAAATTTGATTATGATTACCTCAAAATAATCTATTTTACATCATATATCTCATTATATATAAATAAATGTTTTATTAATTATGTGTTTCTGCTAAGTGTTTTATAAACAGTCTTGATAAATCTCATGGTGAATTCATTATACATAATTAGTTGTTTTGTGGGGACCATAATTATATAGCACCTCGATACATCAATAGATCTGATGTGAAAAAATAGGTTTGTCAATTTTATGTATTCCTACATTTAAATAATATGTCCTAACTGTGATCTCAATGACATGTAATGTGCCATGGAAGATAGCCCGGATTTTGGGAATTTAATTTTTTATATTAATAATTCAATCCATGTGATATTAGTATTATTGATATCCTTTTTTAATTAAAAATCCTTTTTTGTACTTTCAAATAACATTGTTATGTCTATGTATGAACCTGGAATACTTCACCAACAAAACCTTCTAAAATGAAAGAATCCCAAGATAAATACTACATGAAATCCCCCCCCCAAATAATTACATCATTATTTCATACCTCCACCATCACATGGATGCTCAACTAGTTGTCCCATGTTGTATTTCATAGGTCTGGTACTGATAGAAAAATCCAAACCCTCTCATTGTTCCATATATGGATGGAAAAGATATGCAAAATGATTATTCCATTGGAACCTCGTATTGAGCATATCCTTGTATCTTGTCTAGAAGCTTTCAAATACCAGAATCACAAAATCACAATATACTCATCATGCTAATGCAAACCATTAAGAGTCATGCACTAGAAAGCATAAAATATAAAAATCAAAGTAATAAAGAGCACCTTATCATCCTAGAATGTTACAACATCCTGAAAAACTTTAAGAACCTAATTAGTAGCCAATATAGGCAGATCCACCACAATACACCAATAATCAATTTCCCTCACATAGAAAATAACCAAGAAGACTCCCACTCGGATCTGTCTTGTAGAGAGTGACGGAATCCTGAAGCAAGTGCAGAGGAACGCGTAGCTAAAGCCCTAAATATAACCCATTTACATAGCATGCCCAAAATATAAAATAAAAAATTACACACAATAAGTGGAGGTTCGCCTCGTGTCCTTCCTCTTGGAACAATTTACCTCTCATAAGAACATCGCAAAACCTCTTATGAAACCATCACACCCATATGACCGATAAAAATGAAATGGATCAGGAAACTAGAGTAGCGTAAGAGTGGACATGACATATAGAGTAATCCATGATGATGCCAGTACCATCAAACCCTCAAAACCACCATACAAAATTCCAAGATCCATCCACAGCTTCCCTCATTCATCATCAAACAAAATCACATTGAAAATCCAACAATAAAAAATCAACACATGGTCCCGATTGAAATTCATCATCATCAAAAACAGAAAATCATTATATCACATCCTATGTTCCACTAATATTTCGTTGATCTTCTCCCATATATTCGTCTCAAAACACATTCTATTAACACCACACAGATCTATAATAAAACTAATTGATCTTTAAACCCCTAGAAACAAGAACTTATTGATATCCTTGTTTTCAATTATTTCCATTGTCTCCCACCGATGGCGAACCTCGTGGTAGGGTTTGGCGATGGCCGCCGCCGCAACCCCTTCTCCCTCTGCGGGGGGAGGGGGACCGTCCTTTCCTGCACCTGAATCTGGGAAGTGTAGGGATGGTGCTCTCCAACCCTCGCTGGACACAGGATTCCTTCTTCCATCTATCAATGTCACCCCGAAGGTCCCCGGATGCATCTCCGGCCAACCCGTTGTTCCAGTTTCATCACAGGAATTCTATGCGGCTTCGGATTTGCTTTCTAATGACCTTATTTCAAGGTTTGTGAGAAGACGTCCGATGTTGGAGGATTTCAGTAAGATTGTAAATGAAAAATGGGGGCTCAAGAATTTTGCGCATGTTGGAATTCTTGGACCACGAAAAATCCTCATCCTGTTTACGGATGATGGGGATTTGGTGAAGGCTTGGTCCCGAAGTAAGATGGATTCGAGTTTCCATCTTCTTTGATGGACCTTTGAAAATCATTTGAACCGTGAGTCTCCAAATTCTGCAATCTGGCTGCAGTTTCCGGGACTTCCCATTCCTTTTCAAAATCCAGGACATCTACGCTCGATAGGTAACTCTATTGGACGATTTATTTGCTGTGATCAAATAACTGTCTCTTTGTCAAATCCCGCTTCTGCGAGAGTTTGTGTTGAAATGGATCTCTCAAGAGTTCCGCCAGAGGTCGTTTGGATCATCGTGGAAGGTGAAAACAGGTACGCTCAAAAAAATCTGTATGAAACTTGGATTCCGTTTTGTTCCAATTGTTGCAAGCAGGGGCATGAAACAGTTAAATGTCAAATAAGGATTACAGCGTTCCATTCGGGTGCGCTTAATAACACTGCGAATGGTGATATGGTTCAGACTCATGCAGCTCTGAATCCAGGGGCATCTGAAACTGGGTTGGTCCCGGTGGTTGATGAGATGGTTCAGCACAAAACAGGTCTGGATCGAGGGGTATCCGAAATTGGACAAGCCCCAGTGGTAGATGATATGGTAAATAATCAGGGTCATGTTGAGGTTTCTTCAGGAATGTGTGCGGGGCAGGAGATCCAGTCAGGAGAACTGCCAAATGGAAGTAAGAGAGGTATGGAGGATTCAATGTAGGAAAATGAGAGTTCAATGAAAATGGCTAACAGAAAGGGGAAAGAAGTAATGGAGCATTATGATAAAGAGGGGATGAAGGCTGGTGAGCCTGATGTGCTGTATATGGGCAGGGGACTGGGGAAAAATCAGACATATAGTGGGAGTAAATCTACAAGGCAGAGATCTCCTGTCATGGTACAGGTTAGTGATGATGGATTGATAAATTGTTCGGAAAATCAGTTTGCTGTTTTGATGGATAATGATCAGAAGGAGGATGAACCAATGGAAGAGGAGGCAGTTTAGTGTCTCCCATCTCATGAAGATTCCATCATTGTCCATGTGATGGAGAGCTCAACTGTTCTGACCATGGGTGACTCTGGTTGACAGCCTCCTGTCTCACCTGGGATGGAGCAGGTAAAAATTGGAAAACGTTTAGGGGGTTCTGATGAGCAGATCAAGGAGATCTCAAAGGAGGTGAATGGGGTATTGGCAGCTTCTCATGGGAAGGTTTCTCAAGGTAGGTTGGACATTAATGGTGTGGCTGAACAGCAGCATGGTTCTATGGTGGCAGAAGGCAGTGAACATGATCTTGTCATGACAAAAGAAACAATGGTGATATAAAATCCGAATGTTTGTCAGGTTGTTGGAAGAATTATGAATGACTTGAGTAAGAGCAGTAAGGTTGACCATGGATGTGTTGTGGAGTCACATGGTTACCCCTTGCAAGAAGAGGAGCTCCATAACCACAAAGCATCCTACACTGATGTTGTCAAGCATGGACTTCATGAGCCCCTAAGCAAGGAAGTGGAGGGGAAAACCAAAAGTAGGAGGAAGACATGGAGGGACTATACGGACCTACCCAAACCAATTTGCTACGAGGTCTGCTTACAAGAATGAAGGGTCACAAGAAATTGTTCGTGCAAATGGGAATAGTGGCAAGCAAAAGGGAGGGTCTCCTAAGATGGATAATGGACATAGTGGGAAACGGAAAATCAAGGAGAAGATGTCTGAGGAGATGCTTAGAAAGAAAAACATGTATCTTGAGACGATGCGGAGGTATGAATCTTCAGAATGGGAGTCAGCTGATCCTGGGGATGAGTTATCCGATGATAAAGAGAGGGATGAGTATGGGTTTGATGTAATGTAGCATTTATATTTTCTACTGTCTTTACTTGCACTTTTTTCTTAATAAATTTTCGGGATCAGGCTTTCGCCTGGTCCAGACCATTCTGGTATTATATTGTTAATTTATCTTATTTACCTACTCCTTCCATAATATTTATTCCATATTTATTCCATGATATTTTTAATTATATGATTAACATACTAAGACATTAATATCACCTCTTATTATGTTTCAATTTCCTTCAGTTATAAAGATAAATATTATATGTGTTATATTGAAATGTATAAAACAAATGGTATTATTTATGCGAGTTGTTGATGAAAAATTATAGATTAGTTGGTATCATATATAATGAAAACAAGGTTCGTTATTTGATAAAAACATAGATTTATTTATTTATAATTTGTACTAATTATATAAATATGTAAAATTGAAAATATTATTCAAATGTAAAATATTCAATAATTTTTA
The DNA here is from genome assembly GCA_963277665.1 of Viscum album. Taxonomy (NCBI): domain Eukaryota; kingdom Viridiplantae; phylum Streptophyta; class Magnoliopsida; order Santalales; family Viscaceae; genus Viscum; species Viscum album. The sequence goes on along the minus strand of OY728148.1, from coordinate 618,455,077 downwards.
TAGATTTTCTAGATATGGATGGTTACATATAAGTTTTTATATAATTTAATAATAAGTTTTTTAAATGTGTATGTCTATGAGCACCAGATCTATGATTTTTGGTTAGGGGCATCACAGTTCTTATAAAACTCTGATTGTGTAGAAGTTTATTAATAATATATCATCCTTGGATTATCAAGAATCTATCATGATATTTGGGTAGAGATTTCTTATTAATTAATCATAAGAAATAATTAAAAAATAGATATGATATTGGTGATTATTTCAGAATCATTATAATTTTAATTTAATGTTTATAGAATATTTGAGATGAGGGAATAATATTTTCTATTTTTTATAAAGAGAAAAATATTATCAGTTGATAGTATTTTCTCATAACACAAGGACACTTAAACAACCATTAAAACAGATTGTTAATTTTTTTTGGTGTCTTTGTTTATTGATTAATCAGAAAACTCTTTTCTATAATTAAAACCCACTTGATTTCTACAACATGAAATGTTCACATAGTCATTAAGTGGGATGAATAACGGAACATGAAATTTGTCAAATTGATACCATAATATTCCATATACACTATACTTTTTATCAATAAGGATGAATGATTACAATGAGTAAATTACAAGAGAAAAATAGGAGGGTAGAATAATAAATAACATTTGGAACACCATTTTATAGTGTTATAATTGAAAACTAAAAAGAATTTTTAGATTTTATATCTAATTTTTTTTATTTTTATTTCAAAAAATGAATATTATTATTCATCATAGTATGTTGATGTTGGGGTGCATATATGTATTTTCAAAATCCCAAAAAATGATTTATGAAAATATATAAATGAAGATAATTTTAGAAGTTTTATTTCTTTTTCAAGAAATAATAATTACTATTTATATATTTTTAACATATATAAAGTAAATTATTATTAAATAAAGAGATTTTCAGTTGTGGAGAAAAATCCTTATGATTATTATCAACGAATGTGAATAATAATGTTGGAAATTATTCTGATTGTGATGAAATATTTAAAACAAGTGTAAATTAAGATGAATACTATCAAAAGAGGAATTTTATGTTATTTGAAATAAAATTTAATATTATTCTATAATTTTTAACCATAATACTTGTACATATGAAAAAAATTTACAATTATTGGCATGGTCTATAGGAAAGGTAGCCTAAAAATAATTTTATATGAGTCAATTTTGAAGCTATGTGATATCTAAATATAACCTAGATGATAAAAATCACATAAACTAGTAGGAATTAGTTTGAGGAAGGTGTGGGATATATAACCTCCACAATACTGATCATAGTAGTGGACAGACTGAGAGCCCCAACAGTTGTGGATTTCATCAGTGTACTTGTGGATTATGATGGCTAATAAAGGACTTATCTTTAAAGGGTTATTTTGAAGTAGAATATGAGAAATAATCCAACGACTCATTAATTTAAAATATATACATCTATCGTATCATAATCAAAATGATATCAGTTATCATCACCTTTATCCTCATGTTCAAACATATGTAATATGTGTTTCATGCACTACACATTCAACAAATGTATTGATCATCATGTGGTACCATAAAAAGTAAATTTCACATATTAGTTTCAATATCTAACATCCATTTCCCCAATAATATATATATATTATGTTAAAGGATATTCAAATATTATTTCTTGAAATCCTTATAGGATCATTCCTAAATGAGTTGATAAGACAGATATTATAAAATTCTCCAAAAAAGGAATGATTTCACCAGAAATGTAATACTCAAAACGGTGAGGAGAATTAATTAATATAGATAAAATCCATCATGATACTGATAGAACATTCATAATTGATTGTTATGATTCAATTCCGGTTTCATTAATGAAAAAATCAATATGATCATAATTAAATTATGATTTAAGATAAGTTATGGAGGAAGTGAATTCAATGATTTCAAGGTTCACTAACACATTATAGGCTACTAATCATTATGCATATTATGATCATGAATAATGGAGTATTTTGAGATCATAGTGTCTATGAAATGATAATTGTATTATGTTTTTATTAAATTATCTCATTCAACTAGTATTCCAGAGAAATAAATTATTCTAATATGATTTGTTTATATGAATCTGATGATTCAAATAATTGTAATTTCATAAAAAAAAATTGAATAATAATTTTATATTCTTATATGATACCTAAAAATTTATAATATAATAAATACTATCAAATTCAAAATATAATGGCATGTGTATTGTGATACTAGACAAAGATAAATGAACGATCCATATCGAGTATGTATACTATGTATTAAGATGTATCTTTAACTATATTATTTGTAAATATTCACGCATATGTGGATATTTTATGAATTTTTTTTGTGAAAGTATAAATTATTCTATAATTTTAAATGCTACATATTTAGGAAATTACAAATGGATATATTAGAATAAAAGTATTCTTAGTCCATAGTTGAAATTCAAGGATCAATGATAATTAGAAATTAATAGAATCTTGAATAAGTTGAATTCATTGGTATACAAAAAATAATTCACTATAAGCATGTGTGTTATATATATGTTGAATAAATAGTGTCCAATTGAAGCATTTTTTTTTTCAAACCCAATAATATCTATAGAGAAGATAAATAGTAGAGGTTTGGAATATAATTTCATAGAGTGAATATTTTTTAATTAAATATAATAGTGAACCAATTATAAATTATTATTTGTACATATAAGAAGATATCTCAATATAAAACATGTGTTTCCAACATTTTATATAAATGAAAAAATAGAGATCAAACTCTCTGAGTACCAACTCATTCCATGAATTCGAGGGATGATTAATAACTATTCCAGCATTGTATAGAGATGTTTATTATTATTACAGGAAGACTAATAGAGTAAAGGTAAAATATTATCTATTGGATATCATATATAGGCTGGGTACAGTGATAGGGGAAGCCTACAACATCAATATATTGTTGAAGTTATAGGATCTCATCACAAGCCTAAAAAACACTCAACTGAGAAAGGAAGATGAATCATTTTCTCAATATAGAAATAGGTTTCTATTTTTGATCTACTTATAGTGGTGAAGGAAAAGTTACTACATTATATATGTAGTTATTTACTATAAAGTAATTACTTATATTGTAAAAAAAATTCCTTAATAATTGAGTTCAATATCAGACACATTATCATCCTTATTTTGATAATAATAGAGATGTTGTGTCTTTGGGATAATTAGAATGTGTAACTATAATCACATCCATCTATATGGAGGTAATCCACCTCAACATATCTATATTTCCTTGTTGCCTTGTATATCTTGTATTTTTTTACATGCCCACTGACTAAAGGTGTGATAAAAAAATGCAGATATCCATTCTTTTAAAATATTAATAGGTTACTGGTGATAACACATAAAATTATTTTAACAATGTATATCACCAATATTTATCCCCACCTTCTTAGTTTAGGGAATATATATCTCTAAATATGAAAATAAATACCAAAAAATGACTCATTTGAAGAGATGATTGGGTTATATAAAGATTAATATGACTTGAATGTTTCATATTCATTTTTAAAATATATAAATCCTATTTGAAAATGAATCTTATTAAGAGTCTTGATAACAAATATTAAGATATATGATCATAAGAATATTTTTAGCAATATTCATAGAATTTAGAATTTTCTAAAAAATAATTAATGTATTCTTCTAGTTATCTCCATAATTATAAAACATGTTAAATCACTTTACATCATCAATAAAAAATTATTGAATCATCATAATAATTCCAACCCAATTTAAAAAATGACCAATGTACATAAAATCTAGTAAATTATCAAAATATAGTATTTTAATAGTTTAACTATATTACAAATTTATAATCCAATATTAAACAATTACATCCTTCTTGAAAATATTCTTATCACTAAATATAATATCTAACATTTTAATTCATCAATGGATTGATTCATTACAAATCTTATGTATTAAAATCCTAATCAATTAATACTTCAAATGGTTTCTTTAACTTCATCATTCTTGAAAATATTTATAATTTCATTTATCTTATATCCATATAAATACATCATATGGTTTCGTTAACATTAGATGGGTTTTTAACTTCATTATCCTTCAATGCCCATGGTCATGGGTAATTCTATCAATTCCTCTATTGTGGGTGGATTATAATTTTATAATCTATTTTCAACACACATTGACTTTCATTCAATAATATTATTAACAATAAAATAAAACCACAATTCAATTGAGACTACAATCTCTCCCATCATATATGTTATCAATATCAACTTCATGGAAAAATTAAATTTTAAATTCCTCACCCCCATATTTATCATAAATATGAATGAAAATCGAGGATCTTATCCCACATAGTGAGGTACCATACTATATGTGATGGTATATAGGGATAAAAAATTTATCCCCTTAGTTGGTAGAATCAGTCAATTATATAATAAAAAAAGTTAATAAAAAAATATTCTTATCAATGTGTCATCAACTGATCAACACAAAATCTATATTGGCTATCAGATTTAGAAAAAAATTGCTTTTAATTCTAATAAAAATGATACCTATAAACATCCACAATGTGATACGAACTGATGCTTTCACATAATAAGGTATATTAGAAAATATTTTTAAAAAATTATATGACAATAATCAGCTTCACTAAAAACATAAAAACATTAAATTGAATGTTAATTCTTCACCTTAATTTTTTAAACATCCACTCTACCTTGATATAGAGTGTATAAATGAACCAAAATACAGTTAGGAGGGTGATAAAAATTATTTATAAATAATTTTAAGAAGTGTTGTAAGTATTGTATATTTAACTACAAAATTATAAAAATGAAAATCATTCACATTTAATCTCATCCACAATAGATTCTTATCAATTCAAACTCATAATCAATTTATTTATATAGTATTATGCAAGATACTACTTAATATTCAACATAATTTATGTAATTATCTAGATTCAAATGCAATTTGTTATCAGTTCTCTTATTATATTATTCACCATTAATGCCATATTACATTGGGAACTACCACATAAAATATTGGGATAAGGATCGTCTTCATATTCTCTTTATTTTGGGAAACATGGCTCATACTTTTGTTAAAATAAATAAATACCCAATTTATAGATCTGAAATGTTTGTAACCATTCATGATTTATTTATTTATATATTTAATGTATTTTAATTAATTATTTACAAAGTTTTTCCATTTATTTTCATCTTTGATCATACATGGAATTTTCTAATTAAGTTCATCGAGAGGAATTTTCATCCTTTCTAGGTTTCAAAATTTTCATAGAAAAATATATCATATATTTTGATATTATTGAGAAATAATTTATCGTAATATCATTATTTATTTTTTCTGTAGATTAGATATTCATGATATATATTTTATTACTAGGTTTCCTTATTGTGTTCATATTATCATTCAACAACTCCTCTTATTGTGTCATCCATTTCATGTATATAACAGTTCTACATCCTAAATTATTTAACCTTCCATAGTAATATCATATATCTTTTAGGAAACCAATACATAGGAACCTCTACCAAAATTCATATTATTTATTTTAATTTTCAACCAACCTACCAATCCTAATATCTGTCTCTTGGATTTATTCTTCCATTATTAGTTATAAATTTCATCAATTTTATTTAAAATTCATGGTCATATTATAGTGGTATGTATGTTGTCGTTCGAGAGAAGATTGAAGTTTCATCTATTTTTGAAGACAAACAAATAAAAATTCTTAAAAGTCTTATTATGAAAGCATGGATTAACATTAATCATTTTTTCTTATGTGAATATTACCTTTTATATATTTTCTACGTATTCCTTTGTTTTGGAATTATTTTCTAATAAAAAATAGTGATTTAATTAGTTGGTATATAAGGATATTAGTCTTATAAGTGGCCACCAATATTAAAAAAATTAATAAATTGTCCAAGTAATCAAATCAATTTTTAATGACATATTCTATTACATATATGAATTTTTCTTCTTTTTTGAGGGTTTCTTCTCAGTTTAGTAACTGTAAAATATTAATATTGGAATTAAATTACATGATTATGTTTACATGTTGTTCTAAAAATTATTTATCGTATTTTTTACCCCAAAATAGTGCTATAAATATACTATCACCATCTTTAGTTTTCTTATACATATAGTCAATCTATGTGGTGGTCCTTGCTATTTTTAGATAGAAACCCAAATACCATGGACTATATATGAATAATTTCTTTTATTTAATTTATTTCAAAAACTAATGTTGCATTTGTGGTTCTACATTAATTTTTATCTCCGCATATATTAAAATATTTTTAATTTTGAACTGTATTTTTTTAAAAATAGAATTAGTATAGATAGATTTATTAGGATAATAAGTTACCTTTCTAAAATATCTAATCCTTGGTTGACCAAGAGTTGATTCCCATATCTTTTTCCAACTATTAGTAGTATTATAAAAATGCATAATCTAATAAAAATATTATGTTTTCTTCCTTATTACAAGTACATTTGGGTGTTCTAAATTCAGTTTCTTTTATAAATTTTAACTTTTTACCATCTTGATAAAATTCATTTTGAGAACATTTTTCTCATCCTTAACTAACCTAAATCATTCACCTATATACACCTTCATCTTCTAAATTTCATCCTCAAGGATTTTATTTTACTCTACCAAAAAAATTTCATTACCTTTCAACCCATTTACATTAAGATCCAGTTGAGAAACTTTTACATCAATAGAATCATTATCTATCATTTTATATTTATCGATTAATTTTTTAAAAAATCATATAAAACATATTTTATAACAAAATGATCTTTTTAATTCATCATGAATAAAATAAATTATTTCATTCCAAATGAGATTGTTTCATCTATAGTTAAATAAAATTTAGGAGAGTGTTATATCTGATAACCTTTTTGATTAACAATTCTTCTTTTTAATTGTCTGAAAAAATCACATCAAAATTTGCATCCATTATTCCACTAATGTATGAAAATATATCAGTACTCTCCTCAATAAGAAAATTCATCAAGAAGTTTTTACTCTATAATGATTATCACATACTAATTAATTAACCATATTTTCATCATAGATTGTAAATGAATCATCAAATGAATCATAATCTTATTTATTAGTATACTTATAACTCTGATTACCTTTGGGTTGTGGTTAGTTCTATTTCACTTTTATATTATTTTTTATATTATAGGTCTCTTTAATATTCATTTTTCAATGCCATTCTACATTAATTTAAATTTTTAATAGCATAAAACAATCCTGGTTCATTATTTAGTGGATATTCTTCAAAAATATGAAAATTTACCCTTTATATATTAAGATTCAAAAAATCATGGTCCAAAGTAGATATAAAAAGAGGGATCTCAGTTAGCTCTAATATAACTTCTGACCACTTGTTGATCAATTCGGTTAATTTCCAAGGGAATAAATAGGTGTGGAAATATTACATTATTAAATACCAAATATTCATTAATTTTTATGCACATTTTTGTGTTTTAGACATTTTATAGATAGGATAAATGGATCAATATCCATTTTACCTAAATAAACAAATATATGCAAAATAAAGTGGACATTAAATATTTCACAAATTTTTTTAAAATGATTTTACCTCTAGGGAAACATACATCTTTGTATGTTTTGTTGGTCTGAGTCACAAATTCTTTACACCAATATTTAAATAAATATACATGTAGTTGTTAAGGTATTATACCTCACCAATGTGTTTACCTACACATTATAGGGTCATATATCATCATGAAACCACGTCCATGTCCAATATCCAAAGAGACTTCTAGCAACACATTACACTTCACTATCCTTACTACTCAGTAAATATTCTTCAAAAATTTTGAAGGATATATTCACTTTCAATAAAATTTCACTACATCAGCATCAATATATATAATTATAATCATTCACTAACATCTAATGACATTGTATCATCATAAAAAGAAACATGAAACGTAGAATTGTTTTTTGGAAAATTAATAAATACTTTATGGAATTATTTATTGACATAACTCAACATGTTATGTACTTTTAATGATATTAAATAATTATAGAGGCTCCATTAATGTCATCTAATTTTAGTTATTATTATTATTTTTCTTCTGTTTTTCACTTACTTTATAATATTGGGTTTCATAATAACCACCACTACTTATCCTTCTTTCTTATCTTTATTTAGATATTCTCATGTGAAAATTTTCTTAATCCACATGAAATCCCTAATCATTGATACCCAGATGGTGTATACTCATTAACAGTGGATCGGGTTCTACTTATTCTTTACATTGGGTGTTTTCAGTTCTCACCTTCACTCAACATTAGTTCACACTTCTGAATATCATCATTCCATTTCTTCCTAACTTTTATATTCCGGTCTCTAGAATTTATTTTATATATATTAAGATAAAAAATATATAACAATTAGTCTACATACCCTTATTATTTTCAACAATAACATATACATGGGTGTCTCCCTTGGTTCTATTTCCTTTTTTCACAACAATTTTCATCTAAAAATTTTAGCATTCCCTTTCTTATATTTATTTCCTTTCCATACAGACTAAATAATTATCCCATTTATTTATATATTATGATTTTAGACACAACATCTAATAAATTCTCTATGATATCTAAATGTTAATAATAATTCAAATCGTTTTTGAAAAACTAAACAACAATAGTCATTTTTTGCGTGGCACATTCTTCTTAGAATGATACTATCAATAAAACTAGTAAAAATTTAAACATATTCCTATAAACACTATATAGCATCTCATATTAAATATTATTCTCATTTATCATTTAACCTCTTTATCAAATTTTTATGATAAATTTATCAGAAAAAAATAATTGCATTGATTTTTTAATATTTAAAAAATTAATTAAAATTGTCAACATTATAAATATTAATTACCACTTTTGATAACAACTATTAGTTTCCAAATTTACTTATTTTAAAATAAAAAAATTTAAATAGTTATATTTTCACCTTATAACATTGAATAATATCAAATTAAGAATGTATCTTGAATTCCCTGGGCATCAATATATTTTATTAATGATTGAATGTATTCATCATCTCCCCATGTAATTTTCTTCAAAACAATATTCGAGAAAACAGATAATTTTTTACATAAACTAATCTAAAATAATTTTATTTATCCTTGATGAAATATTTGAACCATAAATATATTATTATAATTAATATTTGATCTTGAATCCCACACTATTTGACTATTTTTGGGTTTTTATATCATTTATGATAATCATAGGAATTATTTGAAATCAATTCCCATTAAAAATTCATAATTCATGAAATCTATATTTATTATTCTAATAAATTAAAAAATATCATAATTTCACGACTCATATAGAGTATTCAGATGACATTTGCGTGGCTTGAATTCAGTCACATACATATGAATCATAATGTCTAAAGAATCATATGTAATCCCACATTAATTATTCAATCCTTTAGAGTTACACATATTTTGAATTCCAATAACTATTTCACCTATTCCCTTTAATAAAAAATCAGAAATACATAGAGAGGAATGGTTCATATTCTAGTCAACATAACTTATACATTTTATCTACCATTGAAAAATATCTAACTCTAATTTATAAATTAATAATTTATATATACTAAATGACTCATGGAACTATCAAAAGATATAGGAAATTTATTTGATTTATAAATATATTTATATAATATCAAAAAATTATGAAATGGTTTATTAGAAAAATTTGGACTTTAGAAATAATTAAAATCCCTTTGGACAATCTTCAAAAAATTCTAGGAAGTATGAGAATAAATTGAAATCCATTTAGCCACTTTCTAAGGTATTTAGTAGTATATAAATACTCAAGATAATGTATTTCATGAAATTATGTACCTTGATAATTTTTTCTTGAATTTAAAAGAATTATACCCTAAAAAAATTATAATCACTATTAAATTCAAAAAAAACCTAATATGTCACCAATAGATGGATTCCCCACCACTCTTACCTCATAAAATTGTTATCCAAAAATATTTTCAAATGTTTCTTTAACTTTATCCAACTTTCAACTCATTATGATCTCAATCAATCCATTTACTCCTGTGTGAGGCAACATAATTATATTAAATATATTATACATAACACCATAAAAAAATTTAAAAACAATACATTTACAAGCATATTGACTTAATAATTACCTGATGAGGGGGATTCACACTTGAATCAATTCAACTATATATTCAAGGGTAGTATATTATCATCCTTCCTTACCCAAAGACACAGAACTCATATTTATATTTCCTTTAATGCATAGATTCATATTCTATCACATATCTTCAACAAAAATACATTGTTCTTAGAAAACTATTCTATCAGAAAATACAACCACAATCCAAAGGGAAATTCAATTTATATATCATTCCTTTTCAAAACACAACAATTGAATTCCCATTGAATTATATATATAATAAATATTATTTTTTATATAAATGAATCACTATTTCCTTATCGATTCCTACCTCAATGTTTTTACATTTCTTAATTATAAATGGATCTTCCTTAGTATATCTAATAAAATTTATTACACAAAAATATCAATGGACCTCCAATATATAACTCATTTTATCTAATATTTATGTTACAATATACTTAATAAATTTATGTCCAATTAACAAGAAATTCAATAGTCTTAATCCTTTTGAAATTATAAAACCAATGTGAAACATTGAATACCATATGAGATAAAGTATGAGGAGAGGTCGATTTTTACACATATACATATCTAGGGATGTGAATCATTTATTAAGTATAATGCTTGAGAAAACATGCAGCTCAAGAGTTATTGCATATCCTTATAGGATATACCAAATAAATAGAATGATATTATCTATTTTATCTATAAATTGTCAATGTAATTATGTTAATATAATCCATTCCCGAGAAGGGGGAGCACATTTTAAAAGGATATTTTGGGATTAATATTTAATTAAATGAGTTAATGGGTACATATAGAAAATAATTTAAACAGTAACATGTTCTAAAGGACCAAGAGGAAGTAGTTTAAAATAGACTCAACTACTTGATAGTGGTACTAGATATGAAAGATGAACAAATAGAAGGTTTTCATATCATTGATAATGGTGACATTTTGTTAACTGAAAAAATGAACCTTTTCCTCCAAGGAAGACGTAAATAACTAGTAAGTGGTAAAGTGTCTATATGATATTAATTATGGAATTGATTTCATATAAAAAATCTTTGTTGGTGTTTGAGGGTATCCTCTAGTATATATATTTCATATTTAGTATGAATGGGTATTCATGATGAAACTAGACGTGAAAGTTATTTTTAGTACATATATGGATTTAATGGTTTCTAGAGGTTCTAAGAAAAATCATTAAATGGAGAATTATTATTTATTTATAGTATTCATCATGCTGAAATTTATAATTATAAAATTCATTTATCTATTTCATGATTATAAAATTTTAAAAATATAATTCAAAAATTATTTCCTAAAATGAAATCATGGGGAAGTTAATTATATGAAATAAATGGACGTGGTATCCCAAAAAAAGGATTCTAATATGGTACTTATGTAATAATGATCTATTTAAAAGTTCTAGAAATAATTAAGATCATTAAAATTTAAATTTTATGAGTTTATAGGAGATTTTTGGTTGATTAATAATTAATGTGATACGTGTTTTTAAAAATGGTATATTTTGAATGCATTAGTTTTCCTAGTAGTGTATGTCTGTGATATATTATTTTGGTGAAATGAGATACTAATTTTACAATTAATTAACAAATTTTATTTCAATTATTTATCCATTAATGAATTATTTGTAGTATCCTATATGTTAAAAGTTAGGATTTATTGAGATGGATCTAAAATTTTGATTGGGAAATATGAATGTACAAGTATTATAAAAGTATTTAAAATATATAATATTGAACAAAAAAAATATTTGTTCCCTATATTACATAGTATAACCCTTCGAATGAATTTTGTCCATAGAGAGAATATGAGAGGGAATGGATGACTAGAATCTTGTACGCATCAATGATAAGATCCATTATCTATTCTTTTATAAGTACTATATTTGGTGTTGAATATACCTTTATCACGGTAGGAATATATTAAATAAACCTAAGACAACCACATTTGTAAGATATAAAGACTATCCTTGACTAAATATGTCATACAAAGGAAACTTTTCTATTTTATGTAGTATATAATGAAATACTTGTTAAGGGATATATATATATATATATATATATATATATATATATTATTTTTTCAAAAGAAAATATAATGATCTAAAATCATTCTCAATATATGTGTTTCTATTTCCTATATCTGTTTAATGTTGGGAGTCATCAATGTATTGTGGGTTTTTTTATTATATAAAAAATTAAAATTCTATTTTATATTTTACTATGATAATGAAAAATTTGGAATATATATTTATGTCTATTTGTTTTTTTTGATGAACATAGATTTAAATATCCTATCACTGTAGGTTTTTATAAAACATAATCATTAGTCCCATTAAATAATCAAATGTCACATCAATGGTGGAATTATATAGTCCATATTATCATCTCTTGTGGTACATCACTCAATGTGGTAAAGAAAAAACATAAATATTACACACAATTGATAATATGGTATGTTCGTTGACTATAGTGTTATCTCAATAGAAATATGAATATCCAAAAAGTTATAGAAAATTATAAAAATATATAATTTAACTCTAGAGATGGTGGGACATTGTTATATGTTCTTCCCTAAATACAAAAGACATCATAATTTTGTGTACCTTGAAATTTATAAATATATTATCACATGATGACTATTATTGTGCCTAATATTAAAGTGATAATATACTAATAGTATTTGACTCATAAAATGGTTAGAGTGGTTTCAACTACAATGATATACTTATGATACAATGAAAATATTTTTAAGAAAATATATTATGTTCTAGATAACATATATTTTATCGGTTAGAGATGATTTCTGGATATCTAGTTTTGGGGGTTGAGAGGAATTGAGGAACATCCTCATGAATTTCATATATTGTGATGCCCACAAAGGGATTTCATTAGGACATACCAACCAATATTTATTCCACATGTTCTATATTTCAATATAATAACTAAAAGTAATTATTTTATTGATCATTGAATTTGATATTATTCTTATTATAGGTCATTAATTTCATATTTTAATGTTTAGATGAAAACGTTTATGTCATATTCTCATAGAAATGTAGCATACACTGGTTAATTCATACATGATATGGAATTGATCAAATATATGAAGAAATGATTTTCTAGTCAATATGATTATAATAATAAATCACAATCCCTATGATTTACATGGAATTTTCTAACAATCTCTTTATATATAGTACATTATAATATATTTTATTCTATAAATGTTTATAAATATAAATCTGACATATGGGTGATGAAACAAGTTTTTATTCTCCTTGATGACAAAAAGTGGTTAAATTACATATGAGTGATTCTAGGAAGGATTTTGTTGCTCATATATTAACTGATTTCTCTATATATTCTCTAATATGGTTTAAAGTGTTGATCTAAAAATTTTCAATGTTTAACTAATGATATTAAGAAAGGTTCGTAGAGTTTCACAACTATATATATCCAAAATCATAAAAAATTATAATGAATTAAAAATTCAGATAAAATATTGTTGTAATGTTAATTAATATAAATTATTCAAATAATTATGACCGTATAAATACCCATACATTTCATATATAAATATTACATATTATTAGTATAATTTTCATTAAATGACATCATGATTTATGCTAGAATCATATATATTTAATATCTTTAAAAATATGGATACATAAAAATCTAGTTCATAAGATATATATATCATCCACTATAAATTTCATCATAACTAAAACCCTTTACATACATATCATAAATAAAATATTTATTCATAACCTTTAGAAATATAACATATTAATGTGTTACCAAAGATGCTCAGTATGGCTAAAAAAGGGATATATAAATGACCACATAATAATTGAAAAATTATAAGGGTATGAGAACATTAGATTAACATTTTAAAATCAACCCCTTCATATAAAATATCTTAATAATCATTCATGGAAGAAAGCATGATAATTCATAAAACATGAAACATAATGTATTTGAAAAATAAGAGCCGTTAAAATTGATCATTGGCAAAAGACACGTATTTTTGAATACAAATAAGAATATAAAATCATTTACTTATTTTTTTGGTTAACTTCAATGAATATATAAAGGACTAGGTTAACACCACATTTTACAATAGTATTCAAGGTTCACTCCCAAGTCAATCATAGTAGACATAGTCCATCACTAAATGGGGTTCTCTCTTTATTTCAGTAAAATTAATCTTATGGGATATCCTTCTTTACCCAATGCATTAGAGGGATATATAATTCAATTCCCAAACATCAAATAATAAAAACCATACATATTGTTCCATAAGAATATAAAACATTCATCATATTGTAAACCATGAAAAATAAATTCATTTCATAAACATTTCATCCAATCATAGCTTAAGGAAAAAATTATGTTTCAAATTTATCTATTCATCATAATCATAAATCATCCAACAAAAGAATATGGATGGTGACCTTGGATAATATACCAATTAAATCATATATAATTTCAACATATGTTATCATAGATAAAAAAAATACATTAAAAGATTCATTGAATCCTTTACTATGGATAATACACTTTACCATTTGAAATATCTTAATTTAAAATGAAAAATTACCAAATATAATGGAAAAAAAATTCTTTGAAAATAACCTTGTAAACATGTTATAAATTATTTTAATAATTAAGTTTTAATTAGTGGTGAGAAATTCTATTCAGGATATACAAGTGAAATCAAAAAATTCCTTACAAAATATTTTAATAAAAAGTAAAAAATCATGTCATATAGAAAATTACGTGAAGATTAAATTTAAATAATTTATTTATTATAAATTCATGGGGTTATATGTATTTAAAAAACTATAGGGGATTAATGAAAAAATTCTTGAATAAATTTATTGAAAACATGGAAATGAATGATAATTTTTTAATGAAAGAGATAAATAAATTATATTTTCAATAAATTAATTATTAGTTTATACACCAAAAAAATATGAGGTAAATTTGACATGTGTATAATGTAAAAAAAAGTGTGTTGGAAAACCCCTTACCATAAGTTATACATTCTTTGAATGTTTCATAAACTATAGTATAATAATGTTTATTTTTTTATAGAAATATAAAAGAATAATTTATATACGTATAATATCATATCTGACCCATTTAAAACATTTTAAAAAAGATTTAACACTATTTCTTCGTTAAGTTCATCATTTTTTGGTGTTAACCTTTTCATTATTTTATATGAATTTCAGCTGGATGGTTCTAGTATATATATAATGATTATGGTTCCATTATAACTAAAATATTAATAATGATAATAATATCATATATATCAATTATAAATATTTAAATTTCTCCATAATAAATTGAGATAGACAAATGAATTACACAATTCATTGTGATGGTAAGCCTTACATAGGCAAGAACATATTTCTAAATTTTTAATGGATAAAAGAAAAGAAAGGTAAAAAAATTCAAATATAAAATAAAAACATTATTTTATATAAATTATTTCATTATACAATTATTACCCAAAAAATATTTGATATTAAAAAATAACATTGCTTTGTTGAGGTGGTAGTTCACACATAAACGTGACCACCATATCATTTTCCAATTGATTTTTAGGTATAAAGGTTGATGTGATATTATACATCTAGATGAATTTTTATTTTATAAATATCATATATAAATATTAAACCCCTTATAATAAGTATCCAAGAATTATGTTTATGGAAAATTAATTATATCCCAATAAGGAAATGGTATGACGTACATGCACATAATTAATACTTCCACTTCCTATTTGATGGATTAGATAGTGAATAAACTTTTTATGATATGAAAATAACATTTTAGTTTATTATGTAAACATTATTTATTATTTTATGAATAATATAAAATATTTGTTTGATTTTTGAGAATAAAAAAATTGAAATATATTAGGATAGATGATTACCTCATCTTCTATATGCCTCCCTTAGATCCCATCTTAACAACCCATCAAATAGTCCTTTACAAAAAAATCCCCTATAATTCATTGGTATGGAAGTGTATAAAACAATATTGGGGTTTTTTCAAGCATGAAGTACCAATGTGTTGTTAATATGATAATTTAAGAGTTGCATTATATAATTTGGTGGTGGGGAACTCCTCATATTTATTAAAGGATTGAAATATAAAACATTAAATCTTATGAAAAATGATTCCAAATTGATAGAGGTTAGAATATAATGTAGTATTTTTTTAAAATCATCAACCAAAAACAATTTGATAGGTTTATGTTGTATTTTAAACCTTAAATTATGGTTTTACCCCTTATTTTAATTTTTTAACATTAATCACGATAATGAAATTTTCAGTCATAAAGGGTTATAATTTTAATTATAAGGAAGTAATTGGATCAAAAAAAGTAAATTTAATTAAAATTTTGACAATATATTATCCACCTTAAACTATATTAGAATTTTTTTAAAATTATCACTGATATATTATTTTCATAAAATATCATTAATGTTATTCTTGACATTATTCATTCAATATGTTTTTAAAGACAACAATAAATAGATAATATTATAATATAGTACTTCACATATCCATAATAGGTAATATTTATATTCAAATATAATAAAATTTAATAATTCATCAATATTTTATTAATTTTAACATTATTAATATCATTTATGTTATTTTTCTATTAATTGAATTAATATTGTATCTACAATGCATAATAATTTTCGGTAATTATTTTGTAACTAAAAATTTAATATAAACTAATATAATAATGAAAAATTATTTATATTTTAAATAAATATTTATAAACATTCAATTTTTGTTACACTTATAGTAAATTGTAAGTGATGTTGAATGCTAGAGAATGACATTTGAGAATTTTCCATGTTTAAATAATCTAAATGTTATCAAAAAGTTAAAATAGATCCAAAATACTATATATTCAAATTTTTATGAATAAGATAAAATATATCCAATGAAATGAAATAAATATAATTTTTCGGTGGATTTTTGGACCTTATCGCATTAGTTTTGACCCAAATTAACCTATTTTACATTTATGGTGGTAATAAAATAAATTATGGTGACACTTAATATAGACAATAAATTTAAAGGAAATATATATTAAATTTATATATATTGATTAAAAATATGTGATAAAAATTTAATCACGCTTTTTCTAGAACTGGAAGAAATTAATTTAGGACAATGCATTTAACGAAATGAGAAACAGTTTCTCATAAAAATTTTATTATGTGTAAAAAATTATACCAAATTCCAACATAAATTTTATTCTAATGAACTAAATTGGTTTATAAATAATAAGATATAACCAATTTTTCTTTTTTAACATGTTTAAAAATATATGTAAATTTTTAGATGCATGAATCAAAAACAAGGTTTTTAAAAAAAATCATTATTTTAACTATTTACTAATAATTCAGTATTTTAATAAAAATTAAAAAAATAATCCTAAGATAATTTTTTTGTTAATTTAAAAAATAAATTATATTTATCAAATTATTTTGTTAAAATTGAAACAGAAAAATTTTACACACAAAAAACAACAAAAATAATTCTTGACGGAAAGCAATTTTTTTAAGAATCTTGTAACTTTACAAAAAAATATATAATTTTTGTTTCCAAAAAAATAATCGATTAATTTTTATTCATTATGAATTATATATATATATATATATATATAATGTGGTTATTCAAATTAATACCCTCCTATTCGATGGATAGGTTATAACTATAATATAATATTTCATTGTTAATTTATGATCAGTTTTGTGTCTCAAATACATTATCAAATATAATCTTCTACTTTAATACTTCCTGTGTATTAAATTCTACCCCTTAATTTTATTTTTACGTTCTTTTTTTTCCTTTTTCAGGGTAATAAATTTTCTAATTTTGTAATTCCTTTTAGTAAAACCCACATTGTAAAAGTTTTAATAAAAATCCTCTTAAAAGGAGGGAAATGGTAATATGATAGTGATTTGGAATGACAAAAAACTATTTTTCCATAGAGGGAATCATTATTATAGAGAGAAAATATCATTATCATGGAGAAAACTATTACCCAATAACTAATAGAGACTGGTGGATAACATGTTTGGGAAACATTAATGAGCACCAATCAAAAAATCATGGATCGTTGAAAAGATCATCGATTCATCCTAAATAAAGGTAAAAGAATAAAATTTTATTTACAAAACATTTCAATAATTTTTAGTTATTCTATTACAATATATATATATATCATGAGTCAATATACATGGTTTATTTGCTTACATATAAAAATATAAATATCATCATTTGATTGTTCATTAACAAATTTTCAATCAATCTCTAATTCAATAAAATTGATATTCATGATGAATGTTTCATGAACAAATCCTTAAATAGAACTTTAAAACGATCATAAGATCCATAAAATTAGGACAATTCATTCTACCTATCCCAAGAAATTAATTAAAAACAAAATTATTACTACACATTATCCAATATGATGATTCATTTTTGAACTCCAAACAATATTAACCAAACTTCATCTTAAAGATTTCCATAAGTAGATAACCTTAATACCCTTCCAAAATCACTCTGAAAAAAACATCAAAATCAAAAAAAATGAATGTAACATGGTATATTTTTAAAATCAATATATTATTAATCTTTTAAACAAACTAAGGTATCTCTAAATTTCACATACCAAGTATGTGATTACCTTAATTATATATTCTCTTGCAACATGGTATCAACCTGAATTAACATAAAATATCAAAAAATAATAATTCTTCCAAAAATTAACTCTCTCCTCATAAAATTATAGATTATTAGATATATTCTATAAATAAAAAAAATGATATAATATATATCAATGATAACAAGAACCACTTTTTCATTAAATTTGTAATCAGTTTCAAGGTCATCAAAATTATCATATTTTTTCATAAAAAATCTATTTATCTCAATTAAGCATCATTATTTTAACATCATGAATATATTAAGGTTTATATTTCCATCAACAATTTTATTTCGTTAATGTATTAATTTAATAGTAAATAACTTTTATAGGTCATCAGTATCATTCAAAATATTATAGAAAAATAAATATAGTGAAGAAAATGAAAAACCATAATTAAATGTTTCATGATTTTTATAACCAGAATACCATTGATAAAAATTAAATCTATCACATAATTAACAAATTCCTAAACATAAATACATAAACCATTCATCTTCCTTCTTAAACTATTAAATAGGATTATTTATATTATTCGTTAATACCTTGTTCTTTTCTTATGTCATATATAGCCTCTACATCATCAACAGTAAAACCATTACATTCACAATCATTATAATATTTGTTTTTATCTTTCCCCATAGAAAATTTATTGATAAATTTCTTATATTTCACAATTTAAAACATTCATATTTTTATGATACCATTGTGAAACCATTATTCTCATCCATTATGATTACCAAACTATTAATTTTTTCTCAATAATTACTTGATCTACGTCCTTCTGTAACACACCCAAAAATCATTACATTCCATTTAGTCATTTATTTCAATGCTTTTCTAATATATTTGAAAAGTAGTAATATTAATATTATTCTCAAAATGGTCCTTGTGAAACTAATTTTTTCTTTTATTCTGTGTACCAGGAAACTAACCCTAATTGAGATTATTATTCATATAATAAGGAATCTAATTAGGAATATTCACATGGTTTCACATTCTAACTCCAATTTCACTTGATTGATTTTATGTAAAATCATTATATTATACATTAAATTTAGTGTTAACACAATTCCTCCATCTTCGATTCATTTAATAAATCAAAAAACAATATCATGAACAACAATATTTATAGTGGAAAACCAAGTGATCATAATAAATATTCAGTGGATGTCGATATACTGATATCCTATTATCAATCTATGACAACTTTTGAATAAACAATTCCATCATTATAATATTTTCAAATCCATCATAATGGTCCATAACAAAAAATTTATCAATTAACACAAGAATATCCACTAGTAGTTTTAAATTAATTATTCCATAAGGGTGCACTCACCATTCATCAGAATTATGGTTGAGATATACTCAATTAACTCTATTTAATGTTATTACCCCTATATGTATATGTGCAATAACCACTCCCAATTTTAGTATCTTCACATCAATGTTTTTCTAGTAAAACCACATAATATCGTCCTCACATACATTTTATGCAGTTATCCTATACGTAATATTATCGCCATGATTTTCTATAAATTTCCCTATTGATATTCTCCAAATACATATTAAACCCTTCTGAGATAGAATAATTGACCTCTAAATATTTTATAAATAAATATTATGACATATTCAATTAATATTTATTAGATAAAAAAACCTTCTCTTATTATATAGGTTTAATGCCTTTGAAGACATGGATACATACACAATTTGTTCATAATATATCTACATTATCTCCCACTATGTCCTTAATATCTAGATACCTTTTTATACATATCAAATTTTGAAACCTTATTCATTACATTGTGAATGGAAATTTAGATAATGGTGATCCTAGATACTATGTAAGGGTAAAAAAGTGAGATATCAAAGATAATATGAACATAATAAGAGAATATGTTTATGAGATTATGATTTTGTTATTTTAAAACCATACACTATATATCAAAGATCAGGATATTGAGTAATGCAATAAAGTCGTGTGTTTTATAATATATGAATCATAATGGAGTCAAAGAATATAATCCTAGAGAATATAACATTATCATAAGACATAGATTTTTAACATACAAAAATTTATAAAAAATGGTATCCTTAGATGCCAAGGAACACTAATTATTTTATTATAATTGATTGGGATAAATCCACATTCCATAGTAGTAGTCGAGGTTCAATCTAAATACATCATAGTGTAATGAGTCCCTTAACATACATGGTTCACTCTCCCTTATTATCCTGTTTATTTCATGAGATGTCAATATTAACCTGCATCATTAGAGGGATATATAATTCCAAGTGCACCCATAAAATAATGAAAACAATTCATATTTCTCCCACCATATATTATAACATTCATCATATCATAACCTATAAAAAGTAAACATGTTTCACTAAAAAGTTATTATAGAATAGCTCATGGAAAAGAATGCGCAACATAAACATATTGTTAGAAAAATCCTAAAACATTCACAAAATAATAATAATGTTATTATTGGATTATATCCCCATTAAATCATAAGTAACATCAAATAATGTAATCTAAATAATCATTAATGCATTACACTAAACATTTATAGAAGAGAATTGGATTTTCTCATTGAAAACATTTTTTAAAAAATAAAAAAATCTCTCAAATATTAAGGAAACCATTTTTCCTTGAATATATAATTTAAAACATGTAATTTAATCGTCACATAATTAAGTTGTAATAGTAGAGGGAATTTTGTTAATTTTTCATATGTTAAAAGAAAACATTCATTTCAAAATTTTGTAAAATAAGGAAAAAATTAACCTCATTTTTAAATGGATAAGAATGTTCATTTAAAACTATATTTTTAAAATTAAATTGTTTGTATAAAACTCATAAAAAAGAATAGGTAAATATTAAAGTAATTTATGAATTTATTTTTTGAAAACATGAATATTTATGAAAAAAGTTTCCAAACAAAAAGATAAATAATGTATTCTTTCCGTAAAATATTTCACTCGGAATATTGAGTATTTAAAATTATGAAAATTAAATTTGAACCTATATTCTTAATAAATAATTGAATGAGAATAATTTTCATTATTTAATTTGTAGATAGTTTATAAAAATTCATCCTCATAATTTTAATCATAAACAATCCTAACAAATAATGATATTATTATTATTAAACCCTTACCTCTTTGGAACATTTAGAATAATATTCCTCATGAAAGATATAAACAAGTATTGATATATATATCCCATTATTTTTATTATTATACCCATAATATTCAATCATTGGAATTATATATAGCACATAAAAAAATATGAAGGGAATATAGTATGTGTCTCATAGAAATAAATGTGAGATGAAAATACCTAACCACATTGGTAATATATAAATCAAAACAACATGATAGAGATAAAATTATATTTATTTTTCAATCCATATATTTTCATTATAATCACAATTCAATACATTCATTTTCAGTGTATACACCAAAAAAAGCTAGTTATAAATATGGAATATGTCTCATAGAAACAAAAGTGATATGAGAAAACATTGACCTCGAGTAATAGTCTCTTCAAAATTTATATATATTATATTATGTAAAATATTTGTTTAGTATAATAATATATTATAATGATTTAAATAATTACAATATCATATATTATACTGTTATATTTCAACACCCTTGTCTCAATAAATTCCATATTAAAGTCATCCTTTTCTGTTGTTCATTTTATATATTAATTTTGGATCAATAGTTCGGGTCCCTATCATTGATCAGGATTACATCCCGAAAATAATGTTAATAATTATATAAATATGACATATAAAAATTATATATATTTATATATTCATTAATAAAATATAGATATAGAAAAATGAATTTCAGCGTTCATGGTGATGGAAACCCTTACGTACATGTGAACATTGTTTTATTATTTTTGTGGATAGAATGAAAGAATGGAGAAAAATAATTCGCCTTTACCAAATCATTATTATATCATATATATATATATATATTAATTATTTCAATTCTTGTTACCATCAATGATATATGTAAATGAAAAATAAATCACTTCGCCTCTATGATGTGGTACTCTGCACGTGGGCACAAGTGATGTTACCGCTTTCCAATGGATTAGAATGTACGAAGGTATATGTGATATTAATATTCAAAATGAATAATTATTTCATAAAAACAATATATAATAATTAAACCCATAATAATTATAATCCATGAAATATGGGGATGGTAAATGAATTGTATCGTTACATGGAGACAGTAAGTCATATGTACATAAGAGTCAAACATTCATTTCCCATATGATTTAAATTGTTTTATAAGGGTTGTTTCAATATAATGACAAAAAATATTATAATAAAGATACTAATGATATTATTTTTTAAGAGTATCATATAATTATAGTAATTATAAGATGAAACAAATTGAATGAAGTCAGGTAAGATTATTGCTCTTCTTCGGTACACCTCCTTTATATCCATTCTTAAGGACCCTATGAAGGGTATATTATGAATATAATGTCCCATAAACTCTATATAGAATAGTGTACAAGAAATTTTTTAATGATAGTTTTTGAGATTGAAGGACTAATATTATGTAAATAAGATAAATTACAGGTTCCCTTTTATAAGTGAGGGGTGCAAAACTCTTGGAATTTCATAAAAAATAAAATATAAAAAAGGGACACTGATAAAAAGATTCAAAATATAAAAATATTAAAAAATAAACTTGGATATTGTTTAAATGTCATCATGAAATATTATTTTTACTTGTTTATATGGAATATAAAAGATTTTTTTCCCTAACCCCTTATTATATTTTAACAATAAAAATAGTAATGATTCCCTCTTACATAATGTAAATTTATATATAAAGTAAAAATCATCTTATAAATGTCGAAGATATAAGTAAATTTACCATATAATACCGTTATTTTCATATTTTAATATATTAATTGTTTTTAAATAATTTCAAAAAATATTATTTTTATAAAATATCATTACTATTATGGTCGACACTAATCAATTCATTTATATTTAGGGATAACAACACAAAGATTGAATTTGAAAATAATCCTTTCAAAATTCCCAAATATATCATGTTTATCTGAAAATTTTATGGAACCTAATATCTCAAAAAAAATGTTATATCATTTAAAATTATTAAAATCACTTCTGTCATTTAATATTAATTGAATATATACTTTTTTTATTACGAAATAATTTTAAGTAATTATTCATATTCCAAAATTAAAACTAAATTCATATTATAAAAATAATAAATTTATATTTAAAATAAATAATTATAATGAAATAAATACTTTTTTACATGTATAATACAATTATAGTTATTTTAAAGTATATTGATTTTAATTTTGGAATTTTCCTTACATAAAAAAATTTAAATGTTATTATCAAGGTTTAATGGATCCAAAATTATTTAAATTAAAATTTGGGATGAATTTAATTGATGGAATCCCGTCAAATAAAATGAAGAATGTGTTTTTTAGACACTACAATTTCCTTGTAATTTTTTTTAATTAAATAAGGATTTTAAGAGTCCGAGAAAATTGACGATGCGCGATTATGAAGCCCGGAGTGGCGGGAATTAGTTTTTAAACTTTTCTTGGGTACGTTCAGTAAACATGCAAGCGGTCTTTTGTAACTATTGAACCAGAGCTCAGAATTGAATTTTGTGGGCACTATTGAACTCGTAGTGTTGGTATTTTCTTAAGGATACATTCACCTCGACGGCAGATGGTCGAGGGTGAAAGTTTTGTTTTCATGAATGAATAAAACAAAATAAAATTGTTTAACATTTTTATTTTTTGAAAATACCCATGTGTGTTATGCTGGTGGGTACCACATGAACTAAACCCTCCCACATGAGTTATTGTGGTGTGGACCACTTGAGCTTACCCCCCCCCTTCAAAATTTGATTTCAAATGTGGGGACCACCTAGCCCTTGAATGTCCCACTTAAATGAGGGGGAGTCTCTTGAACATCCCCAACTTTTATTGTGCCACACACTCTGATTTATTATTCCTATTCAATGATACCAAAATAATGGTGCCAACAATTAATATGTTAAATCATATTTTGTGTGGGCACGTCATCCATTGTGGAAGGATTTTTGGGTTGGAAAATGTGAGGGGAGAACTTGTGGAAGATCATCTCCCAGGAAGAACGGCAATGAAGAACTCTTTACATTTGACGAATATTTTTCCAAACTCTGTCGACGGATCTCCAACGATGAATGAACCGATGATCGAGGAAATGTTGTTGTCGTAGACTTAATGTTTTTCCTCTCCCCAACAATATCGTTTGGAGGAGACTTGTTTTGAGCTCGACAATTGCTAATCCGTCTAATCCGCAGACAGTCTTCAACCAAACCATCGAAGTAGGGGTTCAATTCTATGTGATCAATATTTCCCATGTTCTTCCTTTCTAAATAAAGAACGCTGATAAACTATCTCTAACTAGTTGATCTGTGGATGTATTCTTTTGCAAGCTTGGAATTTCTATTGATGGAGGATGTAGGTTTTGATGTTTTAAATACCCCTTTACCCATTCTTTATGTTCTTCGTGATTCAAAAATTTTGAACTGGTTGCTACCGCACTAACGTAGAGGGTGCGGGCCAAATGAACATAGCTCGATCCCTCTGATGTTTTCATAGTTCTTGTATCCTACGTGGTGGATAAAGGTGGAAGATAGCGGAGTCCAATCACACGATGGGACGGTAGCACGCGTCATCGTCGCCTGCCATACAAGGGTCGCGGCTTGTGCCATGGTGACGAAGGGGAAGGAGGCTTGCGTTCGGCCGACCGTGGAGAGGTGGAGCAAGACGCGCTAGCATCGTAGCAAGGGTTCATGGCCTTCTTGGCCACGACGGATGTCGCAGCTGTGGTCGATGATCAGCCGGCTGTAGAACAATGGAGAACGACACACCACAAGGAGGACCCAAGGTCCAGCCGTTTCGGCCAACCAAGCTGGACCAAGTGGGACTCGCTCAGGTCCAACGTGCTTGCTGGAAAACGAACGGCCAAGTCATTTAGTGTTTTAGAGTGGGGGTTCATGGATTCCCCACTACATGCCGCAATGTTGGGCCACCAGACTGATCCTCCTAGATTGGGCCGGACCGGACCCAGTAGGCCAGGTTGGACCCAGCAGGCCAGTTCGACCTGAACCAGATAGGGTTGGCCCATGCCTGGTCAGATCGGGATGAACCGGACCCAGACCAGTTTCAACCCTATACATACATTGGTCCATAACTTTGGCACAGAGTGTCTGGTGAAAAAACCGTCTATGAAGCTGTAATCCTTGGAGTGAGAACGTCCATATGGTATACCCCATATGAGATTTGGATAATTTTTTGATATGGTCAGGTTGGATCGAGCACAAATTCAACTGGGCCCTCAGGACTAAAATTTTAATAACTTACTGAACGGGAATTTGATTGATGCACCACCTATTGAGTTGAAACCACTATGATGTGTCATTCCATTGGGATACAAATTTGTGGGACTTTGTGGAAGTTGGAGTATCGACTAGTGGCATGAGAAACGAACCCTCCCAGAGACTAGGAATCTTAGCACGAGAACCCAGTAGCTGGATGTATCGTGAATAATGAATAGTGATCTTGTGTTTGTCAACACTGAGTGATCTTTTATGGGTCATAACCAAGCGATCCTGTGTGAGTTAGCACCGAGGGATCCTATGAGGGTCAGCATCGAGTGATCTTGTGAGGGTAATCTGCGAGCGATCATGCGCGAGTCAATACTGAGCGATCTTGTGTGGGTCAGCAATGAGCAATCCTATGTGGGTCATCACCTATATATCCTATGTGGGTCAACTTCCAAGGATCCTATGTGGGTCTGTATAGATCAATCTAGTGTGTGTTAGTGGTAGATCCACTTAACAGAGTAAGATGATTCAGTACTAACATCTAATCATTTGTACTTCTGTACCAATGTAATACCTGGTGTGAGATGAGTTTGTACTAGTGTGATACTTTCCTTCATGGTAATACCTTGGTGGAGTTCTTCTGTGTGATGTATTTGTGTAGTACTTACCTTCGTGGTATTCATTTCTTTGTGGAACAGTTGAGCTTTTGGATTTTGAGTCGGACTCTATTTTTTCCTCATGATTGAGATGGGTATAGTTTATAACATAGTTATATGTATGAGAATATACCTATGTTGGATTTTCAATTGATTTCATGCTATGTGGTTTATCCTTTGTTGATTTTGTGAGAGTTTGAGGGTCTCGGGGTCCCTACTGAGTATCGTTATACCCACCTAGCACGGGCTATGCCCACACCTCATTCTGTTTTTTGCAGACAAAGTAAAGTGTTGATTGAGGACGAGAGTACCAAGACTGGATATAGCTTGGAGGTGGACCATAGATGAGGTGTGCCATAGAGATGATCATTCAAGAGCTATAGATACCCTTCAGGTAGGATCCTTAGCGGGTGATCACAGTAGTTAATCCTGTTTTCTACTACTTTTAGTTTCTTATACATTCTAGTTGGTGTTGTATTCTAGCCCTATTGACTTAGTGTACTCACTCTGTTTAATATTCAGTTTACTTGAGTTTCTGTCTTGCAATGTGCTTGGTTGCATGTGTTTCCAGGTTATAAATGAAATGCCTTCCCAGTTTTAGGGATTACGCCTTTTGTGCTAGTCGTCAGCCCATAGCCTATGGAAGGTGGGTTTGGGGTAGTCATGACATGGGCCCCAGGGGACAGGTCGTGGAAAATTGGTATCAGAGTAGTCGGTTCTACTGTAGAACATTGGACTCCAATATTATAATGGAAATAGTGTTATGTTTACTGTGTGTGGTTATTAGTTTAGAGAATCCATTGTTTGTGTGGCATCTAACGTATCCATACACCAGGACACTGAATTCTGATTTTTGACTCAATACATGAGAACACTTATTGCCTATGTGTTTTGAAAATTTTTCATTGTGATCTCTTTGCATCAGCTCTTTAGGTATAACTTTTTGACCATAGCAGGCCTGTTTTTTTTTCAGGATGCCTACTTGTAGACAGACATCTTGGGTTTTGGGTATAGTATGCACTAATAGCCCACCCATTGATAAGGCCTCAGTGTAGGAACCTCTTCCAGTAGAGGCGCCATTGGAGGTACCTATGGTACCATTACCCATTGGGACACTGATTCCACAATCCCCAGTAGCTGAGGGTTCACACAGCTTGAGCACATTACACGAGTTCCAGCGCCAGAGGCCACCCAGGTTCAGGGGAGAGATAGACCCACAGGCGGCTAAGGATTGGCTGGAGGTTATGGTAAAAATCTTCTGACTGGAGGGTACATCAGCTGATCTCATGGTGATCCTTGCCGCCAGTCGTCTATAAAGAGCAGCAGGAACATGGTGGTACATGATGCTACAAGCTCCCGACAAGGTGACTCTTCATTGGGTAGACATTTAGAGCTGATTTTGAGTAGAGTTTTTTCCAACGACTCTTCATGCAGTGCACATACATGAGCTTCTTCATCTACACTAGGGCAGCATGACTTTGGATTAGTACTTAGTAAGATTCACTAACCTCTCATGCTACTCCACAAATATTGTGTGGGAGCCATTTTTCAGGGCCCGACCCTTCGATTAGGGGCTCGGGCGAGAGATCAGGGCTTCGATGATTTCTCATAGCTTCCCAATGCAGGAGGGGGTGTTTGAGAGAGCCCTCTTATTGTAGAGTTTTCTTACTGAGCAGTCACCCGCAACGATACTGACCACTGGACATCATGTTGCAGATTCATCAGCATCTGGTAGTGGAAAGATGTCATAGAGGTCCAAGATGACCAGACTGACAGGTGGACGACTGTATGATTCACGGTCGGTTGTGCGGGGCACCCGAAGCAGACCAATCATGTCTAGAGTGGGCAGTGTTATGAATGCGGAGGGTAGGGTCACATGGCTCGTGACTATCCGATTGGACATATAGATGTTCAACAGATTGTCAAGGGACTGCCCAGGAAGAGACAGAGGTTCGAACGAAGAGGTCCGCAAGGATTTGGCAGACGTGGAGGAGGAGTTGGTCGTGCTGTTGGCGGTGGGTGACACTTTGAGATGTTACCGCCATCACCACCAAGTGGTCCACCCCGACTATAGGGAGCAGGTGGACTGGGGTGAGCTCATCTCTAGGGAGCTGAGGCCAATGACCATGACACTCCAGAGATGATACAAAGTACAATATTTTTATAATCCACCCTAGTTTCAGTAATTATAGACACATGTGCTAGTCATTATTTTATTGACACTTCCCTCGTTCGGAGCTCGGAGATTCTGATGAGGCTTTTGGATCGATACTTATGTCTAGAGACCCTTACTGAAGTGGATTCGATGATTACGCACTGGTTCTGGCAGTGTTAGCTTACTCTAGGATGCGATAGCCTAAGCTGGGATCTCCGAGTAGCGGGGTTGTGGCCATACAACGTCATCTTGGGTATGGACTAGTTGTCTATAGTCCATGCTCAGATTGATTGTATTAGGTGCAAAGTACGGTGTATCTTCATGGATGGGATCGGGTTTACCTTCAACAGTGAGAAGGGAGCATATG
The DNA here is from genome assembly GCA_963277665.1 of Viscum album. Lineage (NCBI taxonomy): Eukaryota > Viridiplantae > Streptophyta > Magnoliopsida > Santalales > Viscaceae > Viscum > Viscum album. Next base: position 618,425,410 of record OY728148.1, on the reverse strand, counting down.
CAGCACATGATGGACTTACCTAGAGGAGAGTTTAGACGATCACTCCTTAGTTGGATAGCCTTACACTCAGTGCAGTTGATGTGGAGATTCTGAGCTATACTGTAGTGGTGGACTAGTACATGAATGTCATCCCAGATTATGTTTCGGGTCTACCCCCTCACAAAGATGTGGACATTTACATTGACTTGTACCCCGGGACATCACTGATATCTACACCATCATATCGGATGGCTTCCGCGGAGCTTTGTGAGTTGTGCGTACAATTAGAGGACTTGTAGGGGAAGGTATTCAATTGGCCCAGTGTTTCTCTTTGGCCAGCCCATATTTTGTTTGGTAACAAGGAAGATTGGAGCTTGAGAATTTTTTTGGACTATCGGTGCCTGAACCAGGTGACCATGAGAAACAAGTACCCTCTTCTGAGGATTGACGACCCCTTTGATCAGCTGAAGGGAGCACGGTAGTTCTCAATGATTGTCCTCAGGTCATGCTATCACCAGCTCAGAGTACTAGAAAAGGATGTGTAGAAGACGTCTTTCTGATGTCGGTATTGCCACTACGAGTACTTGGTTATGACAATCGGTGTGACAAACTCTCTAGAAGTTTTAATGGAATTCATGCAAAGGAGCTTTCAGCCATACCTAGATCACTTTGTATTAGTTAACATCTATGATGTTCTGATCTACTTGAATACCAGACAAGGATGTGTAGTACTCGATACACTCTGAGACCACCAGCTTTATGGTAAGCTCTCAAAGATCTATTTTTGGATTTAAGACGTTCACTTTCTAGGACACGCCATCTTAGAGGCTGTACTTGTAGTGGATCCAACAAAGATTGAGGTAGTACATGCTTGGGAGCCACCCAGGAGAGTGATGGAGGTACGAAGTTACCTGGATTTGGTTGGACACTATTAAAGATTTGTGCCAGATGTCTCCAGATTTGGAGAACCTCTATCAGTGTTGACAAAAAAGGGGAATCACTTTGTGTGGTCAAAGAGATGGAAGTGGTGTTTTCAAGAGATGAGGTAGATGATGACTAGTGCACCCATCTTGAGGCTTCTGATGATGGTGTAGGGTATATATTCTACTACGACGAATCCGGGACCAGACTCAAATGTGTCCTGATGTATGAGTGAGCTTTGATTGCATATGGTTATTGACTACTGAGACTACATGAAAAAAACTACGCCACCCATGACCTGGTGTTAGTTTTAGTGGTCTTCGCCTTGAATATGTGGAGACATTACTTGATGGGAGAGAGTTTTATAGTGTACTCTCATCCCAAGAGTCTCAAGTATATCTTCTCTCAGAATGACACGAATATTAGACAGTGAGGTTGGCTTAAGATCCTCGAAGACTATTACTTTAAGAGAGTCTATACTCCTAGGAAGGGGAACATAGTAGCAGATTCACTCAAAAAGATATCTGGTATACAGCTTCTAGGTGAGGCGAGGGAGCAGCTGGATGCTTTGCTGATACAATTGGTGGATTGAGATGGAGCATCTTTCCTTTAGTCTCTTACAGTCACTCTCCCAATTCTTCAGCGAGTCAGGGAGGCACAGTGTGGGGACATTGACTACGAGGCTCAATGGGATCAGATATCCACAAGATTGGTAGCTGATGGATTTTCTGAAGTTTGGGATAACTTCATCCTCTTAAAAGAACGCACCATGGTCCCAGTGTCACTTCATGAGGATGTGTTGAGGGATTTCCACAAATCCCTTATAGTGGTATATCCAGGAGTGACGAAGATGTACCAAGATCTCTAATGAATGCACTAGTGGTAGAGATTGGAGAAAGTAGTTGTAGAGTTTGTCTCTCGGTGCCTCACTTGTCAGCAAGTGAAGGCGGAGCATCAGGTACCAGTAGGATTGGTTCAACCATTAGAAGTCCTATAGTGAAAGTGGGATGAGATATCCATAGACATTGTGACAGTACTTCCACATGCATCCAGAGGGCATGACTTGATTTGGGTGATCTTCGACCGACTCACCAAGTCGGACAGCTTCCTACCAATCAGAGAGGAGGGTTCAGTAGTGATCTTGGGATGCCTCAATGTGCAGGAGATTGTAAGGCTACATGGATTGCCCTAGGTGATTTTCTTCAATCATGATTCATGTTTTACTTCCCTGCTATATAAGGGGATGTATGAGGCTTTCAGGGTGAAGATTCATTTTAGCACAACCTTCATCCTCAGACGGATGGTTAGACTGAGCGGATCAATCAGACCCTCGAGGACATGCTGCAAGCTTATATCCTCGACTTCGGTCATATATGAGAAGATCACTTACCTTTAGTGGAGTTTAATTACAACAAAAGCTATCACTCTACCATTGGGATTCCACATATTGAGGAATTGTATGGATGACCTTGTAGATCAACATTGTTCTGGACTAACCCAGGGGTGTTATAACTACTGGGACCAAAGATGGTATGGCCTACCACAGAGAAAGTGTAGATCATCCAAAAGTGGAAGAAGACTACACAAAGCAAAAATAAGTCTTATGCGGACAGGACATAGTGACCTCTAGAGTTCAAGGATGATGACCATGTCTTCCTATAGGTCTCAACCCGATGAAGTTTGTAGATATTTGGCGGAGGTGGAAAGTTATCTATGTGGTTCATTGGACCCTTCTAGGTCCTCAGCAGAGTTGGCGTGGTGGTTTACTGCTTATCTCTTCTACCTCAGTTGCACCAGGTGCACGACGTCTTCCACATATACCAACTGAGGAGATACAGGCACGACACATCTCACATAATCGACCATGGTAAACTAGATGTTGATGATTGGGAATCTTTTACGGAGGACCCAGTAAATATTCAGGATCGATAGGAGAAAATCCTTCATGGGTAGTCGATACCCCTGGTGCACGTTCGCTGGCATCACGGGAACCTCTAGGAGAGCACAAGGGAGGGGGAGGCTCAGATTCATGCTCAGTACCCCCACATTTTTTCATAGTTTTTTTATGTGGATTTCAGGGAAGAAAGTCCCTAAAGTGGGGAGAATTCAAATACTAGACAATTTCCATTAATGTTTTTTAATTAAATGGGAATTTTACGAGTCCGCGAAAATTGACGGTGTGTGATTCCAAGGCTCAGAGTGCCCAGAAAGAATTACTGAATTTTTTTTAAAACGTTCAATAAATGTGTGACTGGGTTTTGGTAACATCTGAATAGGTGCACTAAATTGAAAAATGAGGGCACCGTTGAACTCATAGTGCCAGTCTTCGCTTAAGGAGACTTTCACCACGATGGATGTCGGTCGAGGGTGAATGATAGTTTTTGTGTTTTTTGTAAAAATATTAATTAAAATAAAATTTTTTAACATTTTTATTTATTGAAACATCCAATGTGTGTAATGGAGGTGGAGACCACCTAAACCAAAACCTCCCACATGTGTTATTGTGGTGGGGACAACCTGATCTCACCCCCCCCCCCAAATTTAAATTCAAAGGTGGGGACCACCCAACCCTTGAACCACCCTCTTAAATGTGGGAAGTATCATGAACATCCCATACTTTACTTATGCCACACCCTATGATTAATTATTCCAATGAAATGATTCCAACATAATGGTTCCAACAATTAGTATGTTACATAAAATTTTAGGTTGTCACCTCATCCTTTGAGGATGGATTTTTGGGATGGAAAAGGAAAGGATAGTACTTGTGGAAGAGCTTCTCCAATGAATAATGCCAATGAAGAACTCTTCTCCTTCGATGAATCTTTCTCCAAACTCTATAGATGGATATACAATGATGAACGAACTGACGATTAAGGAAACATTATCATCATAGACTACATCTTTTTCCTCTCCTCATCGACATCGTTGGAGGAGACTTGTTTCGGGATCGAAAAACTCCAATTCATCTCAACCGCGGACAATATTCAACAGAACCATCGAAGTAGGGGTTTAATTATATGTGATTAATATTTATCATGTTCTTACTTTCTAAAAAAAGAACGCAGATCAACTCTCTCTAACTAGTTGATCCACATATGTTTTCTTTGGTGGGTTTGGGAATAGTGATTCATGGAGGTTATAGGGTTTGATGTTTTAAATTCCTCCCTTACTCATTCTTCATGTTCTTCGTGATTCAAAAGTATTGAACCGCTTGCTAAAACACTAACACATAGGGTGTGGTCCAGGAGAACATGGCCTGATCCCTTCGTTGTTTTCATGGTTGTTTTATTCTACATGGTGGAGAAAAGTGGGATCTTGCAGAGGCTTGACGTAGGACGGGAAGACGTCATGCGTCTGCAAGACCTGACAAGTTAGGTTTGCAGCTTATGACGCAGCGACGATGGGGAAGGCGGCTGGCATTTGGCATACTTTGTAGAGGTAGCGCATGATGTATCGTTATCAAAGAAAGGGGTCGCGGGACTCCTGGACATGGCAGATGGCAGAGGCACGACCAATGTTCGGCTTGCCACAGAGCGGCAGTGCATGATGCACCGTCAGGAGGACCCACATGCCAGCCATTTCGGCCAGCCGAGCTGGACCAAGTGGGTCCTGCTCAAGTCCCACGTGCTGGTTGGCAACTAAAAAGTGGTGACATTCAATGTTTGATAGTGGGGGGCGCACGACTTCCCCCTGCATGTGACAAATCTGGGCCACCAGGCCAGACTGCCAGACCAGGCCGCCCAGCACGGGGCGGATCGGAACAAGAGTTCAGGTTCAACCAGAACTGAACCGGGTCAGGCAAGGCAGGGTTGTGCTAGGTCGTTCTAACAGGGTTGTGCCGGACCTAGACCAGTTTCGACCCTTTACGTACTTATGTCCCTAACTTTGGAACCGATTGTCCGTTTGACGTACCATATGTGGCGCAATTAACCTTAGAAGGAGACGGTCCATTTTGTATACCCCACTTGAGATTTGGATGAAGATGGGATATGGTTGGGTTGGATCGATCACGAATCCATCCAGGCCCTCAGGGCTAAAAGGATAATAACATACAAAATGAGCGTCTGATTGACACACCGTCTATTGCGTTGAGACCCATATGATGTGGCAGTCCTTTGGGATACTTTTTAGTAGGACTTCGTGGATGTTTGAGTATCGACTAGTGGCTTGAGGAGCGGACCATCCCAGAGGAGAGAAAGCTTAGATTAGGAACACAGTAACTGTTTGTGACACAATGAATGAATTGCGATCCTGTGTTGGTTAGAACTGAGTGATCATGTGTGGGTCATCACCGAGAAATCCTGTGTGGGTCAGAACGGAGTGATCTTGTGTGGGTCAGCACTGAGCTATACTGTGTGGGTTAGCATAGAGCAATCATGTGTGGGTCAGCACCGAGCGATCCTATGTGGGTCAGCACCAAGCGATCCTGTGTGGGACAGCGCATAGAGGTCCTAGATGGATCAGCATCTAGAGATCTTTTGTGGGTCAGCCCCGAGAAATCCTATGTGGGTGAGCAACAGATCCTCTTAATAGAGTAAGATGATTCAGTAGCTACATCTAATTATTTTTACATATGTACCTACGTTATACATAGTGTGAGCTGTGTTCGTACCTCTGTGGTTCTTTCCTTCATGGAAATACCTTGGTGGTATTCTTCTGTGTGAATTACCTGTGAGGTTCTTACCTTCATGTTATTCCTTCCTTTCTGGAACAGTTGAGCTTTGGGCTTTTTAGTTGGACTCTGAGTTCTCCTCATGATTGAGATGGGTATACTTGATAACTTTGGTATCTGTATGTGAATATACCTAATTTGGGTTGTTAGTTGATTTCATGCTTTGTTGTCTATCCATTGCTGATTTTGTGAGACATTGAGGGTATCGAGGTCCCTACTGAGTATTGTAATAGTCACCCCTACATGGGCTATGCTCACACCTCATTGTGTTTGGTACAGATGACAGACATTGCTGACTGAGGATGAGAGTACCAGGACTTGAGGTAGCTCGTAGGTGGACCTTAGGAGAGGCATACAATACAGACGACCTTTCAAGAGCTATACCTACCCTTCAGGTAGGATCCTTGGTGGTTGATCACAGGAGCTATTCCGGTTTACCAGTACTTTTAGTATCTTGTACATTCCTGTTGGGCTTGTATTATGGCCTCTTTTGCTTACTGTACTCAATCTTTTTACTATTCAGTTTACATGAGTTCATATCAGGTTGTGTGCCTTCTCGCATTTGTTTAAAGGTTATAAAGGCAATGCCTTCCCAATTTTAGGGAATATGCCTTTGGTGCTAGTAACCATCCTCTAACCTATGGAAGGCAGGCTTGGGGTAGTCACGAAACGAGCCCCAGGTGATGGGTCGTGACATTTTTTCTCGATTTTGAGGACTTATCACATTATTTTTAAATGTAATTAAATGATTTTACCTTTATCATGGTAATAAAATTTTACTATTGTTACTATTCCTTTTTGAAAATATAAAATGGACCTATTTATAAAAATTCCATAAATTAAAAAATATATATATATATATTTTTAAAAATTAATTTTATTTTTTAAAAAATATATATATATTTAGATAAAAAAAATACAACAAAACACTGTTTATCAGAAAATTTATTTTTTGTATAAATATGTTTTTATATAAAACCCATCCATATAATTCATTCAAATTAAAATAATTAGATAATTAATATTATAATATAACTAATATTACATTTATACCATTATATACAAAATGGAACGATCTAAATGTTGAAAAAGAAAATTATTCAATAAAATTCATTATTTTTCACTATTCGTTTGAAAATATAACTTTTCAAAAAAATATCAAAAAAATACCTAATATAGTTTTGATATGAATAATAAAAAAATTTATTTAAATTTATTTTTTAAAAAATTAAATTTAAAAATATAATATGTTCTCCTGAAGAATAATTAAAAAACATTTTCAATGTTAATCTATTTTTAACCATAATGTAACATTAATAAAATCTAATGGCTTATTTTATACCCATTAATCAATACATTTTTATTGATTAGAACATTTATATATATATATATCATAAAGATTTTATTCCTCTTTATATCCACCAATTCAATAGATATATTGTAATGGTCATCTTATATTTGGTTTATTGTTTATTCTTGGTAATGGATAACATATTTTCTATGGAACATAATGTTATACTAAAATATCATGGAATTTCAGATAACATAAGTTCAACCATAATATATTCCTGTTTAGAATATATGTGAGTTGATGTTTACATCATTTATTTATCAACAAGGTGGTAAATTTTTTTGGTCTACTTTTTTATTTAGTGAATATGTTAATATATAAATTTATTTATTTGAATATTAAAATAAATATTTTTTGATTAGTTTAGAAAATAAAATATTAGTTTATTTATAAAATTAATAAAATTTATCTAAAAAATTATATTATTATTCATTTTAATTAAATTTAATGAAAGGATTAGTAATCTATTTTAACAGTCTGATAAAAATTATTATTTTTATTTTATATCATTCCAACACATATATATATATATTTATTTATAAATTATATTTAAATAAATGTGGTCATGTAAATAATAACATTATTCTTGTTATTTGACCTTGGTATTAAATATAATAAATTAATTAATAAAGGCTTGTTGTGAAATTGTAAATTATTTAAACCCAAAGTTGATATTCCATGTTTTATCATTTTATAGAGGGTGTTTCTTTTATGCACAATGAGAGGCCTCTCAATAATTCTATCAATCAATTATGATATTTATCCTCTCACTCCCCCTCTTAATACCAAACAAAGAAGAAGGGGTAATTGATTTGTGTTCAAACAATGAATGTTGGGAAACACATTTCTCTATCGTGTTAAAACATGGAGATTCAATGATGAAGGTTAGAGAATCTTGAATCACATGTTCATACAAAAAATGGCGTCATCAATTGGATTCATCACTATAATTATAATCATAAAATTGATAAATAGGATTATAACATTTTGGTTTATTCTTAATGTTAATTAAATAAAACATAAATGTGAATGATTCTTTCTATCATATTTTGGTGTTTAATTTATCATGTTTATTGGGGTTTACCAATTTATATCAATAAAAATGGAAAAGGTAACCCATTAAATATTTCAACAATTCCATGAAAAAATAATATTTTACCTAAAGGGTAATACTTTGTGTTTTTAATTCCATACCCTATGAAATCCATATATCTATTCATTGAATATGATAATAGTTAGCTAAAACCACAAATCTCATATTAACAATAACACATCTATATATGATATTATGAAAAATGATTATGAGTGATGATAGGAGACCCTAAATTATTTTTGTATACTACAAATTGTTTATTAAGGGGGAGCTAAGATTAGAAATGTGAATCATGGATGAACATTGAACATTTGATTTTATACCATGGATAAAGGGATATTTTACCAATATTATTCTTCATGGGAATTAATTTTGAATTGCTGTTATTATTTTTGAATCATTTATTATGATCCATATCTTATGACTAATTAATTATTATCATCGAATTATATAATTTCCATGAGGAACAATGAATAACATGTGGATGGGAGAAACATATCCACCATCCCCAATCCTCACTATCATGCCTCATGCCTCATGCCTCATAGTATGGAAGGATTGTTTTACTGTAACTATTTAATGTTTATAGGGTGTAATAAACCACTAGAAACCAATTTTTAACCCATGATATCTCTCCCCTTTCTATGGTAATAGAATGAAAAATTTCCACTAGACCATGTAGTGGTTAGCATTAATAGATGTAAGATGTAAGGAAGTATGATAAATTACAAATAATGACACACAATAAGGATCATAGGGATACTAGGGTGGTGTGTGAGGATGATCGTTGTTTCTATAAAGCATAGAAGACTAGGATAGTGATGGTAGACAAGGTGAATTTTGAAATTGAATAAACTGGTGAATATGGATTTCATGAATGAGTAATATGGTTTTAAAGATTTTTTCTTTCTTTTATTAATATATATTCAATAAACACCCCCAAACACATGAAGAAACGATAATGTGGTTAAATCTCAACAAATAGGGGAATCTAACATGGCCTTATATAGTGTGAGGTTTCATGGGTTTTCCATGTGTGGATCATAGGTTTACCATGATCCTGAGGGACCTAGTAAGATAAGCACACCATCCTAACCTATCTCGAGGGTCTATTGACCAACATATAGTTCATCCTTCCCTGAGGTATTTTAAGTCCAAACACCATGATATTTAGAAATAAATCTTTGTTCTATAGTGTATACAATATACAACACTCCAATTAAATGAACCATGATGTATTATTAAAATACTACTATTTAGAAATGACTTTTATAACCTAGCCACTTAAATTTATATTTTGAAGAGGAATAACCATATTTTGAAAAGTAAATATAATGTTATTTATAATATCAATTTATTTATTTATTCATAGTAATAATTATATAGCTTTTAATAAAGTCATTTTATCCTTAAAATATACATTTTCTCCAAAAATTTCTATTATTTCATTTTTTGAGAAAATATTATTATTAATTTTTGAAACATTTATAAAATTTATTTTCTAAAATTAACATAATTTTTTAAAATAATCATCTCAAGGTTGAATTATTGAGAAATTTTTTGTATTGTTTTGAAAATATTTATTTTTTAGTTAATAATAAAAAATAACAATTTTTATAAACAATTCATTTCCTTTTTATAAATTAATTAATTTAAAAGTTATATTATTTTTTTAATTTGACTACAATGTAACATAATTATTCATTATTTCATATTTCTTCCAATTGATTAAATTTAAATTATCAATATATTTAAATTTACTATAATTTTGATTAGGATTATAAAAAAATTATGCAATTTTTTTTAAACTGAATAATGTTTATCCACTTTAATTTATTAAAATAAACCCCAATTAAGAATTTTTAAAACATAATTTATAATTATATTTGTATAAATATAAATTTAATTTATTTATTTATTATTATTGGACATAGAGTTTATAAAATATCTAATATTGCTTGAAAATTGAATTTCATGAAAAATTGACTTTTGAAACGGTTAGTGGGTTTCATTAAATTGAATTATACCCCTTATATGTTTTGAATTTTATTGAATTTTTTCTATATTTTCAATAACATAATTAATATTAATAAATTACTTAATATTAATCTTTTTCATAATTATTATTAAATGTAATAAAAAACAAGTTATTTTGGTGAGGAATTAAATGTTAAAAATGGGAATCCTTAGAAGAAAATAGAAATCATTATTAAAAAGGTTTATTAATGAATGTAAATTGTTTTTATTTGAAATATAACCCCTAAAATACAATATTTATCAATTTGGGTGGTTCGTTCCTTGATATTTAATTCCAATTATTTAATAGAGTTTGGAATTTACAAAAATTTCACTCTTGATCAACAATAAAAAGGAACGTAATAGCCTCACATACTCACAAATCTATAGGATGTTTTATAGAAAATCCCTTCCAAAATCTCCTCTGAAAATCCCTATACTAAACATATATATTTTGGTTTTATCAACTCGGATTTAACATATGTTTTTTTCTGGATATTAAATGGCGTATTTTAGAGACCAATCACTAAGACAGTGTGCGATTCTGAGGCCCAATGTGCCTAAAATAAATGATTGAAATTATAAAAATATTAAATAGAACATGTGGATAGTGTTACCAAAAATGTGGAATCGTTCTTAAATGGGATCCCAAATCAGAAATTTATGGGCATTATTGAATTTGGAATATATGATTTAGCCTAGGTTCTACCAAGCATTGGTCATCACGGGTAGATTGTGTAATGTTGTATTGGGTGTTTTAAGGAAATCAAATAAATTAAGAAAAACCTCATTTTATTTCATTGATATAGTGACATGTTTATTTTTAAATTAATTATTTTCAAAAATATAGGGATATTCTAATAACCGTGTAATTCTATTGAGATTTTGGGAAGAAACCTCTAGGGAATCTTCTCAAACAAGCGAAAATGGAGCTTCTTATCAGCGATTGATGAATGATATTCTTGATGGATCTCACCAATGAGGATGAAGCAACTTTATTATTCATTAGTGATTGATCCAAATGGATGTATGGATATTGAATTACTTTTTTTATTTCCTAATCCTCTATTTATATGACGAATGTAGATCAATCAATGAACGGATCTATCAACGAATCTTGTGTATTGCGAGTTAGTATTGATTTAATCTCATTTTCCTACCCAAATATCTTGATATTGATCAATGGCCATGAAATCGTTTCCAATAATGATAATCATTAATTCTTTTTTTATTCCTCCCTTCGTTGTTCACGTTCTTCATCATTTTTACCCCTTGGTTCTTGGATCATCATTGTCGGCTGGTTCTAAACTCGGTCAGACCCAATGATTTGTGCCGGATTGACAACCAAGGATGGATTTGTATATATCAGCACTCAAGGAGCCTAGATCTATGATCATATTAATTTTTTGGGTCCCCATTATATATGTCATGAGAATGTTTTATTAGAGGGTGTTGGAGCACCTTTAGGACTGAGTGTTTGTGAGGTTCATTGGGGTAGACTGTGTTAAGTGTCTCACGTTCGGCATTTAAGACAGGGTGGTTTGGGTTGGTGTGGTGGAAAAGTTATCCATACCCTAGAATACTAGGCACATTCTTATCAAATAATTACAACAAAAAAATTGTTTCATCGAAATAAATGGTACATGAATCCCATTGGAATGGTCATGTCTTCCATGACTATCTTGAGTCAGCTCCCTGGATATAATTTATTGATGGTGGGTCATATTGTTTTATTTTAGTGTGCCACCAAGTAGAAACGAATCCATGATTACACAACGTGATTATGAGCATTGTCCACCTAGTGATAAAGAATCAGTACAAGGGGCATGTACTGTAGATAGCACCTCCAGGTGGATTACAATATATTCCATGACTCATCTTACAGCAGCTACTACCAGCACTAACAACTGATGATTCATGAAGGCTGAGTGCATTTCATGAGTTTTAAATGAAAATAAATCTACAGTTTTGGGGAAATCCATACCCATATAAGGATGAGGATTTTCTAGAGGTATTCACCCATGTTTTCAGCCTTATGAGGATGTCTTCTGACCATATGGAAATATTCACCATGAGTCTTCTTCAAGGCTATCTGTGGAGATTTATGGTGATTGGTGACATAGTCACACGATAATATATCTCTCTCCTAAAAAAACATAGATCATCTATTCAAATTGGAGTTATATCCAGAAATGATGTGATTGGTATGTAGACAGGAGTTTATTCATCAATAGCATGGTAGTATGACCATGGATGTGTATTCAAGGAAGTATACTAATCGTTCTCAATACTACATGGATATGATACCAGGCTAGTTCTTCAAGGATCGGACATATGAGTATGATTAAATCAATACGTCCTAGCATCATTGGTATCCCTTATAATTTATACCTATGAAGGGGTATTTGAGGGATCCCTACTAGTAGAGAGATTTATTATAGAGTGGAAAAAGGAAGTCAGAGCTAGCAGTGGGCACCTGGTAGCTGAGACCTCTTCAAAAGGTAGTTGACATCAATCATAGGATTCCTTGTTCATCAGGTTCCTCAACAGGGGTTCTTGGGACACAAGTTTAGTGGTGCATAGCTCCCAGGGTGGCTCGAATCAGACAACAGATAGAAGATGTTATAGTTGCAGCACTCGTAAAAATCTGGAATAACATTTCTCAATTTTACGTATAGATGATTGTGAGATGGTTGAGGGAGGACCTAAATTGATTTATAGATTGGAGTCAGGTGGCCCACAGGGAAATGGATGTGAAAGAATAGTTGTTAGAGAAACATGAGGTGGTTGTTGTCTCTACATGTTACAACCACTGTATTGAGGTGGTCCATGCTAGGCTCATAGAGCTGGTGGGAAGGGATGAAAAATGAAACAAGCTACAGTAGACTATGAAATAAGGTCTCTAGGTATGATACAATATATGATATTTTAATTTCCCACTTTAGATTTAGTTTTGAGATACCCAGGTGATAGTCATTCTTTTCATTCCACATATCTTATTTGGGACTCATATATTTCTATTGAAATGTTTACGTGACCCTTACACTATGATAATCCAACTCAAGGAGACTCGATGATCACACATTGTTCATAATAGTGTGACCTAAAATTAGTACGTGAGAGTTTTAGTTGGGATCTATTTATAGTAGTGTTGAGGTCTTATGAAGTCATTCATGGTATGGACTGGTGCTCCATAGTTCATGCACAGATTGACTTTTATAGGTGAAGAGTATGTTGTGTCTGTAGTAATGGAACCAGGTTTTCTGATGTTAGTGAAAATAAAACATAGAAATCATGAGATGGAATCAAACATAGGATTTAGTAGCTAATAACCCATCAATTAGCTATCCTCAACCATAGTGTTTTGGATGATATGACACCTCAGTTTCCTAAAGTGGTGGTAGAGTGTGAGGAAGTCTTTACTGATGATATTCCAGGTTTACCTCCCCACTAAGATATAGACTTCTGCATTTATTTTCACCAAACTAGGGAACCTACATATACATGTGTATACCAGATTTCTACCATAGATCTTAATGAGATAAAGATATAGTTGGTGGAATTTCTGAAGTGGGGCTTCGTGAGACCTATTGTTTCACTATGGCCATCCCCACTATTTTTTTCCAGGAAGGAAAATAGGAGCATGAGTTTATGTGTGTATTTATGATTCATAAACCAGGTATCCAAGAAGAATAAGTATCCAATGTCGATGATCGATTACCCCTCTGATCAGTTGAATGGAGGGTGATAGTTCTTGAAAATATACCTAATATAATGTTATCCCTAGTTACGAGTATGGTACGAGGATATACCAAAGACGAACATCATATGTCATTACAGTCATTATGAGTACATTTTGATGCCATTTTTCATTATGAATTCCCAAGAAGTGCTCTTGGGACAGATGTACTAAATCTTTTAGCCTTACTTATATCGGTTAGTGGTACTTTTCATCGATGACATCTTTGAGTATTCTACATCTAAGGAGGACCATGTGATATACAATAATATGGTCTTAGACACACTCTGATAGTACCCAAATTATATAAAGTGATCAAAGTGAGAATTTATGATTTTATAAGACCATTTTATATGACATGTAACCTCATAAGTAGTATTTATAGTAGCTCTGGTGATGTTTGAGGAAGTTCTTTCTTGGGAACCACCCAATAATTTTATTGAGGTGCATATTTTCCTTGGATTGGCATGGTACTATATGAGGTTTGTACATAACTGATCTAGAGTGGAAGAACCCTTGAAATCCTTGAAAATAAATGGGAATCCTTTTTGTGGATAGAAAAGTGAAAACAATCTTGTCAGGAGAAGATGTAGAGGTTGACGAGCCATCTCATCCTAAAGTTATCAGAGGAAGGTGTGATGTATGTGGTGTTCTGCGATGCATCATAGATAGGGATTGGTTGTGTCCTGATTTAAACCATGTTTTTATTGTCTATAGTTCTTTCTAGATTATACCACATGAGAAAAAATATTCCCACCAAAATATTTACTTAGTAGTTTTATTCATTGCATTGAATATGTGGTGACACTACCTAATGGGAGAGTGGTTTATCGTCTACTATGATCACAAGAGTCTAAATTATATCTTATCTTAGAAATATCATAACATAATATATTAACGATGACTAGTGATCCCCCATGAATATGAATTTGAGATTTTCTATACCCACGATAAGGGGAATGACCTAGTAGAGACTCTCTGTGTGGGATTCACTTCATAGTTTCTAAATAAGGCATAAGAGCAGTTTAACTTATTGAAGGTAACCTTTGTGGATGGATACGAAGTAGCTTACTTGTAGTTGATGGTTGTCACCCCTCAACTCATAAAATGACTCAGGGATTCGTAGCTTGGGGATAAGGACTATGAGATCCTACATTCTCAGATATTTATAAGGCATGCTTCATAGGGATACTGGAATGGTATAGAGCATATCATTATTTTCATATGGTTCATATTAATTCTGGTGGAATTGTGTTGGGAGGATCTTCAAGAGTTTCGTACCTCACCCTGGTGGTACATCTAGGTGTGGAGAAGACATATCATGACCACCAAATTTAGTTTTAGTGTCTAGGGATGAAGAAAGGAGTTCAAGAGTGTGTTTCTTGATGTCGTACTTGTTAGTTAGTGATGGCTAATCCCCAGGTTTTGTCATGTTTTGCTCAACCCCCTGAGGTTTTAGAATGGAAGTGGGATGGGATATTGAAGGAATTCATAATCGGTTTACCATCTATTTCTAGGGTCATAATTCCATCTAGGTGATTATTGAATGACTCACCAAGTCATACCACTTCGTAGCAATCTGAGAGCAGAGTATGGTTGAGTGCTTATGAAGACTCTGTGTAAAAGAAATTATTCGACTCCATGGAGTCTCATTGATGATAGTTTCTTTATTATAAGGCTCTCTTTACATCCCACTTTTAGAAGTGATTGTAGGATGCATTTTGGAACCCGTTACACTAGAGGACAAATTTTAAACCACATACAGGCTTCCAGACATAGTGGACCGGTCTAGTTCTAGAGGACCTACTATGGGGTTTCATGTTAGACATTGTCCATAGTTGGGAGGTTATTCTACAATTTTTGGATTTTCATAAAATAATAACTATCATTCCACCATTGATATGGAAACATAAGAGGCATTTTTCAGGTTACCCTATAGTTCACCACATGACTGTACTGACCTAGGACAGTCAATACTAATGAGCCAAATGTTGCTACAAGCTACATCAAAGAAAGTTCAGTACATCTAGAAGTGGATGGATAATGAATAGAGTTGTCATAAATCTTATACTAATATATTACTAGGGCCATTGATGTTTAAGTAATGGGACCATGTGTTCCTTTGGGTTTCAAATCAATGGGTATTATGGAGATTTGGGTGGGGTGGAATACTATCTTCTAGGTTTATTAGTCCTTTCTAGATACTCTTTATAGTTGGTGAGGTGGCATACTGCAATGTTCGACCTCTACAGTTTTTTCAAGTCCAATATGTCTTTCATGTTTCATATCCAAGGAGCTACCTACATGACTCACCACACATCATTGACTGTGGTGAGTTTGATATCAACGATGGAGTAACTTTTGCAACGTACCCAGTAGAGATCAAGGATCCATAATTGATGATCCTTAGTGGGTGATCGATTCATTTACCCTGTGTTTGGTAGCATTATAGGAATCTCCAAGAGAGAACATTGGAGGAGGAGGGTCATATTTTTGTTCATTACCCTCAACTTTTAGAGTAGACTTTGTTTTGTATTTTTGAGGACATAAAACCCCATGGGGGACAATGTAACATCTTGGATTTCATATGCATTATTTTTTGATATTAAATGGATTATTTATTAGATAGGGAACTGAGACAACATGGGAATCATGATGCTTGGTGTGCCTAGGATAAATTTTTTAAAAATTTAAAATCTTTTTATCATTCACAAACAATTTTCATGAAAATAAGTAACAACTCTTAAATGGGTGCCCGAATCAGAAATATAAGGGAACACATGAGTTTTGAATAGTGTATCTACCCTAGGAGGGAACTAAAATTGTTCAGTGAGCATTAATTATGTAATGTATTCCCATGTATTTTAAAGGAATAGAAAATATTAAGAACAATTATATTTTATTTCATCTACATAGTGACATGTATATTTTTAAATATACCATTTTTAGAGATCAAAGTGTAGTATCATAAACATGGAATTATATGGAGACACTGGGATGAAATCTCTATATAATGATCTCAATCCAGCAATGGAATAACCTCGAATATGTGATTGAAGAATGCTGATCTTGATAGATCTCGCCAACGACAATGATAAATCATCGTTCTTCATTGGAAATAGATCCAAATATAGGTTGGTATTTTGATTCAACTGGTTTATTTACTCATTAATTATTTCTATTATTAACATTGATAAATCAATGAAAGGATTGATTAATATATTAGGTTAATTCTGAGTTGGGATTGATTTAACCTGGTTTTCTATCTCAAATCACCCGATCATTTTTGTTGGCAAATATCAATTGGAAAATGATGATAAAACATATTTATTGTTAATTCCTCCCAGTTTTATTCCATTTATTTACCTATGGATCCCTGAGTTTCCCATCTCAACATTGTCGGGTGGTTCTAAACTCGATCAGACCCCTAGATTTTAGGAAAATAGACAACATTGGAAAATCTGTGTAGATCAGCAACCAAGGACACAAAACTGAGATAATTTTTATTTTTCGTCCCCAATCGTATGGATAATGAAATTTTTCATCCCAAAATACCACTATAAGGGTCTTTAATAAGAGATCCAAAGGTGCATCTTCTAAGAGAATGTAATCATTTTCACGAAGCTCCTTATTTTTATTCTTCTTTATACACCCTCAATTATGTATAAAAATTAAAATATAATAAAAATAATATCTAATATGTAAGAAGATATTATTTTTTTTGACTTCATATAATTTATCCAACTCTAATTACATCAAATATGAAATAAAACCATCAATCATCTGTATAGCGCACTACCGCCTTAGGAACCAATGTAATTTGTTTGAAAACATTGCTTATCATGGATATTAATGATGACTATATTTAAGGTTTATTGTTTATATTATTTAAAAAATAACCATTTTTTAAAATTAACATTTCATATAACTACTTAAATAATCATCCAATGAAAAACAGTAACATCATTCATGTGTACGGTGGACTACCACCTCACAAAACAATGTGATTAGTTTTTTATTTCCAAATAACATATATTATCTATATAATTTTATATAAATTAGTAATATAATAATTATTATATAATTATAATTTTATAAATATAAAATAAAATTTACCTTCGTTCCATTATGATCGTTGGAAAATGAAAATATTACACATTCGTATGTCGACCATCTACAACTATTATTATAGTGTGGTTCATTTCTGATAGCCATATTTCATGGTCTATTTTCATATAATTACAAATGAATAAAAAGTATAATTATTAAATAATTATTATCGTAGATATTATGGAATTATGACCCCCTTGACCCTAGTTATCACACATATGCTTTTTGAAATTATGAATCAAGCATTCTCGAAACACCAGACATAGAAAAACTATATAAGTAATTAAATATATCATCAAAAAAATGAAGTAACTGGTTTTATTATAAGATATTAAACCTTTATAATGCTTTTTGGGAAAAAATAATTTTTTCTTGTTTAATACATAGTGTATTGGATATATAAATGAAAAAATCAAGACTTGTGGTAAGGGTTTCATCTCAAAACATCTTTCTTTGAGACACATTTTCTTCTATGTTCCAAATTTATTTTAATTATTTTTTATGTTGAACCATTAAATATTATATCATGATTCATTGATAATTAATGATTTTTTTAAAATATATTTACTTAATTATTTTTATTTTCAATATAAATGTTACAAAACTAATAAGGGTTTATATTTAAATCTCATTTAAATTGGGACTTTTTGTTCTTGAATTTACGTCTTAGTAAATTATTTGACATTTTATAAATTACATATTTAATTTATTCTCATCTAGTTATTCATAAACTTTTTTAGTTATAGTGATATTTCTTTCTCTTTGGGATTTAATATAATATATAAATTATTTATAATAAAATATGGCTTTATTTCTGTCTCTAGATAAAAATAATTTTTCTTTCATATCCATGTTTTCTAAAAATATTTTCAAAAATATTTTTAAATTTATTGAAATTATTTATTGAAGAAAATTTTATCCATTTATTACTTTATAGAAAAGGTTTTGAAATTACTCGTCAATTTTCTTTTCAAACTATATTGTTTTTAAAGTTTATCAACAGTGTGAAACGTTGTTTTTTTAACCTATAAAACGTGAATGGAATGAATTGATGTCCTAACCATTCAATTATTCAATTGTTAATTTTTTTAAAATACATTTTTAAATTTAAATAACATTTAATACAAAATAGGAAAATAAATTTCATTTTAAGAAGTGAATTCAAATTGAAAAGGTTAATTTCCTCAACAAAAATATTTATTGTACTAGTTTAAATTCATTTTTTTCAATTATTATTTCCTTTAATGTAAGGTATTGATTAAAAAAATATAAATTTATTTTTCTCACATATATACCTAGATTAATCACCCATAATTCTATTAGGAAACAAATTCCATATGTTCATCTCTACAATGACTTCATTTTTAAATATCCTTTTATTAAGATATGTGATAAGATTATAAAACCCTTTTAGTTTTATGGAAAATATTAATTTACTTTATAAAATTGAATTCCATTTATGGAATACATAATCATGAAACTGTTTTGAGGTTTGAACTCATATATCACTCTAATGAATTGGGATAATCTTTAGTCTAATGAGAAGTCATGTACGGGATTAGGTAGTAAACAAAATCCTATATGGGACTTTTTCACCATGTAATATTGTCTACAAGGTTATCCTTGACATAGGTTTGTGTCACGTTATATGTTACTTCTATATTTACTATGATATAATGATCTTATAATACTATGTTCTTCTGGTTATTCTATAATGTGATTAAACAACTACCTTCTATTTTATGACATCATTTTATTCCTCTAAATCATATGTTATGATTCCTTATAGTTTTTATTCTCTGGTGGTGCATTTTAGCTCCCCCATTTTGACTATGTATTCCACATGTTATCCAACACTATATATGATCTCAAAAGGATTTATGATCCCATTATAGAGAATAAAATATGAATGTTTTATTTCTGTCTCTTTTTGATGAACTGTGAATTTAGTCATCCAGGGAAACTAGGCATCATAGTCATTAGGTTGTAATTATTCGATGTTTATATTTAAATAAATCAGATAATAATGTTTTTAAAAGGATATGTCTCTATATATGGGGTACCTAGGAATGACCCTCAAGGATACGAATCCAAATCCTATTTTCTAACACAAAATTATGAGAAAACAAATGCCCCATGCCAAGGAAGCACTGACCTGACTCATCCCCCATTCTCTATGTATGGTACACATGTTGTTACAGGAAAATGCCCCCTTTGATTACACATTATCTTAATGAAAACCCAAGTAATTTTTTCTCCCACATCACAAAACCATTTAGTGCACCCAGTAGTGGGTGCATCATTTCCCAATTGTTTCACTCAAATGTTGTGAGGGAGGTAGTTATAGTGACTTTATCATGGTTCAATCCTTTGGTGGGTTCATGGCTACAATCCTTAATCAATTGGTTACCCATAACCATGATATATTGGTTTAGAGTAATGGTTTCACAATATATTAGATATTATTTAGGTTATTTATTCATTAAGTGTGAATATATATATATATTATTATTTGAAAATAATGATAGATAACATTCATGATGAATATCAACTATCGTACATATGCAAATCCATGAAAGGAAATTGTCCTGCCAGAGCTGGTTGTCATCAAGGGGTCCTAAGGCCGCTAGTTGATGGGCCGCATTGTTTCCTTCCCTTTTGGAAAAAGGGTATGTGCAGCCAAAGAATCCTTGGTGAAGCGAGAAAATTCTCTTGATGATGAAGCCAAATGATTGGAGTTTGATGTCTTTGTGATTAATAGCATCGATAAAGGTGAGGCAGGCAGACTCAATGATGATATCAACCCATCCACGTTCCACAACAAGCATCATACCTACAAGGATGGTGGAGGCCTCAGCTACTGCATGTTCCTAGAAGGCATGATGCGATTCATATTTTGTTGCAATGATTTTCCCCAGATGATTTCGAGCCGAGATACTGAGAGAAACAAGCCCATCCTTGGGGAAAGACGCGCCCATGTTTAGCTTAAATATCTCTTCTATTGGGGGATTCCAATGAGGGGGGAAAGAGGGGGTAAACCTAGCATATAGTTTCCTTTGTGGTCCTTCTAGATCTCAAACCATGGAATGGCCAATTCAATCCAGAACTATAGGGGTTTATGAATGTGTTGAAAAATAGCATCGTTACGCCAAACCCAAACGATCCAGGAAAGGGTGAAAATTGAACATGCATTAATCGATGATAGAGAGGAACAACAATGCATCAGAAGATAGGGGAGGTCAGAGGCAATTTCCAGTGAAGCATCTGAATTTGGGCCCCATTTATTCAAAATTTCCTTACCTCCCGGGCAGTGAATGATGGCGTGTAAATGAGTTTCTGGAATATTTGGGCAGAAAGTTCAAGACTCAGCACCGGCCATATGTCAGTAAATGAGAAGGCTCATGGTAGGGAGAGTGCCCGCGCACACCTGCCACCAAAATTGGTGTATTTTTTGGGGGACATTTAGTGTCCAATGAGATTTACATGATCCCTCTTCACGGTCAACATAGTGGATTCCAAGAGCAAGTCTGTAACTGAATCTCACAGTGTATTCACCTGAAATTTCATTGGTCTAGAAAAGATGGTCGGGTCCTGCATCTGAGACCTAGGGGATGCTCAGGATAATTCTTTGGTCTCTTTCGCTAAACCATTCATGGATCTTTTCCAAACACCACCTTGGGCCCTTTCCTAAGAGGAGGTTGGTGATAGTGGCGTCTTTGAGACCTGTTTGAGCAGGGGATGTAGCCCGCATACCATCCTTATCGACTAGACAGGGATCATTCCAGTTGATGATAGATGATAAATTCCAAATCCTCCCGCCCAACCCTTTTTCTAGGAGATTTCAGGCCCCTCAAATGCTTCTCCAGAGGAAGCTAGGATGGGGTCCAATAGAAGAAACATGGAAGTCCTTGTGCTGAAAGTACGTAGCTCGGAGTACCCGTGCATAGAGAGATGCTGGATGGTTAATAAGGTGCCATCATTTCTTTTACAACAGTGCATCATTGAAGAGAAGAAGATTCTGGAATCCCATCTCTCCATTTGACTTGGGTTTGCAAAGTTTCACCCTGGACATCTTTTTTTCTCAATCCTGTTCACCAGAGAAGCAAAGATTTACTTTTTTGACCAGATAATCACCATGGGTAGCCATAGATTCTAATGGTGTTTATCAATAATATGGATACCTGCTGATTCACAAAGTTTATCTATATTAAAAATAAGAACCCCTACGTAGTAGGAGACTTTTGATTTGTCATGATTGATAGGGTATCCAGACGCCCAGTCATACTTCTGGATCGCATGGCTGATCACACATCATTCATTTATAGTTTCTCTATAGAAACGGAGGCAGTCATCGGCAAAGAAGCGATGTTCCATTGGGGGCTTTCATGGCACACCATTTCCCCATGAATAGAATTAGAGGACACATCTCAGGAAATATGGTAAGATAAAACATCATCCACCAAGATGAAGAGGAATGGGGAGAGGTGGTCTCCCTGGAACAGGCCTCGGGTTGGGGCCAATCCTCTAGTGAGATCCCCATTTGGCCTTGTTTCTGAAGGAGACGGTCGAGATGTAGTGCATGACCATATCATTCTATTTAGTGCAAAAACCCATTTTCCGCATCAAAACACTAAGGAACTGCCATTCCACTTTATTATATGCTTTTGTCAAATCCAGTTTCCAGGCCACAGTTCCTCTTTTCGTGGTGGATAATGTTTCCATAGAGTGTAATAATTCATGGTCCACAATTGAATTATCAATAATTAGTCTCTTGGCCATGAAGTTGCTCTGTTTTTCAGAGATAATATCAAAAACCCAAGGGAATAGCCGATTGACAAGGATTTTTGACAAGATCTTATAAGAGACATTGCAGGGGCTGATAGGTCTAAAATCAGGGATCGCTAGAGGTTTCTTGATTTTTGGGAATGGGGACAAGGACAATTTTGTTGATTGAAGAAATGATTGTATTCCCCGCCCAGATAATTTTTATCATTTTGTAGAGGTCGGGATCGATGATGTGCCAGTATTGTTTAAAAAATAGGGTGTGTTATCCATCCGGTCCTCGGGCCATAGTGGGGTGGATAGGTTTCAAAGCCAGGCGTATCTCTTCATTCATCACATCTTTGGTAATCTACCAATTGATCTCCCTGGTGACCATAGTTCTGATGCATTCTTCCACTTCAGCGGACACGAAAGGAGTTCCTATAGAGAAAAGGATTTGGAAGTATCATGTCAAAGTTTCATGAATACCACTGGCATGAGAAACATTTCTTCCATTAGGTTGTGATATAAACATGAAATAATTTTTTTGATGCCTAGCTGAAGCATTATGGTGGAAATACCTTGTATTAGTGTCTCCTTCTTTAATGTGGATGTCCCATGCCCACATAGCCCAGAAGCGTTACTTAATGCGTAGGGCCCTGTCCATCTCTATTTGAGTGGCACCAATCCTGGAGAGATTGCAATTTGATTGGGGTTTCCTGAGTAGGTTGTGCAATTTCTTTTCAATGACAAAACAATGCCTATCAGGGCGGTGTAATTTCTTGTTGCTCAAAGATATCAGATCGGATGAAACATTTAGGAGATTGGGGCCAACTTCATCCTGAGAACTCTTCCAGCTTGATTGAACCTCCTCTTCGCATTCCTGGTATGTTGACCAGAAGCTCTCAAATCTGAAGGGTCTGCTAAGTTGTCTATTTTTTCCCCTTGCATACAATCAAAGAGAATTGAGAAGTGGTCCGAACAGTTACGGGCCACATGGCCAATATGAAACATGTTGAACAGATTAATCAAATTAGTAGAACCCAGAAATCTATCAAGACACTCAATGATGCTGGTGCCTTCAGTATTTTCACAGAACCATGTAAATGGATTACCTGTGTACCACATATCGACCAGGTTCACCCTAGAGATCGTGTCCTTGATGTTTGACATGGATTATGAGGTCCATAGGATTCTGCCCCTCTTTTCCTTATGGAACATAATATCATTGATATCAACTCCAAAGAGAATAGGGCTCGATAAGTCATGTCACAGCGTGCATAGATGATCCCATGAATTCACCTTATCATTATGGGATGACCAACCATAGAATCCGAGAAAATTCCAGGGTGGGTGAAAGTTTGTTTGAATAGTCACTTCTATATGGTGCAAGGAGATGGAAAATATGTTGAAATTGATATTTCCCTTCCATAGGAAACAGAGGCCCCCAGAATGGACTTTTCTAGGCACCAGTAATCAGCCTTGGAAGCTTCAATTCAGAGTAATACCATTGGGGTCCTTGTTTTCCAGTATGGTTTTCGACACGAAAACCAAATCAGGGCGACTTTGAGTGCAATTCCGCTATTGCATATGAACCATTCGTGGGTTTCCAATCCCATGAAAATTCCAGCATAACACAATCATTACTCTAAGCAGGGATGGGTCTTGCCTGCCGCTGCCTTTGGTTCCTTTGTACTTGTTTCTCTACTTTTGATTTTCCATCATATGGTGGGATTCCTCCCTGATTGGAATTTTTTATTTTGTCTTATCCTGACCTTGGGTTTAGGGTCTTCCGCATGACCATCACTTTCTCCACGTTTCAACATTTTCCACGTTCGACGGGTAATTGGGCCCAGTATTGGAGTTCATGTAATTCTATGGGCCTCCATTATTATAATTCCTATTATAGTCGATTGTGGTTCAGGGTCTAGATCTGGTGGTTCGATGTGCATCCGCATTAGATTTGATCATTGTCTTGATGGTTATTTTAGGTTTGTCGCTGGCCTTGTGGATGTTTGAGTACTGTCCTTCAGGGGGTAGGATGAAGTCCAACTTCTCTCTGAGTGGGATAGTCAGCATTAGGGAAATAGAATGGTCAAAGAATAAGGCCTTTTTCAGTTATGGGTTCTGCCTGACTGGTATGTGCCAAAGTGAGACAGTCACGGTCCTTTTGTTTTTCCGTCTTAGGGATGAAAGAATATTTATTTGTTTTGGCATGAATCCAAGGTCTATATTGGAGGATGATGTTATCTAATCCATTTTTATGTATTGTGGTGCATGGTATTTCCAGATGGCCAAGGCGACCACAAAAAAAGTAGAAGATTGGGTGTTCCTCAAACTCGAATGATATCCATGTGTTGGCATCATCGATTTTCAGGAACATTCCCCTCATCAAGGGCTCTAAAACTTCGATTCGCACATTGATCTGAACCTCAGGGCCCCATTGTATTGGGTCTGAGAAATCCTAGTCAAGAAACTGACCTAAACTGTCCCCAATTTCTCTCATGATTCGTTTTGTTCTTTCATGGAAGGTGATTCCTTTAATTTGTATCCAGAAGGGGGAGCGGGTTAAATTCACTCGATGGATATCATCCCCCCTTTATAGTCATCCATGAGGAGGAGTTGGTTATCGAAGGACCACGGTCTGCCTCGCAAGATTTTGTCTCTATATCTCTCGTTAACGAACTCAAAGATGATTTGATTGATCCCCACTTCCCGAATAGCCACCCCTACATCAAGTTTCTATATATTCTGTAGAGGTTTTTTGAGAGCCCCCGGATTTACTGATATGTTTTCTATGAACATTCCCACAACGAGTAGAGACATGCATTTTTTCAAGAGTGTGTATTCATTTCTCCATGCCTCGATCACCGCATTTTCTTTCTCCTTCAGGGACAACCACTTCCATTGATTTTCTAAGTAAGCATCCATAGAGAAAATTAAAAAGTTGAATTCTCTATCCTCATTAAGGATCGGTGCCCTGGAAATCCCTACGGCCCTAGAACACTTATCTTAAGAACTAGGTTAATGCTCTAGAAACGCACTGTGCGCTAGGCTGACCCAGTCTAACCCCATTGGGATGATTCAATATTTTATTAGGAAGATATGTAGTTTAGAAATTGTGTTTCATGTGATTTTTTAGGTACTTATGGAATATTTTGGCATACTATCATTATGAATCTAGAATGTGATGTTTAGTCTTCATTAAAAAGTAATCCTTAAATCAAATTTTATTCTCATTGTTTTCAAAGATACATATCATTTAGAAACATAATTTTTTATAACATCATGTGTGATATGTTTATACTCACAATTACATGGGTTTTTCTTCAACATATGTTGTATCCTATAAGAATATTTTATTGTTTTTTATATCATATAATATGTAGAGTTAGAGGATCTATTATTGACTAATTATTAGTGGTGAAGGTTATAGTTATATATTAAGATAGGGATTTATGTGATAAGGAGTCTTTCCATATATTTTTGTTTTATAATTATAATTATATTTTTTGATTCTTGTACTATAATTTACATCAATAGATTATATCTGCTACATTATTATGGATTTCCATATGTTTAATTCTTATTATTATGTATTAAATATATTTCATTTATAGTTATTGGATTTATTGGGTTATTGAAGATTTATGGTTGTGTTATGGGTTTATAGATTGAGGCCTCTCATGTGGTGTCATATCTTATTTGTCCAATTTTACTACCTTTGTTTCTCAAGAAAAAAAAATATAACCATAAACTATGTGTACCCATATTTATAATCATCGATATTCCCATTGGGTTATTAATTCCCATCAGGTTTATTTTTTTATGGTATATAGAAAATCTAAACACTTAGTAAAATCTATTTTATTGTAAACACCATATTCTTTTCTCCATATTATATGACCTTGACCTACAAAAGAGAATAAAATTGGTGCACATGAAATTAATAAAATGAAAAGGTAATCCATGGAAAAATTCAAGTCTTTGATCACTAATACATATATTTACAAAACTTGTGAAGTATTTTAAAATTTTGTAAAAGGAAAAGTTGTAACAATTTTTAAGTGGATAATACAAAAATAAGAGCTGGGAAAAATGATTCTTCCCGTAATGACACTTCTAATTTTCAATTTTGGAAAATAAATAAGAATAAAATTAAAAGAAACAAATCATGTAGATACTATCACTCTAGCATATAAATAGTCACTCTACACTTTCAATGTACATTGGCCTAATAAAAAGTTAGATCACCCTCACAATATTAGTGTTGGACTCATATTTTTAATCCGAGTCACCATTCATGAGTTATAAACATTTGAAAAAATAAAATAACTTTATTTAATTATTTTATTTATTGTTATTCCATTCTATGGTTTTCTCAAAGGAGGCATGCACTGATTAAACGTAAGTGCCTCCTTGAGTGAAACCATGATCCTAAAATCAATGGTGCCCTCAGAATTCTGATTCAGGAAATCGTTTAAGAGTTCTTAAAAAATTTCATGAAAACTGATTACCCCTCTAATTAATTCTTAACAAAACAGCGATTAATCAATTTGTGCTCTCTGCACCTCGGAATCACACACTCTTCGATTCCATAGTCACTGAATAATTCCATATAAATAAAAAACTATTAATAGAGAAATTATGGGACAATAATCATCATTTTATATAATGGAGACTTTATTTATTATAAATATCTCATCATCAGGTACTATGATATTTTCTCTATCTCCTATAGTGGCTTAAATGGCCTATGAATTATAACCCCCCTATGATGGTAACCACAATGATTTTATTGGTAGGGATACCCTATTATGGTAAAACCTATAATGGGATATCATAATCCATTTTTGGATGTTTGAATGAGTCTATTATTTAGAGATATTGAATCAAAGATTACATAGAGTGAATCAGAAATTTGATACTAATATTCATTCAGTGGATCAACATGATTATGTTTTATGAAAAAAAAGATTTATAATCTTGGAGTATTGGTTAATATAAAATGATTAACGATAATTTGAAAATTACTATTAAGGAATACATACATTAATCTGGTTCTTTATTTATGAAACATAATTTAGAAAGGGTTGTCAAGATATCTATCACTGACACGTTTCATGAGAATAAAAATAACAATTTCTTGTCATGAGATAGATTTATGAAACGTGTCCTGAGAAATAATATAATACATGTGATATAAAATACGATAAATTCCCTCAGTGGTTATAATTCTTGTTTCACACTCCTTCACTAGAATAAGTAGTTGGAAAAACTATTTTCAATGTCCCCTACACTATTATAATAAAAAAAATTAAAATAAAGAATGAATTTATCTTAAAATTCTTTTTCATCATTCCTAGGGATTGAATCATAATGTACAATTTTAGACAAATTTTATTTTTCAAAAAAAATAATTTTATGTATGTATTTTAATTAGGAAATAACAATAAGGCCTTCAAAATAATAAATTTAACTAGTGTAAATGGTTTTACCAGTATTAAAGTACATTTTCATCACTAGATCTAGGAAAAAGAGATATCACACTCTACCTTTATGTCATATACTCTAGTAACTTGTAATTAGTATAGAAGTTCATACCCCAAAATTTCCATCATCATTATATTATATAGTGAATGTTTTTCTTCATTTAATGTAGTTGAACCATCTAAACAACCAATTCAAGTACCATTCGATGTACTAAAGAGACCTAAGTTCATGATTCGTATCCTTCCTCTATAAAAAAACTCATTTTTTATATTATAATAAGTTTCAAATAATATGTTATAATTTAATGTAATTGTTTCCAAACATGTTTAGGGTTGATAAGATGATCTCACTCATTGTTGATAGAAAAATTGATTATCTCATTGGTGTAACTCTGGTCCATCATATATTTTACCATCCTTATAATGGTGTCTTGTTCATATATCACATATAATAGCTTCTACTTCTACGAATGATACATTATATATACATTTATATTATATTATAGGATGAAATATGAGGGAAAATTCATGTTACCTAGCTGATGAATTTAAATGGAACCTTTATGGTCATTCAAAATTCCCAATTTTCTTCATAAAATGTCTACCTCTACCAGAAATGGTAGGCCTCATAATATTGGTAATCTAATGAGGTATCAATAGACCCCCTTCTAGATTTCAATATGTTTTTGACCCATTCCTTTAATATTATTTCCTTGATTATAATATTAATCCATGATACTTCTATATTTTTATCACCAAGAGTGTCCCAAAATTTATTCATAGTGTAATGGATTTTAGATTTTGAGTTTTGGACATTCATTTGAATGGGATTGATGTAGATGCATAGGTGCCTCATTACTTGTTCCCTTCATTTGAGATTTCCTCATATCTCACTTAATTTCCTCTGGTTATAAGTAAGTAGTGACCTTCTAGATGATTCTGGAAAGAATCCGATAAATATATGACGACATATAAGAATGATTTAAAAAAAATTATATAGATGATAAATGGATTTGATGTGGGAAATCGTGTTTCATCCTAAGTAGTCTCCATTATTATTATCTCTCATAAATATCACCTTACTACAATATTATTATCAAATTTGAAAACCATAAATTTTAAATTTACAAATTTTATTTTGAAATGGAATTTTATGGAAAATATATTCATTTTTTTTTCATTATAAATGATATTGAAGTCAGTCCACACTAATAATCTATAGTCTCTTATTGATATATTACATGAACATGAATTATAACAATTGTATTGGTTCTTAATGATTTTCTTGGTAGGGAATTCATTATATAGGAAGAAAATAAACTTGATGTCTGATATCAATAGAATCAAGGCTGTCTCACCCATCAATAAAAATGGTTTAGTACTGGAAACAATAAAAATGTGTGGTAATTTTAGATCAATCACATAGTTAAGGAAACCCAAATTATAACTAAGAAGTATTTCAAAAAATATGTCTTAACTCTATACGAGAGTCTTAGACTATGAAATAAGAAACCTTATAGGATGAATCTCAATCTTACACTCTAAAATAATGTGAAATTTAAATATTCAATTTTATATCTCAATGAACCCATACCATGTAAAATCATGTAAACATCCAAATATGATTACATGTGTGAAAAAATAAAAATGATTTATTCTATTCATCTCAAGGCATGTTGTTTTGTTAGTGTTTGTGTCCAATGAAAACCTTAATTTTTTCATTTTATTAATAAAATTTAAATATATTTATATTTATACATACCATATAATTATCATTGTTATGTTTAAAATTAATGTGATAATTTACCAAAGTCAATTTTCACATCAAATGGTTAAATATAGTTACATACTATAATAATAAAGTTATTATACTATAAAATTATCCATAATATAATATCTCATATTGTCTATATATATCAATCTAATAAATAAATGGTGATTGTTTTATATCATTTGTTTGGGGGCTCATAAGCATTGGGACTTCCTCTCATGACGTTTTAAATGGTGATTTCCATAAAATAGTGGCAATGTGAATATACACACTAATAATGATTCTTTTTTATTTATATGCCATTCAATATCTATATCAATGGATGTCTAAATGGTAATTAAGACATGAGCTAATTTTTAATTTGTTTCAGGATACACAAACATATATTTTTGGATAAAAACATTATAATAGGTTCTCATGGTGATGTAGCATATATAAGGTGTGTCAAAAGTGAAATGTAAATAAGTATTCATGAAATGATATTTCTTATATTTATTAATTACTGAATGTATCTATATACCATGGATTTTAGTGTAATTATATGATCAAATTTAAATATATTGTAGTTTATAAGAGTTTTCATTTTTTAATTCAAATAAAAATAAATAAACAATATATGGTAATGGCCCAAGTATGCATAATTTGTGATAATATATTTGTTTGAAAATTCATTATACTATGCAACAGAATTCATAAGAAGTTTGTTCTAATATCAATAAAAAATTATTTCTCTATAGGTTAATTGATTTATTACTCAATAATGATTTTATATTTTCTGTATGTTCAAATATTTCCCACTCAGAAAGAGGACTTAGGGATACATAGTAAGTGAATCTAGAACAACATTAAATTTAATAGATTTTAATAACGAATTTATTTTATATATTTCTAAAATAGTGTTTATTCAAAAAAAACTGATCATTTAAATTTAATCCCAATATATTAATGTTTAGATCACCCATATGTTCCACCAATATATCGGTTTTGATGATTTTTGAACAATTAATAAAGCTCTAATTGTAGGATACTTGAACCTTTCTATAATTGAATTCCTCATGAAACCTCCCCTACCCCTTAGTATTTAAAATATTATGAGACATCAAACTCTTCCAAATTTATGTACACTAAACTTATCATATAGTGGTGGAATGAATACCATATATCTCAATCCATGAAATGGCCCGTTCAATCTAGAACTCGGGAGGTTTATGAACATGGTGAAAACAACATCGTTACGCCAAACCCAAATGATCCAGGCCAGAGTGAAAAGTGAACCTGCATTAATCGATGAGAGAGAGGAACACCAATGCTTCAGAAGATCGGGGAGGTCAGAGGCAATGTCCAGTGAAGCATCTGAAGACGGGCCCCATTTATTCCAAATTTCCATAGCTCTCGGGTCAGTGAATAATGAAGTGAAAAGGAGTTTCTAGAATATTCGGGCAAAAAGGGTAGGACTCAGCATTGGCCATATGTCGGTAAAAAAGAAGGCTCATGTTAGGGAGGGTTCCCATGCACACCTACCAACAAAATTAGTGTATTTTTTGGGGGATGTTGAGCTTACAAAGTTATTTTTGTAGTCCCTCTTCATGGTCGACATAGTGGATGCCAAGAGCAAGTCTATAATTGGATCTCACTGTGTAGTCGCCTGAAATGTCATTGGTCCAGAAAAGATGGTCGGGGCCTACATCTGGGACATAGGGGGTGCTCAGGATAATTCTTTGGTATCTTTCATTAAACCATTCACGGATATTTTCCAAACCCCACCACAGGCCCTGGTCTGAGAGGAGGCAGCTGACAGTGGCGTCTTCAAGACCTGGTTGGGTGGGGGATGTAGCCTGCATACCATCCTTATCGACTAGCCAAGGATCAGTCCATATTTTGACATATGATCCATTCTCAATCCTCTACCCCAACCCTTTTTTTAGGATATTTAGGGTCCCTTAAATGCTTCTCCAATGGAAGCTAGGATGAGGGCCAAGAGAGGAAACATGGAAGTCCTTATGGGGAATGTACTTAGCTCAGAGTACCCGCACACAGAGAGATGATGGACGGTTAATAAGGTGCCATCCTTTCTTGGCCAATAGTGCGTCATGGAAGAGAAGAATATTCTTGAATACCGTCCCTCCCTCCGACTTGGGTTTGCAGAGTTTTTCCCAGGCCATATAGTGGGGTCTATTCCTTCCATCATTTTCCCCCTCAAGAAGTTGGCAGTATGTGAATGGATCTGATTAATGATGGTCATTGGGATCATAAACAGTGACATAAAATAGCTAGGGATAGACTGGATGACAGCTTTAATGAGGGTTTGTTTTCCAGCTTTGGAGATGCTTTTTGGGGTCCATCCTTGAATTTTTTTCTCAATCATGTCCACCAGAGATGCCAATATTTCTTTTTTTGTACCGTCCAATCACCGTGGGTAGCCCAAAATACTTTTGGTATTTATTGACCATATGGATGCCTGCTGATGCGCAAAGTTTATCTCTCTTGGAAATAGACAGCCCTATGCTAAAGGAGATTTCTGATTTGTCGAGATTGATAGACTATCTAGACGCCCACTTGTACTTCTAGATCGCATGGTTGATCACGTGACATTCATTTATAGCTGCTCTGGAGAAAAGGAGGCAGTCTTTGGTGAAGAACAAATGCGACACTGGATGGATTTCATGGCACACCTTTTTCCCATAAATAGAATTAGAGGATACAGCCCATGAAATAAGGTTAGAGAAAACATCAGCCACCAAGATGAAGAGAAATGGGAAGAGGGGGTCTCCCTATCATCGGACTTTGGTTGGGGTGAATCCTCTGGTGAGCTCCCCATTTACCTTGTTTATGAAGGAGACGGTCGAGATGCAGTGCATGACAATATATGTCCATTTAGTGAAAAAACTCATTTTCAGTATCACAACTCTAAGGAACTACCATTCCACATTATCTAAGGCTTTTTTAATATCCATTTTCCATGCCATGGTTCCTATTTTAGAGGTGGAGAGTGTTTTCATAGAGTGGAACACTTCATGAGCCACAATTTCATTATCAGTAATCAGTCTCTTAGCCATGATGGTGCTCTGGTTTTCGGAGATAATATCAGGAATCCAAGGGCACAACCGATTGAAAATGATTTTTGAGAAGATCTTATAAGAGACATTGTAGAGGCTAATAGGTCTAAAATCCGGGATTGCCAGAGGTTTCATGATTTTGTTAATGAGGACGAGGATAGTTTCGTTGAAGCTAGAAATGCTTGTATTCCATGCCTAGATATTTTTTATCATTTTGCTAATGTCAGGAGCGACGATGTGCCAGTATTGTTTAAAAAATAAGGCATGGAATCTATTCGATCCTGCGGACTTAGTGGGGTGGATATGTTTCAAAGCCAAGTGTATCTGGTCATTCGTCCCATCTTTGGTAAGCTGCTGATTGATCTCTTCAGTGATCACAGGTCTGATGCATTCTTCCACTTCAGCAGACATGAAAGGAGTTCTTGCAGAGAAAAGTTTCTGGATGTAGCATGTCAAAGCATCATGAATACCACTGGTGTTAGAAACTTTGCTTCCATCATGTAGTGATATACACATGATAGAATTTTTCCGACACCTAGATGAAGATTTCTGGTGGAAATACCTAGTGTTAGTGTCTCCTACATTATTTTGGATGTCCCACTCCCGCATAGCCTAGAAGCATTCCTTAATGCACTGGGCCCCATCCAGCTCTATTTGAGTGGAAACAATCCTGGAGAGATTGCAATTAGATAGGGGTTGCATGAGTAGGTTGTGAAATTTCTTTTCAAGGACATCACAATGCCTACCAGGGCAGTGGGATTTCTTGTTGCTCTAAGATCTCAGTTAAGATGAAACCTATTGGAGATTGACGCCAACATCATCGTGAGAAATCTTCCAGCTGGATCGGACCACCTCTTCACATTCCTGGTCTTTTGACCAAAAACACTCAAATCTAAAGGTTCTACTGAGTTTTATATTTCGTTCTCCTTGCATACAATCAATGAGATTTAGGTAGTGGTCTAAACAGTTTAGGGACATGTGGCGGATATGAAACATGTTGAAAAGATTAATCCAATCAGTAGAACCCAAGAATCTATCAAGATTCTTTGAGAGGTGGGCACCTTCAGTGTTGTCGTGGAACCATGTAAATGGATTACCTATGTACCCCTGATCGACCAGGTTGTCCATAGAGACTGTGTCCTTGGAGTTTGTCATTGAAGCTCAGGGTTAGATGATTCCACCCCTATTTAGGTTATGGAAGATAATCTCTTTGAAATCACCTCTAAAGAAAATAGGGCTTGGTAAGTCATGTCGCAGCTTGCATAGAAGATCCCATGACATCACCTTATCATTGTGGGATGGCCAGCCATGGAATCCCACAAAAGTCCAGGGTGGGTGAAAGTCTGTTTGAATAGTCGCTGCCACTAGATGCAAGGAGAAGGACAAAATTTTGATGTCGATATTGTCCTTCCAATGGAGAAAGAGGCCCCCAGAATGGCCTTGTCTAGGCACCGGGAAGCATCCTTGGAAGCCACATATCAGAGCACAACCATTGGTGTCTTTTTTTCAGTATGGTTTCGGATAGGAAAACCATATCGGGGCGACTTTGAGCACAATTTCATTGTATCATGTGAATCATTTGTGGGATGCCAAGCCCATGAAAGTCCCAGAATAACACAATAATTTATCTAGGAGGGGCTGGGTCTCGCCCGTCGTCGCCTTTGTTTCCTTCAGACTTGTTTCTCCACTTTTCGTTTTCCATATTTTGGTGGGATTCCTACCTGATTGGCATGTTTCATTTTGTCTTTTCCTAACCTCGGGTTTACAGTCTTCCGCATGACCATCACATTCTCCTCGTTGCACCCTTTTCCACGTTTTAGGGGTAATTGGGCCTAGTTTTGGAGTTCATGTCATTCCATGGGCCTCCATTGTTAGAATTCCTATTGCGGTCAATTGTGGGTCAGGGTCTGGATATGGTGGTTCGATGTGCATCAACATTGGCATTGAGAAATTTTTTGGTGGTTCTTTTTGCTTCATCACCGACCTTGTGGATGTCTGAGTATTGTCCTTCAGGGGGTTAGGGTGAACTCTAGCTTTTCTATGAGTGGGATTGTCAGTATTAGAGAAATTTAATGGTCCATGCATAATATATTTTTCAGGTATGGGTTCCGCCTGACTGGAATGTGCCAATGTGAGACGGTCACGGTCCTTTTGTTTTTTCATCTTAGGGATGAAAGCATATTTATTTGTTTTGGAAAAAGGACAAGGGCCATATTGGAGGATGATGTTACCTGATCCACTCTTATGTTTTGTGGTGCACGTTCTTTCCATATGGCCAAGGTAACCACAAAAAAAAGAAGATTGGGAGTTTCTCAAACTTGAATGATATCAAAGTGTTGGCATCTTTTATTTTCAAGAACATTCCCCTCATTAGAAGATCTGGAACATCGATTTCCTCCATGATTCGATCCTCAGGGCCCCATTGTATTGGGTTTGATAAATCCTAGTCAAGAAAGTGACTTAAATTTCCCCAAATTCTTTCATGATTCGTTCTGTTCTTGCATAGAAGGTGATTCCTTTAATTCATTTCCAGAAGGGGGAGTAGGTTAAATTCACTAGCTAGATATCATCCCCCCCTTTGAATTATTCCATGAAGAGGAGTTGGTTATCAAAGGACCACGGTCTACCACACAAGATTTTGTCTCTATCTCTCTCATTAAAGAACTCAATGATAGGAGATTGATCCCCACTTCCTAAATATCCACTCTTATATCATGTTTCCAGATGTTCTATAGAGTGTTTTTGAGATCCCCCTGATTTACCAATATGTTTTCTACGAAATTTCCAACAACGAGCAGAGAAATGCGTTTTTCCTAGAGTGTGTCTTCGTTTCTCCATGCCTCGATCACCCCCTTTTCTTTGTCCATCAGGGAAAAACTCTTCAATTGATTTACTAAGTCAGCATCCATAGAGAAAATACAAAAGTGGAATTTTCTATCCTCATTAAGGATTGGCACCCTGCCCTGGAACACTTAACTTAGGAACTGGGTTAAAGCTCCGGAAATTCCTTGTGCGCTAGGCCGACCCAGTCCAACCTCACTTGAGTCAAGACCCGGTCCAACAAGGATGTCTCTAGACCGGAAACCTCTTCGTAGCCCCCTTACGCAGTCCACTCAACTGAGAGAGGCACCATGGCCTTCTCGATCATCACAGCTTCTTAAGTGGTTGCGCCCAAGAAACCATCATCGCATGCCCCCCATTCCTCGCAGAGCAACACCCTACGATAAAACCTTAATGGCTTCACCACACAGCTGATGATTTGTGAAGGCACATCTAGAAACAGACAAGTTATGAGAACCCCTTCGTGATCACAAAACACCTCAAAACATCACATACAATGATTCGTGAATCAAACCACTTCGCGGCAGAAACATCGCAAAACCGTGAGTATGGTGTACCGCCCATAGGTCTTTACCGGTCTTCACAGTGCACATCGAGTCATCGCAGAGCAACACCCCATAGCAGAAAAATTGTGGCTACACAACACGGCTGAGGCTTCATGATGGTACTTCGTAGAATAGACACATCGCGGTGGACACTTTGCGAACTCTCAACGCGGTAAATGATCACGAAAGGTGTTGTGTGAATCAAACAACATTGTGGCGTAAACTTCACAAAAACATGGCACCGAAACCCCCCCACAAGCTCTGTCTGTCTTCGCAGAATAGGTACGAAAGTCAATTAGGGTATGGATTTTCTCGAACTCAGGTGATTGACTCCGAACTATGAACCCTCGGGTCAAAATTCTGAAAGGTATTTTGATTAGGGTTTCGATTCCTTGGAATCTAGTTTATGTCTCGAGACTAAGAACACTCAGATCTATAATGCTGAAGTATCTTGAGAATATTGAGATCTAGAACAGCCCTCCAAATCATATATCTTTCACCGACGAAGGATGGCGGTGGCAAGAAGGACTTCAAGACCCCGTGGGAGGCTGGAGCTATGCCAGAAGGCGAAATCTAGCAGAGGATGATACCTGAATCCCTCGGAAACACAAAAAACGTGGTTCGGGAACAAGCGGAGAAGCACCGGACGAAAAAGGAACAATGCCTCCAAACCATGGAGGGTTCATGGAGCGGCACAGAAATGGGGAAATGTGCCACTTACACCGAATATGAAGCATGAACGGTGACCCATAGAACTGAATCGGGGCACACGGAGGGAGAGGAGCCGTCGTGAACCGAATAGACAATTTTGATAACATTTATATTGTAAATATAAACGATGAGTTAGGAACATTATTGGTTTCCTCTTTGTTTGGGATGATTACTTATTTTATTAAGATGATATGTTATTTAGAAATTATGTTTCATGTGAATCATTAGGTAGCTATGGATACTTTTGGCATACTATCATTATGAATATAGAATGTGATGTTTAGTCATCATTAAAAATTAATCTTTAAATCAAATTTTATTCTCATTGGATTCAAAGATACATATCATTTAGAAACATAAGTTTTCATAACATCATGGGGGATATGTTCATACTCATAATTACATTGGTTTTTCTCCATCATATGTTGTATCCTATAAGAATAATTTATTGTTTTTTATATCATATAAGATTTTGAGTCAGAGGATAAATTAGTGACAAATTATTAGTGGTGAAGGTAATAGTTATATATTATGATATGGTTTTCGGTGATAAAGAGTATTTCCTTATATTTTGGTATTATAAAAACAATTATATTTTTTTATTCTTATACTATAATTTACATCAACAACTTATATCTTCTACATTATTATGGATTGTCATATGTTTAATTCTTATTATAATGTAGTAAATATATTGCATTTATAGTTATTGGATTTATTGGGTTATTTAAGATTTATTGTTGTGTTATAGTATTATAGTTTAAGGCCTCTCATGTGGTGTTATATCTTATTTGTTAAATTTTACTACCTTTATTTCACAATACAAAAAATATATAACCATAA
This sequence comes from Viscum album, assembly GCA_963277665.1. Taxonomy (NCBI): domain Eukaryota; kingdom Viridiplantae; phylum Streptophyta; class Magnoliopsida; order Santalales; family Viscaceae; genus Viscum; species Viscum album. Next base: position 618,387,506 of record OY728148.1, on the reverse strand, counting down.
ACTATGTGTACCAATATTTATAATCATATATATTCCCATTGGTTTATTAATTCCCATTGGTTTTAACTTGCTTATGGTATATAAAAAATCTAAATACTTTTTAAAATCTATTTGATTGTAAACACCTAATTGTTTTGTCCATATTTTATGACCATAAACTACAAAAGCGAAGATAATTTGGTGCTCATGAAATTAATAAAATGAAAATGTACTCCCAGGAAAAATTCAAGCCTTTGATCACTAATACATAACTTTATAGAACGTGGGAAAGATTTTGATACTTTGTAAAATGAAAAATTGTAAAAAAAATTATGTGGAAAATACAAAAATAGGATTTGGGAAAAATTTTCCTTCCTGTAATGAAACTTCTAATTTGCAGCTTTAGAAAATAAATAAGAATAAATTGAAAAGAAACAAATCATGTAGAGACTATCACTCCACCATGTAAATATTCACACTACGCATTCTATGTACATTGGCCTAATAAAAAGTTAGATCACCCATATGTTCCACCAATATATTGGTTGTGATTATTTTTGAACAATTAACAACGGACTAATTATAGGATAATAGAACCGTTCTAGAATTTAATTCCTCATGAAACCTCCCCTAGACCTCTGTATTTACAATATTATGAGACATCAACCTCTTCCAAATTTAAGTACACTAAACGTATCATATAGTAGTGGAATGAATACCATATATCTAAATCACCAATAACAAGTTATGAGTTAACTTTTAGAATGATGTAACCTAAATTGACTATCCTAGGATAATGGTAGTTATAAATTTTCTATATATTCATCCCACCTATATACATGTAGGATCAAATATTTTAGAAGAAATAAAATTTAAATGTAGTATCAAATATCTAGTGAATGAATCTTCATGTCTTGACCCATCCCTCGGGGCCCTTACTATGAGTATACCATGCCCGCCTTCTATAGGCCAGCGGCTGGCGACTAGCACCGGAATGGGGTATCCCTAAAATGTGAAGGCATTGCCTTTAAACTAGTACAAACACACAGAGTTAAACACAACAAGATGCAACAATGATGTGAAATGCTGAAGTAGATAGTGTTGAAAGTGAAGCGGCCAAAATACAAGCTCAATAGAAAAAAAGTACATGTACAACATTAAAGTAAAAAACAGCTCATAAGTGAAAGGAAGCTCTGCGATCATCCACCGTGAATCCTTCCTAAAGTGTAGGTACAACTCACACTTTTTAGTCCTTGCATCACGTTAGGCCAAATGGTCTACCTCCAAGCACTGTCTAGTCCTAGATACCTCAGCCTTGATCAATGTTGTACATCGTTTGCACTAGACACAACAACATGTAGGTGATTCCAATGCAGAGATGTGTATAAAGATACTCCGTAGGGACAATGAAACCTTGTAGGTATCCAAAAGTTCCATGAATGAAAAACCACAAAGAAATGATTCCATCAAACGTAGGTATATGACCATACATATACCTATGTTATCAGGATATATTGGTCTCATACATGAGGGAAGAATAACACAAAGGTTACACCATGATGAATAGGAAGTATCACAGAGGTAAAAGACTTAGTTCAAACTGTGTCTTAACTCAAACTAGGGATTAGTGAAGTAAAGAAGTACAAATGAATAGTCACGAAGATAGATCATATTATTCTGTTAAGAGGCAGTGCTTCTGACCATATAATTTTTGACCCACATAGCCTCGATAGGCACTACCCCCCTTAATGATCTAAACAGGATCCAACCCACCTAGAGTCGATAGATACTAACCCCCGCAATGTCCCACATTGGATCGGTATGTTATGACCCACATAAAATCGTTGAGAGATTACCAACATAGGATCAGACCCACATAGAAAGGTAGGTGCTGACCCACATAGGATCAATGAATGCTGAACCACATAGGATCTGACCCACACAGGATCGGTGCTGATCCATACAAGATCACTCGGTACTATCCTTCGTATGATTCTTCTCTAACCTCCACCTAACTACCATCCACTGCATTCTTCATACATGGTGCACTCGAGTTTAGTAGAATCTGACCTCGAGATATCGGTCATACCTTGACATCCACTACACTCTAAAAAGGAATAATCCAAAGGACCGCCTTGTGGTAAGGGTTCTAACAAGACCGACGGTGAATCAATCGGACGACTGGTATGTGAGTTATAAGAGTTTCAGTTTCGGGGGGCCTGGTTGGATTTCGGTTCGATCCAACCCAGACATACTCCAACTAACTCCAAAAATGTGTAAGAGTATACCATAAAAGACTATCCCGATCAAAGGATCCCAAATCCATAGATGGTTTGTCAAATAGATGTCTGGTTCTCTGGATATTGCCCTTTATGTGTTTCTGGTCCCTGTTGGGCTCGGGTCTGGTCCGACCAGGTCGGGCTGAGCCTGCCTGACCTGATCTAGGCTAGGCCATGGTGAGTTGACCCCACTGTGTCATGGTCTATCCAAGTCCAAAAAGGGCATCCCACAATGGGGTGGCCCAGCCTGTGTAGGGATCAGCCTGCAAGGGGGAAATCCGGTCATTGCTTGCCCGAGTAGGCAAGGTGGGAGAGTTTATCTCAGAATCCCAAACGTCATGGAGGACATTCAGTTTTGTGAAGCGGTGGCACCACGTGCGCTCTTACCAGTTGCTGTAGAAGTCGCTGCATGCACGAGTTTGGCCTCATCAGCGGCTTCGGCCGCGACTTCTTCCCACTAGTGCTGCACTGGTCTTGCCACCTCTACTTCTGTGGTCAGTCGATGTGTCAACCGCCTCCTCTGACTACAGTGGATGAAAATCTCCAACCCTCTGATCAACAGTCGTGCGCAACAGTGTGCCACACTTCATCCATGGTCAGTCAGTGTCATCCGTGAAATTGTTTCACAGCCTCATCTTGTGATGTGCGTCGACACACTCCCTTCCTCATAGTTGGTCGGTGCCACCACACCGGCGATCTTCCATAGAGGCACAAGGATAAAAAGATAGCTGAGGGTCTGGTTGATGTCTGTTAGGACAGTGCCCTGAACATTAGCTCATAAACAAGAAGGAGGATAAAGGGGTTCAAGAAAATTCAATTGAAATAAATATTAACTCAACCCCTACCTCATGAATGAGGGTGAGCGCGTGTTTGTGGAAGAGGGTCGGTGTTCATTTTACTCCTCAACTAGCTTCCAATGATTCCACTCATATGTCAATCTTCAGTTCATGGTTTGGTGTCTCTCATCATCGCCCGATAGAACTGGCTCTTTCTTCCAGGGGTATGGTGTCATAGAACTTTGTCAGCACTTTGTTTCATGGAGAAGTAGTGTCGATACCCCCCATCTCCATATAAATAAGAGAGGGGGGGTAAGTAACAACGTTGGGAATTAATGGTGGATCAATAATAAGTAATCTTCTTAATTCCCAAATGTTACTATTACATAGATTGATGGGTCAATCCATTTAATGGCTTTACACATCGTTGATCACACACTCTGCATGTCCTTTTGAGGATAATAATGAAAATCAAATAATGAAATTATTTTTTTTATTTCATTTAAAATGTCACAAAATATATTTTTTCCACCATACCTATAAGAATTTCTACATAATGTCTCCCTTAAAATAATCATGGTACTGCATATTCAATGGTGCTCTCATATTTTTAATCTGAGCACCAGTTCAAATGTTAAGAAACGCTGCTCACACATTTACTGAACGTTTCTGAAAAAAAGTTCATAAAATTATTAAGAGTAACCCTCAACTCGCGTCGGTCAAGGATAAGATCCACCTAAGGAGAACACACCCTCATGAGATCAACGGTACTCTCAATTTTTCAATTTGTGTTACTGTTTAGATGTTATGGATTTTACACTAATATAATTGTCACATAATTATTATATTTAGGCACAAAAACTCAAATTCATTGGTGGCATGTGCTGACCAATGTTAGTATCTTCTTAGAGAGAGCATACCCTCACGAGTTCAATGGTGGACTTAGATTTTTAATCTGTTTCACCATTCATGAGTTATAAGAATTTTAAAAAATATAATAACATTACTTAATTATAATTTTACTATCATTCCATTTTATGGTTTTCTCAAAGGAGGCCTTTGCTGATTAAACATAAGTGGCTCCTGGAGTAAAACAACCATCCTAGAAGAAATGGTTCCCACATAATTCTGATTCAAGAAACCATTTTAGAGTTCTTAATCATTTTCATTAAAACTGATTACCCCTCAAATTAATTCTTAAAAAAACAGAGACAGATCATTTTGTGCTCTCTACACCTCAGAATCACGCGCTGTTAGATTCCATAGTTACAGAATAATTCTATATAATTAAAAAAATATTTATACAGAAATTATGGGAAAATACACATAATTTTATATAATGGAGACTTTAATTATTATCAATATCTCATAATCAGGAACTATGATATTTTCTCTCTCTCCTATAGTGGCTTAAATGGCCTAGGAATTCTAACCCCCTCATATGATGGTAACCACAATGATTTTTTTGGTAGGGATACCCTATTGTGGTAAACCCTATAATGGGATATCATAATCCATTTTTTGATGTTTGAATGAGTCTATTATTTAGAGATATTGACTCACAGATTACATTACATCAATCAAAAATTTAATACTAATATTCATTCCACTGATCAACTTGATTATATTTTATGAACAAAAAGATTTATAATCTTGGAGTATTGGTTGATATAAAATGATTAACGATAATTTGAAAATTACTATGAAGGAAGACATACATTAAACTGGTTCTTTATTTATGAAACGAAATATAGAAAGGTTTGGAAAGATATCTATCAATGACACATTTCATGGGAAATAAAATAACAACTTCTATAAGGAAAAAATCCCTCAAGGTATCATTGAAACATTTTTGAGGTGAATGAGTTTGTTGAAAATGTGGACATCTGCATTGTGACTGTTGACAAAGAAAACCAAGACATACAAATTTGATGTCAAAGGGGGGTTTAATGGTGGCATGTTGTGTTCAAGGGCTATGGTTAACGATCCATTTTTGATTTAAGAAGGTCGAAAAAGGAATGGATGATCTTAAGGTGGTACAAAAAGTGCAGAAACAAGGTGCCGCCATTTTCCAGTGTTTGCCAAATTTTTGGGCTTGAATATAGACAAATAAAGATAAGTGCTTTTTGGAAAAGGGACATTCCCACCATGTACTTGAAGGGGAGGAAACTTGCACACCATATTTTTTTCAAGATTAGAGAATCAAAATATGGATAATGGAAAAGGCATGCACAAGTTTTCGATTTGTTCAAGAAGTGATTTTCACGGAAGGAGAATTTTTTCCCGAGACATGCACACTGAAGGGAGTCTTGTGCTCCATCATACAGGGTGTTACAATGCCTATAAATACAGGTCTAACCTTTCTCATTCGACATGAGTTCAAGACATAGAGAAAATAAGAGCTCCTGTCGCGCAGGTGTGGTGGTCGCACAAGTGGTGGTGGGTCGCGCAAGTAGAAGTTGCGTGATAGTTGTCTGTTACGTGCCCAAGGTGGTCTGGGCGTGGAAGGATGTGAGTCGCACTGGTTCTGAGTTGAATAACGAAGTGTCGCGCAAGTGGTTTGGTGACACTTGCACGATATATTTTGAAGAAGCGTGAAAGTTGTTGGTTGCGTACCAAAATTGGATTGTGTGTAAAAGGTAGTGCATCGAGCAAGTTTGGAGTCGCATAAGCATGTGTCGCACAAGTGGTTGAAGTGGACATGCATCCCAATTTTGACTTGGACGCTGAGACTTGAGCAACGACATAGAGAAGGATGCCATGTATGGTTGATTCATGGTAGAGATTCAGGGCTGCGTGAATGCTGGATGATTGCCCGATACATTCAGTGAAAAGTGATATTCATCTATGGGTGAAATTTGAACATCAACAGGGAATCCAAATACAATAGGGGATGTATCCAATAGTGATAATGAAGAGAACTACAGGTCTATAAACTATGAGTGGATCCTTTCCAAAGCAGTGAGAAAAGCAAGAGGAAGAAGGTGATCCTATCCACTGAAATTTATCCAGAGAGAGAGAGACAACAAGTGACCACTGGTAAAGTAGTGAGCTAACCCTAAATGTTGTAAAAGAAATGAGACTGGAAATATAAGTGATCTATCCCGAATATTGTAAACAGCAGTGCGCTTTTAGTGGATTTGGTACATCAGCACATTGCTGGTGTATGCTCCTTGGACGTAGCCCAGTGGGGGTGAACCAAGTAAAAATTGATGTGTCATGTGCATGATTTAATTTCAGTTTACATTGTGCAATGGGAAAGAGATAGAAGAGTGTTTTTATTAATAGTGAAACAAGAACAGAACGAGCGTTTATTTTAAATTAGTCATACTCAAATTCACCCCCCCTCTCAAGGTATTCAGCCTGGTGAACGAGCATTTATACTATAAAAATATTCATAATATAATATCTCATATGGTCTTCATATATCAATATAATAAAACATAGACGATGGTTTTATATCATGTCTTTGGGGGATCATATGCATTGGGACTTCCTCTCATGATGTTTTAAATAGTGATTTCCATAAAATAGGGGTAATGGGAATATACCCACTAATAATTATTCTGTTTGATTTGTATGTCATTCAATATCTATATCAATGGATGTCTAAATGGGAATTAAGACATGAGATAATTTTTAATTTTTTTCATTATACAAAAATATATATTTTTTGATAAAATCATTATAAAAGGTGCTCATGGTGAGGTAGCATATAAAAGGTGTGTCAAAAGTGAAATGTAATTAAGTATTCTTGAAAGGATATTTCTTATATATATTAATTAAAGAATGTATTTATATACCATGAATTTAAGTGAAATTATATGATCAAATCCATATCAATTGTATTTTATAGAAATTTGCATTTTTTGAATTCCAAGAAAAATAAATAAACCATATAGGGTAGTGACACAAGTATGCATAATTTGTGATGATATATTAGTTGGAAAATTCATTATACTATGCAACAGAATTCATAAGACGTTTTTTCTAATATATATACTAAATTACTTCTCTACATGTTAATTGATTTACTACTTAATGATGATCTTAGATTTTATGTATGTCCAAATATTTCCTACTCGGAATGAGGCCTTAGGGACACATAGAAAGTGAATATAGAATAACATTAAATTTAATAGATTTTAAGAATGAATTTATTTCATATTTTTCCATAATAATGTTTATTCATATACAATGTGACCCTTTAAATTCAATCCCAAAATATTCATATTTATAATACATTAGTTAAATTTTATCAATTGTATATATATTTACAAGGTAGTAAAAAATTATCTTTTTTGCATAAGTTTAGTCAATTTAATAAAATAATTATTTATTTAAGTTATGATAATATTAATATAAATATTCTTTCACATATTTAGTGAAGAAAATATTTTCTCGGAGGATATGGGCTAGGTTTGATGATCTGGTGGAAATAATAAATTTTTTTAATAACATTTTATAAAGTCTTTAGATATATATTTATATTATATAATATCATAGAAAATTTTCATATGAAATAATAATGATTATAATAATAATAATATGTTTTGACATAAGTAATAACTTTTAATAATTATATGTATATATTTTTGTGAAATAAACACTTTTTAAACATAATTATATATTGCAAATGATATTTTTTCTATTCATGGATGTGTTGAAACAATGTAGACCCAGTATTGAATTATCTCAACCATAGAGTGATATTTTATCTCCTTCATTCCCCTATGAACATTAATACTAAAAAAATAACATTGTTTTTAAGGATGATGGATGATGTGAATAATTTAATCCTTCTACAATAGCACCAGAAATATTACAAATGTGAATTAGCGATTCATGAAGAAAATGTCAAAATATCTAGATGATCACTCGCTTTTATAATACATATAAATAACCATTATAGCCACATCTTTTACTCTAGAAACCAAGACAGGATATTTATATTATATTATTTGTACAGAATACAAGACTTCGTAGAGAATTAAACTTCATTGTAGTCTTGGAAGACTAGATAAAAACATATATTAAATTTAAAAACAAAAGAAATCACTTAAAAAATTGAAAAAATTATTTTTCATTACATCATTCCCTTGAAACGTACACATAGAACTCTACTAGGGTTCATGGGGAAAGAAATACAGATTTGGTGGAGCTCAGATGCTCTATAAAGGGTAACATATATTAGAATATTTCATAACATAAAAAATTCATATTTGATACTACAAGAATTAATAAATAACAAGAATATATATTCAATTAAAACTAATGTCATACTATATCCTTGAATATAAATGAAAACATAGATAACAATAAAAAATGATCTCTTAGTAATGGAATGCATATTGTCCAAAATAAAAGATAATTTTCAAGGCATTCTATGAAAACACTTTACAATTATTAGAGGAGGTATACACCAAAACAGAATGTGTTTTGTCGCATAATAACATTAATATCATTGAGGCAATTTATAATTATTTTCCCCTCCAACCACCTGATTATGTCCAATGAATTCATTATAAAATTTATTAAGGCCATCTATAATATTCCTTAACAAACCAATTACTAAATAAAAATGGATATCCCTATAATGAATTATAATTAAAAAAACATCTTTCATTTTATATAATAATATGTATTTCATGTAGAAAATACCTTAATTAACTTTGAAATTGTGGATTATCATTAAATTATCATGAAATACCCACCTCAAATAAATAAAAGGGGCAGTGTACTCCCAATGTTGTGAGTAATCCATGGAAGATAGTAATTGGGTTCAATAAATTTCATTTCTTGGATAATAAAGGAATCATATGAAAAAATATTTATCATGGTTCTCTAAGTGATTGAAAATTTTCTAAATCATATCCCTTGGGAGTGTTTCAACAAGTGTGTGATCTTATTCTAACTCATCATGCACCATGGTTATGATTGATTCGATGCTTAACCGACACTTTTTAGGGTGATTAACTCTAGGTGGATACGTACCATAGACACATCCACATTCTATTTTCTACTAAGTTAATCATTTTATAAAAAAATTATACAAATATTCACTTTAATAGAACATAGGATGGTTTTTTAACCATATAAATTATTTATTCTTATAATGGTTTTAGTAATTCTTAAAAATATAAAAATATTAGATTTGAATAACATTAGAGGAAATTAAATACATTAAATTTATTGAGTAATATGGGAAAAAAATATTCCATGGCACTGTATGCAATATACAAAATAAAATAGGTGGGGATTATAATGAGTGAATCAAAGGATAAAAATTGAGATTAAAAAAACTACCATATATATTGTTTATAAATTCAATCATTAAATCTTGAAAGAGAATTCCTCAAATTAATATTGAAAAATAAAAAAATAATGTAATGATATAAACACAAAAATAATTATTATTTTATGTAAAAAATAAAATGAATTATGAGAATAATACAAAACATGCCTCTAAAAGGGTAATTTGAGATAGAAACCCCATACCTCTTATCCTAACATCCATGAAATCGCATTAACCTATATTATCATAAAAATAGATATAATAATCACTTACTTGTGAACATTTTTAAAAAAAATAACACTTTATAAACATAATTTATTTGAATAAACATGAATTATATTAATTTTTATTATTCATAAAATTATGATGGAAAATCAAGAAATGATTTTGGTAGCCTGAAGACTAAACGAAATTGATTATTAAAGTTGTTTCATTGGTGAGAAAGGTAGAATATTAGTAATATGATTTCATTTGTAAAATAAAGTATTGATTATGAAAATTTATATTCATAATACCATGTAATACTAAATAGTTTTTACAATGTAAGTTCTTTAATTGGAATGTGTAGGAATAAAATCAATGAGTAATTTTGGAAGCATAACTATTATAGAAAAAAGTTTTATATAATGAGTTTAATGCTAATGATTTATAGTTTCTCATCAATAAGGAATCATTTTCACCATTAAGGGTTTATTAGTTCCCTAAAAATGAAAATAAATGGAAACTAAAATGTCTTATCTCAAAAAAAGTACATGAGTCCAAATGAGTAGGAGGAGAACACCTACCTTACAAAGTAGATTCTTGAAGATTTTTATGTGTCTTTAGAACCATATTAACTCCAGTGGAGGTTTTTAGAGAGGTATATGGAAGGTAAATTCATGATCTAGGCCTTTAAGTGGACTAGGATGAGGCAAATCCTAGGAATTATATCCTTATATAGGTGAAAATGAGGGTCATTCTCATGGAAAAATGGAGTTAGGTAAGGGGTAGGAATAGAGTCACAAGGGTGTTAGGTAGGATTTGGTATGTTTTTGGAATTCAATATTTAAATGGTCGGGGATACATATGGGTATGAGTTTATTACCTTACAATTCCTTCAATAAAATTTATGTCACACTTTAATTATCAAAAAATTAATATTCAAAATTAACCCATTTCACCATTAATAAACATGATTAATTATTATCCATTGTAATTATTTTATTTCTAAAAATATTATACGATTCATTAAAAAAAATTGATGTGATGAATCTATTTTTTGTATCCATTTAACAATATTTATGTTCTAAATTTGATAAAATAGTATTTTTAATTAGAATATAATATATAAGAAAAATTATTTTTATGTGAAATATTGTTTTATAAATTATGTGATTCTATTATTATTTCAATTAATTTTTAATTGAATGTGTGTTTATATATTTTCCATGTTTCTAAATGCTATAAAAATAATATTTTATTTTTATTCATCCAATTTATTTAGATAAAAATAATACAACACTTATATAATTAATTTCTTGAAAAAAAATTACTTTTACCATGGTACTTAATATTTATCATGTGTAATTTATTTACAATGACCAAAAAATATTGATATCATTTTATAATTTTTACCTATTGAATATACATATAAAGTATATTTTACTATATAATTAATATATATTGGGAAAATTAATTTTAGCATTTTCATACAAGAAACCCGTTTTTTAGGAAAATATAATGATATATAATATATTTTTATAAAATAAAAAAAATACAGTTTATTTTATTAAAATCACATTATTAAATAAAAACAATATACTTATAAATATACGTTTTAATAACAGAGAATTAGAGTCTGCATTTTTTGATTGTTCAGGATATATTGTTTACCTAATAAAGTAGGGTATTGAGTATTACATTATCCATCTCCCTAATATAATTCTTTCCTTGAAATTATTTTATATATCATCTATATAAAAAATTTCTATATTCCTTCCATAGATAATGTTTTTCAGATAAGGATGCCTCTTCTATCTTGTAGTTTCTCTAATGTACTATGACAAATCTAATATTTTAGTTCCATAAATATTTCCCTCTCGTTCCGATTATTTGGAAAGGTTCTTCATTAAAACACAATTAATTATCTAATTTTATTCCCATAAATATCCAAAAATGCATCAAATCTAGAATGTATTTGTTTGTTAATGAAACATGGAATACATTGCGAACTTTATAATAACTGGTAAGTATGTCTCATAAGTAATTTATAGTTCCAAATCTTTATAGTATTTCAAAATTTATAATTTACCTAGGTATTAACTACCCATTTTACTAAATCTTACAACTCAATTCAATAGTGAAACCCTCGTGAATACATGATCCAGAACATGAAATTCAAAACATACCTTCAATTAAAATTATATTTCTTTTTTCTTCTCTGGTAGGATTTAATATATTACGGGATATTTTGTATCTTAATTTTTGTATCCTCTATAATCTCAATCCCAACCAAATATACTTCTCTAAATTTATCCTAGTAGGATGAAGTATGACAGCTCTTCCAATAAAAAAAACATCTCATGGTTCATATGGATTCTTAAATGGAATATATTATAATATAAAAATTCGAATAAATGTAGACAATGATCCCATATACCTTGAAGTCTAGATTACATGATCTAAACATGTATTCCAATGAATGGATTTTTCATCAAAATTCGCCATCAATCTAGGGATGTTTTGTGGTGATTAATTTTGTTTCAGTGTCACAATCCCTTAGAGGATTCTTGTATAATTTTGATGTAAGAACAAGGTCATGACTGGATACAATTGATATTGGTACCACATGATGGCCTGTTATTTCACTAATATAAATCTGGTCATGTCATTTAATGAGTATATCAATACTTATTGCTAACAAATGATCTTAATTTGTAAGTTTATCAATGAGAGCATGCATAGAATTTTACTCTAGAGGAGTCTTTGGGAGTCTGTTGACAATGTAAATTGGAACATTTTACCACATCTATATAGGTATAAGAAAATGTTTCATTAATCCTTTAGCATGTTATCTTTTAGACTTCGCATGTGGTGTACTATGCATCTAGACACACAGTCCATAATTTCCCTATTATCACTATCCAACTAGAAATTTTCTTTTTAATCCTAATACATCATTGTTCTAAAATCATGTATCGAGAAATTTGATCAATGAGAATCATCTTATAGTTTCATCATTAGCTCTGGTATTGATGAAACATGTAAAGCCTTCCCAAAATTCAATACTCCAACCCTATGGGTGAATTCTATCAATTTTTTATCATTTAGTAATTTAATCATCCTTTTTATGTTCTCATTATCCCAATAAAACTCTCTATTTTTATTGAAAAAATGGTTTAGTACTTATTTGGAATAGGAATGATGGTTCTTCTTTCCTAGAAATAACCATGTATATCATTACTAGATCTTTGTATATTTCATCCTTCTTATTCCTAATCAATCTTATAACTCTATGGTCCCTCCTAATAAAATAATTAGATATATTTTTTCTTCTAAATGTGTTAGTGTATCATGAAATCATGGTCCTTGAGTTGTTCTTACCATATTCTATCAATTATGTTTAGTTCTTTCTAAGAAAATATATACTTCAATCTCTTGCAGTCATTATATATATATCACATCTTTTACCACAAAATTTTTCCATCCAAATTTTCATTGATATTATTATAAATACCAACTCTAGATAATAAGTTAGATAGTTTTGGGATTTTATTTACAATTTTTTTATTTATATGGAATCACTATATCGTTCTATATAAGGACATCAAGATTTCATTTCTTTAATGAGTCATTATATGTTAAAAATTCTTCCTCAATAGATGGTACAATTAATACAAATGCATTATTCAGTCTCATATTCAAGTTGAAAAAACCTTCCTCGCTTTTTTTGAACATGTGTATTATTCCACTTTTTAGGATAACTTGGTTAACATGTAGGCTACTTGAGAAAAATATTAAAAAATCCTCTAAGGGTAATCTGTTAATCCCATGAAATCAACGATCTTCATAATGTTCTTCAATGTGCGTCATTAATTCACTACCTTTTAATTTTATGGTTCAATGAATATTCTATCCTTCGAGAAAATATGGCTCTGAAAAGAAAATATATATTGAAAAAATAGAACTTATTATATTTCCCAAAAAATTCTCATTTCCATAGGGTCGCCATATTTTTTTATTGATCAATATCATAATAATTTTAGAACTAATATTACATCAAGATATAATATAAGAATATCACTAAAATATTTTCATGATTCTTCCTAAAGAGCCTATTCATTTGGAGAATAATGACATATGGTGCATTAATCGATCCAAAATTCATTACTATAAACTAATATTTTACATACTGTGTTTGAAATTCTTTATTTGGTATATCTTCATTCCTCACCTTTATTTAATAATAAAAAGTGTGCATTTTTATAACGACCCATACTTTACATAAATTGTTATTACTTCAAAATTGAAGCACACTTATTACAACATATAACAAAACCATGAAAGGACCGTATAGGTATAGTGTCTTTAGAAACTGGAAAGCATAAACAACTGGTTCATAAAGCATCTACTTTTCCTCCCATTTATTTCATCATATCTAGAGTCCCTTTTTGGCATATCCTACTTAATAACCTTCTTCCTAACCTGGGGAAATAAAACATACAAAAGGGTGAGGTCAAATGCTTAGTAAGGGTAAAAAAAAGAAATATCAATCACATCATATACATAAGAACATAACTTTTGGAAATCTTAACCTGAAAATTAGATCATAATTTCATAACATGGGATAAATCATAGTTGTGAAATGTAATCCCAATAATCATAACTTAAAACATGAAACTTTGTGTCATACATACATAATCATTGAGAATCATTTCTTGTAATTCAAGACTCATTTCCAAGACTATCTTAGTGGACAAAGTCCATTTCTGAACCGAGTTCACTCCTCGTTTCAGTCCTGTTTCACTGAACCGGTATAACCTGCCGTTCCAGCCATGTCTATCTCATGAGTTATAAAATCATTACCCAATGCATTGGAGGGAGATATAGGTCCCAACCATCTCATAATTATACTATTCTTATGTGTGCCACAAAATCATAAAACATACATCATAGCATAACCCATGTAATAAAAATGGGAATCTTAAACATCGTGACATCATAAAACAACTCATATAAGATAAAGGAATTCATAAAAATAATTCCATCACAACATAATCAAATCAATGTAATAATAGGGATAGAAACAGAACCCTTTATTATCTTTGATGGAAAATAATTTTGATAAAACACTTGAACTCCATTCTTGACGAAAATATCCTTTCTACTTCAAAAACACTTTTCCTTTCTTAACATGTCATAAAATTATAAACAAAAAGAAGTTGATTAAAAATAAACTTGAAAATTTGTTATGGAAGCTTCTTGGAAATAATTTTTTAAAAATCAAATCATGCCGTATAAGTTAAAAGAAAACATTCTTCTCGTACTTTTGTCGGAAAAGTGAAAAAGTACCTCGTATGAAAAACGACAAAATATTGCTTTCATATATTTTACAAATAACTCACCGAAGGGTAAAATTTTATATAAACTATTGTAGAAGGATATAAATATTACATATTAAGGAAACATGGATGTGGATGATAAATATTCCCCAGTAAATTTTGAAGTATAAACAATCTTGGATAAAAATTGAGATTGCAAGATTTTCCCTTACCTTAGGTCCGATTTGCTTCGTAAGTGTCTGAACATCCTGTATAATGATTCAAATAATGTTATTAACTTATTCTAGAATCATACGTATTTTTATTATATCATATATGGTAATATTCTTAGCTTATTATTAGTAATATTTCATTACTACTTGTTCTTCAGGTGTTTTTTACTTTTTGTTCTTATGAGTGTTTTGTCGAATAAATTCTTATTCTTATCTATAGGTTATAGATACCTCATTTCCAGAATTTTATTAGTGTAATATATATCATATTCATTCATTCAATTAAAATATATAATCATTATTAAATGAATATCATGTAGAACGAGTCGCATCACATCGTGGAGATGGTATTCCGTACGTACGCACGAGCGATGATATCGTTCCCATGATCGTGGAATTGTATTGGAGTGTATTTATACAATTTAATAATCAATATCAACTTAAAATAATCATATATAGTTCTTATTTACACCATTATACCCATCCAAGTAAGGTGGTGGGGGAAAATAGATTACACCACAGCGTGGAGACGGTATTCCATACGTACGCACGCGCGGTGATTTCGTTTTCCGTAGGATGGATAGATGGTGAAATAGGGTTTTTTCATACTTATAATAACATATCACTGTATGAGTGATAATTATGTTATTACTTTATAATGAAACAAATAAATAATAAGAAGTGGAAGAAGAAATAAAGATGACAGAATCGGTAACGGGCATTACCTCTTCTTTGAAGCGCCTCTTTGAGACCTCCTCTTAGGGAACTAAAATTGGTCTTTGAAGAAGAACAGGACCTTTAGGATGTTTCTATGTAAGTGGAGAAGTTAAATGGGCAGGGATTGGACGATCTTGAAGGCTCAAATTGGTGTGAGGAGGATAGGGAGGAGGTGCCCTTTTATAAGGGAGGAGAGGGGCACCTTTGGATATATAAGAAATATTAGTTTATATTAAATACCAAACCCACTTAAAAACTTCACAAATGACTCATATACTAATATTAGATGATATAGGGTTGTAATATCATCAACCAATAAAATTTAGACATGTTAGGAATTTATTTTAAACATTATCAACTTGATTTATCCTTATTTATCAATTTTATTTTATTTGTGCTAATAATATTCTAAATTTTAAATTATTACATATGTGTTGTGAATTTTCGATAATTTGACACTTTATGAAATTTTAGACTATATAAATTTTAATTTATAAATTTTTTAAATTTTTTTTTATTTTTAAACAATTTTATAATATGTTATTTTTATAAAATAACAAGTGTCAATTTTGACACTATTCATTTATTTGAATTTAAATAAAATATATACAGAAGATATGTTCGAAATAAAAGCTTTAATAGATTCATAAAATGTAATATGTATCTAGAAAATTAGTTTAGAACATTAAATAGTTCATATAATATTTATTTTAATATTTTTAAAACAATTTATTTGATATTTTAATTAATAAAATAATTTCAACATCACTATTGTGTCATAATTAATGATAATTATTTAATCCATAAAAATTCTC
The DNA here is from genome assembly GCA_963277665.1 of Viscum album. Classification (NCBI taxonomy): domain Eukaryota; kingdom Viridiplantae; phylum Streptophyta; class Magnoliopsida; order Santalales; family Viscaceae; genus Viscum; species Viscum album. The sequence goes on along the minus strand of OY728148.1, from coordinate 618,370,893 downwards.
AATAAATTCCTATGATTTAGATAATTTTATTATCATTCTGTAGACTATTCATGTTTGAAGTTTCATGATGTTTATCACTAAATTTAAATTATTATACTTATAAGATTTAAGAAAGTGACATGTTGTCACATTCTTTGGTTTTAATAATAATTAAATTATTTTCATGGAAAAAGTCCATTAAATGAATCTAATCCGACCCTTAGATGATTTGGGTCGACTTTTAGTCATACAATAGGATTTTGGAAGGTGTTAGGGTAATTTTATAATCTTATATTTACCCTTAATTACCCGATTTACCTTTAACCATGTTAAATAAAATTTACCGTAGTTACTATTCATAATGCCCAAAAATAAAAAGTATCCTATTAACATAATTTGGACCCACTGATTATGAATATGGAATCCATTTTTCAAAATTCAAAACATATATGTTGCAGTAATTAATTTAAAATAAATACCGTTGTTAAGAAAACGGGTTTTAGAAGTTAAAACATTGCCAAAGATTGAAATGTTTTTACCTATGAATTCAATGTGAAATTAATGCTAATGACATACATTATATTGAATGGTAAAAATATATTCTATTTATACTTTAAAACCATTCAATATTATAATTTATCTATATAAATTATCTCAATGAAAAAAGTTGTTTTTAATTAAAAATTAGCGTATTTTTACTATTCATCAAAATATGAAAGTTATCAGAAAAATATCTAAAATTTATACAAAGTAAATTTTTATACTCTGATTCAAAAGAAGAATTTTATTTTTTCAAATTGAACTTATAAACATTTCAAAAACTATATTTAATGTGGGTGCGCCATCAAAAGGCGGCAAAACTGTATTTTTTGAAAAATATTCCTTTTATCCAAAAAAACTGATTTTGATTTTATACCTCATTCTAGAAAATGTATTAGTTTAATTACAATGTTATAAAATTCAAAATTCAGTTAGTACTATTCATAACGGCTAGTTTTAATAATATTTTAATAGCATATCGTTGTTTAGTGAAACTCTGTATTGCGTACGACGCAAGCTATCGAGGAAGGTCGTGATTGCGTGTAAAGCAAGCCAAGAAAGTGTTGTGTGTAGTGAATGATTCCTTTGATGATTTATATAACATAAAAACAAAATATTTCTCATAAAAGTCTCGGGTGTTACATTCTACCCCCCTTAAAATGAATTTCGCCCTCGAAATTCGTCACTTTGTAACAAACAGATGAGGATACCTCTCCCTCATCAAATCCTCAAGTTCCCTTGTAGCTTCTTCTAATTGGTGGTTCCTCCATAAAACATTCACCAATAGAGTGTTCTTGTTTCGTAGGATTTTTTCACTACAATCCAGAATCTCTCTCGGCTGTTCTTCATATGAAAGATCATGCTCCAGCGGTATAACTTCTAAGCTGAGTACATGTAAAGGATCAGGTATGTACTTTCTCAGGAGAGATAAATGGAACACATCGTGAACTTGAGAGAGATTCGGTGGAAGCGCCAATCGGTAAGCTACCTTCCCAACACGATCCAGAATTTCAAAAGGACCGATATATCTAGGGCTCAACATTCCCTTCTTTCCAAATATCATGACCCTCTTCCAGGGAGATATTCGTAAGAACACTTTATCACCCACTTCAAACTCTAGGTATTTTCTTCGGTTGTCGGCATAACTTTTCTATCGACTCTGAGATGCTCTTATGTGTTGTTGAATAGATCGGACCATTTCTGACATCTCATCAACAAGATCAGGTCCTAATAGCTTTCTTTCCCCAACTTCATCCCAGCAAGTTGGAGTCATGCATTTCTTTCCATAGAGAGCTTCATATGGGGCCATCTGAATACTGGAGTGAAAGATATTATTATAATAAAATTCCACCAAAGGTAAGTGTTGATCCCAACCACCTTTGAAATCTATAGAGCAATCTCTCAACATATCTTCTAGAGTTTGAATTGACTTCTCAGACTGACCATCTGTCTGAGGATGATAAGTAGTGCTGAAACTCAACTTTATATCCAGAGTATGCTGGAGAATTCTCCAGAACATTGTGGTAAACCTCGGATCCCGATCAGATATAATAGAAAGTGGTACTCCATGAAATCTTACCAATTCTTTTATATATATCCTGGCAAGCTGATCCAGAGAGAAATCCTCTCTAATAGCAATGAAGTGTGCAGACTTTGTAAGACGATCAACTATGACCCAGATAGCATTATTGCCTTTGGATGTTTTAGGGAGTCCTGTGACAAAGTCCATAGTGATATTTTCCCATTTCCATTCGGGTATGGGTAATGGTTGTAACATCCCCTTAGACTTATGTCTCTCAGCTTTAACTTGCTGACAAACCAAGCATCGAGAGACATATTCAGCAACATCTCTTTTCATGCCATCCCACCAGAAGTACTCTTTTAGGTCCCTATACATCTTTGTGCTTCTAGGATGAATAGAGAATGAAGAACTATGAGCCTCATCCATCAGATCCTTCTTTAATTCTGGGATGGGAGGAACAAAAACCCAATTCCTGAACTTTATTATCCCATCACAATCAAGGTTGAATTCAGGAACATTTCTCACATTTTTTTGTAACTCTACATCTTCTTTTTGTGCCTCTTTAATCTTCACATGTATAGATGGTTGAACATTCATTTGAGAAAGATACGATTTTTCCCCTTCCATTATAATTCCAAGATCCATCCTTTGTAAATCCATAAATATAGGATCTTTTGTGATCCTCATCATGGATAAGCAATCATGGTCTTGTCTACTTAATGCATCTTCCACCTTGTTTTCTTTCCCAGGGTGGTAATGAATTGAGCAGTCGTAATCCTTAATCAGCTCCAACCATCTTCTTTGGCGCATATTCCGCTCCTTTTGTGTGAAAATATACTTTACACTTTTATGATCAGTATAAATGTCACACCTTTCTCCATAATGATAATGCCTCCAAATCTTTAATGCAAAGATTACCACAGCTAACTCCAAATCATGAGTTGGGTAATTTTTCTCATGTATTTTCAACTGTCGTGAGGCATAAGCTATCACCATATCATTTTGCATAAGAACACACCCCAATCCCTTCTTGGATGCATCACTGTAGATCACAAACCTTTCTCCACTACAAGGCAGTGTGACAACAGGTGCACTGGATAACCTTCTTTTCAACTCCTTGAAATTCTCTTCACATTCCTCCGTCCAAACAAACTTAACTCCTTTCTGAGTCAACCTGGTGAGTGGATTAGATAATCATGAAAAATCATTCACGAAATGCCGATAATATCCAGCCAAACCAAGAAAACTTCGGATCTCAGTTACTGTTGTTGGTCTCAACCATCTTTCGATAACCTCTATTTTTGCTGGATCCACAGTTATCCCCTCTTTTGAGGTTATGTGACCCAAAAATGCAACTTTTTGAAGCCAAAATTCACACTTGGTAAATTTGGCATGAAGTTTCTTCTTTCTCAGGGTCTTCAATATAATTCTCAAGTGATCTTCATGTTCTTACATGCTCTTTGAATAGACAAGAATATTGTCTATAAAGACTACCACAAATTGATCAAGATAGTCTCTAAAGACTCTATTAATCAGATCCATGAAGATAGCAGGGGAATTAGTAAGACCAAATGGCATCACTATAAATTCATAGTGTCCATACCTTGTACGGAAAGCCGTCTTTGGTATATCCTCCCTTTTGACCCTTAATTGATGATACCCTAAACGAAGATCAATCTTAGAAAAGTATTGAGCTCCGCGTAGTTGGTCAAATAAGTCATCAATGCCTGGGAGTGGATATTTGTTCTTGATAGTGAGCTTGTTAAGTTCTCGATAATCAATGCAGAGTCTCATTGATCCATCTTTCTTCTTAAAAAATAGAACAGGTGCTCCCCAAGGTGACGCACTAGGGTGTATGAATACCTTATCAAGATTCTCTTGGAGTTGATTCTTCAATTCCTACAACTCAATTGGGGTCATTCTATAAGGTGTCTTTGAAATAGGCAAAGCACCCGGTACGAGTTCTATTGAAAACTCAACTTCACGATTTGGTGGAAGACCCGACAATTCCTCCGGAAAGACATCATCAAACTCCCGTACAATGGGAATATTATTAATCACGATTTTCTCACCAACCATTTGAGATAAAAAACCTTCATTCAGTGGAATCAAGACCCATAAGATGGAAGAAATTTCCACTGGAAGGTTATGTTCATCCTTGCATCGATAGACGATCATAGATTGATCTGGAATATGAAATGTGACTTCCCTTCTTTGGCAATTGATATGAGCTCCATATAGAGAAATCCAATCCATGACATGAATCACATCAAATTCCACTATAGGAATGATCACAAGATTTCCAGGAAGCACTTTCCCACAAACTTCTATCAGGGAAGAATTATAAACATTTGATGCGACTGTTGTTCCATAAGGTGTTGTCATAGCTAACTCAACATCTAATTATTGAGGTAATATGGTGATACCCTTAGAAAAATCTTCAGAAATAAAAGAGTGGGTGGATCCAGAATCAAATAAAACATTTTCTACTTTAGAGTGGATGGTAACTGTACCTTTCACCACATCGTTATCGTACTCCACATCGCTGATAGAAATTGCATGTGACTTTCCTTTGTCTTTAGCCTTAATATTTTGTTGACGTCGATCAGAATCAACAACCCTTGTATTAGGGCATTTATTGGCATAATGCCCCATCTCCTTTCACTTGAAACATTAAAGTGTAGTAGGTTCATTATGTGTGTCCCTTCCTTTGTTTGCATCATTAGACATCTTCTTCCCATTATTGCGGCATTCAAATGCCCGATGACCTTCATTTCCACATTTGAAACATTTACTTGTCCCTTTAAGACAACTCCCTCTATGTTTTTTCCACACTTTGAGCATAAGGGAAAGCTCATCTTCTTTTCAGTGTGCTCTTTAGATTTTCCTTTGAATTCCATTTTCCTCTTCTTATCAAACCCATATGAATAATGGGTTACTCCAATCTCCATCTCAACATTGAGAGCACATCAAACGATTTCCTCATAGCTATTGAAGTCCCTTATGGATAAGGCCCTTTGAAGACTTAGTTTTAAGCAACTAAATAATCGATTGATCTTACTCTCAGGTTGGATAATAATACCAAAAGCATACCTTGAAAGTCTTGTAAAATTTTCTTCATAGGTACCAATAGATTCATCATCCATTTTCTGCAGTTCAAGAAACTCATTCTCCATCTTTTTTTGAATAATACGAGGGAAATACTTATTGAAAAATAAGTTCTTGAACTCATCCCATTCCATGGACTCAATTTCATCTCTTTGCCTCGTATTCTTGATAATATTCCACCATTGATCATCATCACCTTCCAAACGATACAATGCTAGGATGACTTTATCATGTTCAGAACATTGAAGAACTGAAAATATCTTTTCAGTAGTACTGATCCATTGTTCAGCAACTAATGGATTAGTAGACCTGCTGAATGAAGGTGGACGCTGCCTCATGAAGGATTCAACAGAATGTTGCTCCTTCCTTTGATCATTTGGAAGTCCATCATGATTCATAGATTGAGAAAGTTGTGTGAGCATGGGTCCAAGATTTTGCATTCCATCTCCCATAACTTTTAGTTTCTTAGGGGAACAATCATTTCATTTCCCATCGCATTCCGCATTAACACGGTTCCTTCGGGTTCCAACCATTGACTAAAACCAAGAAGAATAGTGTGAGAAACAAAAATTATAATAGGAAAACCACATAATCAAGAATAAAATTCCACACTTAAGGTCTTATCCTAGGTTATTCATGGTCATTTCTAAAACACTAATATTGTTTTCTATGCATAGAATTTTCCTTAGGGTTATTACTAAGGCTTTCACATCCTAATTTCCAAAGGTTGATTATACCTTTCCTCTGATACCAACTATAACGACCCATACTTTACATACATTGTTATTACTTAAAAATTGAAGCACACTTATTACAACATATAACAAAACCATGAAAGGACCGTATAGGTATAGTGTCTTTAGAAACTGGAAATCATAAAAAACTGGTTCATAAAGCATCTACTTTGCCTCCCATTTATTTCATCATATCTAGAGTCCCTTTTTGGAATATCCTACTTAATAACCTTATTCCTGACCCGGGGAAATAAAACATACAAAAGGGTGAGTTCAAATGCTCAGTAAGGGTAAACAAAAGAAATATCAATCACATCATATACATAAGAACATAACATTTGGAAATCTTAACCTGGAAATGAGATCATAATTTCATAACATGAGATAAATCATATTAGTGAAATGTAATCCCAATAATCATAACATAAAACATGAAACATTGTGGAAGACACACATAATCATTGAGAATGATTTCTTATTATTCAAGACTCATTTCCAAAACTATCTTAGTGGACAAAGTCCATTTCTAAACCGAGTTCACTCCTCGTTTCAGTCATGTTTCACTGAACTGGTATAACCTGTCGTTCCAGCCATGCCTATGTCATGAGATATAAAATATTTACCCAAAGCATTGGAGGGAGATATAGGTCCCACCCATCTCATAATGATACCATTCTTATGTGTGCCACAAAATCATAAACCATACATAATAGCATAACCCATGTAATAAAAATGGGAATCATAAACATCGTGACATCATAAAACAACTCATATAAGATAAAGTAATTCATAAAAATAATTCCATCACAACATAATCAAATCAATGTAATAATATGGATAGAAACATAACCCTTTATTATCTTAGATGGAAAATAACTTTTATAAAACACTTGAACTCCATTCTTGAGGAAAATATCCTTTCTACTTCAAAAACACTTTTCCTTTCTTAACATGTCATACAATTCTAAACTAAAAAAAGTTGATTAAAAATAAACATGAAAACTTGTATGGGAAGCTTCTTGGAAATAATGTTTTAAAAATCCATTCATTCCGTATAAGTTAATAGAAAACATTCTTCTCGTAATTTTGTCGAAAAAGTCAAAAAGTACCTCGTACAAAAAAAGAAAAAAGATTCCTTTCATATCTTTTAAAAAAAACTCACCGAAGGGTAAAATTGGGTATAAACTATTGTAGAAGGATATAAGTATTACATATTGAGGAAACATGGATGTGGATGATAAATATTCCCCAGTAAATTCTGAAGTATAAACAATCTTGGATAAAAATTGAGATTGGGAGATTTTCCCTTACCTTAGGTCCGATTTGCTTCGTAAGTGTCTGAACCTCATGTATAATGATTTAAATAATTTTATTGACTTATTCCAGAATCATACGTATTTTTATGATATCAAATATGGTCATATTATTAGCTTCTTATTAGTAATATTTCATTACTACTTGTTATTCGTGTGTTTATTACTTTTTGTTCTTATGCGTGTTTTGTCGAATAAATTATTATTCTTCTCATTAGGTTATAGATACCTCATTTCTAGAATGTTATTAGTGTAATATATATCATATTAATTCATTCAATTCATTTATATAATCATTATTAAATGAAGATCATGTAGAACGAGTCGCATCACATCGTGGAGACGGTATTCCGTACGTACGCACGAGCGATGATATCATTCCCCTGATCGTGGAATTGTATTGGAGTGCATTTATACTATTTCAGAATAAATATCACCTTAAAATCATCATATATAGTTATTATTTACACCATTATACCCATCCAAGTAAGGTGGTGGGGGAAAATAGATTACACCACGGCGTGGAGATGGTATTCCGTATGTACGCACGCGCGGCGATTTTGTTTTCCGTAGGATGGATAGATGGTGAAATAGGGTTGTGTCATACATATAATAACATATCAGTATATGAGTGATACTTATGTTATTATTTTATAATGAAACAACTAAATAATAAGAAGTGTAAGAAGAAATAAAGATGAAAGAATCGGTAACGGGCATTACCTCTTCTTTGAAGCGCCTTTTTGAGACCTCCTCTTAGGGCACTACAATTGGTCTTTGAAGAAGACCCGGACCTCTAGGGTGTTTCTAGGGAAGTGGGGAAGTGAAATGGGTAGGGATTTTCTGAGCTTGAAGGCTCAAATTGGTGTGATGAGGAGAGGGAGGAGGTGCCCTTTTATAAGGGAGGAGAGGGGCACCTTTGGAAATATAAGAAATATTAGTTTATATTAAATCTCATACCCACTTAAAAACTTCAAAAATTACTCATATCCGAAGATTAGATGAGATAGGGTTGTAATCTCATCATCAAATAAAATTTAGACATGTTAGGAATTTATTTTAAACATTATCAACTTGATTTATCCTTATTTATCAATTTAATTTTAATTGTGGTAATAATATTCTAAATTTTAAATTATTACATATGTGTTTTGAATTTTCCATAATTTGAAACTTTATGACATTGTAGACTATATAAATTTTAATTTATAATTTTTTAAATATTTTTGTGATTTTTAAACAATTTTATAATATGTTATTTTTATAAAATAACAATAGTGTCAATTTTGACACTATTCATTTATTTGAATTTAAATAAAACATATAAAGAAGATATGTTCAAAATAAAATCTTTAATAGATTCATAAAATGTCATATGTATCTAGAAAATTAGTGTAGCACATTAAATAGTTCATATAATATTTATTTTAATATTTTTAAAACAATTTATTTGATATATTAATTAATAAAATAATTTCAACATCACTATTGTGTCATTATTAATGATACTTATTTAATCCCTAAAAATTCTAAATAAATTCCTATGATGTAGATAATTGTATTATCTTTCTGGAGACTATTCATGTTCGATGTTTCATGATGTTTATAATTAAATTAAAATTATTATACTTATAAGATTTAAGAAAGTGACATGTTGTCACATTCTTTGGTTTTAATAATAATTAAATTATTTTCCTGGACAAAAGTCCATTAAATGAATATACTCCGACCCTTAGGTGATTTGGGTCGACTTTTAGTCATTCAATAGGATTTTGGAAGGTGTTAGGGTAATTTTATAATCTTATATTTACCCTTAATTACCCGATTTACATTTAACTATGGTAAATAAAATTTACCGTAGTTACCATTCATAATGCCCAAAAATAAAAAGTAGCCTATTAACATAATTTGGACCCACTGATTCTGAATATGGAATCCATTTTTCAATATTCAAACCATATAAGTTGCAGTAATTAATTTAAAATAAATCCCGTTGTTAAGAAAACGGGTTTTAGAAGTTAAAACATTGCCAAAGATTGAAATGTTTTTACCTATGAATTCAATATGAAATTAATGCTAATGACATAAATTATATTAAATGGTAAAAATATATTCTATTTATACTTTAAAACCATTCAATATTATAATTTATCCATATAAATTATCTCAATGAAAAAAGTTGTTTTTAATTAAAAATTAGCGTATTTTTACTATTCATCAAAATATGAAAGTTATCAGAAAAATATCAAAAATTTATCCAAAGTAAATTTTTATACCCTGATTCAAAATAAGAATTTTATTTTGTCAAATTGAACTTATAAAAATTTCAAAAACTTGATTTAATGTGGGTGTGCCATCAAAAGGCGGCAAAACTGTATTTTTTGAAAAATATTTCTTTTATCCAAAAAAACTCATTTAACTTTTATACCTCATTCTAGAAAATGTATATGTTGAATTAAAATACTATAAAATTAAAAATTCAGTTAGTAATATTCATAACGGCTAGTTTTAATAATATTTTAATAGCATATCGTTGTTTAGTGAAACTCAGTATTGTGTACGACGCAAGCTATTGAGGAAGGTCGTGATTGCATGTAAAGCACGCCAAGAAAGTGTTGTGTGTAGTGAAATATTCATTTGATGCATTATATAACATAAAAACAAAATATTTCTCATAAAAGTCTCGGGTGTTACAATTTTGATACTTGATAAACATTGATATGCTTTTATTTGATCAAATAATTCTTCAATGTGTGGTAAAGGATACTAATTCATTGAAGTAATATATCTAATTTCCCTATAATTGATGGAGAGTCACATATACCTAGACTTGTTTTGATAAATAAAATATGGAACCCATGGAGAAACACTAGGGAATATAAATTCCATTCCACACATTGGTGGATGACCATGTAATTATACTAAAAACAAATCAATGAATTTTTATACCAAGGGTATATCCTATATCATTATGATATTGTCCTCAACCATAGATAATGCTTGATCTCCCCCTATAATAAGATATTAATTATGAAGATATACAAGGGGATGATCCAAACATAATTTAGTATATGATGTTTCTCCTTTAAAATAAGTTATATCACCTCTCCATCATGGATCGTAATCTCCATATCATGGAAATAAATTTTTACACTATACTTTGAACAATAACCAATACCAATGATCATATAAAATTTTTACATAGTTATAGAATCCTGTTTAGAAAATAGGTTATGCTAATGCATCATAATTGTAACTGCCTGAAATTTATTTATTTCAATAAGACTTTGACATAGTGTCTTAAATTATATTTCTCTTACTTGGTTACTAGGTATATATTTATATATATAGTTATTGGGAAAACTAAATGATAATAAATATTAAATATAACCATAATAAAATAAAACATTATCTTACATTGAGGAAACAATAAAAGTACCAACCACTACATCATTAGGAACTTCAACATCATTTGTGATAAATACATAATATTAGAATTTCTCCCTTTGTGTTTTTTGAGGAATGTTCCATTGAAAGTTAGGGAATCGGTTAATACAATTTCCATAATCATTATATTTAACTCATTAAACATCAAAACCATATCTATTCACCTTACATTCATAAGATTAATTATCCATTTCTCTGCACATGCACCAAAATCATGTTCACTTTCTATAATTCCCATAGTTTTTATTCCCACTCTTATCACATGTGGGAAATATCAAACATTATTTATTCCCATTTCCACATTTTTCATGCCATGTTACTCATCTATACTCTCCTCCTAATTTATATCGAATATATACATCCTAGATAACTCATTTTATATCTTAATGGAAATTGATTCTATATATTTATTTGATCAAAAGTTATTTGAGAATAGATACCTTCAATTTTTTTATTTAAACCATAAAATTATTTATCGATTTCTTTTTTAGTCCACATACTTATTCCAAAACATGATTATCTAACCCTTAAATGTCTTCCTTGTACATAGTAATATTTTCCTCATCCTTTTGTCTTTGATTGAGGAATTTAAATTCCATTTCTTCTCTTTTATCATTAGAAAAGTATTTTTCATTGAATTCCTCATTGAATGTAAATCATTCCTTGATATTATACTCATATTACTCCATAGTGTTTAGAATTAGTAGACACTATTTTTTTTGTATCCCATTAGATTATAGACAAGCTTGATGAGTTTTTTCTTTTCAGTGTCTCCCAATGAGAGAAATATATTTTATAGGGAATTTATCCATTATTCATATACATGTTTATTATTAGTTCAAATGGATGATATATGTTTTATTTCATGAGTTGATCCTTCATAGTTACACCATTTTATGGATAAACAACTCATTCTATGTTGGTGAAATTATTTTACACAACATGGGTTAAATATTCCATTTTTTTATGAACTAGTTAGCCTCAACTATAGTATCATTAACTTGTTTTGGGAGAATATAAATGAATTGATTAAGGTTTTATTATGGTTTTCATTACTCATGTTGGTCACCGTCATTCTAAAATGGGGTAAACATAATTACCACATGGCATTTAATTTTAAAATATTATTTCTATTATGTGTACTAGAGTGTTTCTATGAAATTGATAATATTTTCATAGAAAATGTGTTCTCTATATTGATTTATGTAAATATATTCCCCACTATTTATACCCTAATATCTATGATACCAGTTTTAACATCATTTAATCCATAAAACTAAATCCATTAGTAATATTACAGTATTGGAACATTATACCAATGTTCCTATAGGAATGAAAATATTTGTGGCCTTATAAGACTAGATGCAGACATACATAAAATTTGAAAATATAATATACATCTAAAACATAATAGAGAATAATTATTTTCACATTCTTCATGTCCCATAAAATTACACATATACCTCCTCTAGGTTTTCTATGAAAAATAAAACCAATAATAGTGGGCTTAGATACTCAGTACAGGGAAATATAAAGTGGATTCTTTCATTACATAAAAATGACATAATTTGTATGGAAATAGTAAATAAACAATAGAAATCCATAATTAATTGAAATGAAAATTTTATATAAAAATAAAAATAAATTAAAATATGGAAAATAATAATCATAGATCTTATTCTTTTTCAATTCATAATTATGGACATCAAAATAATTTTCAAAGGCTATATTCCAATAAACATTATTATTACTAGAAAAGCCATACTCTAAATTCCAAACTATCTTGTCTCACAAGATTTGTCAATTCATTTAAGGGGTTATTTTTTTCTATACCCCATCAATAACCTAATCATTTATAATGAATACCCTATAAGATTCATCCATACCATTTATACCATTCCCATAAAAACATATTAGAAAACCAAACATAGCTACATATATAATGAGAAATACCATAATCAAATACTTCTCCATAAAATATAATAATCCTTTTCTCAAGGATAATAATACTTATCTTAAGGAGATCAACCCTTAATCCACATAAATTTTATGTGTTTTAATGAATGTAAGATGAAGTACCCTCATCAAATAAATTAATCAATGAGGGTACTCCCACTGTGTTGAGTTTTCCATGCAAGATAGTAGTTGGATTTAATATTTTTCACTAGTGGAAGTCTTAATAAATGGTATAAAAATTTGTTTATCCAATTTTACTATGAGTGTTTGAATATTGTAAATCATGTATTCCAAGAGAGTTTCTATATGTGTGTGGTATCAATCCAACTCATCATGAATCAGATTATGATTGATTCAATTCACTCCTAACCCATTTTAGGATGATTATCCCAATGTGAAAATGTTAAATATTCGCATTTCCATTCAATTTTCTATAATTGGATGTATTTTCTATGAAATTATATCAATTTTTACATTATAATAGACACAATATGTGTTTTACACAATAGAGGTTACTGATTTTTACCATAGATTCAGTAACTCTTTCATAATAAGAAAATTAGAGAGGGGTAACAATATATACTTAAAAATCCATTTAATTTAATTATTAAAATAAATAAAATTATTCCAATTAAATTAACTCTCCAAAAAAATAGATTATGTGGTAATTATAATATGATTTAAAAATATATATAAATTGAGATGAAAGAGCCACACATATTGCTTGAGTAGAAATTCAAACATATGGTCCTGAAATATAATAATTCATATTAATCTTAAAAAATGATTAATAAATCCATTTATAGATATAAAATATCAAATAAGATTTATATATACACTAAATAATTTAAATTTAGTGCATAATATATAACATGTCTCAAATAGATTAATTTTAGATGAAAAACACTTACCACTTGTCCTAATTTCCACAAACGCATGTTAACCACGTCTATCATAAATAATGTAACATTAATAACATATTTAAGAAATTATTTCATAAAAAAGTGTTTATAAAATATATTTATATGGATTCCCTATGGTGATATTATAGTTGTGTATTCATTATACAGTGACCCTCCCTTTTCGTATATTAACATCACATAACATTTGCAGAGTATATAAAACATTATATAAATATATAGCCAAAAAAATTTACAAGTTTAGTACCTTTAAAAACATTGAAACATAAATATTGATTAATAAGTGATCTATATTATCTCACACAAGGTTATTCTAGACATGAACCCTTCTTAGACACATCAAGCATCATTCTTATCTTCATAACTTGGGGAAGGAAACAAAAAAATGGGTGATATCAAATACTCAATAACAGTAAACAAAGATGATATATAAGAATAATCATGACCATAATGGAATGAGAACATGACCATGAATATAGACTATCATAACATACATATCAAATATCATATACATAAACCATATAATAGGTAATGGATGTTTATAATACATGAATCAGAAAGAAATAAAAAAACATAAGTCAGGAAATCATAACATAAGAATAAAACATTGAAATTTTGAAGAAACATAATCATATAATATAATTTCTATAGTCTCTAAGGCCTCACTACCAAGACCATCTTGGTGGTGTGGGTTCACTCCACAGACCATCTTGGTAGTCATGGTTCACTCCCATAGCCATCTTAGTAGCTTGATTTCACTCCTCATACCCTCTTGGTAGACATGGATTACTCTAATGGACATCTTAGTTATCTAGGATCATTCTCATGATTAACATATTCTATCTCATGAGATACAAATATTTACCCAATGCATTGGAGGTAGATTTAGTTGTCACAAATATCATAATGAATTCATATATTCAAGTGACATAAGATCATAAATCACCTTATCATAACCCCTGAAATAAAATGTGTAGTATAAAAATTTAATCAAATCATAACATGTGGAAAAAATAGGATTCATAATTAGTTCATCAAACACATAACCAATTAAATGAATCAGGCTTCAAAAGAATATAATCTGTGGAAGAGAAATATGTTTGAAAAAAACATCATTCCAACAAAACATAATCAATTTATAGAAATAATATAAATGTATACATTGGTTAATTTTTCCTTAAATACATTTGGAACACTAATGGATGTTACCAAATAAGGGAAATAATTTTGAAAGATCCATTAAAGGCATTTCTTGAAGAAAATACCCTTTCTATATTGAAAAATGCATTCCAAAACATTAAATCTTTAGAAAACATTTTTGTTTGAAAATTGATTCTAAAAAAAGGAATAATTGAGAAACATAAAACATTTTTAAAATTCTTTTTCCTTTCAAATTGTCTTCAAATATCTTCTAAATACATTTCTAAAATCATTTTTTTTCAATATAATTGATTTCTGGCCGAAGAGGAAGACAATAAGATTGTACATATAAACATTTTCATATGTACTAATGAGTTTAAAATGGTCCAAATAAATGAAAATATCTTTAATAACCATAGTTCATGAAAATTAATGAGTTTTATTGAGATATTGATAAGGATATTTCAATAATTGAATATTAATCATTAAAAATCTCGAAAAGGTATGAGATTGTGTTAATAAAGTCTTATCACTTGGTAACATGGGATAATACTCTCCATGTAAGAAAAGTATATTACACATTGTTTAAAATGTCATTAAAATAACGAGATTGATGATATGAAATGAAAAATATATGTATATAAACCTCAAATAATAATTCTAGTTCATAACCAAACATGATTCCACAAGAAGGAAAATAGAGGAAAATTTATTTTACCAATTTGGTATCTAGAGAAAAATATAAACAGGAAAATAAAGATAATATAATGAATATTTAAATTCCCAAAAATTTATGAATAATAATCATTGAATACATCCTTAGGAAGTATACACACTACCCAAAAAAAATTGATGGTTAATAATACTTGTATCACATAAAAATAAAAGGTTAGATGAAATCCCCTTACCTTGTATCATGAATCTCATCCTACTCATTAAAAAACATTTATAATAAATATAAATTTATTATACATATTTCACCAAAAGAAATTATTATATATATAATCATATATTGTTTTATTACAACCTTATATTACCTAATATTTTATTATCCTATGGTAAGGTTTTACTTAAGATAATATTGTCATTGCTCTGCAAATTTGTCATTAATTTTTATATATATTGTCCTTATAATTTTTTCACGGTTCAAAATTTTAAACCCTGATTTAAATATATTTTATATTTAGTATATGTAAATTATAATAATCTATATAATATAGAAGTTTGAAAGGGAAAACACTATTCATGGAGATGGTAAGCCATACGTCAGCATGAACAATGATTCTATTTTTATTGTCATATTGAAATAATGAAAGAAAATATAATATATTTATATATTATATAATATAATTAAATTATAATTATAATTATATATATATATATCATATATGTTCACTTAAACCATCCTTAATACATTACTTTAGTGTGTGAATGAATCACATCACTTTGAGGTGTCGATAGTCCACACTTCCTCAAAAAAATATCATATTTACACTGAGTGGAATGTAAGATGATATGCAATTTAAAGAGAATAAAAAAATAAAATACAAAATAAATATATTATATAAAATATATAAATATATTTTCCTTCATAATTTCCTCTATGAGATGCGTTGAAGAAAAAATGAGCAATTATCATTAGGTGAGGCGGTAGTTCTCTGAACATTTAAACAGTAGGTTTTTTACCGATTAGATAGGGGAGTGGGTGTGTTTAGGTTTAACCCTTAGAATAGAAACATACAAGTATATTTAGGTTAATTTTATTATTATTCAGTCAGGTAATAAATATATTTCACAGTTGGAGAAGGAAAATAATAGAAATGAGCTTGAGAGAAGAAGTTATCTCTTAATCGGGTTACTCTTTTTGATTTGTGCCCAAAGGCTTACATGGATGACTTTGTTCCATAAGGGTGGAATAAATGAGTATGTTATGGATTTTGGGATTTTTATTAGACATATATGTTCCCATCCTATGTTTTTTTATAGGTGTGATGAAAATTTAGGGGTGGGGCCTTTTATAGGGAAGGAGTATTGGCACTCTTGTAAATATTTGATGATTGAATTACTCCCACGAATTTCATGTTTCAAGAGGATCCAATAATGATAAAAATACAATAACATGGATAATAGTTTCAAAATATGTGCATAAAAGTTATTTTGGATAATTTTATAGGTATTTTTAGGCCTTATGGTTTTGGTTTAGTCCACTATTAAGCTTAATTTGTCCTTGATCAATGTAATTAATTTTAATCCCATTCACTTATATTTTTTTACAAAA
This sequence comes from Viscum album, assembly GCA_963277665.1. Classification (NCBI taxonomy): domain Eukaryota; kingdom Viridiplantae; phylum Streptophyta; class Magnoliopsida; order Santalales; family Viscaceae; genus Viscum; species Viscum album. The sequence continues at coordinate 618,353,956 of OY728148.1, read as the reverse complement.
AACTAAGTTGATCATTATAGATTTTATAAATTGAGATTATTTAAAATATGGATTCTATTTTTCCAAATTAAAATCACATATTTTTATGAATTTACATTAAAATTAATCTCATATTCGGGTTCATAATGTGTGGTTTTTGAGTAAAACACTTGAAACTTTATCTATGTTTTTATATCCACATCCCATGTGAAGTTAGTTCCAATAACAAATATTTTACTAATTGGTAATGATATAATCAAATTAAACTTTTAATCCAAATTTAAATATAATTTTTCCTTATAAATAAATTATATTAGAATGAATTTTTGAATTAAAATCCAGTATTTTTAACTATTCATCCAAATTTGAATTTCTCAAAAAATAAAAAAAAATCACCTATTATAATTTTGGAAATATAAATTTAAAAATAATGTTTATTTTATGTAATTTAATTACTAAATTTATCTAAAATTAATTTTATTATTTTTAACAAAAGAACATTAAAAGCGGTTATTTTGAGAAAACAGTATATATAAACACATAAGAACTTTAACAAAATTCATATTTTCCTTATAAATAAGTTTCATTTATATAAAAAACTAATAATAAATATTTAAAAAGTGTTTATTACTTTTAATATTAATATTTTTAATGAATAAGTTATTATTATTTCATTTAAATAATTATAATAATAAAATGATGTTTCATAGAACCATCGAGGATGCGTGTAATGTACGCCAAAATGGAATTCCATGCAACATACATCGAGTCAATGTTACGTGTAACGTATACTGAGTTGATGTTCTATGTAATGTATTTTGATTAAGTGTCATGTGAAATGAATTCTTGACTTACTTCATTTTGAGACAAAAATGAAATTTTGTTTATTCTAGAAAAAGGTCCATAAAAACTCTAGCTATTACATTATACCCATATTGAAATGAATTTATCCCTCAATGTTCATCACTCAGTTAAAAATCATGATACTTATACTTCATCATGTAATTATGATAATATTTATCTTCATATAACTGGTTATTTCTAAAAAAATTAATCTAATTAGATGAGTTGTCTTCTTTTTTATATCATTCTATGTGTGTATCATAATTTCTACGACTTAATCCTTATAAGAAATATCCTTCTCTTTATGTATGACCTATTATTTCTGTACAAGTGAAGGTTCAAGTGTGTACTTACTCAGGAGAGATACATGGAACACATCATAGACATGGATGTGATTTAAGGGAAGTTTCTATTTACAGGATAGCATCATGATACAATAAAAAATATCCAAGGTACCAATATACCAAGGGATTAGTTGTATTTTATTCCCAAATCACATAACCTTATTTGTGGGTGAGATTCGTAGATACACTTTTAGACAAACAACAAATTCTATATCACATAGATGGTTATCAACATAACATTTCTTCTGAGTTTGAGATTCCTTAATATTTTTCTCAATAGTTCTAACCTTCTTGATCATTTCATCAGTAATCTTTGGTCTTAATGAAATTATATCTACAAACTCATCCCATCACATTGGATCAATAAATTTCATACCATATTGGGATTCATACAGTGTCATATGAATGCTTGAGAGAAATCTATTATATAAGAAAACTAAACTAGAGGAAGGTGTTGATCCCAACCACCTTTGAAATCAAGAGAATAAGATATCAACATTTCCTATTGTATTTGAATTGATTTTTCAAACTCAACATTTGTCATAGGATGACTACTAATGGAGAAACTCAATTTTGTATCAACTTCTTGCTTAAATCGTTCCTAGGATGTTGAGGTGATCATTGGATACCAATATTATATAATGGAATGTTCATTAATGTATATCCTAGAAATTTTATCAAGAGATAAGTCTTCTTTGATAGTGATGAAATATGTGGACTTAGTAAGGTGATCTACTTGCATGCATGTATAATTAAACCCTTTAGCGATTTTAGGTATTCGAATGATAAAATCCATAGTGATGTTCTCCCATTCCAATTCTAGTATGGGTAATGGATACAACATCCCAATTTACCTTTTTCATTCAACCTTAACTTTTTAGCATGCCAATAACTAACATATCAACTAGTTGATATCTCTCCTCATTCCAAAACACCAGAAGTATTCTTTCATGTCCCTATATATCTCGGTACTTCCATGATAAATTGTGAATGAAGAACTGTTATCTTCCTCTAACAGATCATTCTTCAAATATGTTATGTAAGGAAGACATACATGTTTATTGAACATTATAATTCAATCATAATCAAGGATAAACTCTAGAAAATTTCATAATTTTTTTAGCACTACATTTTCCTCTGCACCTCCTTAATCTACACTTGGATAGAGGATTGACCATTCATTTGAGGACGATATGACTTTCCCCTCCCTTCAGGATTTCTAGATTCATTCTTTATAAATCAATAAATATTTGATCTTTTGTGATCAATAACCTGAATAAGCTTGCATGATACTTCTGAATTAATTCATCAGTCACCTTGTTAAATTTCATAATGTGGTAACATATTGAGAAGTCATATTCCATTATCAACTCTAACCATCTTCTTTGGGATATGTTCAACTACTTCTGTGTGAATATATATATATATATATCGTACTTTTATTATCAGTATAGATATCACACTTTTATCAATAATTGAAACTCACCCATATAATTATTTAAAAAAATATATATAAATATTAACTCCAAATAACGAGTGGGTTAATTTTCTAATGAATCTTAAAATGCTGCGATGAATAAGAGATAACCATTTTGTTCTACCTAGGAATACATCCCAATCCATTCTTGGATTCAGCACTATAGATTACAAACCATTCCCCACTATATGGTAATTTATTAATAGTTTCACTAACTAACCTTCTATCAGTACCATAAACTTTTCCTCACATTCATTTATCCAAATGAACTTGACACCATTCTGTGTTAACGTCATCAAAGGACTAGATAGTCTTAACAAATTTTCCACAAACCCTTGATAATATCCATAAAAACCAAGAATGCTACCAATATCAGTCACTATATTTGTTCTATCCCATCAATCTATAGAATATTTTTTGATGGATTTACTCCTATAAAATATCTTAAGATTTTGTGAATTTAACATGGATCATTTTGAAGCCAAAATTCACACATTGTAAATTTTTCATACAGCTTATTATTCATTAGGGTCCTTAGTATAAATCCAATGTGATCTTCATGCACTTACTTTCCATTTTAATAGATAATAATATTATCTATAAAGACTACTAATAACTAATATTGGTAATATTTAAAGACTGTTTTCATTAAATCCATTAAAATAGGCGAGTAATTTTTAAGACCAAAATTCTTTACTATAAATTCATAGTGTCCATACATTTTATAGAACATTGTCAGGGGTATATCAACATTCTTAACCCCTAATTGATGATATCTACATTGATGGTCAATCATGGAAAATATTGAGATTTTTTCAGTTGATAAAATAATTCATCAATATGTGGGAGAGGATAGTTATTCTTGTTCATTATCTTGTTTAACTCCCAATAATCAATTTATAGTCACATTGATCGATATTTCTTTTTCTAAAAAATAATCGGTTCTCCCCAAGGTGGCACACATTGACCAATGAATCCCTTATCAAGGTTTTATTTTAGTTTCATCATAAAGTCATGAAACATAATTATATCCATTAAATAAATATATTTTTATATATGTATAGAACAATATATTAGTATTAAGGACAAGTCAACTTCACGTTTTGGTGGAAAACTGGGAAACTATTCTTGAAATTAATCCAAAAATTCTCAAACAATATGTGTTTCATGTATTATGATTTTCTCCACAACCATTTGAGATTAACAAACCTTTTGAATTGGAATTTAGACCCATACAATCAATTTAATATCCATAGTAAGTTCATTATAATCATCACAATGATGGATGGCCATAGGAGGTTTTGAAATATCAAATGTAACTTCCCTTATTCGACAGTTGATATGGGATTTATGGATAAAAATCCAATATATCCATAAGTGTTATCAAATTCAACAAAATAACTAATGAAAATTGCTACAATAAGCACATTCCCATAAAAATAAACCCATGAGGAATCCTTGACCTAAGATTCAATCATCATACAATTAGGGGTTTGCACTGTTAATTCCACATCAAATTGTTTGTTGGAATTTTAAAACCCTTATAAATTTATTTAGATAATAATGATAGGGTAGATACATAATAAAATATGACATTGTTAGTCTTATATTGGATTGTATGTGCACCTTTAATAACATCATTATAATACCCATCATAAAAAATAACGCTTTCATCAGATTTCATCATATCTCTCAGCTTAAGAGGTTCTTTAAGTCAATTATCATCACCATCCCTTGGGTTTAGTAAGTGGTTATCATAATGTCTATATTTATTGAACATGAAAAATGTTCCTCCTTTATACAGTAACAACATTTACAAAACCCATTATGAAAAATTCATCCCTGCTTCTTCCCACATTTAGAGCATAGTAGAAAAATCATCTTATTTTCTTCATGGTTTTTATAGTTTTTTTTGAACTCTTTATTAATTTTCATGTCAAAATCATATATCTAATACGTGAATCTAGCCTCTATTTCAACCTTAATTTCACACCACACAATATCTTCATAGATGCTAATATCTCTTATGTCCTTCATCTTTTTGAGACTTGTGTTTAATCCAATGAATAACTTATCAACTTTACATTATGGTTGGATGATAATTATAGATGTTTATCTCACATTTATTTTGAAAATTGCCTCATAGGTTCCAGTAGATGCATCACCCCTTTGATTCAACTAAAGAAAAACTTTCTCCTTCTTGGTACGAATAATTAATGTAATGTAATTATTGAAAAATATATTCATAAACTCATTCCACTCAATGGATTCAATATCATCTTACTTCCTCGTATTCCTAATTAGAGTCCCCCACTAATCCACATCACATTCTAAATGATAAACAGTTAGAATAAATTTCTCATGATATGAACCCTGCATAATGGAGAATATATATTAAATAGTACATATCAATTTTTTAGAAAACAGTTGATTAGAATACCCACTAAAATAAGGTGGATGTTAAATCATGAAAGACTCAATGGATTTTTGTTCAATTCGTTTCTCATTCAGAAGTCTGCCATGATTCATATCATAAGAAATTATTGTTAGAATAGTAATAAGGTTTTGATTTCTTGATACCATATAAGTTATTTTATTAGGAGGTAAATCATTACGTTGTCCATCATAATCACCATTAACTATGTTCCATAAAGATCCAACCATTGACTAAAACCAAAGGCATAGTTTAATAAACTGTTATCATAATTAGTAACCACATAATCATGAAAAGTAACTTTTAAGATATCTAAATTATTAAACCTTTCAAAATATATGAAACCTTATGTTTATTATATTTTATTTATAGGAAACATATATTTAAATCCTTCATGCAGGTTCACGATGACATTGGGAATTCCCAATGAATACCTCCAAGAATTGTCAAACTAGTTGTGCAGCATGGCTCATTTTTATGTACCAGATTACCTTGATTCAGACCTAGAACATCTTGTTGTAGTTGGTACCCATATGTACATATGTTCAAGTTTAATATCCACAAGTAGTATATTCAAAGGGATATATTTATAGTAAACCACTCACTCTATCATTTTCCAATGTTCCAGTACATTTTCATATAATTGTTATTATACATTGACTTATCCCGTGACATGACATTAGGGTTCTAAATAATGATTTCTCATCTTATTTTTTAATGTTTAACTAAACCTTAAATCTGATAAAAATTATAGAGAACCTCACTTTTCATACATTTACATGACATAATGTTTATGGAATACTTAAAACACTATAGAAACATATGACCAAAGATCGTACTAGTATTATTCATTTTAAAACATGTAAATGTAAACATTGATTCATAATTGAGATAAATTATCTTCTAAACTATTCTTATATAATAACAACAATCTAATACATATCATTCATCATAAATGTCTTCATAATCTGGGGAAGTAAACACAAAATAGGGTGAGATCAAATGCTCAGTTATGGGTAAATAAGTGAGATATGCCAGGATTATCATGCTCATAAGGGTATGAAAACATGATCATGAAAATAGAATATCTTCAATTGTATATCAAATATCATATATAATAATCATGGAATAAATAATGTATTTTCATAAGATTTGATCATATTAAAATAAATAACATAATCCAAGAATGAATAAAAAGTGAATAAAACATGATATTTTGGAAAGGATATAATCATATATAATGATTACCATAGATGCCAAGAAAATAAATGGATCATGATGATCAAAATAATGCCCCTCATGCTCCTATATTTTTAAAAATCTCTCGATAGTTTCATCCATGGAAGGCAGTGTTCAGGTGTCGCTCCTGCCTCTAACGACCTTTGATCCTAGAGTATTCTCAGGTGATGCATCCATTGATCCTCATGATCCCACAGATCCCCTCCTGGAATCTCTCTATCTAGAAAGATCCATTTTCAATATCATCTGGGTTAGTTTAGGGGCACCAAAAAGATTGGTTTCCCAGCGGTGCAACCGATTTCTCCGGTGGTCTCTCAGGTCGACTCTAGTGTTGTAGTGGAGATTCCCCTTGAGGCTTTCACGGAGGTAGATTCTTGTCTCATGTGGACGTTGGTGTCTCATTTCGAGGTGAAGAAACTCTCCCGAGATATTTCACAAAGTTTTCAGCCTCATGGGGGCATGTTTTCCATGTGAGGGTTTCTGTGCTTCATTGATCTACCTTCTCTATGGTGCTAGAGTTTGAGGAGGACTTATTTTTTTTGTGTTGCAAAGCTCCCAAATCCTTTGGGCGGTGAAGGTTTAGACTGTCTCCATGGTTAATGGATTCACATAAGGCTATAGAATTCTCTTGATTGGAAGTTTGTCTTGGGATCCATGGTCTATCCCCACACTTCGAAAATTGTGCTCTTATGAATGCCATAGGGGACCCTCTCGGGGGTTTTCTGTAAGCGGTTGATATCACCCTATCTTATGATGAAATTATGATGCCACACATTTTTTTTGATTTAGATCTCTCCCAGAATATTCTAGAGATGGTTTCTTTGAAGGTTCATAGTGTGGAAGACTAGGATATGTCCATTGTGTTTTAATTCTTTCCTAGCCTCTATTCATCATGCAGTCTCCAGGGGAACTCCAGGACTTTGTGAAAAAAATGAAAGAGTGGAGGCCCTTAATCATCTCTAATGTATCCTCAGTAAGGTGTCCCCAATCCTCCTAGGCTAGGTGTCTTAGAGTCTGATCCAGGTTGAGGCTTGGTCTAAGATACAGGGGATGCCCAGGCCCAATCAGATGATCTAGATCTGGGGGCTTAGCTCCCTCTCTCTCCAGCTATGGTTTCTTCAGGCTAGGTTCTTGAGGTCTTTAGGCCATGGGGCTCTCCCCTTGAAAGTCTATGTTCTCTCGGCTTCCTTTCTCTGCCCAATGAATCATGATTTTAGGTGGTTTTGAGACAACCTCATAGCCACATATCTATCCTTTATGGACCTTCAGGTCTTCACCATGTCAGCTCAAGAGATCATCCATGTTTTGAATTTAGAGTATGAGGATGTGGATGATGTGCTCATCTCTCCTTCATCTCATGTGGTCTGTTAAAAGTTTTTCCCTCACAAGATTCATGGTGGTTCTCCTAATGGTCCCACTATCTCTCCTCTCTCGAACCCAAGAGTTTCGAAAGGGGTGAGAGATTTTTCCTCTCCTATTTCCCTTGTAAATCCAGTTGATCCTGTTTGTTTTTCTCCCTCGTGTTTCTCCTCTTAGAGCCAAGGGGGTGAACATGTGCACATTCAAGATATCTCAGGAATGGATCCTCCTCTTAGTTAAAGAATACTGGTGGGTATGGGTCCAAATCGGGTATCCTTTTTATTTAATCTAATATGTACTTACATGGAACGCATGTGGAGTATAGTCTAGCGTGAAGTATGATTTTATTGTGTCACAAGTTAAGAAACAAAAAATTTCAATTGTGGCTATGCTGGAGCATAATCCAAACCTAATGAAGATAAGGGATTTTATCTATAAGGTGATGTTTCATGGTTCCATGAAATCATATTAGATCAATAGAAACATTTGGATCTTCTGGAATAAGGAGGTTTTATTGGTTAGGATTAAGGTGAGGGACCAATTTATTACCTCTAAAGTCACCAAGTAAATGGAGATCTTAAATGTTTCATTTGTTTATAGAAGTTTTGATGTCGTGGCACATCAAATATTATTGAATTTACATGTCCTATTAGATCCATAAGATCTCATATGGTTTGTGGTGGGGGCATCATCACCATCACTGATCCTAAGGAGAAGAAAGGGAGAGGTGCCTTTCCCAAACAAGAAAACATAGTGTGTGCACATTTCATGGATAGAAAGGTTCTTCCTGATCTGGGGTAATCAGGAGAACATTTTTCTTGGGGAAACAACTAGGGGCATGGTAGACAAAGTGGGAGTAGAATTGATCAATGTTTTTCCAACTCATTTGGAAAAATCATGTTTTTGAATGGTAAAGTTACTTACAATGTATGGGGTATATCTGATCACTCCCGCTTGTTGGTTTCTCTTTCTCATGGGTATGATTTTTTGGAGTCCTTCGGGTTCTACAACCAGTGGCCTCACTATCCATGGTATCATTATCTTGATAGGGAACTATTGGGATATCCTACGTGCGGGCATACCTGGGTGCACATACATAATAGACTCTGGCGGCTGAAGTGAGGGATTAAATAATGGGATTGAGGGATCCCTACAATTGAACAAGATATGGAAACCATATAATAGAGTATTGACAACATGGAATCCTGTCTTGAGGAGTTTTGGAGAGGCTTGGTGTTTGAAGATTTAGCTAGAAAGAAAGCATGGTGGTTAGAGTTGATACATAAACAAGAGTGTCTTTCTTTAGAGAGATCTTGGGTTAAATGGTGGCATGAGGGTGAAAGAAACACAACATTTTTTCAAGGCTGCATTAAATAAATGTTTCATAATATCAAACCCAACTTTATTATTAAAGATGGGATGAATACTGAGGACGTAGAGACTATAGGGGGCATGGTTCACAACATATTTAGGTACCTTCTAGAGGGTCCTAACCTAAGAATACCCGATGGATTTCCAAGCATCCATTTGGATTTTGGGAAGAGATTCCCATGATGGTGTCTCACTATAAAAATTATTTCATGGAGGTGATTCTAAATGAGGAAGAAATTTATAAGGAAAGGATGAATCTGAACCCCAAGAGTCCACCTAGACTGGATAGTTTTCAAGGCTCATTTTATAGAGGGGTGTCATGTGGGGTTAAAGGGGACATATCAATAGAAAATCAAGATTATTTCCACAGAGGCAGCATGCCTGAGGTTTCTAGTGTGACCGCCTTGTGCCTCATTTTGAAGATAAAGAACCCTTCTTCTTTGTCTCACTACCAGCCAGTGAGTTTATGCAACTTCCCTTATAAGATTCTAGTGAGTGTGATCAACCAGAGACTATCTACTCTCCTACCTCAGTGCATCTCCATTAAACAACATGGTTTCTTTAGGGTTTTCTCCATTCAGGGTACTATTTCATTAGAACATGAGGAGATGTGATACATTAACATCAAGTACCAAAGCTCAAACATGGTGATCAAATTAGATATGAACAATATTTACGATCCACTTGAATAGAGTTTTATTTTTTGAGATTTAGCATTTATGGGTTTCTCAGAAAAGGTTCTGGGCCTCCTTATTAGGAGATTCAACAGGTCGTGTTTCTCGGTTTCCTTTTTTGGGGAAGTATGATGAACTTTTTAAAGTGACGAGGGACCTTTGGAAGGGAGACCTGATCTATCATAGAATTTTCATCCTGGCACAAGACATTTTCATTCATCTCATAAACTTAGGCATCTTTGTTGGAGTCATTCATACTTATAAAAGGAAGATGATTATCCCCCCAATAACCCACCTAATTTCTGTGAACGATACATTCATCCTCTTGAATGGAGGAAGGGTCTCTTTTTAAGGCATCAATAACATCCTTATGGCCTAATGCTAATGCAGCGGTAAAACTATTAGAAACAGAAAAGTAGCATTTTCATTTATCATAGGTGCGCTCCCAGATGTATTTCCTCTGTGTTCGATCGTCTCAAAATGCAACATGACACCTCTTCCATGGAATACCATGTCACACCCTTCCCCTTAGGATGAATTTGGGTTTGAAACTTTAATAGATTATTAACAAGATAACGAGCTTCATTCTCTACTGGAAGAACATTTTCATCTTGATCGGAGGATGTATTTGTCTGGTTAATAGAATTTTGTCGACCATTCCCATACATGCAATGGATTTCATATATGTTCTACAAGGATTCAAAACCATAGTTGACAAGGTACGTTGTAGTTTCATATGGAATTCCATGTTATAATTAAAGAGGCATTGGGCTTCGTGGGATAGGCTGGCAAGACACATTTCTGATGGAGGGATCAATATGAGGTGTTTATAAGGAATGATACCCTGCATGAATGCGAAGACCACATGGTAGATTCTTGAGGATAAATTTTTTTGGGGCAGTTCTATGTCCTATATTTGTGAGAACAATGTATAGGTGGGGAATTTTCATTTCCCTCCCTTCTATTCGATTATATATCCTCTGTTTCAGTCTCTTCAACAAATCGCTCTTTTGATGGTTGGAACAAGGGAAATCCCATTTTGGAGTTGAAACTGGTCAGCCTCTATTTGAGGATTCCCTAACTACCCTATGGCTATGATCTCATTAAGGAAGCGAGCCTCTTTCTGAGGTATATGAAAGTGGTTATGGATGGGGAGAAACAATACCTACCTAAGGCCATCGTTTTCAATGTTGAGTGAGAAAAGTAAGTGTTTACACCCTATCCCTCGGGTGTTTTCACTACCAGGGACTTTTGAAGGATGGTTTCTATTTAGGATACCCATGGGATCGAAAATGAGGTGATGTGGTGTAAAAATATTCCTACAAAGTAAAATCTTAAATCCCAGCAAATGAAGAATCAGGACACTACCTCTGACGAGAAATCAACAATCTTCGAATCAGTATGCCGTCTCGATGACAATGTTCTGGAAATAGAAATGAGGATAGTTCTCATCATTTATTCTATGAAGGGGAATGATCTCAGGAAGTATGGTCCACTTTGGTGTCCCAACATCCCTCGCCTCTTGATATATCAGGAATTCTTATTTCTTAGACAGATGTCTCCATTGATCATTAGATGAGGGAAAGGAATGAATGGCTCGCTCGGTGATCTATAATGCTCAGTTCTGGAGATTGTGGCTATTGAGAAACAAGGCCAGATTCGATGGGAAAGTCTCTTTGGAGAGGTTCATCATTATTAGGAACCCCTTCCTTCTAGAGAACATGGATCGCTCATCCACGATTTGATGGGTTCTCCCTCATTGCGTATTTTTCTAGTTAGGACTCACACATTATTTAATTTTTATGATAATCCATAGGGGAATTGGGTTTGTCTGCACCCTCCTACTGCCGGTTTAATGTTGAAATCAGATGGGTCATGTGTTATGGGTGCAATTAGAGTTGGGGGTGTGGTTCATGATTCTTGGGGAAATATGGTTATGGACTATTCTTAGTTCTATGTAAAGGGAACCTCACATCTGGCCGAGGTGGAAGTGCTGCTCACTGGGCTCACCTGTTGCATGCAAGAGAACCTAGATGTCTCCTAGGTGGAAACTGATTCTAATGTCCTTCATGATTCCCTGAGTGGGAATTTTTTGTCTCCTTCATTTATAGCCTATAGTGTTCTTAAATATACAGACCTTCATGGCACCAACATTCGAGTCTCCCATACTTGGTGTGAGGGTAACACAGTCGTGGAACATTGGGCCTCTTGGGCGGACCATAGATCCATTATTACTCATATCATCTCCTTTAACTGTTTGAATCTTAAGGGTGCCAACATGGTCATAGGGGATACCCTCAGCCTACACTATTTTAGGTCCCCTTAGTTTGGGTATTGGTGTACTATATATTTTAATTAAAAATTTATTTTTTATGGATGTATAGATGCCAAGGCATCACATCCTAGACCATCTTGGTCACTCCCCCTACCATCTTGGTAGTAATGGTTCACTCACATGGACATGTTAGTACCATGAGTTCACTCCTTGTACCATTTTTTCAATAATGGTTTTCTCCCATGGCCATAATAGTAGTCAAGGGTCATTACCAAGACCATCTTAGTTTATCCAATGAATTATGAATCTTTACCCAATTCTTTGGATGGAGATATAGATCCCACGCATCTCATAATGAAATCACACATTAATTTCTAAAAGATCATATATAATCATATCATAACCAATGAAATGAAATGGGTATTATAAACATGTAATCATTTCATAACATGTAGAAAAAATTATGTCTCATAATCAGTTATTCATAAACATAACCTATGAAAAGATTTGGGTTTCAAAAGCATATAACCCAATAAAGAGAAATGGGTTTCTTAAAAATAATTCCATGAAAACATAATCTATTTAGGGAAATAATGTGAATGGAAACATTTATCAATTTCTCTATAAAGGAATTAGTAAACCCAATGGTTATTATTGTATATGGGAAATAAATTTAATGATCTGTTAAAGACATTCGTGAAAAAAATATAATTTTTACATTGAAAAATGATTTTAAAATCATTAAAACTTTGGAAAAAAATAAATTGAAAATAGATTTAAAAACATTGAAAAGAATCCATTGAAAACCATAAAATTATTTTAAACTCCTATTTCTATGAATATGGGTTTCAAATATTTTTTGAAAACATTTTAAAAAAAATTATATTATTTTATTTGAATTGAATCGATTTCCGATCGAAGAAATGGATGATCAGATTTTACATAAAAACATCACCATATGTATTGAACAATGAACAAAAATTATAATACATGAGGATATTTGGAATAAAAATAGTATAAAAAATCCATGAGTTTTCATGAGATATGGATCATGATTATTCATTAATTGATGTGTAATCATAAAAAATCTCGAAAAGCGATAAGATTGTTTCAATACACACTTATCAGTTAATAAAATGGGATGAAACTATCAACATATGAAATGAAATTAAAAGAAGTTTAAAATATCAGGAAAGGGATTATATTTATTATATTTAATGTAAAATTTAATTATATACACCCCAAAAAGGAATTTATCTATAGAACCAAACATGAGTCTCAAAGATGTAAAATTGAGACAAAACTATTCTTCCGATTTGGTAGATTTTGAAACATAAACCCTATGAAATAAATATCATATAATGATTACTTAAATAACAATAAAATCAATTTTAATAGTAATTTAATACATCCATGTATTTTATAAACACTAGGAAAAATAAATGGGTGGTTAATAAACCATGTATCTCATGGTAATAAAAAGTGAGATGAAATCCCATTACATTGTGTCTTGAATCTCATAGTACTCAATCGAAACACCTATATAATAAAAATAAATTTATTATAAATATTTTAAAGAACCATATTATTATATCTTATAAAATATATGGTTTTATTATGACCTTATATTACTCTCATGTTAACTATATTATGTTGAGGTTTCACTTTGGATAATATTCACTTTGTTCTTCATATGTATCTTAATTTGTTATATCATTGGACCTTATACTTATATCATTATTCCTAAATTTAAACCATGATATAAATATAATATATAATAAATATATTTTTACCATAATAATCTAGATATTGAAGAATAAGTAATTGGAATACACCGTTCATGGAGACTGTAATCCGTACGTACACATAAATGTTGTTTCTGTTTTTATTGTCTTATTGAAAGAAAGAATGAAAATAAAATATATGTATATATATACCATTAATGTAGAATTATAATAAAATATAAATTATATAATTTCACTATGCCCAAACTCAATATGTTTTATGTAGTGTGTGAATGAATCACATCGCTCTGAGTGGTAATAGTCTACACTTCCTGAAACAAAATTATCATATTTACACCAAATGAAATGTTAAAATATCTATGTTGTAAAATTAATAAATATGATTAAAAACATAATAAATATAATATATAAAATATATAAATAATATTCCATCATTATATCCACCATGAGAGGTGGTAAAGGATAAATGAACAATTATCATTTAGTGAGGGAGTAGTTCATCGTACACGTAAACATTATGTTTTTTATCTATTAGATGGAGGGCTGGGTAAGTTTAGTTTGTACCCTTAGAATAAAAACATATTAGTTTATTTAGGATACTTGTGTTTTTATACAATAATGGAATAAATATATTTTATGGTGATGAGATAAAAAATAAAATAATGGATCTTGAGGGAAGGGGTTACCACTTAATTGGGTTACTCCTTTTGGATTGTGTCAAAAGGCTTAATTGGAAAAATTTTCTTCCAAAATTATGGAATCAAGGATGAAGGTATGGATTTTTTAAGTGTATTAGTTAGATATTATCTAAAAATAATTAGTTTTAAAGGTTTTAATAAGAGGTAAAAGTGGGGGACTTTTATAGGGAAGGAGGAGTTTCACACTAGTAAATATTTGAAGAGATAATTCCACACATGTTTTCATGTTAAAAGTCAATCCAATAAATATCCAAAGTTGAGATAGGGGAGAATATGAAATACATATATAAATAAAATGTATGTATACCAGTTTATAGGTCGTTTTGGGTCTCAATATTATGGTTTTGTCTCTTATTAATCTTAATTTAACATTAACCGGTGTAATTAATATTAATCACTTTCACTAATATTATAGGTAAAAACTAGTCAAAAATTATTTGAAAATATATATAATAATGATTAGAATTATTTAATCCATTTTTTAAAATTTAAATATAATATGTTGTTGAAATTATTATAAAATTAATCTTGTTGTCGGGTTGACAGTTTGGGGTTTTAAAGAAAAATTGATCAACATTTTGCTATGTTTGGATTTCTAATTTCATTATGAAATTGGATAAAATTATCTACATTGTATTAAATAATAAAATATAATATATTTAATCTTTTAAACAAAATTATAATATAATTTATACTTATTAATAAATTATATTAAAAAGTAGTTTTGAATTAAAATCATGTATTTCCACTATTCATCCCAAATTGATTATTCCCAAAAAAATCCCAAAAATATGTCCTCATCTAATTTTTAGATACTAAATTAATAAATGAATATTATTTTATAAAATTAAAATTTTAAATCTGCCTAAATTTAATGGTATTATTTTTCAAATAAGGAATTTAGAATTTGTTCATTCTAAAAAATGATATTTTTAATCATTTAAGGACATTACCATAAGTAAATTCTTTGAATATCAATATGTTTTATTTATATAAAAAATTATAAAAAATATTTGAAAAGTCATTATTACTATTCATATGAGTATGGTATAAATGAATTTTTTACTTTGTAAATTGAATGAAAAAAATAAAAAAAATTATCTTATTAGGGAATAAAGTTACGAAAAACACAAGGTGATACACACAACAAAAATAAAGAATATCAGGGAATTATTTTAGCTGCGTGATTATAACAAAAAATTGATTATGAAAGTTTCATAATGAGTGATTAAATTTTTATATAACTAATAGGATTCAAATTTTTATTTAAAATTTATGATTAAAAATATTGAAATTCATTATTAAATGGGAACCTTATGGCTTATAAAAAAGAAAATGATTTAATTAAAATGTGGAAGGAGAGAATAAATTAGTGATTTTGATTAAAAAATGTTATACAAAAAACATTATATTATTGGTTTAATGAGAGGTAAGGATTTAATCACATGAATACAGAACAATTTTGGTAGTAAAGGTTTTATAACAAAAATATTATGGAATAATTAATTTAAAAATAGAGAGTTTATTAAAAAAGACGTTCTTGAATCAAAAAAAAGTGTAGGAGAACCCTTAATATGGTAAGTATCATTTTAATTATTAGGATTAATCCTTAGAACCATAAGAACTCCATGGGAGTTATTTATAAAGGGATAGAGGATCAAGGTCATTTCATTGGAGTGGGATGAGTGAAATGGTGGGAGTGAACTCCTTTTATATTTCAAAATTAAGTGTCTTTCTTCATAAAAATAGAGCTAGGAAAGGTGAAAGAATTGAATCAAATGGGTGTAATGTTTTTTTTGGTAAGTCAAATGAATTTGGATTTTAAATTTTAGGAGAAATAAGTGGGTATTTCTATATTACATTAAAAGTATTTCTAAAATAAGTATGTGACCATTAAATTATTAATTATTTTAGGCTTCTTATTTTCCCATTTTAACCTTATTGATATTTATTAATAAATTTCCAACATAATTATTTTATATCTAAAAATATAATATTACCCTTATTATAAAATTTAAACGTGATAAATCTGAATTTTGGATCCATATAACCTATATAAAATTTTTTATTAGAGAAAATTATGTTTTAATTTAAAAATATGATATAGTAAAACCTATATATAAAATTCATTTTATAAATTAGGTACTTTTCATTCTTTTTTCATATTAATTATTAATTTAATAAGCGATCATATATAATTTATGATTTTAATAAATATATAATATTCATATTTAAAATTATAATAATCTAATTTATTTAGATAAAAATTGTATCACTCTTATAAAATTAATTCCTTGAAAAAACCATTTTTCCTTTACCATGGTAATTAATATTAACTGTTAGTCATTTATTTCAAATGAATAAAAATAAAATAGTAATAGTTGCAAAATTATTTACTAATTATTATTATTATAAATAACCATTTTCAATATAATTAATTTATGTATGGAAAATTAATTTTAACATTTCATTTCATAAAAAATTGCGCTTTAGAAAAATATTAAAAAACTACCTTAACCTAATATCACATTGATTAATTCAAAAATGAAGATATTATTTTCAAAATTTCATTTACAAATTTATAAATTAACCTATTAGTTATAATTATGAATAAGTTACATTTTGAGTGTTCTTTTCATGATATTATTGGATATAGTGTTCAGGTATTACAATAGGGTTTGAAGTATTATAGTGATACAAGAGGAGTGATAGAATTATCATCAATGAATATTATTAAAGATATGGTAATTAAAATTTATATTAATCAAAAATTGTATGTTCATGATATTTTCTTTGGATATTTTCATTTTTTCATATAGTACTTTGTATTTAGCCATTGATTAGTTGATAAAAAAATTTGGCATCGACTCATCTATTCTATTTTACCCTATAACCATATCTTTGTATAAGATATGAATAAAATAAAATATGTAATATGGTTTATCAATTTCATTCATTTGATTTAAATTATTCTTATTTATTTTTTATTTTTTATCCTAGAAATCAAGACATTGTGTATTTTCTTCAAATAAAAAGTATTTCATTATTAGTTTCACATCATGTACATCAAGGTATTTCTATTGGTACACAACATGTACAATAATTTTTTATCTTATGGTCATAAACACCATAAAGACTACATGATTTTACAATGTGGGACAATATTTCATTTATTTGATGAAATTTCTGGTCGAGTTATCTTCTATTTAGTATATGGAAAATGATGTAGAATTCATATGATGCATTAATTTCTTATGATTGTATTTTAAAATTATTATGCTTCTAGAAGTTTATTGGTTCTAGACTAAGAGTTGTAAATTATATCTTTGAATTAATCAAATTTATATAACAATAATTTATTAGAATCATAATTTGTCTCACATACCTGTAGTTGTGATTACCTTGAGATAATTAATTAATTTATTTAGTTATTTATTAATTGAAGTAAATTTATTTTAATTATATTGATTTGAAAGTAGTGTTCATGATTTTTAATATGGTTATCATGGCATGTTTTGAATGTCCATGATCTTTGAATATCCTATGTATGTGTAGGATTATTTAATTTATTTTATTTTTTTATTAAGTGGTTTATTATGTGATAATTTTTGTCAAATTGAATGTGATGGTCAATGAATCATATCTCCCACATTTATTCTATATCATCCTTTGTGTTAATGGATTGATTAACATAACCCTACAAATATATCACCACTTATATCAATTTTAGTTTATATTTATAAAGAATTGATTTACCCAAAAAAGTAAGAAATTTATGTCCCAAGCCTTGAGAAATCATAACAAGGAGATACATAACAGAATTGAGAAATACTGTAAATTAATCTATGTAAAGGCTCAAAATTTTATTTTCACTTGGTTGAAAATTTGTTTATCATTGTTCAATAATCCCATCATTAGATAAAAAATCATGATCATTTTGAATTAATATTATATTTTATCTATTCTTGTTTATTTAATTATTTTTGTTATAAATTGTACTTTTATATGACTAAACACAATCACATATTTTTAATGAATTATCAATAATGATTAAATATTTTAAAATAAATTAAATTAATGTAATTTATTGAGTATTTTTTTTCTAATTTATGTTTAACATAATGTAACTAACGAATGATAAAATAAGATAAATTATATAGGTAAAATCCATAAACATAAAATATTACAGTAGATATAGTTACATGATATATAATTCATGCATAAGATTAATGTGAATATAAATAATAAATTACATTATATTTACACAAATGTTAAATAAAATGTCTTTACATAAATATTATTCCATAAAATTACTAACCATCACTTGAGTTGAAATACGTTCATAAGGTAAACTACATGAGTGGAAATCATCTAGGTATAATAAATTATATTTGAATTTTAATGAAGAGTATAAGGTGTATTAACTAAGATATCATTAAAGGTAGTGTCCCTAGAAAAAATAATATAACTATGTGGAAAGTGTTGAGGAATTATGTGTTTATGATATTAGGATTTTGGAGTCTACTTATTAAGGATATATAAGTTATTATAGGGAGAATGAAGAACCAACCTTAATACATTTGAATAATTTTAAAACCTCTATTTGGGTTATGTGAATGATAAATATGGATCCTTTTCCATTGAATATCTATGTGGCTGGATATTTAAAATTAAATAGTGAGGGATATTGGGATTTAAAAAAATAGAGGAATAATTAATGAAATAAGATATTATATCATTATTGGTAATCAGGAAAATTTAATAAAACAACTATTTTATTTCATGTAGTTAATTAATGGTATCTTCAGTACATCACTATTGTTACACTTTATTTTGTAGAAAGATATAATCCCAATGTGTGAAAAATTCTAGTAATTTTCTAGGTGCATGTGAATTATACTATACCATGAAAATAATTTTTATATATTGGAACCTCTATTATAGTTAATCTTAATTAGAGGAATGTAAGGAATAGAAAAATTTCTTCTGAGGAGATGTGGATCATGCATTAGATGTCCAACTTTTATTGACATATTCAAATATTAGTGAGATTCAAAATAGTTTGGAAGATATGGATTCTTATAAAATATTTCCTAATATTCTTAATCATTATCAGGAGATATAAAAAAAAGATTGCTGTGAAATATTCAAATAAATTTTTACATGGAAATTATTATAATTAGTCCTTATATCACCTCATTTATTCATCATTATTGATTAAATCAAGATCCTATGAATTTTAAAATTCAACATTCATAATGAATTATCCATAGATATCATACTCTAGTCACTTATTATAGGATTTCAATGTTTTATTATTGATTTCAACTTGAATAATTTATATAATTCATTCATGGATCAAAAAAATTAATTTTTTATGAAAATAAATACAAAAAGATATATAAGTTTTTTTCATATATTTTAATAAATGGAATTGAAAGTTTTGTACGATAAATACTAATACAAAATTATATTTTTATTGCTATTCAAAGAAGATAAATATCAAATGGGGTAAAATATATGGAAGACGTATGTTTTAATTTTGGAAATATTGTTCCATGGAAGAAGAAATGTATCATAGGAATGAAGAGACTTGATGGATCTAGTATATTTATTATCATTTTTAGTATTTCCATTTCATTTAATTGGAAAATATATATAGGGTTTTGATCTCACATTTGTATCCATATTTAGGAACAACGGGGATTCCATGAGATTAATAATGTTTTTGATGTTCTTTGAGCTTCTAATAGAGTGGGACTAGCTGAATTGGTAATTAATACTTGTTTATTTTATTACTGACTGAAATGGTTTCAGTTTCGAGGAACAATAATTATATACTAAGTGTAACAAAAATAATCAGTTATAGGTGTATTTAACACATGAATGGTTTTATTTTCATGTTAAAAAATGTAGGATTATACTATAAAAAGATATCATATGTTGACCTGAATCACTTGAAACCACACCCTCAATACTTATTTTAATCATAGATATAATAGGGTAAATACACTTGATGTATTTATGGGTGAGAGGATAATTTATAATACTTGGGAATACAAGTGAATGGATGTTAATTAGATCACCGATGAATTTTTTAATGAAATAATTCTATAAATTTGTAGCCCTCAAAATATCCCAATGAATCATAGATATGATTATCCTATCATAAGTCATCATATTATTAAATAATTTTTACTTAATAGATATCAAAAACATAGAAAACTAGTCGAAATTAAAACCACTATGAAATTTAAAACATGTTTATTTAGTCATTTAATCATATAATAGACATAAAATCATTAATACTATTGGCTTTATTGAAATGAAATGTAAAAATTTCAAATATATAGAAATTTTTTTATAAAAAATTATTTCTTTAAATAAGTGATATAAATAATTAGTATCATCCATTCCAAGGTAACATATTGAGTCAATATAAAAACCTAAGGTAAAAATTCTTCAGTAATTATAATTATTTTATTTCATATTCGTATAATGTAAGGTGATGAGTGCTAGTTGTTTATATTTATAATGGAGACCAGGATTCTATTACATGGATATAACATCTATTTGGATGAATATTAATTAAATTATATAAACTCATTCCTAGGGACTATAATTTTTTTCCCTTTTAAAACATGGAAGATGATCATATTAATTCCTAAATGATCTCCAATGAAAATCATTAAGATGTTCCCATTAAGTACTCTCCATAGATGAACCCTACATAAAAAATTCTTAAGAACTTGGGGAATGGTCATGTAAGAAGGGGTGAGATCAAATGCTCAGTATGGGTAATCAAGGGAGATATATAAGAATAGAATTAGTATAAGGGTATGATTACATGATTATAACATTTAGAAATAATACCATGCATATCAAAGATCAAAACATGAGTTAGGGAATAAATATTAGAATTTCATATGACATGAATCAAGAGAGAATCAAATAACCTGATCAATGAGATAATAACATTTTAATAATAAATCAAATTATTTACATACACATAAGCATATAAAATCTTACTTCAAGGATACCCACCAAAGAAATTAGTACATATAAGGCTTGGTCTTACCACACATGTAATTGCTTTGGGCATAGGATGTTCACCATTGTACCCTTTTTCAGTCTTGGGTTAACAACCTATGTATGTTTATTTTTGGGCTTCGTCAAACCACCCTTATAATGTCACTTTCATGTTTGGCATAACCACCCATGTACCCTCCTTTTCAGGTTGGTCTAATCATATGATTACCTACTAATCTCATAAAATATGTATAATTACCCAATAGATTGGAGAGAGACACAGGTTCCACCCACCACAAAAATAAAATCATACGTCAATTTTAAAAAATATCATAAAAATTCATCACATCATTACCCATGAAAATAAATGGTCTTTGTTAACATTTTATTATACTATGAACTGTGGAAAATAAACGAGTTTCATAATCAGCGTAGCATAACACATTGAAAATCATTTGGATTTCAAAATTTTTTTATCATCGAATAAACCATTAAATTAAAATATGATTCATAAAACATCATGTTTTCATAAATATAAACAATTCATATAAAAAATAGTATCCTTTGATCATATACCCTATAAGGCATTTGAAACATCAATAGATGACATCTTAAATCAAAAAATATTTTGATCTATCAGATAAAATATTTTTTTAGTAAAGTAAATTTTATTTAAAAATAATTTTTAAAACATATTACGTTTTTCTAAAATAATCTTGAATGATAATAAACATAAAATATTATAGAATAGTATATTAAAAAAAAATAAATACATTTCTTGATGAAAATACACGTTCCTTTATATAGAACACTTTTTAAAACTTATAATATTTTGAAAACATTTTTCTCTAAAAAACCAAAAAATTATAATGTAATATTCAAAAAAATAATTTGCATGAATAATGTATGTTTCCCTCATTTGGTACATGTTAAAATAATAACCACATCAAAATTTTCAATAAAATAAAATTGGGAATAGTTTCTAATAAGACTTAAAAAGTTTTTTCAATTTTTTTTTCAAAATATACATCCATGGGAAAATTAAATTTAAAAATCAAAGTAGTGTAATAAAACATTTTTTGAAAACATGGTTTTCGAAGAAAGAGGATTCCCAAGAAAAGAGATAAATAAAGGCAGCTTTTCTAAAAAATATTTTCTCATTTATTTTAAGTAAAAAATATGCGGAAATAAAGATATTACATGAAAATTTAATGAATAAATAGTGGATAATTTTTTTTTGTTTCATTATATATGGATCCTAATAATTTATCATCATAAACATAATCATAATCAATCCCAAAAAACATTGATCATCTTACAAAAAATCATTAACACTTTGGAATCTTTTGAAATGATAGAAATTTAAGGAATATCATTAGTTAAAACTTAAAATATCATGATGATAAATATTTTCAGGATATTACTTTTTAAAGGGTTTGTATATACACCATATCCAAGAAAATAAGTGAATATTATTACTGTATGTCTCAAGGAAGGTAAATTGAGATAAACATCCCTTAACGATTTGTTTTTTAACCACAAACACGATTAAAGGGATATCATATAATGATATGTTAATAATAATAATTATATATTGAAGCATCATAAAATATTTTCATGTATATAATATACACCACATTAAAAAACATTTTCTGATTGAAGCATGTTTCTCACAGAAAAATAAAAGTGAGACAGAAATCCATTAGTGATTTTGTTATCTTTTTAATGGTAATACTCCATAAATAATACAATAAAATAAAACTATAAATATCATTAAATTAATAGAATACAAAATATAACATGTAAAATTTTATTTATATACACATTATAAAAGAAATTTTTGTTGAATTTTCATAATTTTCCAAAAAATATAAGAGATGCAATAATTCTCTTACCATAAGACTTAACTTCCATCATACAAATTAAAAATTCATTTATAATAAATTTAATTTTATTATAAATATATTAAATAACAAAATTAAAATATATTGTACCATATATTATTTTATTATGGGGTTTATTATCTCTTTATTTACAATCCCATGACAATTTCATGTTTTTGGTAGTAACTACATTATTTTTCAAGTATGTTTTAACTTGTTATTTCATCGTCCTCTTATATAGAAAATTTTATAATATAATAAAAAAAGTTAATCCATGATATAAATATAGTATATATTCATTATATATTTATTTATTGTATTCCATGAAAATTAATTTCATAAATGAAATGCATCATTCATAGAGACGGTTGGTCATGCGTATACATGAACAATGTTTTTATTTTCATGTCACATTGAATGTAATAAAGGTAAGTGATATATATTATCATTATTGAATATTTATTTATTCATATACATCACGTATTTTCCTTAAAACCTATCGTTAATACCTTACATGTATAGAATGAATGAATCTCATTATTTTGTGAGGTGATAGTATGGCGTACTGAAGAATGATGTTATCACATTCACACAAAAAGTAAAATATGATGTTCTGTGTTATTTAACAACTAGAGAATCAAAATAAAATATTAAATATAATATAAATCATATATAAACAACAAATACATCATTATATTCATCCTAGATTGGTGGTATTGGAGAAATTAATGACATCGATTTGTTCGGAGGTAGCCTGTTGTAGTCACGAATGATGATTTCGTAACCCATTTTGTGGAAGAGTATATGGTTTAACGTCATTAACCTAGAATAAAAACATTGAAATATATGTGAGATACTGATTTTGTTATATAATAATTGTATTATATTAATATAATGATGTGGTGAAGCATATAAAACAAGAATGCTCATTAATGAGCGTTATATCTTCTTCAGGTATCCTCCTTGGGTTTTCCCTATAAGACTTCCTGGGATGGATTTATATCAAAAAATGGATTCTAGGTTGAGAGAATATGGAATTTATCATGTTTGAATAATATTATTAATATATCATTGTCTATTTATAACTATGTATCATGTGTAACACATGCCAACACAGAATTGATTGTGGGACAAGTGTAACTTTGGGTTTTTTAAGAAAATATCCAATATTTGTGTCATGTGACACGTATAATATCGAAAATATTAAATATATTTTAAAATATATATATTTCTAAAAATATTATGGTGTTACATAGATTTTAGAACATCTTCATCTAATATAGAACCTATTCATGCATGATATATTTCATTATTTAAGAAGATTTAGTATTGCCCTTCACATGAAATGGTATCTACCAATGATCTACATCTATATCATTTCATGTTTTTAATAATATATTTTGGAATGATAATATTCATATAAAATATTTATTAAAAAACATCTAAAAAAATATAAATGTGTCTGTTGGATAAAAAAAGTGTCCACTATGGTAGGATCTACTAATTTCTTATTACATCCATTCTGGTGATATTTCCAATTAATAAACAGTTTTTTTATTCAAAATATTTCCAATTTACACCACTATAATACAAGACATGCTAAGGTTGTTTTTTAATAATAATATACTCAATTTCATCTACAAATGAATATGGTTTTTAAATTTCTATGGGGATTTCATAACTGCATAGTAGTTTAAAAAAATAATTTTATACCAAATACATATTAAACAAATAAACATGATTAGAACTAAATCCATCCATATTACTTATCCTACTACACATATTATAAGAAATAATGACGAAATTATTTTCATGGGTAAATTAGTCTAAATAATGATAATGATTATAGTTTCCCACATTTTGAGATGTTATCAATTCTATTAGAAGATAGTTAAAGCATACACAATTTTATATGTCACAAATTAATTGATAAGTAAGATTCTACCTGTCAGTGAAATGGACTTTCCTTTCCAATTAGTGTGAATATTAAAGACCTATGATACAATTTCACTTATGTAAAATGGTTTGATCTTTCCATAAAATCATTGAATTCCATGATAATTAAATAACAAGGTACCTTATTTAACTCACATGCCTTGAAATGTATGATTGTAACTAATATTGGATAAATCATTTCCAAATATGGCAAATGATTTACTCCTATTATTGGGTTTTATAGTGTTTAACTCCTCATGGTTGGAGATATACTAAATTTACCTAATATATATTTCATAAGTGTATAAATTATTTTTAGTAATGTACATGTTATGTTATTCTAGGATAGATCAAACGAATCCATTACTTTTATACGTGATAATACAAGTACTAAGATAGTCCTAAATGATGAAAAAAATAAAAGAGGAACGGTTGTCACACTTTCTAACTCTAGTAGTGATATTAAAATTTCCATGATGTATAACATTAACCAACACAAATATACTTGATATGTTAAAAAGTAAATAAAATATATTAGTGAATCGATGAGATAATCTATATCCTTGGACGATTTTGAAAAAGAATTCACATATAATAGTATCATAATATATATTAATATCAACAATTAAGGTCACATTAGCATTCATTTATTTATTATAATGGATTTTGATACCCTAAAATTATTTTTATAAGAAATATTTAATTTATCTACCTTGAACGAAACAAAACTGGTTAGTTGATAAAATTTCAAATATAAAAAGGAGGAGCCTTAATGTCATCACCACAATATTTATTTTATGGTTTTTTCCCAATAAAAATAATCCAACAATGATTTAATTATAAATATGGTGTAATTTTTTAATAATAGTAATTAACAAATAGTCATCATATATTATGAATATATTATAGTGTTAAAAAATATCTATCAAAATTTTACAATTTAATGTCAAATATTTCCTTAAATTTTTTGAAAAATACATTAGAAAACCCATAAAGAATAGAAATTATATATCTGTTAAAAGAGAATGTTGTGGATATAACCTATTACGTATTTGGGGTGCTAACTAGTAAATAATTCTTAAAACAAGAGACCATTTCGAAAATCACATCATGAATGTGAAAATTAACATCAAGTGGGTCATTGAACCAATATGTAGGTTAATTATCCATAATAGATAAAATTTCATTATAAAAATATTAATTAGAACCATTTATACAAAATAAAGGATATGAAATTTGTGACTTTACTCTCCATATGAATGAGATAAAATATTTTAGGGTTGATATTACCTTCCTCTAACCATCTCAGGTAGTTATGTTCTTTATTATGATTAGCTTTTATATAGATAAACACCTCTAGTTTTCATTTATAGTGAATATATATATCCAAAGGGACATCATATTAAATTCCCATGTTTTGAATCTACTAAATAGATTATTTTCAACTTTAAATATCAATATACACGTTAAAAAACTTATTCATGCCTTACAATTTATGTACTTGTTTGATCCTTTTGATCATGGCCTTTGGCAATTCGAATGAGTTCCCCATGTTAATATTATTTAATTCCTAAAACAAAATATCCATATAGTACTACATTTATATAGAAATGATTTTAGTCTATAAGTTCAATGAAAACTCCTTATTGAATTACATAGATTAACAAAATTATAGTTATAACCTAAATTTTACAAGATAACATTAAAGAATTAAATAATGGAAAATGAATTATCAGCATTCATATAGTAAAATTCATTGTAAATATAATTTGATTTCATATAACTAACATTATTCCATGACTATTCAATGATATATCTCATGAACATAAAATTATAGAGCTGATTAAAATAAATAAATCCATGAAATTTTGTAGTAGTTTTATTGATGAACAGAATATCTACCATCATACAGTGACACAAAATTGAGTTAATCACTTAGAACATCAATATAGTAAAAAAATTGGAATATAAGTATTTATATATTATTCCATTATTTTTTATATGATTATAAGGATTATTAATATGTATCAAAATTATATACAATGCGATTAATTGAGAACTAATGAATATAACATGTCAATTAAACTGTTTTTATAATATAACCTGATTGGTTTTCATAACAGAATCATTGTAATTAAAAGATACTAGATGGTATCTCAATTTAACACAAATGATAAGTTAAATGGAATTAATGTAGTCCATTTATTCATATAACCCAATCAATATTGACGTCTCGTGTCTATAAGAATACATATTGGTTGATTAATTTTTATTGTTATTTAGCCCCCATCAATTCTGAAAAAAAACTATTCATCTAGATGTGGGACTAAACCTCATTTTGGGATATTAGTTTTCCTCTTGATTTGCATGTTTTTTATTCTTAAATTTATAATCTTTTTTTTGTAATTTTAAATTTTACTTCATTAATTTCAATAATAATTTTCATTTTATTATCCTCCTCATCCACCTTATCTATTCAAATTCAAGGATGTTCATATTGAGGATCAACACATCTTATAAATTAATTTTTTAAATTGAAGACATTTAAATGATATTTTTAACTATATTTATGCATATTACTTAAATATTTCCCAATTTGAATATAGGTGATACCCTGATAATAAATCATCTCATAGGGATTCCCTGATTAAAGCGACCTATTAGGATCATCATCTTAACTCAAGCCTTAGGGGTGACCTTGATAGAAATTAGTCATTTGGGAGCTATATTATGTGATTTTGTGTACATATATTCCTTTTAAATAGTCTCCACATTAGGGATAAGTGCATTATGAATAATTTGAAAGTCTCGATATAAAAAAATTATTTTCGTGAAAAAATTAAAAATATGCCCTTATATTTCAACGTCTTTATAGTTAGGATTATTGATTTTCCCTTTTCTATTGGTAATAAAATTATTAATACTATTATGTTTTTCATCATGACACTAAAGAAATAAATTGCTCTTTTTAGAATCATAATATTTTACATTATATAATCAATTAAAATATGTCTCATATCTTTGTAGACTACAAGAAAATTATGTCGCCTCTTATAATGAATGTTAATATTAACATTACCATAATTAGTTTTTAAAAAACACTTCATACAAGGTTAAGAAGAGACCAATTTGCATCATTACTCTAGAAACATAACCATAATATTCCTTCTAATCTCTTTTTTTCTTATTGTTGACCTCACCTGTTTTGATAATCTCAATCATGTATTCATATGTGTCGAAAATCCCAATTATGTTTTCATTCTATATGATATTTTTAAGTATCATTGATCTATACTTTAATTCTTTCAAATCTATGATCAAACCAATAATAATCTTTAAAATAGTCTTTGAAATATGTTAATCCTCATTTATCCATGTTTATACAAGTTATAAATTGATTCTAACACAATCGGATGTGTTCTGCATAAAACAGATAAGTAATCTGTCTATAGCTACTGATAAAGAGCTACCGGTAACCAGAGCTACCGATAGACTTAACACAGAGCTACCGATAGACTTAACACATAGCTACCGATGTGCTTATAAATGTAATCTACTGACTTAGAGACAGCTACCGATACAAACATAGAGCTACCGGTGTAAGTATAAGTAGCTACCGATGGAATAAGAGTCACCGATGGACGAAGCTACTGATAGACTCATAGCTACCGATACCAACGCATGGAGCTACCGATGCATGTACCTACCGATGTTCAAGATACCGATGTTCAAGCTACTGATGTCCAAGCTACCGATGCTGATCACCTACCGATCCATCAGACTCACCGATCCATCAGACGCACCGATCCATCAGACTCACCGATCCATCAGACGCACCGATCCAAGGACTCACCGATGCAAATGACTCACCGATCAGATGACAGACCGATGCTGATCTATCTGAGTCACCGATCTTTACTCTAATGCTGATGACCTACCGATCACTTGAACAGTCATAAACAACTGTTTGAATTTCTTTATCTTTATCTTTATTTAATCTAACCAACGGTCATATTAGGTATATTTTAATGCTCTGTCAGATTATTAATAAAGGTTTTCGGATGTCAGGAAACCGTACCTCGTACCTGCAAAAAGGAAACCTTTTCTGTCCTACGGAGCACGTGATATAAATACAAGAAGACTTTGCTGAAGAGAAGAGTGAGACAACACACACAGAGACAAGGAAGACATACGACATACTCAAGAAAATCTCTGTGCATACAAGAATAACCAAGCAAGACAGAATCACATATACAATCAAGCATACTCAAGAAGAGTTCTGTGCATTCAAAAGAATATCGAAGAGCTTCATCGACTACATCTCACTACCTACGAACCTGGAGCATACGACACTCTGTTTATCAAACAGAAACGAGAAGAGGACTCAAACTCACTTCTAGTCGAATCCAAAGGAGTCCAGAGCTACACTGAAATCACCAGAACCACTTCTAAACTCTACAACTCTTGTTCTGTGATTTATTATTACTCTTTTCGAGCAGTGTGTGTTATCTGCTGTATTAAACACACACACTGACTCCTGTACTTTTACTGGAGGATCTGTAAATCCTCAGCAAACCTTTTACACTTCATTTCCCACTGTGGATAGTGGTAGAGGTCTTGTGACCTAGACAGCTAGCTGCTGTTGTTTGTTTTCCCACGTAAAACTGTGGTAGAGGTCTTGCGACCTGGACAGTGTGTTCACTGTTGTTAACCCCGATCCAGGGTGTGGATCATTTTTATATAAACTTTTGAGAGGACTAATCTCGGCTTGAGATTGAACCTCTTGGTTAATTCTCTGTGTTAGTACCTACATACTTTATCCATATTATACATATTTATTTCATATTCCGCTGCTATTATTTTGAAATATAATTTATCTTCAAAGCTACTTTGATAATTAAATTCTCAAGTGTTTATATTTATTATAAATCAGTAAGTTAGTTTCAAAAGTTAATTTAATCATAATATTAAGTTAACTGAGAACTAATCAATCTTTGAGAAACTAATTGAACCTTTATAATCTATATAAATTCACTACAGTTTAATTTGTTTTTGAAATTGGGGGATTTTAATAGAATTTGTTTTTAACAGAAATTTTAATTGGTACTCAATTCACCCCCCTCTTGAGTAAACCACTCCAACCAACACTTGGTATCAGAGGTTGAAAATACTTTCTAAAAGTACTCTTCTTTTGAAATGTGATTTTAGTTGTATTTTAAAGTTCTTAAAATTTCTGTTATATCTAAATTTTTATCTCTTTAAAATTTTCTCATCATGGACAATAGACTTGAGGGTGCTGCTACTAACCGGCCACCTTTCTTTAATGGAACTAATTATGCTCAGTGGGAACTGAAAATGAAAATTCATTTAGAAAGCATAGGTTTTGATATTTGGACTGCTATTGAATCAGAATACAAAATTCCTACTACTGCTAGATCTACTTGGGATGAACCTACAAAGACTACTTACAATAACAATTGTAAAGCTATGAATGCTCTATACTGTGCTCTAGGAGATGAAGAATTTAATAGAATTTCTGCATGTAAAACTGCATATGAAATTTGGGATACCTTAGCTGTTTCTCATGAAGGAACAACTAATGCTAAGGAGATGAGATTGAATACCTATACTATTAAGTATGATAATTTTATGATGAAGCCTGATGAACCCATTTCTGATATGTATCTCAGGTTCAATGAAATTTTCAACACAATGACTTCTCTGGGAAAGGATGTTCCAGCAAAGGAGCAAATCATTAGAATTTTGAGATGTCTACCTGAAAGATGGAGAGGAACCTCTGTCTCCATTAGAGAATCCTGTGACATTGGAACACTGCCTGTCAAGGAATTAATTGGTAAGCTGATGATGTATGAAGAAGAGCTTAAAGTAAATAAAGAAGAAGATGATGAACCTAAAAGGAAGTCTATTGCCTTCAAGACTACAACCTCAAAGAATAAGGATAAGGAAAAGCCTCAAGCTATCAATGAAAGTTCAAGAAGTGAGGAAAGTGAGAATGATTCTAACAGTGATGCTGAGATGGCTCAAATAGCCAGGAGATTCAAAAAGTTTTATAGGAAAAAGAAATTCTTTAGGAAACCAAATTACAAGGGAAAGTATGACCAATAAGGCAAATGGAAAAAGGATTGGAAGAAGGCTGATAGAACTGATGAAGTTGTCTGTTATGAATGCAAAAGAAAAGGACACATAAAAACAGACTGTCCAAAGCAGAAGTATAAAAATAAATATGAATATAAGGACAATAAGTTTAAGAAAGCCATGAAGGCTACTTGGAGTGCTTCAGAAGACAGCACAAGTGAAGCTGAATCTTCAGACTCTGAAAGGAATCGAGCCAACATGTGCTTTATGACAAACACTTCTGAGGAGACCTGCCTGAAGAGCTGTCACAAGAAGATATGGTACTTAGACAGTGGATGTTCAAGACATATGTCAGGAGACTTCTATTGTTTTAAGAGTTTAGTAAAAGTTGATGGAGGCGTTGTCACTTTTGGTGATAATTCAAAAGGAAAAATCATCGGCTTAGGCCAGATTTGTAACACTGACTCAGTATTAATTTCTAAAGTTTTATTTGTCGATGGACTTAAATATAACATGTTAAGAATTTCTCAGTTGTGTGATGATGGTTTTTATGTAAAATTTAAAAATGATTCTTGCGGTGTTTTTAACTCTAAAAATGTTTTAGTATTTTATGCTTTAAGAAATGAAAATGTTTATGCTGTTGATTTAGATTCTTTAGCTAAACAGAACATTCCTTGCTTAAATGCGTTTCATAAAGAGTCTTGTCTTTGGCACAGAAGATTAGGACACTGCAATGTACACTCACTTAGAAAACTTTCTAGGAAGAACTTAGTTAGAGACTTACCCAAACTTGAATTTCCAGCAGACAAAGTTTGTAATCCCTGTCAAAAGGGAAAGCAACATAAAGTTTCTTTTAAATCAAAGAAAGAAGTCTCAACTTCTCAACCACTTGAGTTGGTTCACATGGATTTGTTTGGACCATCAAGAGTTTCTAGTCTAAATGGGAAGCACTATGTCTATGTTCTCGTAGATGATTTTTCTAGATATACTTGGGTATACTTTCTAGCTCACAAAAGTGAAGCTTGTTCTTACTTTATTAAATATTCCAAGTCTGTAGAGAACCTTAGTGGACTTAAGATTAAAACCTTGAGGAGTGATCATGGTCGTGAGTTTGAAAATCAAGATTTTGAATCTTATTACTCACTCAATGGCTATTCTCATAACTTTTCTGCCCCTAGGACACCCCAACAGAATGGTGTAGTAGAAAGAAGGAATAGAACCCTGCAAGAAATAGCTAGAACCATGCTCAATGAATATGACCTACCTATTTACTTTTGGGCTGAAGCTGTTAATACAGCTTGTTATGTCATTAATAGAGTCTTAATTAGACCTGTTCTTAAGAGGACCCCTTATGAGTTGTGGAACCATAGGAAACCCAAGGTTAACTACTTCAAGGTTTTTGGCTGAAAAGTCTTCATTCTCAATACTAGAGACAATCTTGACAAATTTGCATCCAAGAGTGATGAAGGAATTTTCCTAGGTTAATCTATCTCTAGTAAAGCCTATAGAGTTTTCAATAAAAGAACCAAATGCGTGGAAGAATCTGTTCACATCAAATTTGATGAAACTGATCCACATGAACCTAAAATCTCTCTTGAAGATGATCTCTCTGGTTTGAATCTCAATGATAAATACAATGGACCTATAGTTAAAACATCCAGCTCTGGAAATTCTTTATAACCTGCTTCTGTTGAACCTCAATCTGTAGATGAATCTGAAATTTCTATCCCTATCTTTTCAAGACCATCTAGGACTCTAAAGAACCATACTTTAGATGATGTTGTAGGAAATCTAGATAGAGGAACATAGACTAGAGCTTCTCTATGAAATCAGGTTGAACATCAAGCTTTTCTTTCACAGTCAGAACCTAAAAATATCAATGATGCTATCAATGATGAGTTTTGGGTAATGGCTATGCAAGAAGAATTAAATCAGTTTGAAAGAAACAAAGTCTGGGAATTAGTTGACAGACCTAAGGACACTTTGACAATAGGAACAAAATGGGTTTTTAGAAATAAAGTAGATGAATCTGGAAATATAGTTAGAAACAAAGCTAGACTAGTTGCACAAGGATATAGTCAAGAAGAAGGTATAGACTATGAGGAGACTTTTGCACCTGTAGCTAGACTAGAAGCCATTAGGATCTTACTTGCATATGATGCACATCTGGATTTCAAGTTATATCAAATGGATGTCAAAAGTGCTTTTCTAAATGGTTTTATAATTGAAGATGTTTTTGTAGAACAACCACCTGGATTTACTAACCCCCATTTTCCAAATCAAGTTTTTAAACTTTCTAAAGCTTTGTATGGTTTGAAACAAGCTCCAAGAGCTTGGTATGATAGACTTAGCAATTTCCTTATTTCAAAAGGATTTACTAAAGGGATTGCTGATCCAACTCTTTTTATAAAAAGGATTTCTAAAGATGTTTTAGTTGTACAAATATATGTTGATGATATTATTTTTGGATCTTCTAAACACTCTTTATGTACTGATTTTTCAAAAAGTATGCAAAATGAATTTGAAATGAGCTTAATGGGAGAGCTTAAGTACTTTCTTGGATTTCAAGTATTTCAAAATGAAAATGGTATTATTTTGAATCAATGTAAATATACAAAGTATCTTTTAAAACGTTTTGGTCTGGATAGTATCAAGGAAAGTGAAACTCCTATGAGTACTCCCTGTAAATTGGATGCAGATGAAACTGGGAAACCAGTTGATCAAACAAATTACAGAGGTATGATTGGTAGTTTACTTTATCTTACTGTTAGTCGACCTGATATTATGTTTAGTGTGTGTATGTGTGCTAGATTTCAAGCTAATCCAAAAGAATCTCATTTGCTTGCTGTTAAAAGAATTTTTAAATATCTCAAACACACGGTTAACTTAGGTTTGTTTTACCCAAAAGGACAATCATTTGAGTTAATGAGTTATTCAGATGCTGACTTTGCTGGTTGTATGTTAGATAGAAAAATCACATCAGGAACATGTCATTTGCTTGGAAAATCCTTAGTTTCTTGGTGTAGTAAGAAACATAACTCAGTTGCATTATCTACTGCCGAAGCAGAATATATAGCTGCTGGTAGTTGCTGTGCACAAATTCTGTGGATGAAACACACTCTTTTGGACTATGGATATTTTTTTAAACATGTTTCAATCAACTGTGATAACACCAGTGCAATAAACATCTCTAAGAATCATGTATCTCACTCTAGAACCAAACACATAGATATAAGACACCATTTCCTAAGAGATCACTATAAAAAAGGTGTTATTTCTCTTGAATTTATTGGCACTGAACATCAATTGGATGATATTTTCACTAAACCTCTATGTTCGGATAGGCTAAGTTACATAAGACACGAATTGGGAATGTTTAATTACAACCGGTGTGAAAATTCTCACTAATGTGAAAATTCTCACCGACGTGAAATTCTCACTAATGTGAAAATTCTCACCGACGTGAATTTCTCACCGATGTGAAAATTATCACCGATGTGGAAATTCTCACCGATGTGAAGATTCTCATCGATGTGGAAATTCTCACCGATGTATAATTCTCACCGATTTGTTTTTCTCACCGATGATTAACTCACACCCATGCAATGTTTTTAAAACATCTATCTGCCGCCAAGAATACGAATCGTTTTATATTATTTTTATTACTCTATTTCAGTCGTTTATTTGGAATTCCTAAATGATAAAACTAAGTCTAAGCCACTTCTTACCTCACCGAGCTCAAAATCCCTCACCTTCGAACCTTAGCTCCCAAATCGACAAAGAACCCTAAACCCGGGATGGAAAAAACCAAGCTTCCTATCGTCAGAGATGAAAGAGTAGAACCAAATGCTAAGAAGCAGAAGACACAGCATAAAGCCAGTGTTAGTGAAGTCAGAACTAGATCGGGAAGGCGACCAGTGAATCCTCACTTGCAGAATAGAGACATAGTGATCGAGAAGGAACTGTGCGTGGAATGGCTACTGCCTAGCAAATCGTTAGTACTTGAGATTCTGGAGGACCAGAAATGGGTGGATTGTTTCTCGAATAACAATGGCCCATACTACCCGAAGTTGGTAAAACAGTTCTATGAGTTTGTAACCTTTGAGAAATCTGAAAATGAGAATCGGGTAAGCTCTTTTGTAAATGGAAAAGAGATGTCTTTTTCTTCAGTAGAGTGGGCTGAAAGTTTGAAAGTACCACATGAAGGTGTCTCTGGGTATGTATCAAGAGCAATGCCACCTAGCAGTGACATCTTTGATTATGAAACCGCTTTAAAAGAGCTGACTGGTAATGGAAATCAAATGCAAGTGGTTGCTGCTGAAATGGATGGAGAAAATCGACTGCTTTTCATGTTTGTTCAGCATGTGTTGATACCGAGGCGAGGAGATTTTTCAAATCTGATATATCAAGATATCTATCTTCTTCATTTGCTAAGACATGGTGTGAAGATCAATCTGTGCAGATTGCTAATGCTTCAAATGGAAGACATGATTAGACCAAAGTCAAAGACTAATTCTTTGTTCTTTGCCAAGCTAATTTTAGTGATGATAAAAGTGAAAGGAATAGCTGAGTCTCAGGATGAGACAGTTGTAATCAAGAACAATTTCTGCATCACCTCGACTGTTTGCAAGTACATGAAAATTAACTGGAACCCATGGAAGGGTGAATGGGTCAGTGATGATCAGAAGATTTATGATAGGTTTAATCCTGTGGATCATCCCTCAAGACCAAAGGATGAGAGAGATCCGAGTCTGAGACCTGATGAAGAGGAACCTGTTTATAGTGATGAAACAGAAGAAGAAGAAGAAGAAACTCCTATGGATGTTGGAGGAGATCCAGACTTGCCCCCAAGTCCTGTTGCAAAATTGGTCTATTATAGGAAAGGAAAGGTAGAGGAAATTGTATCTACTCATGAGGAAGACCAGTCTGTACCTCACCAAGAAGAAGAGGAAAAGGAGAATGTATCTGAATTTTCTGCTTCTGGTAGTTTAAGTATGAGCCCTTTGATTGGAAACTCAGCTATGCCTGCTGATGAAGTAGAAAGAGTTACAGAAGAAGCTGTACCTGTATCAGAAAATCTTCAAGATGCTGCACCTGTGGAACTTGTAGTAGAAGATTCTGATGAAGAGAATCCAGCACCAAATGCTGTTGTGATACATGAGAATGCACCCATTGAGGGGGAGCATCAATCTGTTCTTGGAAATGTTACTGTAGCTGTTGAGCTTGGAGACTGGGTAGAAGACCCAGGGTTTATAGTCTGTGGATTGGATTATCCAGATTCAGATAATGAGATGTCTGTGAATAGACCGAAGACCAATTATGATCTTGCTTCTGAGATGTTTCCAGATGATGTGGTCAGATATCATGATCTGAATAATATGAAAGAGGACCTCAAAATCAGTTTTGTTGAAGAAGTGAAGTTAATGGAAACCTCTCTTGCTTTCTCAGTTAATTCAATAATGACTGCTTCTGTAGTTAGTTTGGCCTCAGCAAGAGAATCTGCTGCAGTTGTCCAAAATGTTTTTGTCTCTAAATCTGATCTTGAATCCATGAAGAATGAGCTGATAGAATCATTCAGTGCATCAGTTGCTGAGATGAAGCAAAGCTTCTATGAAGAAATGAAAATGTTAGAGAGATCTTTCGAGCTATCTCTGGCTTGTAATTTATCTTCTTTTATGTCTGAGCTTATGGAAGAAGTGAATGAGTGCCAGACACAGTCTTCTAGGATCGAAGCAGATCTTGAAGCTCTCAAGACATCAGTTGCTATTTTGGATTCTTATATGAGCTCCAAGTCTCAAGCTGACAAGGACCTAGCTTATGTGAAGAGTGTAGTAATCCAGTTTGTCTCGGTGTTTGAAAGTTTCAAAACCTCAGTGAAGGATCATGTTCAATTACAAGACTCTCAAGTTCAAAGCCTAGTCAATGGTTTGTCTAAGAGTTTTAAAGAAACTATTTCTTTCTCTCTTGGCCCTCTCACATCCAAACATTCAGTTGACCTGAATCATGTTCGAGCAATGTTGAAGGAGGAGATTGGTTCTATTTCAACCAGTGGCTCTGTGGACTCATCAAGAATTGAGCCGAGTGGTGCTTTCTACAAGAGATTCTGCCAGAGAAATCATGAAGATTGTTCAAGATTATATGAGAGAAGCCTCTGCCTCTTAGGAATCCATTAAGAGCAAAGTGGACCACTACTTCACCAAAATTTTCACCAAGCATCAACTCGATCATCACTTCAAGCTAATGTTGGAACACATGAAGCTCCCTCCAGTCACTCAAGATTTCAGAGAACAAGTGAGCAAGCTAAGAGAACTGACTCCTGCCTTAGAGAAATTCATGGAGAACAAAGATGATTTCATCTCTGCTATGGAAAGAGGAGGAGGAATTATTATGGATTTTAGAAATCTGCTACTGCCCTTCTTGCATGTTGATGCCAGACCAGTCATTATACCTCCTGCTTTGCCTGCTTCTGCCTCAGCTGCTTCCACAGTCCAGCTGACTCCTGCTCAAGCTATTCGAAGCCTCACACCAATGATCACCCAGAGATCTTCAACCTACAAGCCTGACTCTGTGTCAGTGGCCCAGCCTCCTTTGATCTTTTCTGGGATTCCAAAACCTTCACCTACATCCTCACCACCCGAACCTTCTTCTGATCCCAAAGGAAAATCTCAAGTGGAAGAGGTGGAATGATCCAGTGGCCAAGATTTTTTGATAGGAATTCATTTGTAATCTATTTTTGTACTTTTTGACTACTCTAATACAGAAGAACTCCTTTTACTTCTCATGTTTTATTTGTCTCCTATATATATATGCTTTCCCACTTTTTGATTATCACAAAGGGGGAGAATAATAAGGAGAATAAGGGGGAGACCAAAATGAGAGAATAAGGGGGAGAACAAAGAGAATGAAAAATATTTTCAATGGAGAAAAATAAGGAATAAGGGGAGACACTTTACCCTTCTTTTCATTTTTCCCTCTGATAACTTATGTCTATATCATACTATTTCTATTATCTCTGATGCTATTTTCAATAAGAAAATTGAACTCAATATTATACTCTTTACCATCATATTTTCACTATGTTAAATGCCCATATCATAAATTGTGATTATCAAAAAGGGGGAGATTGTTGACCTCACCTGTTTTGATAATCTCAATCATGTATTCATATGTGTCGAAAGTCCCAATTATGTTTTCATTCTATATGATATTTTTATGTATCATTGATCTATACTTTAATTCTTTCAAATCTATGATCAAACCAATAATAATCTTTAAAATAGTCTTTGAAATATGTTAATCCTCATTTATCCATGTTTATACAAGTTATAAATTGATTCTAACACAATCGGATGTGTTCTGCATAAAACAGATAAGTAATCTGTCTATAGCTACTGATAAAGAGCTACCGGTAACCAGAGCTACCGATAGACTTAACACAGAGCTACCGATAGACTTAACACACAGCTACCGATGTTCTTATAAATGTAAGCTACTGACTTACAGACAGCTACCGATACAAACATAGAGCTACCGGTGTAAGTATAAGTAGCTACCGATGGAATAAGAGTCACCGATGGACGAAGCTACTGATAGACTCACAGCTACCGATACCAACGCATGGAGCTACCGATGCATGTACCTACCGATGTTTAAGCTACCGATGTTCAAGCTACCGATGTCCAAGCTACCAATGCTGATCACCTACCGATCCATCAGACTCACCGATCCATCAGACGAACCGATCCATCAGACTCACCGATCCATCAAACGCACCGATCCAAGGACTCACCGATGCAAATGACTCACCGATCAGATGACAGACCGATGCTGATCTATCTGAGTCACCGATCTTTACTCCAATGCTGATGACCTACCAATCACTTGAACAGTCATAAACAACTGTTTGAATTTCTTTATCTTTATCTTTATTTAATCTAACCAACGGTCATATTAGGTATATTTTAATGCTCTGTCAGATTATTAACAAAGGTTGTCGGATGTCAGGAAACCGTACCTCGTACCTGCAAAAAGGAAACCTGTTTTTTCCTACGGAGCATGTGATATAAATACAAGAAGACTTTGCTGAAGAGAAGAGTGAGACAACACACACAGAGACAAGGAAGACATACGACATACTCAAGAAAAGCTCTGTGCATACAAGAAGAACCAAGCAAGACAGAATCACATATACAATCAAGCCTACTCAAGAAGAGTTCTGTGCATTCAAAAGAATATCGAAGAGCTTCATCGACTACATCTCACTACCTACGAACCTGGAGCATACGACACTCTGTTTCTCAAACAGAAACGAGAAGAGGACTCAAACTCACTTCTAGTCGAATCCAAAGGAGTCCAGAGCTACACTGAAATCACCAGAACCACTTCTAAACTCTACAACTCTTGTTCTGTGATTTATTATTACTCTTTTCGAGCAGTGTGTGTTATCTGCTGTATTAAACACACACACTGACTCCTGTACTTTCACTGGAGGATCTGTAAATCCTCAGCAAACCTTTTACACTTCATTTCCCATTGTGGATAGTGGTAGAGGACTTGCGACCTGGACAGCTGGCTGCTGTTGTTTGTTTTCCCACGTAAAACTGTGGTAGAGGTCTTGTGACCTGGACAGTGTGTTCACTGTTGTTAACCCCGATCCAGGGTGTGGATCATTTTTATATAAACTTTTGAGAGGACTAAGTATCGGCTTGAGACTGAACCTCTTGGTTAATTCTCTGTGTTAGTAGCTACATACTTTATCCATACTATACATATTTATTTCATATTCTGCTGCTATTATTTTGAAATATATTTTATCTTCAAAGCTACTTTGATAATTAAATTCGCAAGTGTTTATATTTATTATAAATCAGTAAGTTAGTTTCAAAAGTTAATTTAATCATATGATTAAGTTAACTGAGAACTAATCAATCTTTGAGAAACTAATTGAACCTTTATAAACTATATAAATTCACTATAGTTTAATTTGTTTTTGAAATTGGGGGATTTTAATAGAAATTGTTTTTAAAAGAAATTTTAATTGGTACTCAATTCACCCCCCTCTTGAGTAAACCACTCCGACCAACACTTATTAATCAGGTCCCAAATAGAGATGTAAATTCCCATATTGTTTTTGGAATGCTAAAAACATTAGTTGAGTCCACTAATCATCACCCAGATATTTTCATGTGAAATAATGACCTCTGTACATAAAAATAAAAATTCTTATTAATGTAGGTAAATTATATCATTATATATATATATATATCCCAACCCCCATTACCTAAATTTTTGATCTTTTGATAGACATTAAATATGACGATATCCTCTTCTAAATGCAACCATCCTTTATCATTGAAACCATAGAGCACAAAAATTATTCTAGAAAGATAAAGAAATATTTTGGTCTATTCACTTGAACAAATCATAATCATTTAAACAATTAAATATATATATATCTGAATATGGTAGAAAATAAACTCTCGTATAGCCGTAACATATTCAATATTTACCATCTTGATGATTAACATAAGATTAATATCTTTCACAATATAAAATTATTACATGAATTTCATATCCTTATAATATTTACTTTACATTTTTTCATTAGTTTTTAAATCTACAGCCCAATTGGTGGGCTTATTATAAAAGAAAAAAATATTCTAATGACATGGAATGTTTGGAAAAATTTCTAAAATTATTAAGTTTTAACATAATTTTTAAATATCTTCATCATGATTATCTCCCACCACACTCTATGAACCTCCATCCTCTAATAATACATTAATATTTATTTATTCACATTTTTAAATGGGTAATAATATAAATACTTATTTATATGTTTAGTTACTATAGTATTTTATGGAAGGTTATGTTTGAGTTAAATGACCATATATAAATTATATATAATATATAATATAAATATTCCTGAATTTTGATTTATTATTTATAAATTGGTGTTATAATAAATGCATGTCAATGGATACAATAAAAATATTACTGATTCTTGTTAACATAGTGAATAACTTAGAATAATTAAGAGGACAATGGTCATTGTGAAATTATTTTTAATTCAAGCATACTATATATTATATAAGATATTAATTTCCCACAACTAAATGTGTTGACAAAACTGAGACAAAACATTAAATTTTATCAAGCCCTAGATAGATAATATTCTAACCTACCTTTCTAAACCCCATAAAGAGATAATAAGAAGCATTTTTTATTGATGGTGAATGAAGTATATAAAAAATTATTAACATGATAGATTTAGGAATATAAAAACTTATATTTCAATTTTTTTAATCTTGTGTGGATACTTCAAGAGGAATACTTTTTTAGATAATCCATCACAATGACAATAAGAAAATTATTTGGATGTATCTACTCACTTATATTATGATACATTACCCTCATGTTTATCCTTGGGAAAAACATTACTGAGCAATAAATGTAGTTGAGTATTAAGAGATTTCATAAAATTTATTTGATAAATAAATTAATCTGGTGTAATTTAGTAATCTAAATCATTAAGGTATCCCAAATTGTACCTAAAATGTAAAATCCATCCCTTTGTTGTGACTCAAGAATTTGGGGTTTAACTATGATAGGTGTAATTCGTACTCTTTTTTCAAACACCGGACTAGGATCCATTTTAATTCTTTAAATAATATACCTATTTATTTAAAACCCTAACTCTACAGTTATAAATAGATTCTTTTTCTCCTAAAATACGATTATCCACCATTAATGATTATAGAATACCATAAATACATAATTTGATATCCATTTAATTTTCAATAAGGGATAATGATAGTGATAAAATATAGTGAAAGAATGTCTAAGGATCGATGATCTTCCAACAAGGTGGGTATCTGTTGATTTTAACTACATTATTCTTCATGTGAATTAATTTGTAGTTATTATCATTATTTTTTCAACAGTTATTTTGGTACTACTTTATTTAATTTACTAATTTTTTTTGTAGAATTTAGAAATTTTCATGTTAAATAATGAATAATGGGTGGTCAGTCACTACACAAAAAATTACCCCAATCTCCACTGTAACAACTAGGTCCTGGTGAGAGCACAAACACCCCTCCGTTAACATGGTCATTGGTTATTGTCCTACTAGGAACCACCAGTTGCACCACAAACATGTGTTCCCCACCCTAGGGCCCACCCGTGTACCTGAACAAGTCATCCGACTAATTTTAGTACCAATATTCCCAAACATGTCCTTCTTAGTGTTATTTGTCCTCACAGACACACCCAGCCAAGGAGAATTTCCAAAATGTCACTCATCCTGATCACTACTTCGGGCCAATCTTGCTTTACTAGGGATTTCAAATCAGATAGGCTCGTAAAGAAAAAGGTTTAAATTGTAGACATGAGTGATATCATTTATTCATTTAACCCTTTATCATTTTGAGGTGTTACATCCCCCCCCCCCACTTTAGAGAACAACATATTCATTGTGAGCCCTACATCTCAAACCAATCTGTGAACCGAACATAAGGCTTTGTACCACCTCTAATACCAAATGTAACAACTCGGTCCTAGTTACAACACAAACACCAATCCTTTAACATGGTCGTCAAGTCTTGGCCCACCCGATACCATTAGTTACTTCACAAACATGTGTTCCCCACCATGGGCCCCACCCATGTGCCCGAACGGGTCATATAAATAATTTCATTCCCCACATGACATCACATATCTATTCTAGTTTTCTTTTTCCTCACAGGAACACACCCTAGGAAACATCTGAGAAGGTCACCCATCTTGATCACTACTCCAGGCCAAGCATGCTTGACCATGGAGTTCTAATCAGGTAGGCTACTAAAAAGGATGGTTCACCTATTTACATGAGTCATATAATTTAATCATTTAACCTTTTATCATTACAAGGTGTTACACCCACAATCATAAGACATGCTTCAGGAATTGATATTGTTTTTTAAGACAATATCAATGGCGGTTCACAGTGGTAGTCTGACCACAATCAAATAAGTTACTCTCCCCCTCTATCTCATTTTCTCTCTTTCTCTCAACCATATATCTATTTAAATTTTACAGTAACCAAAGGAAAAGGCAATCCTTCTATAATTGTTGTCGAAAATATGTGATGTAAATTATGAGGCAGCTTAGGTGGTGACTTGAGTCATAGTTTATGTAGTGGGACAAGATTGACATAGTTCATATTTTGGGGTGTCCTATGTGGAATATTATATTGATGGATTGTGTTAGAATACATGGAAAGGAAATATTGTTAATTTGGGGGTCGAACGTAATGGAACATCCCATGATAGTGTCACCAACCATGCTGGAAAATGATGTTAAAATTGGTAGTGGCATGGGTTTTTGGAAAAGGAAAGAAATTTGTTAGGGGATTTCTTATCTATTAAATTAATCGGTATCCATATAACAACAACTCAATAATTGGAAGATAAAACTAGTCAGTTGAGCTCCACTAGTAGGAAAAATTAATATAACTAAACGTATAGTTAAGTGTTGTGGGTCTATCTAGTGAATCACCATATCGAACCATGATGTCACGAGACCATGTTGGTTAAGAACACTTTCTAGACATTACATAGCTGAGTATGATCAAAATTACCATAAATACTCCCCCAAGGTAGCATAAGAGGAATATGATGAAGCCCATTAGAGTAGGTATCCATCACTAAGGGGTTAATCATTCATCCAAGTGGGACATTGACAGTATGGGTTGGGTCGGTACTGACCCAACCCAACTCACACCCCCACCCATGTTAGGATACACCTGATGATATACACGACATTGTTCTTTACTCATAAGATGGTTGGACCCTCCCCTAGTCCATGAAATCCCACAAATACTTATGTCACATGGTGTACCATTGGGTCCACTATACGCCCTGGTATGATCCCCTTAGAAGGTTTCTTACAATGTTTATTTGAGTGTTTTGATATGAAAAGTAAATTTTCTATTATATATAATCTCTAAATAGATCATGTCATTTTTATATTATTCACCATTATTTTAGATATGATATTTCTTTTAGGTATTTCGTTTTTTAGCTCAATAAGAACAATAACTAGGTTTAGGTATTAATTTGATATAGGAATATGGTTTGGTACTACTATAGATATGTACTTCATAAATTGGGTGGTTCCCTAAAAAAATTATAATGCTAAGAACTCTCACATTGATGTATGGTTTGTTCCAGTCATTTTATACATGGTGATGGTCAATTTTCTCTTTCATTTTCTTATATTAACAGGGATATCAATTTCAAGTGTGAATCAATAAGGAGCCCATGTAATTTCACCTATATTATTTATTCCCATCTGGGAATTAGTAATTTGTTTATGAGAAGTATGTGTTTATTAATTAATTTATTATAACCATAGGTACATAGTGATCAATTCAAGATATGATGACTAATTTTTTCCTTTAATTTTCCTTTGTTATTGGAAATACCATCAGTGTGGGAGAAAGTGGTCTTCATCCTAGGAGTACTCTTAATGTTCTTCTTAATCATACTCCTAGAATTTATATACAAGGATAAAGAGTGTGAATTCCTGGGGTAAGTTACACTTCCAAT
Source organism: Viscum album (assembly GCA_963277665.1). Taxonomy (NCBI): domain Eukaryota; kingdom Viridiplantae; phylum Streptophyta; class Magnoliopsida; order Santalales; family Viscaceae; genus Viscum; species Viscum album. The sequence continues at coordinate 618,308,986 of OY728148.1, read as the reverse complement.
TAAAACATCATCAATGATGTGTAGGATCCTTGTAATTTAGTGTTTATGGAACTCATTTAATGGTCAAGATATGGGTCCTTCTTTTTAAAAATAGTGTTCAGTGACAACCTTAGATATTATTTTATCAATAGGACAGGTCCGGTCTTATGTATAATTGGGTATGGAACTCCCTAATGAGAAGGGGAATGGGTGCTCCATCTATAGAGTTAGTACTCCCTCGACCATCAAATGAATCTTCAATGACACTTGCGTCATCCAATATAAATATTCATCCAATGAAATTTTTATAAGAACATGACATATTATTTAATTTTATAACATAGGAAGTTCCTCCTATATAAAAAATACATTAATTGGTGAAGGCATGGGACTACTTGTGTTGGGTGTGGGATTTTATAGACCTTAACCAATCAAAATAGGCCAGTTTAAGTTAGGCCAGGTTGGGAATAATATCTAATTTTTTCCTGACTCAGCCCAACCCAACTCAGATTATTTTGGATTGGTTTGGTTTAATTATGTTATAATATATATATATATGATGTTGAAATCGAACCATATTTCTCACCCTACTAAAGAAATGATTCCTTTTATAGCAAGATTAATCTTCCTCACCACCACTAGAAACAGCACTTATGGATGTTCCGTACATTAAATAAGTTACTCCTCCTTGATTAGTATAGTAATCATAGTTTCATTCCCTAGGGTGTCCACACTGATGCGAGGAAATTAGTTGGTGATATAGATATGCTGGTAGGAAATAAACGTTTGATAATTATTGTACATGTTGGATATGTTGAAGAAATATGAAGAGATAAAGATGTATTGTAGTAATTATATTTGAAGATGATGACATGTATAGTGCAGGGAATAAATTTTGTGGATATGAAATTTCATCGATGTTTTTTTAGTGATTGTTGGTGGTGAGGTGATAGTCATTATTGGAGGTGTGAGAGGAAACAACAATGTCATTTGTGTTAATTGGGTCAAGTGGAAGGATATACAACTATAATATATGATGATCTGTAGTGATAGAATGTGTGGTAGAGGATATGGAATAAATAATGCAAGTATTCAATTAGTTTCATTCAATCTGGTTGAATTATTTTCTTCCAACCTGTGAACTGGCCCAATCTAACAATGGGTAACCTAAAGCAACCCAACCTATGAATATAACATTTTAACCCAAACCATCCAATCCAAAATATGGCATATTGGGCTGGGACAGTTTAGTGGTGAAAATTTTGGACACCCCTACACATTAAGACATTTTATTTGATATACCCCCCTCTATCGTATTGAGAAATAGGTGGGTCTAGTAAGGTTTTAAGGGTTCATTAGTCTGGGGAATTCATGAGTTTGTGTTATACATTATCTGTCGCCCAAAAGAAATATAAAATTTATTATAATTTTCATTTCAGCATATGATGATGATATTTATTACCCATATATTATCAAATATAAATATACAGGTGTAATTTCTCCCATTATGTTTGGGTACTCGTTGTTTCTTCCCTTACAATGATGTGATCGACGTCTTATCAATTTTATCTTTTCATCATCCACTGAAAAAAACATGTTTTTATTAAGTTGGGTAGTTTTGATTCTATGAATCTTTAGTTTATATAAGTAAGTGTAGATAATTGTGGCATATTATATTTTTATAGAGAGACTTTGAAGTTAGGACATCATTAATTATTGATCCTTAAATTTTATCTAGTTTTTATATATTTGTTATTCCATTGATTATTAGGTTACCTAACCTTTAACCATTCCATGTCTTAAGGAATCATAATATTTATACTTTTACTCATTGTAATAATGATATTTCACCCACACATGTTGTATTAAGTGAAGATATTTTCATTTCTATGTTGAATGTAGAGGACACAGAGTTAGTGGTGTTAGTTATGAGTAGTTATTGGTGGTGACATTGGTTATAAGATCTTCTGAAACGGGGTAATACAATGTGGAGGAATCTATAAATATTATATAATCATATCATTGTGATGGTATTTTATTCCATTGTATTTCTATTAATATTTTTATCTTTTACATTACTTGGGATTCGAATTCACATAATGAATTATATTCTATATTCAAGATATAAAATTTAAGGTTGAATGATTTCTTTTTGATATGGATATGTATGGGTTTTTTATTGTTTATTAGGATATGATTTTTCATGGTTTTTATGAATTATAGTTTCTAGTAACATGGCCCTAATGTATTTGAGTGGGATTGGGTTGGAATGCTCTGATTGGTTAGCGATCTAACAGGAACCCTAGTGGTTTTGGTCACGTTAACTTCTCATTTGGATAAGAATTTAATATTTATGAAATATATTATTTGAAACACTTATCCCATTTAATAAATGATTATTAATATATCGATCATGTTATCAGGGGTCCATCTCTAAGGGGATATAATAAGATTAATATATTTGACCTACTATGAGGTGTATGTCTCAAAAGGATAGATTATGACAACTTAAATTGTTTTATTTAGAGAAACCCTATCTAATTATGATCCTTTGGTTTAATGTCTGACCCATTCACATTCTTCTCATTGTATATTGGGAGTGTTGTCCCATTAATTTAAACTAGATTATGTTTGTATGACCCAACCACCATGAAGGATACTTAAGCACTCATTGGTATGACCAGTGTAACAATCATGACTAGAATCACATAAATGGCACATGAATCAATCCTAAAATGACCTTAATTTCACCTCCCAACAACAATAGGTAGGATAATATTATTGAGGATCCCAAAACTCAAGTGTGATTTGGGTTCCCCCTTAAATAATGACAAGTAAAATAAATGGATACGATAATCCTAAAATGAAAATGAATTTCAGAAAACATATACCAACAAAAATAAATATAAATAAAAAAAAGATACAATGATAACACCAAGATAGATATGGGTAAGTTCCTAACACAGTCATTAGTCTCTAACTCCAACTCTCACTGAAACCTAACTTTTACTCACATTAACCATGATATAAATAAAAAAACTATCCAAGGATATAAAAATACCTATTGGCCACTGTAAAATAGGCCATGAAGATCAATTTCCACAAAAATGAACATTTAGGGCGGGATCATAAATTACTCAGAAGGTAATCAATAGTATTCTGACATATATAGAAAACACTCAAGTGAGTTATTAGAATAAAACAACTCATTTTCATGTAAATAAAAGATAATAACATTTGAGGTGGTTATCAATAAAATAATTGTAATAACAGATAACAATGAATTATATAGACAATTATTTACTTTCAATTATAGATCCCAATACTCAGCGGATCCCTAGCTATAATGCCTTATTTGAGTCTCAAGTAAACATATACAATTAGTAGGACTAGGAAATCTTATATAAATACCTACAAAATAATCATAATGTCATTAAAAATCATGTAGGGGGTAGGGGAAGACATATACATTAGTTTGATTGATTTTATAGAATCCACCTTCATGAATAAAGGAATTTTTATAATAGATTCAACAAAATCTTCATTTCCATCCCATATATTATATATGGTCCCCACCAAGTGGATACTCACATACAACATATAGAATAAAAGTACAGTCAAAATTTTTACATGAAAAAATTTTAATAAAACAAATTACATTCCCATATTATAGTAACTAAAAAAACATGAATTAGATATTAAATCAATATCTATTCTAAAAGAACTATACTAGTTACACAAATAAAAATTCTTGTTAACCATATAACAATAATGATTAATATATCCATTGAAACCCATACTTATTTACCAATTAAATTATATTGAAGATATTTCATGACATGAAATATATAATTAAAATTTAATAATATATGATATTGGTCACATCCATTAAACATAATAAAAATTTTACATGGAATTTCAACATAGAATGGGTAACAAAATAATAAAAATTATGGGAACTAGATGACTTTACAACATAAAGACAAACATGGAAAGAATATATGATAACATTCCCTTCATTTTAATAAAGTTTCATAACATATGAACTTTAGGATAACTATTAATAAGTGTTTTAGGGTATATAAAAATCCCTGAAATTTTTGGATTTACTCAGGCATGGGTAGGAAGAGAGTTATGACGATACATTACTAAGATATATAAAAATAATATCACTGGTTTTAGACAATATATACGTAAATCATCCAAGATAGAGAGTTAATATTAATGTAAGTGTTTAATTTTGGATACCCATTTAAACTTATAACTTCTTTCAACGTAAATTCACATACTTGAAATTTAATTTAAGGAAAACATATATACCAGTTTTGATTTCATGAAATTGTTTTCTTGAAACCTTATATGTATGGAGGAATCCATGTGAGATACTATTTTTTAATAAAATAATGAATTTTTTTTATATAAAATCATGTATAAGAAAATTATTGTTTAAAATCAAGAATAATACCATAATATTATTAAAATAATCAAATAAGGGTTTTTAAGACAGTGTCATTTTTTTTGAGAAACACATCTAATAAAACAAATTAAATCTATATATGACCACTCAACATCCCACTTGAATTAAATAACATCCTCAATTTAAAAAATTTTCAACTCTTATCTGATGATAAGTATGTATCATGATTTTTAACTGATAAAATATAATATTTAAAGTATATTTATTTTTAATAATGACATGAATTAATTTAAATAATTATTACACTAAAAAAATTACATAAATTATTGTAAAAATGATGTTATTTAAATAACTATTTTGGGTTCTCAAAAGTTCAATAGAAAAACTTGAGGTTATATAGAAATGCATATACCACTTGAAGAAGATTATATATCAATCTATGATAGGTGAATTCTTCAAAATACTTTCTATATAAGAGTATCTTTTCATAGCATAATTAAGGGTTTATAAAGGTCTCAAAACCTTTAATTCATTAAGAATCAAGTTGATACATAACACCCAATACTCTTAATTTATGGGATCAAGGTAATCTCTAATATGTTTAACTATCTTATTAATCATATTTTGAAATATGTTCTCGTATTTTCCTTTTAGAAATGGAACAAATGATTGTAAAGGGAATGAGTTATCAACCTAAATGATAAAGCTGATATATATATTATTTTTATGTTTCTTTAAGTGAATTAATAACCTAAAAAATTCAACATAAATGAAATATAATCATTTTTTGAATCTGGATTAGTTTTTTTCTAAATTGAAAAAATTAACTAATTTTTTGAATTTTAACAACTTTTGGTCACTTTGGTATTTTTCATGAAAATTCCCAATACTAATAAAATTTTTTAAATTTTTTTTAGGGTTTATTATATTATTATATATATTTATTATAACTATAAAATTTCTAAATTGACCTTTTATTTCCCAAAAAAATCATTATATTTTGAAATGTTAATGATCTTAAAAAATTAACCATTTTTAGAAGATAAATAATAACATGGGATACATACCTCCAAATGATTTTATTTCAAATTGATAAGAAATTTGACTCTATGAATCACATTATATTTAAATTTTTTGTTGTAATTATCTCATTAATTCATTAAGAGTGCATGTCAGTGTTGTGGAAGACGAAGGCTCTTGTTAGTAATAAAAAGACAGCATAAGTATTTTGGGTATAACTCTTATTAAAAATTTAATTTTTTTTTAATTTTTTAGAAATGATATAAAAAAATCTATAATAACATTTAAGAATAAAATATATCGATATATTTCTAGGAACATGAACAAAATGATGAAACTTTTGGAGTATATAAATAGGATAGTAGATTTTCTACACCTTTTCGCTATATATTTCAATCTCCACCTCTATTCAAAAGATATTGAATGTGATAGATTATGATATAACATAGGATATTATATTTATAAAAGGTTTTAACATTTATTATTCAAGACATAAAGGTATAAACACCAAGAGGTCACATATATTATAAGCAAGAGGATACACTTCCCTTTTGACTGTGTGATTTTCATTATTATCCTTGGAATTATAGGGAAACATTTTTTTAAAAATGTAGATAATAATTTTATTTTATAAATCCCTTTATTATAAATATTTCGCCATTATTGGTCATAATATAAATCTAAATTGTTTACTATCATTGTTTAAATTTGTTTGATGAGGTCTCACCTTTGAGCACATTGAGATTCTATTTGGTTGTTTGGAGGTCAATAGGTAATCAAATAACTTTAATAAGGGGATTAACACCATATTTGTGTTCTTAAATTGGATTCTAGGAATGTTATGTGTATTATTTAAGGCAATTAAGAATAAATATAAATTTTATTTTTTAAATTTATTTTTAGAAAATGATAAATGGAGTAAATAAAGTCCGAAACATGTCCACTATTGTTACATCTAGTCTATCTTTTTCTATTATTATTACATATGACCTTATAGATTTCTAATAAAAATCATATTTAATTTAATTTCATCTTATTAAAATTACATAAAATCACTATCTCTCATTTTTATTTAGAAAAAACAAATTAACAAAATGATAATTTTAAACTTATCCTAAAAACTCCTCATCAGACAACATCATGTTCACCATTAGAATATATTTCAAATGGGAAATTATTTTTTAAGGTAACATAACTAAATCCTAACACTCAAACTGGAATAGTTTTCAGGGATTTTTTTCATGTCATATTTTTTTTTAATTTCTACAATTTTAACTGCTAATTTTGTTTCTTAAAAATTATATATCCAAAGTGAATTATTTTATTCTTTTTCTGATAATCAATATTTTGAGGATTTTAGTAGTGAATTTTTTTTAAAATATTAATTTTAAAAAATTTCTATCATGATCCATGAAACAGATTTTATGATCCAACAATCTTCTTTGGTGCTTCCAAAAAATACTATTCTGATTCATGACTTAAGAAAACAAATTATAATTATTACCACTTCAAGATAACAATATAAAGAATTATAATCTCATAAATAATATCAAATATTTTTTTGTACCACCATATTTATATATCTAAAAACATTTTTGGATGATTTTTGTGACTAATTAAGACATTATTTTTAAATTATAGATTCATAAGGGAATATTAATTTAAACATTTCTGTTTATTTAAATCATTAGAATCAAAAATATTTTGAATATAATTAGGATGAATTTGTTGAAAAATAAAATTCTTATGAAATTCCTTATTTGAAAAATGAGTAATTTTTTCATCATACATTGGAAAATGTAAAATATTAATTCAATAAAAAAATATTTGAACACATTTGAAGGAACTTAAGTTGATTCCTACATTTAATAAAACTAATTTCCACTCCCAAAATAATTATTCCACCTAAGATATCATAGTGGGAACCCTATAATTTTGATCAATTTCTATTAGATTGTTTTATAATTAATTATTAAATAATTATCCTAATGTGTTTTAAATGATATTTGGTGGACTATTTTTTTAAATGAACCCTATTTCTTCAAAATACAATTCAAATTTTATCATAGTTATCCATTAGTTACCATGATCATTATATTTTTATATCCACAGTACAAGCTAGTTTCCCCATCCAACCCACTCTTGAAGTACATTTTATATGTTTACTAAGGATTATGTGTTGTGAATATTATTTTAAATTTGACACATCATTCTGGCATACAAGGGTTTAAGAAAACAAATTCTAAACAGAAAATTTATGATACTCGAATCTATAACATTTTAGAGATTTTAGAGAAAAATATTTTTAATTTCTAGAAACTTTAGGTAGAAAATATTTTTCTTTATAACAAGATTTAAAAGAAAATTCAGAAATATTTAGAATAAATTAATTTTTCATTTCCGCATATTTGGAGAGGTTTCGATATTTCTATGATATAAATTTTAAATTTACATTTTATATATTTTATTCCAAGAAGGATTAGAATATTTATCCTGAGGGGGAATTTAGTAATGCTATTTTGATTTAACATAGATCCAAACCAGCTCTTCATAAATTGATTTTTTTTACATTTGAATCCCACCAAACATCTTAACGTAGAATGATTATTTATAAGAAATCATTATTGATAAAATTATTTTACTTAATTGGGTTTATAATTAAAAAAATCAATCATATGGTGAGTGATTAATTTATTTGGATGAGGAAAACCATTTCAAAAAACCAAACAATATATTGAGAGGAAAATTGGTTATGTAAGTATCCTTATGCATGGAAGAATAAATGAAGTGAGAATTTTTTAAATCAAAGTAATGAATAATTTTTAAATAAATATATTGTAGAATCATAACAAGATAGATTCCTGGATTTTGGGATTTCTGAATTTCATTGGTATGTGTTTTGAATTTTTTACTTTTAATATATTTTTAGTCCTCTCTTGTACATGATTCCTAGTGTCGAGTGTGGTTGAATTGATAGAGAAAATATTTTTCTTATATTTAATATTTATTTCAATATTTTAAACCCCATAAAATTTATATTTTATTAGAGACAAAAACATTTTTTGAATTTTGATGATTTTTGACCTAAATTGTATAAATAAAATAATTCTACAATTCTAATAATTTTTTATCACTTTGGTATTCTAATAATAAATTATTCAATACTGATCCATTTTATGAAATTATTTTTTATAGTTCCCTATAACATGGGATTCATTTATTTCAACTTGTCTAAGTGCTCAATTAGTAATTAGTCAGATATAATTGACCTACCTTTTCTAAATAGGAATAACCTTATATAAATACCTCCATATTAGTATATTATATATAAATAAAAATATGACTCTAGATATCATATAAAAAATAAAATTCATGTAAAAATTTGCACATTAAGTTTTCCTACGCATGTGTCATATTAGAAGAAGGTGATGGTTCTCTTCATATTAAAAAAATTATGATTCTGTATTTGGGGAATAAAATTTATTACACATGTACAAATGATTTAAAATTTTAAGATATGAAAGAAAGATTAATTTAAAATAATTATAAATCAAATACTCTATCAATATTATATTATGAATAGGTACAAATTTAATAAAACTTTCAGAGGACAAGAATTCGATTATAGATTTTCCACCCAACAACAATATATATTTGAATCTCAAATCATTTAAAATAATGGTGATTGTGGGAAAGTTGGATATTATAAGGCATATTTTTTATAGAATAATTTTTATAATTATTTAATAATTACATGGAAGGATAAACACCAAGCATTCATTGGTAATGGAAGCATAAGGATACACTTCCCTTTTGAGTTTTGTATTTCATTCTTTTTCTATTTTACTTAATAGGAATATATTTTTAATGAAATAATAGGGTCATTTTATTTCATGAATATACTTTATTAATGATTATTCTAGTTTTATTTTACACTTATGAATATAAAATGGTAACTTTCATTCGTTAAATTTCTATGTCAGGGTTTCAAGTTTGAGAAGAATGTTTTTAATATATCTTGGTTTCTTAAAATCTTAGGATAATAAATCACATTCATAAAGATATAAAAACCCATTTTGGAGGTATCAATATGGATTATAGGTAATTTATTTTTATTATATGAGTTATGAAAATATACATTGAGAAATAATATTGATAAATTCAATTATAGACAATAATAAATGAAGATTGGAAGCAAAAAACATGTCCACTACTTCTATAACTCCTCTGTGTATTTTATTTCTGTCATTATTTAACTTCATATATCTAATTAACAATCATAATTTAATTTAGGTTAATTTAACATTTTTATCTCATTTCAAATTTCCACATGTAGTTTTAATTAATCAAAATCAAATTATGAAAGTGATAGTTTTTAACTTTGCATGTAACATCCTCATGAGACAACCTCAAGGTCACCATTGTTCTACATTTTAATGGGTAAATTATAGTTTATGATAACATTATGGAGTCCTCATAATATCTTTGGAATACATAAAAAAGTAATAAATTTTACGGTTAACACAAGAAAAAAAATGTTTTAAATAGTGAATTAAATCCCATCATTAAACATAATAATGCTTCACTATATAGATAAAATTTAATTCTGACAAAATTAATTCATCGATTTATTATAATCATTGAATGTTATCCTTTTAAAAAAAATAATTTTATTCTATAAGTATGGTATATAATGGAAAATATTTTATTATAAATTTTTTAAACCAATCCAATTTTGAAAATTATCTTAAGAAAAATGCTGGAAGATGAATCCTAGAAATCCCTAAATGATTTCATAACGGACAAAGCCACTAAAAATGAATAGGATTGAAAATTTCATGATCTCACTCCAAAAAAATCATAATTTATCCTACTAATCAACAAAACACTATTTAAAATGATTTATTATAAAATAACTTGAAATTAGAAAATGAAAATATAGAAACTAAAAAAAACCTAGAATAATCCCTAGTAAATAAAATCCAATATCAAAAAATCCTTTAATTATATGAAATACCAAATTTATAATTACTTTAATAAAATTCATAAATCAAAAAAAACTAAAAAATAATTCTCCATTGAATTATAATCAAGTAAAAAATAATGAGCAAGAATGAAACTTACACAGGTATAATCTACCCCAAAATAAGAAGAACCTATGGAATAGGTATTTATTTCACCATCAAATACATGAAATCCAAATTTATAGGATTTATTCACTCTTTGAAAAAAAATTAGGGGAACAATTTTAGGAGATAATAGAGGTATATAAAATTATTACCTAAGAAATTAGTCAGAAAAAATACCCTTACATGAACCCTGGATCTGGATTGAAGTTGGAAATAATCTATTGTAGAATGGAGAGAACAAAATTATTGTTTTACCTCATGAGGACAAGGTAAATGAATATTGGGTTAAGATTTTAAGTTTTCAATTGGAAAAAATTATCAAAATTTTAATATTGATATTTCTAAATGTGACACCCTTAGAAGCCAATATGGTTCTTGTGGCTATCCACCAGCTTATAGTTGACTTCAACCAATATTCCACATGTTAATTAATAAATAAAATCCTTTTATATTCACTTTAAATGTACACCTATCAAAATTTAGACTCTTCTTACCCCTTTTTTAATTGAATAATACTACTCTAAACATAATAAAAGCACCAAAAATAGCCTCATCGTCATCTTTAACTCAAAATTTAAATGATCACATGTTTCATATATAAAATGATCATGAGTAAAACATAAAATCACAATATCTATAACAAGGGATTCTGTAAATAATTTTTACATGTTATATTTTAATATATTAAAATTCATTTGAAATATTCATATAGATATAAATTTTTTATTATAGGGAATGTCATTGGTGCTATCCTACAGTGATTTATTCAAATTCACTACACTTGAACTGTGGTAGATGTGAAGAACATATGTTTAGAATATAGATCAGGATAATGACATTGTATAAGTGAATATGGTGGATTATATCCATAGTAATCGATGTGGACACTTGTCTAAGGTGTGTGAAATTATTAATATTTGTGTTTCTATTTCATATATTAGTTATATTTTAGTTTTTATTTATTAACCCACTATAAAATATCTTTTTGGATGTATGACCATATGATATGTAGGTTTTCATTTATTCTTTCATGTCATAATATATTTATTTTGGAATTATTACTATTATAACTTCAAAAAATGTACACTAGTTTTATCTATTTATGGATGTTTTAGTTATTTATTTTTAATTTACTATGATAAAATTTATGGTATAATATATCCATGTGATATGATTATAACCTGTCCACTAGTCAGTAGCCTTCTATATATGGTGAAAAACATTGAAGGTCACAAAGTACATTACCATATGTTTTGTGGATCAAAAGCATGGTTACGACATTATAAAATGGAATCAATGTTTTTTATTTATTTTAATATTTGATATATCATAGACAGAGCTAATTCTAGTTAAAACATGGGATGGAATCTATATTTATTCTTTGATAGCATAAGTATGTTCCAAAATCAATGTTTCACGGGGTTTAGGTATTGGTTTTTCTTTATTTCTATTATATTTGATATATTCATGAAAAAATGATATTTTTTGAAATTATTTATGATTAAATCATGTCCAATGGTTACAATATTAATATACACATGAAATATTCTTGGATTTTATCTTTACAAGGTATGATATCTTTTGAACTTTACATTGAAAAAAATCAATAATAAATTTCGTTTTTTCTATATAAATCATTGAAAATATTTTAATTCAAAATTGTTAAATAATTTATTCATAGAACATTACAAAACCAAATAAACCATGATATATTCTTTAATATGATTTATCTAATTTCAATTTCACTTATATAAATTTTCATGTGATAATTTTAATGATATAGTTCATAGTATAGGTCCGGATTCAAGATTTGTGTGTGTGTGTGTGTCCGTGGATGAGCACATTGTGATATGGATTGAATTATAAATTGGGAGAAAAAATAATTTATTTTACTATGATATTTGTGACCTAAAAATTTCTATGGTTTAAAAAATTGTTTATAGAACCTAGATAAGATTTCTATATGACTTGGAATATTAGTGAATCATATGAATTGATAGGATAATAGGGTGTTTTTCTAATTTCATCCAAAAATGGGTAGTAATGCATGAGGGTTTTCTTTGAGAGATTTTTACCCTAAATAAATCATTTATATTTAAGATATAATAAATAGTATATTATTTGGATACATGAAATGATATACAGGTTGTTTCTCAAATCAATTCATTGTTATAGGTATATGGATGTACATGGGTATTAATTGGTAATCAAAGCATTCATAGTGTATTGAATGATTTTTTATTGATATGCATGGGAATCATGGTTTGTGTTTTGAACAGAAAAGTGAACCTAGAATAAATGGGATATGAGATATATTGGTATGAGTCAAGACATATACTGGGGTAACAGAAGTGTAAATTCTCATGTCAAAATGGGACATGAGAGACAATGGTGGATGTTTTTCATCATTTTGATATTGGTTCTTCTAAATAGGGTCACATGGTAATAAGTGACTAAATAACTATGATATGTATTGTAATGGAAGGTTATGGCCCAAAAATAACATGTTGATAGTAATTTTAGTGATTAGTTTGTCTAGATTGGAATTATGTGTAATTATAATATTATTATTTGAGGATAATGAATAATATAATGATATGATAGATTATATTGGTTTCAATTAATCAATTAAATACCAAACTATTGGAAACTAGGTTATAGTACTTTTATAAAGAAAAACATGTGATCATACTTGGGGTGTGTTCGGGTAAGATACAACCTTAGGAAAGGTGTAAGAAAACATATCATGATAAAAATGGAAAAGGGATATAGAACATATGATTCATTTTCATGATTGAGTTAGAGTGTGAGATTTTACAAAGATAGTCTTATGTTTTTAGCTAGTGAGAAATGGTAGACAAATTTATAACCTTTTTGTGAGATTATATCTCTATAGTGAGATAGTTTTATGACTATAAACTTATGAGAATCAATGTTGATATGAGATAAAAATTTCATATGAGTTATAAGGTGTGACTTCTCGTTGAATTAGAAATAATGTGTGATGGCTATGAAATTATATTAAATTATATAGAGAATAAAGTATTATCATTATCCTTGGTAAATTCTATGAGTTTCCTAATTTTGATGAACAATATTAATTATGATAATTCAAGTGAGGTACTTTAGATTTCATAAAAATTAGTACATAAATGTCTCATGGAATCACAGTTGGTTTCTAATTTTGAGAGATATTTGTACATATATAAATATCATAAATTAGGTGTTTAGGGGACAGGTTTTCAATGAAATTAGTGAGTGGAAACATAAAGTACCACAATGGGTATAAGCCATAGAGTAAAGATAATGACGTAATCATTTTAGGATGAAAAGATCAAGGAATGTGAGAAATAATGTTCTAATGTATATGAAATCTAAATATGTCGATGTAATTTAGTGAAGATCATATCAATTCATTGTTATATAGAAAATCATCAACTTTCTATGACTAAGAACTCGATTTTATTAGTTATTTTTCATCAACATTATAGCTCATGTGTTCAGTGATCCCAAACCAGGGAGAAATGATGTTTCACATAAGATTTTATATGATTGATACCTATATAGCTCAATTTAATTGAGTAACCCTATATTTAGATATTTATTTGTGCCAGTTTAGTAGAATGTGTATGTTGGATAAATGATAGTTACAAAATTCATATAATTGGATTGTATAATGTAGATATTGGGGATGATTGGAAGTTTTTGTATTGTATAATGTATTATATAATGTTGATATATTTAATATATATATATATAATCATGAGATTGTGGATAAAAATCCCAGACACATATGATCGTGATATGATCGAGTGCAACAATGGGTGAGTAGTTGTTTAGATCTTATTAGTGACATTATTAATTAAAGTGTTACTTTGATGAATGGGTTTTTATTAGATTTTAAATAAATAAAGTAATTTTCATTGAGTGGATGAAATTAATTTGAATCACAACACATTGGCTACTGGTTGTTATGAGAGAATAATTTTATGAAGTCACAGGACAGTTTTACACCATCTTGATCATGTATAGTGACAAGAAAATTGATTTTAACTATTTAATTTTAGAAAGAACACCTGTGTATGATGCATTCAATTAAGATACATCACATGATTAAATAGTTTTGGTTGGTTAGTTTTTTTTACTAGTATAACCTTAACTTTTATGGTTCAAGGAATAATTAGTGAAATAATATCTCAATGAATGTGTGGTCTGAAATAGATACATGAGGATTCTTTTTATAGGTTATTAAATATTGTAGTTTTATGTTTGTAATAAACCACTCCATTAGTGATTGTTGGAACCATAGGGAAACTACCCTCCATTTTAACTATATTTGGGGATATTTTTATTTTCTTATGATTATGATTATTTATTATCTAGAATGTTTCAATGGGATTCTATAAGACTAGGTGGAAAAGTTATGTCCCAGTTATTTCTTTGAAGAGTAATAAGTTACACCTGATAGCCCATTTTTTGGTACTAGTTTCCTGATGTTACTGGGTAGTTCGTTAAAATGTGACACCTATAATCAATTGTTTGATGGTATTGTATGGGGTACCACATGGGGTGGCCTAACATGGTACAATTTTAATAATTTCTCTTTGTACCTAATGTGTTTCCAATAGGTACATAGAGGGCAAAAGGAAAATATTTATAAATAGTGGTAATGTGATTCATTCTTGTTTTTTATAAAAAAATGCCCTCACACATGGAGGTTGAATCACTTAGTTAGGTTGTAAAATGTTTAAATATTGAATCACCTTAAATATACAACTTTTCTAGTTCCCCACTCAATTGAAATGGGTTTATCGGGAATTTACAATTCTTTTTTTGTAATATTTATCATTTTTTACCTCTATATTTTTTCCTGAATTTTCCTTTGATTTTATAGTGATTAAATATGTGTTTATTACTTTTAAGTTATACTCTATAAGGGGTGATACATATTTCTCTAGAGGGTTTTATAAAACCTAGATATTTTATAAAATACAATTTTTTGAATAAATTTAATCTATTCATTAGTTTGATTTAAATTAATAAACTGAGTTTATATTCTAGTACATGAAACATCATGTTTATATTTTATTACACATAATACTAAGATTGGATTGTGTTACAGACAACAATTATATTTAATAAAACATTACATAATATTAAAATATTTTTATTTAAGATGATATTTATCACCTATCTGTTGGAATAGTTTGTAAAAAAATGATTAACTAAATTATTAAAATAATTGATAAATTCTCTTCTTGACAATTACTTAGAAACAGATGTAACCCCGTTTTAAGAGAAGAGAAATCTTTATATGAAAAATATTTTACACAAACGATTTCTAGGTCAATATAATTAAAAATTACTTTATGGTAAATTATTTTAATAAAATTTATATAATATATATTAAATATAATTTTTAACATTCAACTTATTTTCTTTGTAGACAAGAGATAAGAATAATTCTTATTTTATTCATAAAAATTGTATACTTTTATAAATACTATTTTTTCACCATTTGTGAACTTATTATAAAATTATTTTTTTGACTATTAGAATAATTATTTTGGAAAATTAAATTAAATTCTTAAATCATCATTTCCATTTTAACTACGGTGAATGTCTGAAAATTTTCTCTGAAGAATTTTTTTAATGAATAGTCAAAAATAATGGTTTTTATTAAGAATGTTTATATATTTGAAAATTTTTAAAACCTTGAAAATTATTATGTGCTTGTTCTAAAAGAAAAATTATATCAATTAAAAATATATTAATCCATTTTAGTTCATTTGAATCATTTTCATGTTGAATTTTTATATACAATCTTTTTCTACATTGGAACATTTTCTCTTTGAAAACTCTCCGTCTCATCAGGCCAGCATAATTAATTTTATATTAATTTTTGACAATTATGTGATGGAAATTTAAAAAATGAATTATATATTTGGAATAATAATAATTTAAATTATCTAATAAGTTAAAGATAATTAATTTCCATAATTAATATTAAGAAAAGTATAAATTATTTACCATTGATATGTAAAAAATGGGTATACAGAGGTGTTAAACTAAAAATATAATGATTAAAAATGACCCAAAAGCATTACATGACCCATATTAGGGACATTTTACTATCATATATATGTAATATAATCTATAAAAGTTAATTTTGGGCGTTCTGGAAAGTGATAAATCTGGTTGTAACATTTTACTTTTCAAAATTACATGTGTGCCACTCACCCCACTTATAAAGAGCCACACCTCTCCTTTCATCATCACACATTAAAAACCAATTTACATAGCCAATAAAATACAAAATAAATTCTTTAATTTCATAATATCATACTATAATACTTTTTATGGTCATAAAGACAACATAGAATTTCTTTTCGTGAAAACCTAATGAGGATAATCGAAAAAATATGCAATACTCTTCAACAAGGGGTTTTATTCTATTTTTTCATACACATCCTTTAATTATTAAAAAACCATGATTATATAAAAAAAATATTTATGAAATGATTTTATATTTATTTTATTCTATTTTAATTAACAAAAAACTATATTTATTCCATCAAATGGGTTTTGAAATCATCATTCATGTGTTCGATGGACTAATGCCTCACAAACCCATGTCCTTCATTTTTCCATTACCACCTTTCACAACTAGATGTGTTGATGTATTTATTTTTTATATATGGAATATATGATATTATGTTTTTATATAATAATGATATCACATATTACTTATTACATTCCATTCTGTGGGAATATGATATGGTCACTCATGTGTACGAAGGACTACCGCCATGCGAAGTGATGTAATTCATCCACGCACAACATGGAATGTAATAAGAATGGATTTATTGAAATTTTTTGATATATATGACATAAATAATATTATTTAATTTTAATATATTATTTATCTTTATTTATTTCTTTCCATAAAAAAATTCCTATAACATTCAAGCTTATGTACAATCTACTATCTTCGTGAATAGTTTATTTCATTTTCTATCTCTACATTTTTTGGATCGATATAAATAAAAGTATAAAAATTATATATTATATTTATATAATGGAATAAATTATACATATTATTTAACCATTATCAATTTTATAGGATAAAAAAAACAAAACATAAATGTAAACCAAATCTATTATTAACTGAAATGTGACATTAACATAGAATTGTTAATTAATGGGTTATAAAATGTAATAATTAATTAATACATGGAATTATATATTTATAGTTATGTAATAAATTTATAGTAAACATATATTTATTATACATGATATATGAACTTGTATGACGGTAGTTAAGACTTACAGTGAGGGACTTCGGTTGTCCCTTTTATTTCAACGGGACATATGAAAATTCCCCACTAATTTCTTTTAATTGATGTATGTACTATGAATTTGGAATTTTATATCAGGAACATAATGAATTTAAATTTTTTTTAATAATTTACTAGGTCATATTATCCAAAATATTTCTAAAGTGATAATGGATATTCATGTAAAGACCCGTAAAATTCAAAGGGAAATTTTTTCTTAATTTTCTTTGGAATTTTACAAGAGGGCGGTTTCTGACGGCACCTGATTCCGAGGCCCAGAGTGCCCGGAATCATTTTCCGAAGTTTGGCTCGGGTACGTTCAGTGAACGAAAGAGCGGGAATTTCTAAATTTTGATCCGGTGCTCGGAATTGAAATCTGAGGACACCGATGAACTCGCAGCGCCGATATTCGCTTAAGGAGACCTTTTTCGAGGTTGCGTTTATTGCGGGTTGAGAGTTAGTTTTTGGGAGTTTATAATAAGTTAAATAAAAATTGTGGAATACAAATTTTTATTTTAACTTATTGGTTAACTTCTCCCAAAGGGAGTTAGTGGTGGGACCCATATCCACATAACCTCCCTTGGGAGGATTAAGTGTGGTGGGGCCCACCCGAAGCATAACTCTTCTTCTTCCCTTTTAAAACTCCCTTAAACTTCTCATTTAATTAACTTGACAAGTTGGGTTATTAAATGGGTTGAGTTGTCTTAATTCAAACCTTTGAATTTCAAATGGTTTGGTTGAGTAAATAAAATAATCCCTTAGCTTATATTATTTGGTTATAATTCTCTAGCCTCCTTGAGAGATTTTGAAGCCTTCTTCTTCTTCTTCTTCTTCAAGCTTTGGCGAAGAACGCGAAGAACCTTCGAGCATCGACGAAGAACGCCACATTCTCGGGAATCGTCTTCCGCGACGCCTTACTCGCGACACCGACGACGTCTCCTTCCGCGTCAACTCTTCCGCGACGATTTCCCGCGAAGAAATCGTCGTCAAAGAACTTCGAATCCTCGCTTCACATCATCGACGTCCTTCTTCCGTGACGCCGACCACCGCGACGCGTCTTCCGCGGGTCGTTGACGATCATCGATCTTGAAACCGAGGTAGGGGTTTGTTGTTGATTAATTATTTAATCTCGCTCTTGGTTCTAGCATGATAATCTGGTGGATTAATATTTAAGTGTTATCGTCTAACGAGAGGGGGGTCGGACCGTACAAACACAGCCGAATTCCCCCTCCTTTGTTGTTGATTATTTTTTTATATTCTTGTGGATGAACGAGAAGGCGTGGTGCCATCGCACCACGAGGGAATCACACGGCTATATTGCGCGGCGCCGTCGCGCCGCGCCGTGGAAGGATTATCATGAACGCGACGCTGTCGCGCTGCGTCGAAGGGAACCGAAGGCGCCGCGGCTGGAGCGGGGCCGCGGCGGATGGCCGCGGTGTCGTCGCACCGCGCCGGACGACGAACACCCCTGCCGGTTTCGGGCCACGGAGAAACGGGAAGACTAGCGGCTAGCCGGGCCGCCAGCGTCGGAAGCCGGAAAAAGGGACCGGCCGGCCATGTTGAGCCGGCCGGAAGGGAGAAGTGCCGGGGGAATTAATTCCCCCGGATGGCCACAAACCGGCCCCCCATAAAGGGGGGGGGGGGGGGGCGGTTACACCAAGGGGGGGGGGGGCAGCGCCCCCCCGTTTTTCTCAAAGGCGGGCCCCCAAGAGGGGGGGGGGCATGGAACCAAGGCGCGGCTTCAAGCCGCGCCGCCAAAGGGAAGAGGCGGGGGCTCTGCCCCCCGCGCGTGGCACCCGACGCCGCCGCCGGCCGGGCCGCGCCGCCGTGCCGGACCTCGCCGCCGCGCCGCCGGCCGGGACGGGTTGGACCCGGGTCGGGTCGACCCGGTTCGGGTCGACCTGGTTCGGGCCGACCCAGGGGGGGTCGGGCCAGGTCGCCCCGGACCCGGACCCCCCGTTTTCGAATCGATTTCTGTATTTTCCCCATAACTTGAGCTACAGACCTCCGATTGACGAACCGTCAGCGGCGATGCGATCCTTGGATCGAGACAGTCGATTCGGTGTATTGAACTCAAAGTTTCGGAATACTTTGAGTTCGGACGGGTCGGTTCGTACACAAAACCAACCGGTCCCTCGGAGTGGAAACACTCATATCTTGAGCTACGGACGTCCGATTGACGTGCCGTCAGCTTTGTTGTGTTCCTCTTAGTGAGACGGATCTTTTGGCATACTCCGCCCGAGGTTTGGACGCAGGTGGAGTACGGTCGGGTCGGTTTTTCCTGAAAACCCAACCGGGCCCCTGGGACGAAAAGGTCAATAACTCTCAGACCGGGCGTCCGATCGACGCGCCGTCTGTTGCGTTGAGTTCCTGTTGGCGATACGGAACTTTTGGATACATCAACTCTGGACTTAGTGATAGTTGATGTATCAGCCTCTCGGCTCGTGGAGCGGACCCTCCCAAACGAGCTTGCTGTGTGCGGGAACCCTAGTGCTGGATGTGACTGTGACTACTACTGCTACTGCTACTGCTACTGTGACTGCGACGACGACAGTACAGAGATCCTCTGTGGAATCGACGATGATTACAACACTCATCGATCCTACGTGGATCAGTGCTACAGGTCATGTGTGGGCCCGATCCTGTGTGGGTCTGATCCTGTGTGGGTCTCTGCGCTCAGCGGTCCTGTGTGAACCAGTGCCTACAGGTCCTATGTGGGCCCGATCCTGTGTGGGTCTTTGCCGGGGTTAGTTACAAATCGATCCTTCGTGGGTCCGATGACTTAGATGGATCATAGATCATCTTTATCGTCCTTCGAAGAAGTATACCTGTGTGAACTGAATCCTGTTACTTTCCTGTGTGGAATGCGTTGTGCTATCCTGTGTGGATTTCGTTTTTCTTTCCTGTGTGGAATACGTATACATTCCTGTGTGGACTGAGTTGTACTTGGGATCGGAGGTTGGAGCGTATTGGAATTGATGACTTAGGTATATGTATGGGAATATACCTAAGCAGTGTCGGTTGTTACTTCGTGTTTGTAACTTTTATTTGTGGTTTATCCTTTGTGGATTTTGGGAGACCTTCGAGGGTCTCGGGGTCCCTACTGAGTAGCTTATACTCACCCCTGCATGGGCTATGCCCGCACTACGTTGTGTTGGTTGCAGATGATGGACAGCGTTGATCGTGGCTGAGGCTTGTAGAGCAGAACGGTACCTGGAGGTGGACCACTGGGCGGAACGTGTTCGAAACGGACGGCGGGACCCGAGGAGTAGTGGAGCTATCTGTACCCACCCTTCTGGTGGGATTTCCAGTGGACAGCTCGGTGTAGCGGCTTTTACTTTACAGTTGTTGTTTTCCCTTTCGAGTTTTACTTTACTTTCAGTTTGGGTTTGTATACTGGCCCATTTACTTTTCCGCACATCAGTTGTACTCTGTTTTTACTTAGTGTTTACTTTCCACTTGCTTACTCTGTGGTGCTTGTTTACTTTACAAAGGAAATGCCTTCCCTTTTTACTGGGATTTACGCCTTGGTGCTAGTCGCCAACCCCTGGCCTATGGAAGGCGGGCTTGGGGTAGTCACGGCACGGGCCCCGAGGGCAGGTCGTGACAAATTGGTATCAAAGGAGTTCGGTTCTACCGCGAAATCTGTTCTTTTCTATGTGAAGCAATAATGTTTAGCGTATTGAGTGTGGTTATCAGTCCAAGGAGTCCAGTGTTGGTGCGGCGGCCGACCTATCCGTACACCATGACCCTGACTTCTGATTTCCGACTTAATTCACGAAAACATTGGTTGCGTGTGTGTTTCAAAGTTTTCTTTGTGATTACTTTATATCAGCTCACCAGGTATACTGTTCTGACCGTGGCGCACCAGTTTCCTTTTCAGGATGGCCCCACGACGGCAGCCAGCTAGGGTTCCGAGAGTCGAGTGTGACGACAGCCCACCGAGCGACGAGGCCTCGGTGCAGGGCCCTTTGTCAGGAGTGGCACCGGCGGTAGCTCTACCCGCCGAGCCACCGATGCTTCCAGCACTAGCCGCTGACGACGCACATCGCCTTGGAGCTCTGCACGAGTACCAGCGCCAGCTACTGCCTAGGTTCCGTGGGGAGACGGACCCCCAGGCAGCAGAGGACTGGCTGGAGGCAGTTGTACGGGTTTTTAGGCTAGTGAGGACACCAGCAGACTTCATGGTGATCCTCGCTGCGAGCCTACTGCACGCAGCAACGGGCCGATGGTGGAGATTGATGCTCCAGGTGCACTATGAGGCATCTCTACTTTGGGCAGACTTTGAGAGCATCTTACGCTCGGAGTTCGTCCCAACCACCCTTCGTGCGGTGCGTATCCAGGAGATTCTTCAGCTGTAGCAGGGCAGCATGACCGTCGCTCAGTACTCGGCGAGATTTACTGATCTCTCGTGCTACTCGACCGACATGGTACGAGACCCATTCTTCCGAGCCCAGACCTTTGAGCAGGGTTTGAGACACGATATCTGGGCATCGCTGATCTCCCTCAGCATACCGACTTAGACAGGAGTACTGGAGCTGGCCCTTCTGATCGAGAGCTTCCTTGCTGAGTCTACACTAGCACCGAGACACACCGCAGGGCGGCACGTGGCAGAGTCATCTGCAGCAGGCAGTCGACGGATGACTCAGGGGTTCAGGCAGACCAGACCTTCAGGCAGACGACCTCAGGACACTGGCTCAGCAGTGCGGGGCACACAACGAGGATCCAGTCTTTCGAGAGGCAGACAGTGCTACTCATGCGGAGGGCAGGGCCACATGGCTCATGATTGCCCGACCCGCCGTGCAGAGGAGTAGCAGACGGTTGAGGGACCACCGAGGCAGAGGCAGAGGGTCGACCGTGGCGGTCCGCAGGGAGGAGGTAGACGAGGAAGAGGAGCTGGCCGAGCAGCAGGTGGTGGGTGATGCTTTGAGGCTCTGCCACCACCACCACCAGGAGGTCCACCCCGACCACAGGGAGCTGGCGGGCAGAGACAGGCACAGATCCAGGCAGTATAGGCCTACGACCACGGTGCACCCCGAGATGATTCGAGATACTATATGTGTCTATTCCACCCTTGCTGCAGTTCTTATAGACACAGGAGCGAGTCACTCTTTCATAGCCGCTGCCCTTGTTCGGAGCTCGGAGATTCCGACAGAGCCGTTGGCTCGATCCTTACGGCTAGAGACTCCTACGGGAGCAGACTCGATGATTACGCATTGGTGCCGGCAGTGTGAGCTTACTCTAGGAGGCGAGAGCTTCAGCTGGGATCTTCTTGTAGCAGCGTCGAGGCCTTACGACGTCATCTTGGGCATGGATTGGCTATCTACGGTCCATGCGCAGATTGACTATTTTAGGTGCAAGGTGCGATGTGTACGCACCGACGGGAGCAGGTTCACCTTCACCGGCGAGAAGGGAGCCTTTACAGCACAGGATGGACTTCCGCGGAGGAGAGGACAACCCATTACTCATCAGTTGGCTAGTTTCATCCTTGGAGCAGTTGACGTGCGGAGTCCTGGTTTTCCTGCAGTGGTGGATCAGTTTGCAGACGTTTTTCCCGACGACGTTCCAGGGCTACCTCCTCACAGAGAGGTAGACTTTTATATTGACTTGTACCCCGGGACAGCCCCGATATCCACTCCAACATATCAGGTGGCCCCCGCCGAGCTTCGAGAGCTACGGGTACAGTTGGAGGACTTGCAGGGAAAGGGGTTCATCCGACCCAGTGTTTCACCCTGGGCTTCCCCGATATTGTTCGCCAAGAAGGCGGACGGGAGTTTGCGACTTTGTGTTGACTATCGTCGCCTGAACCAGGTGACAGTGAGGAAAAAGTACCCGCTATCAAGGATTGACGACCTCTTTGATTAGCTCAAGGGAGCACGGTGGTTCTCGAAGATAGACCTCAGGTCAGGCTATCATCAGCTCAGAGTCCGAGACGAGGATGTGCAGAAGACGACCTTCAGATGTCGGTATGGCCACTATGAGTTCTTGGTTATGCCTTTCGGCGTAACCAATGCTCCAGCAGTGTTCATGGCCCTCATGAACAGGATCTTTCAGCCATACCTTGATCGGTTTGTCGTGGTCTTCATCGACGACATTCTGATTTACTCTACGTCTGAGGAGGAGCACGCCTATCACTTGCGAGTTGTACTATACACACTCCGAGAGCACCAGATTTATGGTAAGCTCTCGAAGTGCCAGTTCTGGATACGTGAGGTCCACTTCTTGGGACATGTTATCTCTGAGGCGGGAGTTGCAGTGGATCCTGTGAAGATCGAGGCTGTGTTAGCATGGGAGCCACCCAGGAGCGTGACTGAGGTTCGGAGTTTCTTGGGACTAGCTGAATACTATCGGAGATTCGTTCCAGACTTCTCTAGAGTTGCGGCACCACTCATAGCTATGACGAAGAAGGGGAAACCCTTCGTGTGGTCAGACAGATGTCAGCAGAGCTTCCAGGAGCTGAGACAGAGATTGACTAGAGCACCTATCTTGAGGTTGCCTGAGGAGGGAGTAGGGTATGTAGTCTACTGCGATGCATCAGGGAACGGACTCAGATGTGTTCTGATGCAGGAGCAGGCAGTGATTGCCTATGGATCACGTTAGTTGAGGCCGCATGAGCAGAACTACGCTACCCATGACCTGGAGTTAGCAGCAGTGGTCTTCACTCTGAAGACATGGCGACATTACCTGATGGGCGAGCATTTTACAGACTTTTCTGATCATCAGAGTCTTAGGTATATCTTCTCGCAGAAGGACCTGAACCTAAGACAGCGGCGATGGCTCGAGTTTTTCCAGGACTATGACTTTGAGATAGTATATACTCCTGGGAAGGGGAACGTAGTAGCCGATGCCCTCAGCAGGAGGACGGGCATTCAGCTACTTGAGGAGGCAACGAAGCAGCTAGCCTCTTTGTAGATATCCTTCGTGGATAGAGATGGAGCAGCCTTCCTCCAGTCTCTCACAGTCACCTCTCCACTACTGCAGTAGGTCAGAGAGGCACAGCGTGAGGACGCTGACTGTGAGACACGACGTGCACAGATATCCTCGGCACAGGCACCTGATGGTTTCTCCCTTGGAGCTGAGCACGAAATCCTTTTCAGAGGACATACCATGGTACCAGTCGCTTTGCGAGAGGAGGTGCTGAGAGAGTTTCACACTTCTCCTTTGGCGGTACATCCTGGAGTGGCAAAGGCGTACCAGGATCTCAGACGACAGCACTGGTGGCCGGGCATGAAGAAGGCTGTAGCAGAGTTCGTTTCTCGATGCCTCACCTACCAGCAGGTAAAGGTAGAGGATCAGGTACCAGCAGGCTTGGTACAACCCTTGGAGGTCCCGGAGTGGAAGTGGGACGACATATCTATGGACTTCGTGACTGGACTTCCACGCACTTCCAGAGGTCACGACTCCATCTGGGTGATTGTTGACCGACTCACCAAGTCAGCACACTTCTTACCCATCAGAGAGCAGGGTTCAGTGGAGAGCTTGGGACGTCTCTACGTTCAGAAGATTGTGCGGCTCCATGGCGTGCCATCATCTATCGTTTCTGATCGAGATGCTCGCTTTACATCCTGGCTTTGGAAGGGGTTACAGGAGGCGTTCGGGACGCAGCTACGTCTGAGCACAACTTTTCACCCTCAGACGGATGGTCAGACGGAGAGGACCATTCAGACTCTCGAGGACATGCTTCGCGCATGTGTCCTCAACTTTGGTCATAGCTGGGAGGACCACCTACCCTTGGTGGAGTTTGCGTACAACAACAGCTACCACTCCACCATCGGGATGGCACCGTACGGGCATTGTACGGTCGACCTTGTAGATCTCCTTTGTGCTGGACAGACCCTGGGGAGTCAGCACTTGTGGGACCGGAGATGGTCCAGGCCACGACAGAGAAGGTCCAGGTCATCCAGGAGCGGATGAGGACAGCTCAGAGCCAGCAGAAGTCATACGCTGACAGGAGGTGGAGGCCACTAGAGTTTGAGGATGGCGACCACGTCTTCTTGCGGGTCTCACCTTGACGTGGTATATGGAGATTTGGCCGAGGCGGCAAGTTATCTCCACGCTTCATCGGACCCTTCCAGGTCCTCAGCAGGATTGGCGAGGTGGATTATCACCTGGCTCTACCACCTCAGTTGCACCGGGTGCAGGACGTCTTCCACGTATCTCAGCCGAGGAGATACGTGCACGACCCGACGCACATCATTGACCATGGGGAGCTTGACGTTGACAATGGGGAGACTTTTACGAAGGTCCCGGTTGAAATAGAGGATCGACAGGAGCGGGTCCTACGTGGGCGATCGATTCCTCTTGTGCGCATCAGATGGCAGCACGGGAACCTCCAGGAGAGCACATGGGAGCGGGAGGCTCAGATGCGTGCTCAGTACCCTCATTTGTTTCCCTAGTTTTTGATGTATCTTTACGGGGACGTAAAGCCCTGAGGTGGGAGTAATGTAAAGACCCGTAAAATTCAAGGGAAATTTTTTCTTAATTTTCTTTGGAATTTTATAAGAGCGCGGTTTCTGACGGAACCTGATTCCGAGGCCCGGAGTGCCCGGAATCGTTTTCCGAAGTTTGGCTCGGGTACGTTCAGCGAACGAAAGAGCGGGAATTTCTAACTTTTGATCCAGTGCTCGGAATTGAAATCCGAGGACACCGATGAACTCACAGCGCTGATATTCTCTTAAGGATACCTTTTCCGAGGTTGCGTTTATTGCGGGTTGAGAGTTAGTTTTTGGGAGTTTAGAATAAGTTAAATAAAAATTGTGGAATAAAAATTTTTATTTTAACTTATTGGTTAACTTCTCCCAAAGGGAGTTAGTGGTGGGACCCACATCCACTTAACCTCCCTTGGGAGGATGAAGTGTGGTGGGGCCCACCCGAAGCATAACTCTTCTTCTTCTCTTTTTAAACTCCCTTAACCTTCTCTTTTAATTAACTTGACAAGTTGGGTTAATAAATGGGTTGAGTTGTCTTAATTCAAACCTTTGAATTTCAAATGGTTTGGGTGAGTAAATAAAATAATCCCTTAGCTTATTTTATTTGGTTAGAATTCTCTAGCCTCCTTGAGAGATTTTGAAGCCTTCTTCTTCTTCTTCTTCTTCTTCTTCAAGCTTTGACGAAGAACGCGAAGAACCTTCGAGCATCAACGAAGAAAGCCACATTCTCGGAAATCGTCTTCTGCGACGCCTTACCCGTGACATCGACGACGTCTCCTTCCACGTCAACTCTTCCGCGACGATTTCCCGCGACTAAATCATCATCAAAGAACTTCGAATCCTCGCTTCACATCATCGACGTCCTTCTTCCGTGACGCTGACCACCGCGACGCATCTTCCGTGTGTTGTTGACGATCATCGATCTTGAAACCAAGGTAGGGGTTTATTGTTGATTAATTATTTAATCTCGCTCTTGTTTCTAGCATGATAATATGGTGGATTAATATTTAAGTGTTATCGTATAATGAGAGGGGGGACGGACCGCACAAACATGGCCGAATTCTCCCTCCTTTGTTCTTGATTATTTTTTTATATTCTTGTGGATGAACGAGAAGGCGTGGTGTCGTCGCACCACGCGGGAATCGCACGGCTATATTGTGTGGCGCCGTCGCGCCACGCCGTGGAAGGAATATCATGAACGGGACGCCGTCATGCCGCGTCGAAGGGAACTGAAGACGCCGCGGCCGGAGCGGGGCCGCGGCGAAACGGGAAGACCGGCGGCTAGCCGGTCTGCTGGCATCGGAAGCCAGAAAAAGGGACCGGCCTTGCCGGTCTCGTTGAGGAAGGACTGGCCGGCCATGTTGAGCCGGCCGGAAGGGAGAAGTGCCGGGGGAATTAATTCCCCGGGCTGGCCACAAACCGGCCCCCCATAAAGGGGGGGCCGCGGTTACACCAAGGGGGGGCAGCGCCCCCCCCCCCCCGTTTTTCTCAAAGGTGGCCCCCCACGAGGGGGGGGGGGGGGTGTGGAACCAAGGCGCGGCTTCAAGCCGCGCCGCCAAAGGGAAGAGGCGGGGGGCTCTGCCCTCCGCGTGGGGCACCCGAGCGGCGCCCAGGCCGCGCCGCCGCCGGCTGGGCCGCGCCGCCGTGCCGGACCGCGCCGCCGGCCGGGCCGGGTCGGACCCGGGTCGGGCCGACCCAGGGGGGGTCGGGCCGGGTCACCCCGGACCCGGACCCCCCGTTTTCGAATTGATTTCGGTCTTTTTCCCATAACTTGAGCTACGAACCTCCGATTGACGAACCGTCAGCGGCGATGCGATCCTTGGATCGAGACGGTCGATTCAATATATCACACTCAAAGTTTCGGAATATTTTGAGTTTGGCCGGGTTGGTTCATACACGAAACCAACCGGGCCCTCGGAGCGGAAACACTCATATCTTGAGCTACGGACATCCGATTGACGTGTCGTCATCTTTGTTCTGTTCCTCGTAGTGAGACGGATCTTTTGGCATACTCCGCCCGAGGTTTGGACACAGGTGGAGTAAGGTTGGGTTGGTTTTTCCTTAAAACCCAACCGGGCCCCTAGGACAAAAAAGTCAATAACTCTCAGACCATGCGTCCGATCGACGCGCCGTCTGTTGCGTTGAGTTCGTGTTGGTGATACGGAACTTTTGGATACATCAACTCTGGACTTAGTTGTAACGCCCCAAGATTTTATGAAAAATATTCTTTTTAATTTCATTAATGTCTTGTGTTGTACGCTACAACAAAAGAAGCTTTCACAATACGCATCCTTGACTTTCCTTCCGTTACACGCAATCGCGACCTTCCTCGATAGCGTGTGTAGTACGCAATACTGAGTTTCACGAAACAACGATATGCTATTAAAATATTATTAAAACTAGCCGTTATGAATAGTAATAACCACTTTTTGGAAATTTTGTAAATTTTATTTTTCAAAATGGAATTCATTTTTGGATTCGGAGTATCGAATTTAGCCTAAGGTGAAATTTTGGTACTTTTCGGATAACTTTCATATTCTAATGAACAGTGAAAATTACTAAATTATAATTAAAAACAACTTTTTTAATCGAAATAATTAATAGTGATAAATTATTAATTTGAGTGGTTTTAAAGTATATTTAGAATATATTTTTACAATTTAATACAATGTTGGTCATTGTTTGTAATTTCACATTTAAACCAGACATAATCAAGTGTCAATCTTTTGATAGATTTTGTTTCTTAAAAAACACGCTATTTGTTTTAACAGCGGGATTTAATTATAAAATTAATTAATGAAACTTCTATGTTATGAATTTGGTAAAATAGACTTCATTTTTGAATTCGGAATATGAAATATAGCTTAGGATGAAATTTTGGCATTTTTCTGAAAACTTTCAATTTTTGATGAATAGTGAAACCACTAAGTGGTAGGTTAAAAACGGAATTTTGCATAAAACTTAATTTTACCGCTTCTGTGAATGGAATTTCGAAAATCCGAGAGACACGGTTAATATCAAGGACTAAAATGTGGTTCAATGAGATGAAAATAATTTTTTGGTGAATAGTAACTTTTTACTTTTTTTACCACGGTTAATAGTAAATAGGGTAACTAAGGGTAAATATGATATTAATATTACCCTAACACATGTCCTAATTCTATTGGACAAGTGTAATTCGACCAAAAACAAACTTAGGAATAAAATATGACCATTTAGGCCCACTTGGATTAGATTAGGACATTTATTATTAATTTATTTAAAGAAGGGTTAAAATAGTTAAAATCAAAGTTTAATAAGTAAATCATTTTTAATATGGGGTTATACATAAGCTAAATTCGACTATAAATATTCATTAGAAAGCTAAAAAGATTTCCTACATGATGGTATTTTATTTGTAATTTTTAGACAGCATATAATATAATTTATTTATGACACAAAGATGATGCAGTAATTATCTTATTAATGAAATATTGACATAATTGATAATATAAATACCAAAATAAATGTAATTTAAGACTTTTTATGAATTCCACTAATTTTCTAGGTTACTCTGATATATTAGTGTTGATTTAATCAACTTGGTTCGAATATATAATTCTTTTATGACTTTCAAAAAAATCATATATCAAATAGTGTCAAAATTGACACAAAATGGTTTTTAAATCAAATATTATATTATTAATTGTTATTTTATTCCTAAAAATCTAAGGTTCGGCCAAATGACTTAGATAAGGATATATGTATTAATAATATACAATTTGGGGTTCGTTTGGCATGTTATAGTAAGTGTATTAACCATATAGTGAAAGAAAACAAAAAGACACGGTAAAAGTTAAATTATTTAACTTAGAGTTAAATCTAATTGATAAGGTTTAAAATAAGATCCAAACATGTATAAATTTGATTGGTTGATGAGATTACAACCCTATCTCATCTAAGCTTCGAATATGAGTCATTTTTGGAGGTTTTTAAGTGGGGTTATATTTATTATAAATTAATATTTTTAAGAATTCCTAAGGTGCCCCTCTCCTCCCTTATAAAAGGACACCTCCTCCCCCTCCTCCTCACACCAATTTGAGCACTCAAGCTCGGCCAAACCCTGCCAAAATCCCTTCTCCACTTCCCTAGCAACATCCTAGAGGTTCTGGTCTTCCTCAAAGACCAATTCTAGTGCCCTAAGAGGAGGTCTCAAAGAGGCACTTCAAAGAAGAGGTAATTACCGTTACCAATTCTTTCATCTTTATTTCTTCTTCCACTTCTTCTTCTTAGGTTGTTTCATTATGAAGTAATAACATCAGTATCACTCATATACTGATATGTTATTATAAGTACGAAACAACCCTATTTCACCATCTATCCATCCTACGGAAAAAGAAATCACCGCGCGTGCGTACGTACGGAATACCGTCTCCACGCCGTGGTGTAATCTATTTTCCACCACCACCTTACATGGATGGGTATAATGGTGTAAAGAATAACTATACATAGTTATTACAACATCATAATGATTCTGATATATTTTATAATCCACTCCAATTCAATTCAATATTTATAGAAATGATATCATCGCTCGTGCGTACGTACGGAATACCGTCTCCACGACGCGATGAGATTCATTCTCCATGTTAACCATTTAAGAATGATTATAATGTATATATAAGAAATAATAATGAAATACATGACATTATAAAGCTACTGGATTTATGTATATATATATACATATGTATGTCATCTACTTACTTCCATTTCAAGACAATAAGGAAAGAAAAACAGCGTTCATGCGTACGTACGGACTACCGTCTCCATGAACGGTGTTTTTCATTTTATTTATCTATCTATTATATATATATATATACTGAATATATATGATATATAAATCATATTTTATATTCTGGAAGTAAGTAAATCATGATATAAGTAATAATGATGTCAAGAACAACAAGTCAAAACACCTACGATAAATGAAACGATTTTACCCAAAACGCTTCTTTAACATGGAATTTACAAAAGAACGGGTAATATAATGTCATAAGTGAACCATATATGATATCATAACAATTAATATGATTCTGTAATAAGTCAATGACATTATTTAAATCATTATACAGGAGGTTCGGACACATACGAAGCAAATTGGACCTAAGGTAAGGGAAATATCACAATCTCATTTTTATCCGAGATTGTTTATTCGTAAGTATTTACTGGGGTGTATTTTATCATCCACATCCATGTTTCATCAAAATGTAATATTATTTCCATCCACCTACAATTGTTTAAATCCATTTTTACCCTTCGGTGAGTTTTTAGTAATATGTATGAAAAGAATCTTTTGTCGTACGAGGTACTTTTTGACTTTTCCGACAAAAGTACGAAGAATGTTTTTTTTAACTTATACGACACGAACGGATTTCTACTGTTTTATAAAGCCTTATTTTCATGAAGCTTCCTCTAAAATATTTCATGACTATTTTCAATAAAATCTCTTTCTTTTAAAGTTGCATGATGTTTTGTGAAAAGAAATTGATTTTGAAGAAGAAAGGATATTTTCCTCAAGAATTCATTTCAAGTGTTTTATCAAAATTATTTTCCATCTAAGATAATAAAGGGTTCTGTTTCTATCCATATTTTTACATTGATTTGACTATGTTGTGATGGAATTATGTTTATGAATTCCTTTATCTTATATGAACGGTTTTATGATGTCATGTTGTTTAAGAATCCCATTTTTATTACATGGGTGATGCAATGATGTATGATTTATGATTTTGTGGCACACATAAGAAAGGATTCATTAAGAGATGGGTGGGACCTATATCTCCCTCCAATGCATTGGGTAAAGATTTTATATCTCATGAGATAGACATGGCTGGAATGGTAGGTTATACCGGTTCAGTGAAACAGGACTGAAACGAGGATTACTCGATTCAGAAAGGGACTTTGTCCACTAAGATAGTCTTGGCAATGAGTCTTGACTAACAAGAAATGATTCTCTATGATTATGTGTGTATGCCACAATGAGTAATGTTTTAAGTTATGATTTCATTTCACTACTATGATTTATCCCATGTTATGAAATTATGCTCTCTTTTGCAGGTTAAGATTTCCAAAAATGTTATGTTCTTATGAAAATTATGTGATTGATAATTCCTTTGTTTACCCTTACTGAGCATTTGAGCTCACCCTTTTATGTTTTCTTTTCCCCAGGATATAAAGAAAGGTTTTAGGTAGAAAAAAGGGATGACCTTTATGGGAGATATTGAAGAACTTTCACCACGATTAGAAGATTACGTTCCGAGTTTCCAAAGACACTAAACTATTACGATCCTTTAGTGTGTGTTTTTGTTATGTACTAAGTATTCCGCAAATGTAATGTAATGTCCATGTACGTCAAGATACGGGTCTCTACAGTTGGTATCAGAGGAAAGGTTTAGTCAACCTTTGGAAACTAGGATGCGAGAACTTTAGTGAGATCCCTAGAGATATTTCTAAGGTATGTCTAGGGATGTCTCTAAGGTTAAGTATACGTATAGGTTATAGTCCTAGAATTACGCTAACGATCTTCGAATTTAACCTAAGATGTTAGATATTGAGGGTACTAACCCTTTATTATGTTGTTTTCCCTAGCATGATTTTTTCCTCTCACACAATTCTTTTGGGGTTTTAGACGATGGCTGGAACCCGAAGGAACCGTGTTAATGCGGAATGTGATGGGCAATGCAATGATTGTACCCCTGAGCAACCAAACGATATAGGAGCTGGAATGCAAAATCTTGTAGCCATGCTCACACAACTTTCTCAAGCTATGAATCATGCAGGACTTCCAAACGAGCAAAGGAAGGAGCAACATTCTGTTGAATCCTTCATGAGGCAGCGTCCACCTTCTTTCAGTGGGTCTACTGATCCATTAGTTGCTGAACAATGGATTAGTACTACTGAAAAGATATTTTCAGTTCTTCAATGTTCTGAACATGATAAAGTCATCCTAGCAGTGTATCGTTTGGAAGGAGATGATGATCAATGGTGGAATCTTATTAAGAATACAAGGCAAAGGGATGAAATTGAGTCTATGGAATGGGACGAGTTCAAGAACTTATTTTTCAATAAGTACTTCCCTCGTATTCTTCGAACAAAGATGGAGAAAGAGTTTCTTGAACTGAAGCAAAGGGACGATGAATCTGTTGGTACCTATGAAGCAAATTTTACAAGACTTGCAAGGTATGCTTCTGGAATTATCATCCAACCTGAAAGTAAAGTTGATCGATTTTTCAGTGGCTTAAAACCAAGTCTTCGAAGGGCATTAGCTATAAGAGACTTCAGTAGCTATGAAGAAATTGTGCGTTGTGCTATCAAGGTAGAAATGGAAGTTGGTGTTACATATCCATCTCATGGTTTTGACAAGAAACGAAAGATGGAGTTCAAGGAGAAATCTCAGAATAATGGTGAAAAGAAGATGAATGTTTCCTTATGCACAAAGTGTGGAAAGAAGCATGGTGGAGATTGTCTAAAAGGGACTAGAAAATGTTTTAAGTGTGGAAAAGAAGGTCATCGAGCAGCTGAGTGTCGAAGTAATGGAAAAAGGGTTTCTAATGATAAAGCAAACACTGCAGAGAACGCACCGCCAACACTTCAATGCTTCAAGTGCAAGGAAATGGGGCATTATGCTAATAATTGCCCTAATCCAAGGGTTAGTGATGATCAACATGAGCAACCACTGAAGGCAAAGGACAAAGGGAAATCACATGCGATCACTATTGGCAATGTTGAATATGACAACGATGTGGTGGAATGATTAAGTGTTTATGTAATGGGATTCCAAAATAATGTTGTATCATTGAGTATTGCAATATTTATTGATGTGGTATTCAAAGTGATTGAGATATTTTTTTTTGGAAATAAGATGATATGCGCATAATGAAGACGAGAAAATGAAATGTTTAATAGTATTCATGAGCTCATGATTGATATAAGGACTAAGTGATATCATGGTTTGAGTATAAATAATTTTGAGGATTTTGGTATGTGTAAAGTGTTAACTTTTAACTGCATTCAAGTTTTCACTAAGGTTCAATGGGTATTCAAGAGTATACATGATTAAGGACTTTGAATGTTTGGAATGTGACCAAAAAAAAACATATCTTATGATATATGGGGATCAACGATGATATTAAATCTCTGGTAATTGTTTTCACTATGTTATGAGAGTGGACTGCAGTATTATGGATAAGCCTAAAGATTGGAATGGATTGTGTTGGACGATATTATTGATGGGATGTTATAGTAGTTTTGGAAAAAGGACAACCTGCAGAACGGGCGACAGCCCATCGCTTCGGACAAGGCTGTGGGAATCGAACCCACAACCGAAGTGCGACTGGCCTTTATCGCCTACCACTGACCTACAGGAAGTCCCTGTTTAGTAGAAACTAGTTTTATTATATTAAGCAGTATGATATATGAAGTATAAGTCCATTTTAGGAACCATATATGATTAATCTCACTATAGATCGACTTATGTATATAAGTTTTGCTAACCTTTTGTTTGAGACAGATGGAATGACCTGTCATTCTATCACATGATCTGCTAACACATCACGAATAACAAATTCAACTTCATTTATTTAAGAGATGAAGTAGAAATTGTTCAAGGCACGAACAAAAGTGATATTTTACCAAAATAAAGTAAGTATTTATTCTAAGCAAATTTTCAACTTTAGGGAAATGATCTTGAAAACCAAAAATGTTGTCCTAGTGATCTTATACCTGATGAATCAGATGGTACCTTATATCATCACAAATCTATGGATTTGTGATTACTGGCTTTTCCATAGCCATGTTCTCTACCACTCTCCATCAGAACATGATGGTTAGATTTTTCTTCCATATCCATATTTTCACCTATGTGGAAACCCAGTGATTAGTATATTTGGGTAATCGTTACATTTCATACTTTAGTTTTTAAAGCCATGTTTTGGTGTTCCTTTTTACGATGTGGGTTTCTATCAAAGAAAATTTTGAATAGTAAACCATTTATAACCCCGAAGAATTTCGAGGGCGAAATTCATTTTAAGGGGGGTAGAATGTAACGCCCCAAGATTTTATGAAAAATATTCTTTTTAATTTCATTAATGTCTTGTGTTGTACGCTACAACAAAAGAAGCTTTCACAATACGCATCTTTGACTTTCCTTCCGTTACACGCAATCGCGACCTTCCTCGATAGAGTGTGTAGTACGCAATACTGAGTTTCACGAAACAACGATATGCTATTAAAATATTATTAAAACTAGCCGTTATGAATAGTAATAACCACTTTTTGGAAATTTTGTAAATTTTATTTTTCAAAATGGAATTCATTTTTGGATTCGGAGTATCGAATTTAGCCTAAGGTGAAATTTTGGTACTTTTCGGATAACTTTCATATTCTAATGAATAGTGAAAATTACTAAATTATAATTAAAAACAACTTTTTTAATCGAAATAATTAATAGTGATAAATTATTAATTTGAGTGGTTTTAAAGTATATTTAGAATATATTTTTACAATTTAATACAATGTTGGTCATTGTTTGTAATTTCACATTTAAACCAGACATAATCAAGTGTCAATCTTTTGATAGATTTTGTTTCTTAAAAAACACGCTATTTGTTTTAACAGCGGGATTTAATTATAAAATTAATTAATGAAACTTCTATGTTATGAATTTGGTAAAATAGACTTCATTTTTGAATTCGGAATATGAAATATAGCTTAGGATGAAATTTTGGCATTTTTCTGAAAACTTTCAATTTTTGATGAATAGTGAAACCACTAAGTGGTAGGTTAAAAACGGAATTTTGCATAAAACTTAATTTTACCGCTTCTGTGAATGGAATTTCGAAAATCCGAGAGACACGGTTAATATCAAGGACTAAAATGTGGTTCAATGAGATGAAAATAATTTTTTGGTGAATAGTAACTTTTTACTTTTTTTACCACGGTTAATAGTAAATAGGGTAACTAAGGGTAAATATGATATTAATATTACCCTAACACATGTCCTAATTCTATTGGACAAGTGTAATTCGACCAAAAACAAACTTAGGAATAAAATATGACCATTTAGGCCCACTTGGATTAGATTAGGACATTTATTATTAATTTATTTAAAGAAGGGTTAAAATAGTTAAAATCAAAGTTTAATAAGTAAATCATTTTTAATATGGGGTTATACATAAGCTAAATTCGACTATAAATATTCATTAGAAAGCTAAAAAGATTTCCTACATGATGGTATTTTATTTGTAATTTTTAGACAGCATATAATATAATTTATTTATGACACAAAGATGATGCAGTAATTATCTTATTAATGAAATATTGACATAATTGATAATATAAATACCACAATAAATGTAATTTAAGACTTTTTATGAATTCCACTAATTTTATAGGTTACTCTGATATATTAGTGTTGATTTAATCAGCTTGGTTCGAATATATAATTCTTTTATGACTTTCAAAAAAATCATATATCAAATAGTGTCAAAATTGACACAAAATGGTTTTTAAATCAAATATTATATTATTAATTGTTATTTTATTCCTAAAAATCTAAGGTTCGGCCAAATGACTTAGATAAGGATATATGTATTAATAATATACAATTTGGGGTTCGTTTGGCATGTTATAGTAAGTGTATTAACCATATAGTGAAAGAAAACAAAAAGACACGGTAAAAGTTAAATTATTTAACTTAGAGTTAAATCTAATTGATAAGGTTTAAAATAAGATCCAAACATGTATAAATTTGATTTGTTGATGAGATTACAACCCTATCTCATCTAAGCTTCGAATATGAGTCATTTTTGGAGGTTTTTAAGTGGGGTTATATTTATTATAAATTAATATTTTTAAGAATTCCTAAGGTGCCCCTCTCCTCCCTTATAAAAGGACACCTCCTCCCCCTCCTCCTCACACCAATTTGAGCACTCAAGCTCGGCCAACCCCTGCCAAAATCCCTTCTCCACTTCCCTAGCAACATCCTAGAGGTTCTGGTCTTCCTCAAAGACCAATTCTAGTGCCCTAAGAGGAGGTCTCAAAGAGGCACTTCAAAGAAGAGGTAATTACCGTTACCAATTCTTTCATCTTTATTTCTTCTTCCACTTCTTCTTCTTAGGTTGTTTCATTATGAAGTAATAACATCAGTATCACTCATATACTGATATGTTATTATAAGTACGAAACAACCCTATTTCACCATCTATCCATCCTACGGAAAAAGAAATCACCGCGCGTGCGTACGTACGGAATACCGTCTCCACGCCGTGCTGTAATCTATTTTCCACCACCACCTTACATGGATGGGTATAATGGTGTAAAGAATAACTATACATAGTTATTACAACATCATAATGATTCTGATATATTTTATAATCCACTCCAATTCAATTCAATATTTATAGAAATGATATCATCGCTCGTGCGTACGTACGGAATACCGTCTCCACGACGCGATGAGATTCATTCTCCATGTTAACCATTTAAGAATGATTATAATGTATATATAAGAAATAATAATGAAATACATGACATTATAAAGCTACTGGATTTATGTATATATATATACATATGTATGTCATCTACTTACTTCCATTTCAAGACAATAAGGAAAGAAAAACAGCGTTCATGCGTACGTACGGACTACCGTCTCCATGAACGGTGTTTTTCATTTTATTTATCTATCTATTATATATATATATACTGAATATATATGATATATAAATCATATTTTATATTCTGGAAGTAAGTAAATCATGATATAAGTAATAATGATGTCAAGAACAACAAGTCAAAACACCTACGATAAATGAAACGATTTTACCCAAAACGCTTCTTTAACATGGAATTTACAAAAGAACGGGTAATATAATGTCATAAGTGAACCATATATGATATCATAACAATGAATATGATTCTGTAATAAGTCAATGACATTATTTAAATCATTATACAGGAGGTTCGGACACATACGAAGCAAATTGGACCTAAGGTAAGGGAAATATCACAATCTCATTTTTATCCGAGATTGTTTATTCGTAAGTATTTACTGGGGTGTATTTTATCATCCACATCCATGTTTCATCAAAATGTAATATTATTTCCATCCACCTACAATTGTTTAAATCCATTTTTACCCTTCGGTGAGTTTTTAGTAATATGTATGAAAGGAATCTTTTGTCGTACGAGGTACTTTTTGACTTTTCCGACAAAAGTACGAAGAATGTTTTTTTTAACTTATACGGCACGAACGGATTTCTACTGTTTTATAAAGCCTTATTTTCATGAAGCTTCCTCTAAAAGATTTCATGACTATTTTCAATAAAATCTCTTTCTTTTAAAGTTGCATGATGTTTTGTGAAAAGAAATTGATTTTGAAGAAGAAAGGATATTTTCCTCAAGAATTCATTTCAAGTGTTTTATCAAAATTATTTTCCATCTAAGATAATAAAGGGTTCTGTTTCTATCCATATTTTTACATTGATTTGACTATGTTGTGATGGAATTATGTTTATGAATTCCTTTATCTTATATGAACGGTTTTATGATGTCATGTTGTTTAAGAATCCCATTTTTATTACATGGGTGATGCAATGATGTATGATTTATGATTTTGTGGCACACATAAGAAAGGATTCATTAAGAGATGGGTGGGACCTATATCTCCCTCCAATGCATTGGGTAAAGATTTTATATCTCATGAGATAGACATGGCTGGAATGGTAGGTTATACCGGTTCAGTGAAACAGGACTGAAACGAGGATTACTCGATTCAGAAAGGGACTTTGTCCACTAAGATAGTCTTGGCAATGAGTCTTGACTAACAAGAAATGATTCTCTATGATTATGTGTGTATGCCACAATGAGTAATGTTTTAAGTTATGATTTCATTTCACTACTATGATTTATCCCATGTTATGAAATTATGCTCTCTTTTGCAGGTTAAGATTTCCAAAAATGTTATGTTCTTATGAAAATTATGTGATTGATATTTCCTTTGTTTACCCTTACTGAGCATTTGAGCTCACCCTTTTATGTTTTCTTTTCCCTAGGATATAAAGAAAGGTTTTAGGTAGAAAAAAGGGATGACCTTTATGGGAGATATTGAAGAACTTTCACCACGATTAGAAGATTACGTTCCGAGTTTCCAAAGACACTAAACTATTACGATCCTTTAGTGTGTGTTTTTGTTATGTACTAAGTATTCCGCAAATGTAATGTAATGTCCATGTACGTCAAGATACGGGTCTCTACATTAGTGACAGTTGATGTATCAGCCTCTCGGCTCGTGGAGCGGACCCTCCCGAACGAGCTTGCTGTGTGCGGGAACCCTAGTGATGGCTGCGACTGTGACTGCTACTGCTACTGCTACTGCTACTGTGACTGCGACGACGACAGTACAGAGATCCTGTGTGGATTCGATGACGACTACAGCACTCAGCGATCCTACGTGGATCAGTGCTACAGGTCCTGTGTGGGCCCGATCCTGTGTGAGTCCGATCCTGTGTGGGTCTCTGCGCTCAGCGGTCCTGTGTGAACCAGCGCCTACAGGTCCTATGTGGACCCGATCCTGTGTGGGTCTTTGCGGGGGTTAGTTACCTATCGATCCTTCGTGGGTCCGATGACTTAGATGGATCAGAGATCATCTTTATCGTCCTTCGAAGAAGTATACCTGTGTGAGCTGAATCCTGTTACTTTCCTGTGTGGAATGCGTTGTGCTATCCTGTGTGGATTTCGTTTTTCTTTCCTATGTGGAATACG
Organism: Viscum album; assembly: GCA_963277665.1. Taxonomy (NCBI): domain Eukaryota; kingdom Viridiplantae; phylum Streptophyta; class Magnoliopsida; order Santalales; family Viscaceae; genus Viscum; species Viscum album. Next base: position 618,268,878 of record OY728148.1, on the reverse strand, counting down.
TATACTTTCCTGTGTTGACTGAGTTTTACTTGGGCTCGGAGGTTGGATCGTATTGGAATTGATGACTTAGGTATATGTATGGGCATATACCTAAGCAGTGTCGGTTGTTACTTCGTGTTTGTAACGTTCCTTTGTGGTTTATCCTTTGTGGATTTTGGGAGACCTTCGAGGGTCTCGGGGTCCCTACTGAGTAGCTTATACTCACCCCTGCACGGGCTATGCCCACACTACGTTGTGTTGGTTTCAGACGATGGACAGCGTTGATCGTGGCTGAGGCTTGCAGAGCAGAACGGTACCTGGAGGTGGACCACTGGGAGGAACGTGTTCGGAGCGGACGGCGGGACCCGAGGAGCAGTGGAGCTATCTGTACCCACCCTTCAGGTGGTATTTCCAGTGGACAGCTCGGTGTAGCGGCTTTTACTTTACAGTTGTTGTTTTCCCTTTCGAGTTGTACTTTACTTTCTGTTTGGGTTTGTATACTGGCCCATTTACTTTTCAGCACTTTCAGTTGTACTCTGTTTTTACTTAGTGTTTACTTTCCGCTTGCTTACTCTATGGTTCTTGTTTACTTTACAAAGGCAATGCCTTCCCTTTTTACTGGGATTTATGCCTTGGTTCTAGTCGCCATCCCCTGGCCTATGGAAGGCGGGCTTGGGGTAGTCACGGCACGGGCCCCGAGGGCGGGTCGTGACATTTCATTTCACTTTTTTACTTCTGTGAGACACATCTCATATTCACCACTAATGTCTCATATATGGTGTATATAATTCCCATAATATATTTTATAATTTTTATCCTTAAAATTATGGGAAATTAAATATCAATTTTATGATAACTCATTCATGGTGTTTATGGTTCGAATGTTACTGAATTGGTAAGGGATTTTATTCTGTCTCAATTTTCTTTCATTGAGATATATGTTTGTATACACATATTTTCATTTTTATGGTGTATACAAAACCCCCACTATGTTTTAATATCATGAATTTATTTATTTTCTTGATATTTTCAGTTTCATTTAATTTTATTTTTTCATAAGGCTTATGATTAAATGTTACTAATGTGGTAAGGGGTTTATGATAAAATCTCATCATTTTTCAGGATTGTCGATGATTATGCATCAGATAATGAAAAAGTATGATATATCTCACATGAAACTCATTATGTTTTTTATCCAATAGTTATTTCATGTGAATAAATTTTCCCTTAATTTTCTTCTATATATATACTCAATAGTTCAAAATAATTTTTTTAATAAGAAATTACATTATTTCTCTCTTCATTCGATAACCAAATTTTATTCCAAATCAATATTTTATAAAAAAATTTAAAAATATGTATATACTATTATCCAAATAATTATTAAATAAATATTTATCAACTTATAATTTGTTTTAAAAAATGATATTAATCTTCTTCCCATTTTCCAAATAATGCCATTTTTTATTTTAATGAAATTATGAAAGTTACTTTGGTTTTAATTCTTATAGACTAAGTTTTATATTCCACCATCATAACCAAAATTTGTTTGAATGATTAGTTTATAATTTTTAATGTTTACATTGGATGAAAAATATTTTGACAAAGAAATTATTAATTTTTATGTTGAAAATTTATTCTTCAAAATAGAAATTATATTTTCTTCAATAAATAATTTAATATATTTTGAAATCATTATTTATATGTTTGTAATGTAATATTCAATGAAATTTATTTAAAAAAATTATGAATTTTTAATATTTTTTCTGTTTTTTTAAATTGGAAATTATATTTTCCTTATGAACTAATTATAATTAATTTCAAAGCTTCCATTATAAGATTAGAAGTATATTTTTTAATAAATGGATTTCCAAAAAAATATTATTAGTTTTTATTTTATCATTTTATTTCAAGTTGAATGTATATTTAACTCAAAAAGTTTTTTAAATTATTTTTAAAGATTCTATTATATGTTTTAATGTTTATTTTTAAATAAATTTTTTTACAAAACAATTCATGAATTTTTATTTTCAAAAATTATATTTCAATGAAACATTATTATCCTTATTAAATGTTCCAAGAGTTTTTTAAAATTAATTTTCCAACTAATATGATTTTAATTTATGTTATATATGCTTTTATGGGGATATTATCCAGTGATACCATTCATATTTTTACTCGAATTGGTTTTTTTGTATGTGGAATGATGTGTATGAAACTTGTTTCTCCAATACAGATTATACAATGAGGAAATTATTAGGAAACATATTATTTAAATATTTTATTATATGATGAAATTGTGAATTTATAATCAAACATATCTATTTTCCATAGGTTATGATATGTTAAAAAACTAAAACCCATTTCATTTCATTGGTTATGATATAATGAATTATTTATGATATTTTTACACACATACAAAATATTTTCATTTTTTGGTTGGTGGTACCAATATCTCCCTTTAATGCATTGGGTAGAGATTTATATCTCATGAGATAAGCATTAATTGAGTGGGGATGAACTTGGTTTAGTAAGGCATTTTTTGTATTTTTATTCCTATTAGAGTGAACCTTGAATACTACAATAGTTTGGGAGTGACCCCCGCCCACTATGATAGAATTATATGTTAGAAATTATAGTGATCCTTGATGAATATGGAAATTATTTTCTAGGCTTATCAGTATGCCACAATTACAAGTCTTATTTCAATTTTATTCCCTTATGTCTCATGTTTTTTAATATCATTATGATTCATTTCTAATGAACTAAAAATATTAATTACATTACTCAATATTTAATTTATTATAAATGTGTTATGGATTTCATATGTTATGCTCATGTTCTCTAAATGTTTTTCTGAAATTATGTTTATGTATTTTCCCTTGTTTATCCAAACTAAGAATATATGATCATACATTCTTATGTTTTATTTCCCTTGGTTATAATTAATGATTTTGAGTAGGTTATGTCTATTAAGAGTTCAAAATGGGAATATCTTTGTGGGAAACATTGAATAACTTTAATTGAATAATAGTATTGTGTACCTAGACTCCAATGGCACTAAACCATTACGATTCTATGATGGGTGTTTATATATTGTATTGAATATTTGTCATAAAAGATGTAATATCTATATATGAAAATTCAGTCTTTGTATTTTTGGTATTAGAGGATATTTTTGTTAAAATTTATAAACTAGAATGAGAATACTTTAGTGATAACTATAAGGATATGTGTGAGGATTAGTCTTTGGATAAGTCAATGTATAGGGAAATGTATGGGATTTTCTAGAAAATATAGAGTGACTGGTTTCCAAAAAAAATTACATCCCTATCTTGATACTAAAATTTTATGTGGCTCTATAAAAAAGACACATAAGTGTAATAACCTTGAAAATGACATATTGATATAGGTTTAATCATCACCTAATTCGTGACAATGGTCCTTATTTCACACCCGGTTTGACACTCTTGGGGTTATTATTTATAATTTCCCAAATACATTAATAAAAATCATGATAGATTTTAATAATGTCTCTGAATGACCATGGTTAAGCTAATAATGTCATAGATTGAAAATAAAGTTCCATGATGTGGACAAACTAACAGTTATTTTTCAAGATTATGTGGTTTACCACTATAAATATTTTTACCCAAACTATTCTTTTTTGTTTCATCCAATGGATGAAACTATAATAAACTATATTAACATTGTTTGTGATAGGAAATTTTTTTTTGAGAAACTAAATGTTATGATGACAGGATTTAATGATATTTTCATTATTCCCAATACGTTATCATGTCACACAGTTAACAAAATTCACCATAACAAACTCTTAGAATCAAAAAAAGAAGAGAATGATAGTATTCATTAAGAGTTATGGAATCTGAGACCATGGAGGAAAGAATGTTATATTCCCTATATGTTAAGAATGTGGGAGGAATCACCCACTTTAATGTCTCATAGGAATAAGAAGATGTTTTTAGTACAGAAAATAATAACACAAATAAATTAATTTCAAAGGAAAAATGAAACAATTGGTAAACATAATGGATGGTAATAATTTGTAACATCCCAGGTAAATAAAGAATAATAATTTTTCATATTTATTAATATTTTATAATTAAATATTAATTTTACTTTAAAGGGGTTTCTCTGTTCGATAGCATACTCGATACGCAACAAAGAGTTTTTTTGAAATCTTACATTGCACACTAGTAATATAATAATATTATTTTAAAGAGTAGTTTACACGTAGCTGTTGTATTGGCGGGAATGAATAGAAATAACTAAAATATGATTATATAAGTTTGTTAAATGTTTTTACATTTATCCAATTAAAGATAAAGGCTTAAAATAAGAAAATAATTCAATTTTAGGCATAGATACTCTAATATTCACTAAAAGGCCGACTTATTGCCTTTTGATGGCGAACCCTTATTAAATATTTTTTGGTCACTCTTATACATTATATTGGACCAAATAAAATTCTTATTTAGAATCAATACATCACAATTTACTTTGTATAAATTTTTGGTATATTTTCTGATAAAGTTCATTTTTTAATGAATAGTCAAAAATGTTGTATTTTAATTCAAAACACGTTTTTAATCAAATTTATTTAAATGAATAGATTATCTTTTTAATTGGTATAAAAGTGAAATTAGAATAAATTTTTACCATTTAATCCAATATTGGTAATTTTAATTAATTTCACTTTGAAATTAGACTTAAACTAGTGTCAATCTTTTAATATATATTGTTTTACAAAAACACACTATTTGTTTTGACAGCGGGAATTAATTATTAAATTAATTAATGCAACTTATATGTTTTGAATTTTTTAAAATAGAAATAATTTTTGAATTCGGAATATCAAATATAGCTGAGGGTGAATTTTTGGTATTTTTATGAAAAACATCAAATTTAGATGAATAGTGAAACCACTAAGTGATAGTTAAAAAACTGATTTTTCATTTAAATGAAAAATTACCACTTTTGTGAATTGGGTTTTAAAAATATGACATACATGGTTGTAATTATTAAGTAAAATGTTGTTCAATTGGATGAAAATAATTTTTAGTGAATAGTAACTTTTATGTTTTATTAATCGCGATTAAATGTAATTAATGTAATGTAAGGTAAAAACAATGTTATAATAATATGAGATTACCTTGAAACATGTTATACACTTATTGGATGTGTCATGGCCGACCAAAACAATCCATGGGTCAACTTGGGGACCCTATGGAGCCACTTGCGTATGAAAATGACATTAATAACTTTTTATTTAAAGTTAAAATAAAAATGTCACAAACATGTATTATTTTACTAAAACATTTTTTACATGGGGTTATGCAAGTCATATGTTTGACTATAAATATTCATTGGAAATATAAAAGGATTTCCTTAATTATGATATTTTTTTATAATTTTTAGACATTAAATAAATTTAATAATTAATGACACCATGATGATGCAGTGATTACCTCATTAATTAACGATTTAAATAAAATGAAAATATAATATAAAATCTAAAAAATACACTTGTCAAAAACCTATTGGAGTTGTGTATTTCAAACCCTTATCACCTTATCCTCGAAATATATAATTTTTGGACCATTAATATCCGAAAATCATTTTATAATAAAGTATCTCTTCTTGACTTTTCCAGAGTGCCCCTCCTCTCCTCTTATAAAAGGACCCCACCTCTACCCCCTTACCCACACCTCTCAAAACTTTGGCTCGACCAATATCTGATCATTTTATCTCTCCACATCCCTCTCCTCATCCTATAATCCTTACCTTAGGCAAAAAGCTCTTCACGAAACCTCTTTTGTTCAATCTAAGAGGAGTTACCCGATTTAAAGGTAAAGTCTTCACTTGTGTTCTTTTGTTTTATTTTGATTTTCCAACCCCCTAATCTATTTATATTCTTTTATTTTGTAAAAAAACATTATATTAAATATACTATGATATTTTTATGAGAATTATTCGAGGTACACTTACACACACCTCCGTCAAATGGTTAAAGAACATAATGTTTCTGTGGTTGGTGAATTTCTGCGTCATGAAACGATGATTGTTCAATCTTCTTTTAACACCTTTCATGGTGGACATCGAGATGTATCTCTATTTATATATGATATATATTATGTTTATGATTTCCTTATGCATCTGTATCTTTCATTTATGGCATAACTTTGTGGTCTCTATTATGGGTAAACACGATAATTTCATTTTAGGAAGTGCGGACTACCGCCCCCTCAAAGTGATTTGATTCGTTAATGCCTTATATGGGATGTATAAAGGATGGATTTAATGATATTATATATGATATTATAATGGAATTATAATATACCTTTATATCATTATTATCTCACTCCATTAAATATCAAATAGAAATGAAAGGAGTGTTCATGCGTACGTACAGCTTCCCATCTCCATGAACGGTGCATTTCATTTCTGACCCCTAAATGTTATATAATATTATAAATATATTTATATGCTGGATATATATTATATATATGATATTAAAATCATGAATATCATTCTGTATATAATGAATCTTTGACCACATGAACAACATGTGATTGTTAGAAGTCCATTTTTGACATAAGTACCAAATAATGACAAAACGAACTTTATTAACTTAAATGATTACATAAAGTCTATAACATAAAAATAAGTTATATAAAAGGAATAATAAACTTGAAAAAGGTTCTTATGCAAGTAGAAATTAACTTTAGTTTATTATTTAGAAGATTAAAGAGCGGTCGAGTCAAGTCGGACACGAGGTAAGGGACTTCATCTCAATCTCCTTTCATTGAGGCATATTTTGTTCTAATACAAGACATTCATTTATACAGTGTATAAACCCCTTTACATTTTAATTTTATATAAAAGGAATCTTTTTCTACAAAGAGTTTTACTAAACGATAAAAAGGAATGATTCTTTTAACGTATGCGGTGACAATGACCTTTTCCGCCACTCCGAGTATTATTTGGTCTTTGGATTTCATAGCAAGACATAATGTTTTTAAAATGAAATAAATACCATATACGGTTTTATGTATTTTGGTATTGAAAATGGTTTTTATAATTTATTTTTTATGTCAATATATTTAAGAGATATATTGTGATCGAAATGTGGAAATGTGTTCTTTCCATTATATTTGTTTTATGTCTGATGATTTTATAATGGTACTTGGACATTTGATAGGTGGTTACCTGATAAACCATATGACGACGGGTGCTGTGAATACCAGGACGGGTGGTTACGTTATAACCTCGAATGCATTGGGTATGGAAGTCAACCGTATGGCTATTCCATTTAGTGATATGTGTGGAAGTCGACTGTATGGTTATTCCATTTAAGTATGTTTATGTCCCAAGTTACCTTTATATGTTATGTGTTCTTTATATGGGATTTATGGTAATATTTTGGTTACAAAAGGGTAATTAATTATCTTTTATTCAGTGAAGAGTTATTACTACTTCATAAAGGTGAAAAGTATTACTTTGATAAAGTATTCATGGTTTACTTGTTGTTTTGAAAAACTAATAGTTTTCCTTATTTGTGTATCCCTTACTGATATTTTTATGCACATCCCATGTTTTTTTGAAATGTTTTTCACAGGACGTAACGTGGAATAGGGTCAAGGATGGAATCAAGGAAAAGTCATACTGCCTTAAACATGGAACTAGACACGACTCTTTTTTTCAAGAGTTCATGTTTTGTAAAAAAAGGAAACTATGTAGAAGTTTCTAATGTGTAATATTTTGAGATGTAATAGTTATGATCTAATTATCTAAATCTCTAAACCTGAAAAGATCCTCAATGTTAATTAATCATTTAATTCAATATTAATTGAGGTTTAAGGCCGAGGCTTTATAGTTGGTATCAGAGGTCGGTTTAGACAACATTAAGAGTTAGAAAATTGTTAAATTTATAAATTAATTTATGGTATGATTGAAATGATATAGCATTTAAAGATTACAATGTTGCTTCACCTAATATATTTTTGTGTTCAGAATGGTTTTCCGCAGAGGAAAAAAGGAATCTATGTTCGGACAACATCAGGTGGAAGACAACATTCCAAATCATCAACCTGAGATGGTCGGAATTAGAAATAAACAATTTGTTGCAGTGATGGTACATTTGACTTAGTCTATAAATGGTGGTGGTATCTATGCACGAGATCATCCAGATCAACTGCAGAGGAACATGTCAGTGGTGGAACATTTCATGATGCAACATCCCCCATCATTCAGAGGATCATCTGACCCTATTCTAGCATAAGGGTGTATTAATGAACTAGATAAGATTTTTGATGTCATGGGGTGTTCGAAACATCAAAAGGTTAGTCTTTATGTTTACCGTTTTGAAGTTGAAGTTGATCAGTGGTGGTCGATGATGAAAAATATCTGGGATAGTGATGAGATTGATGATCTTCAATGGGATGAATTCAAAGATATGTTTCTTGAGAAATATTTTCCTAAGGTGGTTCGTCTTAGGATGGAAAAACAATGCCTAGAATTGAGGCAGGAGGATGACTCAGTGGCCGCTTATGAAGCAAAGATCACTCAACTGGAATGGTATGCTCTAAATTTCATACGTGATCTTGATAGTAAAATCAACTATTTTAACTCAATGTTAATGCCAAAGTATCCAAGTGATTTAGCTTCTCGTGAGTTCAAAAGTTCTGAAAAACTTCTTTGATGTGTGGAGAAGGTGGAAATGGAGTTTGCCGATGATCAGGTGTTCTTTGAAAAACAATTGAATAAGAGGTCCAGTTGGCAGGAAAAGGGGAAGAATTCATCAATGAAGCAAGGAGGTAAGAAAACAAAATATCCATCCTATGAGAAGTTTGGTAAAATGCATCCTGTAGAATGTTTATCCAAGTCTGGAAAGTGATTTTGGTGTGGTAGGTCTGGTCATATTGCTCGTAACTATAAGGAAGATGATCAAGTAAGAAATGAAAATCCAGCGGTAAGATGTTTTAAGTGTAATGAAATGGGTCATTATGCAAATGATCATCTAACGAAGAACTCAACTGAGAGGAAGAATCCATACTACAAGCAGAAAGGGGTGGTGAAATCCTTTGCAACTACTTCAGAAGATAGTGGGCCATCGAATGAAGTAGTATCAAGTACACTGTTTTTTTGTTCAGATTAGGCCAATGCGTTGTTTGATTCAGGGTCTACACATTCATTCATTTCTTATAATTTTTCTATTAAAATGGGATTTCCATCTCATGATATGAATCCTGAACTTATGGTAAAATCACCCAGAGGGAACATTGAGGCAAAAAGAAATGATAAGAACCTTTTTATACTTGTGGGCGGAAATAATCTACCTGCAAACCTTGTTGTTTTTCCTCTATTAGAGTTTGATGTTATTTTGGTCATGGAATGGATTTCTGTTTATCATTCTAAGATTGAATAAATAGCTAAAGAGGATTCTTTTCAGAAAGATTTTTAGTTTGTGTACAAGAATGAACCTCTGCTTTTGATAACATATTAGGAAGTTGAGAAACTAGTAAAAGATGGAAATTAATTTTACCTTGCACATATTGTTGAAAATAAAGGAACTGTTCATATTAATGATGTGCCAGTGGTAAATGAGTATCTTGATGTTATTCCTGACGAGTTTCCTAGTATTATTCAGGACTGGGAAGTTGAATTTACTGTTGACTTAGTTCCTTATTCTAAGACAATTTCTAAACCCCCTTATCGAATCGATCAAGTTTTACTTTTAGAGTTAAAGAAGAAATTGCAAGAGTTTTTAGACAAAGGTTTCATTCGACCTAGAACATCACCATGGGGTGATTTTGTCTTGTTTGTTAAAAAGAAAGATTTTCCAATGAGACTTTGCATTGATTATAGAGCCTTGAACAATATCAATGTTAAGAACAAGTATTCTTTGCCTCATATCGATGACTTGTTTGATCATCTCCAGGAAGATCAGTATTTTTCGAAGATTGACGCGAGGTTGGGGTACCATCAGTTGAAAGTAAAAGAAAAATATGTACGAAGACTACGTTCCGTACTAGATATTGCCATTATGAATTTGTAGTTATGCATTTTGGGTTAACCAATGCACCTGATTTATTCATAGACCTTATGAATAGAATTTTCCATTAGTTCTTGGATAAGTTTGTGGTTGTTTTCATTGATGATATTTTGGTGTTTTCTAAAAGTATAGAGGAGCATAAAATTCATTTAAGGGTTATCTTGCAAACCTTAAAAGAGAAGAAACAATATGGAAAATTCATAAAGTGTGAGTTTTGGTTACAAAAAATTTCTTTCCTTGGTCATATTGTTTCAATAAATGGCATAAATATTGATCCTGCTAAAACAAAAGTTGTTAAAGAATGGCCAAGACCCACAAATGTAACCAAGATCCATAGTTTTCTTGGTTTGGTTGGTTACTAATGAAGGTTTGTTGAAATTTTATCACTTTTATCTAGTCCAATTACTAAACTTACTCGGAAGGGTGTTAAGTTTATCAGGACAAAAGAATGTGATTATTGTTTTAATGAGTTGAAAAGAAGATTAGTGAATGCTCCAGTTTGGGAACTTCCTTCCAAGAATGGTGAGTTTGTTATCTACAGTGATTCTTCGTTGAATGGACTTGGTTGTGTCCTTATGCAGAATGATCAGGTAATTTATTATGCTTCACGTAAGTTGAAAACTCATGAGGTAAATTACCTTACACATGATTTGGAATTAGCTGTTGTTGTTTTTTCTCTAAAAATTTTGTGGCATCATTTGTATGGAGTAAAGTGTGAAATATATACTGATCAAAAAAATTTAAAGTATATATTCACTTAGAAAGAATTGAACATGAGACAGAAGAGATGGCTGGAATTAATCAAGGATTATGATTATATAATTCATTACCATCCAGGAAAATCAAATAAAGTGGTTGATTCTTTGAGTTGAAAAATTAAAGCTTCATTAACCAAGCTACGTTTGGAATGAGATATTTTGGTTTTTGTTTTGATGAAATTGGGCATAGAAGTTGTTTGTGCAAGAAGTTCTTCTATTTTGTTTCAGGTGTCCATGAGATCATCTCTATCAGACAGAATTAAACAAGCACAGAAGAAAGACAGTGGGTTGCAAAAAAAGGTAGAGCTCGTTCCGAAGGGTTATTTTCCTGAATTTAACATTGATAATGATTGTTTTTTGAGGTTTGGGAAGACATTATGTGTGCCTTGTGATTCAAATTTTAAGAATGAGTTGTTATGTGAGGTTTATAGTTCCATGTTTTCAGTTCATCCTGACAGTACTAAGATGTACAGAGATCTGCGAAAGTATTACTGGCGGGATAGAATGAAAAGAGATATTTCTGATTTTATTGTGAAGTGTTTGACTTGTCAATAGGTTAAAGTAGAGTGGCAGTTACCGAATGGGATGCTTCAGCCTTTACCAGTTCAGGAGTGGTAATGGGAAAATATATCCATGGATATTGTTTTGGGATTACCGAATACATCTTGAGGTAATAATGAAATCTAGGTTATTGTTGATCGATTGACTAAATCATCTCATTTCCTTCCTATTCGAGCTATTTTGTCTCTAGATCAACTTTCTCGGTTGTATGTTAAAGATATAATCAGGTTTCATGGAGTTCTACTCTCCATTGTATCTGATCGTGATCCCAGGTTTACTTCTAACTTTTGGAAGGGCCTTCAGTTATCGTTGGTTGCTGAATTAAATTTTAGTACAACTTTTCATCCTCAATCAGATGGGCAGTCGGAACGAACAATTAAGACTTTGGAGGATATTCTACATGCTTTCTCGATGGATTATCAAGGAAGTTGGGACCAATGTATTTCTTTGGTTGTGTTTTCTTATAATAACAGTTTTCATTCCAGTATGTAGATTGCTCCTTTTGAAGCATTATATGGGAAGCAGTGTCGAACTGCAGATTTTTGGGATGAAGTAGGTGAAAGGATGTTGATGGGACCAGAATTGGTAGAAGAGTTGGCAGCAAAAGTTCAGTTGATACAGAAACACATGAGAACAGCTCAGAGCAGGCATAAAAGTTATGCAGACAACAGGAGAAAGGATCTCTCTTTCGAGGTAGGTGATCATGGTTTTCTCAAAGATTCACTATGGAAAAGTGTGATGCGATTTGGTAATAAATGAAAGTTGAGTCCAAGGTTCATTGGACCATATGAAAATCTGGAGAGAGTTGGATCAGTTTCTTATGGAGTGGCTTTACCTCTGAGTTTATCTCAGGTACACAATGTTTTTTATGTTTTGATGTTGAGAAAATATATGCCAGATCCATCTCATGTTTTGAGCCCATAGGTAGTTCAGTTGGAGGAGAATCTCTCTTATGAAGAACAACCAGTCCAAATTTTTGACTAAAAAGGGAAAGTGTTGCGAAATAAGAAAATTTATTAGGTAAAGGTTTTATGGAAAAACCATAGGGTTGAAGAGGAAATGTGAGAATCTGAAAATGATATGAGGGATAAACACCCCCACTTATTTTGATAAGTAAATAAAATTGCAAGGATGAAATTCCCAAAAGGGGGAAGGATGTAACATACCTGGTAAATAAATAATAATACCTTTTCATATTTATTAATATTTTAAAATTAAATATTAATTTTACTTTATAGGGGTTGCTATGTTCGATAGCATACCTGATACGCAACAAAGAGTTTCTTTGAAATCTTACATTTCACAATAGTAATATAAAAATATTATTTTAAATAGTACTTAACACGTAGCCGTTGTATTGGCGGGAATGAATTGAAATTTCTAAAATATGATTATATATGTTTGTTAAATGTTTTTACATTTATCCAAAAAAAATATAAAGGATTAAAATAAGAAATGAATTAAATTTTAGGCATAGATACTCTAATATTCACTAAAAGGTCGACTTATCACCTTTTGATGGCGAACCCTCTTTAAATATATTTTTGGTCACTCTTATACATTTTATTGGACCAAATAAAATTCTTCTGTAGAATCAGGACATCAAAATTTACTTTGTGTAAATTTTTGGTATTTTTTTCTGATAAAGTTCAATTATTAATGAATAGTGAAAAATGTTGTATTTTAATTCAAAAACTCTTTTAATCTAATTTATTTATATGATTAGATTATCTTTTTAATTGGTTTAAAAGTGAAATTAGAATACATTTTTATCATTTAATCCAATAGTGGTCATTTTAATTAATTTCACTTTGAAATTGGACTTAAACTAGTGTCAATCTTTTGATATATATTTTTTCATAAAAACAAGCTATTTGTTTTGACAGCGGGAATTAATTATTAAATTAATTAATTCAACTTATATGTTTTTAATTTTGTAAAATAGACATCATTTTTTAATTTTTAATATCAAATATAACTTAGGGTGAATTTTTGGTATTTTTCTGAAAAACATCTATTTTTGATGAATAGTGAAACCACTAAGTGGTAGCTAAAAAACTGATTTTTCATTTAAATGAATCTTTACCTCTTTTGTGAATTGGATTTCAAAAATCCATCATACATGGTTGTAATTATTAAGTAAAATTTGGTTCAATGTGAAGAAAATAATTTTTTGTGAATAGTAACTTTTATGTTTTATTAATCGCGATTAAAGGTAATTAATGTAATTTAAGGTAAAAATAATGTTATAATAATATAAAATTACCATGACACATGTACAACCCTCATTGGATGTGTCATGGCTGAAAAAAATAATCCATGGGTCAACTTGGGGACCCCATGGAGCAACTTGGGTAAGAAAATGACACTAATAAATTTTTATTTAAAGTTAAAATAAAAATGTCACAAATATGTATTGTTTTACTAAAACAATTTTTTACATGGGGTTATACAAGTCATATTTCTGACTATGAATATTAATTGGAAAGATAAAAAATATTTCCTACATTATGATGTTTTTTTTATAATTTTTATACATTAAATAAATTATATTATTTATGACACCATGATGATGCAGCGATTACCACATTAATTAACGATTTAAATAAAATGAATTGATAATGTAAAATCTAATACATACACTTGTCAAAAACCTATTGTATGGGTGGATTTTGAACCCTTATCACCTTATCCTCGAAATATATAATTATGGGACCTCTAATATCCGAATTTGTTTTATAATAATGTATCTTTTCTTAACTTTCCAAGAGTGCCCATCCTCTCCTCTAATAAAAGACCACCACCTATACCCCCTTACCCACACATCTCTAGAATTTAGCTCGACCAAGCTCTACTCATTTTATCTCTCCACATCCCTCTTTTCATCCTAGAAGCCTTAACTTAGGCAGAAAGCTCTTCAAGAAATCCATTTTGTTCAAACCAAGAGGAGTTACCTGATTTAAAGGTAATGTCTTTACTTGTGTTATTTAGTTTTATTTTGCTTATCCAACCCCTTAATATGTTTCTGTTAATTTATTTTGTAACAAAATCAGTATCTTCAATATACTAGGATGTTTTTATGATAAGCTTTTGAGCTACAATTACACACACCTCCGTCTAATAATTAAAGAACATACTGTTTCTGTGGTTGGTGAATTTCTGCCTCACGAAACGATGATTGTTCAATCTTCTATTAAAACCTTTCATGGTGGACATTAAGATGTAACTCTATTTATATATGATATATATTATGTTTATGTTTCCTTATTCTTCTGTATCTTTCATTTATGGCATACCTTTGTGGTTTCCATTATGGGTAAACACGATAATTTTATTTTAGAAAGTTCGCACTACCGCCCCCTCAAAGTGATTTGATTCGTTAATGCCATATCTGGGACATATAAAGGATGTAGTTAATGATATTATATATGATATTATACTAGAATTATAATATAACTTTATATCATTATGATTTCACTCCATTAAATATGAAATAGAAATGAAAGAAGCGTTCATGCGTAAGTACGGCTTACCGTCTCCTTGAACGGTGCATTTCATTTCTTACCACTAAATGTTATGTACTATTATAAATACATGAATATTCTGGATATATATATGATATATATGATATCCAAATCATGAATATCATTCTGGATATAATGAAACTTTTACCACATGAACAACATGTAATTGTAAGAAGTCCATTTTTGACTGAAGTACCAAATATCAACAAAACAAAATTTATTAACATAAATGATTATATAATGTTTATAACATGGAAATAAGTTATATTAAAGGAATAATAAACTTGAAAAAGGTTCTAAAACAAGTACAAATTAACTTTAGTTTATTATTAATGAGATTAAAGAGCGATCAAGTCAACTCGGACACGAGGTAAGGGACTTCGTTTGAATCTCCTTTCATTGAAGAATATTTTGTTCTAATACAAGACTTTTTTTATACGGTGTATAAACCCATTTTACTTTTAATTTTATACAAAAGGAATATTTTTCTACAAATCATTTTACTAAATGAAAAAATAAATGTTTCTTTTAACGTATGCGGTGACAACAACCTTTTTCGCTATCACGAGTATTATTCGGTCGTTGGCTTCCTCAGCAAGCCGTAATGTTTTTAAAATGAAATAAATACCATATACAATTTTATGTATTTTGGTATTGAAAATTGTTTTTATAATGGATTTGTTATGTCAATATATTTAAGTGATATATTGTGATTGAAATGTGGAAATTTTTTCTTTCCATTATATTTGCTTTATGTCTTATGATTTTATAATGGTACTTCGAAATTTGACAAGTGGTTACATGATAAACCATATGACGGGAGGTTCTGTGAATACTAGGATGGTTGGTTACATTATAACCTCCAATGAATTGGGTATGGAAGTCGGACGCATGGCTATTCCATTTAGTGATATGTGTGGAAACCGACCGTATGGTTATTCCATTTAACTATGTTTATGTCCCAAGTTACCTTTATATGTTATGTGTTATTTATATGGGTTTTATGGCAATATTTTGGTTAAAAATGTGTAAGTAATGATCTTTTATTTAGTGAAGAGTTTTTACTACATCATAAAGGTTAAAAGTATTACTTTGATAAATTATTCATGGTTTACTTTTTGTTTTGACAAACTAACAGTTTTCCTTATTTGTGTATCCCTTACTGATCTTTTTAGGCGCATCCCAAGTTTTTTTTGAAATGTTTTTCACCGGACATAATGTGGAATAAGGTCAAGGATGGGATCAAGGAAAAGTCATGCTATCTTAAATATGGAACTAGACATGACTCTTTTTTTCAAGAGTTCATGTTTTGTAAAAACAATTATGTAGAAGTGTCTAATGTGAAATATTTTGAGATGTAATAGTTATGATCTAATTCTCTAAAACTCAAAACTTGAAAAGATCCTTAATTTCAATTATTTATTTAATTCAATATTAAGTGAGGTTTAAGGCAGGGGCCTTATATAATTTCCCCCTAAGATATCATCAATTGTTGAATTTTTATAATGTGGAACGTATAAGAATTACTAAAATTGATGTCTAAAATAGAAATCCCATGAATATAATAAAAAAATTATACTTTTGATGGTTTGATTACTGATGACATAGTGATTATAAATATCATATTAGTGGAAACATGTTTTAAGGAATAAGAAAATGAATTCAGGTTAATAGTATAAGAAAGAAGTTTAATTATTTGAGTTATTATTTATTAGAATTAAATAATTATAATTTATGAATCATGAAATATATAAGGATTGTTGCATATAAGTATTTCATTTAAGAGTTTCAATAATATGTTTAATGGTATTGATGAACTAGAAAATTGATATAATGGAAAGGTCATATTTTATGGAAAATTTTGAATAAGGAGAAGATGACACTTATTATGTTAATAAAGTTTAGATAGTGATGATTGTTTAAAGAGATTATTTATATGGATAATTTTCATTGGATAGTATTGATTACCTTAGAAGAGATTATTGGGTAGTTGAAAATGTGGGTTATGCTATCATTGAAGGAGTTGACAATATTTTTTTAAAATAATGTATCTAATATTATGTTTTATATAAATAATGAGAAAGCATGAATGTTTTCAATAAGATTTTATGGTCATTCTAGTTTTTACTATGATTGAATACTATTCATGAAGAATATATTCACATGTTTTTTATATGAAAATTAAGAGCTATATCATATTGTTTGGATTATTTATGATAAGAAAATTATTGAAATTTAGTTACATTATTTCTAAAAAGTTTTATTTTAATTTTGGTCAAACATGGTGGAGGATTATGGTTAACTATTCATGAAATGTATTAAGTTAAAATTTTGATGTTATTGGATAAATTTTGAAAAAATTTATGTTTTAGATAATAACTATAGAAATAAGGAAGGAATTATCATTATTTTTTGTATCTTATTATCCACTAGTGATTTAATCCTAAAAAATTTAACTCATATATTAATATCTGAAGTTGAATTTGATCAAGTCACAACTAAAGGATAAGATTGCCCTTATGAATTAGAATGAAATTAATTTCGTATATCTTCTCATGAATATTGTTAAAATGTAAGAAAAATATCTTGAAATGAAATTTCAAGAATTTAAATTCATTTTGGATGAATTATTTTTCATTTAATGTATCATAAATTTATAGATTTTTGGTCACCCAAACCATGTTATCAAACACCCTATATCAGTATTTGAGTGTTATTTTTCTCTTCTCTATCCAGATTTTCACTACCAAGCTATTTTCTTATATATGGATACCTAGAATGTGTTTTTCCAGATGAACATCACAATTCCATTTCTTTCATTTTAATAGTATGTTTTGTTAACCTTTTTTATGAGTTGGTTTTCCCACAATGGTATTTTCAAATGTTAATCCATCATTTGATAAACACAAGTTCAAATTATGAGGATGCAATTTATTAAAGGGGGACTGAATGTAAACACATGAGATTTTGTTAAATATTTTTCTCAAATATATTTAATATTTTTGTTAATTTTTGTCACACACAAACTCTGTGTTCCACTTGAATTACATGAAAGACTGATTTTACCATGTGTTACATGAAACACTAATCTTATGTTTCATTATATGCAACACTGATCTTAAACAAAATTTTACAAACTATTAAAATATTACTATTTAACATGATAGTTATAAACTAGTCATTGGAATAGTGTGTTTGAATATAAATAACTAAATTATGAAAATATTTAATGAATTATTTGGGGATCAATTAATTAAAATTGAAAATAAAAACCATTTGAAATCAAAAGAATAATTTTCTTGAAATTTTTTTTGCATGAAAATGAGTTTTTTAATAAATTCAACAAATATATTTTTTATGAATGATTTTAAAAAAATTACAAAACATATTTTTGATAAAAAATTTTACATTTATTTTATCGGTTTTTCATATAATAGATAATAATAAATTTAATTTTACACTGAAAACTTTATTTTTCAACGAAACGTTTTTCTTTCATTTTGGTCAATTATATTAATACTAATTATTATACATATTGAAAAATTATTTTAAAATATGAAATTAATTTTTTTAAATAATTATTAAAATATAATCATAGGGTGATGTTTTGGTGGTTTCTTGGGATAATTTTTTTGATAAATAATGACAAATACTAGTTTTTATTAAGAATTTTCATATCATTTGAAACATTTAAAAAAAATTATGAAGGTTATAAAATAATAATTTAAATTATATATATGTTATTAAAAATATTATTTCAAAAAATTTACATATTAGTGTTTAATATAAATACTTTGAAAACATTCGATCATTTTCTCTTTGAGAACTTGTATTCTAATCGCATCTGCGTGATTCATTTTAAATTAAAAATCTGCAGTAAATTAATTATAATTGGGAAACATGGATTCGATATATTTAATTATAATAGTTCATATTGTCTAAAATAATCATACTAATTTTTAATCATAATAAATATTAATAAAATTAAAATGACATACCACGGCTAAAGTAAAAATCAGTTTACCCTAGAGTTAAAATAAGAAGATAAGGGTCAAAAATGACACAAAACATGTCTAAAACCCATTTATGGACATATTTAAATCATATATCATATAATATTAAGAATATTCCATATGAGATCACTTGATCATGTGAAATACATGGGAACACATTTCTATTTGTAAAAATTACATGTGTGCCACTCACCTAACTTTTAAAAGGTCACTCCCTCTCTTATAATCTTTAAACACTAAAATCACACTATTTTAGTCAAGAATATCCCAAATAAAATGATTAATTAAGTTATATCATCATATAAGTCTTCTTCAGTCAGAATTACAACCTAGGAAAGCATTTTGTGCAATCCTGGTGAGGTTACACAAATAAGAGGTAATGTTCTTCAACGATCCTTTTATATTATTTTGTCCCCCAACTTTTAAAATTAATAATAAACCATAATGAAATTATAAACTAATAATATAACATATAATGATATGTTTTTATTTTAAACGAACTACCAACTACTATCTCATATTCTGTATAATGGGTTTCAAAATCATCATTTGTGTGTACGGTGGATTTCAACCTCACAAACTGAGGTCATTATATTTTCCATTAACACCTCTTACATCTAAACATATTGATTGATTTATTTTTAATATTATATATATATGATATTAATTTTTTTTAAACATAATATTACATAATTTTTCTTAATTTCCATTTCGTCAGATTACGATGTTGTCGCTCATGTGTACTATAGCCTACCGCCAAACGAAGCATTGTGATTCATTCACACTTTCCATTGAAGTTACTAAGGATTGTTTTGATTATATATATTAATATATATTACATAAATATTATTCTATTCGATAATATAATATTTTTCTTCCTTTCTTTATTTTCTTTAGAAAAATGGAATCAACATTTAAGCATATGTAGAGCCTACCGTCTCGATGAATGATGTATTTCCTTTTCTATATATACCATTTATTGATCAGTCAAAATACTTGTATATGGTATATATATTATATTTATATCATGTTTAACATTATGAAGATGATGTAGAAATAATCTATGTAATAGGAGTAGAAAATAACAAATCAAAACATTCACGAAAAACAACGCAATTATCACTCAATGTGTGACAGTAACATGGAGTTTTTAATAAAAGTGTAATAAAATGTCCTATGTAAATAATATATGGGATGATATATATTTATATATAACAATATATTTATTATAATGGAGTATTCAATGTCTATGAAGTATGTTGATACTTATAGTATGTGATATCTAGTCTCTCTTTTATTTCTAGGAGACAGATGGAAGCTCACCACTCATTTTTTTTCTGTATGTAGAAAAAAACATGTTTAATGAGATGCTCAAATACAAGAGGGGGAGAATTTTATAATTTGAAAATTATTTTGGAACCTTTAAAGTTGATATAGAATTATCTTAATGAATTTTTCTTATCCTAAACAAAAGTGTATATTAAGATCAGCTTTTAACATTAAGAAAACATTGTTTAAAATAGTAAAACAAAAAATCACCAAACCTCTTAAAAAACATTTCTTAAACATTAAAATATTAAGATAAATACTTAAGAAAGATTTTTTAAAATAAAGATTCTACCTTAGAGCGTATACAATATTTCAAATTATCAGAGTAATGGAATAAGGATGTATAAGAAAGTTATAATTTCTAACGTTAACAAAGTTAAAATTGCAGCTGAAGAAAAAAACATTAAATAAAAAACATGTAACAATTGGATTCTTTTAGCCCAAAGTGAAGGGTATACAACAACCATGGATAAAGGTTTCATGATTTATATTTTCATGAAATTTTGTCTTACCCAATCCCATGTAAGCACTCAATCCGATGATCAGTATCAGTCTTGTTATCCCCGCAAGACCACTATTTTGAAGGAAATTGGAACCTCTGTCTTACAAATCTGGAAGCCCATGATCTGAATAATCATATTCTACAAAAATAAAGAGTGAAAAAGTTTTTCAAGCCTGGAAAAGTTGTTCAAAACATCCACATAAATCACTAAGAGTTGTAAGAGCCCCACTCTCTAGAAATTACTTCACGATCATTGATCACTTTTATATTATATGTTTAACATAGAAAGTTATCCATGGAGTAATTTTATTATTAAAATAAACTTGTATTTTTAGGATAAAATTATCAACGGTTGGATCCACTCAAACAATCATATTTTCCTTAAATTTTAGAGGGACCAGGACATGAGTCAAATAGAAAACGGTTAATTTGTAACAGATTGTATGTCATTTTTTCTATGTATAAGAAATTACTTTAAGTTTAAGGTAAATGTTAAGTAAAATAAAATTTAGAATCTGATAATATTGGAATGACACATTAAAAAACTCTAACAATATCAAGAAAATTGATTCTTAATAAAATGATAATCGGATTGGGAAAACGGTATCACTATCTTTGGGTACCGGTATCAAAAAAGCGTTTTTACATTTTATTGGTATCGATATTATAAAAATGGTATTACATTTGTATCTATATCAGTATCATAAAAATGATATGAGATTTGTATTAGTATCGGTATCATAAAAATAGGATGCAATTTGTATCGGTATCAGTATCATAAAAATGGTCTGATATTTGTATTGGTATTGGTGTCATAAAAATACGTTATCATGTAGTCTTAAGTATATCAATATGTTGAAATCTTAAGCACAACATACTTTTAAATATGTTAGTAAAATGTAATGAAAGATGTATCGTAATGACAAATCAATAATTTAACGTTATGATCGATATATAACTAAATGAAATGACAATTCTGTATGTATAAAAGATTGAAAATTTTGTAATTATAACATAATGAGAATTCTATAGGTAATGGTAATGAGAAATTCATAACTTAAGAAAAAGTGTTTGTGATTTTCAAAACATAAAACCATAAGGAATGAATAATTCATAAGAAAACATTATTGACTCAACAATCTCCCCCTTTTTGGAAATCACAAAATAATTACAAAGGATGAATATATTAACTTTGATAAACAGGTATGAATAAAATATCTCTCTCTATGAATGAAATTTAGGATGAATAAGTGTAACTCCCCCTTAGGTTATGTTTCCGAAGGATCGTATTCTTGAACTTTAGCATCTGATTTTCTTTCTTAAGGAAATATCTCCCCTTTGATTAAAATTTATTCTTATAATAAACAACCTCTTACTTAGGCATTTGTTCTTTCATTCCATACTCACCATTAATATTTTCTCCCCTTTAGAGTCTTCATTAAAAACGTTCTTTCAAATAAATTCTCCCCCTTTATGGTTTTCAAAAATGAATGGAAAAGTATAATATGTACCTATTAGGTTAATGAAACATACATGAAAAAACAAAATAATGATATGCATGAAAAAACTTATGGTAATTTTGGAAATAAATTTCAGATTAAAAGAAAACATCAGAATGTAAGTAAAAATATCATACATCATTCTTCTGTTTAGAAAAAATTTCCTATTCCATAGATTTATGTTTCTTCACTTCCTTATGAGATTCTTGATACATATTCAAAAATATCCCCTGATTGTGGTTCTTCTTTTCATAGAAAAATATCCTTTCTTCTTGAGATTTGATTCTATCATCCTGATTTATAATGAACTCTTCTTGATCAACCACCTTTTTCATTAATTCAGCTCTAATTAATTTTTCACGGCTTACAAAATGGGAAATGGAATTGAGTTTTCTTACTTTGTCAGAAATGGATATCTAGGATTTTTTGAACATGGATTCACAAGTATTGAACACTCTATTTGTTGAATGCATGAATTTATAAAACTTTCTAAGATCTTCATTGATGGTTTTGGTGCAGTTAATGACTTTCTTTGAAGTCACCTTTTGAGATTTTTAATCAATCCAAAGATTACTGAAGTTTTCTTCATGCTTGAGAAACATGTCCATAAGAATATTGGAAGATTTTATGTTTTGATTCATGGTAACTTGACTCATTTGACTCCAAGATTCTATATCTTCCTGAAATGGAAGAGTACTAACCAAATTTCATATAGACAATATGACAAATTCAAGCTCAGTATAGGATGATGATTCAGAATATGAATCATCTTTTCCTTTCTCAACTCCTCTTGGAGTTAAGGAATATTGTTTCTATATCCTTTTAGAAGAATTTTGAGGTGTTTCTTTTTCAGATGAGGCAACGAAAACACTCTTTCCATTGATAGGATTTTGAACTTGGGTTTTTTATCTAATATATAGATAATATTAAGATTCACCTGTTCATCTTGTTCCACTTTAAGTTTTTATTCTTGTGTTGGTTCTTGAATTTATTCTTCATGGATATATTCCAATTCATCACTTTGTTCTTAAACGTATTCTTTCTCTTCTGATTCCACTTCAATCTCTACATGTTCATAAACTTCAACATCAACTTATTCTTCAATCCCTTATTCTTCAGAAATAGATTTATAAGTTGATGTTTGTGGAGTTCCAAAGTAATCTCTGAGTTCCCTTAAAACATCATCATTGTCTTCTTGAATGATCTGATCTTCCATTTCTTTAACAGGTTATGATCTATCTAAGTGTTTTTTAGATTTCTGGATTTCTGGCGTGGAAACTGGTTTCTTAAGAATAACATGACATTCTGGTACTTCTTGAGATTTCTTCTCTATAGAATTCAGTAAATACCGACACACTTGAGATTCCAAGTATTACTTCTTCAATATCATCTCCTTCTTTTCATTATCTAAATATTTAGATTGCATTATTTTTAAGATCTTAGCCTCTACAAGGATAACTCTAAATGAAGGATCACCTTCCATTCAGGTAGCTTCCATTTCTCTCCACTTTGAAACAATTGCATCGAATGAGGCTTTTGGACTCTTTGTTGCAGGAGGTGCTGATACCAGAACATCAGGAACTGATTCTAGTAAACATGGTTCTTCATGTTTCCTTTTCCTAAGTACTTATTTTGAAGATTCTGGATCATGAACCTTATTCAAGAAAACCATTTATTAAAAAAAATGATGTTGGTAAAAACTCTAGATTTATTATCCTAAGTGTATTATCACCGAGAAACAAAATATTAAATGTCTAAGAGACTGATCGGTAAGGGAAATTCAACTCTTAAAGGCACATAACAATTATTTGAGAGATAGTTTCTGGATACCTAAGTATATGTGATCTGATGGTTCCACATTTTACAGCGTGGATTGTGAGATATATATATACTTAATCAAGTTTTTCTTTCTTACATTGACATGAAATTAGAATAAAAAGGTATCATATATCATTAAAGACTTTGTATCACCTTTTCTTGGAATAAGGAATCCTTGCATCTAGATAGAAACCAGCTTGGGATTTTTTGTAATATTTGTAATCTTCAGATTCCGAACATATTTAAGACCAAGTAAATCAAGATCCTTCTATTTTCAGAAAACCCACCCTTTTTGGGAAGTCTATGAGAGCATCAAATAGACTCTTCTTCATACGGTATCAAAAGAACACTTGTTGCCTTCTTATAACAAACTGTATAATCCTTTTCATAACATTTGAACTTGAACATATCCTTGCTATTCTTTTGAAAGAAAGTAATGAATTCATATAAATATATGACTAGATCCGGGTAAACTGTATCATAAGATTTCTCCATTTCCACACATTTAATTTCTCATCTGTTAGTTCTTATTGCATTTGAAATGAGGGAGTCATACATTGCAATGAAGTTTAGGCATACCAGTATTTCCTTAAAGATCTACCAATCCTTTATTTCCGTGCAAATTGGCATATTTTCTTTTCAGGATTCAGGAGTCATTCGGAGTGTCAGAAACTATGGAATTAGACTATAGACTTTGAAGGCAATAGAAATTTGGTAGAGTGATCAGGGAAGATGAAGTAGTGTTCATAAATGAAACACCCCATATATAGACATAGTAATTACCTTTCAACGCCCCTAAGATAATCAAAAATCTAAAAATAACCTCATATGATCTATCAATTTAGGGTGATTATAGTAAATATTATTTCCAATATTTTTAGGTAAGGTAAACAATGAATTTGGAGTCTTGAAATATCAATAATTGAAATGTATACTTTAGAAATAAAGAGTAAGAAAGTGTACCTTTTATAATACTCTGAAAATTTTGTCGGTATTATAAGAATTCTCATGGAAGTTTTAGATTTTGGGAATTCCTATTATGAGAATTTAAATTCCAAGAATTTAAATTCTTAGAAAAAATATAATTTTGATTTTCTTAGATAAAACTGATTTTTCTTAAAAAATTTGATAGAATATAGTTTTTATTAAAACAATAAGAAGAAAAAACAAACCCAAATATGTACTCCCCATGAAATAATGATTTATATAATGGTAGGAGATGTTTTAAACATGAAGTAGGTATGAATTATTACCTTATAGTGATCATTCATAGCTTCTGTTTAATTTATTCAAATCTATCAGATAGTAATAGTTTTAGAAAAGTGTTAACAAGTAGTTCTTTCATTTTGATTAATTGAATAATAATATCTCTTTTAAGTTTGTGATCCCTATGAAAGTGATGTCTAATATCTACGTGCCTTTCACGGGAGAGATATGATGTTTTTTAATAATGGAAATGTCACTTGTGTTATAACACATTAATTGAGTTTTAGTAAAACTCATACCAGAGTCTATGAGTTTGTGTTGTATCCACAACACTTGATCACAACAACTTAGAGCTTCTACATATTCAATTTTAGCAGTGGAAACTAATACAGAATGTTGTTTCTAGAAAGACCATGAAACAAAGTAATCTCCTAAAAAATGATAAGTTTTTGATGTACTCTTCTTATCCATATTATAACCACCAAAGTTAGCATCCGAAAAAAATTTAATTTTAAAAGCATTTCCAGAAGACTAAAATAGTCTCAAATCCAAAGATCCTTTAAAACCCCCCAAAAAAATTACAACCTTTAAATGGGATTCTTTAATATTTTCTTTGTTTCATACACATAAGCATACCAAAAATATTATATCAGGTCGAATATCTTTCAGGTAATCTAAACTTCATATCATTCCTCTATAATATGTTTGATCCAAAGGTTTCTTTGCTTCATCAATATCTAGTGTATTAGAGGCTCCGATAGGAGTACTTATACTCTAAGTGTTTTCATATGAAAATTTCATAATATGTTCATTGATATTATTATCTTGAGATATTTAAGTTCATTTTATTTTTTGATAAATTTGAAAACTAAGGAAAAAAGTTAACTCACCCATAATACTCATCTCAAACTCAGATTTTCTAAGATTTGCAAAGGAATCAGTTAAGGATTGTTGAGTTGATTCTAAGACGATGTCATCAACATAAATTTGAACAATAAAAACATCTTCATTAACTTTATTATTGTAAATTATTGGATCAAAGGTTTCCTTAACACAGTTATTTTGAAGAAAAAATCTTGTAAGCCTATCATACTAAGCTCTAGGGGCTTATTTAAGTCTATATAAATCTTTGGTAAGTCTGTAAACATGATTACAATATTTTGAATCTTCCAAACATGGGGTTGATCTACATAGACCTCCTCTTGTGAAAAACAGTTAAAAAAATAACACTTTACATCTATTTAATAATGTTTGATGTTAAAGAATGCTGCAAAAGATAAAAGAATATGGATAGATTTAGGTCTTCCTACAAGACCATAGGTTTCTTCATATTCTATTACTTCTTTTTTATTATAGCCATTAGAAACTAATATTGTCTTATTACTAACAATAATTCCATTTTTTGGACATTTATTTCAAAAAACACATTTTACTCCAATAATATAATTTTTCTTAGGTTTGTCAACCATGGTCCAAACTTGATTCTTTATGAATTTGTTGAGTTCATCTTGTATAGCCTTTATCCAATATTCATCACCCAAGGATTCTTTAGGAGCCTTTGGTTCAAATTGATAATGAAAAGAAACATTTTCCACATCATTCCTTAAAGAACATATATTTATTACCAGTTGATTAACAAGTAACAATGATATTATCACCGGGATGATTCCTATATAACACATGACTTAGATATTGAAAAACATGGTCATCAACATATGGTAGAAAATATATTGGAGTAAATGTATCTTAAATGTGTTCTAGAAAAGTTTCCTTGATTGAAGGGTATTCTATCAATGTATTGTTATCATTTTTAAAAAATAGATCAGAAATAAATTCAGGTTGTTTGAAAACAAAAGGATTTGTTTTATAGAATTTAACATATACTATTTCTTCCACAATGCAAGTGTTTTTATTAAAAAAAAATTTCCTTAGAGTTAGTGGTGTATCCTAAGAAAATTACTTCATCAGATTTGGGTGACAATTTATATAAGTTATCCTTAGTATTCAAGATGAATACTTTGCATCAAAAAACATTGAAGTAAAAATCTTTTGGTTTTCAAGCAGTCCATAACTCATAAAGTGTTTTATTAAGAAATGGTATTATTAAAACTCTATTTATAGTATAATAAAAAGTAATTACAACTTCAACACAAAAATGATTAGCTATATAATATTCACTCATCATGGTCCTTGTCATCTCTTTAAGAATAAAAATTATTCTTTCAACAACAGAATTTTTATGAGGAGATCTTGGAGATGAAAATTTGTGAGTAAAGCATTTCCTAATAAAAAAAATATAAAATCAATAATTTTATTTTCTCCACCATGATCACTATGAATTGTTATCAAAGGTAGGTTTTTCACATATTTAACTTGAGATACAAAGTTATTAAATTACAAAAAATCTTCAGATTTATTTTTAAAAAATAAACCAAAGTAAATCTAGTGTAGTCATCAACTAGAACAATCACAAGGTATTTACCTCCAATTATTCTTGTTTTTGTTGGACCAAATAAGCCCATGTGCACCAACTATATGGAATTAGATGTTGAAACATCATTTATAGATTTACAACAAGATTTATGTTGATTTCTATATTGACAAGGATATCATACTTTTGAAGAATCAAACCTAAGATATGGTAGGTCCTTAAAAAGACATTTCATATATGTTTACTAAGATTCATTAAGTTATAGTGTCCTTGTATTTTATGACAAAGCCATGATTGTTTTTCAATTACACATAGGAAAGGTTGATCTTGACTTCTATGATATTCTTGGTTTAATGTGTATGCATTCCAATGCCAAAGGGTAAAGATAATGAAACCATCCTTGGAATTGTGAATTATGAATTTATCATTTCTAAAATTTACAAATTAAAATTCATCACATAATTGGATTATGTTAATGAGGTTGGGCATAAAAATTTTTACAAAAAAACATTTGAAAAAATAACTTACCTTGAATAAAAATTATACCTATTCCGACAATTCCCGACTTTGAGATTTATCTCCAAAGGTTACTTTTCCACTATTAGTCTTTAATTTTTTTTAAATTGTATTTATTAGAAGTCAAGTGACGGGATCATACACTATCCATGTACCGTATGTTGGTAATTACTTCATTATCATGGAAAATATAGATTTAATTTTTTGTAATCCTAGCCTTCTAGGATCCGAAATTGTTAGAAAATTTTTTTTTGGGTATCCACATGTTTTTAGAAAAGTACACTTTATGAAACCCAAGGTATTGAAATTTATTTAATGAATAGTGACTCTTCCAATACCCACCACTTTGACAATTAGTGGAAGAGGTAGATCATTGTGGAATAAAATATTGTTTCTAATGATTGGTATTTTATGAGAATAACATAATCCTTTATTACTACCATGAGGGAGGATCTGAGAATACATATTTCCAAAACATTTCCTTACCAAAAGTAGAATCTGTATGAAGTTTATTCATGGAAAATATTTCAGATTTCAGAATTAGAAATAAATTCTTATCTTCTAGAATAATTGATTAAGAGTTATAATTATCATATAAAGCATATTTTTTTTAAAAAATAATTTCATGAGCTTTATAATGTTTATCCTTATCAGAATTAACTTCCTCAAGTTTCTTAGAAAGATTTTATAAAACCTCATTTTTCTTATCATGATATTTGGGTTGACTTGAAATTTCTTTTGTTAAAAATAATTCTCTAGAATTGTATTTTTTATTTTTCTAATAAACTTTTATGTTTTTTTTCATGCAGCATATAAAATATAGAAACATTCTCATAGGAAGTTAAATCATTATTTTTTCTGATGAGGTGGAATATTTATCTAAAGAAAAACCATTATCAGGAAAATTATCACTTAAAGTAATATTGGATCATGATTTACTAGTTTCTACCGTAGCCATAAGAAAATGATTTTGAAATGTGTGCCGAGATATTAAACCAATATTCTATTGTCTAGAATATTAATATTATAAATAGTCATCAGAAGAATCTCCACCAATGGAACTCTAAGTGTCATTGGCATTCAAGAAATTATTATGCTTTGATTTTTAGAACATCATCTTGTTTCTTTTCAAAACTCTTATCCTTATTCTCTATCTTTCTAATCATGGGACAATTAAGTATAATATGACCAGTTCTTCAACATTCATAGAATGTATCTTATCCATCTTTATTTCCTTTTCCATATTTTTTCTTGTATATATATTGAAAGTTCTTCTGTCCAGCAATCTTGTTAATTATATGGGCAAGATTTTCTAACTCATTTTATAAAGCTTCACTTTCACAAGATTTAGATTGAATATCAAAATTATTGGATTTATATCTTGTAACTCTCTCAGGAGTCTTTTATTTCATATGATTTAAAGTAGTTCCAAAAGGAACACCTCTACTTCCATTTTTATTAATTATATTATCAACATCACTCTTCATTATTGTTTCTTGTTGGAGAAGATTTCCAAAAAATTCAACAATAGAAATATGATTAACTTTTCTATTCTCATATATAGTTTTCCTCTTGGATTCCCATTTGTTAGGAATGATTTATATAATCTTTTCTAAACAAATATCATCATCCAAACCTTTCACACCCATTTATTGTAAGCTGTTGAAAATAGTCATAAATATTTGGTGTACCTTATATATGGGTTATACAAAAGGAAAATAGAAACCATGATATTCAGCACTGAGCATGGCACTTCATGTTTCAATGACTTTTGGAGTTTTAAAGAGGGATACTATGAGCATTAAAAAAATACTATTAGAATATTCACAAGAAGAAATTTGGATATATATATTTATAGTTAGGGAACAAAGAAAAGTATTTTGTACCTTAATGTTCTGTTGGTATTCCACCTTTTTTAGAATAGTGAAGGTTCTAAATTCTTTATAAAAAATATTCTAATCACCATTTAATATAGTGTAGTTGTATACACTAGTGGTTCTCATCAAGGTCTTCATTCTGTCTCTCTAGTACTCATGGTCATTTCCATCGATAATTGGAGATCTAGCTGGGTTGAGATTTTCTAGACACCCAACATGAAAGCTTACCATACTAAAAGAAAATTTCATTCCACAAAACATGTCAACATAAAAAGTTTTAAACAAAAATATATAAATTTTAGAGAAAGATAAATTATATGTGAACATAAGTACATCATACACCACCTTTAATTCCAATAGTTGGATCAAATATGTATAATTAGATTCTAAAATTAAAGAGGGGGTGTGAAATGAATACTTTAATCATTCTTTTGGAACCTTTAAAGTTAATATAGAACTTTCTAAAAGAAAGTTTCTTAAAAATTATGAAAATTGTTCCTTAAGGATATCTTTTAACCTTAAGAAAACATATTTTCATAATGTTAAACAAATATTCACAAAATCTCTTAATGAAACCTTTTCATAAACAATAAAATGTTAATATAAAATCATAAGAAATATTTTCTTAAAAGAAATATTCTACCTTAGAGAGTATAGAATCATTCATATAATTAGAGTAACAGAATAAGGAAGTTTAAAAAGTTATACTTTATAACATTAAAAAAGTTAAAATAACATGGGAATAAAAAAAACTTGTAATAGAAAACAAGTAACAATAGTATTATTTTAACCCATAGAGAAGGGTATTCAACAACCTTGGATAAAATTTTCTTTATTTATACTTTAATTAATGTATGTCTTACCCAAACCCAGGTCAAACCTCAATCCGAAGATCGATATCTATCATTCTATCTCTACAATCCCTTGATTTAAAAGGAAATCAGAACCCCTTTCTTCCAAATCTGGAAGCCCACAATCAGCTTGATTGGAGTCAGCATGAAGCAATTCTGATCAAGTTGTTCACGCCTAAACAAGTTTTTCATAACATCCTCACAATGCACTGAGAGTTTTAAGAGCTTATCACTCTAGAAATCACTTCACAATCATTGATCACTTTTATATTCATTTTTCATCATTGATGTTTATCCAAAAAGTACTTTTCTTTTTGAAATGATCTTTTATTTATAGGAAAAACTTATCAAAGGATAGATCCACTCCAATAGAGATATTTTAGTTAAATTTCGGAGGGACCTAGACATGTTCCAAATAGACAATATTTAATTTGTAATAGATTATACGACATAGTTTTATGTATAAGAAATGATTTTTTATTTATGGTAAATGATAAGTATATTAAAATTTATAATCTGATTATATTGGAATGATATATTAAACTACTCTAATGATATCATGAAAATAGATTCTTATAAAATGAAAATAAGATTGAGAAAATGGTATCACTATCTTTGGGTACCGGTATCATAAAAACATTATAACATTTGTATCGGTATTGGTATCATAAAAACAGTATGACAATTCTATCGGTATTAGTATCATAAAAATGGTATGAAATATGTATCGGTATAGATATCATAAAAACAGTATGACATTTGTATCGATATTGGTATTATAAAAATGTTATGATATTTTTATCGGCATCGATATCAAAAAAATAATGGTATCACATAGGCTTATGTAAATAAATATGTAGGAATCTTAAGTACACCATTCTGTTAAATATGTAAGTAAAACATAATGAAAGATGTATAATAATGAAAAATCTATAAGTCAATGTAATGACAGATATACTATATATATAACAGAATGACAATTCTATAAGTATAACAGAATGAGAATTATATGGGTAAACGTAGTAAGAAATTCAGAACATAAGAAAAAGTGTTTGTGATTTTTAAAACATAAAACCATAACGAATAGTGAAAACATAATAGAACCTTATTAACTCAATTGTGTATATATTTCCACTTTTACATGTTATATCATTAATACATTAATTTTAATGATATTTAATGTCTCATTTTATGTTATTCTTTATTTTTTCTAAAGATCCAAAATATTACTAAAATATTACAGGATTTTGAGACACATGTTTTATTCACAACCTATTTATTTTATGTGTTGTATATAATTACCATGTATGTATTTAATTATATTTATCATTTTTTTATTAATATAATATTTTTATTATCTCCCTTACTTGGGTTCATGCACTACGGGAAAAATGAGCATTTGCGACGGGTTATTTGCGACGGGAATAAATCCCGTCGCAAATAGTCCTGTTAAAAACTTATTTGCGACGGGGTTATTTACCCGTCGCAAATAAGTATCCTTTTGCGACGGGACAACTTTCCCCGTCGCAAAAGGACTGGCGCGGTTTGCGCGCCAAATCGCGGGAAACTTATTTGCGACGGGGGAATATTCCCGTCGCAAAAAACTGGCGGCGTTAAAAGGTATTTGCGACAGGAATATACCCCCGTCGCAAATAGTATGTCGGCAGGTGGTTATTTGCGACGGGACCCGTCGCAAATTACTATTTACCCGTTGACCATAATAAATGTCGGCTAAGGTATTTGCGACGGGACCCGTCGCAAATAATACTATTTGTGACGGGAATCCCGTCGCAAATGGACCCGTCGCAAATAATCTAACCTATAAATACCCCCATCCGTTTTTTTCAAATCATTCTCAAATTCCATCTTCTTCTTCTCTCGACGTTATATTTCTAAAGTTCAGTTTTTCTCCAGTTTAATTTTTTTCTCCGGAGTTGATATTAAAGTTTCGAAGAACGATCAGAGCAGATCAATTTTCAAGGTATTTATGTTCATTTTAATTTAATATTTATTTTTTATTTTTTATTAGTTTCAATTATTCTTAATTAATTGTAATTTAATTATGTTTACATTGTTTTGTTACTTAATAAATTTAAATTATTAGTATTGTTCATAGTTAATAATAATTAGGAATAATTAGTAATAATTTTTATTAATTAAGAATAAATATTAATAATTAATAATAAATACCAATAATTAGGAATAATAACATTATTACATTATTAGTATATTTTATTATTAATGTTAAAATAATATAATTTTTTATATATATACAGTTCTCTTTTCATCTGTGTGTTTGCTGTCTTCACATGTATTATTTGTATGTGGAGATAGAAAACGCACAGATGAAAGGAGAATTGTATATAATTTAGAAAATTATATTATTTTAATATTAATAATAAAATATACTAATAATGTTATTATTTGTAATTACTGGTAATTATTCCTAATTATTGGTAATTATTCATTTAATTACTAATAATTAGGAACAATTACCAATAATTATCAATAATTAGGAATAATTAGTAATAATTACCAATAATTAGTAATAATTACCAATAATTAGTAATAATTACCAATAATTAGTAATAATTACCAATAATTAGTAATAATTACCAATAATTAGTAATAATTACCAATAATTAGTAATAATTACCAATTATTAGTAATAATTACCAATAAGTAGTAATAATTATCAATAATTACCAATAATTAGAAATAATTAGTAATAATTACCAATAATTAGTAATAATAACCAATAATTAGGAATAATTACCAATAATTAGTAATAATTACCAATAATTAGTAATAATTAGTAATAATTAGTAATAATTAGTAATAATTACCAATAATTCGTAATAATTAACAATAATTAGTAATAATTAACAATACTTAGTAATAATTACAAATAATTACCAATAATTACCAATAATTACCAATAATTAGTAATAATTAGTAATAATTACCAATAATTAGTAATAATTAGTAATAATTAGTAATAATTAGGAAAAATTAGGAATAATTACCAATAATTAGTAATAATTAGTATTAATTACCAATAATTAGTAATAATTACCAATAATTAGTAATAATTACCAATAATTAGTAATAATTACCAATAATTTGTAATAATTACCAATAATTAGTAATAATTACCAACAATTAGTAATAATTACCAATAATTCGTAATAATTAACAATACTTAGTAATAATTACCAATAATTACCAATAATTACCAATAATTACCAATAATTTCC
The DNA here is from genome assembly GCA_963277665.1 of Viscum album. Lineage (NCBI taxonomy): Eukaryota > Viridiplantae > Streptophyta > Magnoliopsida > Santalales > Viscaceae > Viscum > Viscum album. The sequence goes on along the minus strand of OY728148.1, from coordinate 618,234,682 downwards.
AAAAATTACCAATAATTAGTAATAATTAGTAATAATTAGTAATAATTACCAATAATTAGTAATAATTAGTAATAATTAGTAAAAATTAGGAATAATTACCAATAATTAGTAATAATTAGTAATAATTAGTATTAATTACCAATAATTAGTAATAATTACCAATAATTAGTAATAATTACCAATAATTAGTAATAATTAGTAATAATTACCAATAATTAGTAATAATTAGTAATAATTACCAATAATTAGTAGTAATTAACAATAATTAGTAATAATTAACAATACTTACCAATAATTACCAATAATTACCAATAATTGGTAATAATTAATAATAATTACCAATAATTAGTAATAATTGGTAATAATTAATAATAATTATCAATAATTAGAAATAATTATTAATAATTAGTAATAATTAATAATAATTACCAATAATTAGTAATAATTACCAATAATTAGTAATAATTACCAATAATTAGTAATAATTAACAATAATTACCAATAATTAGTAATAATTATTAATAATTAGTAATAATTACCAATAATTAGTATTAATTACCAATAATTAGTAAAAATTACCAATAATTAGTAATAATTACCAATAATTAGGAATAAATAGTAATAATTAGCAATAATTACCAATAATTAGTAATAATTACCAATAATTAACAATAATTACCAATAATTACCAATAATTAGTAATAATTAGTATTAATTACCAACAATTAGTATTAATTATCAATAATTAGTAATAATTACCAATAATTAGTAATAATTACAAATAATTAGTAATAATTACAAATAATTAGTAATAATTAGTAATAATTACCAATAATTAGTAATAATTAGTAATAATTACCAATAATTAGTAATAATTAACAATAATTAGTAATAATTAACAATACTTACCAATAATTATCAATAATTACAAATGATTAGTAATAATTACCAATAATTACCAATAATTGGTAATAATTAACAATAATTAGTAATAATAACCAATAATTAGTATTAATTAACAATAATTAGTATTAATTACCAATAATTAGTAATAATTACCAATAATTAGTAATAATTAACAATAATTACCAACAATTGGTAATAATTACCAATAATTACCAATAATTAGTAATAATTACCAATAATTACCAATAATTAGTAATAATTACCAATACTTAGCAATAATTAACAATACTTACCAATAATTAGTAATAATTACCAATAATTAGTAATAATTTCCAATAATTAGTAATAATTACCAATAATTAGTAATAATTACCAATAATTAGTAATAATTACCAATAATTAGTAATAATTACCAATAATTAGTAATAATTACCAATAATTAGTAATAATTACCAATAATTTGTAATAATTACCAATAAGTAGTAATAATTATCAATAATTACCAATAATTAGTAATAATTAGTATTAATTACCAATAATTAGTATTAATTACCAATAATTAGTATTAAATACCAATAATTAGTATTAATTACCAATAATTAGTAATAATTACCAATAATTAGTAATAATTACCAATAATTAGTAATAATTACCAATAATTAGTAATAATTACCAATAATTAGTAATAATTACCAATAATTAGTAATAATTACCAATAAGTAGTAATAATTATAAATAATTACCAATAATTAGTAATAATTAGTATTAATTACCAATAATTAGTATTAATTACCAATAATTAGTATTAAATACAAATAATTAGTATTAATTACCAATAATTAGTAATAATTACCAATAATTAGAAATAATTACCAATACTTAGTAATAATTACCAATAATTAGTAATAATTACCAATAATTTTGAATAATTACCAATATTTACGAATAATAACATTAGTACATTATAAGAATATTTTAATATTAATATTAAAATAACATAATTTTCTATATTATATACAATTCTCTTGTAATCTGTGTGTTTTCTATCTCCACATGTAATATTCGCATTCTTTTTCAAAATTATCAACCTACTCGCCAATGGAGAGGTGAATGTGAATGCAAATATTACATGTGGAGACAGAATATTAAACACACAGATGAAAGGAGAATTGTATATAATATAAAAAATTATGTTATTTTAATATTAATATTAAAATATACTAATAATGTAATAATGTTATTATTATATAATTAATGTTTATGAAAAAATTATATTAGTATTATTAAAATAATAAAAAATCAATATAATATTAAAATTATCAATATTTGTAACATGTTTTGCTTTATTCTCATTATATTCAATCTTTACATGAGTGTTTTTTCTAACAAATTATTCAAAACCAGTAATGCTTTTATATTTTATAGAGAAATATGGAACAACGAGGTCGTCGAAAATCATTATTAGGTGACCGCATATGGATAAATCAACGTAGAAATCCAAACGGTTCTGGTTTAAATCCAGTATATGTTGAGGGTGTGGAGACTTTTTTATCATTTGCGGCATCAAATCCAGAATTTGTTTTAGAAGGAAAAATAAAATGCCCTTGCAGAAAATGTGTATTGAGAACGTTTGACACGTTTGACAAAGTGGGAGAACATCTCTTGCATTTTGGATTTCAACCAGATTATGTTTTTTGGTATCAACACGGTGAACACAGTTCCAGAGCAGGTGATACCAACTTGATTCCGGATCCATCCCGGTTTCAAGATTTAGTACATGATGTTGCAGGTTCATCTATTCAACATACAGAAACTCCGACTGATATAGCCTCAAATCCTGAGTTGGTGCCATCTGAATTTTATGAGTTGTTGAAATCTGCTGAGGATGCATTATATCCTTGCTGCAAGATGAAAAAATTAGAAGCAGTTGCAAAATTTATGGCTATCAAATCAGATAACGGAATGTCAAACACTTGTTTTGACCAGATATTTTCTTTGCTGAAAACAGTGTTACCCGAAGGAAATGTTTTACCTGCAAATTACTATGAGAGTAAGAGGCTGGTTCGAAATTTGGGACTTACTTGTCAGAAGATTCATGCATGTTCAAATGACTACATTTTATATTCTGGGGAAAATGAGTCGTTGGATAGTTGTCCTACATGTGGGCAACTAAGATATAAAGAAGGACAACACGGGACGTCTGGTTTGATTCCTGTAAAACAGTTGAGATATTTTCCTCTTACATCCATACTTCAGTGTTTATTCATGTCTAAGAATACATCGACAATGATGTCATGGCATAAAGAGAATATTTCAACCGATAAGAGCTTGAATCATCCAGCCGATGGTGATTCGTGGAAACATTTTGATAGAGTGCATCCATCCTTTGCTTTAGAAGCTAGAAATGTTCGACCGGGCCTTTCCACTGATGGTTTCTGTCCGTTTGGATCTTATGGTAGTCAATATTCATGTTGGCCTATTTTTTTAACTCCGTACAATTAACATCCATGGATGTTGATGAAGGAGCCATATATCTTTTTGACTTTACTAATTCCAGGACATCCGAAGAAAAATATTGATGTTTATTTGAATCCATTGATTGATGAATTAAATTTATTGTGGAGTACTGGTGTCAGTACATATGATGTTGCAACGAAACAGAATTGTATACTGAGAGCAGCATTGATGTGGACAATAAGTGACTTCCCGGCTTATGGGATGTTATCTGGCTGGAGTACACATGGTCAGAAATCATGTCCTTACTGTATGGGAGAGAACAAAGCATTTATGCTCATTCATGGAAAGAAACCTTGTTATTTTGACTGTCATCGCAGATTTCTTCCAGCTGATCATCCTTTTCACAGAAACAGACCTCATTTCAGAAAAGGAACAGTTGAAAGGGATGGACCTCCAAAAATGCTATTAGGTTCGGAGTTAAAATCAGTTGTATTTTTATTACCTTCCATCACTTTTGGTCCCACAATAAACCAACAGAAAATTTCTGGTTTTGGGAAAGAACACAATTGGATTAAACGTATCATATTTTGAGATTTGCCATATTGGTCTGATCTGTTGGTCCGACACATGTTAGATGTCATGCATATTGAGAAGAACTATTTTGATAATTTATTTCATACAGTTTTGGATATGCCAGGAAAGAGAAAAGACAATATAAATGCACGTTTAGATCTTGACCAAATTTGCAGGCGTCCAGAATTGGAACTATTTGAGAATGTCAGAACAGAAAGGTTACTGAAACCAAAAGCAGCTTATACACTGTCTAAAGAAAACCGTTTATTATTTTGTCAGTGGATTGCAGATTTGAGACTTCCAGATGGCTGTGCTTCTAATTTGGGTAGATGTGTAAAGAATGGTCATATTACGGGATTAAAAAGTCATGATTGTCATGTTATAAGGGAGAGACTTCTACCCATTGCATTAAGAGGTCTGTTGAATTCTGTGATTTGGGATTCAATAACAGACATGTCTCATTTTTTTCGGGAAATTTGTGCGGCTACGGTAGATTATGATGCTCTAGGTAAACTTGAAAAAGATGTTGTTGTAATTATATGTAAACTGAAAAAAATATTTCCGCCATCTTTCTTCGACTCAATGGAACATTTGATGTTACATTTTCCATATGAAGCCAAATGTGGAGGTCCGGTACAGTTTCGATGGATGTACCCATTTGAAAGATGCATGCAAAAATTGAAAGGAAAAGTACGTAACAAAGCATATGTTGAAGGATCTATTGCTGAAGCTTATTTGCAAGAGGAAATATCTTTTTTCTGCTCCCATGATTTTGAATCTGAGTATCCTTCAAAACACAACCGAATGGGACAGAACGAGAGGAATATTAATGAAATCGATAATCAATTATCTATTTTCAACCAGTCAGATCTTGGTTTTGGTGGAGTTTATGAACGCTGGCTTTCAAATGATGAACATCAGAGAGCTCATACGTATGTTCTGCTCAACTGTGAAGAAATGGAATCAGTTGTACTGTAAGTGTTTATATCACTTATTCTATCATTTATGTTACAGTAAATAACTATGGTTTTTATAGGTTGTATGATAATCATATCAAGAAAAAAATTCCACAAATTACAGCAGCTGCTCTCGAAGAACGTCGACTGAAAAATTTCTCTCAGTGGTTTCAAAAACTGCTAACATAGATTCTTTATCTTTTAGCAACTCATTCAATGTATAGTTTACTATATTGATAATTATTTCACAAATTTTCAGGTGTCTCGACATGCTGATAAAATTGACAAACGGCTGTGTGTATTAAGTAACCCACCTTCCAAACTTGTTAAAACTTATAATGCATATGTGGTGAATGGATTTCGATTCCACACACATGCATATGGGGAATCGAAAAAAACAATGAACAGTGGAGTTAGCTTGAGAGGATCTCATCATCGAGAAAATGAAGTTGACTATTATGGCATACTTGATGAAATCATTGAACTCTGTTATCTTGGAAAACATTACATAACCATGTTAAAATGTCGGTGGTTGGATACAGAGAGAGGCGTGCGTGTTCATCCGACTCATGGAATCATCGATATTAAATGTAAAAGTGTTCTCGCAGTAAATGAACCATTCTTATTGGCTCAACAGGCATATCAAGTTTATTATGCAAAGTACTATGCAACATCAAGAGACTTGACTGATTGGTGGAGTGTAATAAAAATCAAAATTCGAGACAATCAATTTAGTCAAAGTGAATGTGCTTTCACTGATATGCAAATAATTGAAGTTTTTCAAGAGAGTACTCCAAATCAATCTTTTTTACAAAGAGACATGAGTATCGATGACGACACCCAACATTTAAGAGTCGGTGATGACGATGATGTTAATGATGTCACATATGAATTTGAAATGGTAAGATATGAAGCAACTGTAACTCGAATGGATATCGATGATGTTGAGGAGGAATATGAAGATGACATTCACATATATGAAGATGATGATGAAGATGAACACTAATAGCATTCCATGGTATTTATATACAATCATAATATGTATATATGTATATATAATAGTAATTATCAATTATTTTATAACATTAACATTTTCTTTTTCAGATGGACGACGCCACATTTCATGAGTTGGCGGATGCTGACCTGACTTTCGATGCGGATGAGTTGCTGACAGATGACCCTCAGCCTGCAGGCGCTCTAGGGAGTACGCGGAGGGGGCGCGATCTTGCACGATTGATGATTCCTGACCCCGTCCCCGAGCGACGTCCACGTCTTGGGTTTGATCCACGCACACGAAGGTGTGATAACCTGTGTGATAACCTGTGGATTTGACTAAGATTTCATTAATATATTCACATAATAAATGTTTATTATTTTTTCAGTTTCCCGCATATAGCAGTCGGACAGGGCAGCGCTATTTTGCGCAACTATTTCTCTCAGCCGTGGACCATATGGGAGCAGATTCCCATTGATGTGTAGCAGGCCATGTTCGGCCATTGGTTGGTACGTACGTAAATAAATAATTTTTATTTTGAAAATTATTTCATTTCTAACTTGATATTTTGATTTATTTGTAGGGTTTATGGTATCCGATCGAGGATACCATGCGTGACGCCATCCACGAGGCATGGGAGGTGGCCATGCGTGATCGTCTTCGTCAGTTTTTGCACAATTTAAGAAAAGCTGCGATGAAGAAATGAGGAGTGTCAGATTTTGACGAGTCATGTAGAGCACACCGACCAGAGTATATTTCATCCCATGTATGGGATGGATTATGTGCGCACTGGTTGAGTGGTGCCTTTAAGAGGAGATCATCGGTGGGGATGCAGAATCGGGGAAGACAGGAGGTGACTCATCGAGCTGGGAGTCGTTCTTTCAGTACTCATAGACATCATCTGGTACGTACATTATTTATAAATATTTTATATAACTATAAATATTAACAGTTTATTTTTTATTCTTATAGGCTGTCGAGCACCCCGATATTACAGAGTACGACGTATATCGGAGGATGTATAGTGATCCTGCTACTGAGGAGCTCAGAGGTGATCGTCCTCATCACATCGTGGTCAGTATTATTTGTTTTCAAGTTTAAAAATTAACTGCATATAATATATTCACAATTTTAATTTTAAATTGCAACTATAGGAGTCATATGAGGTCGCAGCGTCACAGGCCCGGCTTGAGAGTCAGACCGAGTCATCAGATCAGACCACTGCCCGTCAGTTTGATGAGGCGACATGGATGCAGGCCACCCAGTATGCCTTCGAGAAGGGCCGGGTAGTTGGTATCGGCTCTCGACTGACTCCCGGAGATTATTATGGCAGTGCTGCGATGTCGGTGTCCAGCTCAAGAGGAGCTCGTGCATCTTCTTCTACTACACAGTATGAGGATCAGTTGGGATCTCAGACTGCACTGATAGAGAGTCTCCGACAGGAGTAGGAGCAGATGCGTCAGCAGCATGAGGAAGAGCGTCGACGCCAGCAGCAGCTGTACGAGGAGCAGGTGAGTCGGTGGCAGCAGCAGCATCAGGAGCAGATGGAGTACATGTGCCGACTCACTCATGCTTTAGGGATGGAGTTTCCTCCAACACCATCTGCAGATCCCCCACCTCCCCCTCCTTCAGATTAGAGATTGTAATTATGTTATAAAATTTGTGAAATCATATTATTTTTTTTTCTATTCGTAGTTTCTGTCTCATTATAAAATATTAATAATATTATATTTTTAAATAACAATATTAATATGAATAATAATATTATTTATATTTTATAATATTAAATTATATATATATATATTAAAATTTTATAATATTATAATTTAATTATATTTTTTGTAATACTTGAATTATTTTAATATTTGAATGTAAAATAATTCTATTATTTTTATATTAATTAAAATAAATTATTAATATTTTTTTATTTATGAATTATAATTCTAATATTATTATATTAATTAAACCATTTATTAATATTCTATTATTTTTTATTTTTGAATTATAATTCTATTATTATTATATTAATTAAAATAATTTATTAATAATTTATTATTTTTATTTGTGAATTATAATTCTATTATTATATTAATGAAAATAATTTATTAATAATTTATTTTTTTTATTTTTTTTATAGTTTTTGCGATGGGTCCCGTCGCAAAAACTATTTATAGTATTTGCAACGGGATACTGTGCCCGTCGCAAATACTATTATTATTAATAGTTTTTTATTTTTTTTAAAAAAATAGTTTTTGCGACGGGACCGTCGCAAAAGGTATTTGCGACGGGCCCGTCGCAAAAACTATTTTAAAAGTTTTTTACAAAAATACGGAGTACTATTTGCGACGGGGAGAATGACCGTCGCAAAAAACGGCTTTAGCGACGGGCCCGTCGCAAATAGGTGTTGTTGCGACGCCGTTTTCAGCAACGGGCTATTTGCGACGGGATCCCGTTGCAAATGCCCCGTCGCAAATACCTGTTTTTCTAGTAGTGATGGTTAAACAATTACCAAAGCGGTAATGGATTTTTTTTCCAAATTCTCTTATTTGAGACATATGTTATATTATTCTCCTATATTATTTTATAAGGTACATATAAAAACCAATTTACCTATAATATCATGATTCTAGTTATTCTCATGATATTTTTTGTTTCATTTAATTTTGTTCATTCATGGGGATTATTATTCAATGGTAACAAATAGGTAAGGGTTTTATGATACAATTTCAACATTAATCATGATTCCTAATGATTATTCTTCTATGTATGAAATATTATTACCTATCTCTCATGAAACACCTGACTTCTTAAGAAATGTTATCAATGTTTTTTAATTCTTCCATTACAAGATTCATTTTTTATTTTCAAAGAAAAGGGGTTTTAAAATGTTTTTCAAATTTTTAGTTTTAAAAAGTTCATTACAAATTTGAAATTTTATTTTCTTCCTAAAATGATTTAAATTTATTTTAATAATACTTTATATGTTTGAAAGTTTTTTTCAATGAAAATCATTTAAAAAATATTTTATAATTTTTTAGTTTTGAAAATTTATTTTCAAAAAAATCTTATTTTCCTCAATAAATATTCCAAATATATTTTAAAAACCATTTTCTATCTAAGATGAAATTCATTGATGCTGTTATATTTGGTTCCATAGAAGAAACTTATGTTTACTTTTTTTCACTTTATGATAAACTATATTTATTATTTTTAATATTAAAAAACTCCATCTCACATCTAGATTTTTTTTCTATGAGACATAGTATGTGATAATTTTTTAAGTGTAATGTTTCAACTAAATGTTCATAATTGTTCCCCATTATAATGAGAACCTTGAATATCCATAACATTATACTTAAAAAATGTGTTTTATTTTTATATGGAATCATTTTTGGGATAAAATGATTCATGATATTAAGGGTGGAGAATAATAATACTTTCATATTATACAATTTCAATATTCTATGATTCACTTTTGTTGATAACTGCATTAATCACTGTGTAAATTATTGATTAGTCATTGATCATTACAAAAATATAGGTTGGGAAAGCCCTGTCTTACAGTTCCTCTACACTCAGAACCATGTAGTTGTAGTAAAAGGATCACATAATTATTTATAATTATTTAAAGATCGTTGATTTATTTATCCATTTTTATTATTATTTTATTCTAATTTAATCAGTTTATATTCTAAGTTGTGAGGTGAACATTATTCCTCATCATTTATCATAATCATAATAAAATCTACTTATATTAATAATGAAATAAATTTGAACATCTCATAAAGAGGTTCCAAGTATTTTTTATGAACAAAAAAAGTGTATAGGTTGTGTAACCCGAAGATAAACAACCTCTACTGGGGTTTAATCAACCATAAATTAATTCAAAACTAATTCATGAAATTTGTATTATTATAGATGGTGAATATATTTACACACTTCTTGCTGACTGGGCCATCCTGTCACACAATTAGCAAGAGTACAAGCCATGTAAATATCATACATAACCAGTAGTTATTTAGTCACAAACAGGTAATGTATCTTCTCGTAAGGTATATATGAATGGCGGTTGTGTAACTGAAAGATAAAATGTTTTTAGCCCATCTATAAGACTTTTACTCAAAATTTTCCATAGAATCATTAAATGATGAGTCTTTAGGTGTGTGTCTTGGATCGATGATGATAATATTAGTAGATGTGTAAAATAAAATATACACACCATTTACATTTACAAATTTTTGATGAATTTAAAATTCATTTATTATAGTATTAAATCTTATTCAACATGTGTGTTATGTTGTCATTGAGTTGACAATACATTCCATGTGATGGGTTATATATATGTCAAATTAATTACGATATAATGCATAGATCATCATATCTTGTATAATTCATATTACAATTATTACTCAACATGAATTCAATCATAGAGTGCTATGTAAATACTATGTGTTCTGTGTGGTAATTAATATAATAGTGCCCATCAGGAAATTATATGATCTTTTGTATAAGACACATGTAACAATAGTAAACAATAAAGTAGTACTACACAAATTTGGTAATTCCGACGAATAATCCCCATGTTGCCTCAATGGTACAATTTTTTAATATTTAATTTTAAATAATTTTATTTAATTTTTCTAAAGCTATTATAGATGAAATCTCAACAAAATTAGATTTTTAATTATGATAAAAAATTATTAATTATAAAATATAATTAATTTTATGTAGTGTAATTTATCTTAAAAAATAATGATTAGAGTTTAATGATATTTTTATTAAATGTGTAATTTATTTCATGAATGTGGATGATCATAAACCAACACCATACATTTGAATGTGATTGGTTTCGTTTAATTTATTATTAAATTAATTTTTTTCATGTGTTCCATCTCTCCTCTCATTATGTAAGGGCATGTGTGCCTGTGGGTTCTTTTAAGGAAATCTCTTATCTAGTATTTTGGATCGCCACACCTACATATTAGTAAAATCATATGTAATGGATGGTCCTCCAAATATATTATAGGAAATCCATGTTTGGAGGTAAGGATAAATGAATCCAAGAGATGTCCATAGATGGATAAGTGGAAAGAATCACATGAACCATAAATGGATCAAGGTATTATCCACCTAATTTGATGGTTTGGTTTTTATCCTCTAGATAAACTAACAACTATTAAAATATCACGATCATATCACATTATTATTTTAATTTTTATCAATTTTCATCATTATATCATAATGTATTTTCTGTTGCAATCATGTGAATTAATCAATTGATAATATTACAAGATATAATGAAAATAAATTGACATATACATAATTATTATCTATGTCATGGTAAATAACATATTTAAATCCGCATACAATTAAATAGAATTTAATGAATATAATAATTATAAATTTATGCATAAAAATATAAAATCCCCACATTATATATATTATGTCTGTATATCCCCAAAAACATCAGTTAAAAATGAACGGTAGTTTAATATGCATGACCAAAAAATGTTGAGATGATGTAAATTTTAAAGTAATTATATAATGATGTTTTTGGTAGAAATAATTTAGTTTAAATAAAGGGTTTAGTGAAAAAAAATTACTCGTCATAACTATGAATAAAATATGGTTAAATACAATTTAATGATTTCTAGGTTGTGGAGTTTACCCAACAGATCAAGGAACAATTAGTTTATTTAGTTGTCATTTTGAATTACTACCCAAAACACATCAAAAATTTTGACCAAACATATATGTGGTGATGAGAAGTGGACTATAGTTCATTGAAAATATAAATATCAATGAAATAAGATATATTAAATCCAATGGTGTGCTCTTTTGGGTTTTAATAAAACTGTGGGGGACTAAAAAAAATAATATATATATTTGATTAAATTTTATTAGAAAAATATAAAAAACTATTACCAAATTATTTATATTAAAATAAAAATAATTACATCAATCATATCACTGTGATCCATGCTTGGTAAGGATAAATTTCCCTCTATCACAAATTTTAGTTAATGGAAAAGGCACTTATGCATTATCATCTGCCATGAAATGGAATTGTATGTCTTGAAAGAACCTAGTTTTTTATGCTACTTGTAATGGGGCTGGTGAAGAATATTTATCTTTATATGAGAAACATTTTAATATTTCAAAAAAATAATAATGTTTCATGGTTTCATACATGAACAATGAGATTATGAAGTAACATGAGGACATGGATTCATATAGCCTGATGTCTCACCTTAAGGGTCTCTTTTAAGAGAAAGTGAGAAAAGAGAGATATGAGATATCCAATTCACAATTTATAACTAAAATTTGACAGTTGGAGACATATAATACAACTATAGTCAAGTTTATATTCTGTATTTAATGCTTATACTTCTTAGACATTAAATTATTAGGTGAGTTGTGCATTGATGTCATACTTTTATCAATACCCAACTCTTTATCTAGATTTTTTTGATTACATCATGATAAATAATGAGTTTTTTATTTTTTAAATTCTAAGTATGACTCTCTATATTTATGAGGACATGGGGAATGACAAAACTATGGTCCACATGGTGAATAAAAAATAGAATAACATGGCATAGTAGCCCAAGATCAACAAAAATTCGAAAGTTATCAAGAAAAACCCATCCAATAAGATGAATTTACAATGGAAGGGTAGGTAAATTGAAGTAATATGTTATGCATGTAGATATAAAGGAAAATATTAGAGTAAATACACCAGGAAAAAATGGTATGATAAAGTTTCCTTCATTTTCAAGTGTAATCTTTCAATATTATCACATAGGGTATTAGATACATCTTGTGGTGGTCACATATGTATCGAAATGCCAGAACCATATTGATTCTGAAAGATTTCAAGATGAGAAGTGGATTTTTGACATACCAAAGGTGTGAGGCTAACTACTCTATATATTAGTGACTATGACCTTTCATTTCGAATAGGATTGGTATTAATTTTAAAGGATTTTACATTATGTACCAACTATTACCAAAAATATAATTTTTATGTCATGAATAGATACATATGGTTGTATTTACATTTTTTTTAAACAAAATTTGATTCTTCTAAATAAAAACAAATTTTATGATATGGAACACTTAAATAATGGTTTTTTTATTAATTTACAAATACTAGGTATTATAAATAGATAATGAATCATGTTCACAAGAATAATATGACACTTGACTATAGAATCACCATCTTAGTCATGTAAATGGAGAATGTTTTACAAATATGTATCAATATGGTTATTTAAATTATTTTAATATAAAACCACATGAAAGATTTAATTCTTGTTTCAATGGAAAAATTAAAAAACTACTATTGAGTTGATTTTTTGAAAGGTCCACAAAGCTTATAGGATTGGTACACAGTGATGTGTTTAGAGAATTTTCAATATAAACTATATGTGGGTATTCTTACATCCTAATATTCACTGATTACTTCCATATATATATGGATATGTCTACATAATGAGGTATAAGTCTAGGTCCTTAGTTAAATTTAAAGAATTTATGAATGATGTAGATAATCAACACTGAATGAAGATGAAAAAAAATTTATTGGATTGAGGTTCATATAATATTAACCAATAGTTCATCGAATCTCTGTAGGAATTTAGAATTCCAACTCAACATTCTCCACCTTCCACACCACAGTGTATTTTTGTCATTGAAAGGAGTAACAATACATTATTAGACATAGTGTGTTCAATGATTATTCATTAAGATAATCCATTTTCCTCTTGGGGATATGTATTAAAAAATGTATACTACTAACTAAACAGAGTAACAACTACAGTAGAAATTGGAATTCCCATAGAGTTATAGATTAGAAAAGAACTTGTTTTTTTGATACACATTCATGGGGTTATGTGGATTTTTTATTTGTCATCTCATAATTAACTAGCACCCAAGAGCATATATTATATCTTTAAAGGGAATCCTATGAACAAAAATGATACTACCTATACAACCCCTGAGAAAATAATTTGATTGTTAGCATAAAATCGATATTAATTCAGTGAGAGAACATCCAAAAAAAGTTTTCTGGAAATAAGATTTATTTGATGAGGTTAATGATTAAGATAAACATGAGTTTTATTTATGCATAGGTTCCATAGGTCCCCATAGAATAATTAGTTTTTGAAACTAATATATCAAGTTGGACCTCCAAAGATGTAATAAAACAAGAGAGATGTGATTTTCTAATCACCAAATACGAGGAATCATTGTTGGTTGGAAAGTATGAACCTCACTTCAATATACCAGATTTATAGATCATATAATATACATGATAGAGAGAATTATTGAATTTTATATGGATTCTATGTATCAAAACAATGATTGAGTTTTTTATGTGCAATTTTATGTAAATACCATAGGGAGAAAATTCTTATTCAATACAAAAATGAACAAGAAATGTAATGTAAACACCTATAAAGAATGGATTGTGGATAAAGGTTTTAAATATTGTCAGTAAATTGACAATTATGAATCATTTTCACTAGTTACTATGTTTAAATCTATCATTATTATACTTTTCATTTATTCTTACCATGACTATGAAATTTGTCATATGGGGGCCAAAACAAATCTACTTAATGGGAACCTTCAGTACGATGTGTATTTGAAAAAAACATAAGTACTTGTGACTCATGGTGATTCCAAAATTATTTAAATATTGAAAATTTCTATTTATGCACAGAAGAAAGCATCCAGGTTATGAATCATTTGGTTTGATGAAACAATAATTTTTTTTGTTATCATAAACAATGAATGTGAGCCATATGTGTACAAGAGGTTTAGTGGAAATGTGTTCATTATCCTAGTAGTATATGATGATGACATATTTCTTATTGTAAATGGAATACCATTCTTATAATCTCTTAAGTATCGGTTAAATAAGTAATTCTCTATGAAGGAAATAGGTGAACTAGCCTATATTCTCAAATCAAGATAATTTGTAAACAATAAAATAGGCTTCATGGACTATATAAATGTATATAAATTAACCAAATACTAAATCTATTTTGTATCTCAGAATCCAACAGAGTACTGGTTCTAGTGTAACATGGTATATATATTTCTAAGAGAATGTGTCCTTAGGCATAATAGGAGAAATAAGGAATGATTAAGATCACATACACTTTATCAATAAAATCAATCAGGTGTTCCATGTAATGTACAAGACTTGATTCTTCTTTTCCATTAATCATGGTAGAAATATATCAAGAATACCATGATAACATCATTGGTATGCTGATAAAGATATCCTCAAGTCTATGATAAGAACCAGTCATACATTTTTGTTGTATGAAGAATACAAGGAGGTAGTATATCAGGTTTATAATACTCCTTCAATTTAAATAGATTAAAATGATCGAAATTCCCAATCAAGATATTTTTTATTTCACAATATAAGAGTTGTGATATGGAACAGTTCAAACTAGCTTGTTCTCACCGATTAAAATGTGGAATCTATGAATGTATTGAATTCTAATGTGTTCAAATAAACCCTTTGGATACAAAATATTTTCTAAGGGCTTTATGTGGTACTTATATGTAAATAACTTATCATAGTGTGTTGTGATAATATTGTAGTAGTGGCTCAAATAAAAGAGTCGACATCACACCAATAGTCAAGGAATATACTTATTAAGTAGCACCTCTTAAGGGATTTTTTGAAGAGGGGTGGAGCTGTAGAAAGAATATTTCTCATATAATAAAACGTGTTGTACCACATATCCAATTACTATCTCAGAAAAATCATGAGTATCATGTGACAGCTAGCAGACTAAAGGATGTCAAAAGTTGGATCTACTACAAGTGGGTGTCTATTAGATTTTGATCCATAGAACCAACTTATGTATGTTATAGGACAAACCATTTTAATTATTTTTAATATTAATGAATTCCTAAGAACTCCATTATTATTCTATTATATGACATATTATGATAAAAAGGCATAATATTAGTTGTCACACTGAATGGTCTTTGTAGTGCCCCACTATGATGGGAACCAAGATGTTCCATGAAAATATACAAAAAATATATGTTCTATAGTTTTTTGAATTATTTTTGGGACACAAAGGAAAGTCTATTAGTGATCAAGACTCATATAACTTTTAGGAACTATATCATGATGTATGCCTATAGTAAGATATATTGTTGGATATTATGAGAGTGAAACCCAAAAATAGTAAATCAACAATTATATGTGTCATTGTATATTATTATCTTAATATTACTGTATTGATCATTAGAATTTATTATAGTTATTAATGATTTTTATAGGTAACATAGTTTTATGTATTGATGAAAACCGTGATGGAATATGATCGTGGAAAGGTAGGATACATTGGGTGTGTCATGAGAAATAATTAATTAATGAATAATTGATGAAATGATTTTCCCATTTTTTTCTTTAATAGAAGTTGATATGTTAGTCCATTTTAAGTAAAAGATATATCCTAAATAAATTCATGGTTTTGGTGTTCAATAAAGAAGATAAATTTTTAAAATTTCAAAGATAGAGATATCATGAACATAGGTTAATGGAACCATCATGAAACCTACATTATTATGGATATCAGGATAAAATAACTATATTACATATAAATAATTAATACAAGGTATTTTTTTATTGTGATATTAACTTCTTTCTATATCCATTCCTTTTCATGTTTCTATAAGAAAACCTTGAAATTTAGTCTGCTTCTTATAATTCCACTGAGAAATATGCCTAGATTTTTAATAACTAAGTGTATCCAAAATCATAGTAAAATAATATACTATTTTTTATTTAATAATTTGAAAAAATATTATTCATTCATGTCCTTTGAAAATTATTTATGTTCTCTTGTTCACATATATTTGATCACTAGTAATTTGAGAGAATATTGTGTCCTAAAAATATTTACCAAATATATATTTTCTATTTAGAAAATAAAATATTTATCATTTTGTTGGATAACAATGCATTGATATTTATTTGATAAAAAAATTTAAATATAAAAGTCTTGATAAATATTTTGGATGAATGGTGTACTATGTTTAATGACCTATTGAGAAAAAAAAATATATTTAATATTTCTGGAAAGAATAATATTTAATTTAATTTGCGATTTTAGTACAGGTTATAAATTATGATTAAAATAATAATAATAATTATTATTATTATAATTATTATCATTATAATAATTATTATTATAGACACGGTTTTATATAGGGATTAATAAAATAATTAAAGATTCTTATGATGTTTTAATTTTTTAACCCCTGTATATATGAACCCGAATATACTATTTTCATTATAGAGAAAAATAATTTGTGTTGTTCCCAAAAGGGTCCAAATATAATCCTCTCAAATAACTAGTGGTTTACCTCTCTAAAAATGATCTAATGAATGGAAATTGATCCTATAACACCACCAATCTCAATTCAAGAGAGTTCGAATAGAACCATTTCTCAATGTCTTTCATTGGGTGATGAAAGGAAAAAACACATGCAATGGGACATGTTTTTCTAGCACCTATAGATTTTTATGGAGATGTCTGTTATTAATTCCTATAATGTAATAATTGTATTATGTGGATACATTTTCATTTCCATCAATGATGAAATAATTTCTTGCAACTTAATTATTTAATTGATTGAATTTGTTTTAAATAATATATTATGATCTTGTGCTTTGGCTCTATCATCTATACATTTTATATATTATTTTCTATTATTATATTTATCAAGATATTTATTATTGTGTAAATCATGGATTAATAATCAATCATTAAAGAAATATTTGTTCGAGTTTCCCCATATGATGTTTCTTCTATGCCTAGAACCTACAGATGTTACTTATTACTTACTGGGGATATGGTTTAAGGGTAGCATTATCCTTCATTCTTTGAATGGTTTATGTTTATGATGGAGGGATGTTTATAAAAGATATTTCTCTTACATGATTTATACCATAAGTAAATGATTACAAAAACAACATATTTTCATGTGTTTTTATGATTAAATGTTGAATTGATTATGAAACTAGTATCTTTTCAACAAGTTATCATATGGTCAAATTTTTATGAAACCGAATACATTTTCTAGTTTATTATATGAATAATTATTTATGATAATATGGAACACATACAAATTATTTTAAATATGTGAAGGTTGGGGCCTCAAATATCTCTAATGCATTGGTTAAGGATTTATATCTCCTGATATAGAAAAGGTTGGAATAGAGACTGAACTCTGTTCAATAAGGGGTTTTTTCAGATATAATGTTCTTCAGAGTAAATCTTTAGTAATTTCTTGGTTTTGGGCGTGAAAATTTTCCCTTGGGAAATATTTTTTATTAATCGTTGAATATTATAGAAATGATTTTCTATAACCATGTCTATTCCAAAATTCCATGTCTTATGTTAATTTTATACTCTCAAGGATCATATTTTTTTATTTTGTTATGATTCATTCCAAATTAACTTAAAATTTTTATATGATGAATCATGATTTTGATATTTTATATGAATTATATGGTTTTTATATGTTATGATCATTTGTTTATACCTTTTTGCTCACGTTATGCTTTTTTATTTTATCTTTTTTACCCTTACTAAGAAACTGATCCCAACCATTCTTTGTTTCATTTCTATAGGTTTTGAAAAAAGGTTTTATGTAGGGTGTGTCGATGAATATAATAAATGAGAATATATTAATAAGATTCATTAAATTTAATTCACTAAATAAGAATATGGTGTAACTAGTATCTAAAGGCACTAAACCATTACGATCATTAGAAATGTTTGGTGTAATATAATGAATATTCATCGAAAAATAATGTAATGTCTATGTTTGAGAATACTAGGTCACTACTGGGGTGATAACACCAGTCTTAGTAATTTAGAATTTTCAAATATGAGGTTAAATAGGTGATAAATGTGATCAGTTTAGTACATATGGGTGGGGAGTTTTACTGAGTTTTTTTCAAGATTGTGAAAGAATGTTCACAGTAGATGGTGATAGATATATATTCATTTATTTAGGGAGCTTCTCCTTGGGAATTGTTTGCTTTGATCATGATATTATGGGACATTATCCCATGTTAGATATTTTTATTTGTAAATTGGTTTGTTATTAGGTGTAACTTATGGAATGAAAATGATTGTAAACTAGACTATTATAATGAAACATTTCTATATATATAGAACCTTCCTCGGAAAAAATGATGATAGTATACCAATATTTTATCAATGGTGCCTCTCATAAGGACACTATTATGACTACGAACTATGTTTTTTAGTTTTACTTCTATATAGATCAATACAATTTATAGGTATAATAACATTATAATCAAGGGAGATTTCCCCTATAGATTGATGACTATTTGGATATTGTGGATGTTATCATGGGAATGTATCATATTGAAATATTTTGACTACTAAAATTATCATACAATTCAAAATATGAGCTCACTAGATTCCTTCCATTAAATATTTTACCCATTTATGACATTTTGATCATACCTTGATATTTGTATCCAATTTTTGTGTTGGTTGAAGTGGGTATTGATTTCCTATTTATGTGGATTCATAGGCACTCATTGGAACCGCTAGTGTATGAATGAGATATTTTTATGGCTTATATTTCATTAAGTACATGAATATATATATATATATATATTCAATTAATAGGGTTAAAATCAGTTTTATCTTATTAATTTTTATTTTCACACCCTACATGTGTACCTAGGTGGTTTTATAAATATTGTTATGGGAATGCATGTTGGGTCATGAACCTAGTATAGGTGAGTGGTAAAATATACAATATTGGGTATGTGGATACATTTCCACGGTATAGAAACCCTAATTTTTTAGGTATATGTTTCTTTATCATTCATTTGTGTTATGAATAATTTTTTTTTATTTTTTAACTTTAATGTTATAAAAAAGTTTCCACACCTTAAAATCCACCTTGATCATGAAAATAGTGAAATTATTTACCTATAAGTGGGTTCCCCCATGTATATGAGTAGATGGAAACACGAGAAAGGACCTCCCATCATGAAATATATAGATCACCATTCAAAATTCTTCCATCGAACAACGCTTTGAAGTGGAGTCCATGTGAGGAGCTATCTAACGGAGTAATGAATCTCAAAAACAAATTCACTCTACTCAATGGTTAATAATGGGTTGTTGATGATGAGGAATATCAATCCATTGACTGTTTGGATGCCTTGTATAATGAAATATAATCCAATCCTTCTAAGTAAAATATTTTATACCCAATAGTAATTTAAATATTGGAAAAGGGAGATGGGATAAACATTGTACCCGTGAAAAAGTGGAGAAACTAGATCATACGAGAGGTAGATAATCCAGGAAGAAATGAATATCATGTATTAGAACTGTCAGTGGATTGGTAACACACCCCTAATTTTACCCTTATAAACATTATGGTTTCTAACAATCCAATGTTAGTTGGAATTGTAGGACCTAAGATGATATTTGAAAAATGGAAGGCCATTAACTAGGCATCCCTAGGGTACATTAAGTCTCTCATAGTATGAATGATAATTATTTGGAAACCATGTGTCTATCGATGCATGATAACTTTCAAGACGTCTATTCTATTAGTATCTCATAGATCATCTCCCTATAAGCACAGATACAGGTCACTTCCCTCACATTATTCTCTATATATACGTTAACCATGTATACATGAGAAGGAATATTTAGACTAAATTGAGTTTAATTGATGAATATATAGATGAATAAGGCATTATTATAGAACAATGAAACACTATTTTGTGTCTTGATGAGAATATAGAGTAAAAATTCTCAATAATTTATACTGATGAATTCATTTTTTTTATTTATTGATATGATTGTATTGATACTCTCATTTCAGGAGATGAATTAACCTAGGGGCATCGCTCTTAATAAACGATAGGATAGAAAACATGATATATTCTTCTATTAGGTTTAATACATGAGTCCTCCCATAGAATTATATCAGTTCTCTCTTCAAAAAAATAAATTCTAATCATAACCCCTAAATTGTTGAGATCTGAGTGGATGACATTAAGATATCCCCTATTCCTTCCTATTTCAATAATGTATAGAAAACGATTACTGATTGTAGTGAAGTGGTCATAAATGGATGTATAATTTTCATAATGGAATTACCCTTACATATTTTGATACTATGCTTAAAACAATTAATTCACTATTTAGGGAATGGAAGAAAAAAACATTTTCTTGGCCATATTAATAAATAGTGTTGTGGATGATATACTTGATGCTTCCTAGAGTAAAAAGAAAAAAAAACATTTTCCCACCTCTATGGAATTTCAACTTCACCCTTGTTTGGATGATCTATTTTTTCTCATATAAATTCTTATATGAAATAAATTTAATGTGATGTGTATTGATGATGGTGATTGGAACTCTAAATGATTTCTTTAGTTGCACTATGATAAGAAGATAAGAAAAGTAGCATCTACCATTTGGATTAATAAATTCCCCTTTTGGTCTAAGAGTGAAGTATTAAATTTTGGGGAAGAATAATTTTAGAACCATTAAAATGAAGATAGAATTGGAGGTACTCCGAAGTTAATGGACACCATAAATCCATGTATTAAAAATCAAAATAATTAGAGTTTAATTTCTTCTCATATTAAAGAGGATGTTATAACTTCATTATTCTCACTAAAAAGGGAAAGTGTAGTAGGAATATATGGATTAAACAAAAATATATTCTTATTCTAAATGTACATCAAGAATTTTTACCATATGAATGAATTTAGGTAATTTTTAATTTCAAACTCAATGACTTATGAAATCAACTCTTCCACCGTGGAAATAGTTCCAAAGATGTAGAATTCAATCGACATAAAGGACATTCAACCAGTTTCAATTAGAAAATATATCTCTAGAAAGAATATTAAAATAATGACCATTTGTATGGGATGTTTGTTTTTTAATTTTACAACCCCAACCAATTTGTGTTTTTAACCACCTGGAGTATTCAAAATTTCTACTACATAGCTTCAAAAGGAATCAACATTACGAGGAAAGAAGTGATGTATCAGAACCTATACCTTGAAATTTATATCAATATGGCCTTTAATATTATGAATCAATATTTATACTCAATTTCCTTCAATAATATGGGTTTTTATTCTTTTATCAGGATGATTAGAACAGACTTATAAAAAACTAAATGTTGGTTATTATCAATTGAACTCCATGCAGATTATTCAAGTTTAACTAATGTGCCAGATAGAGAGATACAATATTACACATCCTATTTTATATTCATAAATATTATCTCATATACTGAATTAAATATATAGAACATGATTTATTTAACATTCTAATAAGAATATAAAAATTATTTCAGTTTCTTTCACACATTCTATATGCTGAATGAATCCTTTTTTTAGAAAATCTGTCTAGAGGACTCTGAGATAAATCAATATGATAATCAGACACTATGAAAAGGTGTAATTTTAATCCATAAATTTTAATAAATAATCTATTTTCTATTATAATGGAATTTTAGTCTTCAAAAACATTAATATTTCTAGAAATCATGTTGTGAATAGAGGATCCTTACCCTTTGGATATCTTGGTTTACAACTATTTTTGGGGATGGTTAGGAACATCCATTTAGAATGAACCTCCATGAGGATAATAAACCAACTTAACAAATAGAAAGAAAAAATTATTTCTTATGAAGTGGGGGTATGTTTGGTCAACTCAATGACCACATACATGTTTTTCCATGACTTTGCTATATATGGATGGAATAAAATAATCCTTAAAAATATACATGGAATGATCATAAATTCTATCTAGACCAGTTGTATGCATTTAAAGAAGATTTTTTATATTTCATAGGAAAATATTTTAATCTAGTTTACATTCGTGGACTTGGTATCCAAGATATAAATAAGTTTAATGAAGTTATTATAGTCAAATTTATCTAGAATATTCTAGTATCACATGATGAATTCTTATAATTAATTCATGATAGGTTTAGCCACAAACATTTCAACTGGTACTCGTGGTATATTACATCATTTATTTTTATGACTAGAAAATATTAAATTCATGATATCATGACTTTATAGAATGGGTTTTCTATCTATATTCTTGTATGAGTTTTTGGAAGACACTAGTTTTAGAAATTAATTTGGTTGAGATTTATGTTTGTCAAAGTAATTTGAAAAAAAAATTAAATTTTGGATCTCAATCAAAATGATAGAGATAAATTGAAAATCCTCCCACCACACACCATCCAAGATATCTTGAGGTACCCATTTTTTGAAAATGTAACTTCCACACTATGTTTAGTTGAAAAAAACTAGGCGGTAATTGGCCTCCACTTTCAATATTTTTTTGAATGCTGAAAACATTTAGTATCATCTAATTATCAATTGTGGCTTTGTTTCTAAACTCTGGAATTTTCGTTATAATCTTTATAAAATTTATTTTTTCATGAGATTATAGGTTTTGAACCAATTAAATCATATATAAAAACTAAAATCCAGTAACCATGGGAGCTAATTCTCCATCAAAATTGTAGCCATAGTGATCTCATCAACCTAGACCTACTGGAATTCTGCAACTTCATAAGACTGATCAATATCTTTTAATTTTGAATTGGTTCCATCATTAGAGATGAAAATGTAGGCTCTAATATTCAAATAGGTCATATTATGGATGAAGTATTTTATTTAATTATAATATGTGTTATTGTGTTTGGAAGGGGGAAACCCATAGGTACAAAAATATATTCGATGGATTCCCCTTATCTTGTGGTGGATAAATGTCATTGTTGATAGTGAAGCACTAGGTTCCTATAGTCCCATGGTATTTGGCTATGGTTTTTATACCCTTCATGTATTTTTTGACTAGTTCTTATACCGTTTCATTGGAAATTTATGTTCCTATGTTGTGGAAATTCATGAAATATCGAAGGTGGTAAAATTTTAAAATCCATCATACATGGAAGTTCATATGGAATGAATGGGACTTGAAATTGGGAAATAAGTATTTTTAATAATAAATCCTATTGTTCTTCAAGAAAAATTATAACTTCATGGTCTAAATTTGAGAACCCATATGATGAACAACTTTTTAATTTAACACATGTGAATATGTAGATAGTATAGGTGGTGGAAGCACATTCATAAAAGGAAATTATAAAAATGAGATCAATGTGGTCCTTTGTGACCCCAAATGTTTTTGCATTCATAGTGGTTTTTGAAATTCTGGGTGAAATTCACTCCGACTTTTATAAACATTCCTTGTAATTATCTTCTTTTAAATTTTATTTAATATCTAGGAGGATAGGAACATGTGGTCTTGTACATTCATAATCGTGGTTATGATGATTATTGTATAAAAATAAAGTTATTAAAAATGAAATATATGCATATATATAATCAATAAAAAATTAAATTATTATTTATATATGTGAAAATGAAAAATGAATTAAAAATTTGGATGAACACCAAATCTAAACTAAGGGAACCTTAGAATAAATCATAAAATGCATGTATTTTTTGATAATACTGATTTTAGTTAAATTGGACCATATATATATATATGTAACTATATTTTTTATTTTTATATATAATCTAAAAGGACTATCATAGGTAATTTTCCTAATATATTCACTTTAAAAATGATTCATTACATATATTCAAAATTATTACTAAATATGTATAAAATAAAAGAAATATTATATATTGTAAGAATATGTATGATACTTTGAATTAAGTAATTATCATTAATTTAATATTTTATATATGATTAAATGTAATGTTATAATATTTTCTATGAAAATAATATACTTTTTTATTTATGAAATGTAGTGACCCTGATCATAGTATCTTGGTGTCAGTTTCTACATTATTTCATTTGAAAGAGATATAGGGAACCACTTCTCAAATTACTGAATACTTTAGCATCCTTAATGAACTAAATACATTATTGAAAATATTATTACAATTAAAAATTAAAAAAACACAAATTATTAAATTTTACTATTCCATTATTCCTTATATTGTGTCCATGTATATCAATTATAAAACACTTCTTGGTATACTGGGGGAAATAAAACAGTGGAAGGGGTGAGGACATATTCTTAGTAAGGGTAAGAGTAGAGTAGAATCCACGAATAAATAAGGCATAATCAATTTATAAAGTTAAATAAATGAATAATATGGAATTTAATAAATAACAAGACAATAATATTGTAGGAATGAATGATGATCAAATAATTCCATATAAATAATCACATGATCATTAAAAATGATCAATTAATATTTTAAATAATATAATAATCACATGAAATATCAATAACATAATTCATAATGAGAGAATTAATAATTTTTGAGATGTATAACATATTTTTGAGACCTTGGTCCCAAAAATCTATATTAAAAGGTAAGGCCTTGACAAAAACCAAATATAGTTTGTTTCATAAGACCTATCAAAGAATTAATGGGATATAGAATACCCCACTCATCACATGCTATTTCCAATGCATTCCTCAAATAAAATGGGTTAGTTTCACTCAACATAAACATTCATATTGAAAATTAACATACTAAATATTAATAGTTTCCCAAATCAATAAACATAATCATAAAACATCCTAAGTGAAATATTGACTGGTAAAAAAACGTATATCCATATTCAAATTGATCATAAAATATACATAGAACTAATAAGGATGGAATCAATACAGCATATACTAATTTTAACAAAAGTAAATTATAGGTTTTATGTCATTGATAAAGATAAATACCATGAAAAATATCCTCAAAAACATTATTGAGGAAAAAAGACTCTACGTTTTGAAAGTCTGCTATTAAAATTAAAAATTCACAAAAGAAACTAAAAGTATTTCCCATTTAAAATAAAATTTTTAAAATAATAAAATAATAATGAAAAAAATTGGTCATGATAGTGGAAAATTATGTACATGCTATACACATAAATGAAAATATTTATTTCAAATTTTTCATAAAATCTAAGCAGAAATTATTTTGAAAACCACATGAATATTAATTTAACAAAGTTAAAAATAAAAACGGGTAAAAATTTCATTAATAAATATTTTTTCAAAGGATAAAAAAATTGACAAAATTTTTAGAAAACATGCGTCTTTATGAAAAATGATTTCTTATTGAAGAGATAGATATAAAGTATAATCTTCTTAAAAACATTTTATCAATAATTTTAAGTACCAACGAGTGGGAAGATGGTAATATTACTTTTTATAGTTAATAAATAAAAATATTTGATGAAGATATACTGATTCTGAGATCTAAATATCAAATAATTCCTCTAATGGAAGTGTAACCAGAAACAAACTCGAATATTGGTGTGATTGTGAAATGAACCCTTACGACATTGGTAAATTCAGAATAATAATCCTAAAAAAATAAAATTAAATAAAAATTTGATAAACATTAAGATAAATAGATTCTTGATATAACATATAAATTTTTTATTATATACACCTCACTAAAAAATAAATGTTGAATATGACATATGTCTCAATGAAGGGAAAGTGAGACAAAAAATTGTTACCTCGAGACTGATTTCCTTTGTTTGTGTATGTACCTCCTATATAATAATATAATAATTTAATTAATTTATATAATAACTATATTCATATATATAATATCATATTGTATCCTTTTAAAATTTAACATCCCTTTTTAAAAAAATCTTTATTTTCATTATTTTGGGAGTTAATTTCATTATTTTATAATGTATTTTTTGTAGTTAATGTTTTGGTTCTTGTAAATCTGATAAAATTAAATCATATCCACAATGATAATAATTTTTTAAATATCATATTAAATTATTATATACATTATTATAACCACTCATAAATGTTGGAAATTGAAAATGAATCGCATCGTTTCGTGATGATGGATGGTAATACCTACACACAAGTGATGATACCATTCCCTTAAATAGTAAAAGGGTATGTAATTGGGTGATATATTATTTTTAATGAATTAATATAATATAAGATATATCTCATATATTTATTAATTTCCCCCTTATAACATTCCATGTAAAGATTATGTGAGAAACAATTCACATGGCCTTGTGAGGTAGTAGTCTGTCATACACATGAGCAACGTTATCATATTCGAATTAGAATAGAGTTTAAAAAAGGTAAATATGATATCAAAATTATGGATGTACAATAATGAAATAAATTTCTTATTCATATTATACATAAATCTTTATATCCATCCTTGAATGGTTGAGATTGAAATTAAACTTCATCGGGTTATAAGGTTGTAGTTCACCTTACCCACGATCGATGATTTTTTCCCATTTGATTAAAGTAGATATGGATAAATATTATTAAATAAATATAATATAATATAATTATATTTAATATACTAGTTTTATTAAATACATGTTTTAATACCTTATTGAATATAGAAAACAAATAAATACAACGAATGGCATTATAAAGATAATTACCTTCTCAAAGAAAAACCTCCCTAGGATCTCCACTTAATGATCCTTGGGATGTTTTCTTACGAAAATAATATCTACAATATATAAAAGTAATTTTTGAGATATTTTATATTGTTTTATTTGATCTAAATAGCTTTAGGTGCATTAATAAATTTTTGTATGGAGTTCCCTTCTATAACTATGGAATGAGAATCCTCTTGGAAATTAACTGGAAATCTCCCAATAATTTAAAAATGATAAAGTAATTCACAAGAAAAAATATTAAAAATAAATATAAGTATGAATTTTTTTAGGATATGGTGGAAATAGTTCCATATGATAAGACATTAACTAGTTGGTAATTCATTTTAACCCATATCTTCTTGGTTTAACCCCACAGTAAATCCATTTTTACCTTTACTATGAAAATTATTTTTTATTGTTTTAATTATTATATTTTTACAAAAATTATGATTAAACTACAAGATATTATAAATTATTATTATTATTATTATAAATATTAAATCAATTTTTAAAACTAAATTAATAAAAGTGGTATGTTTTGGTCTAACTTTATACCCACATATATAATGAAAAAGCAATTTTTCAAAGAGAATATTTTCATAACTATAGAATGTTGTAATATATTAAATCAATATTAAATTTATTTTATCAAATAAATTTTCTAAATTTTCTAAAATTCGAAAATAAATTATGTTTTCAATGAAAGACTAAACTACCTTTTAGAAATATACCGTTTTTTTAAAAAAAATCTTTTACATTAATGATTATTATTTAATTTTGAATCAAAAAATAACCATTAAATTTATTTATAAATTAATCTATTTGAAGGTCTTAGGATGTTATATTATCTTTTATTCTTGGTTTTTTGTGTCATTTAATCTATCAAAAAATATTTCCTTATTTTAAAAATATTTTGTTGTAACATCCCCCCCCCATTTAAATAAATGGCATCCATAAAATTTTATATAAATATAGACAATCATATGTTTTAAATTTAAAAATTCTTTAATTTAAAACCCCTTCATAAAAAGTGTTATTAAAAAAAAATCTTAATAAGAAATAAATGTAGGTACAAATTTCACCTGAAAAAAGCATATAACATGTTTTTAAGGTAGAAGTAAATCGATTTAAATTGAAGATATGGACAGAAAACATAATAATAAATAAATAAAGAGATTGATAGAGGTCATTCATCATAACATATTGAATGTTAAATGTAATTTTAAGGACAAAAATAACATAAAACCATGGTGAATTATAAGACTATCAGTTCAATATTAATTAAGGTATTAAGATAACATTTTGTTTCAATATCATTTTCCTAGAGTTGTGGAATTACTTTACCATATATACTGAGAATATATGAAAATATAATAACAAGATATCTTTCTATTTCATAAAAAACTTTTCATTATTTATTTTTCCTTCAATAATTTAATAATTCATTTTTTAAAATAAAAATGAATATCCAATATTATTTTTAAGCCTGAAATACTAAAATAAAAAATTAATTGATCATAAGATCAATATAGATATAGTATCCATTATATATATTTAAATATATTTTCTTAGAATTATATGGTTATCAAAAGTTATCAAATATAAAACATTAATCTCAAAACGTAAATAGAAACACAACTACTTCAAAATTAATACTTATCTATCAAATAGTTTAACTAAAAATAATGATATATTAACTAAAAATCACATAGATCAGTGGTCGGTGCAACATAGTTAATGTTATTTAGTTGTGGGTTCAAACCGCATGAACATTATTGATGTGATGGTTCTTCACATAGAATACAGGTTTTCCTTTTTTAAACTATATTTATATAATTTCTATAATGCTCCTAAATTGTAAAAGCCTATAATTACATTGATATCAAAGATTGGGTAATCCATAAAGGTTTCAAATAAATTCATAAAAACCCCATTATCATTATTATCTCAACATCAATCATGTATTTAGTGTTATCTACCCTCAATAATATGTTTTCTAAGAAGATAAAATTTACACTAAAAAAATTTTCATTGAAACATTCTTCACATGCCTTCAAATCACAAATTATATACTATAGTATTATAATCTTTATAAATATAAAAATTATTATAACCATAATATAATTAATTAAAATAATTCATTAAAATATTTTTTTAATCCAAACACCTGAACATTAATCATTCCACATCACAAACTATAATAAAATAATCTTGATCTTGATTTCTCAACTTATTTTTAGGGTATATTCCCTTGACTCTTATGATATTAATTTTTATAGTTCACCTTATCTTTATAGTGGACGAATTACACATTTTAATATTCATTATTTCCCTCTATATAATGAAAATGGTGGCCCTTTTCTAAACACACAATGAAAAGTACTTTTCCTTCTAATCATGTAAAAAGTTATTTCCTTCCACAAGTATTACCGGATGGGAAATAATTTTTTTCCTTCTTCCCTTAATCCATTTTTTATCATCTTCTTATTACCTTGATTCTCTTAAAAGGTAAAATAATTATTGAATTACTTCTCTAACATAATTTTACACGTTATTATATCGTCATATAATGATAATTGTTTGGAGACTAGTTCCCTTTAGAGGATTTTATTAATCCCTTCAAATAAA
Organism: Viscum album; assembly: GCA_963277665.1. NCBI lineage: Eukaryota > Viridiplantae > Streptophyta > Magnoliopsida > Santalales > Viscaceae > Viscum > Viscum album. Next base: position 618,204,617 of record OY728148.1, on the reverse strand, counting down.
CGAATAATCATCCTCTCAAGATAACATATTTATTCCACATCATGCCTTTATAAACATTTAAATTTGATATCATGAATAGAAATATGATTATCTTCTTTCTATATTATACTAAAGAACTGTATTTTCATATCGATACATTGCTCAGGAGATAAATATTTTTCCAAGAATAGTACCCTGAAATTCATCCACTCCATTCTTTTTATTCTATCCTCAACCTTAGTGTTTTGAATTAATGAAAACTATTGGTCTTCATATCCTAAGAGATGATAAATTTCCATTAAATCCTTCTAAACTTAATAATTCATAGAAATACGCTAATATTATATTTAGAACTTATCAATTGATCATCTAAAATTGTATTTTTATTTACATTTAATAATGGTGGCTTTTAACACGTTAATTAGTCTAACATCATTACATTATGTTATAGATCAGTAGGAATCTCCATATGAGAAATTTTATTACTCTAAACATATCCCAACCATTATTTTAATTATAAATTAATTAATGATTTATTATATAAGAGTACACATAATAAACCCAAGAAGAACAAGAAGTATATTTTCTTATGGAATTATGCATAGTATATATCAAGATATAATAAGGGATGAATCATTATTATTGAAAACTTCTCAACATTCTGACCTTATTACATTATAATTAAAAGTTTATTGGATATCATGGGGACATAAATATGAAATGGGTGATCCATAAAGCCTAATAAGGGAAAGAAAAAATAATAACAGGAAGAATTTATTACAGGTTAGAAAATAGTAATATCAATGGTACATAAAATGAGAGGGAATCATAAAAATGAAAAATAAGGGAGGATATAGAATGATAACATGAAAGAAACATGGTAATGTGGAAGAAACATTAAACATGACCAGTTATGAATATTTAAAATCTAATAAAAATAAAAAATGAAACGATGTTATTAGGATATCCTCGTTCGCACAATGAATGTCATGTCATGCGAGTAAAACATTACCCAATTATTTTTAGCATTATCTGGGCACACCCATCATAATCATATCATGTGAATGAGAAAGTGTGCTATATAGGTCATATGTATAATAACATACTAAATCAAATTTAATGCCAAGATAATTTATTATGGATTAAATGAATGTATTTCAAAAATAAAATAAGTATAATTGAATAAATTATAACACCCTTAATAGGAAATGGGTATATGCATTCACTACCCAATTGTTTGTCTTGGAAAATTGTAGGAAACTTTCAACAACAAAACTAGGTCATGTAAATGTTCATAAGAGGGATTAATTAGAGTGAAAGGGGTATATAATCATTTGTAAATCAAAAGGTAAGTAATGGGGATATGTTATAACATATATGAACTATATTAATTGGAGATAAAATGCATAATATAATGGAGATTCTGGAATAAAAAGGATAAGGACATGATCCCTTACCATGAGAGGGTGATTAAAAAAGAATGAGACATGCTTCTGGAGAGATTGATGAATAATTAAGGGGAATATATAGAGGGGATGGAAGATTAGGGTTCTGTTCTATGGTTTTTGAGTTAATATTAATGGGAGATTTCATGGATTAATATCTGAAAAGAGGGTGAGTTATTTATTATATCAAAAACATTGTTTTTGGAATCAATAATAAAATTGTTAAAAAAATAAATTGTACCATGGTTTCTTATAAATATGAGTGGTTTTTATTATTTTATAATTACAAGGAAGAAACTTATTGGAATATTACCCTTGGTGATGTAGAATTGAGTCATGTTCTTAAAAATGAAATTCTAAAACCATAAAATATAATATAAGTATTGGAGAATTCATAACTAATTTATATTGAATTGATAAAATTAACTAAAAATCATATTATTTTAAATTTGAAACATAGGTAGAGACTATAATACCCTTAATAGAATTTATTACATCAATTTTGAAATATTATGCTGTCTTAATACACACTATTTTTATACCACACTTAATTTTTACTTGAAAATTCTATTATCTCAAAAAAACATTGACAATTTACCATTACATAATTTCAATGTAGTGATTCCAAAAATAATATTAATTTTATAAAAATAATCCCCTAAGTATATTCTATTTTAGTTTTAATATAATATTTCAAATAAATTAAGTAATGTTGGTTTTTTTAACAACAATTTGTGAACCCTTATAAAAAATTTATTACATCATAAAATATTATTATAAAATATACTTAATAAATATTATTTAATATGAATAATTTATTAAAATATAATTTATTACAAAAATATATTAATTTACCAAATTTAAGGTTTTAACTAAAATTACATGTTAGTAAAAATTTAATTCTTATTTATTGAATCAAAATAAAAAATCATTTATAAAGTAATACTAATTAGAATTAGTTTTGATAGTTATGATATTTAAAATAAAATATTTCTATGTCTATTGTTAGGTTAATGATACATAAAATTTTATTATGAAATAAAATTCTTTTTGGGCATGGTGCGTGATAGAGGAACTTTTATAGTGTGGTTTGGTATAAATTTATTGGGTCGTGATATCGATGGGATAAAACTTATACCTTAAATAGTTTCAATAAATCATTATATGTTGGATCTAATATTTGGATTAATCAAGGTAAAATCTGAAATATTCTATCTCAAATAGAATTTCTTATGAATGAGCATCATAGGTTATGATCCTACTAGTCTAGGCTATCACTTCCATTGTTTGTGTCAATAAGATTTATCAAAACACAATATTTATACTAATAATATGATCACTTTTCAATAACTATATTACCAATGGATAATATTAGTAATGGTATTTTTAATTTCATTAGATATAATAAAACCAAGGAATTACTTAATATATAAAATTACATTTAATAAAGTCGCAATATAAACATAATGTATAAAATTTCAAAGTCATTTGAATCTTCCCACATTTAGAAATTATTCTCTAAAAATTTTCATATCACACACCAAAATATGTGAGGGTAATTCTATTTCATCACATCATCCAGTTTCAGCATTGGTTATTCAAACATTTTTTATCACAATGGAACAATTACCAGGTGTAGTGTATTATTTCATATAAAATTTTATCTATTATCTTTGATCTTTACCAGCTTATCACCATATGAAAGATTTTTATCTAATTGTAAAACCACTGTATTGAGTTTATGTGAGAGGTCTGGTATGTACTTTTGAAATATGGAAATGTGGAACACATCTTATAATTGATGTTTTTTGGGGAGATAGTTAGTCTATAGGGCACAACTTCGATGTGATCAAGGATCATAAAAGAACTGGTTTATCTTGGAAGATTATTTCCTTTCTTCCCAAATCTCGTGAATTTATTCCATAGTGATATGTATAGGAACACCATATCATCAACATAAAACCCTACATCACATCGATGGTTTTTAGTATATTTTTTTCAACTCTGATCATCCTTGATGTTTTAAATAATATACTTTAGCTTTTCAATCATTTCCTATCCCATTTTCGGACCTAGCAGTTTGTGTTCCCCGAAATCATCCAATCATTTAGATGTTCTACAAATCTTCAAATTAAGGATTTATTAGGTGTGAATTTCGATTATTTATTGGGAAATTTTATTTTAAGATAGCACGACTAGAAGAAGAAGTTGATCTCATCCACTTTTTAATTCAGTTGAGCACACTCTCAACATGTCATTATGTTTCACAATAGTATACTTAGATTCACCTTTAGTTTGGGTTTAGTAGGTCATTATGAATATAAAATATAGATTGACATAAGATTAAAGACTCTTCCTAAACATGGAGTTAAATATCGGATCTCAATTAGATACAATCGATAATAGTGTTCCATGAAGCCTCACCACTCCTCTATTGTAAATCCATTAATGTGGATTGACTTAAAAGTAATAACAAATTTTCATTAAGTGAGAATACATTTTAAGACAATCCACCATAACACATATATCATTATTTCCTTATGATGTATTTAGAAGATTAGTGACAAATTCAATGGTTATGTTTTCCCATGTCCATGTAGATATGGGTGATTATTAAATCATCCCTTCAAATTTTTTCCTTTTTGTCTTCACTTTCCAATATATAATACATCTTAATGTATATTCCATGATATCATTATTCATATTTTCCAGAAAATAGCTATATAAGTGATCATGATACATATTTGGCCTCCCTGGAAGGATGGATAAGGTAGAACTATATTCATCATTTAAATGATACTTCTTTAACTTAGTATTTAATGGTATACATAGTCATGACCCAATTATAACACCTTCTTCATTAATTTTGATCGTTGAATATTTATATTTTCTTATAGATTTGACCTTATTCTGAATTTCCACATATTTTATTAGGCAATTCTTTATCTTTTTTTAGAAGTGATGAAAGAAAAATAATTTATGAATGTATTATTAATGTTCCTTCCATTATAATTCCCATGTCAATCATTTTCATGTCTACGAAGATTTCATTCTTATCAATTCTCATTAATGATGAAATTATTAGATAATTTCTACTTGTAGAATCTTACACTTTATTTTCCTTCCCTAGATTGTGTAGATTGGGAAATCATAGTTTCTAATATGCTTTAACCATTTTTTCTATAACTTATTTATATTTTTATATTTGAATATATAAATGAGGCACTTTTGATTTATTTTTTACATTTATCCCCAATGAGATAATGTCGTAGGATTTTCACTATGAATGTCACCATATATTACTCCAGATCATTATTTGATTAATTATACTCATGGTTATTCAATTTCCCAGAGGAATAGAATATCACATTATCATTTTTCATTAACACATATCCCAATACCATATTGGAGTCACCAATTTATATCACAAAAAGTTCCCTTATTTTGGGTAGTATAAGTATAGGTTCAGTGATATGTATGTTTTTCAACTCCTTGAAACCCTCTTTACATTCATCATTCTAAAAAACATGACTCCATTTTGACTTATCTTAGTTAAAAGATTTGAAAATCATGAGAAAATTCTCACAAATCAAGGATAATACCCAGCCAGCCATGGAAAAATATGGGTTTATATTAGATATTTTGTCCTTAACCATCATGTAATTTCTACTATCATTGAAGGATCCACATATATATAATTTATTATGATAATTTGATCAAGTAATGGTACTTCATTTAACCAACAATAACATTTTATATACTTTTCATTAATATTATTAATTTATAATGTCTTTAAAATAGTTCTCATACTATCCCCATGCTCTTACATGTTTTTAGAGTATATTATAATATAATTTATAAATATTTCAAAAAAAAATTAATGTAATATATAAACACTTTATTTATCATGTTCATGAATATTGATGGGGGATTTGTTAGTCTGATTAGAATTAATATTAACTCATAGTTCCCAAACCGTGAATAGAAATTAGTTTTTTGGATATCATCCTTTTTCATATTTATTTAATAATACCCCATCCAAAGATCTACCTTGGAAATGTATTGGGCTACACCTTTCTGATAGAACAAGTAATTAATTTGTTGTAGTGATTTTTTTTCTTTATTGTGATCTTGGAGAGATAATGATAATCTATGAAAAGGGATATTGACTGACCCTTCTTCTTGATGAAGTTAACTAGTGAATTCCATAGTGATGAACTAGGGAAAATAGACCCTTTATCTAGATTCTACTATTGTATCTCTTTTATCTCCTCAATTTCTAAAATATCTCTTCGTTATTGGGTATTTCATAATCTTAATTTCCCAGGTATAGGCTCAATTGAAAATTCATCCTATCTTCTAGGATAATGAATAGAAAATCCTTTGGGAACACATCCTCGTATTCTCTAACAAGGTTCATGTCTTCAAGGGTGATCTTAATATAATACTCAATCCTTAGAGAATGAATGTCTTTCTTATATGGAAATTATATCCATGATTGAGATGATGGTTTTAAAGAAGATCCATTTTCCTCTTCTAGTTAAAATTTATTGTGAATCTGTATAATGAAATAAAAACAAAGCCTAAAATTGCATTAAACTCAACTAAAGTTAGTATCACAATGTTCACTGGTAACATTAGCCTAAAAAATTATAATAGAGGAATTAGGTAGTTGGGATTCAATTATTTTCTCTTTTGATTATTTCACTAACATCCCAACTCCCCTAATATTTGGTGTTTATTGAATATTTATACTATATATTCATTATTTAATGGAATGTGTATAACCATAATCAAAAATTAAAATCAGTATTATTGAATTAATAAATAGTATACCTATCAAAAATTCATTATTGGGATTCCCCTTAATGATTTTGAGGGAATATTCTCACCCATACTACATACAGGGTCATTTTCATTGGCTTTCTATGAAAACTGTGGGATTAGGGTTGTCTTTCACATTGTTTCATTGTTCCTTACATATAAAACATTAGAAAATAGATTTATTATCGAATATAGAATTCATTTCTCCCATTTTATAGGTGGGTTTAACCCAGCGGGAGTCGCTTGTTTAGTGTCCTTCCTTTCCAGAACTAAACTATTTATTTATCCCCCTTAATGAATTTATAGGGGTTTTCTTTCCATGTTTATAACAAGTGGTTTGTTTATTTTTCATACCATTTTTTGATTTTTCCATATCACCTGCAGAATCCAACTCTAATTTTTCTTTTTATCCTAGTCAGACCCTTGAGATTCGTTGATATCGTTATTGACATTGAGGGTCACTATAAAATTTCTTCATAATAATCAATGTCATAGATTTCAAGTACCATTCATAGAACTGATTTTATCCCACTAAAGAAGTAGTCAAAAGTTTATTCAGGTTGAACGAAAAATAAAAATTCGTATCATTTAATTCATATGAATTTTTCATCATATTTCTTAATGTGTTTATCATATTTTTCATGATGGAAAGGAAATCCCTTTCCATTTTTAGTTGGAGATTATATGAAAAATATTTTTTCAAAGAAATGTTTAAGAATTTTTTCCACCCTCATCAATTTTATCACATACTCAGGCTATAAATTATTGATTAATGTCCACTAGTGATCAAATTATCCATCTATATGTTAAAAATTCATTATAACCCAATCTTCATTAGAAAATTAAATGATGGATAATATCATCTCGGTGGAGTTTATCTATTGTTCTGTGATTAAGATATTATATGATCCATTGAGAGTTGGAGGCCTTTTTCACATTAATATTTCAATTGTATCTTTTTCATTATTATTGGTATTTGGGGTACATTATTATTCATGTTTCTATTCCTAACCTGAGTCAACAAATAGAGTATGATCACAATGTTTTGTGATTCCTTCTCCCACTATGTTGAGAATATCATTGTGGAAGTAATAGAATTTCCCCTAACATTGGTTGTTCACTTAGTTCCTCCTATTTTAATCCAATGCCTAATAAAAAGGAAATATTTTAGAAGAGTTTTTTAAAATGTTTAACACATAAATGGGAATCAAAAAACATTATTTTGATAATTTATTAATGACATTTATTCTATAATTTATAAATTTATATGATTATATATATGTTATCTATAATCTATTCAATTATATAGACATTTAATTTTTTTCACTCCATTAATAGTAGTTTTCATTGATCATGTTAATTTACCAATGAATATCCTCCATGAGTGTCAAAATAGGTTTTTATTAAGGCCTATTTTCATTCCCCAATTCCCAATTGAGTCTAGCGTAACATAATTTTTTTCATGTTTTACCTTAAGAATATCTATGCTCAGGCTACTTCCACTTATCGTATCTAGATTGGGATATATTTTCTTAGAAACCACTTACTCTATAATTTACCAAAATTTAGGTATATATTTTGTTGTTTAGTATTACCCCAAATAAATTCTTGGGAGTTTTCTGATCCTAATGAAAAAAATTACTAATCTTCCCCTGATAACAACTATAACAACCTTTGTTTATTATTAAAATTTAATTCTAGAATTATTACATTAGATTACACATAATAAAACATAGAATATCGATCAGTATAGTGAATTAGGGAATTGGTTACAATCCATAACAACTTAAAATTGGGTTTGCTTCATCCTTATTGAAATCATACATAACTTGGTCATTTTATTCCATCATTATTAAAACTATATGGGATAACCAAGGGACATAAATAAGAGTGAGAGGTATATAAAGCCTAATTAGGGAACAAGTTTTTTATAACATAAAGAATATATTAAATGTTTAATAATTTTTATATTAATGGGATATAAAAAGGGGTGATAATGATAAACATGAATAATTAGTCACGATATAACATTATAACATAAATTTAAACATGAGAATGTGGAAACAACATTAAACATGAAATCATAAGAATAATTAATGGTAAACCACCACAAAAACATAACATAATATGATTACTATAACATATAATTCACCATACATGGAAACTCATGAGACTAACGCATTACCCAGTGCATTGTAGTGCTATCTGGGAGCACCCAACATAATCGTATCATATATATGCATAAAATACACCAAAGATCTTATAAATTAGAACATATTTCATCTAATGATAATTGTGGGTGGATTAAATACATGTACTAACCCAATAAAATAATTATAAGGGAATTAAGGTGAGCACTGTAGATAGTAAATGGGTATGGGTATTCACTAGACAATTCTTTGGCATGGAAAATTATAGTGAATTTTAGTACCATAGCAAGGAAGTGTAAATGTTCATGGGGGAATTAATTTGAGTGGAAAGGGTATATCTTCATTTATATATCTTATGTTTTGTAAGTGTTCTATTTAAAAAAATATTGTAACATTATTAATTTGAGATAAAAGTTATAATATAATGGATTTATTTGAATAAAATGGATGAGAGGACCCCTTACAAAGATATCGTGATTCCAAAAGCATGGGAGGAGATTTTTTAGAGCAAGGAGAATACTTGGGAGGACTCTATATAGGGAAGGGTATAATATGGACGTGATAAAATGTTTCTTAGTGAATAGGAATTGCATCTTGGGAGGTTTTATATAGGAAAAGATAGGATATGTATATATTATTTCGTAAACATAGGTTTTGGAATCTATATAATAAATTATTTAAAACCATAAACCATCCAATTGTTTTCCCATTGTTTATAACAAAGAGGATTAGTATTTAGTATTTTATAATTACATGATAAAAACATATTAAAATATTACACATGGTTATGAGGAAGTTAGTAATGTTCTTAATTAAATGATTTGAAAACCTTAAAAAATAATAAATATTTTTTATGATTCATAATGGCTTGGTAAAACTAATATTATAACCTAAAAAAATTATTAAAATTTGGAAACGTATATATGGTCATGGATACCCTAAATAGATTTTATTTCACATCTTTCTCATCATTATGATGTAATAATACATTCCATATATTTATACTGAATTTAATTTTAACCCAAAAATTCAATTATCTCCAAAAATTATATAAAATTTCCTTTTGGAAATTTTCAACACTATCATTTTGAAAATAATTATTATTGTATCTATATAATTTCCTAAATATGTAAAATTTCAATTCAAAAATTAGTATCATTATATTTTTAGAAATTATGGGTTATTTTTAAAATAATAGAACCCTTATATAAGTTTGTATTTAATTCGTATAATTATATTATCAACTATTCTGTTAAAACATTATATAATTGTAATATTTTATTAAAATATCATTTATTTAATATCTTCATTAATTTGTCAAATTTAATTTCCAAATTTAAATTATATATTACCGTAAAAATAATTTATGTTTTATCAAATTAGAATCAAAATAATTTATATAGTAATAATAATAACAAATAAATATAAGCATTTTATGTTGAGAATATAATATAAATATAAATATTAGTAGGTTATTGATACCTAGATTTTATTACATTGTAAAATTAACTAATGGTATGGTGTGAAATGGTGGTACTTTCAATGGGTAGTTGGTTGTACATGGTTTGAGAAATATTCTCGATGAGATTGGACTTCTCACAAAAATGTGTTTTCTCGTGCCTTAGTTGTTCTATATAAGCTTGGGATTGGTCAAGGTCAAGGTACAATGATGTTATCTCCCTTAGATTCTATGATAAATGAGATTCATAGGGTAAGAACCTATTGTAATTTCATGGATTTTCCATTTTTTTATTTTAAAATATTATTTGGATTAAATTTGAGACCATGAGCTAACATGACATGTGATTCGGATGCCTGATGTGATCAGAATAATTATTTTAAAATATTAAAATATCAAAAACAATAAACATGAATCTTATCTAAAGTAGTGTAATAACTTATCAGCAGGTGCTCGAAACAAAAATAAGATGTCAACGTTTCATTTAGAACAACGACATTACCCTAGGAATGACCTATTGTTGGCCGATGTGGTTCGGTGGTAGAAAGTAGTCATGAGTGTTTTAAATTAAAAAAATAAAATGATTTAAGTTTATTTTATTCTAAAATCATCGACACTACAACACAATGAGTGGGTTTATTTTAAATAATCCATTTGGAATACATAAATGATTAGTCTTATAACCAGAGAATCCTCTAGATTACTTGGAGAGAGATATCTCAAGAATCCTCTTGGCTGGTGCATGTAGAACATTGGATCACAGATCGACGAACATCTTTTTTAGTAAATCTCACCATCAATGTCAACTCGGTGACCTGTCTTCATTAGTAAGCCGTCCAAAATCAAGGTATGTTTTTTTATTTTGATTCTTCTTTCCCGTTATTCATTTCAATGATGAACATAGACTAATCCATGAACATATTATCCCACTGATTGATTGTTTATATGATATCAAATGGTATTTGAGATGTTTATTGGGATTTCTTCCTAGAGATTTACTATTTTTTATTTCTTTATCATTATTATGGGAATTTCTCAATACTGAAACGACAAACAACTATGGTTTGTTCCTCAATATTTTTCATTGTGAATTTTTTTCCACCAACTTATAGTGTTCTTGATATGTGTTCTTCATCCTTCCCCCAAAAAATTGAATAATTTATCATTGCTCCTTTGATTCATGTAACAGCAATCCAAAACTAAATATTTAGCATCATGAAGACCCAACGAGGTGTTCCAGTGGGCATGGCGGATGATCTAATGATGGTGGGTGTAGAATACCTGTTATCTAGTAATTAATAAGAACACTACGATAATTTTTTCTGATCCATTTTTTATCCCTCATCGATTCGGTGTTAGAGTGATTGGATGAGCATTAATATTCAGTTTTGAGGAAAACTGAGCACCAGAGTGGAACCCTAGGGTTGGAATGAGGTGACCAGTGGGAAGAAGACAAGTTATGGGAAACCTGATTCACACGACGTGTAGTAATTGCTACAAGGAATGTGTCTTTAATTATATCGCTTGATGTGTATTTAATAAGTAAAAAGACACGGTGTAGATTACATGGGTTTCCAACATGGAGTGTACTCGCCCTGACAGCATGAGATGAACCGGTAACATGGACTACTTTATGTAATGGTACACGAGCAGGCATACATGGGATGATGTCGTGTACTAGCACATAGCCAGAGCACACATGCAAACCTCAGATGGAAGGAAATGACAAGTAAATCCTCTTGCATGTCATGTACCCATCTTCTACACACACGGTTTGAAATAACACTTACTATTGTACATGAAAATTACCCTGGGTCAACGGACATAATATGTGACTCTATGACAGTTTTTATACCCATTTCAATATGGTTTGATTATCTTCACCATTGTATCTTGGACAAGATTAATTAAGGATCATTCCCTTTTTTGATTCCATGAAAGTACGTATGAATCATTTCTCACATATAGGATAATGATCCCTTCATGAGTATTTCCTAGATAGTGTGGTTAGAATCCCCCAAGAGTCCCAGCCTAAGATCATCTATTCATTTGTCATTCCCTAGGTGGAGTTATTGGTATTGACATGGCCAACATTATGTGAGAAGTGATCCTATACTTTTAGGATTAATCCAGATTGATTTTTTTTCACCCCAGGGCCCTTTCTATGATCCTCATATATTTTATTGTATTGTATCTATATTCAAATCATTAATTATATCTTCTGATGGTGAGACACAATGAGTAGTACCTCTAAGATGGAAGTCATCAATGTTATTTGGACTGAGTTTTATGTTCTCCCTAATGAGTGCTTCATGGAATCTTTTTGCTGAATTTCTAGTGCTTGTATCCATGGGTTGTGACGTACCTCTACACTATGTGTCTTGGTTGAGTATATCTGGATATAATTTTTATATGTATTGTAAACACGTACTTGTGTAGATCTAACTGTATCTTTCTTTTTTTTATTACAATTTTTTTAGTGTTTCCTATTAAGTATTTTTATACTCATCTATGCACAGGGTTTTTCATCATGTGTTTTGTCTTTTGTAGTTGATCAGCCATTTTATGGAGCCCTTGGAGAACTAGGTCAACAATGATCTATGTGAGACTGTATAGATCGTGGTGTGTTCCTACACCTATAGAAAATATTCCAAGTACTTTTTCATAGGTTATACATGTGTTTATAAAATATTTTTGGGGGATTGTATTTTGTCCCTTTTTACTTAACTTTTATCCATACTCTCATAATGGGATATAGTGGTATGGATGCATAGTTTTCTTAGTGTTTTTTACATTTCAACATTTTTTGGTCTTGGAGATGTGTCTGTTCATAAAGGTACATAGGAAATACCTTGCGTGTTACTGATATGCGTACTCTGTGCTAGCCACAATCCCTTGTCCTAATAGAGGAGGGCTTAGGAGGTAGCAACATAGGCCCCACTGGGATGGGTCACGACCGATTAGTATCATAGGTGGTCAGTTCTACCATAGGATCAAGAGTTTGTTATATTGGTTGGGGGAAATAGTTTTAAGTGTCTTCATTTCAACTTTGTGGCTAGGGACTCAAGTGTTGGTGTGAAAGCTGATGTATCCATAAACCATGACTCTGATAACATTCTTTATTTTACTCCATACATGAAAAAAATGGTTGTATGTAAAATAATAGTACATGAATCAAATCGGAATCAATTGGGGTTTTCATGTACTTCTTGAATTAACTCTCTAGATATAATCATTTATTGTTGTACTTATTTTTTTACAGGATGCATCTATGACACATACTAACTAGGATTCCTCATATAGATCAGGTGGATGAGCCCCTTAGTGGAGAGGCTTTGATACAGGTACTAGTTCCCCCTATGTCACCTCTAGGTGGTTCACTGGCCATACCATCTCCAATAGAGCAGCACGTGGTAGTCATATTACTAGTGAATGAGAAGTGTAGGCTGGGCACACTTCACGAGTATTAGTGAAAGAGACCCCTCATGTTCTAAAGTGAGTATGACCCAAAAGTGGATAAGGAATGGCTTGATGTAGTGACAAGAGTTTTCGGTTCGGCCAGCACACTATCAGATCAAATGGTGGCCCTAGTCCCTACTAAATGTCTTGGTGGAATGATTGTGGATTTTGGCTATCCATACTCACGATGCGGTGAATATATTATGGGTAGAGTATGATCATATATTACGAGAGGATTTATCACCATTTATGCTAAGGGTTGTGTATATAAATGAGATTCTTACTCTCTAGCTAGGTGGTATGGAAGAAGATGATAATTCAAAGAGGTATACCCACAATTCCAGGTACCTAAAGAATATAGTTAAAGATCAGTACTTCGAAACTCGAACCATTAAGAGTGGTCTACATAGAGACATCTGAGCCAGCGTTCTCCCTCTATTCATTCGAACATATGTTTGAGAGCTTGACAGAGCTTTGGTGGTTTAAAGCTTCATGGATGAATAGATACAACTATTGATGGTTAGCAGTGGATGGGCAATATTAGAGACCTCAACAGTAGGGACCAAACATCAGTACTAGGGGCATGGATGTGAGATACATTTCAATCAGAGGTCCCATGTTAGAGGATTTGAAGTTTAGGTTTCACAGTGTGGCTACATTCTTCTTAAATAGAGGCAGTTATATTCATATGACGACAAGGGACATCTCACTCTATATTATCAAACATGCCTTACTATTGATAGGGAGACTAAGGATGGACCACCAAGGCAGAGACAGTAACAAGATAAATTAGATTAATAAGGTAGTGGTCATTGTAGGGTAGCTAGGATAGCAGTGAGAGGTGGTTGATGTTTCAACTTGATACCACCACCACCCTCATGATGTCCAAACCAGTATTAGAAAGATGGAGGACGGGGATGGATAAAACTACATATATTCGAGGAATATTACCCATGTTCTCTGATAGTAATTCACGGTATGATTTCTGTCATTTCTAATTTAGATGCAGTACTGATAGACATAGGTTCTAGTCATTCATTCTCAACACATTTCTTGTTCGAGACATAGAGATTCTTGATTAAACATTGACATGGACCTAAAGCTAGGAGACACCTACTATAGAAGATTTTGTGATCACACACATGTGTCGATGGTGTGACTTAAACCCTTGAGGCATGAGTTTTGGTTGGAACCTCTTGGTGGTAGCGTTGAGGTCTTACAACGTCAATCATGTTATGGTTTATTCTCTATAGTCCATGTTAATATAAACAATTTTCATATAAGGGTTTGGTGTGTCCGTCGTTGAATAATGAGGTTTACCTTTGTTGAAGAAAAAGGATACCCAAGAAAAAGAGGTTGGGCTCATGCATAGGAGGGTGTTACCAATTATTCATTTGTGGTCTAGCCTGACCCTCATATTAGTAGATGTTATGAGATTCTTGTTTTTAGTGGTTGTGGTGGAGTATGAGGTCATCCATCCTAATGATGTTCTAGGATTATCTCTCTACTAGGAGATATACTTTTTCATTTGTTTAAACACCAGTATGGAATTGATATCTTCACCAAAATATCATATTGCACCTACAAAGCTTCATGAGCTAAGGGTGAAGCTTGGGGGGACTTATAGAGGATGTGCATCCTGAAACCCAGTGTTTCACCTTGGTAAACCACAGTTTTGTATTAGTAAAAGGAATACATGAGCTTGAGGTTATGTGTGGACTCCTGGAACTTGAACTAGGTGACTGTGAAGAATAAGTTTCTACTAATGGGGATCGATGACATATTCAATCAGTTGAAAGGGGCTTTATGGTTCTCGAAGGTGAACCTCATATCATGCTATCAGTAGCACTAATTGGTAGTGGAACAGACTATGTTTTTGGAGTTTTTAGCATGGGATACACCTCATAACGTGAAATTGGTGTAGATATTTCTCATGTTATCGTGATATTATCAATGATAGATACTTTATTTCTATGGTATTTCAGAACCTATGACAAATTTGACTCGAAAGGGCCATCCTTTCATGTGGAAATAAATGTGTTTGTAGGATTTTCAGTAACTGAGATAGAGTTTGACGAGTACTCCGATATAGATATTTATGAAGGAGGGATTCGAGTGTGTAGTATTATGTAATGCATTAGAAAGATGGCTTGGATGTGTTCGGATACAAAGGCAAGAATTTATTGAATTTGTTTCACACTAGTTGAGGCCACATGTGCAGAACTACACGACCCATGATCTTAAGTTAGCAGTGGTAGTATTCACGTTGAAGATGTGGAAGGCTACATATTATGATATTAGATTATTATATACTCTAATCACAAGAGTCTCAATTATATATTCTCTAAAAAGCAACTAAATTTGAGATAGAGGTTATGGATAGAGTTCCGCCAGGACTATGAAATTTAGATTATCTATACTCATGGGATGGGGAATGTGGTGTGAGATACTCTCAAAAGGGGATCTAATTCGTAGTTACTGAATGATTTATTGGATGAGTTGGCCTCAATGTATTTATCAATTATGGATGGATATGGAAAAGATTACCATCAGTCGATGGTTGTTACCCCTCCTCTCTAACAGCGGGACAAGGTTTTATAGCATATGGATACCAACTGTGAGACCCTACATTCTTAGATATCCACAGGGCAATATATTGATGGATATTCAAAAGGTAGGGATCACGTCATTCCATTTAGAGGACACATAGTAGATCCAGTGACATGGCAGGATGAGATTTGAGGGAGTTTCATACATCCCCTTTGTTAGAACATCTAGGTGTTATGAAAATTTATTAGGGCCTATGACATTAGTTTTGGTGACCAGGGATGTAGAATAGTGTTCTAGAGTTTTTTATCAATTCATTACTTTTCCTCAGGTGATTGATGAGCACCAGGTTCCTAAAGGTTTAGTAAAAACATTTATGGTTCCAGAATTGAAGTGGGATGGGATATCAAAATAATTTTTGATGTTTTTACCACATAAATCTAGGGAACATGATTAAATCTTGGGGACCGTTTATCGACTCACCAGTCTTCCCACATCATAGCTATTTGATAGTAGTTTTCTGTATAGATCTTGGGTAACCAATAGGTGTTTGGAGACAGTTTCACTCCATGGAGTAACATCAATGATTTTTCTAATTTTTGTTTATCATTTTACATTTAGGTTATGGAAGGGATTACAAGATCCATTTGGGACTTAATGATTCTTGAGGAAAGCATTTCACATATAAGCTGATGGCCATATGGAGTAGACCATTTAGGTTCAAGAGGATGTTTTGTAACCATGTGTGTTAGAATTTGACGGTAGTGGGGAAGTTCACCTACCAATTTTAGAGATTCAATAAAATAACATCTAGAATTCCACCATTGTTATGGAACCATTCGAGGTCTTGTATGAGAGACCCACTGTGTCACCACATTGCAGTACATTCCCAGGAGATTCAGCACTTGTGGGGCCAAAGTTGGTGCGACCTAATATTGATAAGGTGCAGATCATCCATGATTGGATAAATACATCACAGAGCTCTCATAAGTCTTATTATAATAGGTGATGGAGGCCTTTGGAGTTCGAGGAAGGAGATCGTGTGTTCCTATGGGTTTCACCTCGATGATGATTATGGAGATTTGGATAGGGTGGCTAGCTATCTTTAAGGTTTATAAGTCCTTTTCAGATACTATTAAGACTCAGTGAGGTGGTGTACCACATAGATCTTCCCTTGTAGTTAGACCAAGTACATGACATCTTCAACATGTCACATATGAGAAGGTACATCCATGACCCAAATCACATCATCGACTGGGGAGAGCTACAAATCCGGGATGGAGTTATATTTGATGAGTACCCAATAAAGATTGAGGATCAAAATGAGAGGATCCTTTGTGGATGATCGATTCATCTAGTGCATGTCCATTGGATTCATGAGAATCTCTATGAGATCACTAGGGGTGGGAGGCTTAGATTCATTTTCAGTACCCTCATCTTTTTTAGTAGCCTTTGTGTTGGATTTTCAGGAAATAAATCCCCAAAATAGGGATAATGGAATTTACTAGATTTTCCATGTATAACTTTTAATATTGTATCAATTAAATTTTATAGGGAACTTAGATAACATGATATTCTGAGGTACAATGTTCCCAAAAATAATTGTTTGAAAAATATTATAATATAAAATTTCAATAGCACATACTTTTCATGAAAAAGTGGAATGAATCTTAATGGGTTCCTCAGTCAGAAATATAAGGGCATAATTATGTATAGAATAGTGGTTTTACCCCAGGTGTGACATAATGTTGGTTGGCATGGGTAAGTTGTAGAAAATCATCATGGAAATTTTAAATGAATAAAATAAATTGATAAAAATTTAATTAATTTTTATTTCAACTATGTAGAAACACAGTGACATGGTTCCTTTTAATTAATCTATTTAGTAGAGATCCAAGGTTTTTCTCATAACCATGAAATCCTCTAGAGGACATGGATATAAACATATGAAGAA
This sequence comes from Viscum album, assembly GCA_963277665.1. NCBI lineage: Eukaryota > Viridiplantae > Streptophyta > Magnoliopsida > Santalales > Viscaceae > Viscum > Viscum album. The sequence goes on along the minus strand of OY728148.1, from coordinate 618,186,800 downwards.
TCCTCTTGGTAGGCGATGATAGAAAATCAGATCATAGATCCACGAATTCCGTTCTAGGTGGATCTCGCCAACAGTGATGACACTGTGACTGATCTTCATTAGTGAGTGATCCAAAATCCTGGTAGGATTATTTATTTTTATTCAAATTTCTTATTCTTGATTCCTATTTTGAATGTAGACTAGTTCATGATTATATTAACTAGTAGATCATTAGTTTATGTGGTATTGGATAATATTTGTGGTTTTTATCAGAATTTGTTCCACGAGTTTGATTACATTATTCATTTATTATTTTTAAAGGAACTGATTAAGGCCTTAAAAAAACTAATGTTCATTTATTATGATTTTTTGAAGGGTATTTCCCCCCCAATTTGTAGGGTTGTTGAAATTATTTCTTCATTATTCCCCCTAACATTGAATAATCAATCATTTCACCTTCTATTCTCAGTGCAATGATCTGAAACAAGATATTTGAAATCAAGATGACTCGATGGAGGTGAATCAGAAGGGGTGGTGGCTGATCGAAAGATGGTGGGTGTTGAAACTGAGTTCTTATGTAATAAAGAATATTTATTATGATCACATTTTCTAAGTCATTTGAGTGAATTAATTCAATAAATTTGGTGTTAGAGTGAACGAAAGACCATCAGTCTTGAGTTTCAAAGTAAACCGAGCATCGGAGAAGAACCCGATCGATCAACTACGATGATTAGGAGGAAGAATATGGGTTCTGGGAAACTAGATACATAAGGCATGTAGTCTCAGATACAGAGTGTGTTTTCATAATTGGATCACTCATTGTGTACATTAGGAGTACAGGGACATTTGGTGGAGTACACGGGATGCCTACGTGACACGTACTCTCCCACATGGCTTGGTATGAAATTGTTTCATAGACTACTCTTTGTATAGGTACACAAGCATGCATACAAGGGATGATGTAATGTAATGGAACACGGCCAATGAACACATGAAAACCCCAAATATAAAGACACATAGTATAAATCCTTTTACACACCGTGTCACTATCATCTATAATACACAGTTATTTTTACACAGGAAATACCAAGAGTCATGGGAAACAGTGTGTGACCCTGTTACATGCCTTGTACCCCTTTCTACATGGATTGATTCTCTTGTACTCGATATCCTAGAAAATTATTTTTATGGTTCATTCCCTTTGTTGCTTCCTTGAAGGTAGGTATGAATCATTTCTTCTCAAAGGAATATTATCCCTATAGTAGGATATCCTGTATAGAGATGTTAAAATACCATGAGAGGCCCATAGTAGGATCCTCTATTTAATTTTCATGCCATTGGAAGAGTTCTCAGTATCGACGTGACCAACACTATGTGGGTTCAGATCATTTGATTGGCAGGTTAATCCATATTGAGTTGTTGGTATCACCCCAATTCTATGGTTGGGATGTTGATCCACTGTATTGTATTGTTTCTCTCTATAGATCTGTCAGTGTAACTTCTCATGGTGATCCCCTATGAGAAGTACCTCTTGAATGAGCATAATCAGTTTTATTTAGACAAATGAGTGCATTATCCAAGATAAGTGCTTCATTAAATCTTTGAGATAATGTTCTAGTACTATTATATAGTGGTTTTGAATTACCTCTAGATAGTGTGTCTTGGTTGAGTATATCAAGATGCTCATGTTATATGGGATATAGACATATACCTATGTAGAGATGACTATATCGTTCTTTTATTGTATTGTATTATGTTTTTTGGGTATCCTAATGAGTATTGTTATACTCACCCCTATAATAAATTTTCTCATGCATGTTGTGTCATGTGAATATGTTTTACCTTCTGATTGAGTCCTAAAAAGACCATGACCATACGGTGCTTTGTGATACCCGAGAAACTGAGGTGTGTTCTTAAAGCTACAGACAACAGCAGAAGTACCTTTATATTAATTTTTGGACTAATGGGTATAGACTCTTTTTGATGGGATTGTATTCTGGCCCTATTTAGATTGCAATTCTTTACATTAAATTACGATCTAGTTATGGGATATATGGGTATAAAAGAGTTTTTTACTTATTATTTTCATATATTAGAATATTTTGGGCATGGAGATGTAAGAATGTGTATAGGTACATAAGAAATGCCTCCAATGTTAGGGATATTACTACTTGGTAAATTTCACCAACCCCTAGACTATGTCAATTGGATTTTTCAAACCCCAATATTTACTCTAATCATAATATCATTATTAATTGGTGACATTAATTAATGTAATTTAATATCTAATAGGATATAATATAAAAATAAAGTGAATCATACAAAAAGGGGAACCTAATTAATTCACATATGAAATTTTATTTATAAAATTATTGGTTATTATAATCTACCCCCCTTTAGAAAAACTTTCCTAAATATTTTCACATCACATAATAAAATAGTTGAGGGATATTCAATTTCATAACACCCTATAGTTCCCGCATCACATATTCGAACCTATTGATTCTCTATAGCACTTTTACCAGGTTCATTTTATTATATCATATAACTTTATCTCCATGATCTATGAACATTAATAGATTCCCTCATATGACTGTTCATTTTCTAATGATACATCTTCTAAAGTGAGTACATAGTAGTAATCTTGTATGCACATCCCCATGATGGATACATTGAATGCGTCCTAAACTAGATATATGTTAGGTGGGAGTGATTGTAGATATTTCACCATTTTGATGCGATCAAAGATCTCAAAGGGACTAATGTATCTTGGACTAAGATTTCCCTTCATCCAAAATTTTATGACATTCTATTATAGAGATATGCATCAGAATACCATGTCTACAAACTAAAACTCTAGGCCTCATAAATTATTTTCAGTATAGATCTGTATTTGACTCTGGACATATTTCATGTGAAACTCAATGCTCTTGACCTTTTCCACTATATCCCCAACCATTTCAAGACATAAAAGTTTGTGTTCCCTAACTTAATCCCATCAAACAGGTGTTCTGTAAATCTTCCCATAAAGGGATTGAAAGGGGTCCACTCATATGTTTTATTATATAGTATTAAAATTTGAGATCTCAACTAAAGGAATATGGTGATCACAATTTCCATTGACGTTAATTGTTCAGGCTCTCCACATGTCCTCTTGTTTCTGGATAGTCTACATAGATTGGACATCAGTTTGGGGAGTGATATTTTGTTAAAAATATCAACATATTATTTATATTTTTTTTAACATATTCAAGAATCTAGAGGTAAATCATGGATCATAATTAGATGCAATCGATAATGGTGTTCCATTTATCCTCACCACATCTTAAATCTATATCATTGCATGTTGATCGGCTGATTAGTCCTCTCGAATTGCAATATGGTTATTATAATTTATAACATAATCTACAACTACCCATATATAATTATTTCTCATTGCTATCTATAGAATACTACTGAAAAATTCCCTAATTATGTTTTCCCATTTACATTTAGGTATTTGTAGTGGTTGCATCATCCCATGTATTTTTTCTTTTCTGCCTTCAGTTGCTAACATATAAGATAACTTGAGGTATATTCCACAAACTCTTTCCCTATTTTTTTCTACCAAAAGTGATCTTAGAGATATATATACACCATTTTCTCCCTTTATGGATGGAGAAGGATGATGTATGTGCATTATATAACACATCATTCATTGACTCGGGATTTGATGGTATATACTTTTGTGAAAAAAATCTTATAACTCTTTCTTTATTAATTTTTAACTCACCGGATCTCCATTTTTATAGATTATACCTTCATTTGAATTAAAATACAATATATTTGTGAATCCATTGAATTTTATAATTTATACAGTTGAGTAATTATTTTTGAAAGGATTTATAATGTTCCTCCCATTATGCTTCCCATATTAATAATTTTCATATCTATCGAGACTGGATTTTTCTCAATTATCATCAATGATAAAATTACAGGACCATTTATACATAGAGAATCTACCACTTTATTTACATTCCATAGATATTAATGGATTGGGAATTCGTTTTCCATAATCATCTATAACTATCTTCACTGGTGCATATTCAGCTAATCAATTTCAATATACACATGGGGCTATTATGAACAATATATATATAACATTTCTCCCCAAAGAGTCAATTATTAAATATTTTCAATGTGAATATCCCTACAGATAACTCTTGATCTCACATTGGATAGTTATGTTCAATAAATTTTATTTTCCTTGGGAAATAGGCTATTAATTTTTTATTTTTCATTAAAACACATCCCACTCCCTTCTTCAAAGCATCACTATATACCAAAAAATGTTCCTTGGTTTTGGGTATCATAGTCATAGGTGAAGTGATAAGCCTCCTTTTAAACTCCTTGATGTTATCTCTACATTCATCATTCTAAAAAAATATGACTCACATCCGAGTTATCATGGTTGTAGGGTTTGAAAATCATGATAAATTTATCATAAATAAAATATAACTCTTACCTAACCTAAGGAAGCTTTGGATTTCTATACCAGCTACTTTCCTCGACCTTTATTCACATTATTCTATCTTTAACAGTTCCATTGATATCCCATTTATTTTGGTAATATGACCCAATAATGATACTTCTTCAATTGTAAATCACATTTTTTGTACTTTTTTTAAATATTATCCTTTAATATGTTATTTAACATGACACTTAGATGATATTCATATATCCCATTGATTTTGGATTTTATTAGAATATCATCTAAAAATACTTTCAAAACATTATTTTGTTAATCTCCATTCACTGAATTCATTATGTATATAAATACTGATAAATAATAAGTTCTTGCAAATGGAATTATGATGAAATCATAGTTCTTGTATATTATATGGAAATAAAACTTTGGTATATCCTCCTTATACACATTTAATTCAAAAATACAATGGCAGAAGATCCCCTTGGAGAAGTATTTTACTCTATATAGTTGGTCGAATAAGTCATTAATATGTGGTATATGATACTTTTCCTTTATCATGATATTGATGAACTCAAAATAATTATTTCAAAGGCACATTTATCCATGCCTCTTCATGATATATAGGATATTTTCACCCCATGGTGATGCACTTGGGTATATGAATAATTTATCTAGATTCTCATGTAATTTTTTATTTAGATCCTCAATTTCCAAACAAAAAATGATTCGATATAGATTCTTGGATAATAGTGACACTCTAGGTATAAAATAAATTGAAAATTTAACCTCTTATATATGGGAAAAACAAATCAATTCTTCAAGAAACACATCAGTATATTCTCAAAAAATGGGCATTTCCTCAAATGAAGATCTTTTGCTTAGACACAATCATTTGATCTTGATATGGTTTTTCATGGGGAAATAAAATTGATTCTATAGATGTTAGCTAAAAATAAGATTCATCCACCTCCATGAAGTTGTACGGAATTGGAGAATGATTCCAGATACGAAGAGTGATTACCTTCCCATGGAAATTTATATTAACTCTATATATGGAAATCCAATACATACCTATAATTGATTCAAATTATACTAAATTGATTATCATAAGGTTTTAGAGAAATTTAATTAGATGGATATGTATATGGGAATTGTTATATACTTTGGTTATATTACTTTAACCATTTTCTATTTTCACCGATAGTTCTACATTCATGATTTTTGATTGTGTTTGAATAGTTTTACTAAACTTGTGTGATATGATGTAATGAATTGAACTATAATCAAAAATTAAATTCTATATTCTTGAATTAATAAAAAGAATATTTTTCACCACTTCATTGTTGGGTTCCACCTCAGTGGTAGTATTGGAATAATCTCACCATTAATACATTTAATATTGTTATCATAAATTGTCTTCAAAAAATATTGTAATTGGAAATTGGTTTGAATAGTCTACTTTTTTCCTTTTTGTTGAAAAATTGGACAATAGGTTTTGGGTAGTTTGGAGAATTCCTTTATTCCATTGAATTGGTGGGTTTCTCTTGTTGGAAATCTCTAGTTATATTTCCTTCATTTCCACACCTAATTAATTTATTCAACCCCCTTAGGTAATTTCTAGGGTTCTTCTATTTATACTTTTGGAAAGTGGGATGTTGAAATATCTTACCACCATTTTTTCCATCATAAAACAAGAATTATACCCCAATTTCTACTTATTATCCCTATGAGACCCTTGAAATTCAATGATCTGCATTTCAACTTTAAAGGCACGTAGAAAAACTCTCTCATAGACCTCAAAGTCTCATATCACCTAATCCATTGAAGATTTTAATTTATCCCAAAAATAAGCAATCAAATTTTCATTCATGGGTAGAAACAATGTATGAATTGTATCATTCATGTATTTTGATGTTTTCATCATACTCCCTGATATATTCATCATCATTTTTCCTAATGGAATAGAAATACCCTCCCATAATAAGTCATAGAGTCTAAAGAAAATATTTTCTAATTTTTTTTCCCATAATTCCTTACACCACATTACATTGATATGTTCCTCATGCTTCGTATTCTTGATCAATGCCCACCACATATCAGATTCCCACTCTATATGACAAAAAACAATTATAACATTGTCTTTCGTATAATTTTGAAGGATGGATAAGATCTTATCAATGGAGTTAATCTACTATTTTTTACTTAAGAGATTGGATGATCTTTTAAAACATGGATTCATTTTCCTTATAAATGTCACAATTATAGATTTTTCATTCATAATGTTATTTTGGAATTCCTCCAAATTTTGGTTTCTATTCAGAAAATGAATCAAATGATGGGGTATAATCACAAATTTTGTGATTCCTTCTCCTATAAATTTTGGAATCTCATTGAGGTATTCATCACATTTCCCATCACATTGGATATTTAATCAATTCCTCCCATTTTTGTCCATTTCCTATAACAAAAAGAAAAATTGGAATGAGTATTTTTACACTATTAAACACATATAAAAAATAAAAAATCAGTAAAGGGTTAATTTGCTAATGACTTTTATTCATTAAATTATGATATCTATGGTTTAATCTATGTTATCTATAATCTATTCACTATCATAATCACTTATGGTAATTTTCATTTTCTTAATAATGGGTTCTAATGATCTTGTGAAATTTTTAATGAATCTCCCCAATGAATATCAATGTAGGTATCTGGAAAGTCCTATTTCTTTGCACTAGATATTAAACGAGTCTAGCTCAATGCAGTATTATTGGGTTTTACCCCTATGTACATTTGTGACAGAGCCACATCCACATGTAGTATCCATATAGTAATTTATTTTCATGGAAACCCATTACTCCATACTTTAACAAAATTTAGGTATGTTTTATTATGTTTAGTCTTATCCATATGGATTTCACTATAGTTTTAAAATAAAAATCCCAAAAAATAACTAAACATTACTTTATTACCAATGATGACAACCCTTGTTTTTATTATACATTAATTTTGGATTAATTACACAAGAGTATTCATAATATATCATAGAGGATCGCAAAATCTAGTATATTTGGGAATTACTTATATTCCATAACTACTAAAAACATAGGATACCTAATCCTTATAGAAAATGTATTTAAAAATCTCATATTTTTCAACCATTATTAAAATTACACGGTATAACTAGGGGACATACATATCAATGTGGTGGGATTTAAATCCCAGTAATAGAATATAAAAATAGTAACATTAAAAAGGTATTACATGTTATACTATAGGTATATCAATGGGACATAAAAGGGGTGAGAATAATAAATAATAACAATGTGGCATGATATTTATTGATAACATAAAGGAATCATGGAAATGAGGAAACAACTTAAAACATTCCTTTATAAGAATAATTCATTGTTAAGCTATCCCAACCCATATCAATGGGTCCTATTCCCTAACTCCCTAAGCCCACTTCAAATAGTTCAAGGGCTGGTGACAAGCGCTGAATAAGCTTATCAATAACATGGGAGGCCATAGCCTATGTACCTGTACACACACAATTCCCAAGCCCCTAAAATGAAAAAATATAAAAAAATTGAACAACCGTTAATGGATACATCAAAATCCAATAACCATTATTATAGTAATTATGGTAAAGTAAAAATGTCCTTATATAATCCCACCACAAAGAATCTGAAAATAGTTCTTACCTAAATGTAATACTGGGGACTAGTGTCAATATACTGCAGGAACACACCTTAATCAGTTCGATCTCACTACAAACTATCTGGTTCTGGTCCTTCTAGTACTCTGTCAAAAAGGCCGATAATCCACACAAGACATGACATGTGATGGAAAATACCATGTAGAGTTGAGTATAACAATACCCAGTAGGGTACCCTAAAACTAGAGATCTTATAATAAATAATAGAATAATTTCTACATGGGTATATGTCTACATCACATATAATATAAATATAAATATATACACAAAAAAGACACATAGTATAAAGGTAAGTTACAACTGTATTTCTAGCATAGGATTATAGCTTGAAGGTTCCACATACCAATCGTATAGGACAACACACCCTTGAGTATGAAGGAACTGATGATCTCCACCCTATAGGTAATTATCATCAGGCCTCACCATTACAAGTACGCACTAATATTCTGAAGAGATAACATATACATATGAGGATCACTGACAAGGTCATGGGGTATACCAAAAAAACAATCAGGATTAACCAGCTAATTACGGGATCGTTATGGTGACCCTTCTTTTATTACAATACTATTACATATTTTTAAAGATTATAAAACTAATAGTGTTACAAAATTGGGGTCTATGTTTTTAATTTCTTGGGGATATATAAACCAAACATAACATTTACATAATAAAACATAAATATTATTTAATTATTTATTCAATAGATTCTTAGTGTCCCTCATGTTGTCCATTGTATAAGTAGTCACCTGAAGATATACATAAAAAAAGGGGTGAGATGAATTTCTTGTAAGATGATAGATAAATATATGGATCTATATATTATGGAGTGAGAATAATAATCATCATAAAAAAAAGAATAAGATAATAAAAATCAGAATTAGAGGAATCTTTGATAAATGTATTGAATTTGGAGATTCATAAAATTGAAACATCAGGTCTCCGTGATCAACTACCACACATAGTTTTGAATAAATATTTCATCACATTCATAGATAACATATGTTCATAACTTTAACATCATCATTGTGAAAAAAGATAACATCATTTTCAATAATTTTTTAAATTATCTCAAGAGATATGTCACATTACCTAATTCTATGAAGCACTGTATAATTAAATTTTCAACCATCACATCATAACATATATATTATCATACATGTCATATAGAATGTATAATAATAATATACATAAAATGAACCATGGAAAGTAAATGTGGTTCATTAGAATTTAATAAATCATATATTCATGAATAAACTTGGGGTTCCTACAAGAAAGTGGAATACAATACTTTGTAGAAGAATAATCAATCTTGGGTGAAGAAGAAACAATCTCTAGAGAAGTAAATCATGTGTTTTAGAAACAATAGTTCCTTTGGAAAAAATCATTTCAATTTTTATAAAATAATGTTTTAAAAATTTTTATCCTAGAAAAGAAAAGGTGTGAACAATGAAATTATGTTTGAGGAATATTCAAATAACATCGACACTGAAATTTAGAATGAAAGATGAATAACCCAAAGGAATTTATTTGGGTCTTAGAAATCTCAATACCTTGTGTCTAAATTTATTCATCACTTTAATATCCATGATTATAAAATTATATTCATTGATTAATAAATAAAAACCTATGGTAAATGTATTTTATTCATTATAATTAATTATTTATGTTTATATCCATTTTTATGAGTTGTAGTGTTCAATTTTATCATTCTGAAGTGTTCTTTTTCCTAGTTTCCATGATCAGTTAAATTGTATAGAGGTATCAAAGTTCGTGTAAAATGAAGATAATTTTGAAAAAATGAGATTATATGTTATTAATGAACATAAAAAAGATTAAATGTTCTTATATATTATTTCTTCAGTTACATGGACGATTCATTAGGTAAAACATTAATGATAATCATTTATATTAGTTTTCTGGTTTTTGATCATCATGAACTAGTTTTATTATTTATTCATGATTATTTAAATATATTAGTTATAGAACAAAAATATGAATATATCATTAATTTTAAAATATGATTCTTCTATTTTCATGGTTTTATAACAATTCTTGAAGTTAGAAAATAAATTAAAACATTTCATTCCTGATGGTGAAAAATCAACACCTCAAGGACTACATTTCACTGTTTAGAGTAAAAGAAGAGGATAATAGGATTGATGATTGACTATTCCATTAACATAATTATATTTTGGTATATATAAGATAATGTAGTTATCATTCCACTTGTATAATGGTGTCTGAGGAGAGAATAATAAAATAAAATAACATAAAAATAAATTAAAAGAAAAGAAAGAGGATTTTACCACTTGAATTATTCTATTGAGAATCAATTTAGGGAAACTAGATTTGGTATTTTTTTATGAAAAAAGCCTCCTGGACATCATAGGGGGTATTTGTAAGAGTTTCTAGTAGAAATTGTAAAATCTTCAAGGATTGTAATGTGTGAGAAGAAAAGAAGGTGAGGGGTGGTGTTTATTGGGGAGGAGAGGTGTGTTTTGTATTACTTTATTCATTGTTTTAATAGTTTTTTCTAAAGAAACTGAATAGTTTTGTTTAACATGACCAAATAAATTAATGGTAATATGATTGTTTCATATTATGGTGCTGGAATTATCCATACATCCTAAATGACTCGAAAATTCATGTCTTTGTTAAATAATGTAAATTAAAGTAGTATATTATTCATAAAAAAATTCTTATATTTTTTAAAAAATCTAAAAAATAACCAGTAACATTTCTCAGGATTTAGAATTAACAAATGAACACCATTTTAGTAAAATAATTTCCAAAATTTGACAAATTTAATTTCAAATTTAAATCATCATTTACATAGAAAATTCCAGTTTTAAAATTACTACAGATTTTATGACACTTTGAAAAATTAATTAAGATCTAATAAATTGTTATTATAATCATAAGATAAATAAATATTAATTTTTGAGTCCATTTTATGAAAATAAATTTTCTTTTAAATCGTTATATTAAATTAAAAATAGCAAATAAATATTTATATTTTATAAATATACCAACACTGAAATAAAAATATCTAAAATATTTATTTATTTAAACATTGATATAATTTCATCAAATTTTCATTAACAATATATCTATATTTTATTTATATTTTTATAGGTCAGGTTAATATTCTATTGTCTTGGTTATTAATCCTTAGGGTTATGTCACTATTCTAATTGTCAAGTTACTATTACATCGGTAATGGACCCATAATTTATAGAAAGACCAATTATTTCATCCATTAATTGTTTATAATTTTAATATTGTGTTATAAAATTGATTTTATGTGGTTTATACTAAATAAATAGTTATAAGTTAAGAATTATCATTGATAAAATTTTGGTACCTTACATTCATCCTCCCTTTTGAAATTTCTCCTTCCAAATTTATTTTTTCACTCTATGTTGAAAACATGTTAGTATGCTTCTCCTTTACCACTTCCTCTAATTTCCATTTTTCCTCATCATTCTTATGGTTCTAGAATTGTACGTTTACCAGGTGAGTTGTCTTATTAAATTGAACACTATCACTATTGTCTATAGTCTTCACTAGTTTCTCCTCGTACGAGATATTGTTTTCAAACCATACCACAATTGGATTCACTGCACGAGAGGGATCTGGTATGTACATACTCAAGAGGTATATATGGAAAATATAGTTTACTTAAGACATGGTTGGTTGAAGTTATAGTGGATAGGGAACAACTCTAACATGATCCTGTTTCTCTAAGGGGCTGATTTACATGCGGATTATGTTTCCCTTATTCATAAATATCATGATCCTCTTCCATGGAGATATGTGTAAGAATACCATGTCTCCAACCAAAAAATCTATGTATCATCGATGATTATCTTCATAGGTCTTATTTAGACATTGGGTTACCTTGATGTGATGCAGAATGGTTTTCACCATTTCTACCATTTCTTCGACCATTTCAGGTCCTAGCGGCTTACATTATCTGAATTCATCCCATCATGAAGATGATTTGAATCTCACCCCACAATAGGATTCATATGGAGCCATTAGGAAGCTTGCGTTGAATGTATTGTTGTAGGAGAACTCAACCAGGGGTAGATATTTGTCTCATCCTCACATAATGTCCATAGAACATTCTCTCAACATGTATTTTTTTGTCTAAATATACTTCTCTAATTTTCAATTTGAAGATTATAGGCATGATGAAGTGCATCCCAGTGTTTAGATAATGTTGAATAATTTTCTAGAACATGGATGTGAATCTCGAATCTCGATCACATACAATCGATATTAGTACTATATAAAGCCTTACCTCTTCCATAAAATATATTTATAAAATTTGATCTTGTGAGAGGTCCTCTAAAATTTAGATAAAGTGATATGTCTTGGTATGAAGATCCATGATAACCCATATAGAATTATTTCCTCAAGATATATTTGTGGGTCTAATGACAAGGTCCACAGTGATATTTTCCCATTTCCATGTTGTTATGGGAAATTGTGGCATCATACACTTATAGTTTTTCCTTTTATCACTAAACTAATGACATACCAGGAACATTGAGGTATATTCATTAATCTTATTCAATGTATTTTTCCACAAATAGTTCTCCTAGAGATATCGATACATCATTGTGATCAATGGATGAATAGATATGGTTGAGCTATGTCTGTCATTAAGAGGAATTTTCTTTAACTCTATATTAGATATAACATATTTTCATGTACCAAATCCCATGAATCCTTCCTCACCCATTGTAAACTCTAATGATTTCTATTTTCTGAAAGCTTCCTCATTTTTCTACATTTCCACATCATCTCATTGAGCATACATTATTATCTCCATGAGGGATTGTTGAGAAATAATATGAGATAGAATTGATTATGTTCCTTCATTAATGATTCCCATATCCATACATTGAAAATATCATATGATTGGATCCTTCTCAATTATCATCATTGGTAATATTACAAGATATTTTCAATATAGAAGATCGTCCACTTTATTCTATTATATAGGATGGTAGTGGATTGAGTAGTCATAATCCTTAATATGATCTAACCATCTTTGTTGGTGAATATTAATCCCCTTCTGTGTGAATATATATATAATCCACTTATGATCAGTATATATTTCACACTTCTCCCCATTTAGATAATTCTGCTAGATTTTCAATGTGAAGATCACAGGTTCCAACTAATGATCAAGCATGAGATATTTTTTCTACTGCATTTTCAACTATCATGAGACAAAGGCTATAAATTTTTAATTTTATATTAGTGAACACCCTAATACCCTATTTTAATTATATTTTTAAACAAAAATTAGTTCCGCACTTGACTGATGTTTAAGTACTAGTGTGGTGATAAGCCTCTTTTATTACTCGTTGATTCAGTCTTCACATTCAGTTGTCTGGACAAAATTTTCACATTTTTGACTTATTTTGGTTAGTGGATTGAAAATCCTGAAAACAATCATCACAATTAAATGTTAATACATATCTAGAACAAATAAAATATGAATCTTTGTTACATTTTATTTTAAAGCCCCTATTCTATTACCTATGTCTTGGAATGGTCCATAGATATACCTTTTCTAGTGATAACAGGGACCAAGATTGCTACTTCCTCCATCCATAACTCACATTTACAGTACATTCTATAAAATTTCTCCCTTTTCTAAGCCTTTATCATAGTATTCAAATGCCCATCATGTTCATTATTTCCCATGGATTATATCATAATATAGTTCATAAATATTAACAAAAATTTGTCGAGGTATTCTCAAATGTCTCTATTCCTTAAATACATGAATATTTATGGATAAAATTTCGGTATAAAAGGATTCAATATGATAATTTTGTGTCCATACCTAATTCAAATTGCAGTCTTGGAAATATCATCCCTCCTCACCTTTAATTGTTGACATCCGAACCAAATGTCCACAAAGTAGAAATACATGGCCCCACACATTTGATAAAAAAATCAACATTCCATAGAATGGGATACTTTTACATTATCATGATTTTATTGAGCTCAAGATAATAAATGCATATCCAAATTTATCCATCCTCATTTTTGAAAAACAGGACTACTGCACCCCAAGGCCAAGAACTTGGGCATATAAAACACTTTTCCATATTCTCTTGTAAGTGCTTCTTCAGTTCTTGAAAATCAATGGTGGGTATTCTATAAGGTTTCATTGATATATGGAGAGATCGAAGAATAAGTTCAATTGAGAACTCAACCAATCATTCAAGTGTAATACAAAGTAATAATTTAGGGAACACAATAGTTTAGTCCTTCACAATAAGAATATATTTGGTCATGATTATATTCTTTATCTCAATCATTTTATCTGGATATGTTTTTTCTTAAGGAATAAATATCCACACTTGATATGATAATTCTAAAAGAGATTTATACTCCCTAACCCTGTATATATTTGCAGGAAGCCTTAGGATATGATGGGGGATCTACCTTTCAGGATAGTTGATGCTGATTTTTAATAAAGATAACCAATCCATGCCAAATAGAGCATCAAACTCCACCATATGAAATAAGACCAAAATTTCTGTGATGTTTAGTCCACAAATTTCATCTCCACTTTGAGAGAACATCAAAAAACTTCTTCATAACATCAAAATTATCTAATTTATATAGACTTTAATTTTTTTTTGTTTTAACGCACTAAATAATATATCTATTATATTATCATTGTTGATAAAAAAACATGATTCTTACCTAGAAATAATTGTGAAATTTTCATCGTATTCCATGAAATATTCACATTATTTTTTCTTTAGATATATAAGTTCCCTCTCCATATTTATATGAAGAGTTTGATGGAAATAATTATTAAGAAATATTTTCTTAAATTCTTCACACTTCAAACATCAATTTCATCCTTCGTCTTGGTGTTCTTAATCAACACCCACAATTGATCAACCTCTCTATACAAATAGAAAAGGGATAAAGTATCCTTCTATATCATATAATAATCAATAATAGAAAATATATTCTTCATTGAGTTGTCCCACTATTCTGTGACTAGTGGATCGAATGATAGACTGAATGTTGTTGGTTATTTTTATTAAAAAGTAATTTATACTCAGTTTCTCCCTCTTAGGGGAAGTGGGTCATTCCACTTTATTTAGGTTATTGTTCATATTTTTATAATGTTGGGTAAGAATCTATAAAAAAATTTAAGCGCCATCCCCAAGTAATTGGGGACTTTATTGAGGTTATCATTGAATTGTCCCTTAAATGGGTTGTTTTCCCAGGTTCTTCCAACAATTTTAAAAAATAAAAATGTTTTGACAAAATATAAGATAACAATTAATGTATAGATAAATTATTCATTTCTTAAATTATGTTTTATAGAATATCTAGTGGAATCTCATTTTTTATAATTTTATAAAACAAATCCAATTGGTTGTGATCATGTAATTAGTCTCATACTAAGGGTTTTCACTAATGTTCTATATTCCTAATTCCCAAATTAACTAAATTGTACTATTATACCAACAATAGATACCATCATTTCTATAACATTACAATTAAATCATATGAACTATTAATAATATAACAGTGTTACAAAAATAATATCCAATTGTTAAATTTCTTGGGAAATTAAGATCAAACATAAAATTTATATAATAAAATATAATCACAATCTAATCACTTCGTCTCTAGCTTATTATTAGCCCACGATTACTTCTTAGTATAAGTAGTCGCCTAAAAATATACATCAAAAAATTGGGTGAGAAAAAAGACCAGTAAGAGGTTAGAAAATAATATGAATTAATTTATCATGGGGTGAGAATAATCATCAGCATCATAACATAAGCACAGAATCATCATCATAAAAAATGAGAAGATGTATTTGATAAAGTCATGGAATGTGGAAATTCATAAAAATGAAACATCATGTCTTAATGGTGAACTACCACACATAGTTGTTGAATTAATTATCATGACACATCAAATTTATTATGATTTAAAGATTATTATATAGTCTAGGCCAGACCCTAGGTCATCTCTCAAAGAGTTTTGATAGTTTTAGATTGTGTATTGTTTATAAAAATGAATGAAAGAGGGGGTGGTTTTGAATATAGTTTTAAAAATAGAATAACATTATTTAAGCAGTTAAATAGTTGAAAAACAAGTAGATTCTAAAAAATATATGATAATTATGTGATCATTAAAAAGTTATTAAACAACGTGAAAAGATCTGTGTTCTTAGTTGATTATAAGGTTTTTTGTAATCCTTTGATTGAGGGTTAACCAAGATCTACAGTATCCACAAACCCTAAAAAATGAAAATTGTACTATACATTGACATAAAAATTGTATAGTCGAGTTCCATCCCCTGACCATGAATTAAGGGTTTTCAATAAAACTGATATAAAATTTTTTTGGGAAATAATAGAAGTCTTATTTTGTCCAATTAGAACAATACAAGTCACAATTGTAAAATTTCACATCGATCAGTTATCAAATAAAAAGTGTCTGAATTAAATGAATCAAAACATGTGAAAATAAATATAATTTTTTTTCAAACCATAATATATACAAAAATAATAGGAAATTAAGTGTTGGAACTCCATCTTCATGTGTGTAGCTCCCTCGCAATGATCACCCACCATTTATCCCACCACCGGGAGAAGGAGGATGGTCAGGTGGAACTCCTTATTAATTATTGGTCTCCCTATAAGGAGAGGGCCCTATAGAAATTCTTGGATGAGGAGGAGAATCCTATTGAATTCAAAAATGGTGGGTATTTTTTCATGTTTTGATCTACCAAATTAGGTTCCCAGGGTTCCTTTTTATCGCAAAAATGGGAACTTGTTTTGGGCACCTAGTTTTTTGGATACCAATTGTGTCTCAGTTTTGGAAAATTAGAAGTCCATATCACAACATTTATAAAATATGAGAGTTCTTTCAGCCAATTGAATGTACCCTATAAAATTTGGTGTCTTCTGGACATCTTGGTAAGGGAGATATTGTCAATATACAGATCCTATATTTTCATTTTGGGCAAATTCAACCCCTTAGATAGATTAGTTTGGATGGTCTTCCATATGGACTAATTGGAATTTTATTTCATGAGATGCGTTTTAGACCATGATCTTTTGGATCATAGAATAATATTTTAGACCAGTTAAATGTAGGTATTATTTATAATGTGAAAAATAGTGGATAGGTTTCCTAGGTCTTCTATGGATTTTGGATCATTTTTCATTTGGGTCATCTTTGGGGCCTCTAAATCAACTTCACCTATAATGAAAATATGAAAAACAATGTATAATTTCCCCTTCAAATAGTGATAAATATTAAATAATTTAAAAAAATGTATTGAAATTTGATATTATATTTTGAATTTATAATACTGAACTAGTTTAGCACAATGGTGTAAGGGTGAAAATAAAATAGTGAATCGTAGTGCGATCACACCCCCACACCTAAAAATTTTCACTTCTAGGAAAAGTTATATTTCCAAAAATTATTCATATAGATATTTCCAAATTCATAAATACTGAACATTTAATCAAAACATAATTCCTAATAGAAATTTGATTGATTAAAATATCACACTAAGGAGTTATTCTCCATGATCATGGTAAAATTCATCTCAAAACATTTATCTAAGTGAAATTCCAAGAGTTACTAGATATAAATCAAATAAAATAATTAAAAAGTTAATCATTCCACTAATTATCGATGTGTGTGTGTCTGAAACCCATTTCATGATATTAGTTTTAATTTCAATCTAGTACATATGTGGAACATTTTATCTCCCACCTCATTTATTTATTTCATCAAAAGTTTCAATTCAAACAAATATCACACTATTCTATCAACCCTACTTTGATCTCCTCGTGAAAATAATTTTAATAGTTATATCAAGATAAAAATTTGAGGAAGAGTGGTTTCTGACCTGACAAATATACACCCCCTTCTTTTATTTTTTATTTTTTGAGGGCGTACAATAGCCGGATAACATGTACACATTCATAGGTCAATCTACTACAGTAATGGAATAGATCGAATAAGGAACTAAAGTATGGAAAAATTATTTTGGAATGTAGATAAAAATTACCCTAACTTATATTTACCTTTTATTAAGTAATATATTATTCATACATCATGGATTCTTGTAATTGGCTGTGGAGAAATTAAGTGACCCAATTTTCTCATAAAATACTCATACAAAGGGTTCCACTCTTCTCAATGTTTTCAAAATGATATTATTATTTATATCATTGAAAAAGAAACAAATTTCAAAACAATGGAACACCACAATTTGGAATTCTTGCTCAAATTCCCATTTCATCATTTTTTTTGAATTTTAAAAAAATATTAAATATATAAATTCCACATTAATTTTTAAAAACATGCATGATTAATTATTCGTCATTTTAGATGATAATTTTGATATAAATAAATTAACATTCCAACACAAAAGTGAGTGTGAAATGATAGGGGAGTGATGATCCCATAAATTAAGAAAAAATGCGAAAAAAAAAGAAAGATGATGAAAATTCCTAACTAACTGAATAATATACAACCCCCCAAACCTAATTTGTGTCGTTCCCTACCAGTAATAAAATATAATGTGGTAAGGAAGGATAAAAACTAGTGGGTGTCATTCATAGACTACTTATTGAATTTGGAATTCCTCCATTAGAGACTTTAGAATGGATTTGTGTAAGTGCTTCTACCGCTACCCATTGTTAATGAAGGTTTTCTTTATTTATTCACTTTGAACTAGAACAACACAAAATGGAGAGAAATTAGAAATAGTTTATGGTCTAAACCAACAATAATGAAGCTTTCATGGATGCAACATCAGCCTTACATTGTAGATATGGACCTTCTGCCTAATGTGGAACAGATAATGAAGGATGTGACGATCGTGGGTATTCTTGGTTCCCTCTTTATAGATACAGGAGTTCCCATATTAATTTCAATGCATTTTATATATCTTCTAAATCTTGTACTACCTTTGAGAACCTACACCAGAAATATTTGAATTTAATAGTTTAATGGATCAGTAGGCCCGATGATCTATCTGTACAAGTATGTGGGAATTATTTCCAAAAACATGCCCTTATAGTAAAATTTCAATAAGAATTTTGAATCTAATAAAATATGACTATAATGAATCATTGAGTCTATGACTCCCATCATTTCTATTGGGATGAATCATTTTTTCAAGAATATGTTTCACCTCTCTATTAGACACCTCATCTTGACCTTTGTTTTTTAGGTGATATGTAGTAGACACCCTATATTCGACCCCATACTGAGCAAAATAGATTGAACTATTCGTTTTTAGAATTTAGAACCCTAGTCAATTATGATGAAACTAGGTAATCAAAACTTATAGAAGATTTGGGTTCTTAAAAATTCCACAAATTTCTTGGAATCAACTATACTTGTGGCTTGTGCCTATACCTATTTGGAAACATTATTAACTTCCAGAAGGATGTACAATTTCACAAATGAATTGGGGAATGGTCCAATAATTTCGATAAACCAAACATTAGAAATATCAAGAAATAACATGGTTTTTGGAGAAATTCATCACTTTTAGATACACTACCCATTATAAAATAGTGTGGATAATATTATTAGAAATAATTGGAATCATGAAAAAGTGTTGGCCAAAAGAGACCAGAATCAAGGACCATGCAAGCAGCCTGTTGGGGGCCAAAGTGGCCCCCATAAGTAAGAGTGTGGAAGAACCAAAGGATAGACTGAAACTCACTATCTGGAACACAATGCCTATATACTTGATCACTACATGTGAGCCAAAGGTAGGGGTCTCAAAAATGTACCCACGAGACTCATGTTTTTGGCTGTCAGCTTGGTTTTTTGTTGAAATCATTAGACCGAATGATGATACCAAATAATATAAAATTTCAGAATACAGTGTAATAACATCTTTCACTCACTATTTTTTATCATCAAGAAAAATTTCATTTGTGAGAATACAAGGGGATGAGTAAATGTCTAAGGATGGGAGGATATTACTGATGTTGTCATGTTGAACATTCTATTATACTTTTTTATCCTTAATTTTTATATTTAATTCATGAAGGAGGAGAATTTAGTGAATGAGATGTCGTTTGGATTCATGTTTCATAAGGAGATATCGAAGGGTTGTATGGTCTGAGAATACAATGAATGTGGAACCAAAAAGGCTTGAATATAATTTATACAAGGCAAACACAATGTAAAGTTGTTCTTTTAAAGTTTTGGTGTAGTTTTATTAGGTATGGTCTAGTTTGTGTAATTTATAGGCAATCACATATAGAGCTTAGTGGAACCTTTGGGATACGATTTCAATAAATGTATACTTAGAGGCATCACACATGAAGTCAAATGGTAAATCCCACTGAGGTGGTAGGATTACCTGGGGTGACATAAGACTCCATTTTAACTTATTAAAATATTCTTCACATTCTTTATCAAATAAAATTCCTTTTATTTTTTGAGAAATTGGGAGCGGGGGAGTTCAATCTTACTAAAGTCACAAATAAAACAACGGTAAAATGTAGCATGATCAATGATAGACCATGAATCCGATACATTTTTTGGGAATGGCAGGGAAGAGATGTTATCCAATTTTGATTTATCTACTTTGATACTATCTCTATAAATGGAATGTCCCAAAACTATACCTTATCACCCAATGAAATTGAAGTTTTTATAATTTAATAAGAGATTTTTTTCAATACAGTTATGTAGGACTAAACCATGAATACTCAAACATTCATTCAAAGAGGATTAAAAAAGAATAAAATCATCCATGAATAATTATATGATATTATCTATGAAATCTGAAAAAATACAAACCATGCATTGTTGGAATGTACCCAGAGTATTGCATTGACAAAATGACATTATTCTATATTCATGTTGTTGTAAGGGTAAAGTGATTTTTTTCTTTTCTTTATCCTCATGAAAAATATGAACATGAAAGTACCCATAATACACATCAAGGAAACAGTAGTGGGAATTCCATGCTAGCCTCTCTAGCATCTCGTTAATGAATGGAAATGGTAACTGGTCATTTGATGTGTGTTATTTTTTGTCAGTTATAGTATTTACAAACACGCCAACTATTCTCCACAAGAGTTGGAACCGTTTCATTGTTTTCATTTTTAGTTACCATAAGACCAGTTTTTTAGGAAAAATTCAACCAGATAGACCCATTTTCTATCACAGATGGGATAAATGATTCCAGTTGCCAATAATTTTGTTACCTATTTTTGAAAAACCTCCTGGAGGTTTGGGTCAGTTAACATTATGACTAACTCACTAGTTTAACCACATCATTTAATAATATATGATTGTGTAAATTGATTGGACAATACACAAAATGTACGGAAGTTTCCATCCAAATCCTGTTTACTCTCCCTTAAAAGCTCATGCAATCGTAATTCATTATTAGGAGGCAGTGAACTATAAATGATTACTAGAGACTTGTTTCTATTCTCAAAATAAAAATATATTAAATATTTAGGATGTTTTTTTAGTTCCAATTCCGGGGGAATTTTGGATTGATGTCAGTGTGTATGAATGTGAGAGGTTTCTAATCTCATATAACTACTCAATGGTATCATCCTCAGATGAGGACTGAGTTTTTAAAATCTTAGTAGTATCATCGACGGTCATGTGATCCTCAACATTCAAGAAAATCGTCAATTAAAAAACATGCATGACATTTTTTAAGACCAATACAACAATCAGTTCATGATTCATTGCCACAATTTTTAATCAAGGATAAGAAACACTAAAATGGAATCTGGGGAATGAAAAGAAGTGTTTTCATGGGAATGGAGTACATATATATTATTAATAGAGAGAGAGGAATGTACTTCCGAGGGGTGATTCTTGGCATCAAGTATATTGAAGTAGATAATTTAAAAACTAAAATCCATAGATAATTTACCATTGTGGACAATAATTATGGTTTTTTTCAGTTATCAAGAAGTTATATCCCAATATAATTTAGGCATGTCCATTCTTCATATCATCTTCCATTTTAAGCACCTAAAAAATAGAAGGAAAAATTAAATTTTTTACCCTCCCAAGAACATCCTCTACCACTATATAATGATGTGATGTACTCTGATTGTCTAATTGAACATCAATTATAGGGGGCTTCAATTCTCTGACCTGTAATGAAGACTAAATAGTGTGATGCAACATATTTCTAGAATAACCCGAATCAAGAATATAGTTAAAAAAGGAATAATAACCTATGGTGCATGGAATAAATAATGTTCTAAGATTGTTTCATTTGGTAGGATTTGTTGGCTTAATCAATGCTATGACGTTACTCCCCAAACTCACCTTCTTAGCACCTCAATGTCTCCTTTAGTGTAAACACATTACCTTCAGAAAATGGGTGTATCCTGGAATTTTCATCATTAAATTAATCAAGTGTAAGATAGCATTTATTTTTTTGAAAATTATCTATATTTCATTATCAGGATTGGTTTATAAGTGTTTTATTGGTTGGGTGGCCCTTTTGGAAAATGGAAGAGGAATGGTTGGGCTAGGCAACTCATCGACAGACACATTATTCCCTTGGGAAGGGAATCTCTCGGTACATGGTTTTTCAAAAATTGGACTAATTTAAATGGATGGGATGGTGTTTTCCTTAGAATAGGATGACTCTAATAGAGGGTTCATTTTTCACATATGTTTTCCTCCACAAATAAGGGTGGTGGAACTAACATTTATCTTATCCCCGTGGCCATGTACTCGTTGAGATGGTAGTCTACTGACCCCTAACTTTGGATTTCCCCCACTGAGTTGTAAAGTCATTATAAATGGGTTTTTAGATCTTGTGAGGCATATTTGGTAGTTTTTTGGAATTTTATGGTATTGGACACTATTTGATTCATTGTGTCTCTAGGCATGCCTCAGATTTTGGAGGGGGTTATTGGAAAGGCCATTGTGATGGTTGGGGTATTTTTGGTTGGTACTGGTTGATGACTACACTTCCCCAGTTGGTTACATTGTTGTTGGGGTAGGATTGAATATACCCTTTCCTATAAGATTGGTTTTCTTTCCACACAGGGTTGGATAGATTGTAAGATTCTATCCAAAAGTATTGGTTATAAGGGCATCATGGAAAAATTATATCAAAACTCTCAAAATTTTATATTATTTGGTGGAACGGGTCCAAATAATGGGTGAAATAAGAACATATTTCATTGTATATGGGATGAGGAGATTGGGATATCCCTTGGGAAAGGGAAATTTGTTGGAGAGGGTTACATACCTCTTCAAAATTTGTGTCCACCTTCTTCTCAAATACATTACTTTTCATATCATGGATACCTTAAATAGATACATAGGATCCAGAACCCAATTTATTACTATTTGGTGCCATGTTCTCAATTTGGATTATTTTAGAAATTGGGGTCTTATCAACTAGTTCCCACATGCTGCAACATCAATCACATTTTGATCAATAAGAATTAAACATTCATAATAATACTGAATTAAAAGTTGATCGGATAATTTGTTGTGTGTAAACCTTAACATATGCTTTTAATGTGTTTTCAATATTCATGTAGTAATTCCCCTTATGAATTCTTTCTACCAAATATTTCTTTCCATATAGTTTCTGTTCGAGAGGCAGGGAAATAATTTTCAAGAAAAAGTCATTTTACGTTCTCCCAAACTCTAATTAGTGAATTGACACAACATAACATATATTTCACAATGTCTTCTAATAAAAATTTGAATAATCTCACTATTACATGTTTTATAGAAACATTAGAGGTTATAAGGTAGAATAAATAGTGTTATTTTTCTAAATTCTTATGTGGGTCTTATCCAGCGAATCCATGATGTCTTCTTAATAAGTGAATTATTCTGTATTTTTTCAAAATTAGGTACATCACCTTGCATTTCAATATAAGTTTGTTAGATATAAACATTATGTGGTGTTAAATATTTTAGTGTTTGATTATTTTCATCCATGTTAAACAATTTTAATTGAGTTTTAATGTAGGTTTCGTAATAAGAAGTAAAATCATCAAGAAGAGTGTTGATGTTTGGGGTGTCCTCCTTCAATGGATTGTTTGGTGCCTCTTGGTGTCGATGATGTAGGATCCTCTCCAATTTATGTTTATTTGGAAATTGTTCATACGATGAATATAACCACATAAACAGATCCTACAAAAGGATTATTTTATAAATCAACATAAAAATTAATGGAATAAGAGAATAGAAAATATACTTACAAACTATGAAATACATTCATAAAAACACTCACTAAAAAAATGTTCTCCCCAAAAATATATTACAAATTATGAATGTTTTTTCATGAAACATCAAATTGATTGTGATTTAAATGAGATTATATTGTCTATGAAAGACCCTAGGTTGTCTCTCAAGTAAGGTTTATTGGTTTATAGAGTGTATTTTGAATATAAAGTACTAAAATAGGGGTTCGTTTTGAAAAAAGTTTAAAAAATAGAATGACTTAATATAAAGAGTTTAATTGTTGAAAAAAAAGTGGATTATAAAAAATATGTGATAAGTGTGTGATAATTTCTATGTTACTACACCACATAAAAAGTTCCTTTTTTAATTGATTATTAGGTTTTGGTGTAATCCATTGATTGTGGGTTAACCAAGGTCTTAAGTACCCAGAACCCCTAAAACAATGTAAATATGACTAAACCATGACATAACAATCCTATAGTCATGTTCCATCCCCATTGAATGAATTAAAAATTGTCAAGGAACACTAAATATAAAAGTTTTCGGAAATTATAGGAGTCTTATGTTGTCCAATCGGAACAACACAAGCCGCACACTTAAAATTGCACCCTGATTAGTCATCAAATAAAAATTGCCTTTATTAAATGCATAAAAATATTATTAGATAAATATAAAAGAACAATTACCAACCCCAATATAAACAAAAACATTAGAGATTTAGGTTCCGAAACTACCTATTCGAGTGTGTAGCTCCCTCACAATGATCACCTAGTGTTTTTCCCGCCGTTGAGAGGAGGGGTAAGCTTAGGTGGATCTCATTTAACATTTTTGATATCCCAATGAGGATAGGGGCCTATTTAACATATTTGATGAGGAGTAGAATACACTAGGACATCAAAATGAATGATATTTACTTATGTTTTGAACAACAAAATGAGGTTCTCATTGTACCCTTTTATAGCTAAAATCAGATGTGGTTTTGGGCACCCATTTTTTGAGATAGCACTTGTGTCTCCGTTTTGGAGAATAAAATGACCATATCATGAAATTGAAAAAATTGAATAGTTTATGATTGGAATATAATTTTTTTCCTTGTCAACATTTTGCGATATTTGAAATTTTGATTGGGAGATCATGACAAAATACAAAACTAGGATTTTGAATTCAGGGAGATTCTCTCCCCCTGACAGATAGGCTCAAAGAGTCCACTAGATATACAAATTTTTCTTCTATTTATTGATACGAGTTGTATCCCATGATGTTTTGGATTCGTAAAAAAGTTTCCTCCCATTTCAATCCACTTATATAAAACAATATGCAAAACAGTGGACTGGGGTCCTTGGGATTCCATGCAGTTCGGCCCATTTTCCAACCGGATCATCTATGGGGCCTCCAACTCACCTCCACCTACAATGAAAATGTCAAAAAATATAATTTCTCCCATTAACAATGAAAAATTTGAAATAATTTAATAATTCAGAAATTTAATTTTGGTATTATATTTGGAATTTACATTACAAAACTACTTTAGCATTGTGGTGTACGGGTGAAAAAGAAACAGTGAATCGTTGGGCGATCACATCCCCAGACCAAAACCTTTACACTCTTGGGAAAAGTCATATTTGAAAAATTATTAATCTAAATATTTATAACATCATAAATATTTAACATTCAATAAAAAATAAATTCTTGATAGAAATGTGATAGATGAAAAAAATCACAACAAGGATTTATTTTAAGTGATAAGGGAAAAAGGGGCCTTAAAATTTGTATCAGAATGAAATTCCAAGAGATGAATGATAAAAATCAATGAAAATAATTAAAAATTTTATCATGAAACTAATTGTCCATGTATTTTTTTTGTGACAACAATTACATTCTACTCTTTCTAATTTCTATCGAGAAAATATAAGTTATTTTAAAAAAGTTATTCTTGCGTGATCTTTTCCACCTGTCTTGGCCTATATCCTTTGTAATCAAATATCAAGGCCCGCTCACTTAAGAATTCCAAGAAGTCAAACCATAACCTCCTGAACCTGATATCCCTATATGTCGTAAATTTCATCACCCATACATGCTCAATTATTATTTTTTCTAAAAAAGTTTCACATGGTACCAATCTCACGCTCTTCTCTCAACCCTTGTTTGATCTCCTCATAACACTAATTGTAATAGTTATAACAAGTTCAAATGTTGAATAATGCGGTTTTTGACCAGACCAATATAAAAACCCATTTTTTATATTTTTATGGGAGTACAATAGTCAGATAACAAGTATACACACATAGGTCAATCCGGTACAGTAATGAAATATATTTGATAAGGAAAGAAAATAACAAAAAAAACATTTTTTAATGTATTGAAAAATAACCTAACATATAATTACATTATCTTAAGTAATATATTTTCATACATCATCATTTGGTGGAACTGTGTGTGGAGAAATTAAATGACACTATTTTTCTTTAAACATTTTTCACAAAGGGTATAATTCTTCTCAAATGGTTAAAAATTATACAACCATTTATATGATCAACAAAGAACAAAATTTCAAAATAAAGTCCTAGAATAGTATAGAATTCTTATTGAAATTAACAGATCATTTTTTTATTAATGTTAAAACAATATGAAATATGGAAACACCTCATACCTTTTCTATATCTTCCGTTATTAAGTAGGAATAATTTTCCATGATAAAGTGGGCATCAAAAAATAACATTCCAGCACAAAATCGAGGGGGGAAATGAGGGGGGAGGTAAAATAATATACACTAAAAGAGAAGAGAAAAAACAAATAAAGATGATGAAAATTCCAAACTAACCCAAACATATACCCAGCCCCCCACACCTAATGTGTGTTGTTTCCTTAATGCAATAAAATAGAATGTGGGAAGGAAGGATAAAACCTGGTAGTTTCATTCATTGAATTGTTATTGAAATTGTTGTTCCTCTATCGGGGACTCTGTAACGGCTTCATTGAAGTTCATATATTGCATTACCATTGAATGTGATGGTTTTTTTTGTTTCTTTGTTTTGAACATGAACAACACAAAATGGAGATACATTAGTAAAAGTGTATAGTCTAAAAAAGTTGTAATGAAGCTTACTTAGAGGCAACTTCATCCTTGAATTATATTAGAGGAACTTCTGCCAAATTTGGAATTGATGATGAAAGATGAGATGGTCATGCATAGCCTTGGTTAACTCAATTGATATCAGAGATTTCTCATATGAATCTTTATGAATTTCTTCCAACTCCTAAATCTACAGATTCCTTTGATCACTTGAACCCAAATGAATTTAATTGTATTGTTTAAAATATCAGTAGTAATTGTTCTTTATCATCATATATAGGTGAAAATTCGTTCCAAAAACTAGAATATATGGTGACATTCCATTGGGAGTTTTTAACCACTACAGAAATAACATAATGAATCATCGAGTCTAAGAATCAGATATTTTGTATTTTTTTGAATCATTTTTTCAAGATTCAATTTTTCATCTATATTAGAAACCTCCACAAGATCATTGGTTTGTGGATGATATGCAGTACAAACTCGATGCCCGTCACATATTGTTGCAAAAATTATTGCACTATTCTATTGAAAAAATGAGAACCCTGGTCACTGATGATGAACCTAGGTAATTTAAACCTACAGAATATTTGGGTTCATAAAAAATCCACAACTGCCCTTCAATAATCTATCCTTGTGGCTCATACCTCTACCCATTTTGACACAAAATAAACTACCAGAATAAAGTACAAGTTCACAAATAAATTAGTTGATAGTCTCATAAATTTAATTCCCCCAAAATCACAAATATCACGAAAGATCAAATGTTTTTGTGGCCTTTCATTTCTCTAAGATACATTATCCTTTCTCTGACAATGAATAAAATACATAAAAAATATTCAGTTTCTTGGACAATTTTTGTCCAAAAATACCAAAATCAAGGACCTTGTGAGAAGTTTGTTTGGAACCAATGTGTCCCCCTCCCCACAAGTAACAGTGTGGCAGAAAATAACGACAAAATGAAACTTGCTATTGTTACCACAACATCAAAGTAAATTATCACTAGTTATGAACCAATGGAATGGGTAATCCCAAATGTACCAATAAGAATCATGTTTTAGATGGTTATCATGGTTTCTGTTGAAATTATAATGAATTCAAGTTGTTTCCAAATTAATTAAAATTTCAGCATACCATGGAATATCATAATTCACTCTGTACAGTTCCTCATTAGGAAACATGTCATTTATTAAAATACAGTGGGATGATTAAATGATAGAGGAAGAATGTATCCTACAGATATAGTTATCCACCACATTCTATTCTCCTTTTTTATCCTTAATTTCAAAATTTAAATACTAAAAGAGAATCATCTAGTGAACAAGAAGTGGTTTTTCTTCTGGTTTTATAAGGAGATGTCGGAGGGCTGTATAGTCTAAGAACATAATGTCTTTGGAACCTAAAATGTATGACCTGAATTTATCCTATGCAAGCACAATGGTAATAAATTATTTTCTCGTTATGGTTTATTTTTCTTAGGAAAGGTCTAATGTGTGTGAGGCATAGGCAATGACCTGGGGAGTTCAGTCGATCCTTTGTAATAAGATTTCCCAAAATGCATAGTTAGATGTATCATACGTGATCTAAAATAGTAAATCCTACTAAGGTGGTTGGATTATAAATGGGGGAATGAGACTCCATTTCAAATTATTAAAATCTTTCTCAAATTATTTATCAAAAAAAATTCCCTTCTTTTTGGGACAATCGGGAGAGGGGGAGTGAAATTTTACTAATGTCATGAATAGAATTATGGAAGAACCTAGAATTACCTAGGAAATACCACACATCTCATACATTTTTGGGGAATGGTATGGAAGAAATGACATCAATTATTGATTTATCTTTTTGGATACCATCCCCATAAATGAAATTTACCAAAAATATAATTTTTCACACCATGAAATGGCATCTCATATAATATAATTTGAGATTATTTTTAATACAGTTATGTAGAATAAAACCAAGACTATACAAACATTCATCTAAATAGGATCCATAAACAATGAAATAATCCATAAATACTTCAATTCAATTCTCTAGGTAATATGAGAAAAGACAAACCATTCATTGGTGGAAAATACCAAGAGCATTGTAAAGAACAAATGGAATAATTATTTATAAAAATGTTCTGATGGTTCAAGTAAAGGTTGTCTTTTCCTCATCATTGGGGTCAATATCGATTTGAATGTATCCATAATACCCATAAAAGAAAACACCAGTATTATTTCCCCTCTAGTATCTCTAGCATCTTGTTAATGAATGGAAATTGGACGTGCACCTTTCTAGAGTGTCAATTTAATCAGTTATAGTCTCTACAGAAACACATATTATTCTACACTTGAGTTTGAAAAAATTCATTATTTTCCTTTTTGATTATTTTAAGACATTTTTATTTAGAAACAAATTAAAATATACTGACCCATTGGATGTTAGATATTGGTAATTGATTTCAGTAGCCAATAATTTTCCTTCATCTTTTTTATCAATATCATCGAGGTTTGGGTTGATTAGACATTGTGACTACCTCACTCTTTTAGACACATAATCTAACAATATATAATGTGTACAAATTTATGGGTTAATACTATGAATGTATTAAATTTCCCATTACAAATTTTTTTTATACTCCCACCGAAGATCAAGCAGTCATGATTCATGCATAAAGAGAGTGAACGAGAAATGATGATAGGAAACTTGTTTTCATTCTCAAGATAATAATAAATTAAATATTGAGGTAGTTATTATTGTTCTAATTTAGGGGTATTTTTGATTGATGGGAATTTATTAGAAAGTGATAGGTCACTATTTTCAACTAACTACTCAATGGTATCATCCTTAGAAGATGAATGACATATCACATGCTTAGCAGTATGATTGATGAGAATTTGATCCTTGGTGTTCAAGAAATCCTAAATTAAAAAAAATCATGAAATTTTTATAGACCAGTAAAAAAATAAATGCATGATTCGTTACCTAGAATTTTAATCAATGATGAAAGAAAGTAAAGGGTATCATGGGAATGAAAATAATTGTTTTCAAGGGAAGGGAGTTCATTTGTATAGTTAACATAAAAAGGAATATTCTTCCAAAGTGTGATTCCTACCATCAAAGATATTGAAGTCAAAATTTTGACCACCAAACTCCATAGATAATGTACCATTTTGGACATTAATTACAGTTTTTGTGGATTTCATGAATTTACTCCCCAATATAATTAGGGTTTGTCTATTCATCCAATCATCTTCTATTTTAAGCACATAAAAATCAGCATGAAAAAATAAATTTTGTACCATCACAAGAACATCCTATAACAAACCAAAATTTTGTACGATATTTTGATTTCAAATTGAACAATAATTCTAATGGGATTCAGTTCTCTAACCTGCAATGAAGATTATTTGGTCTGTGGAATCAAATTTATATAATATCCCGCATAAATCAGATCATCAGAAAACGAATACTCCCCTATAGTTTATGGAATCATGAATGTTCCAAGATCGTTGCATTTGGATGGAAATGATTGATCTATCAATACTGATACATTCCTCCTAAATCACACTATATGATCACCTCAAAGTCTCTTTCGGTGTATATACATCTCCTTTAGAAACATGGTGTATCATAGAATTTTAATCCCAACATCAATCAAGGAGATCTTAACATGTAATTTTCTGAAAATTCTCTTGATTTATATATCAAGTTCAATTTTTTTCGCAGTTCTGTGTCCCTAGGGTTAAATGAAAGAGGAATGGTTGGGTTGGGAATCTCATCAACAAAAACAATCTTTCCTTTGAGAGGGATTCTCTTATAACAAGTTTTATCAACATTTGGAAAATTTTAAACCGTTAGGATTGTGTTTACATTGGAGAGAATGACTCTAATAGAGGGTTCATTTGGGACTTATGTTTTTTCCCACTCTGAAGATTGATGGAACTAACATTTCTTTTATCCCTAGGGTTAACTAGTTGCTGAGAATATAGTTTACATTACCCATGCCATTGTATTTCCCACACTAAGTTGGCGAGTTTTCCTGATTAGTTTATTAGATCTTGTATGGAAGCTTGAGTGGTCTTTTGGAATTTGAGATTTTTGGAAGCCATTTTATTCATCGTATCTTCTAAGATAGGATCAGATTTTGGAGGGGTTTTTTTGAAAAGCCTTTGTAGTGTTTGGGTGTTTCTAGATGGTGGTGGTGGATGACTACTCTACCCAGGTTGGTTCCATTGTTGTTGAGGATGGTTTGAATACCCCCTAGACTATAAGCTTGTTTTTCATTCCATCCATGGTTGGATAAATAATAATATTAATTCCTAAAGGGTTGGTTATAGGGGTGTCCTAGAAATGATGACTCACAAATCACAGATGTTTCTTTTTGTTGGGTGAATTGGTCAAAATAATGGTAGTTCAAATAATATATTCTACAGTGGATGGGAGGTAGAGATTGGGATTTCCCTTGGGAATGATAAATTTGTCGAAGAAGGGTTGTCAAATTTTTTAAAATCGTGTACACCTTTTTCTCAAATTTAGTACTTTTCACCTCATAGACACCTCGAATGGGTACATTGGATCTTGAAGAAAATTTTTTAGTGTTCTGCACAATGTCCTCAATTAGGGTTCTTGAATCAATTGGGGACTTTTTCACTAGGGAACCACCTATAGCAACAACAATACTATTTTGATCCATATTGATAAAAACTTTATGAAAATATTGAATTAAATGTTGATCACTTATTTGGTTGTGTGGGAAACCTGATCATAACCATATAAATATTTCCCAATATTCATTTAATCATTCCCCTTTTGATTGAATTATACTATATATTTCTATCATTATAGTGGAAATTCAAGAGGAAGTGAAATGTTTTTCATGAAAAATATGTTTCATGTCCTCCCAAAGACTAATTGGTGAATTGACATAATATACCCTAACTTTTGCATTGTATTATAATGAAAATTGGAATGATATAAGCATTACTTGTTCTTAACCCACATTATTTGGTTTTAGGGTTAAAAATGTAGTGTGAAATTATATTAAATTATTTTGTGGGTCTTATCGAGTGAGTCCATATAATATTGTTATTAAGTGAATTCATAAGGATTTTAGTTCAAATTTAAGTCCATATCCCGACATTAGAATATAAGATTGTTGGATATCAACATCAGGTGAGGTTAGTTGTTTTAGTGTTTTATTATTTTAATCCATATTATACCGATTTTATTCAGTTTTAACGTGGGATCTAGAAGAAGAAGTAGAATAATTTATAAGAGTGTCATTGTTTTTTGTGTCCTCCTTCAATGGATCGTTTGGTTATTTTTGGTGACGATGACTTAAGATATTCTGCGGGACACGTTTTAATGGATTTAGTTCTTCTGATGATGATCCCATCACAAATAGGGCCTAATATGGTTTATTTTATAAATCAACTTAAAATTTTTAAGGATGAAATGAAGAGAAGAAATTCTTACAAAATAAGAAATACTTTTTAAAACACGCACAAAAAAACAAAATTTTTCCCCTATAATGACACCAAAATTTGAACGTGTTATCATGAAACATCAAATTGATTACGATTTAAATATTATTATATAGTGTATGGATGACCATAGGTTGTGTCTCAAATAATGTTTATTAGTTTATAGTGTATATTTTTAATAAAAAAGACTAAAAGAGTAGTTGTTTTGAAAACAGTTTTAAAAATAGAATGACATAATTTAAAGAGTTTAATAGTTAAAAAAAAGTAGATTCTTAAAAATATTTGATAACTGGGTTATTATATCTAAGTTACTACACCCCATTAAATTTTTATTATTCTTAATTGGGTATTATGTTATGGTGTAATCCTTTTATTTAGGGTCAACCAAGATCATGGGTACCTAAAACCCAAAAAAGGATACAAATAGGGATAAAATAAAATAAAAATCATATAGTCAAGTTCCAACCCCATATAATGAATTATGGTTTGTAAAAGAACCTTGAAATCAAAAAAATTTGGGAAAGAAGGGGAGAATTAAATTGTCTAATCAGAACAATAGATGTCACACACTTAAAATTTCACATCGATCGGTTATCAAATAAAAAGTGTCTCAATTAAATACTTCAAAACAAGTTACGATACATATAAATGAAAAATTACAAACCAAAAGTTGAAAAAAAATAGAGAATATTGTGCCTAAACTCCCCCTTCATGTGTGTTGATCCTTCAAAATGATCTCCCACTGTTTAACCATCAATTGAGAGGAGGAGGAAGCTTTGGTGGAACTATTTCTTCATTCATGATCTACCAATGTGGATAAGGGCCTCTAGAAATTCTTGGATCAGGATAAGACTCCCATAGTACTTTAAAATGGTAGAGATTCACTTCTGGTTCAAACTATGAAATTTGGTTCCCATGGTTTCCTTTTATAACCATAATGGGAAGTGGTTTTAGGAAACCAGTTTTTGAGATACCAATTTTTTCTCTATTTTGAACAAGTAAATGGACATATCACGACATGGAAAATAGAATAATGTTAGAGTACGACCTCTATAATGTATCCCAATCAAATTTGGAACCAATTTAACAACTATATTGAGAGATATTTCAAAAATACCAAACTTTAATTTTGAATTTATGTAGATTATGTCCCCAAGACAGATAGGTTCATATGGGCCACCTGATGGACAAATTGGGTTTTAGTTTCTTTAGATGAGTTGTAACCCATGAAGTTCTCGATTGGACCACAAAGTTTCATCCCATTTGAAGCTAAATTTTTTCACAATGTGAAAAATAGTGGACAGGTTTCTTTGGGATTCAATGATGTTTGTACCATTTTCGTTTTGGTTCTTCCCCGGGGCCTCTAAATCACCTCCACATACAATGAAAATATCAAAAAAATTATAATTGGACATTTTTATTAAGATAAATATTAAATAATGGAATTAAAATGAAGTGAAATTTTAAATTATATTTTAAATTTACAAAAAAAACTAGTTTAGCACAGTGGTCTATGGGTGAAAATGAAACAGTGAATCGTGGTGCGGTCAGTAGTGAACAAAGCTAGAATCTTGTTCATGCATAAAATATGTGAATAATAATAAAATAATAAATCTGAAAAATATGTATAATATTTTTAATGAATATTTAAAAATATATCATGAGAAAAATTACATTACCCAGTGCATTCAGTGCTTTATAATTACACACTACTACAAAACTAGGATTTTCTAGAGCTAAGGTTTTAAAACTGCCCTAAAAACATTGTTAAAGACACCCTTTGTTAGTGATAAAAAAGTGTTGTTAAAGGGGGGCCTTTGTTAGTGCTCTTAAAAAAATAACTAATATAGGGGGAATTTTAAAAGTGCTTGTAAAAAAGTGTTGTTAAAGGAGGGTTCATATTAGTGCTTTTTTAGAAGCGCTGATAAAGACACCACTTTATAAGGTCTATTTTATTTGCACTGATAATGGTATACTTTCAAAAATATATTTTTTTTAAGAAAAATATATAAATATATAAATATATTTATATTTATATTTATATAAATATAATATATATTTTTTAAAATATGTTTTAGATAATGTAAATAGACATTTACACTTAATATATAAAATATTTTGTGAAAATAGATTGTAAAGTAAAAAAATAGTTTTCATATTATTTCTGAGTAATAGTCATTTAATATCAATCTAAACATTAAAAATAATAAAAATAATAAAAATATATACAATACGATTAAAACGTAACTAAAACATCAAGCAGCCATAACTTTTGATCCAAGTATCCATTTGAGCTCTACCACATATCAAATAAAAGCATGTGACGAGCTCTGCATACTTAGTGACATGTGTAAACCATTGTTGCGTTTTTTGGCCAAAAAGTTTCAAAATACCTCTAAAGATGAGTTTTTATCCTAGGTACCCTGATTTTTTGACATTCGATTGATGTTCAAACTTAGTTAAAGGGGTCTTATTACAATTTTGTGGACACTGAATTTATTCCTAGGTCTTATAATCATATCGTTTTTATGGTTTTAAAACTTTATCAATTTTCACAGTGATGGTTTATTTATAATTAAATATATTCTTATCTTCTTAAATTTACATATAATAAATCACTCATATAAATGCATATATCTATATATTTATGTAATAATGTATATTCTAATACATTTAAAAATATATATATTCTAAAAATGCAGTTTTTAAAAAATCTATTTTTTTACATTTTATAAACATATACATAAGTGTGTATTAATAAAGAGATATATATTTATATGCTATTATATTATATATAAATTAATTAATATATAATATATTTAAATAAATATAAGTATATACATCACAAACACACACATATATATATTGTATAAATGTATATTAAAATAATTATATAAATATATGTAAATATATATTTTATAAAAATAGAAATATCATTAAACAGATAGAAACCCAACATGGGGTACTGGTAAAGGCATTCCCTCTTTAATGGAGAGGTGTAACGTTCAAATCCGGACTACTGTACATAAGGCTGGAAATTTATAAAGCACTTATAAAAGGTGGTGCGGTGAAAAGTGATAATAAATGGTGGGTGTATAACTATGAAAGGGGTCTTGGAAGTACTAATAAATGTGTTCGTTCTCATAAGTTTCTAAGAGAAAATATAATTAATTCCCTTTAACTGTGATGTCTTTATCAGCACTAAAAAAGGGTTGTTAAAGTCCACCTTTAACAGAGCTAAAAAATATCAAAATAGTTCCTTTAATAGATCTCATGCTCAGATTATGATCACTTTTTTATCATTCATAATTTCATATTCGAAAACTATTAAATTCATATTCTGTAGATGTGACATGTTAACCCATCACATCATAACATTTAAACAATCATTCATGCCGTATAGAATGTATATCAATCATAGACATAAAATAACCCATGGAAAGGAAATCAATTTCATGATAATTTCATAAAGAATACATTCATTAATAACATTATGGGTTCATAAAAGAAAAGGAAAAAATAACTTGTAAAATTATAATCAACCTTGGTTGATGAAGAAACAAACTCAAGAGAAGTAAAACATCTGTTTCTTGAATGGAAAGTTCTTTTGGAAAAATCATTACATATTTCAAAACACTAGATTTTAAATATGTATATCCTTGAATGGAAAATTATAGAAAATTCAAATTATATTTTAGAAAAATTAAAAGAACATCGACAATGAAATTTTGATTCAAATAGATATAAACAAAAGTAACGGAGTTGGGTTTGAGAAATCCTCTTACATTATGTTGCAATTATTTCTTCACTTTAATATCCTTGATAATAAAATTATGTTCATTAAATAATAAATCCAAAACCACATATAAGGTTATTTCATTCTATATATTTTTATTATGTTTATTTATGAACATTTAGATTAGATATATAGTCCAATTTTATCATTTGAGAGTGTTTGATTTCTTAGTTTCCATGATTGGTTCACTTGTGTACATGTATGGAAAATCATTTAAAATGAGGATAATTTTACATAATTGAGATTTTATGTTATTAATGAACTTAAAAAAGATAAAATTATTTTAAATATTATTTTTACATATATGAGGATGATTCATTAGATAAACATAATTGATAATCATTTAGATTAATTTTACGGTTTTTAATCATCGTGAACTATTTTCCTTGTATTACTTAACTTTATGTATATATGTTAGTTATAGTGAAAAAAGGGGTGATAAAATTAATTTTAAAGTTTTATTTATCCATTAAAATTAATTTATGACTAGGATTGAAGTCGGTAAAATAAAATGATATATTTTCATCCTTGAAGGTGATAAATAAACACCTCACAGATAATGCTTCCATTTTTGGAATAAAAGTGATTTAAGAAGAGGTTTGATGATAGTTTATTCCATTAACATAATACAATTTATATATATATAAGGTATTGGAGTTATGCTTCCACTACGATAAGTGGTTATGATGAGAAAATAAGAAAATAAAATAACAATAAGATAAATTAAAATAAAATAATGTGGCTTTTACCACTTGAATGCATCCCTATTAAGAACCTCCTTAGGGAAATTGGATTTGGTCATTTGTTGAGACCAGAAGCTCGAGTACATGTTGTTTGGTCTTGGAAAGGGTATTGGGTAGAAATTGGAAAATAATCAAGGTTTATAAGGTGTAAGGAGAAGAGGTAGTGAGGGGTGGTATTTATAGGGGGAATAGAGGTGGTTTTTTATTATTTTATTCATCAGTTTATTTTTTTTGGATCGAGACTACGAATAGTTATTATTCCCATGACTAAATATAATAAAAGCATAATTATTTTTCTATATTCTATTAATTTATCCTTATATACATCATACAAGACTCAAGAATTCATGTATTTGTCAAATACCATAAATAACCATATTTCACTATTCACCAAATATTGAGATGTTTTTTAAAAATTCTCAAAATTAAAAATAATTTTTTTTAATAATTTCAAATTAAAAAATTAAGTCCATTTTTTTAAAATAATTTTACAAAACTGATAAATTTAATTTTTTAAGATCATCATTAACATGGAAAATACAGATTTGAAATTTAAATCTGATTTTATAAAACATTGATAAATTAGTTAAGGTCTCGTAAATTGAAGTTATAATACTAAGACAATAGAATAATAATTTATTAATATACTATATAAAAACTAATTTTATTTTAAATCATCATATTACTAATAAAATTGAAAATAAAAATATTTGATTTATAAAAATTCTAACACTTAATTAATAATTTTTCAAGACACTTATCTATATATACTATGATATAATTATCCAATATATTCTTTTAGAATATTCCTAAATATTATTCATAATTTCATAGGAGAGTTTAATATTCTATGTTCCATAATACTATTCCTATTGTTCAGGTTACTATTCCAAGATCCAATTAATTATTCCATCAGTAATGATTCTTTAATTTCTAGAAATACCTCTTATTTCATTCATTATTCATTGATAAATTTTTTATTGTGTTCCCATATTTTATTTATGTGTTTTATAATATATTACATATTTCTATGAAGGAAATATTCTATGATAATATTTTGGGTCATTACAATTAGTGCATGCGTAGTGTTGGTCACTAGGGTACCAAGAAGCCCACCTAGAGAATGAATATTAATAGATAACCTCACATGAGGCCTCTTGGAAGGATTCCAATAACTCTGTCTATGAAATCCTAAAGAATGGTTATTTTTTAAATGTGAAAGAGGTTATTCCATACTAATCCTTAGGAAATGGATATGGGGAATTCACCCATAACATACATGTCCAATATTCCAAAGCAAATGGATCTAATATATCTTTATGGATGTACATGGAATGTAGTAGGGTTCTATGTGGTGTCCCATGGCCTTGTTTCCTACACATGTAAGTGGACCATGCCCCTCAACTAATTCCATGTAATAGTACACAACATGTCATATCCTTGTGTACTCTCCATGTGTACCAGTATACGAGGTTGATCGTGCACACCATGCCAATCCATGTCTGTATAGGAGTACATGGTGTGTCTCTTCCTGTATACTCAAGAATGTTTCCATGTACCTTCTAAGAAACATGTCATGCTACCTAGTAGAGGTCACTTGACACGTGATAGGGCCACACACTATGTGTTAGTTAAATTTGTCTAAATCCATGGACGTTGTTTGGAGGGACCCACAAGACATGTTCTTCTGAGTTGCAGACCAGGTAGTGTGAAAATTTACAAATCACCAAATCTACTTTTATTGTGTCTTCTCTGGTGCTGTGTTCACCATTCCATTCATGCCTCATCCAAAAAAACCAAAGAACAAGTTAGGTTGAGTCTTTTAATCTATTAACTACATCATTTGTATCTTTGATTCATTTAGAAAATTCCGTTGAATTGTGTACTTTATTGCACGCTAACGAACACAAAACCGGGTTGTTACATCATCCAATCCACTACAATTTACATCATTGAACCACCATCATGTTGTACTGATCCTAGATCTACAATATCATATCATTTCTCCATGAAACAAGAGTGAAATGATCAATTCATCAAGATGTGTCAAACCATAGGCCAATGAATAACACTCATGATGAATGAATAATAAATGGAGAAAAGAACAAGAAAATAAATAGTATTATAACTCATCCTATGTTTTTGTGAACCTTTATTTGTTTCCATAAAATTGATAAAAAAATAATCAATAATCACAAATAAATTCTCCCAATAAATCCATGTAAATAAACTCATTCAAGAAGATGAACAAACTGTGGATCAATCTATTAGTTGATTGATCTATGTTCACAAATTAAATTAATAACATTGAAATAATACAAATCCAAACAAAATGTTACATCAATTTGTATTGATCACTAATGAAGAATGATACATTTTCATTATCATTGGTGAGATCCTTTGATCATTGATCCATGAACCGATAAAATTTCATCTGAGATAGAACTTATATCACTCTCTCCAAATGTTCTCCATTGGATCTAGGATTGTGTTGATATCCCTAGAATTATATTTTAGTTTTTTATTAAAGGACTCCACATTCTCTACATCTGTTAACAAATTAAGATAAAATATTTAATTATTTTATTCATCTCATGCCCATGAAGAATTTTCCATAAACAGCTTCTGTCAATGAAGATTATCTTGCGCCTAGGGAAAAACTGTAACGCCCCGACCCTAGTTACCCAGAGTCGGTGCATTATTACATAACATTGGCATGATCATGAGAAAGATCAAGTCTCTAAAGACCGATTAGTTTAGTAGCCTTGGAATAACTAGATACATCCATAAATTTTTACATCACATCATAAAAAAAACATCTTGTCTTCATATCCCCTCATACTATCCCTGCAGGTCATTCATAAATTACTTCTTCATAATCCTGGAAAAAAAATAAAACATTGAAAGGGGTGAGCTCGGATGCTCAGTAAGGATAACGTTATAGCAGAAACTTTCATAAATAAGCATAAACACTTAAGGCAATTTTTAACTAAAACAAAAGCCTTTGAAACTTGAACTTCAGCATAAAATGGCAAAGGTAAAATGAAATAATGCCATTTACTTACTCACATTGATATTCTACTAGTCGAATGATCACATGCAATATCAATAACAACTTTCATAATGATGGAATGCATAATGCCAGACTATCATAACCACATATCCAAGGCCTCGTGCCAAGACTACAAATATGATTTTGCCAAGGCCTTGTGCCAAGACACTAGTTTGTCTCATGAGACCTACCGATGCATCGAGGAGCTATAGCGGGCTCCACCCGTCACTTATTAAGTCCAATGCATTCCTCATATGAATAGGTTTAAGCATAAAATAAACATTCGTATTAAAACTAGCATACGAAATGTCAATACTTTAACCACAAACCATGAATGGTATAAAAA
The DNA here is from genome assembly GCA_963277665.1 of Viscum album. NCBI lineage: Eukaryota > Viridiplantae > Streptophyta > Magnoliopsida > Santalales > Viscaceae > Viscum > Viscum album. Next base: position 618,145,897 of record OY728148.1, on the reverse strand, counting down.
TAGAACATCCACAGTCAAATATAACTCATTTGATACAATATAGAAGATTTTATTGTATCACATTAACCTCAATCGTGAATAATGAAGGATGTTGACATAGATGAAAATAATCATCAAAACTATTTGAGAGAAATATCCCCCTTTTCTTGAAAACATTTAAAAGTCACACTATTTGTCAAGAAGCCATTCAAAAATAGATTTTTGAATCAAAGTGTCCCATACCACTTTGAAACCTTTTAAAAGGATTTTTAATTTCTAAACTTTAATGTCCATATAAATAAATCCTTAAAGCCATTTTTAAATCATGGACATTAATGAGAAAGATTTAGATGAATAAGTCTTTAAAACATTTAAAAATGGTATTTTAGTTAGAGATTCTAACCAAAAGAGAGACACTTGAATGAAAATAATTGAGGTAATCAAAACTTTGTAATATCATGAGAATAAAGGGAATTCATGATATACTATGTCAAAGTACATTATATACACCACATAAAAGTGATTTGGTGTATATCAACAAAGAAGTCTCAATGGAATGTAAGTTGAGATGAAATATCTCATAAAGGCCATATCCTTAGGTTAAGGATAAATCAACAACATAATTATGTGTGAAAAATATAAATACACTAAATATGATTGGATATTCAGTGTAAAACAATCAAAGTATATTCACACATATTCCTGTAAAAACAACACCAACGAATTGGATGTTTAACTCAACAAATGGTGAAAGAGTTAAAATTACTCTTATCAAATTCATTTCAATGACTTGAGAATTTTCAATGGAGTGATTATGTGTATCAAAAGTATATCCACAGGAAGGGGAGTGGAAATTATGACATAATCAAATGAATAGTTATTCCACACATAATCTTGGGGTGATATAATCAATGAAATATGCGTAAAGCCAAATGAGTGGAAATTGAAATCTCAAATTCCCTTATTGATTAGGTAACTTAAGAAACAAACACCCATGAAAGAAAGATCACACCATGATGATGTAAATACCCATAAAATAAAGTATATTACACAATGAATACAATCATGGGTAGTACACGTACACCACATGCAATAATTAAGTGGTGATCAATGGAATTCTCACGGAATTAAAAGTGAGACAAGAAACCCCTTACCACGTTAATCAACTGAGTCGCATGGCCAAAAGTTAATAACCACCAAATTATTTATAGAATAACATGAATATAAAGTGAATCATGATAATATATATCAAATGGAAGTACACAATACAACACTTTCAATAATTTAGTAGCGAACAATGGAAATCTCACGGAATTGAAAGTGAGATAAGAGAATCCCTTACTTTGTACTTTTTCCTTGGTCGATGGTAGGTTTACCTCCTGTATAATGGTGAAATAATTGTTATTGAATAATACAAGAATCAGTTACTTTAATATGATATCATATATGATCTTTTAACATTGATTTGTTAATAATATCTTAGAATTATCGTCATTTCAGGTGTTAACGGGTTCATTTTACTTTATATTCTTTGTTATGTGAGCCATATTCGTTATTAATGGGATGTATATTATTCATATCCAGAATGGTATCAAGTCCTTAAACATCATTTTTAAATCATCAAATGATAATTATACTTGAATGGATACGATGGAGAATGAATCTCATCCCGTTCGTGGAGACGGTAGTCCGTACGTACGCACGAATGCTACTTCCATTTAATTTTTATTTTAAAAGAATCGAATCCAAATGATACATAGGTATATTACTATTCCAGTAAAATATAATATTCTATATATGTTACTTATGTTCATTAACACCATCCTTTATACGTTCCATGTGTGGTATGAACGAGTCATATCATTTTAAGGGGGCGGTAGTCCGCACTTCCTCAAATTAAATTATCGTATGTATATACAACATGAAACGAATAATTGTATGAAATAAAATGGAATTACAGAAGCTTATATATAAAATATATATCATTAATATCATATTTAATTACAGTCCCATCCTAATGGCCACCATGAGAGGCGGTAAGATGTATTTGAACAATCATCGTTTCGTGAGGCGTTAGTTTGCCATCCACAGAAACATTATGTTCATCATCCATTAGATGGAGTTGTGTGAATTTTTAGTTTGAATCCTTCTTATAACAACATCCTAGTATATTGTGGATACTGGTGTTGTTACAAAAGAAAGTAAATAAAAAGATTTTGGGGGTTGGAGAAGCAAAATAATTGAAAATAATTTAAGAGAAAATGTTACCTTTAATTTAGGTAACTCACTTTGGTTGGAACCAAAGGACTTCTTGAAATGATTTCTGCCTAAGGGGAAGCTTCAAGGAGGAGGATAGGGATGTGGGGAGCTTAGTTGGGCAGAGTTTGGACGAGCCAAGTGGCTTGAGAGGTGTGAGGAATGAGTAGAAGTGGTCTCCTTTTATAAGGGAGAGGAGGGGCTCTTTAGGAAAGAGTGAAAGTATTACTTTATAATATAATTATATTCGGTTTATAATGGTCCAAAAATCATTGAGGTCGAAGATAAGATGACTCATATTCTAAATAACATCAACCAATAAGAATTGGACAGGTTTTAGATAATATTTTAATCATTATAATCTTATTTATTTAAATGATTTATTAATGAGGTAAACATTGCATCATTATTGTGTCAATAATAATTTAAATTATTTGATGTCTAAAAATTATAAATAAAATATCATTATGTAGGAACTCTTTTTAGCTTTCTAATGAATATTTATAATCGAAAATCCAACATGTATAACCCTATGTAAAAATTGTTCTTTTAAAAGATGTAAGCTTATGCCATTTTTGTATTCATTTTAACTTAATTAAAATAAAGTGTCATTATCACTTACAAATGGATCAATGGGGTCCCAAAATTGACCCAAAGATTCCCATGGTCGACCATGTATCAACCAATAGGGTTAAGACACGTTTTAGGGTAATTTAGTATTATTATAATATTATTTTTTAACCCTTATTTACCTGATTTACCCTTAACCATGGTAAATAAAATATTTACCGCAGTAATTATTCAAAATGTCTAAAAATAAAAGTTACCTATTTACAAATTTTTAACATCCTGATTCCAAATATGGAATCCATTTTTCTAAATTCAAAACACAGAAGTGGCAGAAATTAATTTAAAATTAATTCCCGCTGTCAAAATAAAAAGCGTGTTTTTAAGAGATAATAACTATCAAAAGATTGACATTTGTTTATGTTCGGTTTAATTGTAAAATTATGTCCAATGACCAAAATTATATTAAATGGTAATAATATATTCTAAATATACTTTAAAACCACTCAAATTCATAATTTATCACTATTAATTATTTTGATTAAAAAAGTTGTTTTTAATTAAAATTTAGTAATTTTTACTATTAATCAAAATATGAAAGTTATCCGAAAAGTACCAAAATTTCACCTTAGGATAAATTTGATATTCCGAATCAAAAAATGAAGTCCATTTTGAAATATAAAATATATATAATTTCAAAAAATTAAGTATTACTATTCATAACGGCTAGTTTGATCGGTTGTGGTGTGCGTTAAAACTCGAAGTTGCGTACAACACACACTAATGTTTTTTTCAAAGGAAAGCGTACCGTGGAAGATTGGGATGTTTTATTTTAAATTTTTTGATGTCCCCATTTAGTAAAAAAGTTTAAAATATTTTACTATTAAAAGTTGGTAAAACTACAATACTGAAGATGAATTGTTTCTTATATTATGTCTAAGAAACTCATAATATGGACTCTAAAATTATAAGGATTATATAAAGTTTAAAATTTAGTTAATACTATTCATAACCTTTTTTGAACGGCTTGTTTGGTAAGTCATGGTGCGCTTGAACTCAGTGTTGCGTGTAGTGCAAGTTATTGAATTATTTTGAAGAAACAACACACTATGAAATCTTGGGGTGTTACATTCTCCCCTCCTTCAATAAATTGCGTCCTCGCAATTTGAAATTGTTCTTCGAAAATAAAAGGTTGAAAATAGAAAATATATTTGTGGGAAAACCCACATCGGAAATTGGTTTACTAAAATTTAGTCTTAATATAAGGAAAAGAGAAATGAAAGGGTCACCACCAAATTATGATCTCGATTAGGAGAACATTGGTGGCAATTAGAGACATATAATTGGGGGAAAAATGTAAATATTTATAGGTAGTGGCTGAGGTCATCAATCACAAACATGTATAAAATTGAGGTCCTTAAACTCATCAATCTATGATGATTTGAAGTACCATCGGTTCAACAAAATGTAGGGTATTGGGATCACACATTTTTGACATTTCAAAATATCTTAGTTGAAATCCCACATCGAAAAATGAATTAATGAGGCATCTATTTAAAATAAAGAGTGGAAAGTATGAAGATTACCGAAAATAACACATACTAGGGTTCCATGTAGGAAAATATGGATATGGAGGAGAAATCTAACCATCAATTATCTGATGGAGAGTGGTAGAGAACATGGCTATGAAAAGGCCAACAATCCCAAAGCCATAAATTAGTGATGATTTAAGGTACCATCTAGGAAAACATTTTTTTTAAAGTTACAGTACATAAGGAAGAGGAATTCATTTATGATATTGACTAAGAACATTATGAGATATACTTAAATTTTAAGTAGATTTTCATTCTTTAATAAATTTCCACCACTAACTCAATTTTTTTTTAAACGATGAGTATTCAAGAATACTTGGTCACACTGGAAGAGCTAGAATAAACTTCTATAGAATCACATGATCCATGCAGGATAAACCATATATTTACATTGTCTTTGAAGATTAATCAAAACCAAAATGGTTAGTGAATGATCTAATGATCCCCCAAAAGGATATTCATTGAGATAAATATGCACTAATCTTAATTTCATTAATTAAACCAACAATACCCCAAAGTTAAATAGATACCATTCAATAACCAATTGTCCTTAAAATTCTTTAATATAATCCAAACTAATATTGAAACCCAAAACATAGAAGAATTTGATTATGTAGTCTCCCATGTTACATTGTATCTCCAAATGACATCAAATACTCTTAAAGTCACATACTTAAAAGTAATTAACATCATCACATATTCTCTATTATAGGTTAATCATTTCCATAAATAACCCAAATCACTATAAATCAACAATAAAAATGTAGATAAAAATCCACCATTACTCTACAAATGAAACCTCATTGTATTCTATTTTCCTTGGGCATATAGTGTTCCTAACAAAACTAACATCTTCCAAAATAACATGTATCACTTAATCACCAAATCATTTTCCTATACCAAGGGTATTCATTTGATAAGACATAAGAACCCAAATCATCTTATTATTGATCAATAAAATCATTTAACAAAAAAATAGTCATACTAACCAGGGACTTCACGTAGTCCAGTGGTAGGCGATAAATCCCAATCGCACTTTGGTTGTGGGTTCGATTCCCACATCTTTGTCCGACGCGACGGGTTGTCACACGGTCTACGTGTTGTCCTTTTTAAAAAACTATATTCTATAATATTACCAAAATGAGATAAATTTTTCAAAATAATTTAACCACAAATGTTATATCATACTTTGCATTTTCATCCCAAATTATAATCACTTATCATTTTCTCAAACCCCAATGATCATATAAAACCAAATGGTTATTTATACCTATATCCACAAGAGAAGAGACAATTATTCCTCAAATATCATTATCACATGGCAAACTGAGGGGTTACAAATACAAGAGAAAATTATTCCAAAGTAAACCCATCAACAAGGAGTGCTAATAATTTTTAAATTTTTCTCCAACCATTTATTTCCGCATAGCTTCTTCTTTGAGCAAGAAAATATCCTATAAAATAGGACATTCACTCGGGTAATGGCCAGGTCCCCTACATTTACGGCAAATGACTGTAAATGGACTCTTGAGACCATTTTTATCTTCTTCCATAGTACTCTTCATTTTTCTTCGGCAATTCTTCACTTTATGTCCTTCCTTCCCGCACGTAAAACATTTCGTTGTCCCATTGAGACACTTTCCTTGGTGTCTCTTTCCACAATTCCTGCATGATGAAAATTGGGGTTTCTTTTCTCCATGGTCTCCATTGCTGGAGATCTTATCATTTATCACCTTTCTCTTCCTTGTTGAGTCTGGGAGTTGGTTAATATATATGTTGTTGATCATATTTTTGGAAAACTGATTTGGCATAAAGACGATATCTTTTACGCCTATCAACATTCCATTTTGTTGCTCATTTCCACAACCGTTCCCACCTTGTACATCATTCTCAAAGTCACTATGACTTCCTTGGAATCCATCCATTGACTAAAACCAGAAAGCATTGTGTGAGTAATAGTAGTCGTAAAATCATTTAGAGATTAAAATGTCACCATATTCTCAATTTGAAACATATTAGGATTAACCAAGGTCATTTACTCTCATCTTATATATATATTACATAAATCGGTTTGTAAAGAAAATGTAAATTATCCTAAGCATATCCCCCGGGAGTGTCGTAACCAAGAGTGCAGCAAGGCCCGTTGTCGTGCACCAGTTCCCGTTCGAGTCTAGCTCAAAGCGGTGTTTTTGGGTTTTACCCCTAGGTACATCTGTGCCAGAGCCGCCTCTACCTGCTCGTATCCAAACTGGTATGTATTGCTCGGAAAACTCACAAAATCTCTACAATACCAAAATTTTAGGAAGTTCTTTTATACTAATCCTCAAAGTTCATCTTAGGTCTACGTGCTCTAATCAGAGTTTATCTAAATCTAGCTACCAAGGTTTGTACTAAACTTCCTCTGATACAAACTGTAACGCCCCGACCCTAGTTACCCAGAGTCGGTGCATTATTACATAACATTGGCATGATCATGAGAAAGATCAAGTCTCGAAAGACCGATTAGTTTAGTAGCCTTGGAATAACTAGATACATCCATAAATTTTTACATTACATCATAAAAAAAACATCTTGTCTTCATATCCCCTCATACTATCCCTGCAGGTCATTCATAAATTACTTCTTCATAATCCTGGAAAAAAAAATAAAACATTGAAAGGGGTGAGCTCGGATGCTCAGTAAGGATAACGTTATAGCAGAAACTTTCATAAATAAGCATAAACACTTAAGGAAATTTTTAACTAAATCAAAAGCCTTTGAAACTTGAACTTCAGCATAAAATGGCAAAGGTAAAATGAAATAATTCCATTTACTTACTCACATGGATATTCTACTAGTCGAATGATCACATGCAATATCAATAACCACTTTCATAATGATGGAATGCATAATGCCAGACTATCATAACCACATAGCCAAGGCCTCGTGCCAAGACTACAAATAAGATTTTGCCAAGGCCTTGTGCCAAGACACTAGTTTGTCTCATGAGACCTACCGATGCATCGAGGAGCTATAGCGGGCTCCACCCGTCACTTATTAAGTCCAATGCATTCCTCATATGAATAGGTTTAAGCATAAAATAAACATTCGTATTAAAACTAGCATACGAAATGTCAATACTTTAACCACAAACCATGAATGGTATAAAAATAGAACATCCACAGTCAAATATAACTCATTTGATACAATATGGAAGATTGTATTGTATCACATTAACCTCAATCGTGAATAATGAAGGATGTTGACATAGATGAAAATAATCATCAAAACTATTTGAGAGAAATATCCCCCTTTTCTTGAAAACATTTAAAAGTCCCACTATTTGTCAAGAAGCCATTCAAAAATAGATTTTTGAATCAAAGTGTCCCATACCACTTTGAAACCTTTTAAAAGGATTTTTAATTTCTAAACTTTAATGTCCATATAAATAAATCCTTAAAACCATTTTTAAAACATGGACATTAATGAGAAAGATTTAGATGAATAAGTCTTTAAAACATTTAAAAATGGTATTTTAGTTAGAGATTCTAACCAAAAGAGAGACACTTGAATGAAAATAATTGAGGTAATCAAAACTTTGTAATATCATGAGAATAATGGGAATTCATGATATACTATGTCAAAGTACATTATATACACCACATAAAAGTGATTTGGTGTATATCAACAAAGAAGTCTCAATGGAATGTAAGTTGAGATGAAATCTCTCATAAAGGCCATATCCTTAGGTTAAGGATAAATCAACAACATAATTATGTGTGAAAAATATAAATACACTAAATATGATTGGATATTTAGTGTAAAACAATCAAAGTATATTCACACATATTCCTGTAAAAACAACACCAACGAATTGGATGTTTAACTCAACAAATGGTGAAAGAGTTAAAATTACTCTTATCAAATTCATATCAATGACTTGAGAATTTTCAATGGAGTGATTATGTGTATCAAAAGTATATCCACAGGAAGGGGAGTGGGAATTATGACATAATGAAATGAATAGTTATTCCACAAATAATCTTGGGGTAATATAATCAATGAAATATGCGTAAAGCCAAATGAGTGGAAATTGAAATCTCAAATTCCCTTATTGATTAGGTAACTTAAGAAACAAACACCCATGAAAGAAAGATCATAACATGATGATGTAAATACCCATAAAATAAAGTATATTACACAATGAATACAATCATGGGTAGTACACGTACACCACATGCAATGATTAAGTGGTGATCAATGGAATTCTCACGGAATTAAAAGTGAGACAAGAAACCCCTTACCATGTTAATCAACTGAGTCGCATGGCCAAAAGTTAATAACCACCAAATGATTTACAGAATAACATGAATATAAAGTGAATCATGATAATATATATCAAATGGAAGTACACAATACACCACTTTCAATAATTTAGTAGCGAACAATGGAAATCTCACGGAATTGAAAGTGAGATAAGAGAATCCCTTACTTTGTACTTTTTCCTTGGTCGATGGTAGGTTTACCTCCTGTATAATGGTGAAATAATTGTTATTGAATAATACAAGAATCAGTTACTTTAATATGATATCATATATGATCTTTTAACATTGATTTGTTAATAATATCTTAGAATTATCGTCATTTCAGGTGTTAACGGGTTCATTTTACTTTATATTCTTTGTTATGTGAGCCATATTCGTTATTAATGGGATGTATATTATTCATATCCAGAATGGTATCAAGTCCTTAAACATCATTTTTAAATCATCAAATGATAATTATACTTGAATGGATACGATGGAGAATGAATCTCATCGCGTTCGTGGAGACGGTAGTCCGTACGTACGCACGAATGCTACTTCCATTTAATTTTTATTTTAAAAGAATCGAATCCAAATGATACATAGGTATATTACTATTCCAGTAAAATATAATAGTCTATATATGTTACTTAACTTCATTAACACCATCCTTTATACGTTCCATGTGTGGTATGAACGAGTCATATCATTTTAAGGGGGCGGTAGTCCGCACTTCCTCAAATGAAATTATCGTATGTATATACAACATGAAACGAATAATTGTATGAAATAAAATGGAATTACAGAAGCTTATATATAAAATATATATAATTAATATCATATTTAATTACAGTTCCATCCTAATGGCCACCATGAGAGGCGGTAAGATGTATTTGAACAATCATCGTTTCGTGAGGCGTTAGTTTGCCATCCATAGAAACATTATGTTCATCATCCATTAGATGGAGTTGTGTGAATGTGTAGTTTGAATCCTTCTTATAACAACATCCTAGTATATTGTGGATACTGGTGTTGTTACAAAAGAAAGGAAATAAAAAGATTTTGGGGGTTGGAGAAGCAAAATAATTGAAATTAATTTAAGAGAAAATGTTACCTTTAATTTAGGTAACTCACTTTGGTTGGAACCAAAGGACTTCTTGAAATGCTTTCTGCCTAAGGGGAAGATTCAAGGAGAAGGAGAGGGATGTGGGGAGCTTAGTTGGGCAGTGTTTGGATGAGCCAAGTGGCTTGAGAGGTGTGAGGAATGAGTAGAAGTGGTCTCCTTTTATAAGGGAGAGGAGGGGCTCTTTAGGAAAGAGTGAAAGTATTACTTTATAATATAATTATATTCGGTTTATAATGGTCCAAAAATCATTGAGGTCGAAGATAAGATGACTCATATTTTAAATAACATCAACCAATAAGAATTGGACAGGTTTTAGATAATATTTTAATCATTATAATCTTATTTATTTAAATGATTTATTAATGAGGTAAACATTGCATCATTATTGTGTCATTAATAATTTATATTATTTGATGTCTAAAAATTATAAATAAAATATCATTATGTAGGAAATTGTTTTAGATTTATAATGAATATTTATAATCGAAAATCCAACATGTATAACCCCATGTAAAAATTGTTCTTTTAAAAGATGTAAGCTTATGCCATTTTTGTATTCATTTTAACTTAATTAAAATAAAGTGTCATTATCACTTACAAGTGGACCAATGTGGTCCCAAAATTGACCCAAAGATGCCCATGGTCGACCATGTATCAACCAATAGGGTTAAGACACGTTTTAGGGTAATTTAGTATTATTATAATATTATTTGTTAACCCTTATTTACCGGATTTACCCTTAACCATGGTAAATAAAATATTTACCGCAGTAATTATTCAAAATGTCTAAAAATAAAAGTTACCTATTTACACAATTTGAACATCCTGATTCCAAATATGGAATCCATTTTTCTAAATTCAAAACACAGAAGTGGCAGAAATTAATTTAAAATTAATTCCCGCTGTCAAAACAAAAAGCGTGTTTTTAAGAGATAATAACTATCAAAAGATTGACATTTGTTTATGTTTGGTTTAATTGTAAAATTATGTCCAATGACCAAAATTATATTAAATGGTAAAAATATATTCTAAATATACTTTAAAACCACTCAAATTCATAATTTATCACTATTAATTATTTTTATTAAAAAAGTTGTTTTTAATTAAAATTTAGTAATTTTTACTATTCATCAAAATATGAAAGTTATCCGAAAAGTACCAAAATTTCACCTTAGGCTAAATTTGATATTCCGAATCAAAAAATGAAGTCCATTTTGAAATATAAAATATATATAATTTCAAAAAATTAAGTATTACTATTCATAACGGCTAGTTTGATCGGTTGTGGTGTGTGTTAAAACTCGAAGTTGCGTACAACACACGCTACTGTTTTTTTCAAAGGAAAGCGTACCGTGGAAGCTTGGGATGTTTTATTTTAAATTTTTTGATGTCTCCATTTAGTCAAAAAGTTTAAAATATTTTACTATTAAAAGTTGGTAAAACTACAATACTGAAGATGAATTTTTTCTTACATTATGTCTAAGAAACCCATAATATGGATTCTAAAATTATAAGGATTATATAAAGTTTAAAATTTAGTTAATACTATTCATAACCTTTTTTGAACGGATTGTTTGGTAAGTCATGGTGCGCTTGAACTCGGTGTTGCGTGTAGTGCATGTTATTGAATTATTTTGAAGAAATAACACACTATGAAATCTTGGGGTGTTACAGAAACCCACATTCTAAACTCAATGGTGCCACTATATTTATGATCTAGTATTTTTAATATATGTTATTCTAATTTCTAATGAAAACTACATGCACATACTATTTGATATATTTTAAATATTTATTCATGGAACATTAGTCCTCAAAATCTAATTTTTTTGTAGCACCTCGTGGAAAAAATAATCCAAACAATTCTTAAAATTAATACATGGAAAATAATTGTCATTATATTATCCTTTTTTGGGGATTTATGTCATGAATTTCCAAAATAAGGTCTACACGATCAGATGTGGGTGTTGAGAATGAATTTGATCGTGTCGCTCCCATGTGCTCTTCAAGTGATTCTTAGGCTGCCATCGGACATGCACAAAAGGAATTGATCACCCATGAAGAATTCTCTCCTAATAATCTGAAATATCTATAGGGTACTCATTAATATTAGTATCATCCTCGATGTCTTTCTCATCCTAGTCAATGAAATGTCATTGTTCATACATCTACCACCTTAGAGACGACATGTGGAAGATGTTTTGAACTTGATTTAAATATTGAGGTAGAGTTAAGTGACACCCCACCTCACTAACTCAACATAGTATCTATATTGAGAAAATTAATCTTAGTGGTATCTTGTTTCCATGGCCAAATATCGTTAATCCACATCAGTTTGAAAATCACTGGAACACAAGGTCTCCCTCCTCGATGTCCAAAGGCCTATGCCATCTATCAACATAAGACTTATGATAGCTATAGGAAATATTCTTCTTCTCTAGGATGATCATTACCTTTTTGTTAGTTTCTCACACAAGCACTAGTCTCATATGTGTCTTCTCTCAAGGGTCACTCTTGAAATGTTTTGATGTATATGGCCACTCATACAGAGCCTCAAATAGTTCAATATCAAGCGTAGAACAACATTTTTTGTTTTATGAACACTTCCCCTTTTTTAGGTGATCCTCCCAACTATATCCATATTTTAACATGCAGGATCGTACCATGTACTCCAAATATAGAATTTCCAACTCTATCTATAAATTAGTTTGGGGTTGAAATACTCTACTCAAGAAAAATTGAGTACCCAAAACCTTCTAAAACCCCTTCAAAAAATGGCATTTGAGGAGTGCATCACCGTTAAAAATGATAGTCTATAGAAATCCATGAAGTTGTAAAATCTCTTGTATATAGAGGCATCCCAATATCTCTATTAAACCCTGTTATCAGCAAGCTAATAAGTTCACCGAAATAGTAAGTTTCTCTTCGATCACCCAGATCGAATCATGCCCCATGTACATATGTTGCAATCCCATCACAAAGCCCATGAATATCACATCCTACTTCCACTATAGAACCTCTAGGGGTTGAGAAAAACTCATTGAAAACATGGTCCTCGTCCTTCACTTTCTGACATATAAGGAATCAAGTGATGAATTTTAGAACTCCTTTATTCATCCCTAGCCACCAAAACTAACATTAGAGGTCCTGGTACATATTTTAAAAATCTCAGCGCATAGCCAAAGGAGATATATGAAACTCTCTCAGAACCACCTCCTGCAACATCACAAGTACCATTGTACGTCCTCTAAAATGAACAACATGAACACCACCATAATAAAATCTATCATTAGCATATCCAGCGGATGTCTGAGTATATAGGGTCTCACAGTCATCATACCCAACTTTTTCCTCCCTGAATCACTTAAAAATCATAGGGGTGAAAACCATTGACTAGAGTTATGTTTCTCCATCTCTATCCACAAAGGAAAACTGTAATAAGGCCAACTGATCTGAATCCTCATTCATGACCTATTGACAAGATCCCTTATTGATAGAATCTTCTATGATGTTTCCCTTCCTATGAGTATAGAAAATTTTGAAATCATGGTACTAGAGAAACTATATCCATCACATATGTCTCGGGTTAAGATACATGTGAGATAAGATTTACTTGAGACTCCATTGATTTGAATAGATGATAAATCACCCACCAACCAGGTAGTTTCCACAAATCATTAAAACAAAGTATAACCCTGATAAATCAAGATCATTGGTCACATATTTATTCTCATGTGGTCTCAATTGATGTGAACCATAAGAAATCACTACCTGCCTCTTCATCAGAACAAAACCATGACTAGTTCTTGAACCATCACATAACATTACGTACTTTTCAAACTCCTCTAGAAATATCAAGAGGGGCCTGCTCATCAATAATTACCTCAACTGCTAAAAATTATATTGGAACCTCTCTATCCTTAAAAGGCTTCCCCTTTTGGTTCAAGGATGTCATGAATGATGATATACATGAGAAATCAGGTATGAATATCTGGAAATAGCTTACCAAAACAATGATTCTCTACATATCTATCACGCTCATGTGTGGCTCCAAATATTTAACTTCATAAAACATGTGTAGGTCCACAGCTACTCTATTTTCTTTGATAAAATTTCATAGAAAGTGGAACACGTGATTTAAAAACTAGAACATTGAGAACTTCTCATAAAGGTGGTTCTCTCATTGTATATCTAGAACCATCCTTAAGGGTATCATGTCTTCATCCTTAGACACATATCACACAAGGAAACCATTTATGAAGACTTCTTGATCCTTTCCAAGAAAGGTTCAGAGACCATGTTCAAAAACCCCCTGAAAACTATTGGGGAATTGATCAGACCAATGGGATTCACCATGTACTCATAGTGATTGTGGAGACATATGAATGCCATATTTGGTATATCCTCTTACCGTACTTGGAACATGTGATATCCGGACCTGAGGTCAATCTTATAGAAACATAAATCCTATCTTAGTTGATTAAAGAGGTCATCTATCCTCAATAATGGAAGATTTTTTCTTCTCAGTAACCTCATTTAAGAACCGCTAGTCCATAAAAAATCTCAGACTCTCTTCTTCCTTATTGGAAAACAAAACTGTGACTACTTAGGGTGAGACATTGTGTTTAACCAATCCCTTTCACTACAAGTCCTCAAAATTCACCCTCATCATACAAATAACTATTGGAACCATCCAATATGATAGAATAGATATCTTTATCTTCCATGGGTGTAGATAATTTTAGAAGTCTATCTCTTAGTGTGGATGTAACACTTGAACATCATCCAGGAATTCATCTTTTTACTATTCCACCACTATAAGAAACTAAGAACACATAACATCCAATACTCCAAGGGTCATGCTAGCCAACTAATGAGAAATCATCTACACCGTCCTATACATGAGTTCATCCTACATAGCATGGTTTTCATTTTCACTATCAAAGGAGAACCATGTTCTATTATTTCTGAATACATCATCCTATAACTAATAAAATCCATTTAGGCATGAACTATTGATAAAAATTTCATACCTTGGATGATTTCATAAGGCCCCATATTTGCTACAATGTGGTCTCAATAGAAACTACAACCTTCAAGAGTCATGTCACAATATCCACACATGTGTGTGATCATTAAGTCATATCCAGTAGGAGTCTCCAGGTGAAAGGGTTGAGCAAAAATTTCAATTGGCACCACTAAGTATCATAAAAGATAGGTGGAAAGATATGAATTAACACAACCTGTGTCTATCGGTACTATAACTATGGTATAAGAGACTTATATTATAATGTGAATCATTAAAAGATCCTCTATATCATAATAGTTGATCGCTTACATCTATCCTTACCTCTTTCCTCCATCTCCCTCATCCTATTGTGGACCATCTGGGGTGGTGTTGTTGAAAAGTCAAAGAGTTTACCAGTACAAGATTTTATCCAAAAACCTCTACAACATATTCTTCCCTACAGAATCGTATGTTCATTCTAATGTATCTGTGTTGGAGGCCCATCCATGGACTCTCTATCTACATTATGGTGGGTCTAAAAATCTTGAGAAATAAGCCCCATCATTCACTTGAGTAGAATAACCTATATTTTAGATGATTATACCTATCCTAAAATATATTAACTAAAAATAATCTATTATGATACCTCCTCCAAAAGAGTCTGACATGGGTTGGTCCTAGAGACTAACATTGGCTCCCTGCTGCTGAGGTATCTACTCTAGTATTCCCACTATGCGAATCCATTGTTCATGTCTTCTGGGTTAAGACTTTCTCAATCACCAATGATCTCTCCATAACCCTATCATATGTATAAATGAATATAGGGATGACACTAGATCATTTGTCTCAATAAATACCTCACTTGAAGATCCAAGAACTGAAGAACAAGTTTATATCCATATCCATCATGCATGGGGACAGGTTGACAAACCTCGCTGAATACTTAGATACTATCATGATACACTTTTGAAGCTACATATTCTCTTAGATATGTAAAACATTTATTTTAGATGGTGAGAACTAATCTCAAAAAATTAACTCAAACTATAACCATGATAGAAACTCATCATAATAATATTGGGTCACTAATATTTACCATCTTCTTGTTGAGTCATAGAGAAGTCTCACCCCCATGACCAAAATCTGATATGTTAGAATCCTAACTAGACGTAAAACCCATGTAACTATCTCAAGTTGGTCCTCAAATACCTATGGGTTAAGATCTCCTAGGATATTGAGGGTCTCTATAGGTAAAAGTAATGAAGTTAGCTTATCATTTTTACCTCATTGGAATGTACTATGGGTGACATGTGCTTCAAAATATGTGGTGGTATAACTAGTTCACCACCTAGAGGTAGCAGATTTTTAACAAGTCTATGTATCAATACTTCATCATTGAGGGGATCATCCTCATCATCTAGATGTTGAATTATTACAGACATATTTCAAAGAGGAATCCTAAACTTAAACAGGATATACCATGGTCAATGAGTATATTTGGAGAGATGACTCAAGAAGGACATGGAAACCATAACACATTCTTATATGATACATGTAACATTTGTGTCCTTGCAACCAATTTTATTATTTATCAAGTTGAAAAGAATGTGATCTGTGCCCTAGTGTAAGTATATGTTGGTCATCAAACCAGCATCTGAGTCCCTAGCCAAAAATTCAAACTCAAAAAATTCAACCCTATCTCCCCAAATAAATCATACATACTCTGATCCTTAGGTAGAACCGACTACTATAAAACCAATCCGTCAGGACCTATCCTAATGGGACCCATGATGAGAATACTCAATCCTATCTCTAATAGGATAGGGGCTAGAGACTAGCACTGAGTAGGAATGCTACTAACATTGCTGATGTTACCCAAAGTACTAGTACACACACACATTCCAAGCCCATAAAATGTGGAAATGTTAACAAAACTGAAAATCAATGCATGGATACATATAAATCCCACAAATAGTTTGTGATAGTAATTAAAGGAAAGTAATCATTTCCAACTTTAATCACACGAAATAGATTCTGAAAACGTCCAAAGAACACAACCTAATTGTAAGTCACCACTATAGTGCTAGCCTTGGATTCATAATTGATGCTTCTATAAATCATTCATCTAGGAGAACACACTCATGAAACTAAAATCACTAATTTTGTTGATTTAAGAGGTAATTATCTTCAGGATTCAGCATTATATGTAAATTAATATTGTCTAAATAGATATGATACACATATGAGAATCACCCCAAGGTCCATAGAGTATACCAATAACCTAATCTGGATTAACTTTCTATTTAGAGGAATGACTCCCATGTAGTTTTGGTCAAAAAAATTCCAGGATCTCTAATTAGGGAATGAATATGAATAGATGATTTGACTTTTAGCCTCATTGAAGAATTCCAAAAACTCTATCCAATATTTCCGACCCAAGGGATCATTGTCTTCTGTGTAAGAGGTGATTCCATACTAACCCTCAAGGAATGGATAGGGGGAATGCACCCTAAAAACATATACAAGATATATATGAAAGGGGTTCGAAACCAACTATATGGAAGTACATGTTGTTTAGTAAGGTCACACACTGTGTCCCTCGACCCTGGGTCCAACCTAGTTAAATGGTCATTGTCCCATTTCCTTGTTCATGTAACAATACATGGCATTTCAATTCCTAATATACTCTACCCATAAACCATTTCAAAGGTATTCTCATATACACTAGGCCATGACTTGTCCATGTGGGTGTACACAACATGTTAGTGCCTTTGTAATCCTTCTTATGTTTGTGTTCTTTCTAAGGTACACATTGATCCATCGGGGAGAGGTCGCATGCTATGTGACAGGGTCATGTTCCATGTGATACATAAATTCCTCGTAAACTATAGCAGATTATTTAAGGGACCACATAGAGTGTGGCCCCGAGTTACACATCAGGTATTGAGGACATTTCAAGATTCGTAAATCTAGTTTATGTGTATCTTCTCCAGTGTGCTGTCCATAATTTTGGTAGCTCAATGTATAGAAAAACAAGGAACCAGGTCATCCAATAATGTAAATATATGAAAAACATCATCCAAATCTTTGATTCATTTGGAAAATTCTTTGGAATGGTGTACTTTGTTTCATGCCAAAGAACATGAAAATTAGGTAGTTATCTCATCCAATCCATTTCCATTTCTATTATCGTGTCTTTTTTATCCAAGATCTACAATATCAGAGCATTGTGTTATGAAATGCGTGTGAAATGATCGATTTATGAGGATGTGTCAAACCCCAGGCCTATGAAGAACGAATGTGATGAACGAAGAATTGGTGTGAGAAAATAACAAGAATATTCAAGATGAATAGACCCCAGTCATTGTTTGTGTCATCCTAGATTTTTTTAATTTAAAATAACAAATTAAGAGCCAATAATCATGAAAAATGTTTCCCAATAAGTACCATCCAACAATCCCATTCCACAATATAATCGAACCATTGATCAATCTATTGGTTGATTGATCCATGATCCTTGTAGAATTAATAACGGAGAAATAATACAAATTAAACAAGCATACTAGCCCAATTTGGATTGATTTCAAACAAAGATTTATGTTTATTCATTTTGGTTAGTGAGGTCTTTATATTCTATTACACATCAATCACAGTTACATTCTCCCAGAAAATTTTTTCTGAGAGAGATCCTCCAATACTCTCTCCAATGGGTTCTCCAATGACTTCAGGGTTATGAACCTAACCCTGTAAATCCATTATAATATTATAATTAAATATCCTCTAGACTATGAATCAAAAAAATAAAAAATAAAATTTATTATTTTATTCATTGGATGCCCACAATGACTTTTCCACAAATGGCTAGTACTGATAAAGGTAATGACATTCCTAGGGTAAAACCTGCATTCTAAACCCAATAATTCCGTTGGATTTCTGATATGATCCTTCATTTATATTTTTTTCATCTTTTTATGGAAAATTTTCAAATCATTTATTTAATATATATAATATATTTCAATCATTTATTTTTATCACATTGGGCCTTGTAATCACACTATGTCCTGTTACCTACTCTAAAAAGTAATACATTCAAAATCTAAAAAATAATACTAAGAAAATTTGATTAATTTAATAAACCCAAATAAAAAATAACATAATTTTATTAGTATAACAACCATTGCACAATACATGGAATCTCATCAGACAAAAAAATACCTAATGCGTTGAAGTTTTTTTTAATCCCACCCATCATAATCATATCATCTACATGCATAAGTGAGCCACATAGATCATATAGATAAGAACATATTTCATCACATATAATATCAAGATAATGAATTTTATATTAAATACATTAAGTCCCCCGATTAAAGACATATATGTTCATAATAGTGAACATCCTTGATAATAGGAATGCATATTCACAACACAATTGTTTGACCTGGAAAATGGTAGTGAAACTTTGGCATCACAATGGGTGATCATAAATGATCATGAGAGGGCTTATTGAGAGTGAAAGGGGTCTACCATAATATATAAATCATAATTAATGTACGGGGGATATTTAAGTAAATATAAAAATAATTAATTAGAGATAAAAATCATAAGATAATTGAGATGATTGAATAAAACTGAGAAGGAGGGGAACCCTTTCCTTGAGAGGGTGACTCCAAAATATTCGGAAGATAATATTGAGAGCTTAGGAGAGTATGGGAGGACTCTATATAAAGTAAATAAGAGTCGTGATATGATTCATGGTTTTTGAGTGAAGAAGAATGTGAGATTTGTAGTATTCATTTATGAAAATAGAGGAGAGTTATTAATTATTTCCCAAACATAGGTTTTGGACTATATATAATAAATTAATCAAAAACAAAAATAGTATAATGGTTTTTCCGATTATATATACCTGGTATGATAATTATTAATTATATTATAAGTATAATGGCTGAACGTATGAAAATATTACCCCTAGTGATTTGCAAGTGAGTAATCTTCTTAGAGAGATGACTTTGAAACCATAAAATATAATGTAGGATTCAAAAGATTCCTAAAGGATTTATAAAATTAAATAAGTAACCTAAAAATAATATTATCTTAAATGGGAAACATATATTTGGTCGTTCATCTCCATAATATAATTTATTACATTTCTTTTGGGTCATTATGATGTCATAATTCCCACCATATATTTTTATTGTATTTAATTGTTTCTCGAAAAATTGACTATATTAGAGAAATAAGAAAAAATAACCATTTATAATTACAATGTTTTGATTAGAAGAATAATATTTATTTATATAAATAATTTCAAAATATATTAATTTTCAATTTTAAAATAATAATAGATATTTGTTGAGAAATATTTGGTTTTATTGACAAGAATAGTTTCCAAGCCATTATAAAAATTATATTTTAATTCATAAAATTATATTATAAAATATAATTAATAAATATTATTTAATACTAATATTTTATTAAAATATAATTTATTTAAAAAATTCATTAATTTTTGAAAAGGAATATTTTTATTGAAGCTACATATTACCCAAAATATAATTTTTGTTTTATCGAATGAAAATAAAAATCATTTATAAATTAATAATAATAATAGAAAATATTACCACTATTCTATTGAAAATGAAATATAAAAATAAATATTGTTAGGGTATTGATAAATATACTTTTATTTCACCAAAACCCCCCAAAAATTAAGGTGTGTGATGGTGATATATCATTGGTGGTTCGATGTATATGGTTTGGGTCGTGATATCAATTAGATTGAACATATCCTATAAAGGGATTCACTCAGGCATTAGTTATTGGATCTCAGAATGGGATTGGTCATGGGAATATTCTTGTGGTGCAATATCCACATGAAGATATAATAAATAGGATTTATAGGGTATGATCACACTGTTCAAGACCATCACCTCTATTTTCTATCACAATTGGTTTTGTCAAAATAAAATAATTATACTAACCATATAATCAATGTTCAAGGGAAATAATATTAATAGTTATGATTCTTATAGTTATTTTAAATATGATAGGATATAATAAAACTATTGAAGTTTATAATATATAAAAGGAAATTTAATTACTTCACCAAGGTAATTTTATTTAAAAAATTTCAGGTCCTTACATAGCATGAGTCAGCTTACCCAATATTATAATAATTTGATTACATCCAACATAATCTCCTTCTCTGACATCATTATAATGCCTAGGGGTTGTCTTAAAAAGGGGTACATGTGTTGATAAAATCCGTATTCCTTCCATTAAGATCCATTTCTAAACAATTTAATGCACAATATTATATCATAACATTATGAGACATAATTTATAATTCCAAAACTAGTGAAACAATTAAAATTAATTGATAATTTTATTCATAGATAATCTCAAAATAATAAACATAATTTATTTGGGTATGTATTTATTTTAAACTTTTACATAATGTTTTATAAAAAAATATGATATATACAAAGAATATCTCCTAGGAGTGTCAATCCATGTTGGAATTAAGACCTATTTTCATGCACAGAGTGGTGAATGGGGTAATCCCCTTGCTCCCTTTTCATGTTTTTTACACCTATGTATATCTATTCTAAAAAACAGATACTTTTAGTATCCAAGTTATGATTTATTTTCAATAAAAAGCATTTTAATTTCTTCCTTTACAAAAAATTAGGGTGTTATTCTATACATATCCACTAATTCTATCATAGGGGTATATTCGCTAATTTATATTTTCCTAAATATAGTTCCCAGGGTTTCTACTAAACTTACTCTAATACAAACTATAGTGAACCTAACCCGAGTAGTCTAGAGCTAGTGTATCCTTTATTAAATTTTTATAAGATACATAGAATCACATTATTAAATAGAAAATAATTTTTAGTCCTGATAAATGTGATTCATAATTTAAATTTTTATTAAAATTTAAAACATAAAATATAAAAAGTATTTTCTTTGAGAATCCCATTTTTCCTTATAGAAAGTCCCAGTATATAAATTAAAAATCTCTTTTTCGTATCCTAGGTAAAATAAAACATAAGAAATGTTTGAGATCATATGATAAGTAATGGTAATTGTACAGTAGTAGCTATGAATAAATATGTCATAATCAATATGTGAGGTAAATAACTTAAACAAATTTTGTATAATCAAAAACATAAACATAATATAGAATGAATAAATGATGAATAGATAATTCCATATAAATAGTCACATAATCATGAAAACATATCGATTGATATTCTCATTAATTTAATAATCACATGGAATAATAATAACTAAATTCATAATGATAAAATTCATAATTTTAGACATCTAAAACATATCGTATATGCCTTATTACAAGAAATCTAAATAAATGTACAAGAATTTGGCCAAAACCAAATATGATTTGTCTCATGATACCAACTTATGCATCAAGGTGATATATAAATCCATGTAAAACACTAAATATGTCCAATACATTACTAATAATAATAAGGAGAAATATAATCAACATAAATATTCTTATTGACAAAAATAACATATGGATTGGTAATACTGACCCCAATCAATAAACATAATCGTAAACTATTGAGTTTAAATTAGTGAATGGTAATAAAAATATATGTCCCTAGTAAATATAATCATAAACAATTTCTTAAAATAATAAATATGGTATCAATACAACATATCATCAGTGGATCATATGTAAAATAGAGATTATTTCATTGAAGAATAGAAATACCATAAAGGTATCTTGAAAAACATTTGTGAGAAAAATAACCTTTTCATTTTGAATATCAAATTATTAAACCAAAAAGTTAAGCAAAATATTTTAAAAATTATTTTCAATGAACATAACATTTATATTTTTTTAAAATAATAATTTTAATATTTATTGTTCACAATGGAGGAATTTTTTTTTCATGCTATACATGTTGAAAAAATATTCCATTAAATTTTTTAATTAAATTGAAAGTGGAATAGTTTTTATAATTAGAATAGTATTCCTTTAAAAAATGAAAAGTAAAAAATGGGTATAATTTTCTATAAATAATTTTAAGAAAAGTAAAAAAAATTAAAACCTTTTTTGAAAACATGGGTTTTAAGGAAAATGGATTTCTCAGCGAAGAAATAAATAAATATATTTTCTCTTTCAAAATATTTCAATCAATTAGGTAAAAAATAGTATTAATATAGTGATATTAGTGGAAAAAATTATGAAATAAAAATAAGATATGAAAATATATTTATCTACAAGGGGAAATCAAAAATAAATACCCCAAGGGAGACGTAAACATAAAAAATCCAGAACATTGGTGAGATTGTGAAATAAACCCTTAATACTTTGGTAACATATGAATCATAAACCGCGTAAAATATAATAAATCAAATTAAACATTAAATACCATGAATATAAATAGATAAATTATAGACCATAAAAAATGGGTGGTATATACACCAACAAATGGAATGAATTATGAATATGGATTATGTCTAACAGATGTAAAGGTGAGATGGGAAAACCTTACCTCAAGACTGATATCCATTTTATGTTTTTGTAACAAATTCATAAAGATTTTAATAGTGTTATTGTTTTATAAAATGAACAATATATTATTTATAATATATTATATAACCCTATTATAAAATTTCACCACCCGTTTGTTAATAGTATTTCAATATTTTCATTATTTTAGATACTAATTGAATTTTTTTACCTAGAATTTTGTGAATTGGAGATTTTAGTTCTTATGCATATGATATAATTAAATCATATAAAGATTTAAAATTATGTTATAAATATCATATTTACATACTAGATACATTGTTATAACCACTCTTAAAAGTTTGGAATGGAGAAGAAATCACACCTCTTTAAAGAGAAGACATATCATATATAAACAAGAGTAACAATATCAATCCCTCACTTAGATAAAGGGAAAGAAAGTGGGTGTTATTTTAAATTTATATAATCAATATAATCTTATTTATATAGCATATATTCACAAATTTTATCCTAATTACATTTAAGATACAATATTAGTGAGGAACGATTCACATCACTTCATGAGGCAGTAGTCCACCGTACACAAGATTTATGTCATCCTATTTGAAATAGAACGTGACCTAAAAAGCTATGTGATATTAAAAATATTTATTAATAATAATTTCCAAAAAAAATTATATAAATGTTGAAAATACATAATAAAATATGTCCTTGAAAGGTGTTGGTGTTAAATAAACTACATTGGTTCATGAGGTGGTACTCCGTTATACATATGATCAACTATCTTTTTCACATTTTATGGAAGTGGAGATGTATAAAAATAATTAAATCAAAAAATAAAATATAATTAGGTGGTATATACATGAGCTATTTCGTTGTAATTTTTTATTCATAATTGAAGGTGGAAAATGAATAATGAAAATGAAAGATCTTAATTATGATAATTACCCTCTCTAAAATACTCCTCCTATAGATTTCAACTTAAAGACCCTAGGTATGGTCTTTTGGGAGGACAAGAAGATCTATATTAGGTATAAGTATCTTATGTATATTTTTTAGTGTTTGGTTGAGCCAAATATTTTTAGTGTTGTGAAGATATGAGTGGGAGTGCCCTTTACTACGTGGTGAAAGGGAACCATCCTGAAAATTAACCTTATATTGAATTTGGGATAGGATAAAGTGGAAATGTCGACATACAATAATATTTTGTAATTTTGGAAACCCATTTTAACCATTATGTTATTAGTTTAACATTACGATAAACCCATTCTTACCTTAACTGCGTTAATTAATTTTTACTTTGTTCACATATAATTATGCTATTAAATTATGTTGAAATAATTATATAATTTAAATTAAGATGATTCCAAATATAGAATCTATTTTTTCTAAACTCAATTCATATACATGACATAATTCAATTTAACATTAAACCCATATATTTGGTGAAAAGGATGGTTTCGAAAGAGAAATTTCTCATAGGTGTAGAAGGTTTGAACATCAAAATACAATATGGAATTTATTCAATTGAAAAAAACTATTTAAATCATAATATAATTGAACTAATTTTACATTAAACAAATTTAAAATATAATTTATCATCTTAAATAATTTAAAATATAAGGAATAATATTTGTAAAAAAAACTATTTTTCACTTCATTTTAAAAAATCATGCATTTTGGAAATACCACAAAAAATTACACTAAGATAATTTGGATATGATTATATAAAAAATTAATTTTAATTTCTCAAATAAAATTTCAAAAATTATTAAATATTAATTTTAATGTATTTCTCCAATGCAATACTAAACCGTCTTTTTGAAAAATATGTTTTTTCCGAAGACAATTATTTTACATTAACATAATTATTATTTATTTTATAATAAATAGATAATAATTTAATTTATTTGAAAATAAAATTATCTTAATGTATCAAGAAGTTGTATTCTCATCTAGTGTTGGTGTTTTTTTTCATACACACTATCTAAAATTATGTTCCTATTTTAAAATTCTCGAGTTGTTAGAAAACATATTCATCATCAATGTGTTATATATATATATATATCATTGAAATTAAATATATAACATTTAAAGTATAATTTTAGTTAAATTAATAATTTACACACAAACAGATATATATATATATATTTACTTTCCAATAATTAATATTAATTGATTAGACAAAAAATAATATCATTTAATATTTGAAAGTATAGATTTATAAGAAACGTTTTTTATATTTGATGCATATTTTGTATAATAAATAAATATATCCTCATAAAATGGTGGTTTTAATATAATATAATGTATATGTGTTTAACTAATATATTCCCTATCTTTTATTTATTAGTTATTTATATGAAATGATAATAAGAATACTTAATTATTGAAAACATTATTCTTTATAAAAGAAATTTTTTATTTTATATATTATGTTTTAATTACAAATTTAAATATTTTATATTCAAGAATATAATTCTATTAAATGTTTAGAAGTATTGGAATTATAAAATTAAAACTAGATAATACGTTCTAGATTTTATTTTTAGTAAAAACATAATTTCCTGGAAAATAATAAAATAACTAAAAAGTGGTACGAACTAGAAAATTAAAATCGATCAACATTTTAGTAATTAATTTATCTTTTAAAATTTATATAACTTTGTTAGGTTTGGGATTCAATACTAAAATTCAACCAAAAAATTTCCTTCAGAACTATCATTACTCTCATGTGGTTCTATCACGACACTTACCATAAATCAAATTTCCAAGGGAATGTCTCTCATTTTCCCATATAAATTGAGATATCCTCATCCCATATAAAAACATGTATATCAATTGGTTATGAATTGAATACCTACCAAAATTTTCTGTGATACCCCATAGACACACTCCCAGATCCCATCCCTTAAAAACATACTTTACATAATCACTTTGATACGAGCTACTGATCCATATATATAACAGTTCTGAATCAAAAAACAAAAATGAGTATTAGATATCTTACATTTAGAGGATATTTTTAGATATATATGTTTCTTGAATTAAAAAATATGAAATACTAACAAATCTCATATCCTTTTCAACTAATGGAAATTTTTCCCATTATATATAAGAAACTACTTAATTCATGATTAGTCTTTAACATCTCCCATAATTAATTTCACACATGATATCATTCTAAACATGTCACATATACTATGTTCTATATCCTAGGGAGTGAAACTTAAGAAAATGGCTAGCTCAAATTATCAATAAGGGAGACATATAAATAAATAAATTTCGGTATAAACATGAAATATATATTATGTCATGAATAGGTAAAAAACAAGAATCCATAATCAATAAAAAATGGGATAATTTTATATTCATGATAATAAATTAAAACCTGGATATCAATAATACTGATCTCATTATTATGGAATTTATAATATTGGTATAAAAGAAATTCAATTTTCTTATTCCAAGACACTATCCTATTATGGGAAGAGTCATAAACCAAAACCCGCCCTATTTTGTCTCAGGAGACATATATATGTATTAAGGGGATTTATACTTTCATACCCAACTTTTTACCTGATTAAGGCCAGTTCATTAAACAAAAATTTCCATTGATTTTTTTATACTATTCAACTAAGAACTTGACTGACTGAAAATTATATTTTTAATTTTCAAATATATACTTTTTAGGGGTTAGTGGTAAAAAGAACATTGTGAGTCGGAGCCAAACATATATCTGAAATTACAAAATTCAAAAATAAAAAATGATTTTGAAATCATGTCACTAATCCAACACCACAACTAGTCTACACCAACATCGTCACCATTTTTACACCATCTTCATCATCCCATCCAATCACCACACAAGATCACCATCGTCATACCATCCCATCACCACAAAAGATCACTATTGTTGTCACCCTATTATCACCAGACAAGTCTGCCCAACTGAATTAGATGTCACCTCCGTAAAACCAAATAACCATCACAGAGTATCCAAACTAATAAAATGCCACCAACATCTGTTTGTTACCATTGCAGACCATCGATGGTCTCCACCACAACCCACAACAATCATCACTGAAACCAAGAACAAATTGAGATCTCACAGAACCAATTTTTTTACAAGGAACCTAATACTGAATTAAACATTTATATCTATATAATGAAATATATGGAATGAAAAAATGATGAACATACTTTAAAAATCAACAATATTTAATAAAACACTACTTTTCACCTTGTCAATATAAGTGATAATATGGTCATAACCCATCAATAGAAAGAAGTTGTAGGGTAAAATAATACATATTCACCTTTACACTAATAAACTATGTTGGAATAACTATATATTGAATTATAGAAATTTTACCCATTTCAACAGATTAATATTATTTTTATTTTAATATCATCCAATATTAATTATTCAAAAAATTTATGCTCACACCATATAGAGAAATAGGTATACATCTAGGTTAACACTATACTAACATGATTAAAATTAATTCTATAAAATAAGGTTCTAGTTTCAACGTATCATAACCCCATTATAATAAGGGAAACATATAGGAATTTTAACACAGATAAAAAACATCCTTAAAAAAATCTACGACTAGTATCATAAATGAGGGGATCAAGAATCGAATTGTTTGAAATTTTTCATTTTGATACAAAAAATAATAATATATAAATATTAATGGTCAAATAATTGAAAATAAAACACATTTTGTTAAATTATTTTCAAAATAAAAAGGGAAGTTGAAATAAAAATAAAAATGATCCTTTTGAAAACATTTTTAATATTAAAAATATATAAAAATTAGTATGTATCTTTAGAAGGTAACGTTTGAATAGGTTACATAAAATCTTTTAAAATAAATTAATTTCTAAAGTAATATTCAATAATGGATAATTTTAATAACATAGAGTTTATCTTTTATTAATGAGGATAGGATGAAACAATTATAAATTTTAAAGGAGAAACATATTTATTATTTTGAAAATATGTCTTTTAAAAAATTACACTGTAAGAAGTGGAAAAACATTAATTTTTACTAATAATTAATTTTAAAAAATCAAGATTATAAAATATCATATAATAAAATAATAAGTTTTTATAGCCCATGAATGGATGAAATTAGGTCACGATGAAATACTTTTACTCACGTAAAAGAGACTTATGTTATCAATGTTTTTTATAAGCAATGTATGCCATGATGCATAGAAAACGTTAAAAAAAGTTATGTGGGAAAACATAAAAAATTATTCAATTAAACATAATAAAATACAAGGGGGAAAATATTACAAAATTATATGATACTATTTCATGTAAATTATCATATCTCATTGAATGAAAATTTATTTTTCCAAAACTCTTATGAATGAGTTAACACTTCAGTCAAAAGGAATTAAAATAAAAGAAGCTAATTTTTATTACATTATCCCATTAATTAAAATTAAGAAATTTATATATAATTCATCGGATAATAGACCAATATAACACCATACAAATTAATGAAGGTGTATATCATGTAACATGTCTCAATTGGTCATAACTGAGACCAAGAAATATCTTGTAGCTTGATTAACACTTTAATCCAAAACCATTGAATGAGTTTTCTTATAATTTAACTTTAAATACCATTATTAAAATATAATTTTGGATATGGTATCTCAATTAGATATTATATAACTCAAATAATTTAAATTATGTTTATAATAACAATCATTTTTCAAAGAGTGTAATTTGAGATGAAGACACTTTCCACCGTCCTGATTCATTATGAACTTCCACTAAACATTATAAATAATTAAATTCAATTAATTAAATATATAATCCATAAAGTTATTAAGAAATATATCAATTTATACTACTTATTTATAGTAATTATATATATATATTTAATCATGTTTTTACATATATCCATCACTGGGGATATGTAATCATTATCACATTGAACTAGTTTCTTAACATTCATGTGGGTGTCAATTTTTTTCTAATTACATTACTAATATAAAATTTAATATACTATAATAGATGTTACAATACCATTTATAAGACTTTTATTTCATTCCAAGGTAGTTTTGGTTTGCATATATGAGGTTCAAATCGATAATGATCATGTTTTATTGATTTTTAATGAATTAATAGAGATTTATTGATTAATGAGATAAATTTTGATATAAAATTATCATAACCCAAGAACAAAATTATATACCTATATTATATAATACCTATATAAAAAATATCATATTCATCCATGTTGTAAATTCTTAGTATCATTCAGGTAGGTGGTAGAGCTGACCCAATCCAGAACATACCATGAATAATGGATGATTATATGGTTGTTTAGTGTTAATTTTATAATGATCATATTTAGAGTTTATTAGTGTGATGTATTGAAATTTAATGGGTTTATAAGAAGAAATAAAGGATATTAATTTATTTTGTAGTATGAATAATAAATGTTTTCTCTTAGTATATTTATTTAAGATGGTTAAGGTTACAATGATCGCTTATTTAAAAAATTTATAATTGAGTTAGTAGTTTATATTTAATGAATATAATTCAGGTCATATGCAACATATTTATTCACTAAAAACATTTAAACAACTATCTTTGAAAGGTGGTGATGAATAACAAAACGTCTCCTTCATGGAGGAGGTAGTCTGCACTTTCACATGAGAAACATTTTAATTTTATCAATTGAATTGGAGGTAAAAATATAGTTTCTATAACATAAATATAATATCATTTCAAGATATTATTTTTAATTATTTCATTATATACACATTATTAGAATGTTTTTTCATGAGGGTGTAGGGAAGGATAATGATTAATTGTAAAGGGTTATGTCATAATTAGGTTTTTAATTTGGATCTTCTCCTGAATTATCCTTTGAAAATAAAATATTGAAGAGCTTTTTTGAGTCTAGAGATTTTAATCAAGTATAATGGGTCTAGTAGAACAATTTTATTTATAAATTTATAGGAATTTAGAACTATAGTAGTGGATTTATTTGGGAGGAAGTGAGGTCCTTTTATTGGTGAAAATGATGCATAAATCTTTGGAGAGGAATGATTGGTAAGGGATAATAACGAAATTTCCTGGGAGTTATGTAAGTTTGGTTGAGAAATTTTATTTCTTATATTTGGGTAGGAATTTCATTACTAACAAGGAATTATAGAATTATTATATGATCTTTTAATTATTAAATGTTGGATATACCACAATTACCCACTTTACCCTTAATTATGATTAAAAATTAAACATGGTAATCATTT
Source organism: Viscum album (assembly GCA_963277665.1). Classification (NCBI taxonomy): domain Eukaryota; kingdom Viridiplantae; phylum Streptophyta; class Magnoliopsida; order Santalales; family Viscaceae; genus Viscum; species Viscum album. The sequence continues at coordinate 618,115,287 of OY728148.1, read as the reverse complement.
AATTAATAAAAACATATGATTATCTGTCATAAAAATTTCGAACGCATGAATAAGAATTCAGGATCCATTTAACCTAATTCAATTTCTTAATGTGATAAAATTAAATTTTAGGTTAAAACCTGATAAAAATGTTTATTCTTATTTCCTATTAATTATTAATTGAGTGTGTGTTTATGTAATTATATGTGTGTGTGGATAAATTATATTACTATCATATTTCATATTATATTCATATAAATAATATTTATATAAAAATAATTATTTAAAAAAAAACATTTTACTTTTAATATGGAAAATGTTTTATTCTAGGTAATATATTTTAAATGAATATAAATAATATTTCTTGTGTTAAATAATTTGTACCTACCAATTCAGAATATAAATTCCATTTTTCAAATAAAAGTAATTTGTGTTTATAAATAATTTTCAAATTTGTGTGCATAAAATCTTTTTTTATCAAAAAAATTCCTCTCAAAAAAATATTACTATAACGACTCCTAAAATGATGATCATTTTGTAATATTCATATTATAATTTTATAATTTTTTCTTTTAAAGAAAAGAATATATATAATGAAAAACACTTTCTATTAAAAAATATATTTTTATAATATTAAAAATTACCATTAATATTTCATATTATTTTATAATTAAATTATAATTTACAAATTATTCAAATCAAATATATTTATAATCATTAATCGCATAAAAAAATAAATAAATGACCATCACATAAAAATGATATTTTTTGAATGATATTTTTCGAGATAATAAATGACCTATTTAGACAATATAAGAAAACAAATGTCCATTCATTCATATAAAATATAACACTTATTTTATTAATATGGATATTTTATAAACTGGTAGCTATTATTCATTCTCTCTATTTTAATTTCGATGTTTTAATGGTCATACTGAAATATTTATATTTTATTATGTTTGGTGTTGCATGTGAAAGAAGCCACCAATCAAATTAACTTATATAAATATATTCATATATTAAAATTTTGGGGTGTTAAATTATCCCTCCAAAATTTATATCTCATATTGTGTAATATCTAGTTCGAAAATGAGATATAAATCCTTCAGTCATAAGAACCAATTTCAAGAATTAGTGAATTCATATAAGTAATTTTCTTGTTCTTTTCTTTCTTTTTCAATTAAACTCTCATATCCCATATTTCTAAATCATACTCACCACTATGATGCGGTATTATTAACAAAAAAATCATTATCTATAACTTATATTGTTGTAATATCACTCTATAATTTTACTCATCCATTATTATAGTATCTTCTATTTTGGGTTGGTTCAGCCTCCAAAATTAATTATGGTACACTTTCTTTATATTTTATGATATTAATGAGTATAAAGTCATTAATAATGGTAATATAAGAAAATTAAGAGTAATTTATGACATTAGTATGGTTCTATAAGGGTGACACAAAGAGTAATGGTGTTTATAAATTAACATATAGTTAATAGTAAGTTACCTAAACATGTTCGTCATGAATTTAATTTTCATGAACCATACCCAAAAAATCCTACAATTAAACATTAGGATGAATCATTCATTTATAAAAATCCAAATAGCATGAATAAAATTTTAATTTTAAACATTTAACAAAATAATGAATATCAACATTGACATTAAAAAATCATAATTACTAACATCTGATGATGAAAATAAAAAATAAGTGAATAATATATGTCCAATAAAGGATTATAATTGAATGTTGTAAAATTTAATATATTTGAATAATATTCATAAATATGTTATTAAAAAGAATATATTTATTATACAGGAGTAATATTATGTTTTAAGCAGATTGATGTAAAGGTAAGGGTTCCTCATCCCAATTAAAATTCATGGAGATGTGTTCCATATTCACAACATATTTTTATCTAGGTGGTTTATATAAATACCAAAGAATGCATTAATTTCCACATTTAAATTTTTTTTGTTGGAATTTACCAACCCATCCCATGTTCCTTATATAATTTACTATTGATTCATTCCTTTCAAAAATCATAAGGGTTGTTTTTCAAGTCTCTCCTTCAAATAAAGATTTCTAATGTATTAATTTACAATGGGTGAAATTATATGTTTTTTATCTATAAAAACCTATATATTTTCTTCTCATATGGTTATTTTTATTATTATACATATATTCATTCCATTTACCTCTTGTATATTTACAATTCTGCCAAATTATATATACAAGTGTGATTTTTTTGAAATGTTATTTTTGGTTGGGAATCATTCCCATCCATGTCCATATTCAATATATTTTTTTATTTACTAGTCAATAATTCCAAAAAAAATTAATTGTTTGTTTATATTTTTTTTATAATTATTTTTTTAAATGAATATTTTTTATCTCTCCACTAATATTTGTTCGGATTAGTTGCCTTCTTCTATCATTTTCAAATGTATTAACTGTGAATCTTACTTTTAAAGTTTAGAGGGTTATTCATATTATTTTTTATTAACTATCACATTATTTTTTAAAAATAGTAAATTTATCAATTAATTTAATTTTAGAAAAATGTAGAAAGATATATAAAGGGTACTAATCCAAATTCTCTAAATAATTTTTAATTGTTATACTAGATTTTTTTTCATCTGTTGTTTTTTCTTTTCATGTTTTTATATTTTTTGGGTTATATGAATTAATTAAATCATCCAGATTTTTCTCTTGATGAATTATTTCATTTTGATTTGGTTTTAATGAGAACCTTTTAATTATCACATGTTATATATTTTACCTTGTATTAATCAATACTTTTTGGTTGATGTGGCATATATATGATTCATTTATCATTATGGGATAGGTTTTCCTATAATAATATAACACAAAAAAGAATTTGGTAATGTTTATATGTCATGAGATGAAAATTTTATGGGGCAAAAGAGATTATCCTGGTGTTTTATATGGCATGGGATGTTATTATAGTTCAGTGTGTTATTGGACATGCAATGTTATCATAGTCTATTATATTATGGAAAATGTGGTGTTTTTCTATTCCGTGATGATATAGTACCTAGGAGGTTATCCTAGCCAACTATTTTATGGGAAATTGTAGGTTACATTATTCAACAATGATATGTTATATGTAAGGTTATCCCAATCCATTATGTTATAGTATGTGAGAGTCTATCCTAGTCTACTATGTTATACACGGACTTGATGTGGTTGGATTTTTTTGTAATGGAATGACATTCCTCATATATTTACATGAAATATTTTATTGTTTTCTTTTTCATAAAAAATTTTTATATTATATCACTATGTATCAATATTATACATATAACTTCACATTTCTAGTCTATGATCCATGATATTCATTCAAGATTAGTGTTTTGTTATTATACCATTATTTGTTTTGTCTTATAATTAAACTATTATCATCCTAAAATTATATTTTGATTCCATGAAATATTAATTTATTCTCGAAATTTCATCCAAGTTTAGTTTTTCTCATATTTTTATGATTTAATTCTATATTAGTCATTGATATGATTTTTTTTATATTGAGTGTTTGATCTCACTCATTTCATAATTTCAACATTTCCCTAGAAATTTTTGTCCAAATGTATAAATAAAATTAAATCATGTGTGGATAAATTTTTAAGAGATATTAAAATTTACTTTTTAGTAAGATGGTAGCATATGTAATATTTAAATACACTAAATCTTTTGGTTCTAAATTGTAATTCATTTTCAGTTTTTATTCAATAATCTAGTGTATTTATGTAATATGAACGTATGTTTTTAGTTGGGTCATTTATGTTTGTATAATAGGGGCGATTAGTTATTTTTTTGGATTTTATTAAGTAATATAATATTAAAAATCATCAAAAAATCTAAGATAAATTAAATTATAAATAGGTTAAACCATTGGTGCCAATTATTGAACAAAAAACAGAATGTGTTATTGGCTGGGAAAAAAATGTGATGAAATAATGGATTCAATGAATAAAATGTCTTATGAATGATATTTTTATTCATATAATGTTTTAATTTTATTTTCCTAAGAATTTATTTTTTATTACATATGTTAACCATTCTATTTTTAGTAAACTGTTGGAATAAGATCACCCAGCTAAATAATCAATGTGATTGAAAATGAAATTATTATTTGGGAAAAAATAAACTCAAATAAGAGATTATGTGAAAACATTTACAGTTATGCTCTTTGAGATTTTGAGTATTAATGTAAACTACTTCAAACTCCAAAACATACAAAAGAAGGAATAACTCCCTATATAGTATTTAATGTGATAATATCCAACATTCTTCAATAGATCTTCTAACCCATTATTATGTAGATAGTGGATTATCAAAAAAAATTATCCGTCAATGATCAGTTCATGAAAGATATATTCTTATTTTATTTATTTGATGGTGAATCCACCAAATGATGGACCTTGACCAAGAATACGAGGAAAAGATGAGGAATTAACACTCTAGAATGGAATAATTTTTATAATTGTTTTAAAAAATTTATTTTTCTTATACTCATCATTTCATGATGGAAAATGAATTTATTGTGCTTAAAAAAATATTATGATGATTATGTTTGTCCATATGAATAAAAAAATACAATAATTCAAAGTTATACCTCTTGATTTATCATTTGTTTTTAATGTTAAATTGATAAATTTTTTAGTGCCTTGAAACCATGTCTCCAAAAATATTTAATGATAAGAGAGTTTAATAACTAAGAAGATATTGTTTGATCTTATTTTAAAGGTTAGATAAAAGTTGGATACTCTCAAAGGAATCATTTATTTTTGCATAAGAAGAGAAAAATATAGTTTTTTTAGAAATCTAAATGATAAATTTTAGAGGTAATACGATTAAATTTTATACATTATAAGTATCTATGAAAAACACTTTATGAATTTTCTCAAAGGAATGAGAAGATGTTCAAAATTTTATAAATGAGGTCATCAAGAAAACAAATGTTAAAAGAACATGAATTGGTTAATAAAAAAATATAAAATATAGATGTTCCAACTAATAGACCCCTAATAGTTTTGTGATTTAAAATTATAGATTTCATGAATTATGTTATCAAATTCACAAAACAAAATGTTAATGAGGGTCATTGATTCCAATAGACAAGGCGGTTGGGAAAAAATTATGTTACCACTAACATTGTGATGGTTCAAGAAAAATGAATTAGAGGAAGGTAAAATTATTATGTAGTAATGAATTACATTCTTTATTTAGTTTCTAAATGTTCCATAATTTATTTCTACATTTTCCAACATATAATGGTTTACCAAAAAATTATGGATATTAAATTATTAGAAAAAACACTTAAAGGTTTGAAGACTAAATCTCAAGTCTATAAATCATCTCTAATGCTTATCTAGATATGATTTTTTAAGTTGAGCCATAATCCTATTATTTATTATAAAATAAATGATCTATTTCTATATAGTTATAAGTGGACCATTACATATATCGTAGACCCAAGGCCAAGTGGACCATATACATGGCCTGATGGCCCTGTGCAATGGCATGCTTGCATCAACCTTCCTGCATCACTATTCCTATATCATGATTATGTCACCACCTGCATACATCATTCCTATGTCACTGTATTCTTGTTTCATTCATGAATCACTTCCTACATCATACCCAAAAAATCTAATTTTTCATCACATGATTTTATATCATTGAAATGGGTATAATGAACATCCTAGGAAACAACTTCCTAAGATTTTATCTTAATATCCAATAATGACTATAAGAATTATTGTGACTAATAAAAATATCAAAATATTCAAATTAAATTGGAAACAACTATATTTATAGTTTTATAAATAAAATAATGTTATATATATCTTTAAAATATGTATCTTGAGTCATGTGTATCTTATGAATACCCTAAACTATTATTTTCATCAGTGATATAAGATTAAAATTACAAGTTATTAATTTATTTATGAATTGTAGAATGTAATGACCAATATTTTTATTGAATATATACCATTAGTGATCATTTTTATTAAAAATAGTTTCATTTAATTTTATTTTTAATATATATTAACTGAATTACGAATTTATTCTAAAGAAAGATAGGTGAATATGGTCAGAAAAAAAGTTATTGCATTATTTGGATGAAGTAAAGTAAATGTAATATGAATACCACTTTTAATATTGGATAAAAAAATTATTATTAAAAATAAATATAATCATATAACATAATCCTTATGGTTTTGATGATTGTAGTAAGAGTGAATAAAAATATTTAATTTGTAATATATATATATATATAATCAATAAAAAAGTTAAATATTATCCATAGAGGTTATAATAGAAAATGAATTAAAACATTTGATAAACATCAAAATAATAGTAAGTGGAAATTAGAAAAAAATATAAGGGTTTTATAAGAATAAGGATTTTGTTTAATGGAATCATATGTACATATATATATATATTTACATTTTTAAAAAATATTATATGGAGCCCATACTGACCGTCAAAGCTAATAATTATAATTTAATCATTATAAAACATTTGTAGTACTTATATTTATTATAAGAATTAAATATGATTATAAAAAGGTATATTATAATTTGAAAAAAAGTATTTTGATATGTATGAATAATTATTTTTCATTCATTAGATTATTAAATAATGATGGTAAGTAAAAATTTCCTATTATTTCAAAAATAATATGTATTTATTCTAAACATATTGGTATTCAATGTATGATATATATTTCTGAAATTATATGTATTAAAATTGAAGAATAATTATCTTACAATGAAATGTTTATAGAAATAATGAATTAACATTCATACAATGATTATTAATGGGTTAGAGATAGAATTAAAATCATTTAATGTCTAAAAAGCACATAAAAATAATATATCATATAGTTTTAATTTTTAAAAAATAAATATATCATCCTTAATGTTTTATTTTAATAAAATTTAATTAATATACTTATAAAAATATAATAACTCATTTAAAAATTATTAATAGATAGGTAAAAATAATAAAAAAATAAGGTTTAAAAATTAGTATTTCATATTAAAATTGTTTTCTCATATATACTTAATTATTTTATTTTAAAGATAAATATATTATATTTAGGATTTTAATTTGATTAAAAGGTTATATAATTTGTATTAACAACATTAAAATTAGGGAGTATATAACATGTTATATTATGGGTAAAATGATAACTACCATAATAAAAACAAAATAAGTAATAACTAGTAACATACCTTACATATTGAGTAATTAATTTAATATATATGTGTTATAGAAGTGATTTGTTAGGTGTGGGAACAAATCCAATAATTCTACCCAAAATTATCTCAACTAAAAAATTTGTGATTCCATCTTTGAAATTAAAAAAAATCAAAATTTTTAAGAGATGTCCTTCATTTTCAACAATAAATGGATTTATCCCCCATCCTCATCAAACCTCATATAAACATTAGTTTTATGTTAAATACCTAAAAAATTACCTGGCCAAAATTCATATCTCCCATTAGGTAGCACCAACTTCTAGAAATGCGTCATAGATCCTTTAATTTAAAGGAACTCATTTCAATGATCTAATTCATCACAATGTAGTTCTTATTTATTCTATATATTTTTCAATTACATTATCATATTCAATATTTATAAATCTCATTCCCCATTGAGATTATGATTATAAATATTATTATTCATCTATGAAAAGTATATCACTATGATATACCCTTATACTCATACTCATTCATTAGTATCTTATGTTCTTTTTTTTGGGTCTGGTTAAACACCAACATGAACAATGTTATACTACATTCACTATTTCCAACAATAACGAGTTTAAAATTACTATTAACGGAAATATATGATATTAGAGAGTAACTTATGATATCAATGTGGTTCTATAAGTGTGTCACAAAAAATATTGGTCAATATAATGTAACACATTGATATCCATAAATTATATGAAACATGCTCATCATGAATTTCATTCTTGTGATCTGTACTAATAATTTCCATCAATTGAACATGGGAATGAATCAATTATTTCAAAAAATTGTTAAAAATTTATTGAATAATCAAGTAATTGTGATTTTTACATGTATTCCTACCAATTTCCCTCTAATTGATTCATAATTAACCAAATATTCTACATGAAAGTGGAAATTCATTTATCTCTTATTATATATTAGGAAACCTTCTCATCCACATCCACATTATCTGTATAGTTTTTTTGGATGATCTTATATTTAATTATATAATTTCTTAAGTTATATTACTAGTCGATGACTTATTAAAAAATATAGGAAAGGGATGTTTTTATCTCTACACTATTATGTCACTACAGGAAAAAGGTGTTTTTGAAATGGGTCATTTGCGACGGGTGGATGACACATCACAAAATCTCAGTCACTGAATCCTATTTACAATGTGAGTAGTTACGATTCCCATATTGTTGGATATAAAATTTTATTTGCGTTGGGTGTATATTCCCCGATTCAAAAGGCTTGGAGAGTACTATTCCCCAAAATGTGGGAAGGCATTTTGTGGCTGGTGTCTACACGCTTCGCAAATAGTATCTATGTTTTTTAACTATTTGTTATGGGTGTACCCTCTCATCCTAAATAAAATGTTTTCAGGAACTTATTTTCTTTGGGACCCATTGAAAATATATTCTTTTTACAACGGTCATAATTAATATGGGGTCAACATTTGAGATTGGAATCATGCTGCAAACCTCTTAATATATATATTCCCCACTCCAATTTTTTCCGATTTCACTCTTCTATCAACTCCCCTCTCATTCTATGATCTCATATTTTTCTCTTTAGTTTATTCAATGTTTCAGATTTCCCAATCTTGAAATTTTCATTGTTCGCATTCAACTAAAGATTCAATTTAGGGGTATTTATTTAATTTGTTTTTTTATTTTGATTATTTGTTTATTAATAATTATTATTATACAGTAATATTTAGCAATAATTAGTCATAATTATTCATATATAGTACTAATTTTTTAATAAACAGTAATAACTAGTAATAAATAATAATAATTAACAATTAATAGTAATAATTATTAATAAATAGTTTTAATTTGTAATAAATAGTAAAAATTAGTAAAAATTAGTAGTAATTAGTAACAAATAGTAGTAATTAGTAATTATTATTAATATTTAGAAATAAATATTAATAAAGAATTATAAATAGTAATAATTAGTAGTAAATAGTAATAATAAAAAATAAATAGTTGTTAATAAATAGTAGTAATTAAAAATTAATAGTAGTAATAATTTGTAAAAATTATTAATAAATAGTAATATTTAGTACTAATTATTAATAAATAGTAATAATTATTATTAAATAGTACTAATTATTAATAAATTGTACTAATTAGTAATAATTATTAATAATTTTTAATAATTTTTAATAATTTTTTTTGTAATTATTATGAAATAGAAGTAATTAATAATTAAAAGAAATAATTAGTAAAAATAAAATTAATTATAAAGAAATAGTTGTAATTAGTAATAAATAGTAATAAATAGTAATAAATAGTAATAATTAGTAATAAATAGTAGTAATTAATAATAATTAGTATTAATTAGTGATAAATAGTAGTAATATGTAAAAAATAGTAGTAATTAGTTATTAATATTAGTAATTTGTAATAAATAGTAAGAAATAGTAATAATTATTAATAAATAGTAGAAAATATTATTAAATAGTTATAATTAGTAATAAATAAAAATTATTAGTAGGAATTTTTAATAATTAGTAATAACTGTTAATAAATATGACTAATTATTAATAAATGATAGTAATTATAAATAAATGTAATAATAAGTAATATGTAAGAGTAATATGTAATAAATAGTAATAATTATTATAAATATATAATTAAAATTAATATTAATTTTTAAATAATAGAATTAAAAATCTTCAGGTGATTATAAATGACCAATTTGTCCCAACCTAGACCATTTTTCTCATTAGGTTGACAAAATAGGGGTAGGGAGGATATAGAATGTGGATGATAGAATCATCAGTAGTAGGATAAGAAAATGATTCAATCACAAGGAATGGTTGGAATAAATTTGGGCAATAAAAAATTTGGACATGGTTGCAAAAAACTAGTTTATCTCCTGAAGATGGTAAAATACATGATTTACATATTTTTAGTATGTCATAGAATTTCCAATCTCCAGGTGATTACAAATGACCAATTTGTGTCATTCATGTACAAATTTTCCATTAAATCACAAGAACCGTGGCAGATAAGATGTGACACATCGATAGTAGTATAATTAGTAGGAGGTGATGTGTCAATGACATAAGGATAAAGATGAATATTGAAATAGTAAAATGACGGTTATAATCATATGTAATATATATCAAGATGTAATTCCAGTTTTCATATATTTTCTTATAATGGTCTTTTAATGTTTTAAATGGATGATGAGTGTTGACCTCACCTATTTCATGAGTTGGAGGAGGCTTTACTATCTGGTGATGAGTATGATACTACATCATCTGACCCTCAAAATATTGGTGGTTCAATAATAACTCAAAGAGGTGATGTTATTGTTAGAATGATGATTTCAGACCATTTCCATTAGCGTCTTCCACATAATGAGTTTGATCCACGTATGCAGAGGTATGTTTAGTTGTGTTTTATAGTTACATTTTATTAATTTATTTAAATACAAATTATTTGATTATTTGTTCTATTGTTTCATATCATTTAACATATTTATGTTGGATAGGGCTACTCATAGAGAGTTATCATCATCTTCTCCATAGTTTAAGGAGAATTTTTAATATCAGGTTGAGCTTCTTGAGAACACGCATTGGGAACAGGAGGAGCTCCATTGACAGTAGAAAAAATAGTAAGAGGAGATTCATTAATAGCAGGGGTAGCAGCACAAGAAGATGATAGAGTATATGCAATGTCTAACTCACGAATTAGGGATGATGTTTCTTCCACCAGCTCTTCGAGATGACCCCTCCTCCTCTGTGATTTATTTATTTTTTATATACATTGGAATGTACTTATTTCATGCTATATTTTTATTTATTCATATATTTTACATTCTATATATTACATATTTTATATTGTTTCAAATATTTATTTTCTTATTAGTATTATTATATTTTTATTTTATTATTCTTTTCAGTTTTTATTTGTTATCATTTTTTAATAATTTTTTATTTTATTTAATTTTTTTAGATTATCTGTGATTTGAACGGTCTCCCATCAAAAATAACTTTTTCTTAAATTGATTTTATCATTTATCATGGGATCCTGTCGCAAATAACTAATCATAAATAGTTGAAAATTTTATGGTGTGTTTTATTCACATTCACTTTAACAAATTATTTTCTTCAATGTTTATTATGTATCATAGTTTCCAAATCCTCAAGGTTTTTTAAATTATTTTTTATTTACTTTCTCAATTTTTATTTCGCATTAATTTTTAATTTATTTTCCTTTGAAAAATTACAAAAAAAATATAATGGATAGTTCTACATATTTTTTTAAAAAATATATAATTTTATTATAATGTTTTTTATCTATATAAATATCCTTTAATATTTCATATATTTTATTAAGGAAATGTTTTAATGAAATAATCCAAATTTAATCAGTATATATTTGTTTTATTAATATTTTATGAGAAAATTCATTCTAATAAGTTATATATACTAGGATGGATTTACGAATTATTTTATGTTAATATGTCACACATATGCGTAGTTTATTAATATATTAAGGGTGTTCCTGAAAGTATATATACCATCAATTATTTTGATAAATTTTTATATCTAATGTGAAAATTATTCGATGGGACATGGGTGGTAATCCATGGTAATTTTGTTATGAGTCTTGAGAGGTTATACTTATCCATAATGTTTTATAATATTTAAGGGTATCCTGGTACTTTATTTTATGTTACAATAGAGTTTATCAGGGTCCTTTATGTTATAGTAGGTGGTAGGTTATACTATTTTATTATGTAATAGCTTTTAAGAGGTTATCATATTCCATTATGTTATGGGGAATTATAAGTTATCCTAGTTCAATATATTATAGTGGGTGGTGTATATCCAAGTTCATGTCTTTAACCTTTTGATACATAGATACATTCAAGAATAGCTAAAATAATTAATGATTCAAATCTCGTGATCACTACCTGAAAAATACTTGTGGTTCCATGAACATCAACATAATGGAAATGTTCATGGAATGAATTCTACTTTAATTTGTAAACCCCCTATAAAAAGTACATAGCCCTTTGTTAAAACAATTAATGATCTATATGAATCCTTCATACTGAGAATGGATTTAAAGTATAAAATTTCAGTAACCTAACCTCCAAAACATTCTTTTAAATCCACTAAAACACTCATGGCCTCCAAAGAGCTTCAAACCATGTACAATTACATATTTTAATGGAATACATGAATTCATATGACCAGTCTGAATATAATATATTAAAATGAACCTCCCACTATACTAAAAACCAAAAATTACCTCAAGAATTCACAACCAACAAAGATGTGGGTAATTACATATGGTATGATTAAATGTGTGTATTTTAAATTTAATAGTGATATTTAATTTCATATTTTGCATCAGATGCTCAAAACGGAATAAATGATCATCGATTATCATGAAACTCTAAGAAAATTATTATTGATTCATTTATTACATATAGGATTTAATTTCATTTTACCTTGGGTTGTTGGAATGATCTAAAATTTAGTAAAACATTTTAAGATTTATAGTATATAAAACCATTGGAAAAAAAAAATTCTAATAAAACTTATCTTTAATTTCATGTAACAATATATTAATGATTGATGATTTATTTTTGACATGTAGGAATTAAATATACTTAATTTTGACTTATTGCGTGATCATAATTACCTAGTTTTTATGTTTCCATGTCCAATTAATTTTAATTTTTTTGATTGTTACCAATAAAATATATATTATTTATTTTTAATTATAATTTAATTACATTAATTTTTCGGTTTATTTATTAAGTAACTTTAAATTTAAAGAATTATTGATTTATAGAAATACACTTATAAACATTTTTCATTACATAAATTTTTTATTTATAATTTTTAAAATAATAATTTATAGATTAATATAAAAATATATTATTATAAAGTGAGAATTAATTATTAGTTAGAATCTATTTATTTTAGTATAAATCATTCTGATTATGGTGATTACTTCACCATATATATATATATATATATATTATTTTATTTGGGCTACTCATACACAAAAATGTGGTTTATCATTCGATAGTGGTCTATCTTAGTGGTTTTCACCACTTAAAACACCCCTTGTTTCAGAATCATGGACCCCTCATTACTTTGTTGGTTCCTAGAAATCCCTTTTTATCACTAACAAAAGGGGTTATCATTTTAGTGGTTTTATTAAATTATTATAAAGGTCTAATTTCAATTGATCTCTCCAAAATGTTATTCTTGGTCATAGGTTATTACTCCAAAATAATAAATATCTATACAAAATTCCCTTAAACAATGTTTCAAATATTGTGTGAACAACAATGATGTTTCCACATCATCGACATCATTGTGAAAATGATAAACAATATTCCATAGTGGATCTATTCATCAATTAATCCTATAAAAGATTTATTTTAGAACATAACTGAATTTTAATTGTAGATGACTATAAAGAATCTTATACCAATATTCTTATATTGTTAATTGTTGAAGATTCAAAACTCATTTTAGATGTGGATTATAACTAAAAATGTTATCATTTTAAATTAATTTTTAAATGTAGTATATATTGTAATTGATAATTAATTATAAAAAATTTATTAATTTATTTATTAATATTATACTATTATATTGATAATGAAAAATAAAAAAATATTACATATAATGTTATAAATTTAATCCAATGACTCTTTAATATTTGAATAAAAGTGATAGTATAAATAAATAACTAGACTATAATATCAAATCTAAATTTTACCAGATCATTATATTTTATCATCTAATTGTTTTATAAAGGGATAACTAACAAAATCAGACCATGGGAAAAATTTCTTGATCCTCACATGTCTCATGTTATAACATCCATCATTATTCTTCATGTTATATTTTTTTTCATTATCTATGGATCTAAAGTTTAATGGAAACACCGCTTTTATAATATCTATATTTTATAATATTAATAATTTATAATTGAGGGTTACCATGGGCATGGTGATACATAAAATTAACCTTTTAAAAATAGAACATTACAGAATAAGAGTGATGGATGATACATATATCATCAATACTTATATTAATAATAGTGATTACATAATTTCAAATTTTGTAATCATTACTGTAAAAATATATAAATCCAAACATACTTCTGTCGGTCATCATATAATGAGACATTATCTAATAATTTAACAATTTTATCTAAGACTTGTTAATTATTATAAAAAGAGTCATTGCATAAATAAATATTTAGAAATATATATAAAAATGTACATGGTTATGATCTATTATATAAGTTTTTTTAGGAAAAGGTAATAAAATAACCTAAAATATATAGAGAGTAATTATTCAGTCTCTCTTGGGTCAAGTTCATATCTAATGTAACTGTTCATACCTTCATTTTCCATAACATTGTGGGTTTTGGTTATTGAAGGTGTTTGGAGGTGTATCGGAGGGAGTTTGAAAAATGTTTGGTTACTAAAGGCAGGAAGAAGGGGGATTACATGTTGTGTAACTAAATTACACGATGTGAAAACTAGTTTTGTGGTTTGTTTTGGGGGTTTCACAATTTCAGGATATTTTAAATGATATGAATAGTGGATTCATGATTTTTAATATTCCAGGGTTAGAAAAATTAAAATAAATTTACGTGGTGATATATTTTTCAACAAAAATGAAACCCCTGGTTTTACACGACATGAAATGGGATTACACGTTGTGTATTAACCCAATCAGGTATGGGTTTAAATAATTATTTTCCAATTCAACCTATATTCGTTAAATAATTCTTTAATTTTCCACTTTTTTGGGAAAACCTATGTTCCACTAGGTGTTCATTAAGCAATTTTCCTCTCTCTTTGATCCATTGATCGTCCTGGTTGTTAGACAATAATTTGTGGTTGATCTGGGCTGATTTCTCTTCTTTTACTTGTTTTTATACATTTATTTTCCTAGGGATCTGTTGCAATGGTGACCAACGGGTTAGGGGTATGCATCAAGTTTTGTTTTGACAGATCATTGGTACTGTTTAGGTTGATTTGCAAGTTTCTTATGAAAGAGCAGTTTTTGGATGGTTTCTTCTTCACCCTGAAATCCACAATTTTTTTGATAGCTTCCTTGAGGTTGGATTTCCTTTCATTTCTCCTTAATTATCATCTTGTGGGAGTGTTTTTACTCATGTTTTTTTATTTTTTTCTGGATTGAAAAAAATATAATGAATCAGTTAATCAAATTGAATGAGAAATGTAACACCCCAAGATTTCATAGTGTGTTAGTTCTTCAAAATAATTCAATAACTTTCACTACATGCAACACCAAGTTCAAGCACACCATGACTTACCAAACAAGCCGTTCAAAAGAGGTTATGAATAGTATTAGATAAAATTTAATGTTTATATAATCCTTATAATTTTAGAATCCATATTATGAGTTTCTTAGATATAATGCAAGAACAAATTCATTTTCAGTATTGCACTTTTATCAAATTTAATAGTGAACCCTTTTTAAATACTATATTTTAAACTTTATGACTAAATGGGGACATCAAAAATTTAAAATGGAACATCCCAAGCTTCTACGGTACGCTTCTCTTTGAATAATGCGATAGCGTGTGTTGTACGCAACACCGAGTTCTAACAACCAATCAAACTAGCTGTTATGAATAGTAATACCTACTTTTTGAAGTTATATATATTTTATATTTTAAAATGGACTTCATTTTTGGATTCGGAATATCAAATTTAGCCTAAGGAGAAATTTTGGTACTTTTCGGATAACTTTCATATTTTGATGAATAATGAAAATTACTAAATTTTAATTAAAAACAACTTTTTTAATCAAAATATTTAATAGTAATAAATTATGAATTTGAGTGGTTTTAAAGTATATTTAGAATATATTTTTACTATTTAATATAATGTTGGTCATTGGACATAATTTTACAATTAAACCGAACATAAACAAGTGTCAATCTTTTGATAGTTATTATCTCTTAAAAACACGCTTTTTGTTTTGACAGCGGGAATTAATTTTAAATTAATTTCTGCCACTTCTGTATTTTGAATTTAGGAAAATGGATTCCATATTTGGAATCAGGATGTTCAAATTGTGTAAATAGGTAACTTTTATTTTTAGACATTTTGAATAATTACTGCGGTAAATATTTTATTTACCATGGTTAAGGGTAAATCCCGTAAATAAGGGTTAAAAAATTATATTATAATAATACTAAATTACCCTAAAACGTGTCTTAACCCTATTGGTTGATACATGGTCGACCATGGTCATCTTGTTGTCTATTTTGGGACCCCATGGATCCACTTGTAAGTGATAATGACACTTTATTTTAATTAAGTCAAAATGAATACAAAAATGACACAAGCATATATCTTTTAGAAAAACAATTGTTACATAGGGTTATATAAGTTGGATTTTAGATTATAAATATTCATTAGAAAGATAAAAAGATTTCCTACATAATGATATTTTATTTATAATTTTTAGACATTAAATAATGTTTTTTATTTATGACACAATGATGATGCAGTAATTACTATAGTAGTGAAAAATTAAAATAATTGATATTATAAATACCCAAAAAAAATAATATGAAACTTTTAATGAATTAAACTAATATTCTAGGATAATGTGATATATTAGAATTTATATAATTTACTTTTTTCGAAGTAATCAATCTGTTATGAGTTTCACAAAAATCAACTATTGAATAGTGTCAAAATTGACATAAAAGAGTTCTTAAAACAAATATTATATTATTAATTGATATTAAAGTCCTAAAAATCTAAGGTTCGGCCAAGAGACTTATATCAGGATAGGTTCATCATTAATGGACCACTTGGGGGTCTCTTGGATGTATATAGTAAGTTTATTAACCATATTATATAAAAATACAAAGAGACATTGTAAAAGTGAAACTAATTAACTTAGAGTTAATACTTAAAGATAAGGTTAATATAAGTACCCAAACCTGTCTAAATTCTATTTGTTGAGTGGTTTTCTACCTATACCCACCTTAGCCTTTGAATAGTAAACTTTGGAGCCATTAGAAACCGAATATGAATTTATTATAAATTAATATTTCTAGCTTTTCCAAAGGTGCCCCTCACCCCTCTTATAAAAGAGAACTCTTCCTTCTCATTTCTTCACACCTTCAAAGCCTTTTGGTTCGGCCAAACTCCACCCAAATACTCTCCCAACATCCCTCAATACAACCTAGAGGCCTTATTTTGATCAGAAAGCCAACATAATAAGCCCTTTTGATCAAATCAAAAGGAAGAACCCGAAGAAGAGGTAATGATTTCACCACCCTTCTCCAAGTTCATTTCTTCTTCCACTTCTTCTTCCTTTGTTGTTACCATTCTAAAATAATAACTCCAGTATCATATATATACTGTGATGTTATTATAAATATGGTACAATCATATTTAGTATTCTATCCACCCTTTTAATAACATGTCACCATACGTGCGTACGTACGGCTTACCGTCTCCACGTCGTGGTGTAATTGTTATTCAATAAAATATTATTTGGATGGGTATAATAATGATGTGTAACTCATGTAAAAAAATAAATATAACATGTTAATGATTCTGTATATATGATATACCATCCATTTATATATTATTTTAATATCAAAAGAATGATATTGTCGCTCGTGCGTACGTACGGACTACCGTCTCCACGAACGCGATGAGATTCATTCTCCATCGTATCCATTCAAGTATAATTATCATTTGATGATTTAAAAATGATGT
This sequence comes from Viscum album, assembly GCA_963277665.1. Taxonomy (NCBI): domain Eukaryota; kingdom Viridiplantae; phylum Streptophyta; class Magnoliopsida; order Santalales; family Viscaceae; genus Viscum; species Viscum album. The sequence continues at coordinate 618,097,244 of OY728148.1, read as the reverse complement.
TTAAGGACTGGATATCATTCTGGATATGAATAAGAATCAACAACCATGGCTTATGTAACAAAACATATAAAAGAAAATGAGTAAGTTAACTCCCGAAATGACGATAATTCTAAGATATTATTAATAAATCAATGTTAAAAGATCATATATGATATCATATTATTATATATGATTCTTGTATAATTTAATAACAACTATTTCACCATTATACAGGAGGTTAACCTACCCCAACCAAGGAAAAGTACAAGGTAAGGGTTTATTTCACAATCTCTTCATTATCTGAGGTTGTTTATACGTAATAATCTACTGGGATATCTTTATCATCCACATCCATGTTTCTTAAAAATGTATTTCAAAACATTTTTACGATTTACAAGAATATGGGTTAAAGTCATTTATACCCTTGTTTGACTTTTTATAAGAGGTTTATAAAGGAATCTTTCCGTCGTTTTCAAAACAAGGTCCTTTTTAACCTTTTCGACAGAATTGAAGTAAGAATGTTTTTTTAACTTATACGGCGGGTGCGGTTATTTTACGCCGTTATAAAATATTCAAATCTTTCCTTACAAGCTTATAAGAATATTTTCAAAGAAAATGTTTTATTTTATATGGATCTTAAATGATTTCAAAATAAAAGGAGATATTTCTTTAAAAAGAATTTTGATTTCATCTATGTCAACATCCTTTGATGGATTTTAAGATTATTTGAAGTTGATTTATTATGATACAAAACTTCTATATTGCATTGAAGGTTTTGTGATATGTTTGACTATGGATGTGCTATTTTTATACCATTCATAGTTTATGGTGAAATTATTGACATTTCGTATACTAGTTTTAATACGAATGTTTATGTTATGTTTAAACCTTTTCATATGGGAATGCATTGGACTTAATAAGTGACGGGTGGAGCCCGCTATAGCTCCTCGATGCATCGGTAGGTCTCATGAGACAAACTAGTGTCTTGGCACAAGGCCTTGACAAAATCTTATTTGTAGTCTTGGCACGAGGCCTTGGCTATGTGGTTATGATAGTCTGGCATTATGCATTCCAACATTATGAAAGTGGTTATTGATTTTTGCATGTGATTATTCGATTAGTAGAATATCCATGTGAGTAAGTAAATGGCATTATTTCATTTTATTTATTCCATACCATGTTGAAAGTTCATGTTTGAAAGGCTTTTGTTTTAGTTATACATTGCCTTAAAAGTTTATTCTTATTTATGAAAGTTTCTGTTATATTGTTATCCTTACTGGGCATTTGAGCTCACCCCTTTTCTATGTTTTATTTTTCCCAGGAAGTGAAGAAGTAAATTATGAATGACCTGCAGGGATATTATGTGGGGATATGAGTGTGGATTATGGATACAATATGTTGTTGTAGTAGTTTTTCGTTTAATGATGTAATGTAAACCTTATGAATATATCTAGTGTTTCCAAGGCTACTAAACCAATCGGTCTTTCGAGATTTGATCTTTCTTGTGATCATGCCAATGTTATGAAGTAATGCACCGACTCTGGGCAGCTAGGGTCGGGGTGTTACAGTTGGTATCAGAGGAAGTTTAGTACAAACCTTGGAAGCTAGATTTAGATAAACTCTGATTAGAGCCCGTAGACCTAAGATGAACTTTGAGGATTAGTATAGAAGAACTTCCTAGAATTTTGGTATTGTAGAGATTTTGTGAGTTTTCCGAGCAATACATCCATGTCTGGATACGAGCAGGTAGAGGCGGCTCTGGCACAGATGTACCTAGGGGTAAAACCCGAAAACACCGCTTTGAGCTAGACTCGAACGGGAACTGGTGCACGACATCGGGCCTTCTTGCACTCTTGGTTACGACACTCCCGGGGGATATGCTTAGGATAACTCTCATTTTATTTACAAATCATTATGAAGGGTTTATGAGTATATAATTCCTCAAAGAAAACATTTTTATGATTATGGATTATATCCATAAATAGTTCAATTTATGTTAAGTGTTTTATAAGTATGGGATTATGTATTTTGATTCATAAACTGATCTAGTTTATGCCATTGTTTAGAAATGGCGCCCAGTAGAAGGAATGAGAACTCCAGAAGTACACATGATTCAAAGAGAAGGAAGGATCATATCTTTCATGGTCTTAAGCTAGAATTTATAAGAGAAATAGTCTCCCATGTATTATCATCATATGAAGAAATAATATAATGTGTTGATAAGATAAGTAAAGAGTTTACTGAGTCCTATGGCTTTGAAGGGAATCAAGAGAAGAAAAGGATGGAAGAGAGAAAGATGGATAAAGGGAAAAGGGAAAAGCAGAATTTTCCCATATGTGGTAACTGTGGAAAGAAACACCCTGGAACTTGCCTGAAAGGAATGGGAGTTTGTTATAAGTGTGGAGGAAAAGGGCACAAAGTACGTGACTACAAGGGTAAGAAAATGGTTTTAAATGTACAATGCTTCATTTGCAAGGAGTTTGGACACTACGCGAACCTATGTCCCAGTCATCAGACTATGCCGCAAATGATGCTATTGGATAATAATCAAGTTATGATACTACCACAGATGAAGAGGAATGATTAGAGGCTTTATGTTGATTATGTCAATTGAGTGTTGTATCAACAATGTACTTGTTATAATAATTATGGAGTATATAAGGATTTTACTGCAGCACTATTTCATTAAGGACTTGAGATTGTGTGGAACAAAGAAAAGTGACTCAATAGCAGGATAAATTTTTGGAAAATATATGGTTGAGAGAATGATAAATCATAATATAGTTCTGATACTGAGGTAGTGATTTTGGAATAATATGTGATTGTTTTGGATAAATTATATTGGATATTCTTGACTACCCTGGAACTGATTAATGATTTTTATATTCCATCATTGTTGGGGTTTAAAACATTTTTGGATTAATGAAGTATATCCAGCTTTCTATATGGAATAAGGGAGCATGAATGTAATCAATAAGGAATATGGTAATTAAGGATGTTTCGGTGTATTAAAAGAATACATGATGAAGGTATTCATATGCTATTACGGGGTAAAAAGGTTCTACATTATGTTTACCTTACTTATAAATGTTGGACTGTGAGTTTGGATAGAAGTATTTTGGAGAGTTCTAGTTTGGATTATTTTGGATTGCCATAAAAGGACAACCCGGAGGTCGGGCGGCAACCTGTCGCGTCCGGCAAGGCTGCGAGACTTGAACCCGCAACCGAAGGGCGACAAGGGTGTATCACCTACCACTGGCCCACGAGATGTCCTGGATTAAATAAAGTAGTTTTTTAAAAGATCTGGTAGATGAATTATAAATTCATTTATTTTGGAACCCTCTATTAATAGTATAAATAGAATTTTTTTTACGAGTGAATAATGAGTTTTTGGTAGAAATTTATTAAGGGATAAAACTCTAATTTTAAAGTAAGTATATCTCCTTATGATCTTAGCCAATCTCATAAATAAATTCCTCATCATTAAGAAAAGGAACTTAGAACAAAAATTTTGTCCTAGATGATACCTTAAATCATCACTAATTTATGGCTTTGGGATTGTTGTCTTTTTCATAGCCATGTTCTCTTCCACTCTCCAACAGATAATTGATGGTTAAATTTTTCTTCCATATCCATATTTTCCTACAATAAACCCTAGTATGTGTTATTTTCGGTAATCTTCATACTTTCCACTCTTTATTTAAAATAGAGGCCTCATTAATTCATTTTTCGATGTGGGATTTCAACTAAGATATTTTGAAACGTCAAAAAAATGTGTTATCCTAATACCCTATGTTTTGTTGAACCGATGGTATTTCAAATCGTCATAGATTGATGAATTTAAGGACCTCAATTTTATACTTGTTTGTGATTGATGACCTCAATCACTCCCTATAAATATTTACGTTTTTCCTCCAATTATATGTCTCAAATTGCCACCAATGTTCTCCTAATCGAGATCATAATTTGGTGGTGACCCTTTCATTTCTCTTTTCCTCATATTAAGACTAAATTTTAGTAACCCAATTTCCAATGTGGGGTTTCCCACAAATATATTATCTATTTTCAACCTTTTATTTTCGAAGAACAATTTCAAATTGCGAGGACGCAATTTATTGAAGGAGGGGAGAATGTAACACCCCAAGATTTCATAGTGTGTTAGTTCTTCAAAATAATTCAATAACTTTCACTACATGCAACACCAAGTTCAAGCACACCATGACTTACCAAACAAGCCGTTCAAAAGAGGTTATGAATAGTATTAGATAAATTTTAATGTTTATATAATCCTTATAATTTTAGAATCCATATTATGAGTTTCTTAGATATAATGCAAGAACAAATTCATTTTCAGTATTGCACTTTTATCAAATTTAATAGTGAACCCTTTTTAAATACTATATTTTAAACTTTTTGACTAAATGGGGACATCAAAAATTTAAAATGAAACATCCCAAGCTTCTACGGTACGCTTCTCTTTGAATAATGCGATAGCGTGTGTTGTACGCAACACCGAGTTCTAACAACCAATCAAACTAGCTGTTATGAATAGTAATACCTACTTTTTGAAGTTATATATATTTTATATTTTAAAATGGACTTCATTTCTGGATTCGGAATATCAAATTTAGCCTAAGGAGAAATTTTGGTACTTTTCGGATAACTTTCATATTTTGATGAATAGTGAAAATTACTAAATTTTAATTAAAAACAACTTTTTTAATCAAAATAATTAATAGTAATAAATTATGAATTTGAGTGGTTTTAATGTATATTTAGAATATATTTTTACTATTTAATATAATTTTGGTCATTGGACATATTTTTACAATTAAACCGAACATAAACAAGTGTCAATCTTTTGATAGTTATTATCTCTTAAAAACACGCTTTTTGTTTTGACAGCGGGAATTAATTTTAAATTAATTTCTGCCACTTCTGTGTTTTGAATTTAGGAAAATGGATTCCATATTTGGAATCAGGATGTTCAAATTGTGTAAATAGGTAACTTTTATTTTTAGACATTTTGAATAATTACTGCGGTAAATATTTTATTTACCATGGTTAAGGGTAAATCCGGTAAATAAGGGTTAAAAAATAATATTATAATAATACTAAATTACCCTAAAACGTGTCTTAACCCTATTTTTTGATACATGGTCGACCATGGGCATCTTGTTGTCTATTTTGGGACCCCATGGATCCACTTGTAAGTGATAATGACACTTTATTTTAATTAAGTCAAAATGAATACAAAAATGACACAAGCATATATCTTTTAGAAAAACAATTGTTACATAGGGTTATATAAGTTGTATTTTAGATTATAAATATTCATTATAAAGATAAAATAATTTACTACATAATGATATTTTATTTATAGTTTTTAGACATTAAATAATGTTTTTTATTTATGACACAATGATGATGCAGTAATTACTATAATAGTGAAAAATTAAAATAATTGATATTATAAATACCCAAAAAAAATATAATATGAATCTTTTAATGAATTAAACTAATTTTCTAGGATAATATGATATATTAGGATTGATATAATTGACTTTGTTCGAAGTAATCAATCTGTTATGAGTTTCACAAAAATCAACTATTGAATAGTGTCAAAATTGACATAAAAGAGTTCTTAAAACAAATATTATATTATTAATTGATATTAAAGTCCTAAAAATCTAAGGTTCGGCCAAGAGACTTATATCAGGATAGGTTCATCATTAATGGACCACTTGGGGGTCTCTTGGATGTATATAGTAAGTTTATTAACCATATTATATAAAAATACAAAGAGACATTGTAAAAGTGAAACTAATTAACTTAGAGTTAATTCTTAAAGATAAGGTTAATATAAGTACCCAAACCTGTCTAAATTCTATTGGTTGAGTAGTTTTCGACCTATCCCCACCTTAGACTTTGAATAGTCAACTTTTGAGACATTGGAAACCGAATATGAATTTATTATAAATTAATATTTCTAGCTTTTCCAAAGGTGCCCCTCACCCCTCTTATAAAAGGGAACTCCTCCTTCTCATTTCTTCACACCTTCAAAGCCTTTTGGTTCGGCCAAACTCCGCCCAAATACTCTCCCAACATCCCTCAATACAACCTAGAGGCCTTAGTTTGATCAGAAATCCAACCTAAGGAGCCCTTTTGATCAAATCAAAAGGAAGAACCCGAAGAAGAGGTAATGATTTCACCACCCTTCTCCAAGTTCATTTCTTCTTCCACTTCATCTTCCTTTGTTGTTACCATTCTAAAATAATAACTCCAGTATCATATATATACTGTGATGTTATTATAAATATGGTACAATCATATTCAGTATTCTATCCACCCTTTGAATAACATGTCACCATACGTGCGTACGTACGGCTTACCGTCTCCACGTCGTGGTGTAATTGTTATTCAATAAAATATTATTTGGATGGGTATAATAATGATGTGTAACTCATGTAAAAAAATAAATATAACATGTTAATGATTCTGTATATATTATATACCATCCATTTATATATTATTTTAATATCAAAAGAATGATATTGTCGCTCGTGCGTACGTACGGACTACCGTCTCCACGAACGCGATGAGATTCATTCTCCATCGTATCCATTCAAGTATAATTATCATTTGATTATTTAAAAATGATGTTTAAGGACTGGATATCATTCTGGATATGAATAAGATACAACAACCATGGCTTATGTAACAAAACATATAAATGAAAATGAGTAAGTTAACTCCCGAAACGACGATAATTCTAAGATATTATTAATAAATCAATGTTAAAAGATCATATATGATATCATATTATTATATATGATTCTTGTATAATTTAATAACAAATATTTCACCATTATACAGGAGGTTAACCTACCCCAACCAAGGAAAAGTACAAGGTAAGGGTTTATTTCACAATCTCTTCATTATCTGAGGTTGTTTATACGTAATAATATACTGGGATATCTTTATCATCCACATCCATGTTTCTTAAAAATGTATTTCAAAACATTTTTACGATTTACAAGAATATGGGTTAAAGTCATTTATACCCTTGTTTGACTTTTTATAAGAGTTTTATAAAGGAATCTTTCTGTCGTTTTCAAAATAAGGTCCTTTTTAACCTTTTCGACAGAATTGAAGTAAGAATGTTTTTTTAACTTATACGGCGGCTGCGGTTATTTTACGCCGTTATAAAATCTTAAAATCATTCCTTACAAGCTTATAAGAACATTTTCAAAGAAAATGTTTTATTTTATATGGATCTTAAATGATTTCAAAATAAAAGGAGATATTTCTTTAAAAAGAATTTTGATTTCATCTATGTCAACATCCTTTGATGGATTTTAAGATTATTTGAAGTTGATTTATTATGATACAAAACTTCTATATTGTATTGAAGGTTTTGTGATATGTTTGACTATGGATGTGATATTTTTATACCATTCATAGTTTATGGTGAAATTATTGACATTTCGTATGCTAGTTTTAATACGAATGTTTATGTTATGTTTAAACCTTTTCATATGGGAATGCATTGGACTTAATAAGTGACGGGTGGAGCCCGCTATAGCTCCTCGATGCATCGGTAGGTATCATGAGACAAACTAGTGTCTTGGCACAAGGCCTTGACAAAATCTTATTTGTAGTCTTGGCACGAGGCCTTGGCTATGTGGTTATGATAGTCTGGCATTATGCATTCCAACATTATGAAAGTGGTTATTGATTTTTGCATGTGATTATTCGATTAGTAGAATATCCATGTGAGTAAGTAAATGGAATTATTTCATTTTATTTATGCCATACCATGTTGAAAGTTCATGTTTGAAAGGCTTTTGTTTTAGTTATACATTGCCTTACAAGTTTATTCTTATTTATGAAAGTTTCCGTTATATTGTTATCCTTACTGGGCATTTGAGCTCACCCCTTTTCTATGTTTTATTTTTCCCAGGAAGTGAAGAAGTAAATTATGAATGACCTGCAGGGATATTATGTGGGGATATGAGTGTGGATTATGGAGACAATATGTTGTTGTAGTAGTTTTTCGTTTAATGATGTAATGTAAACCTTATGAATATATCTAGTGTTTCCAAGGCTACTAAACCAATCGGTCTTTCGAGATTTGATCTTTCTTATGATCATGCCAATGTTACGAAGTAATGCACCGACTCTGGGCAGCTAGGGTCGGGGCGTTACAAGAAATGTGTTTTTATCTACATGTTTTTATAGTTTCAATATTATTTGTGATATTGTGATTATTTGGGAAAAATTAAAAATTAGGAATTGTGGTTGTTGGTGGCACTGTTTTTACCAGATACATATTTTTTGGTTGTTTATTTATTTTAGATTTTTTGTTTTCACCCTAAAAATGAAAATTGGCTAACCACATATACATGGATAATGAATTGGTTGCCCCAGGAATTGGTATGTGTGAAAACTCCCCAAATAAAAGTAGTGGAATGTGATAAATGTTCTCGTGAACCTATACAATGTTTTTTGTGATGTGATGTGTGATGTGATATTTTTTTACATGTGGTTTAAGTTTGTTTAATTTGGTTTTATAGTGGATCTAAGATCTGCATGGTATGAATATGAATAAGGGCTACAAAACTGGTTTTTTTAATTATGTTGCTAAATGTGGTAGGAAATTGGGGGTTTGTTTTAGATGGTATTCTAGTTTGCACTGGATAAATTTGAAGAAGGATATTAGTGTATGGTATGTGTAATTTTCATAGAGTTTCTCTATGAGTAACATGCAGAAATCCCTACCTCGTATTAATAGTTCATGGCACAATGAGTCTTTAATGTGAAGCCACATTAATTTATCCGGACTCTATAATATTTTTAATTACTATGATTGTGTTTCTTGTTTTTTTGTGTTTAGAAGTTTCTTGGGTACTGATGGGATTAATAAATACTTTTTTAATAAAGCTTAGAATTGCTTCAGTTGGTTTGGATAACGTAATAGAAATGGATAACTAAATTTTTTTAGAATATGAAATTGGTTTTGTGGCAAGATGTGTGGTGTTGGGCATTTCGAGGTGGAAATAATGGTGATAGTGTTGGGAGTTAGTGATTTACCTGAAAACCCTTACATTGGGATTTAATATTTGGTATCAAATATGTATATAAATCTATTTTCCTTGTGATTTCTATATTCACCCCACCCTTGTTGACAACTATGTGTCAAACACCCCATCATCTTGAGTAAGGGTGTTTGTCCCAACTTCCAATGATGAGTATGGATGGATCAGTACCTATGATTTTACTCTATCCCTTCTATGAAATTTTTTTATAACATAGGCTATGATTTTTTAAGGACTATTTTTGTCATAAATGGTGGTTTCAATTTCCCAGGTGTCTTAGGGAGAGATGTGATGGACCAGGTGTTTTCGGTAAGGCTGTTTTTGATTTTCCCGGTGTCTTTGGAATGAGATGGTGACATGATTTCCTAGTATTTACCTATGTGATATGTGATGTGTTGGGAGGCACAATTATATTTTTTTGGGATGTGTTGTGATTCGTAATTCTATGCAGGAGGGGTTTGATGTATTTTTTGTCCTAGTTATGTGATAGTGGGATGTGATGTGGTAAATAGATGCGATGGGAGAACCATGACTCACATTGTTGGTAGAGAGCAACATACTAGTGGAAATGTGGTTATTTTTACCCTATAATTGATTTTGTTTATTTATATTATATTTCATGAATTGTGCAACTTGGTGATCATTCCCTAATGAGGTTGGTAGGGTTAGTTTATCATTATAAGTGTTGTTTTGTTTTTTTTTGTTTCCTCACAGAGCCTTAGTATACTTCTTTCACATGCGCACGAGAAACTTTGGTTTTCCTAATGAGTATACTGACAATCTTACCCTACGTATGTAAAAAAAAATTTAGGTTTCCAAGAGGATTACATGGATCATTTTGTACATTACTATCTCAGGCCAGGGGAATGTTGTTGTGTCACTAATTCAGCTTTACCTTTGGGTACTTACTTTGGATACATTATTCCTTTTATATCCTTTCTATTTATACATACATTGAGTGGTGGTATTTAGGTATCCCTATACCTTGAGTCCCACCTTCAGTAGTCCCTAGGTCATCTTCTAGCACCATGGGTGTAAAAATATCACAAGATGGGAGACATTACCCGATATATATGTCTTGGAGTTATTGTGTGTGATTCAAGTTAAATTTCGATCTTGTTTTCTTGTAATGGTTAATGTATCCCATAATATGATATTTTGACACCCTTATTACTAGTCGCCGACCCATGTCCTACTGGAGGCAGTACATAGGGGATCATTATCTCTCTCCTTTCATTACAGGATCATTCGAGGGAGAGGGTCATGATAGAGTGGTATCAGAGGTGATGGTTGAAATATAGGACGTATTTGGAGTTACGAACTGTGATTATTTCATTAGATGGTATATAAACAACTTTTTTTGACCTTGTTGCATGAAATAGGTTAGGGAGACATGTTAGAACATGTGATTTTAGTCCCCCCATGATCCGATGCACATGATTTTAGATCATTGAAAGACCAAGTGGGGTGGACCTTCTTGCATGGTTAGGTCCTAGTTATGGTACATGATTCATAATTACTTATGTTCTTGTGTTAATTTCTGTTGTTTCGGTAAGGTTAACATGGATAAATTAAATCAAATGATATAAAATAAATCCAAATGAAAATCCATACTACTCAGGCGTAAGAAATCATTGCTTTCCTTTTATCTATGGATCATGGTCTTCATCTTCATGTGGGTCTGGTAGATGAGGTTTACTAGGCTAGACTAGTTGATCATTGTAGAGTTGATCCAGTTGAGGAGGATGACCAACGGTAGGGGATTTTATGTTCTTTTCAGTGGAATTTTTTAAGGAAGTACAAGGGTAGTGCTTTATATGTGGAGACAGAGAGTTGCCTAAGGGAGGTGTAGATTTATTTTAGTTTGATCAAGGCCCTTATAGAGTTCTGGGTCACTTTAGTATTCATTCATTTGTGAAGAAATAACAATCAGCTGTGGATGTTATATCTAGGAGAGTAGAAGGAGGAGGATGTTTTGTGGATCACCTTCAGGAAGGTATTTCCAACAGAGTTCCTTTCATTGAACATAGAGTCAGTAAAGAGATTTTCACATCTTTCTCTTCAGTAGGGGATCGTGTCAGTACATGTATAAGGTCTTAGCCTTAAACATTACATAATCTTGAATTTAGTCAATAATTCACATTGAGGATCTTTTCAAGTTATTAGTTTTAGAGAATTAGGACATAATTGTTACATTACATCTCAAAAATAACAAATTAGACACTTCTACTCAATGTCCTTTTTTTCATAAAATAAATATTCTTAAGAAAAAAATAATTCTTTTCATGATATAAATGTCCTTGATTTCTTCCATTATCTTACCCTACCTTATACCATGTGAAAAAATTTCAAAAACATGGATTCATAATAAAAAGGTATCAGTTATAAAATAAAGAAAGAAAACATTAATTCATCAATGTATACAAATCATAATATATTTAACATTCCTCATGAAATCAAAATATTTATGAATAACACAATAAAATCATAAATGATAATGGTAACTTGTGACATATATATCAAAAAGACATTTTAGATTTTAGAGCTACATAGGAGTTACATTTGTAATACCCATCACATTATATTTTCTAAATATCTTTGGAGAAACATTATTTTTTACCTCTCTCATGTTACCTAATGTATTGGAGAGCTATCTCGGGCTCACCTGCCCTAGGATTATCACGAAACCACCTATATACGTGAAAAATTCACAACAACCATAAAATATTCATAACACATAAAACAATCATAATGTAAATACAAAATTTTCACATTGCAATCACAATATATAATTTCAATATATTTACTTAATCAATGCCTTATCAAACCATTTTCAAAACCATTTAATACATTTAATAAAGAGATTTTTGAATCAATGTTTCCCATACCACTTTGAATCTTTTGAATGAATTTTTAATTTAAAAACATTCACGTTCATATAAATAACTCCTTAATATCATTATTAAAACATGGACATTAATGAGAAATATTTAGATGAATAAATCATTAAAACCATTAAAATGATATTTTAGTTAAAGAGTTACTAAAAAATGAGAGACGCTTGAATAAAAAAATTTAAGGAATAACATTAATAAAAGATTATAATATCATGAGAATAATAAGATTCATGATATTATATGTCAAAGTGAAATATAAACACCATATAAAAGGGAATTGGTGTATAATAATGAATATGTCTATATTGAATGTAAATTGAGATAATGTCCCTTGCTAAGATCATATCCATGCAATAAAGAAAAATCAATGGCATAATTATGTGTGAAAAATAATAATACACCCAATATAAGTGGAAATTAATTGTAAAACAGTCATATGTCATTCAAACATATTCATAGCACGACATAATCAAGAAAAACAAGTTTAATCCAATGATTTGTAATTGGGTTAAGAAGTTCATTTCAAGAAATTCGAAAGCCTAACGACGTCACTTTAAAATTCATAAAATGAGTTCATGAGAGAGGAAAGGGTCTATCATAAGATGAAAATAAAATTTATAGAAATATTGATATAGAGGAACATATCCTAAAATAAAATAAAGGAAATTAATATACATGACATAAAATAAGTCTTCGAATAAAAGAGTATGGTGAATGGTTCCCTTAACGATTTTCCAACTTACAAAACATACACTCCATGAAGGAAGATTCATACAATGAAAAATAAATACCCATAAATTAAATTATTTTACACAAATAATAAAATCATGGGTAGTAAATACACCACACAAAATAAAATAGTAGAAAATATAGGATGAATCTCATAGGAATAAAAAGTGAGATGAAAACTCCTTACCACATTGTACTCAATAGTGTCGTAAGAAAAAAAGTTATTAACCACAAAATTAATCAAAAAATTCCATGAATATAATGAAAATGGTGACAATATATATGAAATTACAGTACCCAGTACAACACAAACAATAAATAAGTGGTGATTAATGGAAATCTCAAGAAATTAAAATTCGGATAATAAACCCTTTACCTCGTGTACGACTTGACACATATATTCCATGTTATTCCTGAATAATAAACTTAAGTAAATTTTTACTTACTTAAGAATTTATTTATTGTTTATTATTCCTTTTATTTCACTTATTACCTTAAAATAAAAATTATATTATTTTTTGAGTTCATATCGGACATTTTGTCGATGTTCAGAACATTAGTCAAAAATAAACTTGTTATAATTACAGATTGTCCATGTGGTAAAAATTAAATTATATCCAGAATGATATTAATGATTTAGATATAATATGTAGCATATATATCCAGTGTATATATTTTTATAATAATTCATATCATTTTGAGTTAAGAAATGAAACACGTCGTTCATGGAGACGGTAAGCCGTACATATGAATGAACGCTACATTCATTTTTATTTTATATTTATTGAAATGAAAACATAATAATAAATATCTATAGTATAATTACAGTATAATATATCTATTATGTAATTTTATTAACTCCATCATTTATATGTTCCATGTAAGGCATGAACGAGTCATATCAAATTAAGGGGGCGGTAGTCTGCACGTCCTCAAATGAAATTATTGTATTTACCCATTACAGAAACCAAAAAGGTATGATATAAATGAAGAATAAAGAATTATAGGGAAAATATTAAAATAATATATATCACATGTAAATATAGTTCCTTCTTAATGTCCACTATAAGAGGTGGTAGGAGAATATTGAACACTCATCATTTAATGAGGCGGTTGTTCATCGTCCACAGAAACTGTATGTTCATTACCCATTAGACAGAGATGTGTGTAAGTGTAGTTTTAATAAATCTCATATCAACAACCTAGTATATATAGGATACTGGTGTTTTTATAACAGAAATGAATAAAAGGAGTTTTGGGGGGTTTGAAAAGTAAAATAAAAGAGAAAAAATGAAGAGAAGATGTTACCTTTAAATCATGTAACTTATTTGGATTGAACCAAAAGGATTAATCTAAGTACCTTCTGCCTAAGGTTAGGATTATAGGTGGAAGAGAGTGATCTTGAGAGATAATTTGGTCATAGGATGTATTAGATTAGGGGATTTAGAGGTGTGAGTAATGAGTTAGAGATGAGGTATTTTTTATAATGGGTGAGGGGATCTTTAACAATGATTGAAAATATTATTTTATTATCTAATGATTTTTTGTTTCAAAAGGTCCAAAATATATTAAAGTATAAGATAAGATAACTCATGTTCGGAATAAAACTATTTAATTATTATTGGATAGGTTTTGAATTTTTTTTAATCTTTATAATCTTATTTATTTAAATCCTTCATTAATGAGGTACACACTATATCATTATTGTGTCATAAATAATTTTATTTATTTGAAGTCTAAAATTTAAAAAAATACCATGATGTTGGAAATAATTTTATATTTAAATATAATATATATAATCTAAGAGATAATTTATTTAACCCCATATAAGAATTTAATTTCTAAAAGATATATGTTAATGTTTTTTTTCATTACTTTAAATTAATTAATATAAAGTGTCATTAACACTATTAAGTGAATTAATTGGGCCCCAAAAATGACCCAAGGATGCCCATGGTCAGAAACATATCAACAAAGAGGATTAGATCACATGTTAGTGTAATTTAATATTATTGTAATATTATTTTTACCTTGAATTTCCATATTTACCTTTAGTTGTGGTAAATGAATGTTAAAAGTTTCTATTCACCAAAATTTATTTTAATATAATTGAACCACATTTTATTTACTAAAACGAACTATGTATATCATATTTTTAAAATTCAATTCCCAGAAGTTTTAAAACTTCATTTAAATGAAAAAGTCAGTTTTCTAACTACTACTTAGGGTTTTCACTATTGATCAAGAATTGATGTTTTTTAGAAAAATACCCAAAATTAAGCCTAAGATATATTTGATATTATGAATTAATAAATTATTTCTATTTTACCAAATTCAGAAAAGATAAGTGGAATTAATTAATTGAAAATTAGTTCCTCATGTCAAAACCAAAATCATGTTTTTTATGAAATAATAACTATCCAAATATTTACACATCTTTATATCCAATTCAATGTGAATTTACTTAAAATGATGAAAATAAGATTAAATTGTAAAAATATAATATTGTTAAACTTTAAAACCAATTAAAAGATAATCAATCCATATAAATATATGAGATTAAATGGATGTTTTGAATTAAAATATAGTTTTTTTCACTATTCGTTAAAAATGAATTTTATCAGAAAAATACCAAAAAATTACCCAAAGTAAATTTTGATGTCCCGATTCTAAAGAAAAATTTTAAAATTTTAAATAGAACATTTAAAAGTAACCAAAAATAGATTTAATTATATTTTTCTTTCAAAAGGCTATAAATCAACCTTTTAATTAACATTATGTATTAATGCTTAAAATTAGATTTATTCACATTTTTAGCCTGTAAAATTTATTGGATAAATGTAAAAATATTTAATAAAAATGTTTAATAAAAATATGGTTAGTTATTTAAATTCCTGTCAATACAACGGATAGGTATTAACCACCATTTAAAATAAAGTTATATTATTATCTTTCAGTATGACCTAATGTTGAGTGAAACATAACATTTCAAAGGAACTCATTCTTGCATATCATGTACGCAATTGAACATAAAATTTCCTTTAAAATAAAATTAATATTTAATTCGAAAATATTAATTAATTTGAAAATGTATTATTTTTTATTTACATTGGATGGTACATCCTTCCCACTTTTAGAAATTACAACATTAAAATTTTAAAATTGGGTTCGGAAACATTATTAAAAGAACCACATCGAAAAAATAGTCCATAAAACTATAACATTAAAATTAATAAAGATAAGTACAAAGGTCACCCGAGATAACACATAATAGGATTCAATGAAAACATGGATATGGAGGAGAAACTAGGTGTCATGTTCTGATGCAGAGTGATATAAAACCTGATTAGGAGAAAGTTAACCACCAGAAAATCACAAACTTGTGATCGGTTAAACAGTCTTTGGTTTCCCGGTATGAAAAGTAAATAGAATTTTTTTTGTTTTATTTTCCTTTTCATAAATTTGGATAATTTGTTTCTGAGATTGACTAAGGGAATAAGGAAATATACTTACTTTTCAAGTAGAGTTTAATCCCTTAATAACTTTCTACCAAAAAATCACCTTTTCTCCAAATAATGAGTATTCATGATGACTTATTCACATATGAACTATATATTTTCCAGGTTTTAAGACATTAACCAAAACCATATTGGTTAGTACAAGATCATATAATTCCAAAAAAGGAAAATCCTTTAAAAAATAAATATTATTATTAATCTCCAAAATAAGACAAATAATACTCATAGTTCAACAAATACCATTCAATAAACAACATTCCATAAAATTATTCAAGGTAAACCAATATAAGATTGAATATCAAAACTGAGAAGGATTTAATCCCCTAGTCTTCCATAGTAAATATTAACATTTATCTCTAAATAACATCGACAACTCTTAATGCCTCATACTGACAACTAATTAATGAAATCACATATTCTCTATGATAGGTTAATCATTTCTATAAATTACCCAAATATCCGTAAAACATAGATTCTTCCAAAATAATATTTCGACCACTTTTTCACAAAGGAAATCCCCTAGTATTCTATTATCCTTAAGAATATATTGGTTCCTCAAAAGAGAGAATTTCTTCCAAAATAACCTTTATCACATAATAAAAAAATCATTTCCTTATACAAAGGATATCCATCTGATAAAACATAATTTCCCAAAATCAACTTATTCTTGATCCATAAAATCATTTAAGTAGTGGAATAACTCATACTAACCAGGGAATTCACGTAGTCTAGTTGTAGGAAATTCACCCTTGTCGCCCCTTGGTTGTGGGTTCGATTCACATGGCCTTGCCGGATGCGACGGGTTTTCACCCATCTTACGGGTTGCCCTTTTTATAAAACACAAAAATAATCCTAACATATTTTAACCTTAAAGGTTGTCTTAGACCTATCATTTTCATCCCAACTCATTAACTCCTCAACATCTTAATGAAGACTTATATATACTATCATTTTTTTATTTCACCTACATAAGATAAAATAAAACTATTCCCAAAATAAATAACATAATACCTTTATCATGGTGTCCACATGGTTTCAATGTTATCTTTTTCACATAGGTAGAAGTTCCATGAATTCCAAAAATTATTTAGATATCCTTCAAAATCATGTTCTTCCTTCATTCAAATACTTCTTGTACAACATGGTTCATATGGGTGTTCACAAACAAAATTACAAAATAATAATGTATAACATATAATTTCATAACATCTAATAAAAAATTATTTTTATAAAATTTTGGGATATATTTTTAGTAGAAACTTTCAATCAATGTTCCTTTTAAAATTACACAAGTATGAGATGAAATACTATAATTTAAAATAAAATATAAATAAGTTGTGAAAGGTTCTCCTTCTTTAAGACCTTCTATAAAATCATAATATTCTTCAAAATTTTATGATGAGGTAGAATATTTAATAATTCCATGATAATATTTAACATTCTTGGAAATATTAGAATATTGTGAAAATAGGATTTGATGAAATAAAACCCACGATCCACGAGGATATCGAGGTATAATGGCGGTGTTTGATATCTCAAACACCTTCTTGCAAGTGATTTGTCTGCTATAAAATGTTTCACAATCATTTGAACATGATTTTGAAATAATTATTGAAATCATGTAATTAGGAAGAGATAAGAATGTTGTTTGAGATACTCCACATTAAATTTTTAATTTACATTACATTATCTGAAAAAGTAAAAAAAACAAGGATTAAACATAATGAGTAGACTTAGAGACTAACCATGTGTATAACAAAAACTCATAATCCCTAAAGTTTCCGGATAGACCTCTGATACGAATTATAAGGCACAAAAATTCCACATTACATAATCTTGAATTAGGATAATAATGAACATTGTGGATCTTTTCAGTTTTGTTTGTTTTAGATAATTAGTCCATAACTAATACATTACATCTCAAAAATTACAAAGTAGACATTTCTAATCAGTATATATTTTTTCATAAAATAAAAATTCTTAAATGAAAAAAATAATTTTTTTCTTGGTATAAATCTTCTTAAGTTCTTCCTTTATCTTAACATTCCATATACCCAGTGAAATTCATTTCAAAAACATGAGATGAGCATAAAAATCTCAGTAGTGGTTATAAAATAAAGAAATAAAACATTAGTTCATCAATATATTCAAAACATAATCTCTATAAAATACCCCCTGAAAACATAATATTTATGAATAACACATAAAATCATAAATCATAATGGTAACTTATGAAATCTATATAAAACATACAATATAGATTTCACAACTATGAAGGTAGTTTCATTTGGAATAATCATCACAGTATATTCTCTAAATCTCTTAGGAGAAACATTAACATTAACCTCCATCATATTACACAATTCATTAGAGAGCTATCTCGGGCTCACCTGCCCTAGGTTTATACATGACCACCCGTATAAATGAAAAATTCCCAACAACGATAACATATTAATAACACATAAAAAAACAATAATGTAAACATAACATTTCCACATTGTAATCAAAATATATCATTTTAAGATATTGATATAATCTGTTCTTTATCAAATAATTTTCAAAACCATTTAACACATTTAATAAAGTGATTTTTGAATCAATATTTCTCATACCACATTGATGCTTTTAAAAGAAATTTTAATTTAAAACCATTCACATCCATATAAATAATTCTTTAAAACCATTTTTAAGACATGGACACTAATGATAAAGATTTAGAAGAATAAATCTCTAAAACATTTAAAACAGTATTTTAGTTAAAGAGTTTCTATCCAAATGAGAGATGGTTGAATACAAATTTTTTAGAAATAACATTAATCAAAGGATATAATATCATAATAATAATAAGATTCATGATATAATATATCAAAGGTTAGTATATAAAACATATAAAAGTGAATTGGTGTATAACAATGAATAAGTCTCAATGGAATGAAAAATTAGGTAAAGTCCCTTGAAAAGATCATATCCTTAGATTAAGGACAAATCAATGACATAATTATGTCTGGAAATTAATAATACACCCAATATAAGAGAAAATTAAGTAAAAATAATCATATGTAATTAACACTTATATATAGCACGACATAATCAAGAAGTATAAGTTTCACACAAAAAATTGAAATTGGGTTAAGATGTTCTCTTAGAGAAATTTGATAGCCTAACGACATCACATTAAAATTTAGAAAATGAGTTGATTAGATAGAAAAGGGTATCTAATCACATGGACATAAAATTTAAATCAATAAGGATATATAAGAAAATATCCCAACATAAGAAAAAGGAAATTAAATGACATGACATAAAAGTAGTCTTCGACTAAAAGAGTGTGGTGACAGGTTCTCTTACTGATTTGGTAACTGACGAAACATATATCCCATGAAAGAAGGATCATGCAATGAATATTTAAATAACCGTAAATTAAATTATATTACACAAATAATTAAATATTGGGTAGTACATACACCACACAATAGAAAATGGTGGTAAATTTAGCATGAATCTCATAGGAATAAAAAGTGAGATGAAAACCCCTTACCACGTTGTAATCAATTGATTAATAAGAAAAAAAGTTAATAACCACCAAATTAATCACATAATACCATGAATATAAAAATAATAATGAAAATAATATGAGATTTCAGTAAAAAATAAACCACATGCAATAAATAAGTGGGGAACAATGGAAATATCACAAAATTAAAGGTTAGATTAGAAACCCCTTACCACATGTTCGAATTGACTCATATGTTCTATTTTCATCCTGAATAATAAAATTAAGTTAATTTATACTTCCTTACAAACATTTTTCAATTTTATTATTCCTTTAATATCACTTATTACATTCCTATAACAATTAGTTAATTATTTGAGTTCATATTGTACATTTTGTCGATGTTCAGAACATTAGTTAAAAATGAACTTTTTATAATTACAAATTATCCATGTGGTCAAAATTAAATTATCTCTAGAAATATATTAATGATTTAGATATAAAATATATCATATATATCCAGTGTATATGTAATTATAAGATTCCATATCATTTGGTGTTAAGAAAAGAATTGGTTGTTCATGGAGACGGTAAGTCGTACGTACGCTTGAACGATACATTCATTTATATTTTATATTTAATGGAATGAAAAATTAATAATATAGAGTTATTTTATAATAAACTTATAATATCTATGTTATGTAATTTAACTATCTTCATCATTTATATGTTCCACGTAAGGAATGAATGAGTCATATCACTTTGAGGGGGCGGTACTCTACACTTCCTCAAATGAAATTATCATATTTACCCATAATGGAAACCAAAAGGGTATGCTATAAATGAAAAATATAGAAGTATAGAAACAATATAAATATAATATAAATATAACATGTAAATGCATTTCCATATTAGTGGCCACCATAATAGGTGGTATGAGAAGATTGAACAATCATCGTTTCGTGAGGTAGTAGTTCGTCTTCTAGAGAAATAGTATATTCTTTACCCATTAGACGGAAGTGTGTGTAAGTTTAGTTATAATACTTCTCATATAAATATCCTAGTATATTTAAGATATTATTTTGTAATAAAAGAAAGAAATAAAAATAGTTTAGGGAATTGGGGAAGTAAAATAAAAGAAAATAACATAAGAGAAGATGTTATCTTTAAATTGGGTAACTCTCTTTGGTTTGAACCAAAATGATTTCTTGAATTTCTTTATACCTAAAGAAAATATTCTAGGAGGAAAAGAGGGGTAGTAAGAGCTTATTTTTGTAAAGGGTTGGATGAGCCATGGGGATTGAGTGTTGCGGGTAATTAGTTTGAGTTGATGGATTTTAATAAGGGGGAGGAGGGGCTCTTTAGGAAAGTTAGAAAATATTATTTTATTATATAACGATCTTCGGTTTCTAAAGGTTCAAAACATATTAAAGTCGATTATTAGAGGACTCTTGTTTGGAATAAAACCATCCAATAATAATTGGACATGATTTTTATATTTTAGTAATAATTATAATCTTATTTATTTAAATCATTCATTAATGAGGTAAATACTGAATCATTATTGTGTCATAAATAATTTTTTTTATATGTTTTTTAAAATTTATAATAAAATTCCATGATGTAGGAAATATTTTTATCTTTAAAATAAATATTTATATTCTAATTGATAACTTATATAACCCCATGTAAAAATTGATTTACTAAAATATATGCATTTATACCATTTTGTCATTAATTTAAATTATTTAACATAGAGTGTAATTATGACTTTTAAGTGGCTCCATGGGGTCCCAAAATCGACCCAAGGATTCCCATGGTCGGAAATGTATCAACTGAGAGAATTAAGACACATGTTAGGGTAATTTAATATTATTATAATATTTTTTTACCTTTAATTGCCCAATTCACCATTAACTGCAGTAAATAAAAGTCAAATGTTACTATTCACCAAAAAAATATTTTCATCTTATTGATCCAAATTTTACTTAATAATAATAAGCATGTATGTAGTATTTTAAAAATTCAATTCACAGAAGCGGTAAAATTTCATTTAAATGAAAAAATCGGTTTTTTAACTACTACTTTGTGCTTTCACTATTCGTCAAGAATTGTTGTTTTTTATAAAAATTCCAAAAATTTAGCCTAAGATATATTTCATATTCAGAATTCAAAAATGCATTCTATTTTACCAAATTCAAAACATATAATTTGCATTAATTAATTGAAAATTAATTCCCACTGTCAAAACAAAAAAGCGTATTTTTTAAGAAATAATAACTATCAAAAGATTGAAACTTGTTTATGTCCAATTTAAAAATAAAATTACATTCAATGAAAAAAAATGGATTAAATTGTATAAATATAATCTAATTATAATTTAAAACAAATTAAAAAGGTAATCTAACCATATTAATAAATTTTATTAAAAGGAAGTTATGAATTTAAATACATCATTTGTCACTATTCATTAAAAATAAATTTAATCAGAGATTTTTTTGTTACCAAAAGTAATTTTTGAAGTCCTGATTCTAAAGAAGAATTTTATTTTGTCAAATAGAATATATAAAAATTTCCAAAATAATATTTCAATAGGGTTGTCCATGAAAAGGTGGTAAATCAAAATTTTAAAGAATATTTGATTTTTTATAATTAAAATTATATTAATTCATATTTTAAGCCTCTATCTTTATAAGGATAGTTTTAAAAACATTTAAGAATCATGTTTAATCATAATATGGTTAGTTTTTTTCATTCCTGATAATAAAAGATCTAGGCATTAACCACCATTAAAAATAATATTATATTATTATTTCTCAGTATGACCCAACGTTTTGTGGAATGTAAGATTTCAAAGAAATCCATTGTTGTGTTTCGGGTACGCCATCAAACATAGAATCCCCTTTAAAATAAAATTAATTATTAATTCAAAAATATTAATAAATATGAAAATATATTATTCTTTATTTATATGGGATGTTACAACAGGATATGGGAATCATGTTCAAGGACCAATTGAGTTTTCCATCCAACCTTTTTCCAGATGAGGAGTCTCAAGTGTGACATCTTGAGGTGGCACTTAATCTTTCTATTATGTATCCTATTACTCCATTAACATTTACAACATTTGTGGAGGTTCATAATAATCCAGAGGTGTTTGAGAGGATGAACTCATGAGGAGGTCCATCATGAGAGGGGATCTAGTTGAGATCGTTAAGAGGTATAATTGTTAGTAGAAGATCTCAGGAACCAGGACATTTGAGGACTTGACAAGCATGGTGTCAAACTCAGTAGCTTCATTTATATATTTTTGGTGCTAGTGGTTTCCATTCTTTTCCTAGGAACTTTTCACAATTTTTTTTCTTTTTGGGGTTCATGGTCATTTTAAAATCCAATACCCATTAATTCCCCATGTTCAGTTTTGTGGAGGTGGACGGGTTCATCTCTAGCCACAATAGCACTTTCTTCTGATACTATTCTAGTAGTAGGGGAACCAAGACATTTCTCTTCCAAGGGAGATAGAGTGGGTAGATGTTGGCCTTAGGATTTTTCTTGTGTTTAGGGACCATGAACTGAATGGGGCCTTGGAGGTGGTCATAAAAAATTGGTAAAGGTGGTGGCAATGGTTGGTTGCGCACAGTAGAGGCAGTAGGTTTATATGGGTCAAGGACTATCATAGGTTTGATCTATTTATTCAGTACCCTTTCATATTCCTTGTTTTATTTCGGAGCTTCACACTATATTGTTTCACCCAATCTATCCCTTAATCTGGGACTATACATATAGAGGATTCACATGCCCCTAGTGTTGAGTACACCAGTCGGAGGCTAGAATAGATTTTTTGATGTGTATCAGGGGTGTAGACTAATGATATAACTACATCCTTTCTATTAGGATCTCTTCTTGAAACCAAGAAAGATATAATATTTCATTCCCATAATTGATTGGTTGTATTACATAAATTCCATTATTGACTGAACGTAGAGAAGATTCATGTTCTAGTACGTGGATGGACATTATGTGGTTTTCATTGGAGAGTGAGGTTGTTAGTTGGCCAGTCAGTGTGTGAAGCCCCTTTTCATTATTGGATGATCTTTCAGTGGAATATTTTGTTGCTAAGATGGTATATGTTCCTAGGGTCATTATTTAGTTCCAATATATTTTCCTTAAGGAGGTTCGGATGTTACCCCTCAACATGATGTCAAGTTTGGGATAGACTTGCAACCTAGTGTTTCTCTAACTTTGATGGATCCCTATCATATGAAACATTCTATGTTGTGGGATTTGAGGATTTAGATAGATGATCTGATGTGGATGAATTTTATTTTTCCCAGTGTGTCACAATGGGATACTCAATTGTTGTTATCCAAGAAGGTGGATGGTGGTATAAGGTTCTGTATAGACTAACTAAGGTTAAACCAAGTGATAGTTAAAATATTTTACCCTATTCCAAGGATATATGATCCTGTCAACAAGCTGATTTAGGATATTTGGTTTTCTAAGATCTATATTTGGTCTGTATATCACTTGTTAAGGGTGAAGGAGGGTGATATTATGATGACTACAATCAGATACAGGTATGGGATGTTTTAATTTTTCATCATGTCATTCGGTCATATAAACATATTATTTTTTCTCATGGGGATGATGAACACCATGTTTCTTGGGTTTCTGGATCATTTTGATGTTTTATTCATCGATGGCCTCTTTGTCTACTCTAAGATAGAGGAGTAACATGATGAGCATATCATTATTTTCATGCATTTTTTTTAATTCCAGTAGCTCTATGGGAATTTGACCAATTGTATGTTTTATACAAGGGAGGTGCATTTCCTCTAGAATGTAGTTTCTCAGTAGCGTGTGGTAGTAGACTCGATGAAGGTCGATGTAGTTTTTTTTGGAATTAACCAATAATGTGGCAGAGTTTCGTTGTTTCCTTGGTTTCACAGGCTATTATGAATGGTTTGTACCAGATATCTCTCATGTTGCAGCCCCATTGACATCCTTGACAAGGAAAGTCCAGGACTGTTCATGGAGTGATCAGTGCTAGTCAGTTTTCAGTTACCTAAATGGGAAGTTGGTTAGTTATCCAGTGCACTGGTTTTTTGGGTAAGGGGTGATGTTAGATAATTTTTTCAAAAACATCTTGTATGTGTTTTGGATGCATTAGGATCTTACTTTAAGAATTTATCTCTTTTAGTATCAGATGTTACGTCCCCATATTAATTAATATTCCACCCATGGTTTAGAACTAGCATCCCTTGTCTTTTCACTAAAGTTGTGGTGGAATTACAACATTGGGGATCACTTTTTGGTCTTCACAGATCACAAATGCTTGATGTATATATTATCCCATCATGAACTAAATATAAAATTGTGTAGGTAGATGGATTTTTCGAAGGAATATGATTTTTAGGTCTCCCGCAACCCAAGATATGGGAGTTTTGTGGCCAACACTTTCAGTAGATGGTCAGAGAAGGTTTTTGTTCAGAAATCTATAGATTCATGGAGAGAGATGGAGGAGTTAGAATCCATTCACTTAGATGAAATTTTGGGTATTGGAAGAGGTTGTTTGTTTCATATGATTGTGAAATATTCTCTGATTTAGTTGTTATAGGAGTCTCATTGGAGAGACTAAGAGGAAGAGGTGATTCCGAATCGTGTTGGCCATAGTGATTCCCTAGAGGGATGGTCAGAGGAGGTTTTAAACTGAATATTATTTCATGAAAATTTGTGTGTTCCTATGGTTATGTGTTATGGATTCATTCTAGAGTTTCATAGATCAACTTTAGTGGTACGCCTTGGAATTTATAAAATGAATCATTGCTTGAGGATATAGTTTTTGTGTCCCGAAATGAAATGGACATTGGCAATGTTTGTGGCGAGGTGTTTTTTTTTTCTGTAGGTGAAGTCTGAGAATCCTGTTATTGTTTGATTTTTATATCCCTTGGATGTCCCCAACTATAAATGGGATTATATATTTACATATTGTTTCATAGGGTTACCCATATCAATGGGAGGTTAGGACACTATCTAGGTGATGGAGGATATGTTGATGAAATCGTCCCACTTCGTAGAGATCAAGGAGTTTTGGCGATGTATATGATTTGGATAAGATGTACATGGATTATGTGGTGAGATTTCATGGATTTCTGGGGTCCATTGTGTCAGATTCGGATGCACAATTTACCACATGATTCTGGAAAAGATTAGAGTATGCTTTTGGGAACCAATTATGAGTTATCACTTCTTTCCTCCCATAGAAAGATGGTTAGATGGAACAGACAATCCAAAAATTAGAGGATATGTTACGGGCTTGCATATTAGTCCTTGATGGGTCTTGGGTATGACATCATCCCTTATAAGAGTTTTATTATAATAATATCAATCACTATTCAACTATCATGGATCCATTCATGGATTTGTATGGGAGACTAGGTTTTTTTCATTGTGCTTGACTGAGGTTATGGAGATAGATGTTCCTAGTCCCGATGTGGTGCAGAGAATGAAAAAAAGATTCATTTTTTTGTTGGAGGATGAAATAAATGTAAGAGAAGTGTAATTCTTATATTGATAACATAATGAGGAAATTTGAGTTCAAGGTTACGGAGAATGTGTTCTCGAAGGTCAGTCCTCGATGTTGGCAGTGGAGGTTTGGAAGGAGACTATGCCTCACTCGATGTTTGTTGGGATCTTTGAAGTGCTGGGATGAGTCGATAAGGTGGACTATCAATTGGTGTTTCCAACATAGTTAGAGATGATCCATTATATCTTCCGTGTCTCTCAGCATCGTTGGTATGTTCCCGATTACACCCATGTCATTAACTGGGTTGAGTTCAATATTAATGATGATGCGATGTTTGTTGAGTGCCTAGTAGAGATCCATGATCATCAAGAGAAGGTGTTTTATGGATGGAACATTCTACTTATAAATTTGTTTTGGAGGCATCGTGGAACATAGTAGAGTACTTGTGAGTGAGAAAATCATATGCATGCTCAGTACACAGAGTTTTTTTGAGTTTTTCTACTCTCTTTTTTTCTTTGTGATGCGATGTTTGGATCCTTTTGTTTTAGGAGATGGATTTTTTCCATGTTTTATGATTGTGTGTGGTGTGTTGTGTGATAAATTCTAAATTTATTTAAAGTGGAGTAATTTTTTACTTACTGTGATTCATTAATAGTGATGTGATTAAACATACATGGGTGAATCACTATCACATAGAGTGGATAATATCATGACATAGAGGATTAAATTATCTGATTTGTGTGTTCTGGATGGTGCAGATTGTTGGTTGTGTGGTGGTGCGATTCATTGTTTGTACTGGTTGTTGGTTTGGGTTGTATATAGGTAGATATGGTTGTGTAGTGGCTATGTGGAATTCTTTTTTTGTTTATAATGTTTGGCAGGTGGAACTGTTAGAAGTATAAAGAGATTCTTTAGAGGTATCTCGTTGGATGGTTATTCAAACCCCTTTTCTTATATGTTTTGTTTTGGATTCTAGAGGCATAAATTTTTTTGAGAAGTATCTAATGTAACAGTTTGTGACTTATGAGGATGCTAATTTGTAGGTTTTTGTTATTGAAGGTGTTCAGAGGAGTCTCAGAGGAACATTATTGATGTTCAGTTTCTAAAGTTAAAAAGAAGGGGGATTACACATCATGTAACTAGATTACACGTTGTGAAATTCTATTTCATGGATTTTCTTTGAGGTTTCACAACATGAAGAAATTTTACATGACATGAAGAGTGGTTCCACGATTTGTAATATTTTTCGGTTAGAAGAATAAAATAAAATGAAGAGATGCTGTGTTATTTAGTGAATGCCATACCGAGTATATTACACAATGTGAAATGGGATTATATATCGTGTAATATCCTTGTCATGTGTAGTTTAAAAAAAATATTTTCCAGCCAAACCATCATTCATTTAGCCATTATTTCCTTTTCATATATTTTTGGGTAGACTCGAGGCACTATGAGGGGTTCTTGGAGCCCTTTTCCTCTCCCCCTGATCCTTTTAATCCTGGTGGTTTTTTGTTGAAAATATTTGGTTGATTTGTGGTGAGTTCACTTCATTCCATGGTTTCGTTATTTTTATCTTCTCTGGAGGATCCACTATTGTGGTGTTCCTTTGGTTTGGGGTATGTTTCAGGTTTTCTTTTGATTTATATTTTTTGTTTTAAAGTTGATCTTCTAGATTCTTGTTCAACATTGGTTTCCAGATGGTTTTCTACTCTCTGTAGTGAAAAATGATTATGAGAGCTTCCTTGAAGTAATATCTCCCTTCATTTCTCCTTAATGTGAATCATGTGGGAGGGGTTTTACCTATTTTTTCTATGAAATATGGTTATTCTGGCTTAAATCCATGAAAAATAATTGATTGATTGAAATGAAGGTGGGAAATGGGGTTCGATCCTCATTTTTGTACAAATTTGAAATTTTTTATGTTATTAGGATTATACAAGACAAACACCCCATGGAAAATTGTGGTCGTTGGTGGATTTCATTAACTTAGATACTTCTGTTGTCGTTTTTTCATTTATTGAGTTTTTTTGTTTTCACACAAAAATTGAAAATTGGCTAACCACATAATCATTGATAACGAAGTGTTTTCCCCATGATTTGGTCTATGTGATATCACCCAATTGAAAATTAGTGGAACGTGATAAATTTTATTATGAACCTCTAAAAAATCTTTTGGGATTTGAATTGTTATTTTTCATGGTTTTTACATGTGGGGAAGTATATAAAATGTGATCATATATTATGGTTGGGATGTGTGTGGTATGAATATGCAGTTGGGCTGCAAAACTGGTTGTTCTGTAATTGTGTGGCTGGATATGGTTGTGAGATGGGGGGTTTTTGGGCTAGTAGGTGGTTTGGGAAGGATGAATTTGAAGAAGCATAGTATTGTTTGATATGAGTAATTCTCCCAGAGTTAATCCATGAGTAACATACAAAAAGATTCAATCTATATAATGTGTTTTTTATAATGTATCTTTAAGGTAAAGGTGCCTTAATTCATTAGGGATTTTCACCATCAAAAATGAATGTGACTATGTTTCTTATTGTGTGTTGTGCTTAGTAGTTTCTTATGTAGTGATGGAATGAATATGTAATTGTTTAATAAATCTTAGAATTTATTGGGTTGGTTTGGATAAAGGAACTGAAATGGTTAACTAAAATGGTTAGTAATTTAAAATGGGTTTTGTGGTAGGATGTGTGGTGTTGTGCATTTAGAGGCAGCTGCAAAGGTGATAGTGTTCTGAGTTAGTGATTTTTATGAGAACCCTTAGATTGGGATTGAGTGTTCGGTATAATATATCTATATAATTGAATTTTTCTTTTTTATTTCTACATGAATCCCACCCTAGTTGAGCACTATTTTCGAAACACCCCCATCATCACGATGGAGGGTGTCTTTCCTAACATTCGTTTGAGAGTATAGATTGATGGGTTCCCTATCATTTCCAATATTTCTTCTAGGAGAGGTATTTTTGACAAAATTTGTGATAGAAGAAGGTATGTTAGTGTCTAAGATAGTTATCTTGGTTGCCCATGTGACTTTGTGTGAGATTTTATGGCCTAAGTGTTGTTCAAGAAAGGTGGTTTGATCTTTCTCAGGTGTCTTCGGGATGAGATGGTGACAGTATTTCTTAGGTTTATTTGGGATGAGATGTGATGTGATGTGAGGCCTAGGTGTGTGAAGGCGGCATGTGTTGTGAGGCCCAGGTGTGAACGAGTGGGTTGTGATGTGGTTTGTGTCTGAGGTATGTGTGGGCTTGATGTGATGTGATATACTGAAGGGATGGGAGTGTAACAATGTATGACATTGGGAGAGAGCGGCATACCAGTGAGAAAGTGTTTTGGAGTACCCTATCATCAATGGGAATTACATTATATTATATTAATACACTTGCATTACTTAGTGAGTGTTCCTTGGGGAGGATAAGAGGGTCAGTATTCCATGATAGGTGCTGTTAGTTTCTGTAGTTTTCGGAGAGGGGAATTAGTATGATTTTTTCACATGAGCATTAGAGAAATTGGTTTCCCTACATAGTATACTTTTTTGTTAAACCTATGTATATAAAACTATTTTCAGGTGTCAAGAGGATTACGTAGACCGGGATGGGAATTACAAGCTTAGGCCTTTTAATTTTTTTTTGTGTTTCGACTGTAGGTTTACTTTTTGGTATTTACTTAAGAGACATTATTTTTATGGTATCAGTTATATTTATACTTGCATTGATGGAAGGATTTGGATTAATATATATATTTTTGTCTTAGAGTTGTCGTGAAAGATTAATCTTACCTCCCAATCTTATTTTATTATAAAGGGAAATGCCTAACATCTTGTGAGATTTGTAGACCCTTGGTGCTAGTCGCCGACCCAGGTCCCACTATAGGTGAAACTCGAGGGGTAATTTTCTCTCTGCCCTCATTTTAGTATGTTTGGAGCAAGGAGGTCATTACAAATACATACTGGGACTTTATTAGTGATTTTTATGTACTAAAAAATATATGATATATAGAGGTTATATTTAATCCATAGTAACCTAGAACTAATACAAACAAACCTTTATCAGACATATATTTCAATTCCAAAAAAGGCCACTTCAACTGTTATATTTTATTTCAACATTTAATAGAAAATTAATGTAGCTAGTTGAAATCATAAACAAAAACATCACAATTTATGTAAAAGAATAAAATATTTATAAAAAATATTAAATGGTCTTATATTAAAATATTTATGTTATTTCACAATATCATTTTTAATTATATATAGTAGTTATCCTATGAAAACATAAAAAAATATTGAAATGAATATATCACAGAAGAGTTCTTCTCCATATTTCGACTGAATCAGTACCAAATCAGTGTTTTCATGTAATAAAACCATTTTTTATTTTATTAATACTATATTAATATGAAAACTAACTCCATTTATAATTTTATATGATATCGGAAAAATTTTATATGAAACATATTATTGAATATTATTAAGATTAGATTTGTAGTTAAAATGGTATAACAAAATACATAAAAAATATCTCACAACCTAATATAAAGAAATAATTATCAATACTAATTGTAGTTATAACAATGAAATTTAATTCATTTGAAAAATATTTATTGATTTACAAATATTTTGTATAGAAAAGACACATTGTTTCATTCAGAAAACATCACATACTAGTTTAATGTGTCATTTCTCTTCTAATTCATGAATGAATCAAAGATCATGGTTTTAAATTTTAAGTACATTATAATGTCATTTTTTTTTATTAATTAATTAATGTTTAAAAAAATTACTTATAATAATTTTGGTTGTATAAGACATTAGATTTATGTGATGTATTTCCTTAAATTTCATAAATGAATCAAATATCGCAACCCTACAGTTTAATGACAATTTGATATTTTTTAAAAAAATTATTAACATTGGTATCATGACTGTTATATTTTGAATAATTTTTTTAATTTTATAAATTCAATTTAATTTTTTTCAGTCACACTACATGATGAATTTTTGTTCATGTATTTAGTATAGGAAAGAATTACAATTGTAAAATTTATATATATATCTTAATTATATATAGAGAGATAGGGGATATTATTTTATATGTACACACACCCATATGCATACGATGATGAAAATGTAATAATCTTGAATAAAAATATATTAGAACTATAATAAAAATAAATTGAAGTTTTCATGTATATAAAATATTATTAAAAGTCCATTATCTCAATGCATTGGGAAACAATTATGAAAAATATACCCATATTCTCAAAGTTTAAAGAAGAAGACTGAAAAACCATGCATCTTTGTTTAATTAAATTGGATCAGACATTAATCAGTTATAATAATATTAGAATTGTTAAAATATACATTTATCATTGATTTTTTAGTAGTAATAATGGTTATACATTTTAGGGGTGTGCATGATTAAATTAACCAATTTAATTTTGCCTTGCTGGATCGCCTTAAACTGATAAAATTATAATTAAATTTCATTAATTGGTTCAATTCAGTTAATATATATTTTTTATTTCATTTTTTGAATCAACTCATTTTTGTATATATTAAATATTCGTAATAGATAAAAAAAATTAAATAAATATATAAATCAATGTTAAAAGAGGAAGTGATCATTAACTTAATTTGATCAAAGTTGAACATATCAAAAATAAAAAATCATTTCTCAATATAATGAAATTTCTAGAGAATTTTTTAGGATTATGTGATAATGATTATGTAAACCACAATGATATATACACATTAAAATGTTGAACCCTTTTAAATCATGGACATGTTTTCATTATTTTAAATTTATCAAACTATTTATTTCGTTTTTATATTGAATTGGTCATTTTTTAGAGATATTATCTCTATACATGTTATTTTAACTAGATCTACACATTATCTTGGAACCATGGGTTATAAATGTTTAATATTTTGTCAGTTTTTATGAATTAATTTTTCATCAAATATTTCAATTCTAGGTTTTCTTAACGGATCTAATTTTTTTTAACAGATATAAACCAAATTGTTTGGTTTATGTTAGCTCTAAACTAATCGTAATTCGGATTCATTTTTCACTTTATATTTTTTTTTCAATTTACATGTTTAAATATATTTCCTTAATGAATTTTAACTGACCATGCACACACTTAATCTTGTATTAGTGATAAAAATTGCAGAGATAGAATCCATGAGATATAAATAAATGTGATGATCCTTCGAAGATTTATAGAACCAAATCCTGATGGTCGAGGTATAAATATATATTTATATATAAAGAATATTAAAATATTAAAAATTGTATTTTAAAAATATGTAATAAAATTATTTATAAATAAAATATATTATTAATTATTAATAATTTTTAAATATTATAAAGTATATTATTAAAAAACATTATCATTTATATTTATGTATAATCACATTTACAACATTCTTCTAATTATATATTTAATAAAATTAATATCAATTATATTTTTAAAAAAAATATTAATTAATATATATATATATTCAATATTATTCAATTTTTAAAAACAATTATTTTTTTATATGTAAGAAAAGTTCATTATTAATTATATTAAAAATATGATTATTTATACTATAAAAAACATCCATACATACAAAATTCATAATTATTTATATAATATTATTTTTATAAATTATATTAGAAATTTTTTTAACTCTTGATAATATTTACATAATTAATTATGTATTTTCAAAAATTTACTAACTATATATATAATACTTCCATTAATTGTATAGAATAATATAATTATTTATACAAAAAATAAAATAAATAATTCAATAATTGTTTAGAGAAAATTATATTTATAAATTTTAATAAGTATATTTAAATATTATATAAATCCGATGCATTATTGAATATATATATTTATATTAATTATTAAATATATTTTAATAATAACAACTCTATATTCATATTATTATTATAATATGTATGTATAATAATTAATTTTCTTTTAAAATATAAATAATTAGCATATATTTTATATAGATAATTATATTTTTAAAAGTTTTTACCTATATATTTATTTATTTATTTACACACACATATATATTATTTTATTTTAATTACATGTATGCAAAAAATTATGAAATTTAATTTTCTAAATATATATATTATTTTAATTTAAACTTATTAAAAAATTAGAGCCATGTATTTTTAATGTGTGTTATAGATGTATTCTTTAATGCATGTTTAAACACACACACATATATATAGTTGTGTGTGTGAAAATATATTTATATATAACATTTATTAAAATACTTTCTCATTTTAAATTACAAATAAATGTTAATTCAAATATTAATATAGATTATATAATAATACTTTAAATATAATAATTAATATATAAATATATATAATATATTTATATAGTATTATGAGATATTAATGATCATCACTCATGGGGAAACCAAAATCTAAATAATAATTGATGTGAGTGTGTGTTGTTTGTGTGTGTGTGTGTGATTTTGAAACTCTTTATCAGTTCTAGAATTAGTACAAAAAATTATATATTTGTATTAGTGCACCAATAAGTTCTTATAAATAACCTGTTTTATTAGTGTCACCTTATTTTCCTCATAAAATTTTCTTTCATAAGTGATCCTTAAAATAAATCATAAAGGGTGTTTCCTTTTTTACATGAATATGTAGAAATGGTTGTATCTTTCACCATTCTCCATTAAATTATCTTTTTTATATAAACTCTAATAGTGGAATTTGAAAATTTTATAATATTATAAAATTTCTATTTTTTAAAATGTTACTTACAATGAGTTAGGGATAACATAGTTATATTGAAATAGATATCATTACATTAAATTCCAAAAGAATGACACACAAAACATCAATAATTAAGTGAAAAATAATTATTATAAATTATAAAAATAAATGAAATTAATAAAATTAAATAAATCTGAATACTAATTTGCCAGTCATAAATATAATAATAAACATCCCATCATATTTATTTTATATAAATGTATTATTATTACCAAAAATTTTGTTTTCAAAATTTATTATTGTTATTAAAATTTTTACCACGAAGCTAAAATATATTTATAACAACTAAATTTAATATATATATTTAAATTAAAATAAATTATTTTTTTAATTAAAAAAAACTAATGTATAATTAAATAATAATTCAATAACATTATTTATAATTTAACACCAAATTGTAAATAAAATTTTCAATTGAAAATTGAAATTATACATCTATGCTGTCTGGAAATTTTGAGAAGCAATACCACCATAAACATTGTCAATTTTAAAATTAAGAAAAAATTTAGAAGATTGGGTGGAGTTGGCCTTTTATTTTCTTATTTATGTTGCCTAATTCTTGTTCACAACACAATATGAGAGTAAATAAGAATTTTTTGGATATTATTCACGCAATATGTTATGAAAAGGCAGAATAATGATTTGAATTATTCAGTAAACTGTATTCACAGAAGTTACATAATGCTCTTATAATTTTCATGACTTACACACACACATCAACCATATCATTTCAGTAAATAAAACTTTATATAATGATTACAAATAATTTTAAAAAATAAAAGAAACAGGAATTCATTTATTACTATATTTCAACATTTTATGAAAAAATCATCTAGTAAATTTCAACAAGAGGTAGAATGTACACACCTAAATGGAAAAAAATAACAAAAAAATTATAATGTTCCTTGAAATTATTACATCCCAGAAATAATGGATCCAATCTATTTATTTGTCCCCAAAAAATCATCATATTATACACCAAATTACAATTTTAAGAGAAAATATCCTGATTTAAAATGGTGTAAAATTATTTCTATAAAGTATTAATGGGTAATTCATTCCCCTTTTGGAGGTTTTTATTCTATACCAGTTTCTAAAGATTAAATAAAACTAGTCATGGTCAGAAATAATATATATGATATTCCTCATATAATTTTATCCCCTTATTAGGAGTTTTCTCAATAATTATCCACCTCATTACCAATTGGGGGTATTTGCATGATGTATATACTTTTGTAATCATCCTGATTCTCTCTTGGAAAAATAATTATCATAATACATTCCCCATTCTCATAATCTCAAAAATTAAATGAATTTTATCTTCCAACACATTTTAACCTAGTGATATCAAACATCGATGTGATTTAATCTTGAATGAAATATTGGGTTCTTATTAAAATTAATGGAACCCATGATATTACAATATAGAATATAATTATATTATATCAATACTTGTTTCTATAGAAAATTCATAAACCATAAGATATTTCTACTTCCTTCAAAGATTAAAATATAGTTCACTTTTATGGTTTACATGAAAACAGACATTGGAAAACATGATTTCCTTAACACAACACCCATAATAAAAGATATCAATTATATAGATATATATTTTATTCCATCAATACTCTAGTAAAATCTAGATCTTTATATCCGTCAAAAAAAAGGTTTATCATTTTTAATAAGATGATAATAACTGCACATACCTCAAAGATACATTAATATCATTTAAAATACTAACCAATTTTTATTCCAAAATTTTATAAAAATAAGATCAAAACTCAATGATAATTAAATATATTTTCCCTGGTGCATACTCTATCATTAATGAGACTTTCAATTACTAACTGATAAGGATCATTTTAGATCACTCATTTTTCCTCTTCATTTAACAGACACTAACTTTTCAAGATCCTAAATGGAATTTGAAAAGAAGTATTAATAGCCTAATTCATTCCCAAGTTGAATATTCTAAAAATATTTTGGATTTATTTCTCTTGGAATAACAAAATATTATAATTCATCCAATCAAGGATAACTATCATACCAAGAATCTATCTCACTTATCCCAAGTCCTTCATTTAAAAGAACGTGTCGAAATCCTACTTTAACCTTGTAATATTGGTAATATATTGGCTAATAACCATCATTCCATCAACATAAATAAACAGAATAATTACAAACCCTTAAAAATATTTTCATGAATTCATAGTGTTGAATTGTTTTTTCCTACTTACTTTTCTCCAAAATTTAGTCAAATTTATGGTATCATTGTATCAGTTCTTTCTTTAAAGCATATAAACTTTTCCAAATTTTATAAACATGACTATTTTAATTTTCTTCATAAAACCATTTAGATGCTCCATATATATATATATATATCATTTTCAAGATCACTATATAATAATGTGTTTTTTATATCATGTTTTTATACATCACGATTGAGTCCATTCACCAGTACAACAAATTTAATATAATATATTTTTACCACTATATAATTTTTTTATCAAACTCAGTACACTAATTTTTCCTCTGTATCTTCAAAAAAAATCGTGGATTTTTAACATGGTTTTTATAGTTCACCTTCACTTTTTATTATGTACACCAACTTGTTATTGATAACCTTTCATCCTTATGGAAGCCATAACATGTCAAATTTGTGGATCTTATACTTCGATATCATACTAAAATTCATATATTTTATATTAGGTTTATAAGTATTTAATGACACTACTTAATCAAATTATAATAAATATCAAATCCCATAAAATAGGATTACAAAGTGAGATACACATATCCAAGATATTGTATGAATGACAAAACTATTTGTGTACCTTACATTATATCACTTTTGTAGTTGTCTTCATTGAATAATATTTACGATTATCACCTTATAGGTAGCAGAATAACATCCCTTCTCTATGTTATATTCATATGTTTGGCCTAAATTATTCATCTCATGAGCAATAATGTATCCATGTAGGATCAGAATAGTGATGTAGATTCACAAAATACAAGAGGGGTGAATTGAATTTTTTAAAAATTCCTTTATAACTTTTAAAGTTCATATAAAATTTTCTATTATTTAACAATGTTATATAAGGTAAATTCACCAAACCTTTTAGTTCTACAAATTTTATAGATTCCTGAAATATGGTTTTGGAAATGAAATATATGAAAAGATTAAAAGGGTAAATATTCTACCTTAAAGCATACAGAATCTTATGAATCAGATTACAATTACAAGAAAGTATAAGATAGTTATACTTTTCATATTAATCAAAATATAGTTCAAAACAAACTTGAAAAGATACAAGTAACATGTATGAAATATTTTAACCAAAGGAGTAGGGTATCCAACAACCTTGGATAAAGGTCCCTGGATTTATACTTTCATGAATGTCCATCTTACCCACACTTGGGTAAACCCTCGATAAGAATATCAGAATCTATCTTACTATCCCCACAATCCCTCAAACATCAAGGTAGTCGGAACCACTATCTTACTTATCAAGGATTTCCTCGAACTTTAAGGTAGTCATCACCTATGTCTTTCTATCCCTGTAAGTCCTCGATTGTGCACAACAATAATCAGAGTCACATGAAAAAATCTGAACAAGATGTTCAGAACGTACAAAGCATGAGATCCTGTCTCTCTAGAAATCACTTTAGCAAAATGTAATCTCTAGAGTTGTATAATAGTGTTAGTCTCTTTTGAGCTCATTTATACGAGTTCCTATTTATAG
Organism: Viscum album; assembly: GCA_963277665.1. Taxonomy (NCBI): domain Eukaryota; kingdom Viridiplantae; phylum Streptophyta; class Magnoliopsida; order Santalales; family Viscaceae; genus Viscum; species Viscum album. The sequence continues at coordinate 618,059,447 of OY728148.1, read as the reverse complement.
GAATTTTTCCAATGGTCATCTCCCTCCTCCAACATTCATATTTTCCCTTAAATCTCAGAGGGACCTATACAAGTGTCACTCAAAAAACAATAGGTTCAAAACAGAATCCAAAATATCATTTAATAACTATAACATGAGTACATAAAATGTGGTTTCACAACCAAATTAATTTTTTGGAGTCTATGGAAAAATAAAGTTTGGAGTCTAGTAAAATAAGCATTTAGAGTCTATATTACAAGGTTATTTAGATTCTATTTTACAAGGAATTAAGAATCATAATTCTATAGATTTTGGACTCTAAATTATTATCAATTCCAAACCTGAATTATATGAAATTCAGAACCTGAATTCTAAGTAATTTTGAACATGAATTCTGAAGAATTAGGAAAATGAATTATATGGAATTTTAAGTCATAATTCTAAGAAATTCGGAACCTGAATTCAAAATAATTCGGAACCTGAATTCTATGGAATTCGGAACCTGAATTCTATGGAATTTAGAACCTGAATTCTAAGGAATTCAGAATCTAAATTCTAAAAAATTCAGAACATAAATTATAATGAATTTGTACCTGAAAATATAATGAATTGAGAGTCTAAATTTCAGATAATTTGGAGTTTTAATTTCATATAATTGGGATTCTGAATTTCAGAGAATTCGGAGTCTGAATTTCAGATAATTCAGAGTCTTAATTACAGAGAATTCACTGTCTGAATTTCAGAGAATTTAGAGTCTTAATTTCAGAGAATTCGAAACTATAAAACAGAATACTCTATATTTATGTATTTATATAATTCCAAGGTTTTAGATGTGAAACCGAATTTTACACTTAGGAATAAAAAGAGTTAGATTTAGAAAAACTAAAAAATGAATAATGAAAACATGGTAAGGATAAATTACGCATAGGAATGGAAAATTTTCCTCATTAGGGAAAGTAATATTTTGCTCAAGATATATATTTTTTATTTTAAAAACTTAAATGAATAAAAAAGTCATAAGGAAACCTTATTGACTCAACAATATCCAATTTTTTTGGAAAGAAAAAACATCCTTACTAGAAAAATATAAGGACATTAAAATTTTATAAACATAAAAATAAAAACATATCACCCATTACTTATGGAAAAAATTGAAAATGACTAACTCCCCCTTATTCTTTTGAACCCCTAAGGATCTTATACTTGATTTCCTAAATGATATTTTTCATTTTCAAGAAAATTTTCTTGATAAAAACTCCCCCTTGGATAAACTCCCCCTTAGGAAAATTTCTTCTTTATTTAGTATTCTTTTTGACATTTCATTCTCCGATTTGTGATTTTCAAAAAGGAATATAGGTAATGGAAAAAATTTTGGTACCTGAATGATTTGTACTAAACAACCAAAAATATGATGTGCAATAAGAATTTCATTAATATTGGAAGAATTTGTACAATTAGGAAAACACAACAAAATATCATATTTGGAAAATATTATCCTTCCTTTTTCCTTTAGCATTAGTTTCTTTTCAATGGTTTTTATCATCTTGAGCTCTTTTTATCTTCTTCTATATTCTTGAGAAGCTAATCCTGATCTTCAGTTTTCTTCACAAATGATTTTATCTTTTCTTCTTGAGCCATAATATTCTATGCCTAGGCTTTCAAGACTTCTTCATACTTAACAAGATTCTCTTCTACATCAATTCTGAGATCCCTTTCTCTCTTCCAATTCCTGGCCTCAGAATTTATCTTCTCATTCAGATCCTTAATTTCATGCTTCCAATAAGTCTGTTCAAGACATAACTTTTTCTCAAAACTATTAGTGAGATCCTTGATCTTCACATCTTTGCTTTCAAAAGCATCCTTGACACTATTATGAAATTAATCAAATATTCTCATCTCTTTTATTTTCTTCCTTCACCAACTGGTCATCTTCTTGCAATATATTTTTTGAGCCTCATAGCTAATGAAGAAAAAATTTGAAATCTACCTCAATACTATCAAATTTATCCATCACTAACTAAACAGAATATGATTTTTGATTGAAAGTATACTGAAAAATCTGGAATCTCGAGTCTATACTAGGAAATAAAGTAATAGTCCCAAACAACTTTTTCAAATATTGAACCACAATGTCATGCCCATGTGAGGATGATTATGAATCTGAGACTTTTTTTGGTGAGTATTCTTTTTCTATTTCAACAGACTTCCTCTTCAATGAACCACCAACTTATTTCTTATTTACCATAGTTTTTCTAGTTTTATCCACAACAACTTGTTTTCCCTTATCATCCATAAGAATGATTTCTCCTTTATTAGGAGATTCATGTTCGCTATTTGATAGATAAACTATTTTATTTTCATCAAATTATTTCTTCTCAGCTCCATCCACAATATCCACTAGGTGTATGAAATCATTATTGTTACATTCTTATTCAAAAAAATTATTCACTTCTTCCTCACCCATCTCATTTTTTCCTGGGGTAGCATGTTTTGAATACCCATCTTCAGAAGTTCGGATTGATAATTTCTCAGATGGAATTTCCTTCTCATGGAAATCCTCTACATTATTTATCATTTCCTCAGTATCAGCACTTCCTTCTTCTTATTATTCTTCCAATTTTTTTTCATGCACTATTTTTTCTTCTTGATGTTGTTCCGAAATCACTAACTTTTATCCAGATGACTCTGGTAATGGTTCTACTAAAAATTATTTTGATATTTTAATTTGATCAGAGGATTTTTCAATAGCCTTTACAGGAAATTGAAAGACTTTAGCTTCCGACAATTTATTCATTGGCTTCATTTATTTTCATTCCTTTTCAATATTTTCAGTAGTCTTTTCCTTTAATGATTTTGCCTCAACAGGGTCCAAGACAAAAATACACTCCCCTTCCTTACAGTTTTTCTTATCCTCTCTCCATTTAGCCTCAACATCATCAGGACAAGATTTTTTCTTATTTGGCTTCAGAGGTGAAGATTGGGTTTCTATAGCCACTGGTGTTTTCCTTTCTCTTCTAGTTCCTTCGCCTTCCTCTTCCTTCCACCATTTTTTGAAGTCTCAGCCACATATTATTTCTTGGATAAGGATTGAACCTCCTATTCATGAAAATCATAGAATTATTCAGATTCATTATAAAAAAACTTTCAACCTTCTTAATGTATCATCATTCAACAAAATGACTTCGTAATTCATCGATATAGAACAACAGAGAATTTTTAAGGATTCTAAACAACAAACAATAAGCTTTGACAGAATAGCTGGATACATGATAATTTGGGATTTCAGATTTTCATTTTTGATATTCTCAATCATTAAAAAAATGTACTTAACCAAATTTATCTTCTAGAAATTCACCATGAAATTCATAATGTATATGTCACTCTCCATTAGGATATCCTTATAACCTTTTCTTGGAATTATAAAACCTTGAACCCATAGTTCAAGAATCTGTAAGTTCATAGACAGATGAAGAATCTTCAGAGTCTTTACATCTAAAAGACCAAGGCCAGCAGTTGCCTTCCCCTAATAAAAACATCCTTTAACAATAGGCAGCTTGTGAGTACAGAACTCACCTTCCCCTTCATAAGGAATTCGAACCAAACATGCATCCATGGTGTAAGAAAAAGAATATGCCTTTCTATAACACTTGAAAGAGAACTTGTCTCTGCCATCTTCCTTGAAGAAAGTAATTGTCTCATAAAACTCTATAAAAAACACCAGATACCCCAGATCATGTGATTTTGGTTTTGAAATACAAATAATCTTCCATCTATTGAGCGTGATATTCTTAGATATGATAGAGTCATATTTGGCATAAAACATTGGATCGACAAACCTTTATCAGAAGATCTTCCACTCAGAGGTTTCCTTAATAGTTGAAATTTCTTTTTGAAAAGAAGATTCAGCAGGCATTTGAAAGTAAGGAATACCTGAGAAATTCAAAACGAGCTTCTGTAGGAAGGACAGAACATCAGCACGTAAGATCTTGGAGATCTATGTAGGACAAGCATCATGTGGTTTTTATATAGGCAATTAATATGTCAATTCAAATCCCCTGATTTATCCAATGATTGAAAATTTCTTTAGAATATCTAACAGTTGAGATGTTATCCGAAGAATGAGTTTAATAGGTTCGGTTCTTTTGAGGTTTTAAAAAAACATTTGGATTTAAGGAAAATTGAATCCAAAAACAAATATGAAAATAAAATGAATATACCAACTAGTAAAAGCTGATTATGAAAATTTTTGAAAAGAAATCATACCTTTAAGATTTCTAAGAAAATTACTAAAAATGAGGAAAAATTCTTCTTGAAGAACATTAGATTCTGAAATTTTAAAAACAAGTTTAAAGGAAAAAATGATTCCGAAAATCTAATTACAAAAAAAATTGATTAAGAAAAATTTGACTACGAGAAAATTTTAACTATTAAAAAATTACTATCAAGAGAATGTACTCCCCATATGAAAAAAGTGCTTGTTACTGTAAAGATATAGGTTTCAATAAGAAGATAAAAAGTAATATTACCTTACGTTCATCATTTCCAACTTCTGTTTAAGGTATTCAAATCTATCAGATGGTAAATATTTTGTGAAAATATCAGCAAGTTGGTCTTGCATTCTGATAAATTAAAGAATCATATCTCCTTTTTTGTGTGTAATCACTATGAAAGTGATGCCTAATATATATGTGTTTTGAATGAGAGTGATGTGGAGGGTTTTTACTTAGGTAAATTCCACAGGTATTATCACAAAAAATTTATGTTTTGGTAAAATTCATACCATAGTCTGTGAGTATGTGTTGCATCCACAATACATGAGCGTAATAACATCCAGTTGCTACATATTCTACTTCGGTAGTGTAATGTTCTACTGATTCATGATTTTTGCATGACCATGAAAGTAATGAATCTCATATGAAATTAAAGGTTCCAGATTTACTTTTCCTATCCATTCTACACCCACAAAAGTCAATATCCATAAAGATGTTCAAAACAAAATCATTTCAAGAAGTATAAAAGAGTCCTAAATCCATGGTTCCCTTAATGTAGAAAAAATTTATTTTCACTTCCTTTAAATGACATTCCTTAGGATTGGATTGATATCATGCACATAAGCATACCAAAAACATTATTTCTGGAAGACTAGCTGTCTTGTAAATTAGACTTCCTATCATACCTCTAAAGGATGTTTGATCTACCGGTTTCCCAGATTCATCATGATCAAGTGAATTTGAGGTACCAATTTGGGAACATATACTCTTAGTGTTGTCATATCCATACATTTAAAGTAGATCATTAATATACTTTTGTTTAGATATATAGATTTTTTCTGGTTTTTGTGAAATTTGAAAACCTAGGAAAAATCTTAACACAACCATCATACTCATTTCGAACTCAGATTTCATTATATCCTCAATGTAATCTTTTAAATATTGCTGAGTTTAACCAAATATATTGTCATCAAAATAAATTTTAACAATCAAAACATTTTTCATTTCATTCATTATAAAAATATTAGGATCATCATTTCCCTTAAAATAATTGTTTTGAAGAAAAAACCCTCTATGAGCTTTCTAAAGTACATAAAAATCATTGGAATGTTTGAAAACATGTTAAGGATGTTTTGTATATTCAAAACTATGAGTTTGTTCAACAAAAACGTCCTCATGAACATAACCATTAAGGAAAGAACATTTAACATACATTTGAAATAGACTGAAGTTGAACATTAATGAAAAGGAATGTAGAATACGAATAGATTCAAGTCTAGATACTATAGAATAGGTTTCTTCATAGTTTTTTTCGTCTTGTTGATTATAGATTTTAGAAACTAATCTGGATTTATTTCTTACTATGATTCCATTTTCTTCACACTTGTTTCTGAAGACCCATTTTACTCCAATAACAGAAGTTCCCTTATGTATTTCAACCGAGGTGCAAACAATATTCCTTTCAAATACATTTAGCTCATATAGCATAGCTTTTATCCCATCATCATCACATCAAGATTCATCGGTGCTTTTTCGTTCTTATTGGGAATGTAATGCAAGATGTTCTATTTCATTTCGTAAGGAACTTCTAGTCCTTAGAAGTTGATTTACATCACCAATGATACTATCACTGGGATGATTTTTAACAAATAACTGATTTGGGTTTTATAAAACTTGTTTATCAACGTATGGTAGGATGTATTCTAGGGTAAATGCTTCAGAAAAATTTTCTTGAACATTTTCCTTATCATAAGGATCTCTTATTAGGGGTTAATAATTAGTTTTTGAAAAAACATCTGAAGATGTAGGTTGAGTATGTTTAAAAACAAAAGGACTAGTTTCATCAAATTTTGCATGTACAATTTCTTCAAAATTGCAAGTATTTTTTATTGAAAACTCTATTATCCTTAGAAGATGTTGAGTAGCCTATGAAAATTCCTTCATCAGATTTTGGTTTGAATTTGAGTAAATTATCTTTGGTATTCAGAAGGAATACTTTTCCACCAAAAACGTCGAATTAAGAATTTCGGGGTTTAATACCATTACATAACTCAAAAGAAGTTTTATTAATAAAAGTTTTAATCAAAACTAGATTTATAGTATAACAAGCAGTACTTACAGATTCGTATAAAAATGTTTGGATATCGAATATTTACTCAACATGGTTCTTATTATCTCTTGAACAATTTTGTTTCTTCTTTCAACAACACCATTTTGTTGAGGAGTTCTTGGTACTGAGAAGTTGTGAGTAATGACATTTATACTAAAAAAAGATTCAAAATAAATTTTTTAAATTTTTCTCCATTATCACAATGAATAGTTATCAATGGAAGGTTTTTCTCATTTTTAACTTGGGCTCTAAAACTTTTGATATAAGAAAAATATTCAGATTTCATTTCTAGAAAATAGAACCATGTAAATCTGTGTAATAATCAAATAGAAAAAATACAAAATATTTTCCTCTAATGCTTCTAGTTTTTGTTGGACCAAAAATATCCATCTGCACTAACTGTAACTCATTAGTAGTTGAGACATCACTGATTGCATTAAAAATTTATTTATCTTGCTTTCCATATTTAAAAGGATCAAAAACTTTTTAAGAATCAAATCTAATCTCTAGTAGATCCTTAACAAGTTTTTTCATATATAGTTTTCATAGGTTCCTAAAGATACAGTGTTCTAACATTCAATTCTATAACCAAGAATGATCTTTCATTGCACTAATACATGATAGATCATGGATCCTAAGGTCTTCTAAGATTAGTGTGTAAAAATTCTTGTGCCTATTAAAATAATGAATAAACTCTTCCTTGGAATTTTGTATTAAAATCTTTTCATTCCTAAAATTCAAAAGGTAAACTTCATCACATAATTGAATTTTTCTAATGAGATTGTTCTTAAGACCCTTGAAAAACAAAATATTTGAAATCAAATTTTCTCCAAGAAGAACAATGTTACCTATACCAATAATTTCTCCTCGAGCATTATCTTCGAAAGTTACATTTCCTCAATTCATCATGATAGTCTTTTAAAAGATTTTTTTACCAGTCATGTGTCTGGAAAATCTACTATCCATGTACCATGTATTTTTGTTGGTACTGTCTTTACATTCTTGAAAACAATAGTGTGAGACTTTTGAAGGCCAATAATTCTTGGATCCAGAAACATCATAAAGAAAAATTTTAAGAATACACATTTTTCTTTAAAAATAAGCTTTTATGAAAACCTAAAGACTGAGTCTTGTTTAGGGAACAATGTTTTTTCCAACGCACACCACACTAACACTTAGTGCAGAATGGAGCACTTTGATAAAAAAATTAATTGTTACTAAAAATTGGATTTGAACTAGTATAACCAAATATAGAATTATTACTTATAGGTCAAATTTGGGAATATATATTGTCAAAGTTTTGTTTTTAGTGGGTAAAATTTTACAAACACTTCCTCAAAAAAATATTTTTGTCTTAAGCTTAAAAACTATGTTTTTATCCTGAAAAACATTAGTTTTAGCACTAGAGTTAGTCTTGAAAACACTTTTCCTAAAAATTAATTTTTCTAGATCCTTAGAAAGTTTATCCTTCTCCGAATTAACACAATTAAGGGTTTCATAAATACTTTAAAAATCATTAAATTTCTTACCAAGATATTTTGAAAGGTTTGATATTTCTTTAGTAAGAATATTAATTCTTTAATTTTCCTTATCAAGATTTTTCTTGACATTAGAATTTTCATTCTTAAGGAGCAAAGAAACCCTAGAAACCTCTTTATAAGTAGGTAAAGTATTATCTTCATCAAAAGAATATTCATCATTCGAGGATTCATAATATTTACTATCACAATAATTAGCGTTCAAGGATACATGGGTTATAGATTCACCATTATGTACCTTAGAAATTAAACAAAGATTTCAAATAGGTAAATTGGAAAGTGAAATAGGATTATTCTGTCCAAAAGATTCATACTTTGATGATTCATTGGAAGAGTCTCCACCATTAGAATTCCACCTATCATTGGATTTTAAAATATTCTTAGCCTTAGTATTGTAGTATATCATTATATTCCTCTCAAAATGATTTTCCATTCTATCATTTCTCTTGGTCATATGACAATCTATCCTTATATGCCTTGATCTTTTGTATTCATAACAAGTGACTTTAGAGTCTTTATTATCCCTTCTTTCTTTCTTCTTATATCTATACTGAAAGACTTTCTTCCCAACAATTGTGTTCATCCTATGAGAAAGATTTTCTAGTTAAATCTCAGAATGATCACATTCACGTGATTCAGATAAAATAGTAACCTTCTTAGATATAGATCCTGTTACTCTCTTAGGAGTATTGTATTTTTTATGATTTTATGTAGTTGTTAAAGTAACACTTCCATTTCCATTTTTGTTCTTAATATTTTCAGTGTCTCTCTTCATTTTGGTTTCATGTTGAAGAAGAGTTACAAAAATCGTATAAAGAGTAATATGTGATACTTTCTTATTCTCATCTATAATTATTCTCTTAGATTCCACGTCATTAGGAATTATATCTATAATCATGTCCACAAGTGCTTCATCATCTAATTTTTTTTGCCCATGGATTGTATGATATTAATAATTTTCATAAACCCTTGTTGTACCTTGCACACTATCCTTGATATTCGGCTCTAAGCATAGCTCTTCTAGTTTCAATAACTTTGGAAGTTCTAAAGGGTGTTACTTCAAGATTCTTCCAGATACAATTTTCATATTCAGAAGATAAAATTTGGGTATATATATTTCAAGTCCTGGGAAAATGAAATATGTTTCGTACCTTAAAGTTCAGTTGGTATTCCCCATTTTCTGGATAAGAAAAGGTTCTAAGTTATTTATCAAGAATCTTATAATCTCCAGTTAACATAATGCAGTTGTCTACACCTGTTTTTATCACAAAGGTCTTCATTATATCTCTCCAATACTCATAATAATTCCCATCAATGATTGGGGGTTTAGTGGGATTAAGATTGTCAGTCGAACCAACATTCATTCCTGTCATCTAGAAGAAAATATCCTTACACATGAACATTGTTAATAATAGAGGTTTGAAAACGAGGATAAAAATTATTAAGCAAGGAAAATATAAAATAATGAAAACATCAGCAATAAAATTTATATATGAATATAAGTATTTCAGAGACCTCCTTTGATACCAATTATAATATTGGAATAATGGTGTAGATTCTCAATATACAGAGGGGGTGAATTGTATCTTTTAAAAACTCTTTTAGAACATTTAATGATAATATAAATCTATTTATTGTTTAAAAAAGTTAAAAAAAATTAAATTCACAAGACCTCTTTGTTCGACAAACTTGGTATATTCTCAAAATATGGTTCCAGAAATAAAACATAAGAAAAGTTTAAAAGGTCAAAGATTCTACCATAAAGCGTATAGATTATTACTTATCAAATTTCATGTATAATAAAGTATATGATAGTTATACATTCCTTATTAATCAAAATTATGTGGAAAAAAACTTGAAATGATACAAGTAACAAGTATGGAATCTTTTAACCCAAATAGTAGGGTATCCAACAACCATGGATAAAGGTAACTTGATTTATACATTCAAGAAGGTTTGTCTTACCCACACCAGGGTAAGCCCTCAATAAGAATATTAGAATCTGTCTTGCTATCCCCGCAAGCCATCAAACTTCAAGGTAGTCAGCACCTCTATATTCCTTATCAAGGAATTCCTCGAAATTTATGTTAGTAGGCACCTATTTCTTCCTATCCTCGGAAGTCCTTGATTATACACAGCAACAATTAGAGTCACACGAAGAAATATAAACATGATGTTCAGTACACACAAATCATTAGAGTCTCTCTCTCTAGAAATCATTTCCACAACATGTAATCTATAGAGTAGTAGAACAGTGTTAGTCTCTTTTGAGCTCATTCAAAAGAACACCTATTTATAGGCATTTTACCAACGGTCAGCTCCCTCCACTAATGGTCAAATTTTTCCGTGAATCTTAAAGGGACGTGTAAACATGTCACTCAAACAACTGTTGGTTAGAAAAAAATCCACGACATCGTTTCATAAGTATAACATGAGTATGTAAAATATGGTCGCTTAACCAAATCAATTTTTCAGAGTCTAAGGAAAAATAAAGTTTAGAGTCTAAGAAAATAAACATTCAGAGTCTATATTACAAGGATATTAAGATTCTATTTTTTAGGGAATTCAGAATCAAAATTCTATAGATTTTGGAGTATTAATTATAAGGAATTAGGTACCTCAATTCTATGGAATTCATAACATGAGTTCTAAAGGATTCGGAAACTGAAGTCTATGGAATTTGGAACCTGAATTTGAAGGAATTCTATGTCTAAATTCTAAGGAATTGGTCCATCCAAATATAAATTTTTATTAAGCCCCTTTGTGAAAAAATGGGAAACATAGTTCATAGAAAATACCATTACGTGCTAAAATAGCTCACAATATTATTAAACACAAGACTTAGATTACTTGAGTTAGTTACCCTGTAATATTCCCTTTGTAGTGGACTAACCTATATTTTTGGGTCCTCTCTGATTAGATCTTCAATGTGGGTGAGAATCCTCTCCATTGTCTGGATGAATTCCTCTGAGTTGATTATGCTCTGATTGAATCCCTGGGCCAGAATTAGGTATTGTTTATCTATCCACACGTCTTGCTCCTTGTTTTCATCAACTTGCAACCTTATTTCATAAATTATTTTGATCTCCTATTATAAGGCATTGGGTTTGACATCTTTTTCTAACATTTCTTCATTGGAGTGAAAAATCAATTTCAAACACTCTATAGGTTCTTCAATTTCCCCCTTCATTAGGGATTTTCTTCCATTATTAATGTATTTCATGGCTGACCATGTCTCCATCAACTTTGGAAAGTGGGAGTAATCATTTTGTCCCTTTGGTTTTTACCCTTGAACCACTATACATTTCCCTAAATCATGAAATCCTAATTTCCCCTTCTTCCAATGAGGGATATGAGGCCATTTCCCTTGAATTTAGTCCATGCTATCCACTGAGAGTTGACTGAAGTTGTCACCTCAGGAAGATTCTTCCTCTTGCGGTAAGGGGGGTTCATGATCCTCCAATCCCTCAAATCGGTTCCCTATCTTAATCCCTAAGCCTTCTTTGATGCCCCTCTGCTTGCACGGAAGCTCGCCCTTTCCAGCTTTATTCTCCCATCCATTCTTCCTTCCCCCATTACTTTCCTTTAACTAAAGTTTCATGATATCACTGAGTATGTTAGGTTTTATGATCCCCAATACTGTCACTCCATACTGCCTCTATTTTCCACTTTGCGTCTCTGATTCTGCCAGCAAGGCAGTCTTCCCCTCCTCCGTGTCAGATCTAGTGAGTTGTTCATATCCTCATCCCATGAACTGCATATTCTTATTAGTGTCTTCTTATCCATTACCTCTAGTGCCACTCGGACCCTAGGCATCCCCAAATATCCATTCCCCCACACCATTGGAATCTGGTATATCCACTACCTTTATTTTTGTTCCACCCCCTCCATAGCCTCCTTTCTGCACTCCTGCAAAGGAGTAATACCCAAATCCTCTTTGAGATGGGAAAAAACATCTGCTACCCATGGTTCTGCCACCTTCGAATTCACACACTTCACAGCCTCTGAGGGATCCAAATATGGCCAAATCTGCAGCTGATCCGCCTGGGTTCTAGATTCCACTCATGTATATTCTTGGTGTAATTCCACTACCTTTGTAATAACCCTATGCACATCCTCACACCCAAGCATGCCGGTATTACCCCGAGCATGTTGGACTGTGGTCTCTAACTAAACTTCATTCCCCTCATCTGGATATAACACAATATTTGTGGTATGCCTCCCTTTAAGACCATGGTGGAAACCAGAGACCAAATGGCCTTATCGGTGGCATCCTAGGAAGAACACATGACATGAATCAAATACCACTCTTTGCTTCCATCAAAATTATTCAGCAACTGATATCTATATCAATTATGTTTGACCCTTAGAGACATCAACCTCAACACAAACATGAGGGGTGATTGGATGAAAAATCATAAAGGTGAAGTTATCAGAACACAAAAACCTTACCACCAGATTACCCAACCTTTAGATAATCAAAGGATTCTAGAAAGGAAGAGGCAGGTCAGGGAAGCTTATGCAAACAACTGTTGAAGGCGCATCCCGATTCATACTGAACTCAAATGACCATTGAAGGAGGTGAAAACCATAGCCGTTGGAAACATGAGTGGCACTGAACAAGGTGATAATCAGATCATCCTCTCTGGTGGAGAAAATCATCAAGTGGAACCAATCGAGCTGACCCGCCACTGCACGATCTTGAAGCTCCCATGAATCGAAATCAAATATGTCAAAAGAATCCACCAAGGGTCGGATACCCATGAATTCAGAGTATGAATTTCAGAGAATTCGGTGTCTGAATTTGAAACCTGAAAATAGAATACTCTATATCTAATTATTTATCTAATTTTGAGGTTTTAGATGTGAAACCGAATTTTACACTTAGGAATAAAAAGAGTTATATTTTGGGAAACTAATACATAAACAAAAAAACATGGTAAGGATAAATTTTCCTTAGGAATAAAATTTTCCCTTATTAATGAAAATAAAATTTTCCTTATGATAGAGCGTTTGTAATTTTTAAAACATAAAATAAGGAAAACGTCATAAGAAAACCTTATGGACTCAACAATCACATCACATTACATGGTAGTGATTCATAAAGGATAATGGTGCAAGAGGAAGAGAGTTGTGATTATAGGAATATCAGTAGGAGGAAGGAAACTCACTCAAGGAACCTATAATATAGATATGGCATTTATATAATCCCATCAAATACACTCAGTTAAACATGAATTATCTTGAATGTTATGATTTAATTCATGTGGTTACATTGTTTGTAACCCCCAATTATTCCAATATCCCAAAAAACTCTTAATATGAAACTGATATTAATAATATCCTTTCATGAAAGTGATCCATGATCGAAGCATCGATTCATTCTAATGTTTTACTACTATATCAAGCCATTTTTATGATATCTCTATTTTATATTTTATGGTATTCCCAAAACTAATAAATTCAAAGATCATCAGTATATATAGGGCATACTATATTAAATATCAACATCTTACGCTATAATATTGGAATATTCCTATCATATATATATATAGGTATTTAGTTTATAAATCCAATAATCTCCCACCTCGATAAATCCAAATTAGAATTTTCCATTTCATTTTATTTTTTATCAAATAAAATGAATTCTAAGACCATATCAAAAAATACATTTGGATATCAACCAAAAAATAAGTAACTCTATCATTTACTTCACCTTTTATAATACCCTGTCAATACCCATCAAAAACTCTTTGATATATACAAAACACTTTTATAATCTCTCTTTGTGTTAAACTAACTCCCCTTTTGGTAAATTATAATGTTTAACCCACATTCCTTTTTATCATTGATAATAAATATGGATCACGAAATTAAATAATTTAAGTATATTGAGCCTTTAGAAATGAATCAATATTTTCAAGTTATAAAGAGATCTTGTGTGATCTCTATTAAACTTGTGTATCTCTATACATATATCAATCAAGTGTATATTATGTAAGCATGCATTTTTATATGATTCATTTTCAAAATACATCAATTAAACATGATAAATAGATTATGTCAATCCCATATATCTAATTAAAAAGTTCTTGATTCCATGAATATAGACTGACTCGATCAATGAATACTTAGGTCATTATTCTGTATGGATGAGCACATAACATTACAATCACTATAAAAGATAAGAAAATCATATTTATATTCGTGTTATTAACATACATTTACTCAATCTATCTTAATTGAGAGCCTAGATACTATTATATTTTTACCGGATGAAAATACCCATATTAGTGAAGTAGAGATTCATGAAATGATAAACAACATACCCAACCACCCCTTGATTAGCTAATCCTGAAGGCTTTTATAAGAAGGTTATCAATGTATAAAGGTTGTCCAGCTGGGTATCTCACAATACTTTAATAATAGGGACTTAAAATATGAACCATTCACCCCAAGTATACCAGTAGAAAAGTTCATGAAAATCCATGTGTCATAGGTCATGGGTTATATTGCCCATAAAATATATTTTGGGCCTGATTAGGATATTTTTTACCCGTATTCAAGAATTATACTCATTCTAAAGTTAAAATTTCATCATAAACTAAAATAAATAATGAAAACATCTATATGAAAGACTCAATGTTTTCCTTTGAAAAGTCAACTATCATTTTACTTCATGAAATGTATATCAATATATAAATTCATGTAATTAGTTGAAAACAATTATAAGTAGAATATATACTTTTTTATGACTTGATATATTTAATAATCTTAAACATCTTTTAAAATACATAAAAACATACATGAGTGTATATCTAATATATCAAATATGATATACATATAGGATCCATAAGTTTATTTAACTTTCATGATTTTTGCTAAACTCATCACATCTTTATTTAATTCAAAACACTTCCTTATGTTTCTATTTGATCACACTATAAAACAATACTATTTAGTGTGTAAAATTTATGAATTATGTGATTTATATTAATTTTATTACATGGGAATTACATTCTTAATGTCCACCTCCTTGAGAATAATATTTGAACTTTTTAAATTTTCATTATCAATTGTTATGATGTAAATACATTTTATTGTCATCATAGATCCCTTTCTAATTTTATCATAATCAATATAAAATGGAATAATTTCAATAAAAATATTTCATTGAAATAAAATGGAAATTAATTTTACTAACCATTTTAATACTTTACAAATACATCTAAAACTTATTTAAGATTAAAAAGGATACATTCATATTTTATTTGGATTGAAATAATATTTTATTTTTTGAATATAATCTTTATAAAGTTAAAACATAATCTAATTAATCTTCTAGATAGAATATCCTCTTCGTTATATCATCCTATTTCACACAAACACATTTTCATATTGGAAATAAATTTTGTTTACATTAAACAAAAAATATCTAACAAATAATTTATTGATCATCATATCATATGTGGAATTTTATACATTTGAATTATTTACATGAAAAAAAAAATTTAAAAAATATAACACAAAATGTGGTGAAATATCAATTCTTTATAATTTAAAAAAATATAACTAAAATCACATATATTCTAAATAAAATATTTTCATACAATTATTTGTATAAAAAAATTATATAGAATATAATAAATAATAAATCTTTCTTATTGAATCCATATTCTCATGTTGTTTAAAACAACGCATTTAAACAAAAATCATTTCATACCATATAATTATAATGATATGTATATAAAAATCCATTAATTACATTCACCTGAACTTAAAATATTTCATTATATTAATTTTATTTTAAATACTCTTTACTTAATCAATAATTCAAATAATATAATAACTATCAATTATTACACTGATTTTAAACTCTTCTATATTTAAAAACAATTTAATATATACAATTGGTAACACATTCCCTTCAAAAAAATAATCTATAAGGAACAAAAATTTTCAAATATAAATATCACATATTAATAGTTTAATATTCATTATATAATATAATGATCTACTCTAGAATCATATTGGTCTAATTTATTTGGATACATGGAAGCATAAGAAACTAGTTCATAGGTGAACTGCATCTTCTACCCCAATGTTATTCATATCTATAACCCTTCTTAGAATTATATTACATACAATATTTGGTCATAAACTATCAATGAAAACATATTCGAGGGTCATATAAGATGATTATAAAGGGTAAATATGGGAGATATCAATCATCATAAAAGAATGAAATGAGCATATGGGTACAAGAATAAGAGATCATAATTTAAAAACCATACCTCACAATTCATAGATCATAAACATAAGTCATGGTATAAATATTGGTAGTTTATAAGAAATGAATCATAATATAATAAAAGTACATAATACATGGGAGAATATCCTTGGAATAATACATATTTTTGAGGAATACACATATGCTTATAAAAATGTGAACATGTATCAATAGAAACTACTTCACCCATATTTTTAAGGACATGAAATCAATCCCTAAAATAATAATTTAGAAATGAAATACAGTACAAACATAAACATGTATACATGAAATTAGATTTATTAATAACATATCATTACCCAGTGAAATTTAGGCAGTTCTAGGTCCCACATATCCTTGTTTACAACATTACGATCATCGTTTTTAATAACATGAACATTATACTTGGTTATAATTCAACCCATGTCCTTGTTTATAACTTTACAACCAAACATGGTTATAATGTAATCTCAATCACATAATTAAACCCATACATATGAGTCCCACAATATCATAAATCATTCATCATATCCAAACCCCTGAAAAGAAATTTGTTTTATTAACATTTAATCAAAGTACATCCCAAGGAAATGGAATAGATGTTATAAAAATCATTTCATCGCAAAAATATCCATCTAAAAGAAGAATTAGGATATCATCCTTGAATAATAACAAAATTAAAACATTAGTAACATCGATGGATGTCATATAACATAGAAAATGATTTTTAATAATCACTTGAAACATTTCTTGGGAAAATAACATTTCCCAGAAAAACATTTTTTGAAACTAAAAGTTATTAAATATGTTTGAAATCATTTTATTTAAAAATAAAATTTTGAAAATATAAATTTATATTTATAAAATTGGTTTTTCATTATGTAAGAGAATTATATTCATGTAATATACTTTTAAATAATGGTTTCTTTCACATTTTTTGTAAAATCCAAACAGACATTTTTTGGAAAATGATATGAATATTCCATTTAAAACATTTGAAAAATGTAAAATAATGATTAAAATGACATTAAACAATAATAAAGCAATATTAAAACATTTTATAAAACATTTTCAGAAAACATGGACATGTGAGTGAACGTTTTATGACCGAAGAGAGAAATAAAGATGGAATTATTTCAAAAACAATATTTTAGAATATTGAGTTCATAAAGTAAAATGAAGAAAAATATGTATTATCAATAAATAACAAGATAATAAGAAATTTTGTGATGTTATTAATAAATTTATCATAATATTTCATCATTAAAAAAATATTTTTTAATAATCCCAACAAACAATGAGATCATAATATCAAACCCTTACAACTTTTTTAACTTTTGAATCATAAGACCCATTAAAGAATAATATCAAGTAAAAATTTAAAAATCATTTATATAATTATAATAATTATATAAATTATCAATGGGTTATTATATACACCCCATAAATCACGATAGTTTCATGGCACAACATTTGTATCAAAGAATAAAAATTTGGACAAAAATCCCTTACATTAAGTCTTGAATTCTTTCATACACGTTTTAAGCTCAAGTATAATTTTTTTATTATATTACACATACATTACAGAACCATAATAATAATAATCATAAAATATATGATCTAATTATAAATGTTTATTACCCATTAATAAAAAATACTTGTTAAAATCATGTTTTCGTTAATACAAATACAGTTTTTTTGATATATGTTATAGTTTGGTATCTTTGGTCATTTTACATTGATCATGGATCCGTATAATTCACAATTTTAACAATTATATAAATATAATATGTATTCATTATATATATACTAATACACTAATGTTAGGGATATAAAATTTAATACATCATTCATAAATACAGTATTCTATACGTTTGCAAGATTTTTATTTAAATATTATCAAAGGATGAAATGAAATAAAGGTAAATAATTTATTAACATTACAAAATAAGTTTGATTATATATATCATATATATTCATTAAATTTACCCATATTACCTTCCATGAAATGTACTAGTGAAACTTGAATCACATCACTTCGCGAGGTGGTAGTTCGTCATATATATGAATGATGTTGTCATATACATGAATGATGTTGTCATATCACCCACATATAGGAAAGTAAGTAGGTATATTTGATATCATAATTAATTAATTATAATTATGTTACAAATATAAAATTTATTCAACTAATATATTCTCTTTAACATCTAAATAAAATAATAATGAAAAACACATTAAATTAGTTTGTGTGGCGTTAGTCTGTCGTACACATTATGTATGGTTTCGTTTCACATTGATGGAAGATGAGATTGATATAGGATATAAATTTAAAAAAATAACACGTAAATATATGGTAGATAAATTAGTTATTGTATTAGTAATATTTAATATTATTTGAAGAATTTTGATAATGAAATAAAACAAAACACAAGGTTAGTAATTTTACCTCTACTTTGGAAAACCTCCTTAGGATTATACTTAAATACTTCTTTAGAGGGTTTCTTAATAATCCTAATATCTCATAGATATGGGTATAAAACTATTGAATATTTTTTGTCAGTAATTTTCATACACACATGTATTTTGAAGTGATAAGAGGAGATGAGATTGGGTGACATTTTATAAGTGTCTTAGAGGACACACATAGAATTTTTGAAGAGTATAAAGTAAAACCATGTTCTCGACTTTCCACAGGGCTCAAAAATAAGAAATTCACGAATAATAGAGTTTTTAATGTATATAAATAGCTAAAAAATTTGTGTTTAATTGTTTCTTAGTTACTTTTACCACATATCATTATATTTTATACCGTGGTAAACCTATTTTAACCTTAACTGTGGTAATTATTTTTTAATACCTTTTCAATTTCTAGTGGTAAAAATTTATGTTCACATTATTAAATAATATTAATTAATATTAAAAATATATAATCAATTTCTCCACAATAATTTCAAACTATTTCCATATTTTAATTTAAAATTAAACCCACTATTTTGATGAAAAAAATATTTTCCAATGTGAAATGTTTCAAAATTTTAAAAAATTTTCATAACAAAATAAAAATTGAAATTAATTAAAATGAATTAAGTAATATTAATATTAATAAATTATTTCTCATTTTACTTTTAAAACTATTTTAATACAAAATGGACCCTTATAAATTCTTTATATGAAAAGGATGTTTGTAATAAAATCTAGTATTTTCACTATTCATCAAACAATTAATCTTCTTATTGATTATAAGTATTTATCCCTGATGTAATTTTATATTTTATATTTCAATAACTAAATTTATTTTATAAAATGAACTTTCTAAAAGTGTAAGAAATAATATTTATTATTTTTTTAATTAATAAAACAATTTTTTCAAAAGGTGTTATTTTTTAAAGATATAGACTTTACTAAAATGTATAAACTTTTTTACAATATGTTATATATATATATATAATTATTATACCTAATACTTAAAAGTTTTTTATTCCTATTCATAACAACAAATTTTATTTCTATTTCATAATGGTCAAGTTCAAATAATAATATAAATAGTATATATTGTTTCTTTAATACATTATGTTTTCTATAATATAAGATACCAATCAAATAAAATTATTCAAAATATACATATTACATAAAAAATAAGGGAATTTTTTTATACCCCCCTAAAATAATTCTCTCCCTAAAAATTCATAAAACTGATATAGATAAATGAGGACACATATGCCTCATCATATCCCCTTGTTCCCATGTTGCTTCATTAATTTTGTGGTTTCGCAAAATAAAACATTGACCAGGTGGGTGGTCTGGTTTCGTATGAAATTCTATGATTAATCTAAAATCTCCACTATTTATTCTAATATGAAATTTAATGATCCGATGGTTTGAAATATGATTTAATTACATGTAATATATCAGGTATATACTTTCTCATTAGACATAGATGGAATACATCATAGACATGAGTGTTGTTTGGTGGAAGTTTCAATTTATTAGTGATAATTATAATACAATAAAATATTTTAAAGGGTACAACAGACCTATGAATTATTTTTCTCTTTTCCAAACCTCATTACCTTCTACCATAGATAAATTCAATGAAAAACTTTGTTACATACCTAAAAATCGATATCATGTTGAAGATTAATAACATAACTTTTATTTTCACTATGTGCTTATATTATTTATAGATAAATGGATATAAACTTTTATACTATTTCTTCTTCTATTTTAGATACCAAAATATTTATTTCTCCAACTTCATCCCATACACTGGAGTTCTATAATAGATTCCATATTGGACGTAGAAATGTTCCCTATAAATACTAAAGTGAAAGATATTCTTGTATGAAATCATAACTACAGAAAGGTGTTGACCTAAACCACCTTCAAAATTCATAGAATAGTATATCAATATATCCTCTAGGGTTTCAATTTTTCTCTCAGACTGGCAATCATTCATAGGACGATATAAATTTTTGAAACTCAAAATCTTATCCATATCCTACTGAAGTCTTCTATATAACATAGAGGTAAACCTCGGATCTATGCCAGACATAATAGAATATGGTACACTATGAATTCTCACCACATAATTAATATATATCATGGAAATACAATCCAAAAATAAATCTTCTATAGTAGTGATGAAGTTCATTGAGTTTGTATGATGAAAAGTTGTAACACATATAGCATCATGCCTTTAGTTGTTTTGGCAAGTCCATTGACAAATCAATGGTGATGTTTTATCATTTCCATTCCTATATGGGTAATGGTTGTAATATCCCCTTATATGTTATCTTATCAACCATAATATTCTAACATACCAAGCACTATGATACTAAATCTGTAGTATCCATTCATGTCTCCAATAAAAAATAAAATTTCAAATATATATACATTTTTGGCTTCTAGGATGAATAGATAATGATGAAATATGTCCATCCTTTAATATATCCTTTAAATATTTTATAGAAGTAATGAATACATGGTCCCTCAACTGTATAATTCCACAAAAACTATGGTTAAACATAGGAGCATTCATATCTTTCTTCTATAGCTCTATATCTTTGTTTTTCCCTCTTTAATTTAAATTTTTATGGGTTTTTGACCACTGATTTTAGAAAGATAACATTTCTATTCTTCCTTTAGGATTTAAATAACAACCCTTTTCAAATTAATAAATATTTGATCTCTTGTGATCCTCATCGCGTATAATCTATAATGATCATTCTGAATTTAATCACTAGCCACCATTTTTTCCTTCACATGGTGGTACTGTATTGAGAATTAATAATCCTTAATCATTTCCTACTATTATTTCTAGGGAATATTAAACTCCTTCTATGTGAATATATACATTAAATATTTATGGTCGGAATATATATCACACATGAACCTATAATGATAAATCCACCACTTCATAAATTCATAATTTACCATTCTTAACTTCGAATCATGAGTTGGCAATTCTTTCTCACAAACCATCAATTTTCATGATGTGTGTGATATAAAAGTGTCATTTAGCATGATAAATATTAAAAATATCTTCATTGATACAATGTTATAGATTAAAAATCTTCAACACTATAGGTTAATGCTAACCGAGGTGTTATGATTAATCTTTTCTTCAGTTCCATGAAATTTTCCTTGAATTTATACATCTGAAATAATGTTTCAAAAATATGATTTATCTTGGTTAGTGTATTATATAGTCATGGGAAATTATCCCAAAACCATCAAAAATATCCATTCAAACTAAAAAAATATTATATCTTAGTCATTGTGGTTAGTTTTGGTCAATGGACAATAGCCTCTGTTTTTTATGGATATCCAGATATAACCAATATTGATATTATATGGACCAAAAATGAAATATTTTTTAGTTAAAATTCACACATTGAAAATTTTCCGTACAGTTTCTCCATCTTTTTGTTACGTAGTAAAATTAAAATTTGATATTAATTTTTAACCATACTATTGTAATAAATTATTATATCACCTATAAATAATACCACAATCTTATTATGGTAATCTATAATGACTTTATTCATTAAATCCATGAAGATATAGGGGAATTGGTAAGACCAAATGGAATCACACTATAATAATAATGTTCATACCATGTACAGAATAATGTATTTGGTATACCTCCTTCTTGACCCTCAATTGATGACATCAATAATGAATTTCAATCTTGGAAAAGCTATGATCTTCAAATATATGATTAAGAAAGTCATCAAAATGGTCTATATGATACTTGTTCTTGACCTTGATCTTGTTCAGCTTATGATAATCACTACAATGTTGCATAAATCCAACCTTTTAAAAAAAGTAAAACATGTACACCCCAAGGTGACACACTATGCCAAATAAGACCCTTGGCAGGGTTCTCCTGGAGTTGCTTCTTTAATTTGTGTAACTCAATTTGGGCCATTCTATAGGGACTCTTTGAAATAATTCTGAAACATGGTTTGAATTATCATTAGAACTCATATTCATGATTTTTTGGGAGAATATGAAACACTTCAAAAAAAAACTTCAATTATTTCCCACAAAATCATCATATCATCGGTGATGAGTTTTACTCCATACATGTGAGATAAATACAACATTATAATTGGAATCAGGACCCATAAAGTGGATCTAATCATTATCAAAAGTTTATATCTATCATTTCACTTATAGTAGATCATAGTTGAGTTTGGAATATAAAATGTGACATCCCTAACATGGAAGTTGATGTGGTATTTATGTATAGAAATCAAATCCATGGATAAGACAAAATAAATTCATCCATAACAAAAATAAAATGATTTTTATGAATCACATTCTTAGAAGCCTCAAATGAAGATGAATTATAGACATGTGATGCGATTAGCATACCTTTATGGACATTCACTAGTAATTAAACATCCAATCATTGTGGATATGAATTAAAATTCCTTGATCATTTTCATGATATATTGGAATTTATAGGACTAATTTCAAATTAAATACTTAAAATATTTGATAATACCTATCACAAATCCAAATTTATTATTCTATCTTAAATAAATTTCTAATAAAATATGATTCACATAACCATTAATCATCATTAATCATAGTGATTAATCCTAAAAAAACATTCATATGATATCTAAACCATGACATAACCTTTTCAATATATAAATTTTTTGGCTAAACATAGGTCATTTGTGGTTATCATATATTATAATAATCCATGATAGTTCATAAGGGAAATTTAAGTTAACCAAATCATATCCTTGGGATAGTCAAACTCAGTGCACATTACGGCATGCTATTGTATACCAGGTAACAACAAAGTCATGAACTGTACTCCTTTTCATAAGTAAGTACCCATATGTACATATATAAAAGAACCACATCCCCTTGAAGTATGTATATTGGGATTTGTTATAGATATGGCATAAAATCTCTTCATTACCCAAACATTATGATGTCATCTTATAATTAGGATCATGCTATGGTCTCTCACTAAATTTTCTCATCTTAGTTTCTATGGTTTTAACTAAACCTTTCTATGATAACTACTATAAAGAACCAATTTTTTCATACATAAATATCACATCTTAGTATATTTATATTCATTACATGATAAATCAATCCATTCCCAAATTTTATAGGTCCATATCCTTTTAGAACATTGAAACATAAAAAACTAGTTCATAAGCGATCTGCATCATCTACCACTAAGTTCTATATATATAACACACTACTTAGACATATCATAAATAAAACTTTTTGTCATAACCTGGGGAAAAAAATAATAAAGGGATAAATCATTTTCTCAGTATTGTTAAACAAGAAATATATCATTGATCACATAATAATGACCTAATCCTTAAGGTATGATAACACAGAATTAACATTTTAACACTATACCATGCATACAATAGATCATAAAACTGATTCCTGGAATAAATATTTTCAATTCATAGTAAATGAATCAAAAAATAATAGAATTAAATAATCCATGAGAGTATAACCTTGGAATAATACATAGATTTATCACATACACGTAAGCTTACGACATTGATAACATGTATTAATAGAAACAAGATCACTCATTTTTATTATGAAGTTAAAATTAGGCCCTAATATAATCCTATAGACATGATATATTCTTCATGCATAAAATTGGGAACATAAATTTAGTATATTACACGTTGAATTTTATGGGGTTATAGGCTCCACTCATCCATAGTAAAAACATGACCACCATCATTGGTTATAATATAAACAAAATCCTTTCTCAAAACCAAACCACCTCCATATTAATAAGCTAACCACAATCCTTGTCTATAATATAACCAACATCACAATATGAAAATTATACATATGGTTTCCAAAAGATCATAAAAAATAATCATATTATAACCCATGAAATGAAATGGGTTTCATAAAAATTTCATCATAGTATAGCCTGTGGAACATGAATGGGTTCCTAAACAAATTTTCCACCTTATAAACCCATCCGGATGATGTATAAATATTTTTTCATTAGATATAATTCCAAATAAAACATCTGTTACACCAAATGATGTAATATTATATTTAAAATTATTTTGAAAGATCACATGAAACATTTATAGGGAAAAATAACCTTTCATGGAATATCACCTTATAAAATTAAAAATTAATGAAAAAAATTGGAACTAATTTTTTTTAAATTAAACATTATAAGATATAATGGAATATTTAAAACATTGACTTGTCATTATGGTATGAATTATGTTCATGTAATTCATGTTAAAATAAATAGTTCATTTAAGCATTCAGTAAAAGTCAAATATTCCTATTTTGAAAAAAGAAATGAATATTCCTTTTAAAAAAAATTAAAGACAAGTAAAAAGAGTTAAAAATTAATTAAAACAATCATAGTGGAATATTAAATAATTTATCAAAGCATTTTTAGAAAAAATGTTCATGGAAGAGAATGGGTTTTCTATCGAATAGAGAAAGAAAGTCAATTTTCATTTAAAATACACTTTTGGAATCTATAGTACATAAAGAGGTGAAAATGAAGAGAAAACATGTATTCAAAAAGTTAAATATAACATAGTAAAATTAATGAGGTTCTTAAGAAATATATCATTATATTTCTTCATAAAAATCATAATCATAAAAAATCTGGATAAATAATTAGATTATAACATCAAACCCTTACCACATTGATAAAATTTTCATCATAGTACCCACTAAAATATAACATAGAATTAAACATATAATATCATTAATATAAGTATATTCATGACATAACATAAAAAAATTCTGTATATACACCTCATAATAGAACATATGTGCATAACAAAACATATTTCTCAAGGAATGAAAATTGTGACAGAAATTTCTTAACTTAAGTCTTGACAACCTTCAAACTCATTTGAGACTTCAATATAACTAATATAGGTTAATATAAATTTTTTATATAATAATATTCATATATATCATACTATATATGATATATTTATTATATTTTATTACATCTTTTTTATAAATTTCTTTTTCAAAATCTTGTTTCGTGTAATAAATTATTATTTTTCATATATGTTTTAGTATGGTATCTTGAGTTCTTTTATACTGGAATTTGTTCCCTTACTCCCAAATTTTTACCATGATATAAATATCATATATTTTAATTATATATTAATTTATAGTAATAAATTAAATTTACAGATTGAACATGTAATACACCGTTCAGGGAGATGGTAGGTCGTACGTACGCATGTAAGTTGTATCCATTTTCTCGATGGACGAAACCATAGATAGGTAAATAATATTTTACCTATTAATTAATAATTTTCATTTAATATATATGACATATATTAAATTAATTTACCACTATTACCGTCCATTCAAAAAATTATTGAAAAATGAATTACATCATTTCATCAGTCAGTAGTCGTCCATACAGACGAATGAAGCTATTTTATCCCACACATAATGGAAAGTAAGAACAAATATGTTATCTAAAAATTAAAAATTAAAAAATATCTGAAAAAATAACATATATATTAATTTATACTATATTTATTTCCATCGAATTTAAACAGAAATTGAAAACAATTCACATCGGCTTGTGAGGTGGTAGTCCACAGTAGACACGGTCGACGAATTTGTTTCTTATTGGATGGAATATGAGAAGTATATTGTATATAAAATTAAAATAATAACATATAACAATATTACATATAATTATGTTATTATACCATCAAAATTTAATAATATTTTAAGGATGTGTAGGATGAAATAAAACAAAACACATTGTTTAATATTTTATCCTTTCATTAGAGAACCTCTTTAGGTTCATACATTTTTCATTCTGTGGAAGGTTTCCTAATCAAACCAAGGCTTATAAATGATTAATAGGTATATAGAGAAGATATTTTGGTATGTTTTAGAAGAATCAACGAGAATTGAATTTTTGAAGAGGAATGGATAGGGTGTCCATTTATCTATGGGAGAGAGGACACAGATGGAACTTTTGAAAAGAATAATGTTTACCAAAAATTTTCACAATCCAAAAGAATGTATAATGGGTCATTATAGAACATTAGAGGTTATAAGGATGAAAGAATGACATTTATTTGTCTTTATATAAGTTTATTTATCATTTTACCACTTATATTTTTTGTTTTTCCCCCTAGTTAACCTGTTTTGACCATAACAACAATTTTTTTTAATGTTTACATTTCATTAAGGTAAATAAATAAGTTGGCAATATTATATTATAAAAATTATTTTGATTCTAATTATTAAATCCATTTTTTAAAATATTATTCAAGGAATTGAAATTTTTTAATTTAAAATAAAACTGACAGATGAGATGAAAATGTTGTTTTCCAAATTGAAAACCATAAAAAGTATAAAAGGTTTTCACATAAAGGATAAATGTTGAATTAATTAAAACAGCCTAAATAGGATTAAATATAGTATAAGAGAGTTAATGTTAAATTAAACACTAATTTAATGAAGTAACGTTAAAAAAATTAAAAGAAAATCTAGTTTTCCATAAAAAATAATATTTATCAATATTTATTGAAAAAATAAATTTTCTTTTAAATTTAAAAAAATAAAACAATGATAATTTTGATATTTATAAGCTACAAATGAAAATTATTTTTTTCAAATAAATTTCTTAAAAATGGGAAAAAAATATTTTATTATTTTTTCATAAAAAAACAATAAGAACATTTTCTGGGAAGATAGTTTTTCGGAAGCATATAAATAATTTAACAAAAATTGAGTAATTATTTATAAATATATTCTATTTATATAAAAAAATTATACATAATATTTAAAAGAATAGTATTCCTATTAATTCTTACATTTTTAATAGTAAGGTAATATTTTTCACGTTTAA
Source organism: Viscum album (assembly GCA_963277665.1). Lineage (NCBI taxonomy): Eukaryota > Viridiplantae > Streptophyta > Magnoliopsida > Santalales > Viscaceae > Viscum > Viscum album. The sequence continues at coordinate 618,031,678 of OY728148.1, read as the reverse complement.
ATAGAAATGAAAATAGTATAATATTGTTTGTTAAAACTTTTTGTTTTGTGTAATGCAAGATATTGAATAAATTGAATTATTTAAAAATATATATATTAAAAACAAATCTAGGTTTTACATAATCAATTTCCATAACAGTAATATCTGACATGGATAATAAATATAGTTTCTAAATCCCCTTCTTCTATATTATAACGTTAAATTATATGGATATATTACACCTTCTTCCTGATAACCCTATGTTTTAAATGACCTTGATAAGAAAACTTTTTGGACTCTCCCAAAACAATTTCTTCTTCCCCTTCAAACCTATAACAACATGTATTCTAAATATAGAGAAAAAATCAAGATTTTATATTATTATATTATCAATCCTCAACACTTTTAGATATACAGTTATAATTTTTTAAATTTATTCCCATTTTGGAAAGATTTCCATTGATAGAAACAATATAGATTCTATTACCCAAAATAGTGCTAAATGAAACCTCTATTCACACAAAGTGATTATTATTCCCAATTATATTGTTTATTTGTGTGGAAATTAATTTTACATATATCATAAAACATATAATTCCTTATAACCCCTAAGGAACCCATTTAGTGATTATCTTAATACTATTGGTTTAAGAGGTCAATGTATTCAATTGTTGGTTAATCGGGAAGGTGTTTCTTTAACTCATAGAACAATATCTTACTTCAAAAGAAACATTTATTAAGTTACCAGTTCTTGAATTTTATAGAATAAATATTTTCTTTATCAACTATTAATATTATGTTATATTTTTTTATGATGATAATTCATATATAATAGAGGATTTTGTCAGATGATGAAAACATCTAATAAGGACTTTTATTAAATTTTGTCACAAAAAAATTATTTCCCATTTTTAATTAATTATATAAATTACTACGAAAAGGGCCTCATTTACCTATTAATTGAGTTGTAAACTAATATTATCTCAAAAAATTGTTTTTTAGGTAGGGTTTCATCATGATCATATGATATATCAATAGTGAATCGTTGAGTTGATTTAATTTTTAACAATATAGAATATGGATAAAATAACCAATATTTCACTAACGTCCTAATAATATTGGGCTCACCCAACTATGTGTAACCTAATTAGAATTATTATAACATTCACCAATCAATATAAGGTTCAAATATTACTTTTTTATTTACATATGATAATTCTTTATAACCCATCATTCATAGGACCATCAAATTTGGATAATCAAGGTCTTGTTAAGTATTATATTAGAAGCAATATAAAATATTATGTTCTTTAAATGGATTTAATATCATTATCATAAATCTTGTTATTAAATATTAAATTTATAAATAATTATAATAATTTACCTTTGAATCAATTTCCTTTGAACCAATTTCATATGTTCAAACTATATTGAGGTGTAACACTTTACAATACACATCGCTTTTGTTACATAAAAAATTAAAAGAAAACTACATTCATACACATCCAAATGAATCCAACTTATAAGTTATATAAAGCCCTTTCATGAATTGTTTTTAATTTTATGAAACTAATATTTCCTACATGAGTAATCCCAATGCTAAAAAAATTCTACCCCCACTTTTCTAAACATGTAAAAATTCTTTAATCTAGTGAGTAATTTGAAAAAAAGTACCTCTACCCAGGGAGACATTATAGAATAGAGATTCTAATCTGTTATAATTATAATACATAAGACGTATAAATCATAATTAACTACAGAAGTTTTGGTCATAACATATCAAAAACCCTGGAAAATGAATAGGGAAACTAAATCATTCAGTATTCTAAGCATGTAACTCATTAATTGAATATATGATAACATAGATGAAGATTAAAAATATTAAACAAATCATACAAAAATTGATAATATAGAAAATATATTTATTAAAAAAAGGACTCTAAATTAATAAATTCATAATTCATATATTATTCATGAGATCAATAATCTATGAACTATAACATCCTTGGAAAATTAAGGTGTAGGTTTTTTTGACTATTTATCAAAAATCCTAATTTTTTTTAAAAATTTCATAACTATAAAATTAAATTGAAAAAATATATTTAAATATTTTATGGATATTATTTATGGTTTTATATCCATGAATTAAAATTTGTGATAAAAATTCCCTACCATTCGTAAAGGATTCCCATAAATGTATCAGTGGTGTCATCAAAGGTTTTGAATGAACCTTGGGGGTTGGGTAAGGATTAGGTGTTTAGAAAAACTAATTTTGTTTCAGGTGTTTATCACACCAATAAACCATTATGTAATAGATTATAAATATTTTAATGGGAATAAATAAAATTTTTAGGTATTATATATTTTGGGACACTAATGAATATTTTTCAAAATCAATAAAAGGATAAAAAACATGAGGGTCATTCTATTTTGAGAAAGAGTCATTTTTTCTAGTGTTGATTGAAAACTTGATATGTATAAAAAATTTAGGGTCACCATGTGTGGGTAAGATTAAATATTTCTCAATGGAAATGAGTATGAGTGAATTATTAGTATGTGTATAATTTTATCAAGGGGAACTTCATATTTATGAACAGTAAAAAAATATGAAAATGTAAAATTATTAAGGTTAACTTTGTGGTAACATTGTATAAGTAATAGAAGATATTTGTAAATGAAATAAGTAAGAGTAACATTTAATTTTGGGTAATATTTAGTAAGGTTATCTAAACATTCAGTTAGAGTAAATATTTAGTAACTAAAAAACGTGTAAGGATGACTTTGGAGTCACCTTGTACATGGGTAAAAATTTGGAGAATGAAATGAGAAAAAGTAACTTTTTATTAAGGGTAATATCAAATTTTTAAGAGTATATATTTTTTGAAGGAAATATTCATTAGGTTACTTTGGTCTCACCTTGTATAAGTAAAGGTCAAAATTTGGAAGAGGAAATGAGTATGAGTAACTTATTAGTAAGAGTCACTTTTTATAAGGATAAATTTTTTTGTAAGTGAACATTGTTTTGATAAAGTGTCCTTTCAAATTGGGTCAAAATATTAGCTACATGTAGTATTAGCATGTTTGAGTAAGGGTTAAAATGTTATAAGGGTAATTTTACTGCGAGTAAGTGTCCTAGTGTTTAGAATTTTTTTACTAAAATACGGGTTTTCTATATTTCTTTCAAAATTCCATAGAAATTTATTTATGTTTGGAAAATATAATAAAAGTGGAATTTTGATCTATAAATGGTCAAAACTAATAAAAAAGACTCAGATAATCTCTCTCATTCAATGTTTCTTATCCATGATAGATTATATCTATTTTTTATTAGAGTCCTTTATTCTATTAAGTAGTGTAAATAAACAATTAAGTATAAACTCTTTGTTCATATGTTATATACTTTTCCAACAATTACATCATCTAATATTGAAAAAAAACATTTAGTTCCTTTATAAAATTTTGCTAAATATTTAAATTGAAGAAGAAATCACAAGTTTTTTTCAATTTGTATAGTTTTTTCAAACTTCAGATTAGTGGACCCAACATTATCCATAAATTCTTTCTTCATTTACAATTTCATATGATGTATAGTCACACAGAGCTAACATTTTCTTGACATAAAACTGAAATAAATGATATATACTTTTTTTTAAAATGAGCAACCCCTCCTTGGAATCATGTTTAATATGTTGTTGGATGTATGTTTAGAACCATAGACATAGACTATGGTGTGATTTATTTTAAATAAAAATTTTATTTTGAAAGGAAACCATATGTGTTATCTAAGGTGAATGATTATATATGAGATGCATATGTTGAGTGTTACACCCCTCTAGTATTATATATAGGATGGGTGACATTCCCCTAAAGTATAATATATGAGATATATGGGGTGAGCTTCATTCCCACATAGTATGATATGTAAGATATATTGGTTGAACAAAATTATACCCAAAAGATATGATATATGATATATACAGTACAAATTTCATTCCCCCTATGTATGATATATGATATATAAGATAAAGGTTTCATTCCCCCTAATTTATACAATAAATGAGATATACTAGGCCTGAACTGTTCCCTATGAGTATGACATATGATAATTTTAGGGTGTGTTCTATTATTCTTAATTTATTTGATAAATGATATATATGGCCTCGACATCATTACCCTAATTCATATGATATTTGAGATATATAGGGTGGGTTCTATCAGCCCCTATCGAGTATGATATATGAGATATACAAGGTGGGTGTCATTCCCATTGATTGACATGATATATTAGAAATATGGGTTGTGTTCCATTCCACACATATTGATATAATATATAATATATATATATAGTGGGTATTATTCCCACTAAGTAGGATATATGAGATATAAAGGGTGAGTTTTATTCCTCCCAATTGATAAGATATATAAGATATATGGGGTGGTCTCCATTTCCTTGAATTGATATGATATATGAGATATACAGGTTGGGTAAATTTCCCTAATAGATATGATATATGAGCTATATGAGGTGGTTTCCATTTCCACAAAGTTATATATGGTGAGATAGTTATATATTGTAGAATCATTCCCTCTAGAATATATATATACATATATATACATATATATATATATCCAATTCAGGGACATCTGACATTATTCAAATTATATATGGTCAATATTGTGTTTTTACATTTAATATGAGGATAAAAATTCATTTATTTATGTATTATTATTTTACTTATCAGGAGAAGGACGTTTGGAGTGATTTTCAAAGGAGCTAGAAGATGTTTAGATACTATTAATTTGGAAAAAGAAGGTATGCTCCATATTTTTTCATTTGTTTTCTTAAAATAGAACACCTATTTTTTATCCATCAAAAAATATGGAATATATTGAGAATATAAAACTTATAATTTGGACCAAGTCATTTGGACATTCGATTATGGATTGAAATTAATGTTAAAACGTTATTGTATGAGGTTTTTGTTTAAAATTTATACTCCATCACACATTGTGTTCAATAAATCAAATATCATGATGCTTTGTTATTCTAAATGTTGTAGAAAAAACTAGTTAAAAAACATATCATGTTCGAAAATAATATGAAATGGGTAAAATCATTTTGAAGTACAAAGTTCATACTATGATGTTCTAAAGAATCTTACCAGACAAATGCTATCATATGGAAGTTTGGCTAGAAAGATTTTTTTGTATGTACTGTGTAAGGGATGTTGAGGATACCGCATTGGGATAATATCCATATTACTAATATTTTGTAAGGTTGTATTAAAATATATGAATTTTGTGTTTTATGTTTTTTATTTTTCCAAATAGATCAATTTTGGTGAATTATAAAGAGATGATATTGAAGAATGTCACCAAAAGTTGTCTAATTAGAAAAATTCTAATTTGAGAAAGTCCATTAGATGAACTAAATATCATTTAATAGTCTCATATTTTTATATATAATATGTTTCTTGAAATAATTGGATGGTTTTTATGGGATAAGTATCATCAAACATATGATGGATTATGAAGGGAAAATATAGAGAGTTCAGATATAAGTAATCGGATGGAGGATATTTCAAAAGGATGATTTTCCAAAGTTTTCCTATGAATCTATGAAATATTTTTTGATAGATAATAAAAAAAAGATAGAATTTATTCAGCTTTATACTCGAAGAATAATTGGTCAAATATTCCACTATTTCCAAGTTATTTACAAAACTTTTTAAATGATATTAAAGGTGATGATGAAAATCTAATCCTTCAATGCTCTTAATATCACTAGAGTAAGAATTAATATTTTCAATAAGATGAAATGAATTTTTTTGATGGTAGTGGATATTTAAATTTTAATAAATTTTCAAGAATAATATAGAATCCTTCAGAACCATCCAAGTGGATTTTTTAAAGAGAGAGTTTCATATTTTTCATTTAATGGAAAAGATAAATTTAAATCCCATATTTTTCCCCTACTCATTCATCAATAAAACGGGTGAATGTACTATTTTGATGGGTGTATTGTTCATGAACATATAATGATAATTTTTTTCAAAAATATTATCATACAGATATTACAGATGAAAATAAGAAATCCAAAGTTGTGTATGGATATTTTCAAACCACATATTTTCTTTCTTGAGGTAGAAGAAGATGAAGTCGGTATTGGATAAAGGAGTTGTGATCAGATGAACTGGGTATAAGTGTCACATATGTGCTGTTATTTGTAAATATTTTATATTTTTATCATGGTATTATCTTCAATTCATGGATTTAAATGGTGTTTATGATTAAAAAATGGTACTTCTCATTTCAGATATAATGGGGTGTAAGTTTAGTTGAAATCATGCACCAGCCCGTTGAAAATTGTGCACCACAGACATTGGTATTGTCTCAGAAACACAACATAGGACATAAGAGGGAATTCCTCTTAAGAAAACCATGTTCCGTGACATGTGTCACTAGATAGGAAATATTTTTAGGCACATGATCCTATTCCCCCTATAAGAGAACTATTCTTCTATATTTCCTCTTGGAAATAGGTGTTTCATGGTTAGCGCATGGTTTGGCTGACCATGCGGCCAAACCATTAGCCTGTCATATTTTTCAAAATTTGTAATTTGATAAACCACCCATAAATTATTTTATAACTCTAACCATAAAATCTACCACATTTTAACCCCTCTACACTTGGTTCACTAAAATCTCTTCCTCTCCTCCCTTAGGATCCAAAATCATGGTTGTTACGGACTGGATTCTTCAAAAACCTATAACTATGCCTTTTCATTCCACTTTTAATTATTGTTATTGTTATATTATCCATTATTTTCTGTATTATATTGTCTCCTAAGGATATTTGGACCCCACTTTGGTTAATATTGTTTCTATAGGTTGAATCATGATGGTTATGGTGTTCTCATGCTTTCTTAGGGTCTCTCGTTGGTGTTTTTTGTGGCTTCTTCGAGTATTTGTGAAGGATTGAAGAAAGAGTTAGTTGGTTCCATGATTTTACATCATTTGAAAATTTTAATATCATTTATTTGGTTATTAAAGTGTTTAAAAAATTGTGTGGGTGGTATGATAGGTGTTTTCCATAGATTTTGGTGTGAGTTAAATGTTTGATAATGATTTTCCATTTTTTAAGTGATGTTGTCATGTTTTTTTATTAATTAGATAGTGATTTTGTAAGAGGTGGATTCATGTGATGTAGATATTGGAATATATCACATGTAAATTCTAGGTATCTCAGTGGGTAGACAAGGTATAGTATGTTAGGTGAGACAGAAGATCTGAGGCTCAATCGTCATAGCAGGATTACGTAACCACACTAACTAAACATACATGATAGGGACTGGTCATCCTAAGAAGAATATATAACAAAGTTCCTATGATATGATCAATTATATTATGTGGATCTTAGAACACCACTAACCTTAATACCTTAGAAATTCCCTATATTCCTCATATTATTCTTATAGTGTAGTTTGTTTCAATTTTCATTTCCTATTTTATTGCAAAAAATGTTTTTTTAAAATTGTGAATTTATTTTTTTTAAACTAGATTATTATTTTATCATATAACTTCATTTCATGGAATATATTTTGGTGGTATCATTCTTAGATCTTTTTCTCACACCCTAAATACACCATTGGGTTTTTGCTGAGCATGTTTTGTTTAAATAATGTAAAAGAAAAGCACCCAATGGTGGTGATGTTGGTTCAATATAAAAGTGGTATCTCATTAGGTAACGTGTTCTTTATGGTGGAATGAGATTTTTGACTCCAATATTTCATATATAATTTAAGGATTATTTAATTCCCTTCCCATTTTTTTGGTTGAAAATGTTAAATTATAAACTCATATTGTATTGTTTTTCTTTGATCCCATGTATTATGGATGTTGTTTAAGATGGGATGTATGATTATTCTATCTGATTTATAGTTATATTTCATGGTATAAATAATTCACATAGTCCTTAATCAATTACCATAATCTAGTGTCCATCTCTTTGGGATCAGTAACACCCTTTAGACCATGCCATATGCTCGGTCGGGTGTCATGTTAGTTGTAATACCAACTGAGTTCGTGATAAAATGGTATAAAAGGTTGTTTTTACCCTTTATTTAGGTCATGGTACATTGAACCATTTGGATAAAGAGGTGAAAGGATTTTTTGTCTTGAGATCTATTTGTTATTGGGGTGTTTTTTCCAATACACCTTGTGGTATACCATGTGTCACCATGGGATGTTAGAGATTTCCTTTCACTCCCACTCCTAGTGTAATGTACATGATGCAGACTATACATATACATGAATAAAGGGTGGAGTGGTTTTATCTTTGATCATTCATATTATGGTTTTATATTCATTTATAGAAATGTTTTAAATTAGTTGTTGCTGAAAAAAATCTTTGAGTTGTGTATTTATGGTTTCCATCTATTTTCAAAATGATGTATCATCATCGCTCCTTGTAGACATCGTTTGTTATCGTAGGAAGAGGATAAGGATAGTTCTTTCCCCCATTTAATCATAGATTAGTTTAAATGGTGGTTCGGGATATTTGGGCATAGGATTAGGGAATAGGATCTGGTCCTCCTTAGATGATGGAAGTCGCACGGGGTATGGAAAAGAGAAAGGAATTGGAGTTCCTAAAAAAACCTAATTCCTTTTGGGGAAGCACAAACCATTATGAGGAGCATGATTGGATTAAAAATAATTGAAATGGATTTATAATTCCCAAATAAAATTGATGACTTTAACGTAATTTGTTATTTATTCATGTTGGAAGGACCTAGCGGAAGATTTTGGGAATTAGTGGTCTATTCTATGAAATTGAAGCAGATCATTTAAAAGAATGTAAAATGTTTTCTTAAATGAAAATAATTACCTAGATTCATTATCCATTTTCGTGAACTAGGAGTTTCTATATATCCACGAGGTGGATCGTACTATTTTATAATATACTATTAATTTTGATGAATTAGGACCTATTGTACCCATGGTTGATTCTAAGGAGTATTTAAATGCTCGGTTGTTTGAAAAGGGGTTACAACCAAAAATTTGATCCCAATTATTCATATTTATGTTCAATACATATTCCATTGTGGTTGATTAAGATCTAATTCTTGAGATTTATCACACGGGAAAATTTGGTTTGTATGGGGTGGCTCTTCTAGTGATCTAAAGTAGTCATAGAATGAATGAAAAGAAAATTAATTGGGATTAGTATAAGAAGAAGTGGGGTGGTGACTCAAGACACCCATCCCAACCACCTTCATATGCAACCACTTGCGGTGGGTTAGTTGTGAATTACCAGTGTATAAGGATAGGTAATGTGTGGTTGTTGTGTCAACTCCAACGTATAACCACCCAACAATGTGGGTTCTTGGGACACCAATAGATGTTATGTAATGGTGGATTTCCGACACAAAGTGATGCAAGATGATTAACACATAGGGAATTACTAGCTGAGTCAAGTACATCACGGTCTATGGGTTATCAATCTGTTTGGTGATGTAGAAAGGCTAGAAGTAATACCCCATGTTTTTATAGTATTTCACTTTTAAATTTAATAATTTTTGTAGCCTATATAACAATAAAAACAATGTTTAAAACAACAATATAATATTTAATGGATGAAAATTATAACACTGATGTTAAATTTGTGGGAACGAATAGTATTAACTATATTATGAAATTTATATTTCTAAATTCATTCAAATTATTTTTAAATTCATATGATAAAAATAAACAAAATTTTATGCATAAAAGACTATATTATCTCTAAAAACAACTTTTTCCCATTTTAATGGGGGAATTTTTTGAAACTAAATTTTAAAACTTTTATAGATTCAATTGAAATAAATAAAAATCATTTTATAAAGTGCTTTTTCAAAATTATCTTAGGGTGAGTTTTTTGTATTTTAATGAAAATATTTATTTTCCATTGAATAGTGAAAAATAAATTTTTTATAAAACATTCATTTTCTTTATATTAATTGTAAATTGAATAGTAAAATCACCTATGAAAGTATAAATAAAATTTAGATATCTCATAAATAAAAATATGGTATATTTATATCATCGAATAAGTAAATAAATTTGTTTACAATGATAAATTAAGTGTCGGTATTTTTGTGAAACATAAATTTTTATTACAATTTTATAATTAATTTATCGATTTTAATTATTTTTTCCTAAAATATATTCATAAATTAATATTTTTTTGTTTTATGATTATAATATTATTTAATGAGACCTTAATTAATTTATCATAGTGTACTAAAAATAGTTATAATATTTAAATTAATATTATTTTATTAAATGGATATTTTATTTAAAAATTGAATTTCATGTAATTATAAAATTAATTTCATAAAATTTAGTCCATTTTAAAATTTATAAAATCTTTACATTATCTGGGAAATTTTTTTAGATTTTTCAAAAATATTTGAAATTTTGGTGAATATTGAAATATGAGAATCCATGGTATTTAAAAAATGCATTAATTATTGAGTTTTGGATGATGTATATTTGATATTAACCCATAATCTCAAAAGTTAATCCACTATTTACTTTACTTATTCATGGTAATAAAAACTACTTAAAGTATTGGGAAAAAAGTTTATACTAAAGAATAAAATTATCAAAGAACACCCCTCTCCTGCAATATGAATACCACCCCTCACCACCTCTTCTCCATACACCCCAAACCCTTGAAACTTGTCAAATATCAAACCAATACCAATACCAAACCTCTCCCTAAAATTCATTTCTTCTATTCATACCTTAAAAACCATAAAAAATTTCTTTACAGTGGTTCTCAACGGGCAAAATTAAATAAGTAAAATCTTCTTTCAGTATTTTAATTTTTCATTTAATTACATTGTATCTATATCTGTTCCTCACCTATCATGTCCAAAGAGACATAATAAATATAATATATCTTATATAATATAATTTTATTATGTTAATGGTATATCAACCATCAATTCTGTTATATTCCCTTATTTATCCTAAAAAAGAAAACTTCATCCGTGAGGTTCTGATTTACCACCTTCATGGACAACAAGTTTTTATTTTTCAATTACGACTTCAAGGATATACATAAAACCATTTTTATGGTTAAACTATAATTTAATATATGTAATAAATCTTATTTTATGTTCTGTAGAATAATATATACATAATATTAATACATGATACAAAAGTAGTTTGTGATGATAAAAATAGAAAAATAATCTAAATTGATCTCATTAATGCTTTATCTAATGAATAATCCTCATATCATGAAAACTTGATATATAATACTATTAAATTTTATATTATTTAATTTTAATCATATAACATCAATTTTTGTTGATTATTCCCATTTTACATGATCTTCTATGCATGTATACAAGTGAACCAATAATTGAAACCAAAGAAATGAACACTCCTGAAGGAAAAAAATGAATCCAATCTCATAAAAATGACATAAATGAACATATTAAAATTATAATAAATTAAATAAATTTATAATTGGTTTTTAATTAATTAATAATTGAAATAATTCCATTTTCCTTGAAGTTATGTACAAGTGAAAAAGGACTTCAGACATTAGCTATGGGTTTTCTCATCTCACATTTTTTTATGTGTGATATGCCTTATTCACTACTATTTCTTGTATGTGGTGTATTTATACATATAATTTATGTATATATAGATAATATCTTTATTTTAATTGTATAAAAAATTTCAATTGATAATTATTACTCTAATTGTGCATACAGTCAAAATTATTACAATCTAAAAAGGGATTCTACCCAGACATCTATTTTTCATTTCGGTTAGACATTCTTTCTCCTTACCTAGATGTAATTCTTCTATATTTTTATATAACACATATAAATAAAGTATATATTTTCTAAATTTTTGAATCTATTTAATTTGATCTTTCTTTTATGGGGAAATCCATGTTTTGTAAGGTTTCATTTTCAATTCTCTCCGTTAAGCATCCCATTAAAGTTTATGTCCTAATTTCTTACCCAGTTTCAAGTAAAATCCATACTCTATTTTAAGTTAAAAATGTTTTTCTAAAATCCAAAATTTTATCATGAAAAAATATATTATTACATTTTTAGTTTTATGAGAACAAAAATTATATTTTGGGTTTTTAATGTTCAATTATATTTTCCCTTATACTGAACTATAGTGCTCATTTATAAAGTTTGTTAAACAATATTTTTATATATTTTCACTTCAGTTTCAAAATTTTAGTATGAATATTATTTTAATATTCCTGAAATATAATTTCATGAAATTATATTTTCTATTATATAAATATTTATAATGTGATTTTATAATAAATAAAAATTATTTTTCCCAAAGAATTCTTCTTTGCAATGAAAATAGTGTATTTCTTTCAAGAATTCCTTGATGATTTTGTTAGAGTATTTGAATCTATTTAAACAACATAAATTGCATCTTGTACTTATTTGGGATATATATTCTATGATATCATCTTCCAAATTTGTATTAAATAGTTTATGATCAGTTTGACTATGGATGTTCTATCTTGGTACCATTAACAATAATACTCAAAATGGTTAGTGATTATATATAAAAATTTGGGAAAGCTGTTTATATTTCATATGTATCTTTTTAATTTTGTGTGACCCCATTAATATGTGGAATTAAATGGAATTAGTATGTTTTTGTCAGGGCCCACTATAGCCAATCGATGTAAGGGTTGTTCTCATGAGACAAACCAGACGGGGTTTTTACCCATTCATGTATGGCTTCTTGGTTGAAACAATCATGTTATATTAATTATGTATGGCATTATGAATTCCATTATTATGATATTAGTAATTGAAATCCAATGTGATTGTTCTAATAGAAGTGTATCCATGGTTAATTTTTATTCTCATGTGATTATTTATATAATATTGTTTATTCATCTTTTATTCCTGACATATTATGCTCATGATTATGTTATTGTAGCATGTGTTTTTGTTATTCACTTTGCCTTATTTTTTAGGTTTATGAAATATTCTGATGTATTTAATACCGTTACGAAGTATCTGAACTCTCCCATTTATTATGTTTTATTTTTTCCCAGTATTCGAAGATTTATATTATAAATGACTTGTAGGGAAGATCTAAAAGTTTATGGGTGTTTCCAATAATGTTTTGAACTTGTTTTCCATTCAAAGTTCTATTGTAATAGGTATGTATTTATTTGGTTTTTAAAATATAATAAACTATTTGATACTTTGGGATAATAAATCTTGTTCATAATACCAATTTAATTAAGTAAGGCACTAGCTCTGAGCCACTGGGGTCGGTTTCTTCATAGTCGGTATTAGAGAATGTTTAGTAGAAACCTTGGATACTATATTTAGAAAACCTAGATTAGTGAACATAATCCAAAAATATATTTTGAGGGTATGAATAGAATAATATTCTATAATTTTGGTAAGGTATATATTATGTTTTTCTTTAAATACATATTACCTTTTTTGAATAATACAATGGACAAGGTTTTGGTGCAAATTTAACTAGGGGTAAACCAGACAAGGTGCATTAGGAATGACCTGACATAACATAGTACATGACAATAAACCTTTTTTCCCACCTAGTTTGACACACAAGGGGATATCCTTATGATAAATCACAATTTTTTACAACCCATTATGATGGATTTAAATGTGTACATGGCCCCAAAAAAACCATGTTTATGATTATGAGATTAGATATGCATAAATGTCAAATTTATGTTAAGTGTGTTGATAGTTATAAATTATTCATTTTGATTAGAAACCAGATTTAGTGTATGAAATTTACTAGAAATGGCACCTAGTGGAAGGAATGGAAATTGTATCACTATGTGCATCCCATGTTGGGATTTCCCTATTATGCAAGATAAAGATATTGGAGCTCGATCTACAACTGGAGCGGAACAACTTATCACTATATTGGGAAAACTGACTCAGGTTATGTATAATAACCATACTCTTATTGAGAAGCCCGATATAAAATGTGATGTAACATCGTTAGACTAATTTATGTGACAAAAAACTCCATCATTAAATTGGACTAAAAATTAATTTGTGGCCATGCAATGGATAAGTTCCTTAGATAATTATTTCTTATGGAAGTAACTATCTGGATATTGTTATCAGTGAAGTTTATTATCTATAGGGAGATGTGGATCAGTGGTGGTTGCTAATTCAACAAAAAGGATGATGAAAACTGAAAATATGGAATGGATAGATTTTAATGAAATTATCATCAGAAAATATTTCCCTCAGTAATAGATATTGGGTATAGAGATATAATTATTGAGTCTAGGATAAAAATAGGATGAAAACATTTTTATGTATGAAGCCAAAATTACAAGGTCATCAATCTATATTGAAAACTACATTAATAATCCAATGATTAAGATTGAATATTTATTTTATGGACTTAAGAGAATTCTACAAGGAGAACTAGTTTCCCAAAAATTCTAATCACATATCGATATATTCTCATGTTCTGTTAAGATAGAGAAACAATAATCTATGTCTAATAACATTAAGGGAATGAAAGAGAAGAAGATAAAGGTAGAGAAATAAATGGATAAAGGGAAATCAGGAAAATGGTTTTCTAATATAGGATTATTTTGGGAAGAAACACCACTATACATTCAAGAAGGTAAATGGATTTTGTTAAAATTATAGAGAGAAATTTCACCAGACTTAAGAAATTATTTGAAATAATGAAGCTATAAATGTGAAATTCTTCAACTATAAGGTGATGGAGCACTATGAAAATGAATATACCAAGTTTCTAGGAAATATAACATAAAAAACAAAAGGGATAAATGTCTAGATTATTTTGTTACTACCAAAAAAGTGTTATAATTAATGTATTTGTATTTTTGGATTCAAGAATTATATTATGATATTTTGGTTATAAGAATCATGATATATTTAATGGTTTTACTACATTTCATCATCTTTTTCAATTTGGAAACATACATATTTTTATTAAGATTTTATGTATATAAGGTATTCATATATTCAGAATTGGTATTATTTGTAAATTATTTGCAGAATATTATGTTAATTTAATTTTGAAAATTTAGTGTCATTAATTCTAAATTTTTATTCATTTAATGTGGTCAGACAAGTTTTAGATGAGATTAAGATTAACTATTTATATAATGGATCAATTAAAACATTATAAATAATTTTTGGGATAACAGATGATAATATTCTCGGTTTTATTTAACAGAAAACGTTAAAATAACTATCATAAACACTATATGATTTGATAAAAGTGTTTCAAGTGTGATAAAATCATATTGAACATCCATTTATAGGTGTGAGAGTTGATGTGAATTTATATCGAAGAACATCCAAATTATGAAATTATTCTTATGAAATGGAAATTAATCAAGTAAGTTTATTTTCTCATGTTATTATCTTAAAATTAAAAAAATATATCAACACTTGGAACATATTTTGGAATTAAAATTTTATCTATTTACCTTCCTTTCTGATAAATCAATGGTATCGAACCAGTCATAAAATTTATAGTTTAGTAAAAATTAATTTTTTAATAGCCATTTTCTCTATCACTCTCCATTATAACTAGATATTTATATTTCTCTTCCATGTCCATGTTATCACATTAGACTAATGATTTCCTTCCCAAAATCCTAGTTTGGTGGTCACCTTCGCATTTCACTTTCTCACTATTAAGAGTATATTTTATTAACCTTATTTCAAATGTATATTTCCCATAATGAAAATATGAAGTATCAATTGTTGATTTTAGAAGTAAAATTTCATATTGGGGTGAAAATTATTAAAGGTAGTGGGAATGTAACACGAGATGATTTTATAGTGTGTTTATTTTAAATTTACCTACTTGGATAGCCTATGATTCAAGCAACACCATGTTTAAAACCATAATATCATATTTAACATATGAACATTATAACCTATCCATTAAATTATTGGGAATGAAAAATACTAATCAAATTATAAAATTTGTATTTTTGAATAATTCAAAATGATTTTTATAGGCATTAGATAAGAATAAATCAAATTTTATAAAAAAAGACTCAATTTTTTCTAAAAACATTTTTCCACATTTTAATGGAATGCTTGTTTTAAGACTAAAATTTGACACTTTTAGAGATTATATTTAAAAAATATTAATCATTATTAAAACTATAATGTCAAAATTATTTTACGGTAAAATATTGGTATTTTTTTAAAAAAAATTATTTATCATTGAATATAAAAACATTCCAATTTTTATAAAACATTTATTTTCATTATATTTATAGTATATTGAATATTAAAATATCTTATAAATTTGTAGATAAAATTTAGGTTTCTTATAAATGAATATATTTTATATTTAAATCATCGAATAAGTAAATTAATGTTTTAAGAATGATAAATTAAGTGTTGATATTTTTACAAAACATAAATGATAATTAAAATTTAATAATAATTAGAATGGTTTAGAAGAGAAATTATTTCCATAAAATATATAAATAAATTAATATATTTTTTTCTTATAATTTTATGATAATTTTATGATACCATAATTTATTTTTCATAGTGTCATAAAAAGAGTTATAATATTATAATCTACATTTTTCAAGTGAATGGAGATTTTATTTAAAAATTAAATTCATAATAACTTGAAAATTATTTTCAATAAATAGAGACCATTTTTGAATTCTACACTTCAAAAATTTGTTATGGTGATTTTTTTGTATTTTTCTAAAATAGTTGAAATTTTGGTGAATAGTAAAATACAGTAATTTACAGTATTTAACAAATACATGAATTATTGACTCATGGATAATGTTTGGATGATATAAGCCTTAATTATTTAACTCTCCGAAATTTACTTTATTTAGTCAATAGAATAAAAATTATTCATATTCGTGAGACAATTTAAAAACCTAATGAATAAAATAATCAAATAGCACCCCTCTCCTCCACTATAAATATCTCCACTCTCCACCACTTCTCCTCACACTAATATATCCTTGAAGATTTTCCAATTTAAGCCTCATCCCCCTGAAAAACCTCCGACTAAACTTATGTTCTTTCTAGTCTTATCCAAAATACAATTTCAATGTTCTTTAAAGAGGTTCTTAAGGAGGGGAATTCAAGAGGTAAAATCTTGTTTCGTTCCTTCAATTTTTCTTTTAATTTATTTTTTCATTACCCTTTACTCTCCTACCCATCACAACGTAACATTTTAAATAAAATATATTTTATATAATTGGATTTTATTTGGTTAGTGGTATATCAGCCAATAATTTTATTCTCATCCACTTATTATTCTAAAAAAGAAAACATCATCTGTGAGGTGTTGATTTACCACCTTCAAGGATGATGAGTTTTTATTTTTAAATTCCACCTTAAATGATGCTCATAAAACCATTTTTATCTATAAAAAATTTAATATAAGAAATATAACTTATTTAATGTTCTTTAGAATGTATATGTACGTAATATTAACTCATTAGAAATAAATATTTTGCGATGATCGAAAAAAAACATCAAAATAATCTCAACAATTATAATTGATTCTTTATCTAATGAATCATAATTGTAACTAAAAAAATTATATATAAGAATATTAAATCTCATTTTAGTTAATTAATTACATATAACATCAATTCTAGATAACTTTTACCATTCTTCATGGTCTTTCATAAATGTATATAATTTAACCAATCATGAAACCCAAGTAACTGAACACTCCCGAATGATGGAATTGAATCCTATAACTTAAGAAAAAGGAAATAAATTAACATAATAAAATAATAATAAATTACATAAAAGATTAATAAGTTATGAATTAAATTATTAATGAATTTAATTTTATATCTATGGTGCTAAATACATGTGTAGAATGCTTTCATATATAAGGTAATGGTTTCCTTATCTCACTTTTGTTTCCCTGAGATATTAATTATAAACCACTATTTATTCTGTGTGGTGTGTTTATACTTCCAATTAGTAAATACTATTATAAATCATTTATTTTTATGGTATAAAATTTTTCATTTTATAATTATTACATTAATGGGTTATACGGACGGACTGATTACATAGGGGTAATGGATTCTACAAAATCCTCCACATTCTTTCATGTAATATGCTCTTGATCATTACCTCAGCGTAATTATTCTTTATTTGAATATAAATAATTTAAATTCTTTGAATATTTTCCAAAATTATGTATCCATATTTTTTAATCATTCTTTTATAGGGAAATACATGATTTATATGATTCGCATTCCAATTACTCTCGATAAGAAAACTCGATTAATGGGTACTTCTTAATTTATTACCCATTTTCATGTACTCTGCATAATATTTTTAGGACACCAAATGTTTTCAAAAAAATGCTTTTTTAAATTAAAAAACAAATTTATTTCTATTTTTATGCAAACAATTATTCTGTTTCCTTCTTTAAAGACTTATTTGTATTTTCCCTTAAACCACATTGATGTGCTCATTTCTAAAGTTTCATAAACAATATTTTCACATGTTTTTACCTCATTTTAAATACAATATTATTAATATCCTTATAAAATTACTAAAATATAATTTCATTCCCTTTTATTTAATAGGAAATATGTGTTTAAAAGAGGATTTTATCAAAACTTCAAATGATTTTTCCAAAAGAACTTATCATTACAATGTAAAAAAGTGTATCACTTTCAATAATTCCTTGATTATTTTATTAGAGTATTTTATTATATATTTAAGAAACCTATGTTTAATATTATACATAATTTTCATTGATATTATATGATACAATCCACTATAGTTTTATTTAATGATTTATTAAATGTTTGACTGTAGATGTGATTTGTTAATACCATTCATCATATGACTCAAAATGATTAGTGATTATGTCTACTAATTTTAGAAATTTATTTATATTTTGTATGTATATGGTTTTTTTGTTTCACATAATTCATATCAGGAATGCATTGGACTTATTAAGTCAATGTATCCCTCTATGCATTTGTGGGTCTAATTACACAAACATGACCAGGTTTTTACCTATTAATGTATGATGTCTTCACTAAAAACATAATAGTGTGTTTATGATGTCCATCATTTTTCATTCACTCATTATGATACTATTAATTGATAGACCATGTGATTATTGGACTAGTAGAATTTCCATTTTTATTATCATTATCATGTGATTATTTATATGCAATTATTTATCTAGCTTTTATTCCTACAATATTATGGTGAACATTATGATTTGATGAAATGTGTTTTAGTTATTCACCTTTATGTTATTATTTTTGTTTTTTATTTCTTCTTTTGAATTGCATACCCTTACTGAGAATATAAGCTCCCCCCATTATTATGTTTTATTTTCCCCCAAAATGTGAAGATGTATATTGTGAATGTCTTGTAGGGATAATAATAGAGTGTATAAGTGTTTTCAATAGAGTTTCTATGTTGTTTTTCCTTTAATATTGTTAATGTAATTATTATGTTTGTATATGGTTTTCCAAATATAATAAACTCTTTAGTTCATTGGGATGTTATATTTTTTCAACATACCAATGTAATGAAATATGAAACTGGATCAGGGCTACTGGAGTGGGTTCTATATAGTTGGTATCAATTAATGTTTATTATAAACCTTCGAAACTAGATTCATATAACATAGATTAGGTATCATAACACAAAGATATATTTTCAGCGTATGAATAAAAGAACATCCTAAAAATTTGGTAAGGTATAGATTATATGGGACTTCCTGGAAATACATCCATGTCTGGATACTAAAAGTTGTTGTGTTTCTATCACAGACATACCTAGGGGTAACTACTATAACAAGGTGCATCATGAGTGGCTTAGAATAACCCGGTACATTAAAAAGGGCCTTACTACACATTTGATTTCACACTCCCATGGTATGTTCTTAAGATAATTCACATTTTTATTATAAAGCATACATAAGAATTTGATTGTAAATATTCCCCAAAAAACCATGTCTATTATTATGATATTATCTATGCATAAATTTCCAATTTATGTTAAGTGTTTTTTGTGTTTGAAATTATGCATTAGGATTCATAACTTAGTTTAGTGTACGCCATGGTTTAGAAAGGGTGAATAGTAAAGGGAATGGAAACTGTATCAATGTGTGTATTAATGTTTATAGAGCAGCGTGATACATAATGCATTGTAACAAATTTAGACCGATTTAAGAGACAATAACCTATATATTTTAATGGGACAAAAAACCCATTTGTAGGTGAGAAATGGATAAGATCCCTATAAAACTTATTTCTCAATTTAGGAAGTTACAAAATGGGATAAAGTTGTCATAGATGTTTATTGTATCTCACGATATGTGGATTATTTTTGATAAATAATTAAAAAAATAAAAGATGATAAATAAATTGACAATATGGAATGGAAAGATTTTAAAAAAAATTATTGGAAAAATATTTCACTCAGGAATATTGAGAAGATAAGGAGAGACAATTATTGAGTCTAAGAATCAATGAAGATTAAAATGATGATAAGTATGGATCCAAATTTATAAGGTTATAAAGGAATATCGTAAACTACATATGTAACCAAAGGAGAAATATTTACCATTTATTTGATATACAGAATCCAATTCTATAAAGGTAACTAGTCTCCAAAACATTCTCATCACATGAGAATATAATCTCATGTTCTATTAAGATATAGAAAGAATACTATATGTTTTGTGACATTGAGGGAATGTAAGAGAATAATATAACACTAGAGAAAGGGAAGGAAAAATATTAAAATGGAATGAAAGATTTTCCCACCTATGATAATTATGGTATAAAACACATCAATACCTTCTTGAACATAATGTTATTTTGTTACAAGTGTGGAGTGAAAGTTCACCTAACTCATGAAGGTATGGTAAATAATAAAGCTGTAAATGTCAAATGTTTAAACTGTAAGGATATGGGGCATGACATAAATGAATGTCCCAAGACTCAATGAAATATATCTCATAAAAAGACAATGGATGAAGTTCCAGCTTATTTTGTTAGTACAGATGAAGTGGAATCATTATCATATTTGTGATTTTGGATTCCAGAATTATAATATGATATTCAGGTTATAAGAATCACTAGATATATAAGGATTTTACAATACTTATTCATTATGGATTTTGAAACATAAAATTTTTCATTACGGTTTAATTTTAATCAATGTATTTGTGTAGTTGGTATGTGGGATTAAGAGATACATTATTTGATGAATATTATGTTATGATTATTTTGTATATTTAGATACCTTCCTTCAAAATATTTTGTTATTAAATGTGGGAATATATGTTTTAGATGAGTTTTAATGATAAATAATTGTGTAATGGATCAAGAAAACCATTATATATTATTTTTATTTGATAACATATTCTGACCTTAATTTTTTTAGAAAACATTTAAAGGTTTTAGGAATAACATCATGACCATATTATTCATTTAACGTGCTTCAAGTGTGAAAAATTAAATATGAACATCCATTTCAAGATGTAAGGGATGAATTGAAGATAGATCAAAGAATAACCAATGATGAAATAGTGATTATGACATAGAAATGAATCAACTATTCTTATTTTCTCAATTTCGTATTGGAATATTAAAATATTACCACAACTCTAGAATAATATTTTCTAACAAAAATGTTATATATTTATTTGTTTAGGTGGAATCAATCGTCTTTTAACTAATCATAATATGGTTAAATTTATAATGACCATGCTATATAGCACTCTCCATGAGAACATGATAGTTATATTTATCTTGCATTTCCATGTTATCATCTTCTACTAATTATTTCCTACCAAAAATAATAGTTTTTTGTTGACATTCGCATTTTCCTTTCCCTCATATTAATAATATATTTTAGTCACCCTATTTTCTCTATAGATTTCCCACATGGGAATTTTTAAGTATCAAACATTTATTTTTGAAGTAAAATTTCAAATCATGATGACTTTATTTATTGATGTAGGGGATAATGTTACACCCTAGTATTTTATAGTATGTCTCTTCTAAATTTAGAAACATTGATCTCCTATGTTGTACATAACACTGATTATAAAACATTGATATACTATTCAAAAGATGAGATTATAACCTTGTTGTTAAATTGGTTGGAAAAAATTGTATTATCCACATTATGAAATTTATATTTTTAAATTAATCCAAATTATTTTAATAGGAATAAGATAATAATAAATCATATTTTATGCACAAAATACTATATTTTTTAAAAATTTAATTTACCCATTTCACTGGATCACTTGTTTTAAAACCAAAACTTGACACTTTTATAGATTATATTAAAAAAATTAAATTCATTTTTAAAAGCATATTTTAAAAAAATACCTTACAGTGTAATTTTCTTATTTTTCTAAAAATATTTATTATCCAGTGAATATTGAAAAATAATGATTATTATAAAACAATCGTTTTTCCATAAGAACATTATATTATTTAGCAAACACTCCTTAAAAAGTATAAATTTTTTTTAGGTATCTCATAAATGAAAATATGGTATATTTATATGAAAGAAGAAGTAACTAAATGTTTTAAAAATGATAAATTAAGTGTCAGTGTTTTTGTAAAGAATAAATGATTGTTATTTAATAATAGTATAATGATTAAAATAAAATATTTTTCATAAAATAGATTCATAAATTAATATTATATTTTATTAGGATTATAAGATAATTCTATGAGACCTTAAATGATTTTTTAATGTTTCATAAAAACTATTATAATAATAAAATGGATATTTATTATCAAATGATGATTTTATCTTAAAATTAAAGTCATCATAATTAGAAAATTATTTGCATAAAATGGAGATTATTTTTGAATTTTACCTTCTCAAAAATGGTTATATTTATTTTTGGTTGTTTTTTTTAAATTGTTAATATTTTGGTGAATAGTGAAATTCAGTAATTTATGATATTTAACAGATACATGAATTTTTGAGTAATGGTAGATTTATGAATGATATAATCCCATAATATATATCTATAATTCTCTATTTACTTTATTTAGTCATGGAAATAAAAACTATTCCTAATCTTGATTAAAAATAATAAACTACGGTAAAAATAATCCAAAAACACCGATATCCTTCACTATAAAAACCACCTCTCACCACCACTTCTCTTCACACCACCAAATCTTTAAAGCTTGTCCAATTTCTAACCAAAACTACTCACAATACTCTCTCCCCATTTATTGTCTGGTTAGTCTCACCCAAAATACCATTTCAATTTTCCTTAAGGAGGTTCTAAAGAAGTGGTATTCAAGGGGTAAAATCTTGTTTTGTTCTTTTAATTTTTATATTAATTTCATTATTTTATTATCCTTTCCTCATCTACCCTGTCCAAAGTGACATGATAAATCCATTAAATTTGATATAATATAATTTTATTATGTTAATGGTATATCAACAATCAATTACCCTCTCTTCCCCTTTTTATTATAAAAATGAAAACAACTTCTCCTAGATGACGATTTAACACCTTTATGGACGATGAGTTTTCATTTTTAATTTCGGAATTCTTGGATAGTAATAAAACCACTTTTATATTTATAAAATATATTAATATATGTAATAAAAATTATTTAATTTTCTATTACCAGTATATATAAAAAATGTTAATTCAAAAGACAAGACTAGTTTGCAATGATCAAAAAACACCAAAATAATCAAAATGGTTATCATTATTTCTTTATCTGATTATTAATTCCCATATCTAGAAAAAATGATATTTAATTCCATTAGATCATATGTATGTTCACTAATAACATATAAATTCAAATCTTGATTACTGTTTTCAATTTACAAGATCTTTCGTAAATATAACAAGTGAACCAAACATGAAAACCCATGAAACAAACACTCTCAATCGACATAATTGAATCTTATAAATCATAAAAAGGACCATAAATGAACACAATAAAATTATAATAAATAAAATGCATGCATAATAATTTTTTAATTAAATTATTATTGAATCTAGTTTCATTATCTAAAATGTTATGTACAAGATCAGAACTCTTTCAATCATAAGGGAAGGGGTTTCTCTTCTAAATTTTGTTTCTGTGGAATATGAATTACTCCCCACTACTTCTTGTGTAATGTGTATTTATACTTCCCATTAATGTATCATATAATTTATATGTTTATTTTCATGTCATAAAATGTTTCATCTGATAATTATTACATTAATGGGTTATATGGTCTGACTAATTACAAAGTGGTAAAGGATTTTACAAGAACCTCTATTTTTTAATTGGGTTAAATGTTCTCACACTTTACCCCAATGTAATTATTCTTTATTTTTATATAATTAGTATAAAATATGTGTATATATATCCAAAATCATAAATCAATATTATTTTATCATTATTTAATGGGGAAATACATGTTTTATATGGATCCTTTTTTTAATATTCATGATAAAAATGATTGATTAATGGTAACCCACAATGATTTATAATTTTCAAGTACACTCCATAATAGTTTTTAAGACACTAATATCTTTCTAAAATAAATCTTTTTATCATGACAAAAATATTATTTCATTTCTTGTTTTATGAAAATAAATTCATTTTTTCTATAAATACTCATTTATATTTTCCCTAAAACTATACTGATGTGGTCATTTAAAATGTTTCTTAATCACTATTGTCACATGTTTTCAGTTAAGATTCCAAATATCTATATTAATATTATTTTAATATTCCTCAAATAAAATTTCATTTCATTTTATTTTATCTGATATACATTTTTATAATTCGGTTTAATGAAAAATAAAAAATATTTTTCGCAATAAAACTCTTCTTTTCAATGTAGAAAATAATGTATCTCTTTCAATAATTCATGGATGATTTTATTAGGGTATTGTAGTCCATTTAAATACCATCTATTAGATATTATAATTAATTTTGATTGATACTCTATGATATTATCTTACATAATTTTTTTTAATTTATTATGAACAGTTTTACGATGGATGTTCTATCTTAATAAAATTCATTATTTTATTTAGAATGAATAGTGATTGTGTTTACTTATTTAGTAATGTTTTTTACATTTCATATATATATATATATATTTATAGCTTATGTTTCACCCCATTAATAAGATAAATGAATTAGACATAGTATGTGATGTGCAGGGACTACTATTGCCCCTTAATACATCGGTAGGTCTTGTGAGAAAAATTAGACTGCGATTTAACACCTTTATATATGGTATCTTGGAAGACGCATGGATGGTAAATTTATGAGATCTAACATTATGCATTCCCTAATTATGATTTTATTAATTGATAAACCATGTGAGTATTGTAATAGTATAATATCAATTGTTATATTTCATTCTCATGTGATTATTTATATGGAGTTATTTATTCAACTATTATTCCTACCATATTATGCTCAAGACTATATATTAATGGAAGGTGTTTTAGTTATTCACCTTTCCTTGTTATCTTGGTTTATGATAAATTATGTCATAATTATTTCCCTTACTAATCATCTAATATCACCCTTTCATATGTGTTATTTTTTCCCAGGGATACAAAGAAATATATTACAAATGTATTTCATAGATAATCTAGGAGTTTATGTGTGTTTGAAATGGAGTTTCTATATCATTTTTCCTTTTAATGTTGTAATGTAACAATTATGTTTTTATCTGTTTTTTCAAATAAAAAAACTATTTGGTCCTTTGAGATGTGATCTCTTGTTCATAGTACCAATGTTGTTATGTAAGGCACCAGATCCGGGATACTCATGTCAAGGTCTTTACTCTATATCCTATTATTGATAGAGTAAGCTCAGTGTAGAGTTCAAAATAATTAACAAATCTTAGGAATTTTCATAAATTAATCAACTTCAAGTTATATATTAGGAATTGTTGTAATCGGATAAAGGCCTATAAACTGTTCAAGGTAATAGAATTATGACATAATATATATATATATATATATATATATTTGATATATATTCTTCCAAGTATTTTATTTCTTCATGTCATATAGAATTTCTGAAATTACCAATCAAGATCATGAATTATTCCATGTATTTAGTGATTCTTATTTTCGAAAAGTGGGAATGGGGTTTTAAATGTCCTTCATGTGAACTCAATCAATTAGGGGTTTAATTGAAATGGGACTTATTAATTAAACAAATGGATTTCTTTGATGTGATCTTGGGAAAAGAATGTATTGTGATTTTCAAGGTGCATACTAATTTTAATTATCAGTGAGTAATATTTTTAAGACATGAATGGAGTACTTGTTATTTCAAGGTAAATGGAATCCCCCATCAAAATATGTTGGAAGTTGACATATAGAGTTAGGAAACCTCTATTTTTCTTCCCCTTCTCTTAGTTGGAAGATTATGGTATAGGTTATGATGATCGATTGACTCTGGTATTAAATGAGTTTATATAGGTGTTTCCACATTATTTCATAGGGTTACCTCCAGAAAAGAACTAAAAGTTTATCATTGAATTCACACCCTTAACACATCTGATATCTATACTCTCACATCGTACACCCCCCAGAGTTGAGCGAATTAAACATATTGAAGGAAAATTGGGAATCTAAATGATTCATTCACCTGTGTTTCTTGCCTTGGGATTCCCTTTTATTTGCTAAAAAGTTTTACAAATCCCATTGGTTGGGGATTGATTACTGGAATTTGAACTGGTTCACTGTCAAAAATAAATTCCTCTTTCCGGACATTGATGAACTCTTTGGTCACCTCAAAGGGGAAATTTGATTTTAAAAGATCAACCTATGCTCGAGGCATTATAAATAAAGAATCATAGAGGCAGAAATATCTATGATAGTCGTACGAAAAATGTATGGCCACTTTGAGTATTTGGTTGTTCCTTTCATGTTGATGACTTATCCAATAATTTCATATAGCATATGAACTAGTTATTTCATCAGTACATTAACTCCATGTCATGGTTTTTTTGCATGACATTCTAGTCTACTCGGATATAAAACAAGGTTATGGGTTGATCTTCAGGATTTTTCTAGGAACTCTTCATAATCAACATATTTATTCCAATCTCTCAAGGTACACCTTATGGATTTGTGAATTCATGAATTTTGGACAAGTGATCTCATAATGTGTGGTTATAGGGGACCCCTAGAAGATTAGACTGGTTATTTCTTGGGATAAATAGAGGAGTGTATTTGTTCTCAAAATCATCAAGGTCCTGGTAGGATATAAAAGAAATTTTTTCTAGTATTTATCATAGATTTATTTACCCTTAATATTGATTACTCAAAAAGGAATATGGTTTTAATAGATTCCAGAGTGTTAGGAATCCATTTAAGATCTCCCACGATGTTTGACAAATACCACTATTTTGATCCTACTAAATTTCAAAAATACATATTTGGTCTATTGCGATGCCTCATGAATAGGTATTGGGAGTTTGTTGATATAACAATACCATGAGGTATTGTATGTATCCCTCAATATATCACCATAATAAAATAATTAAACTAAAAATGACTTATAACTAACAGTTGTGATATATTATTAGAAGACATGGCGTCACTATCTCTTCAAGGTGAAATTCTTAATTTACTCAAATTATCAATGTTTGGATTATATTCACTCCCCTAAAGATGTGAATATAAGGAATTATAAATGGGTTTAGTATATTCAGGGTTTTAACATTGATATTTTTTATTCCCTAGAAATAGGTAATTTTGTGGAGGATTTCTTTTATAGGAAGATACGAGTGTAAGCTCAGAAGGAGTTCAGAGATGAATGGACATTGATGGGGTTTCTTTCCAAAATTCACCTAGAATCCAAGTGGAGTTGTGGAGGTTCATTATTAGCTATTTTTCAGATAAATCCTTATCTTCTATATTTGATAAGGAAATAATATCATAATGATGAGATGTGCCAAAATTCTATACTGTTTCTAATTGGTGGTGAGGCTTCTAATAGCTGGTCAATGTCTTCGGAGGGAATTATTTATTTAAAATTATTTTTTATGGCGTTGTTAACATTTAAGAAGGTTGGTATTTAGAATAGAAACCATTATCTATGGGTCATTTATCCGGGAAAGAAAATAATTCTGGCGGGGATTGAACATCTAAACAAATCATTTAATTTCATTTTGATCAAGGATTCACACAAGGTAGAGGAGTTGGGATATATGTACATTCATGATATTGTTAGGATTAATTGTGTACCATAGGTTATATTATTATATTTGGAACTATGTTCGACCTCTATATTTTTTTAAGTCCTTCATTGTGCGATGGTTTTATAGATCAAAATCGTTATGGAAAAATATTCTTCAAATTGATTGCTAGATGGAGCTAGTGAACCAAATTTTGGAAGACACGTTCAATGTCTACATGATTGATTTCATAGTCTTGTATTATATCCATATAGTATTGTTGCAAGTAAAATATATTAATAGTTACAAATCCTAGATTTAAAGGGCTCACCATGAGGTACTTTATGGGCAGCCATGCTAGTCTCCTTTATACTGAACAAAAGTGGGTAAGAATTATTTATTTGGGTCAAATTTAATTTAAGAGATGTCAAATAAAGTTAAGTTGATTATCTAGAGTTTTTTAACAATGAATAGCCTTCATAACTCTTATTCCTATCATAAATTCTATGAATTTTAATTCTCAGTGGGTGATTGGGTGTTTCTAAATGTTCCAACTTGTTTGGGTCACGATCACCATTGTAAAAAATGTAATATTATGCTAAGGTATTTTAGACCTTTTGAGATTACTATATGAATTTGTATAGTGTAATTATAGTTAAATATTTTGCTCCTATTGATTTTGATCCATGTATTTATCTATATCTCACAATTGAATAATTACAACTTAGACTTGTCTCAGGTATTGAACTATAAAGAGTTTGAGCTAGGATCTTATTTAACTATGCTTGAGTGAACGGTGGAATTTTGAGGTCTGAAATGAATGTTCATTGCGGTAATTCCATACTAATGGTTTGGATCCTTTGGTTTCATAGTAATTTGGATAACCAAATATAGGAGTGAATTTATATGGTTGAGGAGTGGTATTCTCATTTATTCTTTAATCCTTATTCAGTTTAATATTCCGAGGGAGGAATGTTTCTTGGTGGATAAAATTTTCATATCTGTGGTTATTTTCGATGTATTTTATCTTTCAATTTTTGTGTCATATTTATTTCTAGGAATTAAAATATTTTTTTTAAAAAAAATCTATTTTCAAGCATGTTAAATGGATAAGCACAGTTGGTACATGGTTAGTAGAAATTGTTCACTAACCTAGCAGAAACTATGCACCATGGGTTGTGGTATTGTCTATGCCACATATCCTAGTGCATGGGTATGTTTTCATCTCATAAAAACATTTCCACTATGGTAGTGGAAATTTAAATTGTTTATGACTAGGTGTAAATTCATTCAAACCCTCCAGTAAATTTGTATGTCCATCATTCCATTTGGATAGAGCGGCCTCATGGTTAGAGCATGGTCTGGCAGACTCTACAGCAAAACTATATAGCCTATTATATCAATAAAAATTTCGAAATTTATAAATATCCCTCCATGATTTTAATACCTTAAAACACATGTCAACCCCAATAAAATTCATCAAATATAGTCTCACCCCCACTCTTCATCTCCAACCTTAGGATCCAATAATTTGGTTGTATTTTCATGGATTATTTAAGAAACATCAAATAAGTCTCTAACTTTTTATTTTATTTATTCTTCTTGGAATATTGTTCCTTTATTTTTTTATATTATCCCTAGTGGATAGGTTGAACCAAAGAGGTTTCAATATTATTTCCTTGGGATAAATCTTGATGGATAGAGTGTTATCTTTTTTTCTTAGGGTCTCTTTTTAGTTTGGTTTGTGGATTGCCCTCAGATTTGTGATGATCTAAATAATGAAGAATGTGGTTCTATAAATTGTCATCATTTTATGTTATTAGTATCATTTAAATGGTTTAAAATGGGTTATGAGTTTTTTGGGTTGTGAAAAAGGTGTTTTCTATAGATTTTGGTGCGAGTTAATTGTTTGATAATAATTTTCCCCTTTGAAAATGTTGTTTTCAGTTATGGTTTTTTAATGTGACTATAGTTGTGTCATAGGTTGTGTCCTGTGATATAGGGATTGGAATATATCACATGGTAATACTACATGTCTAGGTGGGTAGACTATATCTAGTACATTAGGTGAGTAAGTAGGTTCAAGGACCAGTATCAAAATAAGGATTATGTAACCACACTAACTGAACATACATAATGGGGATTGGTTGGCTTGTGAAAGAGATGGAATAATTTTTATATGATGTGATTATGAATTATAAAAGGATCCTAGGTCCCTTATAACCAATTTACATTATGTACTTTTTATGGTGATAATGATATGCTTACCGTTCATCTTATTTCCATATTTATTTCCTCTTTTATTTCAAAGCATGTTTAAATTTAATTGTGTATTTATTTCATTAAAACAAGCATATTAATTTATCATATAATTTCATTTAATGGAAAATATTTTAGTGTAAACCTATTGGGTACTTGGTTTCACACCTTATATACACCCTCGGGTGTTTCTATATCTTTTAATGTATCACCTACATAAAATAAAAAATCGAGTGGCGGTGATGGCATCTTGAGGTGCTAGAAATTTTTCATTTGATCAAGTGTTGTTTGGGGTGCAATTAGTGTGTAAATTCCTATGTTTCATCGAGTTGTGAGAGCTTAGTGGGTTCCCCACCCCTTTTGGTTTTTTTCAGAAAAAATAGAATTTTTAACTCATGTTGTAGTTTTTTTTTCAAAACATGTATTATGGATGTTGTTTATGGTGTGATGTATGATTCTTGTGGGTTTTTCCTAGTTTAAATTAATTAGATAAACCATTCCCAAAGGTGTCCCTCGATTCCCAATCACTACTTTTCAGCCTATGTGGTTTAGGTTTCCCCATTGTTCCATTCTACAGGATGGGTTAGGTGTTAGGTTGGATACTATCTCAGCCTGGTTTATGTTAACAAGACACCGAAAAAATTCTTATATCTGTTTGAATTAGACAGACTATGTATATAGGTGAATAGATGGAAAAAGTGAAAAAAAATTTATATTAGTTTTCGTAAGGCACTGTATATAGTGTACCGAATGAAAAATCAAAAAACACAACATGAACTATGGAATAAATAGTTCTTTTATACTGAGGTATGAGGAAAAATCACTTAACTTCTATATGGAATGGAAGTAAACCCGAATTATATACCGTAAGTGACTGTGTGAATAATTTAAAGAATCATAGTGAAACTATAATAAATCATTTTGGTGGAGTATTTTATCAATTTTATTAAAAAACCTTATTATGTCTTTATCTTTGTTAACGAAACATGCATTGTTGTCTGGTTGTAGTGAAACACATGTGAAATGATTTTCCCTTCTTTGTATAACCACATTAAAGGGATGTTTTCTATTGTATAATGTGGTGTTGGATTATTTCCAAATTTTTCTAGGAAAATATACTATTGTTGAGTACTGAATATTTTAAATACTTATGTTTCTATTGATTGTTCTTGTGTGGTATATTAATAAAATTTATCTCTCTTTAATAGGATAAAATGATTTTTCAAAAAAAAATATAAAAATTAATAAATCATTGAGTCACCCCATCCCTCTCTCAATATTAAAACATACAATGATTGGTCTTTTAATGTGGTTTTGGATGGAATGTTTCCTTCATTTACACTATACAATAGTTTGATGAAAATAAATATTGTCATATAAATATATAATTCAATGAATTGTAAAAGGTTTCTGGTTTTCAATGAAAATGACTATTATAATTGGAAGATATAATGATTACTTATCTTATTTACCAATGTTATGAAGTTATATAATATGGTATTGATGGTTTCTAACATATATTTTAGGGATTTCACCTAACATTTACATATAATAATAATTCGTAGAATGATGGGTGCACTTGAAATTATATACTTCCTTGCTCTCTGAAAGTGGGTTTTGTATAATAAAATGATTATGAACTATTAAATTAATATATTAATATTTTAGGAATATATATGAATAAAATATAAATGTAAATAATAGAAGTTACATATCTATATACTGAAGTATGAAGATCTTAATTTTGGTGATTATGAATTTAATAGAATCTTTTTTATAAAGGTGAATGAAATTGTTAGCATCATAAGATGTCTTGGTGAGAAGTTATAATATTCCAACATTATTAAAATATAGATATCTTCAAAATCTATCTATAGATAATCTACATGAAACCCTCTCATCATTTTAAATGAGAAAACAAATGGTTTTGAAGAATAATGAGAAATTACATAGTGAAATTTCTTTCAAAGCTACCATGAAATGAAATTAAAAAAAATGATATCAATGAATAATATAGTGATTATACAACCAAATATGATGTTTGTAAATTTTTTGAGGAATTTATGTCTTTATTTTCTAAAAATATGAAAATGGTAAAAGAAATGTTACTAAGGAAATTATTTGGTTTCAAATCTATCAAACATTTTTCTGTAAATTATCCACAAATATAGGTAGTTAAACAAAATGATAAAGATGAAAAAAATTCAAGAAGATATCTCAAGAATATGGATAATAAATAAAAATTATATTCTATTTTAAAGGATATGAATATATATAAATACAACAGTAGGAAATATTTTTCTAACATTAAGGATGATGATGATATTGAGGAAGAGACATATAAAATTGGCGATGTTCTTTTTAAAAAACTTCTTATTGCAAATTTGAATAATGAAGAATTAAATAGTGATGAAATAGATAGTTCAAAATAAGAATAAACTATGATGGATTTTATGCTAAAAAATTTAAAATATTTTCTCCAAAATATTATAAAACTTGAGAGGGTAAATAATAAGTTGAAGAAATAAAATATTTCAATAAACAGTAAAGAATCATCTCTTGAAGATCAAAAAAGGTTCTAATATAAATTGTTTTTCTAAAAATGTTTCAGGACAAAAATAAAACCATGATATCAATATTCAAGAAAAGATTATTATTAACGAGGAAGAGTAAGAAATTGTTAAATGAAAACTTATTAAAGTTACAGAATGAGTTTTATATTTCTCTTAATTAGTTATAGAAGTTGGTGAAATTTTAGAAATGTTTAAACTTTATAAGGATCAATAAAATTTATCCCAAAATGATGATCATAATAATATATATTCTCAAACAAAAAAAAATAATTTAATAATGACTATTATTTTTAAAATAAAATCTTGTTGAAAAAAGTCATCATTATAAGATTGAAAATTATAAACCAAAGGAAACTAAAATAATATTTTATATTGGGGCTCATAATATATCTTATTCGAAGAAGAAAATATTTTCTGGTAACCAAAACATTGGTGATAAAAAAATATCAAACATGATGTTAATAATATTTTAAGAAAGTATAATAAAAAATTTTAAATGTTTTTATGTTATTAAAGTAAATATAATTTATATGGTAAATTTAGTTATTATTATGTGTTTGGGAATATATTAGATATCATTTCATGAAATCATGAAATTCAAAGTGAATATGGGAGAAATTGAAAGAAATTTTTTAGTCTGATACAATACACTCAAAAAAAGTAATCTGGTGAATGCAATATTAAAGGGTGAAAATAGATTCCAAAATATGGAAACAATTTACAAAATATGTGATCCAAATATATATATTTTAAAATAATGTCTTTTCATGACTTTGGAATAATAATTTTTATTAAAAATATCAAAATCCACTTGAAGAGAATGAAAAATAAAATTAAAAATCTTTTGTTGTAAAAACATGTCTTAAATAAGCAAAATAATAATTACCTTTGATATTTCATATTGGGGGTCATTCGAACATTATCATAGATTTGAAGATAGTTAATAATTTAAAATAATATAAATAAGGTATAGTTACATTAGGAAATGATGAGTCACTCAGAATAAAAGGTGTTGTATCTTCTATAAATGTGGAATAAATGTTAAACTAAAAATGTTCCATATTATTTTATAGGATAAAACAAAAAATTTAAGTGTTTCATTAATTTATTATGATGGGAGAAATATTAATTTTAGAAAGCATGCCTTTTTTTTAGTGGCTAGATATGGTGAATCTATAATGAGAGGCCAATAAATAAAGGGAAATTTTTTTCAAGTTGGCGATTCATAATTCTCATGATATCTAATCATCAAGTGTGAAAATGAGCAATGACATAAATTATGGGGAATATGTGTCAGATAAATATAAGAAAAAAAATTAAGATTAAATGTATTTTTTATATTTCTGGAATTAAAGGAATAATATATTGGTATTATTCCATTTAGAGGAAAGGGAATATTGAAAACTTTATACATAAGAAATTTAAGATACATTAAACTCTTCCCTTGGAGCTGATACATTCTAATATCTATAGTACCAATAGAAAAAAACAGAAAATTTAGATAAGTACATTATTTTGTTCATTTATTATTTTACTCAAATTATAATAATTATGGTATTGAAAAATAAATCAAAGGATATAGAACTGTTTAAGCATTTTCTGGGATGTACAATAAAATATTGTGAATATTCTATGAATAATATTCTTTTTGATAATGGTGGTCAATATACAAGTGGTAAGTTAATATATTATCTTAAAGTGAATTAAATTTTTCATGAGTTTACTGCCCCATAAACCTAGCTGTATAATGGTGTTTATAAAAGAATAAATTTATGTTTGGTGGTTATGAAATGAATAATGTTGATCAAACATGATAATTATATTTTTTTATATTGGAAACTTATTGGTGTATTATTTTCTGTTCATAATCAACATTTCTACAGAAAAAAAACTATGATATGACTCCATAGGAATTGAATTAAAAATAAAAATAAATTTCAAAAAATACAGGGGAATTGTGTATTACTTGTATTTTAAAACTCAAGGGTTGTAATGATGGTATTTTTTATCATTGTGGAGTTGATAGAATCTTCATCACCCACAAACCTAATGGTAGTGGATATAGGTTTTATAATAACGAAAAGTGAAATATGGATAACTCAAAATATGTGAATATTGTTGAATTATTTGATTATAATTTTTCATAAAATGTTACATATTTGGAATAAAGGTATGTTGAGGTGTTTCAATTAATAAATTCGAAAAAGTTATTAATGATTTTGTCAATGCTAAAACTACTCGACATGAATATTCATACTCATCGATATTAAGTGAAAAGGAAGAAATATGTTCATCCCATTCTTGGATGAGATAGTAAGTATAATTTTATAAAATAATTATATATCATTGAACTTTTTTTTAAAATCATAATAATATCAAAGTTAGTTTCAAATACATTCTTAAATTCACTAGTGGAGACAAAACAAGTTAATTAAGATCTAACACATCAAGATTATAATTATTCCATGGGTGATGAGTTAGATCATATTAAACATAATGATACATGGTAAATTTTATCAATAATAATAATAATAATATGATTGGTATAAATTTTGTGTTCAAAAGAAAGTAGAATGGAAATGTGATGTGATAAAAAACCAAGAAGGAAAAGTTTTCAATGGTTTCTAACAAATTTAAGGAATTTACTTTGATGATACATTTTATCCAATGGAAATATCGGAGACTATATTTATTTCGATAATTATTCGATAATGATGGAAAATAATCCAGATGGATAGCAAGTCATATTTTATTAATGTAGAGCTTAATAAAGGTTTTTACATTGATGAACTTTTTGGTTTCATACTTGGGAAAGAAGATAGTTTTTTCTAAAGGTTGAAAAACAATTTATGGGATGAATCAAGCTTCATGATCCAAGTATAATAAATTAGATAATTTCATAAGTAATATTAACTTAAATTAATTAATTGTTGATAATAAAATCCATATAAAATAAAATCAAGAGGTTTACCTAATTGTAATCTAGTATGTTGACAATAAAAAAATTTATACGGAATGATAATAAAATTTGTGAAAAGTGTGCAGAAGAAATGATGATGTTATTAAAAATTTCCAGGCTATGAAAAATGAAATACCTTCCTAACATAAAAATTTGATAAAAGAATAAATATACATTACTATCTAAATAGATGTCTAATAATGAACATTTAAAGAATCTTTTCATCTAAGATTCAAATCCAATTTCCACAGAAATTTTAGTGGAAATATATTTGTAAAAATATTTTTAAGGAAATGATATATAACATAAAAAATTTATAAATATGATTAAAATTTTATTATATATAACAAAATCAATACTAGATATAGTTTTTTCTACTAAATTTAATCCCAGTGTCAAAGTACACCAAAATGATCTCATATCAGGTCTAGAAATAGATTTCTCATATATAACAAAGCAATAACTAATTTTGGGCTGAAATATGTTAGTGCTAAAAATGATAATTAGTTTTTATATATAGATACATATTGGTCAAGAAGTATAGATGGTTGAAAATTCACATCTAGGGGAGTTTTCTAATATAAATTTATTTATCTAGAATACAAAGAAACATAATTCAATGTCTCTCAGTTTAGAAGAATTTTTGTATAGTGTGGCCACTCAAGTTTCAACACCATTTAGGTGGGTGGTCACATAGATGGAATACTTTTTTACTAATATGATGTTTCCCTTTATCTTGGTTTGTGATAATTAATGTTCTGTAAATCATACTAAA
This sequence comes from Viscum album, assembly GCA_963277665.1. Classification (NCBI taxonomy): domain Eukaryota; kingdom Viridiplantae; phylum Streptophyta; class Magnoliopsida; order Santalales; family Viscaceae; genus Viscum; species Viscum album. The sequence goes on along the minus strand of OY728148.1, from coordinate 617,994,907 downwards.
AATCCAGAGAAACTTTCTCGTTTCAAGAAAAATGATTAAAAATATCACTTCATCAAATATCATATTGATAATAATGAATTTATGTTGGAGTATATTCCTACAACATGTAAAGTTTCTAATATCATCACACACAAAATTTTTAAGTAAAAATTTTATATGTTGAGTGTGATATATGGTGTTAAACGTCCATATATTCAAGAATATGGTATGTGATATCCCTCCCCTCTCTATTATTCTTTGGATACTATGTTCAAGGGGTATAAATGTATTTTAACACAAATCCATCCATGGGTATGTGTTTTACCATTCGATGGTAAGAATGTATTTATATGGATTTCATAAAATGAGTAAGTTATGATTTTTTCATGTGTGAAATGTTTTAATAGTTTTATAATGTATCTATTTTAAAATTCATTCTTCAAGGATAAATCTATGTTTTTTATGAAAGTTTCATGTTGAAGAATAATTTTCTTATGAGGTGTCTGAAAAATATTCTTAATACACTACTTTTGGGTAGAATAGTATTGCTGCCAAATAAATATTTTTTTTCCTATACTGATTTCACTCACATGGCATTGAATTATTGTATAGTTGATCCATTACATTAGTAACATGGTTTCAGTAATTTATATTCATTAGAGGATAACAAAATCCAATGGGGATGATTGTTGGGACCAAGATGTTCATATGTGTTTTCAAATAGAGTTGGAATATGTTTAGAGAAGGTTGGTTTTGTTAAAGAAGGTGTGCTACATGTTTTATTGTCTTTTTTTCCTTAAACAAAATAATATAACTTTGTTAAACCATCAAAAAATAGAGAACATAAGGAGAATATCTAACTGAGTTTTTTGGACTATGTTTATCATATGGATGACTCCAGAATCAGACGAATGACAGGAAGTTATCAGAAAAAGATTTTATATGGAATATTACACTCCATTGGATAAGGAATTCAATAAATCAATTTTGGAGGTGATTCATTATTCTAAAATTTTCTATCCTCACGAGTAAGAAATGATCTCATTATTAATGTTTTAGAATAACTGGGGGTAATAAATTTGTATATACAATGTTCCTACTATGTTTTTATGAGAATATGTATATGGAATATTATGTCATACAGAGGATTGTATGAGAAGAATATTTTATACGCTGCTTATAATGTGTTCTAAGAATTCTATTTAAGGGTAATACCTGATTTATTTACTCCATATAAGGGGAAAGTTGAAGATAATAATTTTGTGTTGAATTCTTGTGATGTATGTTTGAAAATGGACTATTTTTTAATTTAAAAGATAATATTTTGAATAATTTCATTGGAAAATTTCCAATTAGACAAAGGCCATCGAATTAAATAATTATTGGATGGAGGTTATTGTGTTTTCAGACAGATTTTGTTTCTTGAAAACATCGTATATAAGTTTTAGTATAATGATCATCAGAAAAATGATCGTGTATGAATGGAATGGATAGGTAACTAATTAGATATATGAAATTTATGAAAGATGTTTTTCTGAAGTGGTCCAAAAAATTTAAGAATAATTATGTTATATAGACTCATCAAATAGAAGAATAGCTAAAATGTTACACAAAATGAATTATCATTTTAATATTTTTCTGGCTCAAGGTTCTTTATAAATTTTTTAAAGATTATAAATATTATTATGAAAAAATTATGATTCAATTTTCTAAATATATGGGGATTAATTTTGATGCTTATCAATGACATGGATGGAAAATTGTTGATGATATTAGAAGTTAGAATATATGGTGAATATTTAATAATACTCTGAAATCATTCACATGCATCCATGAGAATTATATTGAGTGGGAGATTCTAATGTTATGTTTCCAGTGACCAGGAAAGTTAACTTGGAATCCATCCTTTTTGTCTTAATCATAAATCTATCAAAACTGTAAAAATAGTGTATATTGGTGTGAAGTATTCACACATGAAAAAGGATGAAGTTCTATAAAAATAGTATCTGATAGAGATACTAAAATAAAATCAAAAATCCAAGATTGAGTCGAGATTTTTCCAATAAATGAATCTTATGGTTTTGTAATAATAAAATGATATTCATATCTAATAGAGGATTTTTTATCATAGGCATAAAGCCTAAGAAACCAAAGAAAGATTCATATCATGTGGAATCAGAAAACATATCTACAAAGGTGAATATACCAATAGAGTGTAAGAATGTTGTATTGATTTTTAAAAGTCACATGATTGATTTTATTTTAGGGAAGACCAAACAGAGAGACTAATATAATAGAGAGAATAATAAATGTTTTATACTAACATCTACATAGGAGGTTCATTCTTACTACTAGGTTATAAATTAATGAAGAATTACTTTGAAGAAGTGAAATTGTGTATAAATAAAAGTGTCATTGTGAAATCATACAGAATTATATTGGTGACGGTTTTAAATAGTTGTTACAAAAATATTGGTTACATGTTTATTTATTCAAATAGTACATGCATTTTAGTTTTATTATAGTGAAATTGACGTTTTAGGATATTCCCTAATGGTGATAACCACACAAAAGTATTATATTATATTGTATTATAAATTATTGGATATTATCCAACCCAAGCCATGGACTAGATAATATTTTTGAGTAGTGGATTTTATGAATATTTCAGTTCCCATGGATTGTTATTGAGTGCTAGTTTTCATAAAATTTATAACTATTTAATATGAGTTGAATATTTTTTTTCATATGTATGAAAATATAAAAAAATATAATTGATTCACCCCCCCCCTCTTAGTGATCACAAATTTCTTAATTGTCCCTTTCATTATTTATTAATTATGAAACATCTATATTAACATTAGATAAATTGGATATAATCATAGATGTCATTTTTGGTTTCATATTTAGGTGAACACACATCCCAATCAGGATTCAACAGGACCCATGTAGTGAAGATTGTTTTATGTTGGGATAAGAGCAAAGCCCTAATGGTTTATGGTTATTGGGATTGTATATGTTTATCATAGGAGACAAAACTAGGATAAAACTTTGAAATGTCCTTGTAGTTTTCCTATTTTTTATTAATTTTTTATATTTATTGGTTTTTATGTATACTATCCACCCCAAATGGATCATAATTTATTTTTGAAAACATATACATCATTCATTTTTTATTTTTTATGGGTTTTATATGTTGTTTTTTTGTACATCTTCTGTTCTCTATTATCATTTAAAAATATTGAAATATTTTGTTGTTATTATTTACATTATTATTTTACATCTCTGATATGAGTGCATAGTCTGCACATTGTACTAACATAGACCTTCACCGATAGTTAGTAACCTCTAGCGTATGGGAAGAATTTATTAATTTCACTTCTCTCTCTAATCCAATTAATATAGAATGAACCAACTAAGGGAGTCACACAGTGGAATTATATCTTTATTTTATTTTCCTTGTATTACTATTTAGTCAAGGTAGATGTGATATAAGTTGTTATTGGAGCTCGATATGAATCATGTTCCTTGTAGTAACACACCCACGTATGAGAGAAATCTATGTTACCTGGAATGGTTCTTTTATTCCTTTTTTCCTCTCTATTTGAGCTACTTTACCTAGTGTGATTCACTTGAATTTGAATTTCTGATATGTGAAATTTATTCATTATCATATAACGGTAAGAAGGTTGTCTCTGTGAATAATATAAGTAATCTTGAATTAATATTTTATTCATGTTCTTATTTGTGATTGGTTACATCTTTTTTCATTTCGAGGCCAATTAGTTATCTTTTTATTATCAACTTATATGGTTTTTACCACATAAATTGATGTTGGAATATTATATAATAAATCCCTTAAATAGTTTTAATGTTATTTTTGGAAATTATATAACCTTTTAACTATATAGAGTTAGTAAAATAAAATTCCAGCATAAATATTTAATGTGTTTTCCTCTTTCACTTGGGAATGGAAATTCATTTAACATTGCTAAATATGATAAATGTGTTAAAAGTGAAATGAAAGAATGATGTGATATTATATGAATTTGATACTTCCCTATTTTATGTGTAGTTAAAAATATATATAGAACCCAATTTTTGAAACTTTTATGTAATGTGGGTTTATAAAATACATGAATGATATTTGTGTTAATAGTTTTCTAAAAAAAATTGTTATCATGAACTAAAATAGAAATATATTCTTTGTTTTGTGTTTTAAATAATAAATCAATTCTTCCATGATGACATTTAGTAGGGTGTATTGGGGGAGTATGATCATTATTTGTTAGTGGATGGATTGGATCCACCTATTTCATAGTGGCCAATGATGGATAATCATCTTTATAAGGTCTTACTTTGAGTCATGTAGTCTATAGGGAGGGATACCCCACAGGCTTCAATTGCCTTATTAGAGATAAACTTGGGGTTCCAAATTCACCACCAGCCATTATTTATATGGGAGGGTAGTCCTAATGTATGTAATCATAGGGTAACATCTATCTAGGTAATATTTTACCACCTTTATACACCTTTGATTAGAATAGTTATGATGGTTATATAAATGTTGTGAGGCTTAGTGAAGAACCTTTGGTATAATTTCTTCCATATAGACCATCACATGGTGTTTTATTGGAATTCCATTCAAACCCATTTCTTCATTCAATTATTTCTAGAGACTCTAATGGGGTATGGTTTTGAAGAGTTTATAAACATCACATAGATATGTATACCAGTCCATGAAAATACTAATATTTCCACTCATTTATTGAATTTACCCCTTGATGACTGGAGATAAAGTATATAGGGATAAAATTTAAGGAAATTATTAATTATACATCTGTTTACATTTAAATTGTTTTCATCAACCTAAATTTTTAGATTTGTAGAATTAGTCCCTCTTTAGAGAGTGGAACCAAATAAAATGTTTCCGGCTTCTAGTAATAGTATTTGTAGTGGGAACTTAGGTCATGAGAATTGATGATTCGATAGTTTATGTAAAGACATTAACAGATATGGTAACCAAATTATTTTTTCATATATTCCTCTTAAGGGTGGATATCTAGTGTAATGTCATAAATTTGGAAACGCTGTCCATATTATCCCTCGGTGTGATCAATGTCTCATTTTTTGTGATTGTATAGGTTTATATGAGACATATGATGATTTTGTAGGAGTGATCAGAGTATTCCCTGTCACAGATGATCTGGATTGATAAAAGGTTTATGGGATGGATCATGTATGCCATTTTAGGTGGGTATCTAAATTTTTACCGACCATTTAGGTCAGGGTGAAAGACATGGTTCATAGTGAGATGAGAAGATGTTTTTGGAATGGACTACCCTCTAGGGGAATCATGATAAAGTGTAATACTGAAGTTCTGACTAGTTTCATGTTATCAAGAAAACTCCCACTGACCATCATGTGAGACCATATATCAATTGATGCATGGTTTTAGTAGATTACACTCAACAAACTACTTTATCCATTACACGAGCATTGTATTCAAATATATATTCTTAATTAATTTATTAATTAGGGATACCCATAAATTATTTATATGGTGTGATATCTATCTATACCCCTTTAAGGGTGGTATCTGAGAGAATTCATAAATGCATTGATTATACCCCTTGGATTGGGGGATAGATATTCCTTTAGTATTTCTTTATACTAAGGATGATCATCTTTGGGGTGATCTTTTTCATGTATTTTATTTTCTAGTTTAAATCCCATATTGGATCTTATCAATGATGGGTGATGTATACTTATTGTATGCATGATATTTATGACCATTTCATGGAGTGGGATGTGTATATGGGTTATAAAATCCTTAACCATCAGTGATTTTGTGGGATTTCCGGATAGGTTTATAGACTTGTATAGGATGATGGGGGGAACATCATGTATTGTTTTCTCACATTATTAACCAGTTTCAAGATTTTTTTTGAAAATATTTCTTGAGATTCCTACCTATGAAATATTTATAGTTCATGATTGACCCCATTATAGGTCTAGAGATTAATTTCCCTCCACCTTAGTGGATGGATTCTATGGAGCTTTAATAGAAAAAGGATCAAATGGATTATTTTGAGGTAAAGAGGTCCGTACAGCTGACTACAACCCTTTGGGGTGATCTATTATTATTCATCATGAAGGATAATAGATGTTTGAAAAATATGGGATATCTAAAATGAATTAATCTATTGATTAGGAACTAATTTTCACCCACTGGTATAGATGGATTATTTAATGAGCTTAGGGGAGCCTCAGTGTTATCTAAGGATGACATGAGATCAAGATGAGATTATCCAATAATGATTCCTTCTGAAATACTTAACTCTAATTTCAGAAGAATGTATGGTTTCATGACTCCTGCCTTCAAAGGTACCCTTCTAAGTACATCAATGAAAGAAGAGACATAAATACCCTTGAGTCCCACCTTCAGTAGTCCATGGGTTCATACTTACCATTGATGGTTTAAAAATATAACATATGGAAGGAAAAAACCTCAATAATAAAATAAGATCATGATATTATATAACCATCCATGATAAAGATCCATCATATAAAACAAAATGTTACCAAAACCATACAAAAAAGATGAAAAATTTCCATATATAAAAATAAACGGCTCTAAATAAATACCCAAAAGAAAATTCATATGGATGTGACTCAAAAACACATCATATTTCCAAGTTACTAAATCTCTAAACTCCTCCTACAAACCAAATAATAGTTTATATATACATAGGGTGAGAATAACATGTAAAAATAGTTAGATCAAACCCATGGTCTCTAATGAACATGGGAAAAGATCATAAATATTCATTAGTGAATAATAGTAGAATTTACCATGCACCTAAACAGATCCACTAACCAATCAAAACCTTACAATGCAATTCTCACCAAATAAGGCATCCAAGTAGTAACATAGTATGAGGATAATTTAAAGAAATCGTTCCCTGCAATTTTTTCTTCGTTGATGTTTTCTCTCATATGCCAACATCAAACATCATGTGCTCCCAGTACATCCATGAATAAATCACCACATATTTATCCATCCATGATGTGGGTTGATATGCATCCACACATATCTCAATATACCATAGTTTCTAGAATAGTGTTCTACCATCAGTCATTATCACATCACAATCTCATCATTATTAACACTTCTCAAATCTAGGGTAGTGGGGCATCATGAATGTGAATGAAATTAACCTCATTCCCTCCTCCTACCACACATGAACCCCCACCACATATCACAACCTTATCACCTATAGGAAATATATAACACTAACCTATCATTATTGGGAGAAATCCCACACAAACCCATCATCACAGGGTTATATCAACCACTAACACACCATCATTGGGTGATCTCCAACTCAAACCCATATCAACACAACTACAGTTGATGTAGGAGGCGCGAATATGGGTATCAATCCATCTAATTAACCACAATCATGGATGTTTCAGAAAACACCCAAAACCCAAAACATTTTGGTGTTTCTATGGTTATCCATCTTAGGTGGGGTTTGTAATGAAATAACATAAAATATTTGATAGACAGATATCACCCAATACCCAACCTATGGGTTACCATCAACAACACTAGCATACTAAGCATCGTCACCATTACACAATATAAAATCCATCATGACAACTGACACGCTAGATGTGACACAAAACATAACAACCACACATAAACCACAAATACTATTTCATTTATAGGTCCCACTATTCAAAGAATTAATTTGATTCCATTAAATCTAACTTATTAAGAAATTTAATTTATATTAACAAACCCCAAACATTTATCATTAATTTTAATTAAACTCATTATCACACATTAATTTCAACCATTTCTCATTCATTTTCCAACCCATGTCATTTCAATTTCATCAATTCAAGTTCATTCCAGGGATAATTATGAATCTAAAAAAACAACATCAAAAGAAATTTCATCCATATAACATAAACCATTTCCATAATTCAATTATGTCAATCTGTATCACTGCATCGGTAACACATCACAACCACCACACATCATCCCACAACACAATCCATGAAAATATGGAGTCCCTTCACTACCCAACTTTTTGAATACCCAATCTAGTTACCATAATAACTACACAAGGAAGAATAGGGTTTATATAACCATTATGTATTCATAATAAAAACATTATTATATAACAACACATTCCGTTTTTCACAACACTTTAATTTGGGTATAATAAAAATGGATTCCATTTCTTTACATCATTTCTTATCAGGGATATTATCACAAAAATTGCACTTTCTGTGGTTAAAACATTCCTTAGAAAAATATATTTTATTAACATTTTATTCAACATGATATAAACCAACCCAAACAAAAGGTATTCTTATTAAAACAACTAAACATATTTAAGGCTCTGAAGTGAAATGATTTTTAACAATCTCTATAGAAATTTATAATCATCTTGGCAATATCAAAGAAATATAAAAAAAAGACAATACTCTCCTTTCGTATTCATTTTTAGTTTAGTTAAATTCATTATCTTGTTTAAATTACATATAAAATCCACACACAAAATGAAAAAAAGCATGTAATCCCTACATATGAACATAAATAGGGAGTGAATGAGGATCTATTGTCCCGAAGAAGATTTTTGAATCACCAGGAATAGTGGGGAAATGGAGAGACAAACAAAAGATCACAACTAAATAAAAAAACCGTAGATCCACCTAAATAACCCATGTGTTCATAAAAATTGTTTCCCAATATTAACTTGATCAATGAAATGTAACTACTAATAATTTATGAAGGACACAATAAAAGAAACCAAAGAATAAATGGGAATTTCTCACTATAAATAGAAAAATATCAATCTCTAGAATCCAGGGAACATTTTCAGAAGAATGAGGATAAAATATCTTCCAAATATTTTGAGGGTTCACCAAAATAATAATAGGAATAAAAAAATTAGATATCCCTAGTATTTATAAAAATTATAGGCCTTGAAACATTCACAACATGAAATAATGATTCATGCCATGAATTGTCTTCATGGTTTCTAATTCCATCGATGAGTTTAGTTTAGGGCATGTCTTCCCCAAACATAAAAATACAATAAACATTTTCCAAATTCAATGGTGTTTTTCCTAGAATTAATTAACATCATTTATTATTATTTCATGTAATCAGTTTACTATTCACAAAACTCCCTTCAATAACATCACGTCATTAATCACCAGCCTCTAAGTCATGGACACACATTCATCTTGTGAACCCAAATTCAAGTCTTGAACCACCCTCTACAGTATAATTACATATCCAAACTCCACATAACCCTCCTAAACCAACCTATGAAAACCTACTACTATAATAATAAAAAATACATGAGTTGAGAAGACATGGAAAGCTACATTATATAGCACTCAAATGATTCTTAAACTAATGAATCAAAACCAAAAATGAAAAATAAATGTAATTATACTTCTTATAGATCCTATTATACCACAATCACTACAACCTTCCAAACACATAAATATAGGGCAAAATCTATCTGAAATTCCTAACACAACCACATAACCATCCTCAAATATGAACACCAACATACTTTTTCACACCGTCCACAAGCCACCTCTCTTCTACCTAACCATTTTCACTACCACTTTAAACTCTAAACAAACAAGGTAAAAACCACTAGAACCACCACATAACACTACCCCCAAATATAAAAAAAATGGAACCCCACTATTAATTTCATGATATTTTCCTCTTTGGGAGGAACTAGAACACTATTATAGTTTTTAAATGTTTCACAAATATAACGCATCTTGATGGGAAAGGGGTTTTCTTATATTCACATGCATGAAGACATAACACATATCATTAGTAAAAGAAAAAAGGCATTTCTCAAAAACAAGAAACATTAATCCTTTATTCCATAAAATAAAAAATAAAACAATGAAAAACTCAAAACAATACTAGGTACCATGCATCCACCTACATATAATGATCCATTATTCTCTCATCTGGGTCATGGTTCCTCTACAAAAAATAAACCAAATGGATGTTTCATCCCCAAAATACATTCTATCAATGATTTTAGATCTTTAATAGTTTCTCCACAAATGTAACACTATCCTCAATCTCCAAATATCCCCAGTCAATGATCTGGGATTCATTGTATAGATACAGAAGAGGCTGATATTCAGGGAATTGTATTTGGATATTATCCAATCATGGTGGATGTGTCAACTGATATTGCACCTATCCAAAATTATCCAACACCGCAAAAGGATAAATAAACTAGGGAGAAATATTACTCTCCCTATAAAACCTTTATTTCCACTAACGATGGGATACTTTCAAGAACACATATTATCCAAACTGAAACTCTATGGGCCTCTACCTACCATCAGTATACACCCTTGGATGGTCATTTTCCACCTTCATCCATTCTAAAAACATCTAGTTCTTCTTCATCATGATTTAAACCATAATAGGACCAAGAACTACTAACTCCCCAAAATTATTCCAAACATAATGGATAATGACATAACCACACATACCACACATCAAATTGGTCTATACCATTGGACAAGCTATATTTTTTTATACAAGTATACTCAATCATGGGTAGGTTTTTTACCCATGATTCACCAAAATCCAATATGTAAGCTCTCAACATATTCTTTGGCATCTAGATGGTCATGTATATCTGTATGTATATCTGATGGTGAAGGATAGTGGTAAGGCATAACTTGGAACCAAATGAATTATGTAATCCTCTTCATATCCATGAGGTAAAATGAGGGTCCCAATCATAAATGATGTTATTTGGTACCCAATTATTCCTAAACATATTCTATATATAATTTACTTCCAAATAATCCTTGAAAAATGATTCAAAAAACATCGGGAAAGTGATATAAAATCAAAATTAGTCCACTACACCCCCAAACTGCATCATAACCTCCTTTAGCCTAGGGTAACACGATGATAAATTCCACCGAAATATCCTACCGGCTCCACTCAGGGACATCCAAGGGTTATAAAACCCCTCCGAGATCATGATCTTCGACATTCTCCTATTGTAAAACTAGAAATCTCATAATGAACCCACCACTAACCACAACATTCCAAGACACCAAGTTACATCTTGAAGTCATAATACATATTCGAAAATCTATGATTATCCACTAAAGTTGATCATGGAAAATAATGAAGAACTCCCTCATCCATTTCTATAACAATGAACAACTTACATTCAAACAACTTCTGATTATGACCATCCTTCAATTATATATATGGAGAATCACTATAGACCACATGGATAAGCCTCACTTTTTTCCCTAAGTATCAACATTGTGAATAATTAATCTCCAATATAGATTATTCCCCAATAATATGGTAAATAAAACCTCTATAACTAAATTCCTTGTCATAAATATACATTACTACAATCTACTCCATACTTATCCAAACAACCAAAGACACATAATCCACATGTCCTTTGGGCATCCAACATAGTGTATCGATAACAATATTCACCTTTCCCCAGGTGAAGTATATATCAAAATTGAAATCCAAGAGAAACTATATCCACCTCTATATTTTTATATTTATATCCCTCTATGTGAAAAAATATTTTTGACACATGTGGTACTTGAAACCCACAAAGAGCTTTCTGATCACGTAATCCCACTATAGATTTAGTGAATAGAAAACTACCACTAAATTCATATCATGGGTGAAGTAGTTGTTCTCCTGGGGTATATTGTCCTAGAACCATATGATATGATCACCATTTTATTCATAAAAACACATCATAACCCATAAAAGAATGTTTTTCAAAACACCTTAAACATCACACCCTCCATAAGTAACAAAAGATCGATGGAACTGATCAGTCTCTCCTTCTTGTAGTTGAAACCTTGTTTTCACTGATTAGTCCAGATGAAAGCTTCATATGCCCTGATTAGATCCATAAATGTGGCCCGAATGTAAGATAAATCATTAAAAATTATCTTTTAATAACCCATAATACCAAGGAAAATACAAACATCTACCACTTTTTGGGAGTCACACAAGAGACAACTACCTTGATCTTTGATGAGTCAATAGGAAAAACCATACTAAGACACCACACTCCGAAGAAAATTAACATCCCCTATCTAGATTATTAACTTTGATAGATTGTCATAGGGATAATCATTTCAAATAACATGTAAGACTACTTTCTAATTATCATCATGATCCCCCTCTAACTTCATGTAGATAAAAATTTCATTAATGAACATGACCATAAACTGATCTTCGAACTCATGAAACGTAGATTTCATGATCCCCATGAACATGGTTGGTGTGTTATCTATGTTCAATTTTATGACCATGAAACCTATGTTCCCATACCTAAACCTGATGGTATACTTTGAGATATCATCATATTTGGTGACTTCTAGACCACAAGATTATCTTCAAAAACAAACTAAATATCATCATATATTCAAATAGATCATCAATAATTGAACGGTAATAGTTCTTAAATGTCTCTTAGTTCATCCTATGGTATTCTATATAATGCATCAAGTTTAGTTCACTAATATGTAACCTGACCCAATTTTCCATATGAAATATTGTTCACCTCTCTGTATGCCATAGGTTGCTAATTGACAACAATAGACTACATTGGAATTGTTGGAAGACTATACCCTCATATTATAGTGGATAATATAGGTATATAATAAATAGATCAATGAATTTTTAATATTTAATTAGTGTAAAATATACCATCCAAATAATCATAAATAGACAGAAGAAGTAATAACAAGTATTATATAAAAAATATTGATGTTATGATGCTATAAAAAATAAAAAATAAGGTAAGTATATAGCATATAAGCTAGTGTACAATATCTAAAAAAGTATAAAACTATAAAAAGATATCTCCAATTTCATCACAATAAAAATCAGTATCTTCAACTCCCATACTCTATCATAGTACACAAAATTAAACTTCCATAGTTGGCTACTTCACCTTGTCCCATCATGCATCCCAAATGTTTATATAGGTACCAATCAGTATCCTAAATAGGGTGTGAGTAAATATCACTTGGCCATAACTAGTGGTTTCTATAACTGATAAATTTTGTATAAATAGTATGAATTAGTGTGAAGGTAATGATAAAAAATAATAAAAATAGACTACAAAAAGCCCATAGTGGCTCAAGTTCCACACTGAACCCCATATAAAACTAGCTTATTCAGAATATTTTATATTTCCTCTAAAAAATTATTTTATAAAATATATGGATCTTCATGTCCATTAATTGAAATTATAAAATAAGGATCATATTTTACCTTAATTTTAAATAAAAAATAAAAATATTAAGGTCTATATATTCAAAATGAACAACACGGATCTTCAGGTCCATTAATTACAAATAAAAAATGTGTAATTTCATGTCCATCAGTTGTAATTAAATATTATTGAATTAAATTTTCTTAATTAAAAACATAAATTTTTTAATATCATATAAATTAAATAAGTTAATAATGATGCAATCAAAACCATGTTAAATTTTGAACTAGGACAAGGTAGTTCACCCTCTCTATTTATCAATTCATTTCATGATTTAAGGCATATGACTAAAGAAGAATAAAAATGGGCCTTATGCAATTGACATTCCACTACATCATTTAAAAAATCCAAATAACATGGTTTTATCATCCACCACTTATTTAATTCATTTATAAGAAATAAAGTTGTTTTTGGGTATGTCCATAACACATCTCAACTCATTTGTTCATGTTTAAACTTACCATTATCCAAATCCAAGTCAAACAAACCTTAATGTTGTTTTGTTCACAAGGAAAATATAAGGCGTCAAGTAATTTAAATAAATCCACCCACAGAGATGGTTTCATTTGAGTTCATCAACATCTAATAGGTTATCATGGTCAAATATTATGTTAACGTTAAGTTCCATGTGTTCAATTTAGGGTAATTCATATTTTAGGAGCAATTCTCTAAACTTCGTTAACATGTCACGAAAAAAATAAAAAATAAACAAAAAAAATTATGGTAAAGATATATACAACCTACCATAGATAGGAAGAAGACTCCATATCCAATATGAACCTTTATTTTTTTATATAACTAAATAAATTTAAGAAATAAGAAAATTTCTTAAAAATAGATAATATTATCTCACTCATATATGCCGTCGATGATGGATATAGATGCAGAGAAAAGAATCAACCGGAATTATAGCCTTACTAAGAGGCTTCCAACGTAACGAACATCATTTAATTACTTACACCAATGAAGGAAGGAGGTAAAATCCTAAGGTGAATAAAATTGGAATATCTTAATGTGTGTTCAACTGTGGAAATGCGAAATGAGAAGATGGTTTAATATTCAGGTGGAATGGAAAATGAACATTTTACAAGATTTAAAGTGGTGCATAGTTTGGTTGTAGTGTTGGTCAAACTATTATCCAACATGTTGTCGGTATTTTCACATGGCACACACCCCGAAATGTCTCAGTATATAGTAAGAAAAATAATTAGAATCACGTGCATGCTCACAGTCCAAGGATACATCACCTACACCCAACCAGATGCATGTTCTGAAAAACAATGTGTAGCCTATGCTAGACATACTTATAATTTTTTGTTGGTTTTTCATTGTGGTGTGGCCTTTCTTTTATGGTTAAACTAATAGTGAACCTCTTTTTTTGTCTATATAAGTTATCCACATGGTTTTTACTAATCATTCACCAACCATGCACCTCACTCTAGTTCACCCAAAACCAGATATATGGGCTCCATATAAGCCCCAGATTCTCCCAAGGCCTTCATTAACCCTTAATGTATTCTCATATGGATAAAATAATATATTTAAACTAATAAAAGGGATATGTTCTTCTTTGAAAATGTTGGATCCTATAACATCGCATCCTTACAACAACTCATCTCTAGGATGGCTTGAGGGAGGTTGATCTACATATATGAATAGATTAATTCCATAGTCGATTATATCAGATTATGTCTCCCATATCTAGTCTCATACACGATCGTGCTTCTATATCACCCAAACATATTGAACTAACCTTTTTTAAAGAGTCTTCATGCTATGATCAACTATAAAAACTTGATACTTAAAAATTCATTTTTTATGTACTTATTTTTATGGGTTTTAATCTGTGCTCCCAATGAAATTTAGTTGATTTCATATATAATGCTTCGCTGGACTCGATGTTTTGTCTATTCTTATGTAGGACCAGAATGTGGAGCATATGATGAAAAATATGGAAATTAGGGAGCAAAAAAATTACTTTAAGTTGAGCCTCAAGAATTTATTATTGAATCCAAAGAGACCATTAAATACATTTAATTAAGGTTTACCATGTCTTCAGATGATCACGTGATGATCCAAAGGCTTCTAATTAAAGAATCAGAGTGAAATTAGGATTTCAATGTAATAAATTAACATTAAACATCATGTAGTTAGTAAAATTTATAAAACTTTAGAAGGAATAGACCATTGATAGACAAGGAATTAGTATAAAATTTTCCCCAAACATTATAAATCATGAAATGACATTACACAACCAAAAAACTCAAACAGACATAAAAAACCATTGATTTCAATGTATCTTTTGATCGGAAGCTTCCTTCACTAACCTAATAGATATTTAATGTTGTTTTTTTCTAATGGATATAGTGGGGTTTTATCTGAGACTATTTATATGTGTTATATCAAATATTTTTCTCTTTCTATTCTAGAAGTGGAGAGACTCAACTTATAGGAAGTTACGGTAGGGTTTCGACCCGTCATTATTCATAGGCGGGTTTTCATTCTGTTTTCTTATTTTCTTATTTTGTTTTAATAGTTGGATAATTTATAATTTAATTATATTCTACTATCTTCATTATATTTCATTTAATCTCTCTTCTATATGTTATTTTCTTCTCTTTATTGGAAATCACTCAATGATGACCAGCTAATCTTCCTAAGGTTTTACTTTAAGAATTGGGGTGATTTAAACTTTATGAATATCTATAAATTCAACCTTGGTAACACTATGAATAAAAATTATGTTCAAAACTCATTATTACATTCACATACAAAGCTATCACCATGGGATGTGCAATTGAGTGAACCTCACCAAGTTGGAATTGATCAGGACATGACCATTGATTGTGATGCTTTCTACAATAGAATCTAACTGTAATACATCTTGGTTGTTAGATAAACCTAGTCCAATAGAGAGTTTTAGAATTGGTAAATCAAATTGGTTTCAATAAAACCAATTGGTGACCCTTTCTCTGCTTTCAATCCTATTTCATAGGTCTATCTAAAGCTAAATTTTGGATTATCTTTTTTCTACCCAGAAATTGACCCTAATCCATTCTTTTCATTCATAAAGAATTTTATTTAAATAGTTTATGTCATTTAATTAGTTTAATATAATGAACTGAAACTAGTTTTACCAATCCTTTGGTTAATATTTGTTTACTGTGTTCCCCACTCTATGTGGGTTCGACCTCATACTTTCACATCTCTATGCTGGTGTGTGAGAAGAAATAAATTTCTAATTTTTTAATTACTTGGGGATTAAATGAAATATTTTGGGTGCATCAATACTCTTGAAAACAAGAATCAACATCCAACTCAACCACATTAGGAACAAGTACATGAGAGGAGACTAAATGAAAACAAAATAACTAAGAAATGTGAAACTTTTCATGTATAAATATATATCAATGTGGTAGGTCTATTCGATAAGACACTAGTCTGACCCTCTACAAAACCTCAAATTATCTTATGAATATAGTTACTAGCTTAATTTTCCACCTAATTTGTCGATGTACCAGGCTTGGTGAAACAGGTTAAAATACTAGATCCCCAAACTCGAACTCCATAGGTTTTTTATGATTATCAAAATAAGACTTATTCCTTGGTTGATTTGTAACCATACACTTATTGATAATATGTAACCTTTCTGGTGTTTCCTAAATGATATGTGGTCCCAATAGCATGTTTTTTTGCTACCTCAAAAATGCATAACGGTGTACATAATGAACTACCATATAGGGCCTCATAAATACCCATATAAATCATATCATGAAAACTATTATTGAAATAAAACTCAAATATATCCACGTGTTTCTCACATGAACCACCAAAATCAAGGTCTCATGCTTAGAGCATGTCTAATAAAAAACATATTTTACACTTGGATAGATCGTTAGCCTATGGGAGATAGGCTATACTCATTAGTACCTATGAACCCAATTCATTTCCCACCAACTCCCAGAACCATGATGTAAAACAAGTGTTCTTATCTAATAATTTAGTACATAGAACTGTTTGAATGTGTATAATATCATGGTCATAAAGCCTCCCATGGTCATCAAATCAAAATTTATCCCTGATGGGTATAAAATGGGTGACCTCCATCAGCCTATCCACTATTACCCACATGGTTTCATAACCTTGAGGTAACCTACGTAATGGCATCACAAAATCTATAGTGACATCATCCCATTCCCACTCTAGAATAGTTAAGTTCCTTAAAATACTAGCAGGCTACTAATGTTCATCCTTCACCTATAGACAGGTGGAAAATCAAGTAAGAAAACCTAGTTTCAACCTTTTCTTACTAGTCCACCAATAATGGAAGCCTAAATAGTGATACATATTGGTAATACTAGTATGTACTTCCCAATATCATGCATTATATTCTCACACCATCCCCACTCGTAAGGCTGTAGTTACACAGAAATGCCCATGAGTATGTAAGATCTCATCCTCACCAATGACCCAACCAGGTGACGGGTTATCACCAATAACACTCTCCCTTAGGACAAATCCATTGGGTTTTAATAGTTTTTTGCATCATCACTCCATCAAAAATTGAATAATTTCTTCATAGTGATGTGATTTCTGGCAATATGAGATGATCTCGAACATCCAAATGCATCTCCAAAAATAGACGCTTAAATAGAATATCAAATCTGGCATTCTAAATAGTTTTTATTTTATTATTTCATATAAAATAATTATCTACTTAATTTCCATTCCAAGGCATGAATGTAAGATCTAAATCGAAATACAAATGTTATTTTAAACACCATGATATTTTTTAAAATATTGTTTTCAAATATATATAATCTTTTAAATATTACATGTTACAAGAAACACCATGTTTATCTTATGTTACATGAAATATGGATTTTCTATTTTGATACAAGAAACATTTATTTTATCTTATGTTATACATAACATTGAGTTTAGCTTTTGTTACATGCAATACTGAGTTTAAACAGAACCTGACTAACTATTAAAAAATTATTATTTAATATGACAGTTATCACCTAGATATTTGAAAGGAAATTATGAAGATGATTATATGAATTGTGAAAATATATGGTTTACATCTATATATAATTAATTCATATGTGACCAATTAATTAAAATTAAAATAAAAAACTATTTGAAAATAATGGAAATATTTTTCTTAAAAACTATTTTATGTGCATAAAAATGTTTTATCAAAATAAATTAAACAAATAAATTTTTATGAAATATTTAATTAAATTTAAATATTATGTATTCAAAAAAACTTTTAACATTCATCTTTTTTACATTATATACATTATATAAGAAAAAAAATTATACACTTCAGAACCGTATTTTTAAAAAAAATGATTTTGTTGTATTTTGTGTACTTATTTTTTTAATAGTTTTTGATAATTTTACTAAATTTATTTGAAAAAATAAATTTCATTTTTTAAACCATCATGTAAATATTATCTTAGGGGAAATCTTTAAAAAATTTCGTAGAAGATATATTTTTTATATGAATAGTGAAAAATTCTTGTTTTTATTATGAATTTTAATTTCTTTTAAAAAATTTAAAGATATTAAAGAATGATGTGGTTTTAAAAGGATTTTTTTTCATTATATATCTATTAATCCAATTTATATTATTTTAATCATTTTAATATTTAATTTTAAAAAATGAACTTTTTAAACATTTGATGATTTTCTCTTTGAAACCCCATATTCTCATCTCGTCAGTGGTATTAATTTTAAATTAAAAATTTCTTCATATATGAAATGAATTTTAAAAAATGGATTCCATATTTTTAATGAGTATAAATTTTATTATATATAAATTTAATCATTATTTTTTAGCATAATTGAAAGTAAACACATCAAAATGTATTTACGGGGGTTAAGGTAAAAATGGATTTACTAAAGGGTTAAACTAAAAATATAACAGTCTAGAATGAACCAAAATTTTCTAACACCAGTTTTATGGACATTTTATAACCTTATATATTACATTATCAATCTTGGTCTATTTTTTATCCTTTTTTCATGATTAAAATGCATGTAAATCATTACTTTTCAAAACAACTATAGGTGTTCCACTCACCTCACTTATAAAATGACAACCCCTATCATCTCAACTTCACACATAAAAAATGGATATAAATATACCTACAAGAAAATGTAATTATTTTCCAAATATCATCCTAGATTCATTATTTTGGTCTTAAATCCAACCTAATAAGCCTTTTTCTGTAATCTGAAAGAAGTTCTCTAAATAAGAGGTAACACCCCTAACCTAGCATTTTATTCTATTTCTTCCACCAGCTACTCAAATTATTATTAAAACATGACAATATGATATAAAAAAATAAAACATATACTTATATGTTATTTAGTTAATTCTATAACTTAAATCATTTTCTTCTTCCATCAAATGGCTCACAAAATCATTATTTGTGTGTACAGCGGACTACCAGCTCACAAGCAGGTGTTATTAATTTTCCATCACCACATCTCACTAATAGATATCATTTTAGATTTATGGTTATTATATTTTATTTATGATATTATTAATATTATATAATCATGATTTCACATATTATTTCTTACATCACATTCTATGGGAATATGATAATGTTGTCTAGGTGTGCGGTGAACTACCTCCTCTCAAAGCGATGTGATTCATTCACGCATTACGTGGAATGTAATATGGATGGATTTTATAAAAATACGTGATATAAATTGCCTAAAAATTATTACTTAATTTTAATATATTATTTTTTCTTTCATTCTTTCAGCCCGTCATGAAAATGGAAATAATGTTCATTCGTACGTATTTCCTATTATCTCCATGAACAAATTATTTCCTTTTTATCTCAATAATTTATAAATTCTAAAAATAAATATATAATAAATATATATTATATTTATATATTGTTTAAACTTATAGATATTATGTAACCATTATCAATTTAAGATGACCAAAAAGATAAAAAATACAAAACATACACGTAAACAAAGCAGATATTGCATGAACGTGACTTTAACATATAAATGTTAATAAATCGGTAACAAAAATTTATAATTAAATAATAAATCGCGTCATATATATATATATATGGTTATTTAATATATTTATAATAATATTATATTTATTATATAGGAACTTTGAACATGTACGAAGGATGTTGGGACAAAAGGTAATAGATTTTTAGTCTCTTTTATTTATGGGAGAGATATGAAAATTCACTACTAATTTATTTTATATGGTGTTTACACTTAATATTTGACTTATTATATCATCAATATCCATATATTTAGGCTATATTAATTTTCATTTCATTTTATTCATTATTTGGGAAAATGACTGAAAATATTACTAAAGTAGTAAGGGATTTCCATCTCACTTTTTTACTTCTATGAGACGCATGCCTTATTCACAAACTATTTCTATTATTAGGTTTATATATTGTATATAAATTTATTTTATTATTATTAGAAAAAAAATATATTCAGATTTATATTTTAAATTTTGGATCTATATTTCATGTGGTTTACAGTTCAAAAGCTACAAAGGATATAAGGCGTTTTTATCTTCTTTTTTATTTTGTAAGAAATATTTTATATTATGAACCTATAATTTTCATTGAGTTTTATATACAGACCCTTTGAAAAGTAAAATCTTAAATTTATTTATTATCAAGATATTTTATATTTCATTTATTGTTATTCCATCATGGAGATTACAATTTAATGTTACTAAAGTGGTAAATATTTTATGTTATTATACCGTAGTTTATCAAGATCATTTATGATTATGTATCTAATGATAAAATATTAGGAACAATAGCTCAAAAAACACATGAATTTTATTCTTCTGTGTTTATGTCGAAATAATTCAATTTCCCTTCATTTTCCTCCCGTTACATACTCAAAATTTCAATAAAATTAAAAAACATCATTATTTTTATCTTCAGTTGAAAACCCTTTTTCCAAAACCATGTTTTCTAATAAAATCAAAAATAATTATAACATTATAAAAAATTAATTTTTACGGAAATTTTAACACGTGTATTAATTATTTAAAACAATTTTAATGAATCTTCTTATTATATTCCAAAAATTTCCCATTTCTATTTTACCAAAAATTTGAAGGGAAACATTTCATTAATGTTTATGATACTAACAGAATTTTCAACCATTGTGAATATTATTTTCATTGAGTTGTTCTTTATAATTTTTCATGGTAAATTTCAAAGAGATTTATTTTAAAAATTATTATTATTTTAAAAAAAATAACGTAGACATCATATTTTCATTGTAACATCCCCAAATGATAAAGAGTTAAATGACTAAATGATATGACTCCTATCAACAAGGTGCACATTTCTTTTTGAGAGGCTACCTAATTTGAACTCCACAGTTAAGTGTGTTTGACCTGGTGTAGTGATCAAGATGGGTGACCTTCTAGGAAGTTTCATAGGGTGTGTATGAGTGAGGAAAAAGCACACTAAAAAGGAAATGTGTAGGCTTGTGGTGACTATCAATAGTCAGATGACTCGTTCAAGCATGTGGGTGGACCCTAGTGTGGGTACCACGTGTCAACGGGGCAACCAGTGGTACCTAGCGGGATAGGACCTGACGGCCATGTAATGGCGGGCTGTCTGTGCTATAACAGGGACCTAGTTGTCACATTTGGTATCAAAGGAGGAACCCAGCCTTAAGTGTGATGCACTACCAGGGTTGAGATACAAGTCCCACAATGAGGGCGTTGTGCTCAAAAGGGGGGTGATTGTAACAACCCCAATGATAAAGGGTTAAATTACTAAATTATGTGACTCATATCAAAATGTTTCACCTTCCTTTTCAGGTGTCTACGTGATTAGAACTCCACAGTAAATAATTCTTGGCCTGGAGTAGTGATCTGGATGGGTGACCATCTGGGATGTTTCCCAGGGTGTGTGTGAGTGAGGACAAAGCACACTGGAAAGGACATGTGTTGGCCTGTGGGGACTGTCAATAGTCAGATGACTGATTCAGGCATGTGGTAGGACCCCAGGGTGCGGACCTTGTGTCTACGGGGTAACTGGTTGTACCTGGCGTGTCAGGACCCGACAGCCATGTAAAGGTAGGTTGTCTATGCTGTTATCATGACCTAGTTTTTACATTCTTCATTAATGTTTTAAGTGATTTTTTAAAATATTCCTTTGTATGTTTTCTATATTATATACATAGGAAATGATTTTACAAATGTTTTATGGTCTAAAAAGTGATCTTAAAATTAGAAATGATATTTTATTCAATAATTATTTCAAATAATTTTTAAATAATCCTTTATAGGTTTTCGAGGTTATTTTCAAAGAAAATGATTTTGAAAAGATATTATGTTTTATAACGTTTTTTTAAAATAAAAATGATATTTTCCTCAAGATATTTAATAAATATTTTCTAAATTTTCCTTTAAATTTATTTAAAGATATTTTCAAATAAAAATATTTCCAAAAATATTTCCTTAATTCTATGTTTTAAAATTTTATTTTAAAAGAAATGTTATTTTTCTCAAGAAACATTTTAAATGAACTTCAAATTAATTTTCCATCTTGAATGAAATTTTTTGGTGCAATATATTAATTACTAGGTATATGATCCAAGATATAATTCTTGTTATTTCTCTGAATGGTTACTATTTATGATGGAATGATTTTTATAAAAAAATTAACCTTTCCTAAGTTATATCATAAGAAAATTATTATAATGCCTGTTTATTTTAATGTGTGATTCTATGATAGAATGATAAAATGATTATGAAACAAATATCTTTTATATAGGTTATGATATGATAAAATTTTTATGAAACCCATTTCATTTTATGGGTTATGATATGATTAATGTTTTATAATCTTATGGCCCACATATGTATGATTTTCATTATGTGATGGGTTAGACCAATATCTCCCTCCAATGAATTGGATACTAATTTATATCTCATGAGATAGATAGTAATGCATGATGGAGTGAACCTAATCCAATAAGGGATTTTATCTTCTATGATGTTCTTGGGGGTGAACCTTGACTACAATGGTGGTTTGGGGAGTAAACCCATTCTGCTATGTTTTCCTTGGGAAGGATCCTAGGCTGCTACAAAAACTATTCTCTATACTTATATGTATGATAAAAATTTAGGTTTTATGTTATTATTACACTCTAATAGATCATGTTATTTTATTTACCTATGATTAATTTGTCCGGAACTACCAATATTTATTTCGTGAATCAATATTATGATCATTGATATGTAAGGTATGTTTTTCAAATATTATGCTCATGTTTCCATACCCTTATGTTCTTGTTATGCTTATGTGTCCCACTTCTTTACCCGTATTGTGATTCTGATCTCTCCCTTTATTATGTTTTATATCCATATATTATAATGAAATATATTGCATATGATATACTAAAGAACTTTTCAAGTTATTTTAAACTTATTGGGATAATATTTAGTTTAAATATGAACCAATTGATTATATTTCCATGTTTCCAAAGGCACAATGCCTTTATGATATTGAATTTCATGTTTTTGTAATGTAATGAATATTCAAATAAAATATATATTATCTGTGTATAAAATCGACGGTATTTATAGTTGGTATTAGAGGAATGTTTAATATGACCTTTGGAAACTAGGATGAGAAAACCTTAGTGAGATAACTAAGGATATGCTTAACGATATGTCTAAGTATGATTCAAACTATAAAAAATATCCAAGACTATTTTTAACATATATATTGAGTGGTTTACAAGAAATTTCATTATTTTTTGGATAGTAAAAGTGCATGTGGGTTTGTAAAATAGGTACCTAGGTGTAATTAATCTTAAAAGTGCACATTGATATGGAATAAATTGTCACCTAGTGAAGGACAGCAGGAATTGTTGCGCATCTGGTTTGATACTCCTGGTGGATATGCATTGGAAATTCACAAACTCATTATAAACCATCATGAAATATTTGAATAATTATCATGAATGGACTAGTTTTATTATAAGGTTTTAAATTTTAAAATAATTTTTTGTTGATTTAGACATCATATAATTGATATTTCATGATTATGTTGTTTTCCCCCCGGAATAGATTTCCTTGTACTATGATTTTTTGTTATTATAAATGGATGGAAGCTAAAGGAATAATGTTAATACAGAATTAAATGGATAATTCATTAACACTATAAAACCAAATTAGTTTATGAATGGGGAGATAGATATTGTAAGTATTCCTTGTCATCTACGTCAAAATATGATTAAATACATGATCTTCGATGATCTTCATAATGTGTAAAATATCAGGAACATAAATATTTTTAAAAGATCACGTGGTAATAAACAAAGAGGAAATATGAATCAGCTTCATATGTGTGAATAAGGTTAGGCTAAAAACCTATGAGAATTTATCAAATAAAGGAATGATTTTATCTTTTTGGAAAATAAGGGTGCACAGTGTAAAATTATCAATGTATTAAACTTTGTAGAGGTATGGAACTGGGGTATTATTCAATTCAATGATCTAAACTATCGGTTGGACCTTAGACCATGGAAAAACATATTTTATTCCAAGAGAAAAATTAAAATGAGTTATGTTAATATTTATTAGGATTCAAGAATTATGTTGTTAAGGTAAGTCTGTAATGTTATTTTAGTTATATGACTAAATAAACACTTTATGATTTAGGTAATTTTGGAATCATATATGTAATATTGTAATATTAGCTTAAAAGTTATAGATATTATCATAGTTTTATGTGTTTAATTTCGATCATAATTACAATTTCATTGAAACCCCTTTTGAGGATTTATGTGATTTGAGTTTATAAAGACTAAGGATATTATAAGAGACATTTACGGAAGTACAACCCTTTGGTTCTATATATGTTTTAAGAAAAATGATATTTAAAGAGGAATTGCTTTAAAAATAATTGATGTGTGATTAAAGGAACCAGTAATCTCAATGGTTTACATGATCTTTGATGTTTAGGTAATTATGAGTTGTCATTGATAACCAAACAATTACATCAGACATTGATGCTATCAAAGAATATTTCTTCTTAGATCCTCTAGAAATTAGATAAATTTAAAAAGTGGCATGGTTCCATGTAGTAAAAAGTTAAATTGTATCTGATCTTTATCGTAAGTATATAATGAAATTTTAGTGAAGTCTTCAAAAATACTTGGACAAAGAGTTGACTTACAATACATCATATCATCTTAAGACAGATTATTTGTGTTAGAGGACCATTCAAACCCTATATGTTATGATATTATCTTGTTATATATAAATTAAAGGTGTTTGGAATCAACACTATCCCAAATTTATGATTTCATTGAATAATAGAATCCACATGAGAAATCATATTTCTCTTTCTGAGGAAATTTCTGGAAAGTTTTCTAGAACTCTAATGTGGTAGAATGTAGTTACAGAAATAAAGCTGTTAGTTCCTGATAAAGCTAATGAGATGGTAGAGAAGGCTAGATCCATTAGTTAACACATTAAGAAAGCATATAATTGTTTGAAATATTATAATAATAATGAAGATAGGTATAATTTGATGTTGGTGAAGAATTTCAATTAATATATTCATGGAAGAAAGAAGGGGATACTAAGTAATAGGTATATTGGATCATATGAATTAATTTATCAAATCGAGATAGTATGATATAATTTAGAACATTAATTGAACCTCTCTCAGGTTCAATATTTGTTCCATTTACCCCTATTCAATAATTACAAGAATTATCCTTCATAATTATTGAAATCATAATTCTCACCATTGGATCATGGTTTTTCTAATAAGGAACAATTGGCTAAGATTTTGGATCACCCAAGGAAATTGATATTATAAAATACATCTCACCTATAAAATAATTTATGGTTAAACTACCATCTTGAGTAAGCTATGTGGGTACCTGATGATGTAATGCGAAATAATTATTCATATTTTTTGGTAAAAATAATGTATTTTCAGGAAGAAACTCATTTTAAGGGGGTAGAAAAAAACACCCTTAAATTTGGTTGAATATTTTTTTTAAATAAATTTAATCTTTTCAATATTTTTAATTACACATAACACCATGTTTATCTGGTATTACATGAATGAAATATTATATCATGGGTTACATGAAACCCTAAATTTATCTTTTGTCACATGCAACACAAATTTTAGCTTGTATTACACAAAACATCGAGTTTAAATGAAACATGACTTACTTTTAAGAAATTATTATTTAATAAAATTGTTATCACTTAGATGTTGGAATGTATGGAATCAAAATGATTAAAAACAATTATAAAAATATATTTATTAAACATGAATATATAATTAATTATTTTGTTTCTAATTTATTATAAATGAAAAGGAAATACCATTTTAATACAAAGGGAATCTGAAAAACATTTTTTATCCACACTAACATTTTTTTATCATTATAAATTAAATAAATAATTTTTTTAATTATTTTAATGAAATTTATAAATTATAAATTAAATTAAAATTCTAACAATCATATTATATTTTTAATATAATTTTTAAAATAGTTGATCTTATTTTACACTCAAATACTATATTTTTCTAAAAATATTTTTTTACCTTTTGAAAAATTATTTTAGAAAACAAAATTATCCAAATATATTTATTATATTTTAAAAAATAAATTTAATGTTGTAAATAATCATCTAAAAATTATTTAATGATGAATTTTGTAAAATTTTATGAGATAATAAATTTTTTTATGAATGGGGAAAGTTTTTTTTATTATGAATTATAATTTATTTTAAATAACATAAATAATTAAATACTATTTTAATTTGGTTTCAAAGAAAAAAATTATATAGTTTTTATATCAATTTATTGAATTTAATTTATTTGATTCATTTTTAAATTTAATTTTGATATATAATATTTTTAATCTTTTAAAAAATTTCTCTTTGATAACCCACTTTCCCATTAAATCTTGGGGATTAATTTTCAATTAAATTTTTTCCCTTATTTGAATGGAATTAATAAAATGGATTAATTATTTGGAATCATTGAAATATATATTTTCTAATATGTTTAACATAAATTTTTACCATAATGAATTGTAAAAATAGTAAATATTATTTACCATGGTTAAGGTAAAAATGTGTTTACTAGGGGTCAGACTAAAATGATAAGGATTGAAAATGAATACAATGATTTAAAAAACAATTTTACTTGAAAAATTTTGATCTTAACTTCTCTAAAATCATGAATTTTCAATTTTGGATCATTTTATTATGAGAAAAAGTTGGGTACACCTTTTTCTTTTTAAAACAATACAAGTGTGCTGCTCACAACACTTATAAAAGTCCATGAACTCTCCTATAGTATTGACACATTAAACCCCCATTTTTTGGTTAAAACATAACCAAATAAATTCTTTAATTTCATTATATAAACCTAGAATCCTTATTTTCGTTAAAAATATAACCTATGAATCCTTTTGGGGAAATCTAAAATAAGTTTTCTGAAGAAGAGGTAACACACCTAACCAAGCATTTTATTTTATTTCTTCCTATATATCCTTAAATTATTATTAAACCATGATTATATTATATAATAATTAAATTTCATATATATATATATGTTATTATGTTAATTTAATAACATAAATCCCTCTCCACTTCCTCATGAACTATTGTTATTATTTACCATAACCACCAATAATGGATGGATACAATGATGGATTTATTTGTAATGTGATATTTTTATGATATTTATATTCCTAGTTAATTATTATATCAAAACAATCTTACTTTCAATTCTTTTGAAATGCAATAACATCATTTTTGTGTACGGAGGAATAACACATCGCAACGCAACGTGATTTATTCAATCATTCAATAAAAGGTAATAATGACAGTTTTAACAAAAAAAAATTGATATATATTAAATATAAATTCTTATTTAATGGTAATATATTATTTAAATTTCTTTCTTACATCCTGTCAAGAAAATGGGAATAATGTTCATGCGTACATTCAACCCACTATCTATGTGAATGGTGTATTTCATTTTCTATCTCTAAATTTTATAGATTCATATAAGTACATATATAATGAATATATATTCTATTTATATCATGTTTACAATTCTATATATAATGGAACCATTATCATATAAAGTGGACCAAAAAATTATGAAATCAGAATATACACGAAAATTAATTCGATTATTGTTTCAATGTGACATTAACATGGAATTGTTAATAAATTATTACTAAATTGTAATAAGAAAATAATATATTGTATGAAATATATAATTATAGTTATTTAATAATATTATATTTTTTTAACATGAATTTTTAATTTGTATGAAGGAATAAAAGACATAAGGTAAGGGATTTCTAGTCTCTCTTTTATTTATGGGTTACATATGAAAATTCAGCACACTTTTTTGTGGGGTATGTAATTCCCCATTGACATGATATATCATGAATCTAGTCAATTTAATTATATTTAAATTTTTATGGGTTATTATTATTCATTGGGGCTTACAATTAAAAATATAACATAATTAGTAATAGGTTTTCATCTCACTTTTTACTTCTATGAGACACATTTTATATTTACAAACTATTTCTTTTATGTGTTTTATATACTTCACATGAAAAAAGTTATGTTTATTCCCCTAATTTTTTTGGATTTAAATATATATATGATAATCTCTCTTTCATTGGGTTTACACATAAAAGGTTTCCAATGTGATAAGGGATTTTTGGCTCAATTTTCCTTCCTTATGACATATGTTATATTGTTTACCTATCTTCTTCTATGATGTGTATATTGTAAAAACCCAACTCAAACCACCAGTTCTGAATCATAATTCTATGTGACCTCATGCACATATCCCTATCCAAAAGACATTGTTGACTACCTGTTATGGTCTAAGTCGATCAGTGGGGAGGACATACCCTCAATATCATGTCATAGGACCAACAATTAGTAATAAAAAATATAATATATAATTAGAGTAATTATAGAGATAAGTAAATATTACAAAAATGTAATATAATTAAAGTAGATTTCTTATGTGGAAAGCATATCCAGAATAAAGAAAGAAGATAATGTATATAAAAAATATTGAATCTTTTTTAGTCTTTGCTGATCTTCTACTAGCTCCACAATCCCATAAATAGTAATCCACCATAGGGCCTTTTCCCTTAGCCAGGTCCCTCATACAATCTACAAGATCATTAAAATACCCAAGTAGGGTGTGAGTACAAGACTCAATAGGATACCACCAATGCATGCTTAACTTTATTTGCTCCAGAATACACGTGTATTCCAAAAAAATAATAAATTTTTGAAAAGAATAGTAACACACAATCTCAAACCGAGTGGTTTTGCGCTAACCAAGCTGCCACAAACCCTAAGGTGTACCTTCTTATGATCCATGCAAGAAATATAATATATGTCGATATGTATCTGAAACCAACCATAATGTTGTTAGTGAGTCACTCAGAATCCACAAGGAATTGAGTGAAAACAACCTACCCTGAATCAATAAGGCATTGAGTAATACTCAGAATCCACAAGGAATCTTGTATCAGCAAACTACCTAGAATCCACAGGGAATTTTGTAAAACATATAATTGACATGACATCAATTGTTGTCCATATACTCAGAAACCATAAGTTAATAAGTATATGTGATTTTAAAGGTTATCATGTGGTATTTTCATCTTCGTTGCACATCATGCACACACCCTTGATGAACTAATCATACCATGATGGCCACCTGTCAAGTATACACATACTAATCCTCCAAAGGAAAACAAGACAAGTCATAGCGTGATAAAAACAATAGCGCACGTCCTGAGAAACATATAATAATCATATACATCAACATTTGAGTCAAACATCTTCATGGAATGAAGTTATCACATCAATCTCATGGATACTAAACATAGTACTCTATTGAATGCACACACTCCCACATGAGATCACAATTCAAGAACATTATAATGTAAGTCAATACATAAATTAAATATGAAAAATATGTAAAAAAGAGCCCAAAAATATGTGTAACTTTCTACCTCTAAGTTATCATCATCAACAGCATGGATAAACCATCATATATGGTTTGATACAGCTCCTTGTGTCCCTATCTTCATAATTCTCAACACATCAGTGTGTGAAATTCGTCAAGGGTTCCTAAATCCAAAAACAAGATATTTTATTTCAAAAATAATTAAAATATCACATGTGTTGATACTTCCTCTCTCTCCTGGATAATTTTTGAATTATCATTAAAATATCAAATCCAATGGTATTTTCACTCTGGAGAAAAATTATCGAATTATAAATTTTTTAAAATCATTTGCTCACTATATTCTCCTCGAGAATAATTATCTTTTAATAGTCTTTCAATAATTATCCTTTTATAATTATATTTGACAATTTTTTTCCTAAAATATCCTTTATAATAATCTTTTGATAATTTTATAAAATTTTATCCATTATAATTATATTTTGATAATTTGATACAAATTACCCTTTATAATTATCTTTAAATAATTTTTCTTACAAATTATCTTTTATAATTATATTTGAAAATTTTAATAAAAATTGTCCCTTTAAAATTATCTTTTGATTATTTATTATAAATTATCCTTTATAATTATCTTTTGATAATTTAATATAATTTATCTTTTATAATTATATTTGGATAATTTTTATTAAAAATTATCCTTTATAATTATCTTTAGATAATTAAATACAAATTATCATTTTATAATTATCTTTTGATAATTTATTATAAATTATCCATTATAATTATATTTTTATAATTTAATACAAATTACCTTTTACAATTATCTTTTGATAATTTATTATAAATTATACCTTATAATTAAATTCTGATAATTTATCACAAATTATCCATTTACTCTTATATTTGATAATTATCTCATATAATTAATTATCCAGTTATAATTATCATATAATAATCTCTTATAAATTATCATATGATAATTTGATATTATTATTTTATAATTTTCCTTTAATAATTTGGGTAAAAAATTCATCAATAATTCAATGCGACTATTCTTTGAAAATTTGGTGAAATTATCGCGTGATAAACCAATACAATTATCCTTTTATAGTTCTATAATTTTCTTCATATAATTTAATAGTTTATCCGTTATTAAAATAATATAATGATATCTTGATGATTACTTACTATTATCATTGATAATTTCATGCAATTAACGATTTATAATATTTTCAATTATACTTTGATCAATTCCATAAATTAACCAATGATAATCAATATATACCAATTTATTAAAAAGTATCATTTGATAATTGTATTTTGTTATCATCAACAGACTTTTCCAATTACCCTTTGATAATTGGTTGAACTTATACTTTGATAGATCGATGTGATTATACCAATTCATTATTATTATCACTGAATAATTTGAAATAACTATCATTTGATAATTTATTTATTAATTATTTTTAACATAATTCGCCTAAATACTCTTTTTTAATATTAGTAACTACCATGTGATGATCTTGATATTCTCATCTAGGTTTTACCATTTATTTTAAATTCCAAAAATTGTTTCATTATTTTTTTATGAAATAAATAAATAAATAATAAAAACTCAATATTTCTATGGGAGAGGTTCACCATGCACAAGCATGGTGATTCTTTCTTGGAAAGAATAAAAATTTATCAAAGGTTTGAATGATCACTTGAATGAGGATTCAGGTTTTTTCAGACACCACAAAAATCAACTAGAACCAAGATGAAATGGTTAGACCATTTAAGAAAACCCAAAACATATCATGGACTTTAAAATAATAACACCCCATTTAAATGAGATTCAATCCCAACAAGTCAATATGGAGACCTTTTAATCATATCATTTATATGTTTCAAGATTTTAATCGGTCTAAAACATGTGATTTTAATGGTTCCTAAATATCCATCCATTAAAAATAGAGGAAATGGTGTGGTGGAGATGGATGAAATGTAAATAATAATTTTAATTAATATATTAATATTTATTATTTAATATAAATAGTAAATAAATTAATTTTTATAGGAACATGGAAAAATGACCTTTTAATTGAAGGGTTATATCCTGCCTAGGTTAAACCCACGTTCTAAACCAAATGCTACTCTCTTATTTCTCATATGACACACTATTTGGGAGAAATTGATTATTTATTAATTAAAAAGTGGAAAATTTATTAATTAAAAGTAAAAATGGGTTTTATCATGAGTGAGTTTTCTAATCATCTAATCCTTACGAATGTTATATCTCTCCTATTGTAAACATCATGTCTTTCACCTAGCTATGGTCTTGGATTTTTCATAAGATGTACCATTTTGGAGTTACTAAATTATTTTCAAAAATAATATAATAAAAATTATTAAATAAATTTTGATCATGAGTGATGCATTCAAATGACCGGTTCTTACAAATTTTATAACCTGGATAGGGTAATCATTTCTTCCTATACCTAGTGGTGGTCTCATATTTCTCATATTATCCACTATTTTATATTTAATCAATTATTTTGAATAAATTTGTTACACTTAAGATAATATATTTAATAACTTTATTCAGTTTTTTAGGCTCTATAGGCCTCAAAATCTTCTATCAACCTACCATCTGACTCCAAAAATATTCTATTGAATATTCCAAAGTGTTAAGTGGGATTTTAAGATTATGGAAAGCATTTAACACATTTATTAAATTTTTTTCACTGATAAATCATTTTTCCACATAAGATATGTATAATTTATCAAACAATATAGTTTTTATTATCTTTTAAAGACACTATATATTAAAATAATCCCATTATAATGACTTATAATCCCCGATAATCATCTCTACTGGCTTTATGTGAAAAACTCAGGTCACTTATCTCAAACATCATTTTCATATTCTCAGTCTTCTTCTTTGACATAAATAATTATGGGTTCATCCACATTGTGAGTCTCATTGATTAGTATGAAATGAGAATACATTGATTACTGATAGAAAAACACTTATAATGCATCATGGCTCTTCTGAGGAAATATCATTATATTCTAAGAGAGACTATGTCTTATGAATAAGGGCATCTTATGGGAAATTTCCATTCCTGGGTTGATAGGCCATCTCAAGGTCAAATGTCTATACATACTCAACCCAGAACCACTTCCTCAGACATGTTTCCCTATGTGTGAATATATAGTGAATGATATTTTGGTATATATAAAAAATAAATTTCTCACCTAAGAGATAGTGTATCCAACATTTCAGATTGTAGACCACAACTTCCAGCACCAAGTCATGTGCAAGGAAGTTCTTCTCACGGGTTCCTAGATAATGAGACCCATTGGGAACTACCTAGTTTCTTTTTATCATCACCACTCATAGACCAATGCGTGACGCACCACAGTATACATCATAACCAGTACCATCCTCAGGGACTATCAGTACTGGAGGTTTCATCAACATTCTCTTTAGCCCAAGGAAATCCTATTCACGCTAATCTAACCACTATAATGTCACTCCCCTATTTCCTTAGTTTTTTCATAGTTGTTGATATTAAGAATAATCCCAGGATAAACATCCCATAATATCCTACCATTCCCAAAAATATCTTATCCTTAAACAAGTTATAAAGATGGGTCCAAGAAATGACTACCTGGACATTCT
The DNA here is from genome assembly GCA_963277665.1 of Viscum album. Lineage (NCBI taxonomy): Eukaryota > Viridiplantae > Streptophyta > Magnoliopsida > Santalales > Viscaceae > Viscum > Viscum album. The sequence goes on along the minus strand of OY728148.1, from coordinate 617,960,855 downwards.
ATAATTTTTTTAATATATCGGACCCAGACACGACATGTCCTAGTAATTTCACTTCTTTATTCTGTAAGTCACATTTTGAGAACATTACATAAATATTTTGTTCTTGAAGTATACTCAAGACTATCTCTATGGACCAGGAATGTTTCTCCGTTGCCGGTCAGTAGATAAGGATATCATCGACAAACACTATTGAGAAATAGTCCATGTATGGATAACTAATATTGCTTATGTGATCGGAGAACATAGATGGTGTTCCCTTTATCCTAAATGACATCACTTATCACTCATACAATCAATATCATCTCTAAAACACTGCCCATGGAATTTCATCTCTCCTAATTAGAAAATAGTGGTCTCCTGATCGAAAGAAAATCATGGAGAACCACTTGGATCTTTATAGTTGATCATAAAGAACATCAATCCTGGGTAATAGATATCAATTATTCACCATCACCTTGTTCATATTTTTTTAATCAATGAAAATTTGAATACTATTAACCTTTTTAGAAGACAAAATAGGTGAACCCCATGGTGAAGTACTTATCTTTATGAATCTCTTTCCCCCCAACTCATCCAGCTAACCCTTTATCTCTTTTAGATCAGATGACACAAAACAATATAGGTATTGAAAAGTAGTCACTAAAAATAGGTTCCCAAACATATCTTACCATTTAATTCCTTTATATTCTCTACTAGGTTGAGGATTCCCAATAATATCACAACCCATTCTTTTGCATCCGGATATACTCTGACACTCTAGAAAGATAAAGAATGATGGAGTTGAAAAACATGGAATATTTGACTGTAGTTATGAAATAATATTTCTATGACAGACACTATGTAAATGGGTTTTGGTTGAATTATCCTTACTACATATTCCACAAATCATGTGTAGGAGAAAATCTCAACTACATTCTCAAATGCGTCTAGTGATAAATATAAAACCTCCTTCTTTATATAAGTATACCGGATTCTGTTCAATGTAGATTCATAGTCTACATCGAAGAAATATCTCATATAACATGTAGGAAATACTTTAGAAAAGAAACAAATTCTTTAGGATACACCCTAATATGTCTATAGGGTTATACAATTTTTTCTTAACTAGTTTATGGGATTAACAAATGTTTTCATATGAGTCTACCATCATGCCAAGGTATATCCATCCAAGAACGTACCCTTGTCCATATACCTACACATTAGTCACATTCCTAATATATATATATATTTACACAACATCATTATTTTATCAAATAATTAATTCTAATAATTATATGTCCGATAATATGAAAACACAAATATATCACACAAAGAGAAACTATCCCGAACAGATAACACAAATCAATGAATTTTAATAATGAAATACTATGCAACACAACAATATGCATTCATATAAAAAGTGAAGATATGTTCCTTGTCATGATGCATTAACATACGTTAAATCTCTTAAATAACATATAAACATTATATGTTCCACCCAAGGTAAAGTTAATAAATATTAACCAAAAAACATAATTTCCCTTTCTTCAAAACTGAGAGATCTAGTACATAGTGATGGAAAAGCACTAACATAGTTCCCTATCCCAAATCCCAATGTCGTGCTTCCTTTCTAACCAGCCCCAACCCAAGGAAAGTAGAAAATGTGTTAATGAGTCCTTATCCACTGATACGATTTGGTAACATCCAGACCCAAACCACCAATTCTGAATCAGAATGCTACATGACCTCATGTGCATCTCCCCGTATGTAAGAGTCTTCCAACTAAAAGATAGTGTCTAAGTATTATAGTGGTAAGTCTATACCATCAATATAAAGTAATAGGATCAACAATCAACAACAAACTATATAATAAATAATCAGGGTAAACATGTTCAAAATTAAAGATGAGTTAAATGTAATACAATTAAATTAGCTTTTGTAAGTGGAAATCATATCCAGAAGAAAATAAAGAAGATAATGTATATTAAAAATAGTGACGCCTTTTGAGTTTGTCCAAATATACTACTAGATATATGATCCTATACTTGGTTATACAGCACAGGGCCCTATCCCTTCTCTTGATCCCTCATACAATACATAAGTGCATTGAAATACCCATGTAATATTTCGGTACAATACATAGTAAGATTCCACCGATGAATCATTAACTTGATGTTATTAATTATACAATGTTCCTTCAAAATAATAATAAATGTGTAACATGTATAGTAACACACCATGTAAAAACTGGGTGGTTGTGCGCAAACTAAGCTACCACATACCCCTGGGTGTACCTACTTCGAATCCGTGCCAGAAATAAACTATATGTCGATATGTATCCAAAATCAACCACAAGGATTCTGGTGACTCATTCGGAATCCAAAAGGCATCGACTGAATAAACAACCAACATAGAATCCTCAATGTATTAGGTAATACTAGGAATCCACATGGCATATATTATCTATTACCTAGGAGGAATCAACATGGCATCGTGTAACAGTTTGAATCCATAAGTCATCAAGTGTTCGTCATCTACGGGGAATCCACAAGGTATCAAGTTGATTATAGGTTAAAAGTTTATCAGTTTGTGTCATCGTCTTCATCACAGATCATGTGTGCACCCCACAAGAAGTAATCAAACAACGATGACCACCTATCAATTATACACATTCAAATCCTCCAAAGGAAAAAATGACAATTCATAGCATGATAACAATCATAGAACACATCATGTGAAACATATAATAATCATATAAATTAACATGTGAATCAAAAATCATCATTGAATCAAGATTTCACTTAAATATCATGGAAACAAATCATAATAGACTATGGGATACACACACACCCACATAAGATCACAAGTCAAGCGTGATGTCAAGGAATTCACCACATCAACAAAATTTAGAAACATGTGTAAACAAGATCCCAAAAAGATAAAGACCTTGCAACATAAAAGTCATCATCATTAGCAGTTAGGATAAACCACCCTGTGAGGATTAATACACCTCTTTACAGCCTTATCATCGTAATTTTTTACACTATAGTGCTCGACCATCAGCAAGGGGCCCTAAAACCAAAAAAAAAAGTTTTTCTATTTCAAAAATAAATAAAATAACACATGTGATGATACTTTCTCTATCTCCTAGATAATTTTCAAATTATCATTAAAATATCAAATGATGTGATATTTCCTCTCTCCAGAATAATTTTCAAATAACCAATTTTTTCAAACCTTGTGCTTGCTATATTCTCCAAAAGAATAATTGTATTCTAAAAATATATCATTTACTATCCTTTTATAATTATATTTGATAATTTTATCATAAATTAACCTTTATAATTATATTTTTATAAATTTAATACCAATTATACTTTATAACTATCTTTTTATAAATTAATAAAAATTAACCTTTATAATTATCTTTTTATAATTTTATTAAAATTATCCTTCATAATTTACTTTTGATTATTTAAGACAAATTAAACTTTTATAATTATGTTTTTATAATTTATAATAAATTACAATTTATAATTATCTTGTGATAATTTGATATAAACTATCTTTCATAATTATATTTTGATAGTATTTATTACCAACTATCCTTTATAATTATCTTTTAATAATCTAATAAAAATTAACCTTTTATAATTACCATTTCATAATTTCGTATAAACTATCCTTTTATAAATATCTTTTGAAATTTTATTATAAATTATCCTTTATAATTAAACCTTGATAATTTTTTACAAAATTTCCACTTATAATTATATTTGATGTTGATATCTTATAATTAATTATCTACTAATAATTATATAATAATAATATCTTATAAATTGACATATGATAATTTTATATTATTATATTGTAACAATAATTAAATAATTTGTGTAAAATTAACATCCATAATTTCATGAAATTATTCTTTGAATTTTTTTGTTATTATCCCTTGATAATAATATACAATTATCCATTTATAGTTCAATAATTATCTTTTGATAATTTAATATATTATCCCTTGATAAAATGAAATAACCATCACTTCATGATTCTTTACAATTATCATTGATAACTTTATACAATTAACTATTAATAATTTCTACAATAACATTTTGATAAATTCCATAAATTATCCATTGATAATAAACATATACCAATTTCTTATAAAATATTATTTCATAATTGCATGTTTTTTCTTCAAAAAACTCGGGCAATTACCCTTAGATGATTGTCTGAAGTTATCATTTCATAAATCAATGTGATTATCCATATTCTTTATTTTTATCACCGGCTAATTTAAAATCATTTTTAGTCGATAGTTTAATTATAAATGATTCCTTTAATATAATTCACATAAATACTCTTTGATAATTCTAAGAATTTCCCTTCGATAATCTAGAAATTATAATTTAGGTTTTACCATTTATTTTAAATTCCAAAAAAAATTATAGACCTTTTATGATGAAATAAATAAAATAAAAAATAAATAAAAAATAAAAACTCATCTTTTCCATTGGAGAGGAGCCCCAGGGAAAGGTAGGGAAAGGGGTCATGGGAAGAATATAAATCTATCGAAGTTCTGAACGGTCATGTTAAAAAGGGTTCTAGGTTACTCAGACACCAAGGAAGTCAAGTGGAATAAAAATTAAATGGTTCAACAATTTAAATAAACTCTAAATGAGTCGTGACCGAGAAAATATTATAACATATTTAAATAAGGTTCAATCTAAACAAATCAATGTAGAGACTTTATAATCATCTAATTAAGATGTTTTCAGATTTTAATCGGTCCAAAATGTGTAATTTTGATGGCTCCTAAAGCTCTTGCCATTAAAATTGAGAAAATGGTGTTTGGGGAGATGTATTAATAGTAAATTGGAATTATAGTAAATTGTAATTATTGTAAATATATAAATATTTATTATTTAATATAAATATTAAATAACGTAATTTAACTAGGGTCATGTCCAAACATTGAATATAAGGGTTATAATCTTCCTTGGGTAAATCCCTTGTTCCAGACCCAACAGTGATGTAAATTTTTTGATATGATGCACCACTTGTGATATATTAATTATTTATTAATTAAAAAATGAATAAATAATTTATTAAAAATAAAAAAGGTTTTTATCATGAGCGGTCCAACCAAAACATTTGATTCTTACAAATCTTATGCCTTCTTTTTGGTAAACACTATGTCCCGGACCTAACAATGGTCTCAGATTTATCATACGACATGCCATTTTGGAGTCATTAGATTTTTTTGAAAAATAATATCACGAATTATTAGATAAAATATTATTGTGAGTAACCCATTCAAATGTATGATGCTTACAACTCTTATACCTCACCTAGGGTAAACACCACATCCAATACAAAATAGTGGTCTTAGAATTCTCAAACAATGTACCATTTTATATTTATTCAACTATTTTTAATAAATAGTATTTCATTAAGATAATATATTTAATAATTTTAATCTGTATTTGTCGAGACTCTACAGGTCTCAGAATCTCTCACCAACTTAGTGACTGACTTCGAAAACATTCAATTGAATATTAAATAGTGTTAACTATAATTTTAAAAATATTTAAACATTTTAACACATATTTTTGATTTTTTTCATTTATAAGTAATTTTTCCACATAAGATACTTATAATTTATCATAAAATATGGTTTTTATTATCATTTTAAAACTCAGGATATTACATATATAAAACCCCTTATACAAGTAATATCATGAACTTATTTATTCTCTCAATACATTTAGTTTCATTTAATTTTCTATATTCATGGGGATTATAATTCAAAGTTACCAAAGTTAAAAGTATTTTATGTTACAATCTCATCGTTTATTGTTATTGTTTATCATTGTGTTTCTATTGATAATATATTGTTTCTATGGTTGAAACCCTTTTTATTCCAAAACCCTATTTTCAAAAAAAAAATCAATTTTTTTTTAACATTATCCAGATTATTTTTTAAAATAATTTATTACCCATATTTGACTTTTTATAAAAAAAATCAGAGGAATCATAATGTTTTTTTTCAAATGGAGCCCTTTTTAATTTTACAAAAAATGTCAAAGGCATTTTTTATTTAACATGTATGGAATGAATATAATTTCCAATCATAATGAAATTTATTTATATTTATTCACCCCTTATATGTTTTCAATGTTATTTTTAGAAAAAATGGTTTCTCAAACCGTTCTATGTTTTAAAATGTTTTTTTTCAAGAACAAAAGGATATTTTTTTCATGAAATGTTTGAAATTATATTTTAAAAGATTCTTTTATAAGTTTCCAATGTTATTTTCAAATAAAATTATTTAAAAAATATATGTTATAAAAACGTTTCATAAATTGGAAAAAATGTTTTACTCAAAAAAAATAAATATATTTCTAAATAATACCTTATATGTTTTCAAGGTTATTTCCAAAGAATATGATTTTCAAAATGTTTTATGTTTTAAAAAATGTTTTTCAAATTAAAAATAAGTTTTCCCTCAATAAATGTTTTAAATAATTTGGAAATCTTCTTTTATAGGTTATCAATGTTATTTTTAAATAATGATAATTCAAAACATATTTTATTATTTTTGTTTAAACATGATTTTCTAATAAATTTCATTTTCCTTAACAAATGTTTAAATTGATTTTCCAAAATTATTTTTCATATATGATGATATACATTGATTTTACTTATGACTTACTAGGGATAGGATCCAAGGATTACATTATTATTCTTTCTATAAATGGTTTATGTTTATGATGAAATAATGGTTATGAAACCTATTTTTCTTTCATCGATTATACTATAATTAAATTCTTTTGAACCCCACTTCATTCCAAAATTTAATCTATGATGGAATGATGATATTATTATGAAACCTGCCTCTTTTGAATAGGTTATTATAAGATGAAATATATATGAGACCAATTTGATTTCATGGGATATTATAAGATTATTTTTTATGATCTTACGAAACACATATGTATGATTTTCATTATATAAGGAGTGGAACATATGTCTCCATAAAATAAATTATGTAAGGATTCATATCTAATGAGATTGAAAATATAGAAATGTTGAGTGAACATAATTTAGTAAGGTACATTTCCACTATGATTGTCATGGGAGTGAACCTTGGGTTCTATGGTGGTTTGGGGAGTGAACCCACTATAATATCATTGGGTAGTGAGCCTTGAAAACTTTGAAAATGATTTTATATACTAATGTGTACGCCAAAATTCCTTGTCTTCTTTCAATTTTATGATCTCATGGATCATGTTCATTGATTTTATTATGATTTATATCATATGAACTGTCATTATTTATGACATGACTCATGATTGTGATCTTTCATATGAAGGGAATGTTTTAAAAATGTTATTATCATGTTCTAATACCATTATTATCATATGACACTTATATATATATATATATATATATTCATTTTTTCACTTACTGACCATCTGATCTCACACTTTCTTATGTTTCTTTTCTCAATGTTATGAAGAAATGTATTACATATGATATGTCTAAAAGTGTACAATTATTGGAGAACTTAGTGGGAGATTGTGTAGTTCACATTTGAACAGGTTGTTTATCTTACCAATTTTCTAAAGGCTTCATATAATTACAATACTTATTCATGTGTTTTTTAATGTATTAAATATTCATATAAATGATGTCATATATATATATATGGAAAATGTAACATCCCTATTCCGGGTTCCTCCCAAAGGTCCCTCATACTCAGTTTTTCTCATGGCCTCAAGCGCATTTCCACAAATTCGCGAAGCTACCGACTAGCAGTGAGGGCCTTGAGTGTGATAGTGGGGAAACTATGACCTCCTTGGAAGAGTTACACAGTATAATGAAAATCAGATAACAATATCAGAATCAATAATACCATACAATGAGTAAATAGTTGAATACTAAAAGTAAATAAACAACTACAGATATATATATATATATATATTTATTTATTTATGCATGTCACAAGTTTCTAGGAAAGAATCCAAAAAATCACAATGTTGGAATACAGTACTAAAAAAATGTACATGGAAAAAACATGTAAACAACTCCAACCACATGTAAAGACTCAACTAGGTCCTATGCTCTCCAGCTCCCCAGAAATCAAGTACCTGAAGTTGAATGTCAATTTGACCTATCTAAACATGAAGAAATATAATCTATTTGGGGCCAAAAGCATGACCCAAATAGTGTGTGAGATAAATCCTAGCAGGAAACCACCCAAAGATCTGTACCAAACTTCCAGAGATCATATATTGCGGTAAATTTGAAAAATGAAGTGATAAATAAGGATGTACAAAAAATTAAACAATCCTATAGTTCATGATACATTCAATTACATTTACAAATAAACAACCAAACTTCCACAAAAAACACTCCAGGAAGTACTCACTATCTAACCCCTCTGGTTTAGCTTAGACAAAGACACTCTAAGGAAGCACTCACTATCAATTCCTCATGTGGTCTTGTAATGGTAACTACAGAACCTCTAAAGAAGCACTCAATGACCAATTCCCCTTGTGGTCTTGCAACGTGGTACTATAGACACTATGAGGGAGAACTAATGTCCACCCCCCTATGGTCTCATAATGTGAAAATAATAATAGACACTCTGGGGAATCCCTTAGTGTCCATTCCCCCTATGTTCTAACTGCACCAGGTTACCACAACCCTGTGTAAGAAAACATGCACAAACTATATCCATCAGCCAAAGTAAATCTCAAAATACTACTCATCTAAACAATTACAATTCATATAACCATCATGCTAGATAACATCAAATTCATCCCAACAACACTAGGAATTGGAAGAAAAATAACCTAACGGTTAATTCTAGACACAACGGCCTATATCAAAAAACAAGGGAAAACATGTCCATATAAAGGTAATAAACCCTATTCATAATCAAAAACCCCTGCTCCAGCAAACACAACATATCAGGCATTAATACTGTCAAATTCAATAAACATACAATACCGTAAGCTAGGGTGTTGGGAATATTTTTTATATTTAATTAAAAGACAACTATGGAAGGAAACAAACCACCAACCTAAATTTTGTACGATCGATATAGTTAAACATTGGCATTTTAATTGACCTCGAATGTCATATATCTAAAGAAAGTCAAAAATGTTCAACCATGGAGCATGACCCAAACAGGGTGTGAGATAAATCCAGTAGGCAACCACCCAAAGATCTATTTCTAACGGTCAGTGATCTTATATTGCAGTAAATTTTCAAAATGAAGTAATAAATAAAATAATTACTAAAAAGTATACAATCCTAAAGTTCATGATTCATTCATTTACATTTACAAATAAACAACCAAACTTCCACAAAAAACACTCCAGGATGTAATCACAGTCTAACCCCTCTGATTCAGCTTAGACAAAGACTCTCTAAGGAAGAACTCACCATCAATTACCCATGTGTTCTCATAATGGTAACTACAGACTCTCTAAGGAAGCACTCAATATCAAATTCCCCATGTGGTCTTGAAACATGGTACTATAGACACTATGAGGGAGCACTTACGTCCATCGCCCCTATGGTCTCACAAAGTGAAAATTATAATAGACACTCTGGGGGATCCTTAGTGTCCATTCCCCCTATGGTCTAACTACACCAGGTTACCATAGCCCTATGTAAGCAATCGTGCACAAACGATATCCATCAGCCAATGTAAATATAAAAATACTACTCGGCTAAACAACTAAAAATCATATAATGATCATATCAGATACTATCATCTTCATCCCAACCGCACTAGGAATTGGAAGAAAGATAACATAACGGGTAATTCTGGACCCAACATCCAGTATCAAAAAATAAGGGAAAACATGTCCATAGAAAGGTAATAAACCCTATTCATAATCAAACACCCCTATTCCAGAAAACACTGCATTGCAGGCATTAATATAGTCAAATTATCTTAATATAAAATACCGTAATACAGGGTATTGGGAACATTTTGTATATTTAATTCAAACACAACTATAGAAGGAAACAAACAACCAACCTCAGTGTTGTACGATCGATATAGTTAAACCTCAGCCTTTTAATCGACCTAGATCACCATAGATCTAAAAAACATCAAAAATTCTCAACCAAGGATATCTCACAGAAGTGGTGGAATCAAGAGTCAAAGTTCTAGAAGAATGAATAACTGACCAATTCAATTCCAATGCAACTGATGGATTTTGATTCTGAGAAAAAATGGCCAAATCGGAGCTTAGAGAAGAATCATCTATATCCATCGCTCCTGGATGAGAATATGCTAGATGAAACCGATTCTACCAATTAGATGCGACCTCGGTCTGATATAAAAAATAAAAATAAAAATACACGGTGTGTTCTCTGAGGATACGCGGTGTGTATTGGCCTTTACCGTATCCACTATAGGTAGTCTCCAGGTCACCCCACACGGACATGTACTCAGCCATTACCCAGCCAATACAGGTCTACCCAAGGAAACCTGATACACAGCATGGCATGTACTCCTAAAATTTCCAAAAACGCATGTTTTTCTCAAAAACACTAGAAATCGAGATCTGCATCATTAAAGAAGATATGAGTTCTTAGAAACTTCCCCCTTGATTAAATTCCCTCTCAAATTTCCTTATTAAGGTGGTGGCAAAGAAGAAAACATGAACAACTCCTACCACTGTGATCATACATCAGTCACCTTCTCCCAAGTCTCATCCTGTACTCGCTCATGGTTCTATATCACCTGTACCCAAGGGATAGACCAACCACAGAGAACATTCACACTACAATCAACAGTTTGAATAGGATGATCCTCGAACGATGCGTTCACCTCCAACTCAACCTGCCCAGGTTGAAAAACATGAGATGGGTCTGAGAAGTTACGCCATAGCCGAGAAATGTGGAAGATGTTCTTCCTAGCCTAGATCCTATGAGATAACTAAAACCGATAGGAAACCATCCCTACTCACTCCTAAACCTCAAAAGGAATGACCTATCATGAAGAAACTTACCATGCCTCTAAATCATAATGTGTCCCTTCCTCAGTTTGACACGTAAGAAAATCATATATCTAACCTTGAACTATATAGGTCATATTAATTTATCATCATGAGACTTCTATCATGACTGTGAAGTAGCCATCCTCTTCTGAATCAACTCTATCTGCTCCTTGGTCTCCTTCACAAGATGAGGTCCTAGCATAGCTACCTCTCCTACCTCCAGCCAACATAAGGGTGATCGGCATCAACTACCATACAAAGCCTCATAATTTTTCATTTGAATAGTTTCTTGAAAACAATTATTTTAGGAAAACTCCACCATAGGTATGTGGTTCTCCCAAGAACCTCCAATATATAAGATTCATGATTGAATCATGTCCTCTAGTACCTGAATCTTACGCTCAAACTAGGAATCACTCTGGGGATGGTAATTTGTTCTGAGAAGTACCTATGTACCCAAACCCCTCTATAATCTATTCTAGACTCACAAAATTAAACGGACATCCCTACCTGAAATGATAGAGTGCAGAACCCCATGAAAATGCACAATCCCTCAAATGAACAACCTTCCTAGCTCATCAACACTGAAGGTACCCTTGATTAGTAACAAATGTTCAACCTTCTTCAATCTATCAATGAAAACCCCAAATGCATTTTCCCATGATGCTACCTCAGTAAACCTTTCACGACCTCCATCATGACCTCATTCCACTTACACTCGAGAATGGGTAACTACTGCAAAAGCCATGATGGTAGCTAATGCACCACATTCCCCTACTAACAGGTAGAACGCCTAATCACAAAACCAGCAACATCTTTCTTCATACTGGGCCACCAATATTGTTGGTGAAGATCTCGATACATCTATCTGACACCAAGATGCACTACCAAAACTGAAGAACGAAAATATCTCATCTGCTCCTTACATATGTCTGCTGACCCCCATATGCGCCCATGAAAATGCAAGATCTCATCCTCGCCTAATGTCCATCTAGGAATAGGGTCATATCTTAACACTCTATTTAATAGAAATAGGCTTTTAGAATATGATTGATTCCCCATTTTCACTCGCTTAAATAAAGTAGAGGTAATAACTTCAAAAGATAGATATGTCTGCCATTGTCTGTCGTGCACCTCCAAATGCATCTTAGAGAACAGAGCCATAAGCATCCACTCACTGCTGGCCTCCTGGACTGACTATATCTTTGTCCTCATGCTAAAATCATCAGTCATAGTGATTCCTTTCTGAGGTGTGTAGGTAGAACCAAAGTCATAGGACTGAAGGTACTCAACACACATACACTGTCTCAAATTTAGATCGTAGTGAGTGAATATGTGCTTGATACTATTGGGTCAGTCAAAACCAGAAAATGATCTCTCAATAGATAATGTCTCCAACATCATATAGCATGAAAAACTGTCTCCAACTCGTGATCATGCATTTGGTAATTCTTCTCATGTTTATTCAACTACTAAGACTCATATGAAATGAATCCTTCCCCCTACATAAGCACTTCTTCAATCCAGATACCTTATGGATCACACTAAATAGTATACCTCTTTCCCTACTCTAGAAAAAATAGTATTGGTGTGGAAGTAAACCTAAATTTTTATTCTCCTGAAAGACTGAATCGTAGGAATCTATCCATAGGTGATTTACACTATTCATAGTTATGCCCTTCAGTGGTGCTGCTAAGCATGAAAAGTCCTGTATAAATTGTTTTTAGTAACTATTGAGCCCTAAAAAACACCATAACTCAAATACATTCTTTGTCTACTCCCAAGAATCTATTTATTTCACATTCTCTCGGTCTACTGATAGTCCTTCCTCTAAGAAAATATGACCGATTAAGTGAATTTGGCCCATCCAAAAGTGGAATTTTGAGAGCTTAGAATTTAACTGATGCTATATAAGTGTACTTAAAATGATCTCAAGATGTCTTTCAAGGTCATATAGAGTGTTAGAGTACACCAATATATCTTCCAAGAGGACTACCATGTATAAGTCAATGTATTAATGGAACACTCGGTTTATCAGTGCAATAAATATTGAAGGTGTGATCGGGAGATCGAACGGCATAACCACATACTCGTATAGACCATACCGGCTTAGAAAGGTTTTAAGAGTTATATTAGATTTTCTAATGTGCAAATGATTATAACCGGATCTCAATTCAATCTTCGATAACACCCGAGAACCTCAAAGATGATCAAAGTGATCATCAGCCCTCGGTAAGGGATATCATTTCTTAAACCTCAACTAGATCAGATTCTGATAATCCCCGAAAAGATTGAGGGCATCGTCTACCTTATTCACTAACAGGATAGGTGAACCCCGAGGAGAAGTACTGGGTTAGATGAACCCTTTGTCTATAACTCACTAATTGCTTCTTGATCTCCTATAACGCTGGTGTAGCCATCCAAGAAAGAGGAATAGAAAATGATGCTGCTCCAAGAACAAGATAAATAGAAATGTATACCTCTATCTTTAAAGGAAAACCTAGAAATTCATTTTTTAATACATCACTGAAGTGATCTAACACTGGAGGAAATTCCATCTGTGAATTCCCCTAGTCATACAAATATAGACTACCAATATGGAATGTAACTCCTCCCAACCCATGTTGCGTGGTTCATGATCTACTCTCCTGGATATCTCATTAACCCTTATGTAGAAATTATCTTCCCTCTGGTGACATTAATCTCACCCTACAGTGATAGAAATTGATAACTGTCTTGTAGGGAACCAACCAGTCCATTTTGAGAATAACATCATATCACGTCATCTCTAAGACAAAGATGTCCCATAAGAAGTGACAGCCACCATCCTCAAGAAGGAACTCTTTCCACTAATTTAATGTAGCCATTATAGTCCCCAATGTAGTGTCTAACATCAAGGTATTATCATAGTTAATGATACAAAGCCTAAATCTCTCCACAACAACAAAAAATATGAAACTATGAGAAGTCCCTCTTTTGAAAACTACAAAAGCTAAAACCGATGCTACTAGAATATTACCTCCAACTTTAGAGGGTATGTGATCCTACTACTGCTGGGTCTACTCCACTACAAAATTATGACATGTACCACAACCTTATGATCCTATCTAACCACACTGAGCAGATCCACCATGTTGTCGCTAAAAGCCAGGGGACTGGCTACCACAACCATGACCACCACCTCGGCCTGAATGGTCGGACAAACTCCAATTTCAAGACTAATGAAAAACCTGTGGTCCTATTCCTAATCATGGAGTCATAGCAGAACTCCTATTACCAGCTGCTGGAGAAAAAATCTAACAGAAATGCCGAAGATGTCCTATCTTTCTACAATATCGGCACACGACTGGGTATCTTTGGAAATTTAGCCTTGTTTTCCCTCTCCTTTCGCACTGGTAGCATACCATATGTAAACATGAAGAAGTATTCTGTCTACTTGGATCTTCGTGTGTAGACTCCATACAGTTCTTCCTACTTTCAGTCAGAGAGTTACCATCTCCATTTGCCTAACTGCCCTGGATCATAGCTTTATAATCCCTCAGGTTATGCTTTGTGATCATCACCTGGTTAACTATAAAAATGATGGAAGTCAACCTGAATATGTTCTTTTGAGGTTATATGTCATTCTTGATACCATCCTCAAACTTCCTCTCCATGAATAACTCATCACACCGTGGAATGGGTGTGAAGTAATGTAGTTTTGTTAACCGATAATAATACTCCATGACCATGAGAGTACCCTCCCCCAAACTCTTGAACTCTCAGGCTTGGTCAGCACTCAAAGTCTCTGGGTAGAAGTAATCATAGAAGGAATGTGGGAACTCATCCCAATTCATACCCTGTTGGTGCCCTATTTGCGAAATCACATCCTATAATCTCTTGGAGGAATCCCAAAGAATGTACGTAGTGATCTTCACCATCCTCTATAGAGGAATCTCTAGATGATTGAAGATACCCTACATGGATTATAACCATGACTCTACAGCCTGAGTCCCCCTTCCCCTAATATGGTGGGAGGATGTTTCTTATGAATGACCCGCTTCAACTCTCCAATTGATAGGGAAAGATGTGGTGTTCCCCAGAAGGTATGCATAAACCTCATGAATCATTGTTGGAATTGTGCATCAGCACCTGTATCTGGGATGGAGGTTGGTGCCAAGATAGGCATGACAAGAGGATCTACTGGTAGTCCCTGATCAGCCATGTCTGGTGTCTGCTCATTGCCTTGCATTTGGCATACAACCAGAGGACGTCTTGGTGGCATGACTCTACAAGGTCAGGCACACACATTAGATCTGGATTATCACAGACTGAAACATAGAAGTGTAAGAAAGGGGTGGGAGAAAGAAAGCATTCAAATTTCTCAAAAAAGGAGTACACGGCGTGTATCACCCATAACAGAGTGTTCCCTTATACTTTTAACATGGTGTGAAACTCTTTCAAAACTGGCCATGTAACACCCCAAACACACATCATGTTATCCTTGTAAATTACGTATACTTGAATCTTTTTCCCCTTCCCGAGTTCTTCTACATGATTAAGCCACACGGTTCTCAAAGAAAAAGACTACAAGGTGTGTTTTTTCCAAACATGGCACGTACTGCTTATGGTTTAGCCTCTCGTATCATTAGTAACATAGTTTGTGATACTATTGACTATAAATAGCGTGTTAATGCGAGACACAGTGTGTACTAGAATGATTTCACCGACTTGTGTCATTAGGAAAATGGTCGGATACCCATTCCTCACAATACTGTGTGTACATTCGGTACACGGAATCTTCCAAGGAAGATTTCTCTACCCCTTTTTTCTGCACACACAGATAGTGATGCGATTAAAGACTACCCGGAGTGTACTTATGAAAATTTTTTCCTTCCCAAACAGAAGTATACATGGCATGTATTTAGCAATACACACCTTTTGTTCTAGGTTTTTTCAGACAGTAAACCTTTAAAAATACTCTGTAACCCCAAAAAATACTAAAATAAACCTTAAAGTGCCAAATCCCAATCCGTGGGGGACCCATACTCACTGCGAATCAAATATTGTCATCACACTCATGTATATCATAGTATAACAGTGTGATCAATAACCTGATCCACCAATTTTAAATCCATGGGGTCCCATAACACCTCAGGGGCCAAATTTTGGTGCTCATCCAAAAGAAACCTTACATATTAGCAATACCCTATCAAATATCAGATATTTTATCAACTAATATATCACAACAGCATGAATATCTAGAACAAAATCTATCACAACATCATGCAATTAGTGATTCACCCTATATAGTATTACAACAATGCATGACATGTGACCTCTAGCAAGTTCCAATATGATGAATGATATGGAATACCCAGTTAAATTAGCTTTTCCATGTGCACATGTTATCTACTCCTGGGAACAACTTTTTATAAACTACCTATTATTTACAAACCCTATATATTGGCTCCAAATAGTTAGTCAGGAGGAAAATAATTCCTCTAATACCACTTTGGGTGCCTCCCAAAGGTGTCCCCATACTATGTTGGTCACATGGCCTCAAATGAATTTCCCTAAACCCTAGATTCTTCCGACTAGTAGTGAGGGACATGAGTGTGATAGTGAGGAAACTATGCCCTCATTGGTAGAATAACATAACTGAATGGAAATCAGATAACAATAGCAGGATCTATAATACCATACAATGAGTAAACTGTAGAAGACTGAAAGTAAATAAAAAACTGCATCATATATATATATATATAATTATTCATGTCACAAGTATCTAGGAAACCATCAAAATAAGTCACAATACTGGAATATAGTACTAAAACAAAGTAAAATAAAAAAACAAGTAAATAACTCCAACCACATAGCTAGCCTCAGCTTGGTCCCATGCTCTCTAGCTCCTCAGAAATCATCTACCAGAAGTTGAAGGGTGCTTGAGATTATCAGTACCTGCAGTAATATAATCTATTATTACCCAAAAGCATGACCTAAAAAGGGTTTCAGACATATCCAAATATGTAACTACCCAAATAAGTATTACTAACTGTCTGTGAACATATATATCAGGCAGTATGAAAAATGAAGTAATAAACAAGAAGTAATACAAGGTAAACAATCCTATATTTCAATCTACATTCATTTACATTTACAAATAAAAAACTAATCTTATATAATAAACCCTCTGGTATGTACGCACAGTTTATCCCCTCTGGTTCGGCGTACAAAATGACTCTCTGAGGAAGCACCAACCATCAATTCCCCATGTGGTCTCGTAACAGTAACTACAGACTCTCTAAGGAAGCACTCAATGTCAAATTCCCCTTGTGGTCTCACAATGTGGCACTACAGACAGTTTGATAGAGCACTTACATCCATCCCCTCTATGGTCTCACAATGTGAAAAGTAAAACACACTCTAGGGAAGCCTGCATCATTCATTCCCCCTATGGTTTAACTAGACAAGGTTCCCACATCACTGTGTAAGAAATTGTTCTCAAACGATATCCATCATCCAATGTAAATCTCAAAATACTACTTGGATAAACAATTGAAATGCATATGACGATCATATTGGATAATATCAACTTCATCCCAACAACACTTGTCATGGGAAGAAAAATAGCCTAATAGGCAATTCTAGACCAAACAGACAACATCAGAAAAACATGGGAAAAACATCCACAGAAAGGTAGTAAACCCTATTCATAATCAAACACCCCTACTCAAGAAAACAAAGCATAGTATGCATTAATGGGGTTAAATTCCAAAAACATTAAATACCCTAAACTGTGGAATTGGTCACTTTTCACACATGTAATTAAAAGACCACTACAGAAAGGGAAAAACCACCTACCTCGATGTTGTATGATCAATATAGTTGAACCTCATCCTTTTAATTGACCGAGAACACCATATATCTATAAAAACGTCAAAAACACTCAACCATGGATATCTTGTGAAATAGGAGGAATCAATAGTAGAGGTTCCTGAAGAGTTAAAAAATCACCAATGTTATTTTAACATAACATAAAGAATATGATTTAGAGAATGGATTGAAAAAAATGGTAGCTTAGAGATGAATAAGTGATATTTGTCACTCCTAGACGAGACGGTGTAAGAAGAATATGGTTCTTCCAATTAAATGTGACCCCAGTCTGATATAAAAAAAATATAACAGGTGTGTTCCCTAAGGATACATGATGTGTATAGGCCTTTACTGGATCTTATTTAAGTGGTCTCCAGGTCACCCCGCATTGCAATGTACTCGGTCGTTACACGTCTAGTACACGACTACCCGCGACAACCCAGTACATGACATGTACTCATAAAATTTTCAGAAACACTTTTTTCCTCAAAAACACCAGAAATAAGGATCCATACCTTAAAAGAAGATCCAGGTTCTTACAAAATGACTTTACAATTATATTATTCAACCAATATCCACTTTATATGGATAAATTCATGTTGAATGAATATATATTTGAGAATTTATTGGTTTTTGTACACAATGAATTCTCCTCCCATCAAATAGTGCCTCCATCAACACAATTCATGAAATATTAAAACTATATCAACATCATGTGTTAGGTAATTAAGTTCACAAGGCCTCAACCGGCGAGACTCATGTCCCACAACTTGATTCCCTTGCATCAAAATTTATTCTAGTAAGTTACTTGATATATCACTATATACCATATAGCCTCTTCTAGGATCAAATAGAATTAGTATTGGCACTGAGGTAATTCATCTTTTTGAAACATGAATGGATTTTTCATAAATATCAATTATTGGGAATTTAACACCATTCTATATCAAGACCATAAGAGATGTTTCTTGGTATAGTAAATCCATAATAAAATGAATAGTATCTTTCTATCCCCATTAAAATTCATATATTAAAAAATTTATTGGGCTACTCCCGAGAAACATAATCCCTCACCTTATTTGGATCTATAGATACTCATACCTCTGAGATAATGTGACCTAAGAAGTGAACATTATCAATATAGAAGTAGAATTATATGATCTTATAAAATAATATTTCTACTCAGTGTATTCAACATGATGTCACGGGGGTTGCATGCTCAAGTCAAGTTTGAGAATGCACTGAGATATCATTGAAAAATATATATCAATGGAGTCAATGTATGGGTTGAAAAACCGATTCATCAAAGACAAAAATATTTATAGTGAATTCATGTTACTAAAATTAATTACCAAACACTATTACAACAAAATTCCTCTATGTAATTTTGTTCATGTTATATTTTAGGATCTAACTCATAATTTAGGATAACCTAAACTCAAATTAATATGTTAGAGGACCCTTACTCCGTGAAGCAAGATGAAGAGATTATATATATGAATTAAGGGTATTAGTTCTTATCTATATGTTGATTAATTTTTTGGTAATTCACAAAAATTCAAAGGGTCTTGTCTTCCTACTTTTATAAAATCTAGGTGGAACCCCATGGTGAAGGTTTTTTTCATTTAAAACCCTTAGTATTCAAGTCATTTAAATATCACTTATGTTCTTAAATCTCATTTGGATCAATGATTTAATGTGGGATACATACCATTACAGCTCCTAGAACCATCTCAATAGTATACAATACTTCTCCATTATGAAGTATACTGGAAAATTAAACAATGAAAACATCCCTGAAATGTTGTTCTATAGGAGGTAATTATATCATATGTCTTCCCCGATCACTTTGAAAAATGATAGAAATCTATCTTGACACCCCACCCTACCCATGTTTCTTAGGCCCATCTATACAATCTTGGACATGATACTCGCCTTTATGAATATAGTTACCACCCTCTAGTGGTAAACATAACACCCTCTAGTGATAAAAATCAATATAGGCTCAGTAAAGTACTAACAAGTATATCCTGAGGATGATGTCAAAATCTATCATCACATGTATGAAATGATTATAGAAGAATTAGAATCCATCGTTCTCAAGGAGACACCACATGCATATGCACAAAATTTCTTATCGAACTCCCAATGGTCTATCAAGAGACATCACTCTACAAAATTATTAAATTTAAATCACAATGAAATCCTTGTTAGAAACAAATATGAATGATTATGAAGTTACCAAATCAAATATAATGGATACTAAAGTGAGGCTAATAGAATCATACCTTAAACTATAGATAGACATGTACTCTACTCCTCAAGTGTAGATTGTACTGCCTATATTAGACCCTATCTGTATCATTTATTCACAAATAGAATACCCTGCATAGTCCCTCCCTAATAGAGATTCATGTCAGATGTATGGATCCCTTTTCCTCATCCTCATCCTAATCTTGAATGACTGGTAATATTCTAACTATTTTCCTAACATGGAGCTACTAGACCCACCGTTGAACCTTGATCTAGTGAAAAACCTCTATCATCAACCATTGGATGAAAGATCTAGTAAAACCACTGAAATTTTCCCATCATTCTGAAATACCAAAAATTAACTAGTTCTTTACGGCACTAAGTCCTCATATGCCCGGATTTCCCACATTCATGTCATAACACATGGCTACCAGGGTTCAAACATTATCTTTTTAATCCCCCATGAGAAAATTCAATGCAATGCTTCTTACCACTAGCATAATAACCACATTGACTAAGCACTGAACTACCTGACCCCATGCCCTCAGGTTCCCCAATTTTACCTTCAAAGATGAACACCTAGTTTACTATATCATATATAGTAGTCAAATAGAAAACATTCACCAGGGAATAGATGGCATACCTTATTCCATCCATAAACTACCTTGCACAATTCAACTCATATTTGAAAAAAGTATGGATGAAATATTTCAACTCTGTAAAAAAAATTGATTAGTCCATAATGTATAAAGTAAACTACTCCAACCACATAAATTCTCTAGCTCGATATTCTCTCAAAATCTCTTGGTAGAATTAATCATATAAAATGGTCTAAAAATTCCTCCATGTCAACAATCGATGAGGACCTACCAAATTTAGAAAGTCCCTCCAATTTTTGGAATATCCACAAAGAATATAAAATAAAATCTTGACCATACACTTTGGAGGTGTCTCTAGATGATCGAAGATTGATAAAGTGGGCACTAACCACGACTGCAAAGCCTATGAGCCTCCAACCCCTGAGAATGTAGGTAGACACTTATACTAAATATCTCAAGTAAAATCTACTGTAGTAGGGATAGGTTACAGGGGTCCCTATATATTATACATAAACTAAATGAAATAATATCAAAATTCACCATTGGTTCCCATTTCAATTATAACATGATGTTTTTTCGGGTTCACTTCTTGAGGTGATATTGGCGGTGTAGGTCCCACCACCTTTGTATCATGGTCATTGAAACCCTCTAGGAATTCAACCAAATTCCATAATTGAGTCATATATCAAAAATTATAAATCAATTTCTCAAATGGGTTTCAATAATATAGTTATTCTCAGATAAAATAGTAGGAAATGTATAAAACCTTTTTAATCAAGAGTAAATACTCATCTTCAAACTCTAAAATCATGTAGTAGTTAACCTATGAGGTTATAAAGAAATATATGAGACAATCCCATAACTCACTACAAAGGAAAAGTATGGGTCTAGGACTCATATATTATTTTAAAGGTTCTATTATATATAGTTTCAGTTACATTATATATATATTTGTATTTCATGGTTCAGTTAGATGTTTATATAATTCCCAAGTTATAATGTCCTATGTTTTATAATATTAAATTATCATTACATTGAATAGAAAAGAAACTTTTTAATATTGATTAATTATGTAGATCACCATTCGTAGTATGTGGTGTTCCAAACACTTTATGAATTTAAATTGGAATCAATTTAATTTCAACCACTAAAATTTCATCTCATGTAACCAATGGTTCATGTATCAAATATGTGATAATTTTTTAGGTAAGGTTTTATCAACAATCTATAAAGGAAAATAACATTTAGGTCGATCGAATAAATTTAAATAACTAGTTATTTATTCTGTTTCCTATAGTAATCATTAGTAAATTACCATGAAAACAATAAAGGGACATCAACATGTTGTAGGAAATACATGAAATTAATTACACAGGGTGTGGCCTATGTAAGAGATGTAAATCCTCGGGTTCCATTGATAATCCAATTGATAATATTTAATAACCATACTAGGCCAAGGGTAAAAATATAATCCATAATAATAATGATAATAAATTAAAAAATATAATCTGAAATACCCATTGGTGAAATCATTAAAACTCTAATAGGAATAATCCAGAACAATAAGTCATATCTCATATAATTTGTCTTTTCCCAACATGAAGGTTAGTAACTCCTAAGAACATGCCCTTTACCAAATTTTAGCACATACTAGTCTCCTTTATACAAATCACTGGTATTATGGAAAAGAAAAGAGGTGTTGATACAACTTATAATATATATGGTCTTGTTCACTAATAAGTAACATGACCTAGTTGACCAGATGGAAACAAGCATAACACCTCATATGCTAGAGGTTTCTCACTTACAGTGTGGGTCGAAAGTGGTACTATTGGGAGATAATACGCCCATGAAAAAGGTGGATCACAATATCATATAATAAATAGATAAACTAATCAATAATAATGAGGTAGAAAAAAATGGACCATCCAGATAATCACAAATATATAGATGAAATAATAAGCTGTATTATATAAAAAAATGAAGTCATGATGCTATATAAAATGGGGATTAAGGGAAATATGAAGCATTAATATGAGAATACATGCCCTATAAAAAATCATAATATTTCTCCAATATAATTAGGATAAAAATCCATATCCTATACTCCCATACTCCAGCCTAATACTAAAATTCATGCATCCATAGAAGGTTGATTTCCCTTGTGCCATTATTCATCTTAAAGTTTGATCGAGTACCAATGAGTGGCTTCAAAATGGTGTGAGTAAAAATTTATAGGCAACCACCAATGTATCATATAATGAATAAAATAAGTATATATATGATGAAGTGGTGTGGAAATAATTATAACACAGGTAACAATTAAAATAAATGAAGCCCATGTCTGCTCGAGTTCCTCATGGACCCCCATATGACACTACAAACATTGAACTATTCCGGATTTCCTTTGAAAATTTATTATTTTATATATTAAATATTTATGTTAATTTCTACTAATTCCAATTATATAATAAGTATCTTCGTGGACATTATTTTTAAATAAACAATACGTACTGCTATGTACGTTCAATCAAAATGAACAACATGGATCATCATTTTTATTGATTAAAAATAAATAAAATGGAATGTCATTTTCATTAGTTTTAATTAAATATCAGGGAACATCATTTCATTGATTCCAACTATACATTTTTAGAATCATGTTCATTAAATATTGTAATTATGATATAATCACAATTGTGTAAAATTAAAAACAAGTCCAAATAATTTCCTACTTTACATTTATAAATTATTTTCACCATTTAACTCATATGGATAAATATTAATAAAATGTGGCCAAGTGTAATCTACTTTCCACTAAATCATTTAACAAATCCATGTAACATGGTCCTAACATTGAAAATTTATTTAATTCTTCTATAAGTAATCAGGTGTACCATGGGTAAATCCACACCGCATCTTAATTCATCAATTCAAGTTAAAAATCCAAGTGGCCAAATCCAATACAAACACAACTTAGTGTTTTTTGATCACTATTTAATGATTAGTCATCAATAAATTTAATTATAACAGCCCATGAGGATGTTCAATTTGATTTCATCAACCTTCAACTGGTTATCATGGTTATATAGCATGAAAAAGTTTTGTTCAGTGGTTCAATTTATAGTAATTATATGGTGAAACCCTCACATGAAAGGTACAATGCATAAACCATGGGGAAAAATGTAAACATCAAAAATTTTATTAAAAAGGAATATATCACCTACCCTAGATGTGTTGAATACCCCTCATCTAGTATCGATCTTTAATTCGTGATAGAACAATAGAAAATAGAGAAATATAAAAACACCTTGAAAAAAGAGAATATTATCTCACAAGGATATGATGATGAATATGGTTAAAGAAATATAAAAAAATCAATTATAGACTTATTGAGTGGATTCTAATGTTAAAACAGAGTTTTATTCAAAACCTAGAGGAATAAAGGAGCTCAGATACTTGGGGGAGGAATATTGGAAGCTCCCAGTGTATGGTTTGATGTGGAAATGGTAACGCAGAAGGGGGGTTTGGATTTAAGAGGAATGAGAGAAAATATAAATTTCACATTCTTTTAAAGGGGTGTAGGGTTTGGCTGAATAGTTTTGAAAACATAAAATCTACCTTGTTCTAGCACTGTCCCATGGAACAGACCTTGTATAGGCTGAATAGATGGTTTGAAAAAACTATTCATAGCCCATGTGTGCTAAATATCAAGGAGATATCCCCCTTTCATGACTAGACATATGATTTGACAAACTATTCATATAATATAATCAATATACCGACAATTTTTTGTTGGTTTTTCACAGTCATGCGACCTCTCTTACATAGTTAAACAGAATATGCACCTCCACTTTAGGCCCCATGGTTGACTTTCATGGTTATAACTAACCATGGAAAACCATGCACCTCACTCTAGATATCCAAAAAACATATATCTTTGAAATTTAAAGAATCCTCATAAAATATTAAACCCCTTATTATCCCTTTATGTTTTCCCTTATATATATATTTATAGAATAAAATTTTTAAACTCAAATTTAAATGGCATGTACCTCATCAAAAAACATGGATCTTACAGTCTATGAATAACCGCATACTATTGACTTTCTTTTTGGAACGAAACACTATAGGTCCCAAAGGAGATACATTGGGTTAAATAATACAACTCTACATTAGATCATTAACCTAAATCCTTATCTCACTCATCATCATAGGAACCATTTTATAAGAAGATGTACAAATTGGAAGAGTGATTGTTCGTAACTCAATCCCAAACTAAATAAAAAATTAAGGGGGGTAGGGTCACATCCACATCCATAAACACATCTATATACTCCTCCACAATCCTAAAAACATCTTGTACCTGGTCTTCCGCATACATTTCTTCCAACTATGATTAAATAGGCTCTTCCCTCAAGCCTCACATTCAATAACTATATATGCTAATGAACACCAACAATTGGCCCTACACATGAGAAAAATAAACTCTCCTCTATAACTAATAGATGATTTCTTTCATGGAATATAGAAAATAAATTCCATAGATAAAATCATATGTTTGTATATATATCAGGAATAAATTCTAATAGACTGGTGTGACCCCATCAAAAGTCTACATCCCCAACACATATCAAACCAATAATCTTGACCTCCATCTATTAGGTATAACACCAGCGATATTGGAATTCTCTACACATCTAGTACCAAAGAGTGGAAAAAAGTTGGAGAAATAATGGAATGGTAAGATCATAAATCAAACAAGGTAGAAACTATAGTAGATGATAAACTGGTCATACCTTAGAAAACCTCTAATCCTACAAGGATAGATAACTCCATCACATTTATTTTCCAATTTCTATATCATTTTTCAATATATTTATTGACACCACAACCATACATTTCATAGGTCCCTAAGTAAGGGTAGCATTGTAAGCCTATCCTCTTCCAATTACACATTCTCTCACCTACTAAACAAACACCATCATGTTCTTTTATTTATACTCCATTAAAGGAAACTACTATTACTGCTAGAAATGGGTCTAACATACCATATTATATTAAACTTATAGAGTTTTTAGGTAGTTATCCTAACAATGTTCAAATCCCTCATAGACATAACACTAGAACAATAATCCCCTTATTGATTATTATGATCAATGATCCCAAAAATAATTTGGAAATGTTTGTAGAGGTTGTCTTCCCATCAGTTGAAACCCTAAAAATATTGACATATATGATCCATTACCTAAATCATTTCTTCCAAAACACCCTATTTTCTACCCTCATGTGGCTCACCAATAATATAATTCATCCACTTGAGAACATATATCTTCTTTTACAATTTAAAATAAATATAACTTGTAAAGGGATGTATTGGATATCTGATAATTTAGAACATAACCTCCACCACACATCATGCTCTAGTATCCTAATATATAAATACATCTGGAGAAAATTAAGGAGGTCCTTGAACCAAATCAGAAACTCCCAGACACTCATGATTACATTATGAAGGGAGATAAACTCCCTCCATTTTTCCTCATTCATCATGAATGATAAAAACTGTATAAAAATTGTATCTATAAGTCAATCCCTAAAACTTTGTATCCCTATAATCACCAAGATACAATATACACAATTATCGCTTAGCTCCATACATGTAGATACTTCCAATGTCATAAAAAATATATCCTTTTTCTCTAATAAACCAAAACATAACTCAGAATCCTACAACCAATTGTCTCTCCCAAGATCAAAGAAACTACCCTCATATTATCTAATTATTTTTAATATAAAGTCACTTAAAGCCCTCTACCATGCCTAATCCTTCTATATCCGGTTAATCCTCTAATGATAAACCGGATAAACCTAGTGAATCTATACTTCTTGAGTTTCAAGTGAATTATAATAGGGATCAATTCTTTAAAAAATGAATGAAAATCCGGATTCTTGGGAGTATGGAATTTCATCAAGGTTTATTTAATAAGTTTCATTTAAATTGTCTAATTTAATCATAATTCATACACGAATACAAATAATAATGATGAATTTACTTTCCTTTTTTATTGACCATATAGATGGGACAACCTCACTTGGTCATTCAATAGACTCATTGTCCTTATATCAGGTCACAGGAGCTGAAAAATCATTTTCCTAGCAATTATATCTATCTTGCATCATGTACCAAGATCCACTGGAACCATTTTCATACTAACACATAAAATCCTCATATTTACTGAATATAATCTCCATTATATCTAACAACCAAATCTTATAAAGAATTATTTCATGAACCACTCCCTCCAAAGGAACCCCTTTTAGTTCAGTAATGATGGAAGATAGATAATATCTCTTAAGTATCACCTTCAGTAGGACATGGGTTGGTGATTAGCACCAAGGGTATAAAAAGAACACATTTGGATGGAATAAGCTATGATAATAAAATAATATTGGGAGATAAGTCTACCAAACACCAATAAACACAATAATATGAATGTAAAGGTAACCAAACCATCCCATAATGAATGAAGATTGTAAAAAAATAAAAAAAAGTCTATAAATAGATACCAAAAAGAAAAGTCTTATGGTAGTGTCTCAATAGAACATACAACATCCAAGTTATTAATATCCATATATTCCCCCAAATTTTTCTATAAACCCTACAAAATAGATTATATATTGGTAGGGTGACCATAACATATATACCCAGTAGGATTATACCCAAGGTATCTCATGCATAAGTGAAAAGAGAATACAAATACACTACTGAATAAATAGTTGAACAAATCATGCACCTAAACTATGAAACTAAACAATCCCATCCTCTATACAGTGTACTCACTAAATAATGAATCCATGTAGTAACATAGTATTATAAAAATATAAATAAATGGTTCCCTACAACTGATTCAATGTTTATTTTTTACTACCTCTCCCCAACATCAAATTTATTTTCATCTCATTCCTTTTATGAATATATCACCACATACCCAGTGATCATTGATATGGTTAATAACACATCCCGACCTTTCCCAATATCCCATGGGGTCTATGTAACGACCTGACCCCAGTTACCCAGAGTCGATGCATTATTTTAATACATTGGCATGATTACAAGGAATCAAGTCCCGAAGGACTGATCAGTTTAGCAGTCTTGGAAAATATATTACATACATGAATTTTACATTGCACAATAAGACATACAAAACAACATAAATAATCTTTATGAACTTTATTATTCCCTTGGCTTAACCCTGCATATCCATCACAATAATCTTCTTGGAATCCTAGAAAAAAAAAATCATAGAAAGGGCTGAGCTCAAACACTCAGTAATGGTAAGCAATACAGCGGAAACTTTCATAAATAAGTAGAAACATTTTAAGGCATTGTATAACTAAAACAAAAGTCTTTTAAACTTGAACTTCAGCATAATATGGCCAAAATAAAATGAAATAATGCGATTTACTTATTCACATGGATATTCTACTAGTAGAATAATCACATGCAATATCACAAACCACTTTAATAATGATGGAATGCATAATTCCATACTATCATAACCACATAGCCAAGGCCTTGTGCGAAGACTACAAATACGATTTTTCTAAGGCCTTGTGCTAAGACACTAGTTTGTCTCATGAGACCTACCGATTCATCGAGGAGATATAGAAGGCTCCACCTGTCACATATTAAGTCCAATGCATTCCCATATGAAAAGGTTTAAACATAACATAAGCATTCGTATTAAAACTAGCATACGAAATGTCAATACTTTCTCCATAAACTATGAATGGTATAAAAATAACACATCCACAGTCAAACATATCACAATACCTTCAATACAATATGGAAGTTTTGTATCATAATAAATCAACTTCAAATAATCTTAAAATCCATCAAAGGTTGTTGACATATATGAAATCAAAACTTTTTGATAGAAATATCTCTTTCTTTTGAAATCATTTAAAAGTCACACATTTATAAAGGAAGTAATTTAAAAAGGATTTATGAATAATAGTCTTCCATACCACAATAAAACTTTTGAAAAGAAATATCATTTCAAAATATTAATGTCCATATAAATAAATCCTTAAAATCATTTTGAAAACATGGACATTAATTAAAAAGATTTAGGGAGATAAATCTTTAAAACATTTAAAATTCTGATCTAGATAAAGAGTACCTTTCACAAATTCTTAAAATATTCATTTTGAATTCATTTAAAGGTCACATAATTATAAAATATAACATTTAATTTAAAAATATTCTTATAAGCTTGTAATGGAATCTTCGAAAATTTTATAACGGCGGAAAATAGCCGCACCCGCCGTATAAGTTAAAAAAACATTTTATCCTTAATTCTGTCGAAAAGGTTAAAAAGCACCTTGTTCTGAAAATGACGGAAAGATTACTTTATAAACCTCTTATAAAAAGTCAACAAGTGTATAAATGAATTTATACCATAGTCTTTAAAATAGTAATAATAATTTGAAATACATTTTTAAGAAACATGGATGCGGATGATAAAGAAGTCCCAGTAGATTATTACATATAAACAACCTCGGATAATGAAGAGATTGTGAAATAAACCCTTAACTTGTACTTTTCCTTGGTTAGGGTAGGTTAACCTCCTGTATAATGGTGAAATAATTGTTATTAAATTATACAAGAATCATTTAAATTAATATGATATCATATATGATCTTTTAACATTGATGTGTTAATAATATTTTAGAATTATCGTCGTTTCGTGTGTTAACTTACTCATTTTCATGTATATGTTTTGTTATGTAAGACATGTTTGTTATGGATAGGTTTTCTCTTATACATATCCATAATGATATCAAGTCCTTAAGAATTATTTTTAAATCATAAAATGATAATTATACTTGAATGGATACGATGGAGAATGAATCTCATCGCGTTCGTGGAGACGGTAGTCCGTACGTACGCACGAGGGAAAATATCATTTTTTTTTATATTAAAATAATATATAATTGGATACTATGTCATATATAAAGAATAATTATAATTTTATATTTATTATTTACATGAATTACAAATCATTATTATACCCATCCATATAATAATATATTGAATAACAATTACACCACGACGTGGAGACGGTAAGCCGTACGTACGCACGTATGGTGACACGTTATTCAAAGGGTGTATAGAATATTGAATATGGTTGTACCATATTTATAATAACATCACAGTATATATAATATTCTTGAGTTATTATTTTATAATGGTAATAACAAAGAAAGAATAAGTGGAAGAAGAAACGAACTTGAAAAGGGGTGGTGAAATCATTACCTCTTCTTCAGGTTCTTCCTTTTGATTTGATCAAAAGGGATCCTTAGGTTGTCTTTCTGACTAAAGGAGGGCCTCTAGGATTAATTGAAGGAAGTTGAGAGTGTATTTGGGCAGAGGTTGGCCGAACCAAAAGGCTTTTAAGGTGTGAATTAATGAGAAGGAGGAGTGCCCTTTTATAAGAGGGGTGAGGGGCACCTTTGGAAAAGCTACAAATATTATTTTATAATAAATTCATATTCGGTTTCTAATGGCTCCAAAGTGTATTATTTAAAGGTTAAGGTTGGTATGGGTCGAAAACCACTCAACCAATAGAATTTATATAGGTTTGGGTTACTATATTAACCCTATCTCTAAGTATTAACTCTTAGTTAATTAGTTTCACTTTTACAATGCCTCTTTGTATTTTTATATTATATGGTTAATAAACGTACTATATACATCCAAGAGACTCCCAAGTGGTCCATTATTGATACAACTATCATGATATAAGTCTCTTGGACGAACCTTATATTTTTAGGAATTTAATATCAATTAATAATATAATATGTTTTTAAAAAACTCTTTTATGTCAATTTTGACACTATTCAATAATTGATTTTTTAAAAAATAATAACATAATTATTACTTAAAAAAGTTAATTAAATAAATCCTAAAATGTCATATTATCCTAGAAAATTATTTTAATTCATAAAAAGTCTGAAATTATATTTATTTGGGGGTTTATAATATCAATTATTTTAATTTTTTATTAATTTAGTAATTACTGCATCCCCATTTTGTCATAAATAAATTAAATTATATATTGTCTAAAAATTATAAATAAAATATCATTATGTAGGAAATATTTTTATATTTATAATTAATATTTACAATGGAATTTATATTAAGTATAACTCTATATTAAAAAAGATTTAGTAAATAAACATTGATTTTAACTCTTTCAACTCTTCTTTGAATTAAATAATAATAAATGTTCTAATCTAATCCAAGTGGACCTAAATGATAATATTTTACTACTAAGATTGTTCTTGGTCAAGATACACTTTTCCAATAGAATTATGAGATGTGTTAGGGAAATAGTAATATCATTTTTGCCCTTAATTACCCTATTTACTTTTAACCGTGGTATATAAAAGTAAAAAGTTACTATTCACCAAAAATTATTTTCATCTCATTAAACCAAATTTTACTCCTTGATATTAACCGTGTCTCTAGGATTTTCGAAATTCCACTCACAGAAGTGGTAAAATTAAGTTTTATGAAAAATTTTGTTTTTTAACTACCACTTAGTGGTTTCACTATTCATCAAAAAAATGAAAGTTTCCAGAAAAATACCAAAAATTAGGCCTCAGAAATATTTGATTTTATGAATTCCAAAATAATTTTTATTTTACCAAATTCAAAACATTTCAGTTTCATTAATTAATTTAAAAATTAATTCCTGTCATCAAAACAAATAGCGTGTTTTTAAGAGATAATAACTATTTAAAGATTGACACTTGTTTATGTCTGGTTTAAATTTGAAATTACATTCAATGACCAAAATTGTATTAAATGGTAAAAATATATTCTAAATATAATTTAAAACCACTCAAATTAATAATTTATCACTATTAATTATATCGATTAAAAACGTTGTTTTTAATTAAAATTTAGTAATTTTCAATATTCATCAAGTTGTGAAAGTTATCTGAAAAGTACAAAAATTTCACCCTAACCTAATTTCGATATTATGAATCCAAAAATGAAGTCCATTTTGAAAGATAAAATTTATAGAATTTTAAAATTCAAGTATTACTATTCATAACGGCTAGTTTGATTGGTTGTGGTGTGTTAGAATCTCGGAGTTGCGTATAATGCACGCCATTACATTATTCAAAAAGAAACGTACCATGGAAGCTTGGGGTGTTTTATTGTAATTTATTGATGTCCCCATTCTAAAGAATAAATTTATTTAGTCAAATTGAATATATAAAAGTTTAAAATATGGGATTTAAAAAAAGGGGTTTCACTATTAAAAGTTGGTAAAAGTGCATTTTTTTTAAAAATACTTCTTTTATCTAAAAAATGAATTTGTCCTTACATTATGTCTAAGAAACTCATAATATGGATTCTAAAATTATAAGGATTATATAAAGTTTAAAATTTATTTAATACTATTCATAACCTCTTTTTAACGTCTTGTTTGGTAAGTCATGGTGCGCTTGAACTCGGTGTTGCATGTAGGGAAAGTTATTGAATTATTTTGAAGAAATAACACACTATGAAATCTTGGGCTATTACATTCTCCCCTCCTTTAATAAATTACGTCCTCACAATTTGAAATTGTTCTACGAAAATAAAAGGTTGAAAATAGAAAATATCTTTGTGGGAAACCCCACATCGGAAATTGGGTTACTAAAATTTTGTCTTAATATGAGGAAAAGGGAAATGAAAGGGTCACCACCAAATTATGATCTCGATTAGGAGAACATTGGTGTCAATTAGAGACATATAATTGGCGGAAAAACGTAAATATTTATAGGTAGTGATTGAGGTCATTAATCACAAACAAGTGTAAAATTAAGGTCCTTAAATTCATCAATCTATGATGATTTAAAATACCATGGGTTCAACAAAACATAAGGTATTAGTATAACACATTTTTGACATTTTAAAATATCTTAGCTGAAATCCCACATTGAAAAATAAATTAGTGAGGCCTATATTTAAAATAAAGAGTGGTAAGTATAAAGATTACGTAAAATAACATATACTAGGGTTCTATGTAGGAAAATATGTATATGGAAGAGAAATATAACCATCAATTATCTGATGGAGAGTGGTAGAGAACATGGCTATGAAAAGGCCAACAATCCCAAAGCCATAAATTAGTGATGATCTAAGGTACCATCTAAAACAACATTTTTGTTCAAAGTTCCTTTTCTTAATGATGAGGAATTTATTTATGAGATTGGTTAAGATCATAAGGAGATATACTTACTTTATAATTATAGTTTTATCCATTAATAAATTTATACCACAAACTCATCTTTCACCCCAAAACATAATTCGACTCAAAAATACTCTATTTATACTAATCATATAGGGTTCCAAATATAATGAATTTTTAATTCACATATCAGACCCTTTATGAAAAGAAACTACATTATACTACCCAGGATCTTCATGTAGCACAATGTTAGGTGATAAATCCCAATTGCACTATGGTTCTGGGTTCGATTCTCGTAGCTTTGTCCGACACGACGGGTCGTCACACGGTCTGCGTGTTGTCCTTTTAAAAAATAACCTTTCAATCTTAATCCATTCCAACCTTTAGAATTATCCAAAATACTATTATCCAAACTCACAGTCCATAATTTACAAGGATGTTAAACATAATGAGGATCCTTTTTGCTAGGTAATAACATGTGAATGCCTTCCTCATATATTCTTTTACAACACCGCAACATCCTGAATTACCAAAATCAACCATCTCTTATTCCAAAATCACTACCTCAATTTTAGGAATATATTAAGGTTTATCTTTCCTTCAACCATGTAATTTCCAAAAAAAATTACTCGCTGTAGTGTCACTTTTCTTAGTAACATAAAATCTCAAATTCTTAATGAAATAGTACTGTAGTACAATCCTTATTTATTTCCAAAAAATCATTGATAAAACACTTAAATGAAATAATTCTAAAACAACAACATAATAACACTAGTCATTCCTATTCATTTGTGGTATTACCATAATTTGATTATTATCCAATAGCATCATTTTTGGCACAGTCTAATAACTAGGACATTAGTTCACATAGTGTCCAAACTCCTTGTAGATGAAGCATTGTACATTTGAAACCTTTTCCTTACACTTGCAGTCACGTACTTGGTGTCATTTTTCTCCACACTTATAACATACTCACATTCCCTTCAAGCATTTTTCAAGGTGATTCGTTCCACAGTTATCACATATGGGAAAACCCCTTCTTTACCTACTTCCCTTTATCCGTCCTTCTCTCTACCATCCTTTTCTTCTCTGGATTCCCTTCAAAGACATAGGACTCCGAGAATTATTTACTTATCTTATCAACACATGAAACTATTTCTTCATATGATGATAATACGTGGGAGACAATTTCCCTTCTAAATTCTGGCTTAGGACCACGAAAGATATGATCCTTCTTACTCTTTGGATCATACGTATTACGGGAGTTCACATTTCTTCTACTGGGAGCCATTTCTATACAATAGCATAAACTAGGTCAGTTTATGAATTGCAATGAATAATTCCAAACTTGTATAATACCTAACAGAAATTGAACTGTTTATGGGTATAATCCATAATCATAAAAATGTTTTCTTTGAGTAAGTATATAATCATAAGCCCTTCATTATGGTTTTTAAAGAAAATGAGAATTATTCTAAGCATATCCCCGGGGAGTGTCGTAACCAAGAGTGTAGTAAGGCCCGTTGTCGTGCACCAGTTCTCGTTCAAGTCTAGATCAAACCGGTGTTTTCGGGTTTTACCCCTAGGTACATCTGTGCTAGAGCCGCCTCTACCTGCTCATATCCCGATAGGGATGTATTGCTCAGAAAACTCAAAAAATCTCTACAATACCAAAATTCGAGGAAGTTATTATATATTAATCCTCAAAGTCTATCTTAGGTCTATGTTCTCTAATAAAAGTTTATCTAAATCTAGTATCCAAGGTTATTTCTAAACTTTCTCTGATACCAACTGTAACGCCCTGACCCAAGTTACCCAGAGTTGGTGCATTATTTTAATACATTGGCATGATTACAAGGAATCATGTCCCGATGGACCAATCAGTTTAGCAGTCTTCGAAAATAGATTACATACATGAATGTTACATTGTACATTAATACATACAAAACAATATTAATAATCTTTATGAACGCCATTATTCCCTTGGCTTAACCCTGAATATCAATCACAATAAACTTCTTGGAATCCTGAAAAGAAAAACATAGAAAGGGGTGATCTCAAACGCTCGGTAAGGGTATGCAATACAGCGGAAACATTCATTAATAAGCATAAACATTTTTAAGGAATTGTATAACTAAAATAAAAGCCTTTTAAACCTGAACATCAGCATAATATGGCCAAAATAAAATGAAATAGTTCCATTTACTTATTCACATGGATATTCTACTAGTCAAATAATCACGTGCAATATCACTAACATCTTTCATAATGATGGAATGCACAATTCCATACTATCATAACCACATAGCCAAGGCCTCATGCTAAGATACAAATAAGATTTTTCCAAGGCCTTGTGCCAAGACTCTAGTTCATCTCATTAGACCTACCGATGAATCGAGGAGCTATAACGGTCTCCACCCGTCACATATTAAGTCCAATTCATTCCTATATGAAAAGGTTTAAACATAACATAAACATTTGTATTAAAACTAGCATACGAAATGTCAATACATTCTCCATAAACCATGAATGGTATAAAAATAACACATCCACAATCAAACATATCACAAAACCTTCAATACAATATGGATGTTTTGTATTATAATAAATCAACTTCAAATAATCTTAAAATCCATCATAAGATGTTGAAATATATGAAATCAAAACTATTTGAGAGAAATATCTCTTTTTTTTAAATCATTTAAAAGTCCCACATTTATAAAGGAAGTAATTTAAAAACATTTTTGAATAAAAGTGTCCCATATCACTTTGAAACTTTTGAAAAGAAATATCATTTCAAAATATTAATATCCATATAAATAAATCCTTAAAATCGTTTTGAAAACATGGACATTAATTAAAAAGATTAAGAATGATAAATCTTTAAAACCATTAAAATTATGATCATGATAAAGAGTACCTTTCAAAAATTCATAAAATATTCATTTTTAATTAATTTAAAGGTCATATAATTATAGAATAAAACATTTACTTTGAAAATATTCTTATAATCTTGTAAGTGAAGCTTCAAAGATTTTATAACGGTGTAAAATAGCCGCACCCACCGTATAAGTTAAAAAAACATTCTTACCTTAATTCTGTCGAAAAGGTTAAAAAGAACCTTGTTTGGAAAATGACGGAAAGATTCCTTTATAAACCTCTTATAAAAAGTCAACAAGGGTATAAATGAATTTATACCACAGTATTTCAAATAGTATGAATGATTTGAAATACATTTTTAAGAAACATGGATGTGGATGATAAAGAGGTCCCAGTAGATTATTACGTATAAAAAACCTCGGATAATGAAGAGATTGTGAAATAAACCCTTACCTTGTACTTTTCCTTGGTTGGGGTAGTTTAACCTCATGTATAATTGTGAAATAATCGTTATTAAATTATACAAGAATCATTTACATTAATAATAAATCATATATTATCTTTTCACATTGATTTGTTAATAATATTTTAGAATTATCGTCGTTTCGTGTGTTAACTTAATCATTTTATTTTATATGTTTTGTTATGTAAGCCATGTTTGTTATGGATAATATGTATCTTATTCATATACAGAATGATATCAAGTCCTTAAACATTATTTTTAAATCATCAATTGATAATTATACTTGAATGGATACGATGGAGAATGAATCTCATTGCGTTCGTGGAGACGGTAGTCCGTACGTACGTACGAGCGACAATATCATTATTTTGATATTAAAATAATATATAATTGGATGGTATATAATATATAAAGAATAATTATCATATTATATTTATTATTTACATGAATTTCAAATCATTATTATAACCATCCAAATAATAATATATTGAATAACAATTACACCACGGTGTGGAGACGGTAAGATGTACGTATGCACGTATGGTGACATTTTAATCAAAGGGTTGATAGAATACTGAATATGGTTGTACCATATTTATAATAGCATCACAATATATATAGCATACTGGAGTTATTATTTTATAATTGTAATAACAAATAAAGAATATGTGGAAGAAGAATGAAACTTGAAAAGGGGTGGTGAAATCATTACCTCTTCTTTGGGTTCTTCCTTTTAAATTGATCAAAAGGGAACCTTAAGTTGGATTTCTGACTAATGGAAGGCCTCTAAGATAAATTGAGGGAAGTTAAGAGAGTATTTGGTCTGAGTTTGGATGAACCAAAAGGCTTTGAAGGTGTGAATTATGGAGAAGGAGGAGTGCCCTTTTATAAGAGGGGTGAGGGGCACCTTTGGAAAAGCTAGAAATATTATTTTATAATAAATTCATATTTGGTTTCTAATGGCTCCAAAGTGTATTATTTAAATTTTAAGGTGGGTATGGGTCGAAAACCACTCAACCAATATAATTTAGATAGGTTTCTGTTACTATATTAACCTTATCATTAAGTATTAACTCTTAGTTAATTAGTTTCACTTTTACAATGTCTCTTTGTATTTTTATATTATATGGTTAATAAACTTACTATATACATACAAGGGACCCCCAAGTGGTCCATTAATGATACACCTATCATGATATAAGTCTCTTGGACGAACCGTATATTTTTAGGAATTTCATATCAATTAATAATACAATATTTCTTTTAAAAACTCTTTTATGTCAATTTTGACACTATTCAATAATTGATTTTTGTAAAAATCATAGGAGAACTATTATTTCAAAAAACGTTAATTAAATCAATACTAACATGTCATATTATCCTATAAAATTAGTTTAATTCATAACAAGTCTGAAATTATATTTATTTGGGTGTTTATAATATCAATTATTTTAATTTTTTATTAATTTAGTAATTACTGCATCACCATTGTGTCATAAATAAATCAAATTATATAATGTCTAAAAATTATAAATAAATTTTCATTATGTAGGAACACTTTTTATATTTCTAATAAATATTTACAATCGAGTTTATCGTATGTATAAATATATATTAAAAATGTTTTAGTAAATAAACATTGAGTTTAACTCTTTTAACTCTTCTTTGAATTAAATAATAATAAATGTTCTAATCTAATCCAAGTGGACCTAAATGATAATATTTTACTTCTAAGGTTTTTTTTGGTCGAGATACACTTGTCCAATAGAATTAATACATGTGTTAGGGAAATATTAATATAATATTTACCCTTAATTACCCTATTTACTTTTAACCGTGGTAAATAAAAGTAAAAAGTAACTATTCACCAAAAATTATTTTCATCTCATTGAACCACATTTTACTCCTTGATATTAACCATGTCTCTTGGATTTTCAAAATTCCACTCACAGAAGCGGTAAAATTATGTTTTATGAAAAATTCAGTTTTTTAACTACCACTTAGTGGTTTCACTATTCATCAAAAAAATGAAAGTTTACAGAAAAATACAAAAAATTAGGCCTAAGCTATATTTGATATTATGAATTCAAAAGTGATGTTTATTTTACCAAATTAAAAACATACCAGTTGCATTAATTAATTTAAAAATTAATTCTCGTCGTCAAAACAAATAGCGTGTTTTTAAGAGATAATAATTATCAAAAGATTGACACTTGTTTATGTTTGGTTTAAATGTGAAGTTACATTAAATTATCAAAATTTTATTAAATGGTAAAAATATATTCTAAATATACTTTAAATCCACTCAAATTAATAATTTATCACTATTAATTATTTCGATTAAAAAAGTTTTTTTAATTAAAATTTACTAATTTTCATTATTCATCAAGATATGAAAGTTATCCGAAAAGTATAAAAATTTCACCCTAAGCTAATTTCGATATTATGATTCCAAAAATGAAGTCAATTTCGAAAGATAAATTTTATAAAATTTCAAAATTGAGGTATTACTATTCATGACGGCTGGTTTGATTGGTTGTGGTGTGTTAGAATCTCGAAGTTGCGTATAATGTACGCCATTGCATTATTCAAAGGGAAATGTATCGTGGAAGCGTGGGGTGTTTCATTGTAAATTTTCGATGTCCCCATTCTAAAGAATAAATTTATTTAGTCAAATTGAATATATAAAAGTTTAAAATATTGAATTAAAAAAAAGGGTTTCACTATTAAATGTTGGTAAAAGTGCATTTTTTAAAAAATACTTCTTTTATCTGAAAAAAATAAATTTGTTCTTACATTATGTCTAAGAAACTGATAATATGGATTATAAAATTATAAGGATTATATAAAGTTTAAAATTTATTTAATACTATTCATAACCTCTTGTGAACGGCTTGTTTGGTAAGTCATGGTGTGCTTGAACTCAGTGTTGCATGTAGTGCAAGTTATTGAATTATTTTGAAGAAATAACACACTATGAAATCTTGGGGTGTTACAGTCTAGCATCTGGTGATAGCATCAATCATCCGCACATCACAACATAATCCAAAAAACCACATCTAATTTCATGGGATCAGAATATCAAGAACATGAAAAGCATAAACAGATGCCCTCATCCTACCATGCATGACCCCACCACATATCATATACTCATCATCTTTGTGAAATATCTAATTCTAACCCAACCTCACTTGGTGATCTCAAACATTGACATGTCATCATTCAGTGATCTCCAACAACAACCCATTATCACTAAGTGATCTCCAACACTGACCCATATCATCCTCTATACAAATAAATAAAGATATGGGATTTTGTGGTAGCTAGCCTTCAAATTCACCATCAGCCTAGATATTGAGAAAACACATAGAACAAAAAACATTTGGGTGTTGGTAATGTTATAAAACTTAGGTAGGGATCGTACATAAATGATATAAAATACACGATATATAGATTTCTTAAAATACTCAACCAAAAGGTTAACATCAACTATGTTGTCATAATTCACATCACCACCAATAAGCCATGAAAATCATTCATAACTACTACCCCCACTAGATGAAATACATCACACAAAAACCACATATAACCAAAAAATTACACTTTTAATTAATTTTACAACTATTTAAACCATTAATGAGTTTTCACTAACTTCAACATACATTTCATTTATATTAATACAACTGATTAATTTATTTTTTATTTCATTTAAAAAATCAACCACACATCAATTCGATCCATTGTTATTTCATTCACCAACCCATGTAAATTCAATTTCGTCTTTTCAAATTCATTCCATAGATACCTAATAAAGCTACACCACCACAACATAGAACAAATAACTAAACCCAAATCAACTATTTCCATAACACAATGTATTTCAATCCATATTACTGCAACAACCACACATCACAACCACCACGCATCATCCCACAACACATTCCATGACATCCAACTGTTCTGGACCTTCCTAACATATTCCACACCTAATATGATTAACACTATTATTGAACAAGCCCAAAAATTTATCACATAACCACAATGAGTTAACATCATGTATATAAACTCATAGTAGCACATTCTAACTTCCACAAAACCAAATTTCATGTTCAAAAAAGTGATTTTATTTCCTTAATTAACTTATTATCTTAGTAATTATCACACAATTATGACCATCAATTGGAAACCAATATATTATTCAAATATACGTTCTTAACCTTTTATTAAGGGTGAGATCAAACAACAAACATAATAAGGTTTCATAATCAAACAACTATAGTGCAAGTAAAGATCCCAATAACTATTTTTTCAACAATCACAACATAAATCAATAATCACATCGGAAATAACGCAAAAATGTTAAAAAAATTGAATAATCCCATTTTACAATCATTTCTAGTCTAGGAAACTTAATCATATTCTTAAAATTACACATACCATCCCCTCAAAGTAATGAAAATTCATATAATCCAAAAACATGAACATAAAAAAGGGAGAGAAAAGGAATATACTACCTCAATAAATGTGCCCAAATCGACATACCCAAAAGGACAAATAAGGTACAATTGAACGACCACAACCACATAGGGAAACCATGGATAAACCAAAATTAATCCAAGGGATCATCAAAATCATAGCCCAATCTCACCCTAATCAAAAAAACATCACCACTATGAATTCCCTGATGATGAAATTGGAGAAACATAAATAAAAATTGGATTTACTCACCAAAATTAACTAAATATCCATAAGGGTTTAAATGGGGGGAAAGATTCCCTAAAAAAATATGGTTCTAACAAAAACTAAGTGGAGTAAAAGAAATTGGGAGAACTGTAGAATTTATAAGCATTCTAGTCATAAACACATTGACGACATGAAACATTTATTCACACTTTTAATTTTCATGATGTGTATAAATCAAGGATTTGAAATCAGTTTAGGTAATGAATACCCAAAACACAAAACTTGCAAAAAAACTCACTGAATTTCAAGATTCCAAAACCTGGAATTAATTCTCATAATGAATTATTCTTTTACATTGTGAATTTATAAGGAACAAAACTCAATTTTTTGAAATTTCAACCACGAATCATCATCCTTTAATAAAATAATACACGTTAACATCATGAACTCGGATTCACATTATAAGTAATACCATACAACTTAATTAGAGCTCCATACTATACTAAAACCAATTTGAGGTCCCTCTGAAAACCAACAACTCCTAAACCAGAAAGGTAATGGGTACAGATGGAAAATCCATTACATAAGTTTTATATGAATAAATATTGATGTAATTAGATTTAGATCAAATATATAAACAACATTGGGGACATGACATCAGAGGTCTTTTTTATAGTGGACCCTGAGAATGTCAATTTCATTTATTCTTAGATTGAACCCAAGATTTTTTTTGAGAATCATATTTTTTAAAATTTGTCATCTATTTTAGGATGTTCATTCTGAACATCTCTCATATGGTAGCACCAATGAAATTCCTAACTGATATGGGGTGATATTTAATTTTTTGGATTCCTATAAGAGATATACTTTTAAGAGCTAAATCAATGGTCGGAAGAAGTTTCAATATTAACCTTACATCATCCGAGTAAGTATTACACGTTATATTTTGATGCCTTTTATAGCATCTGAAGTTTCATACACAAATTAATACTGAAATTTAACATAATATCCCATAAAATACAACCCATAAAGCTAGAGGACCCATGAATATAAGAAATTAGAATTATCGAACACCATCTTAAATGTAAACCACAAAATATTTATTTATTTATCAATTATGTGAACCTGATTCCCATTGATCATATATTTCATTATTTTATACACTGGGGAAATATAAAAATAAAAAAGTTTGAGTTATTGATATTTGTAAGATAATATTTATGATGTGTAACATAAGATTCAAGATACATAACATAATATTATAGAAGGGTAGGACTATATGTATAATCATGAGGATTCACAATATAAAAAAGAATATATCATAAACAATGGATCCATAATAATGTATAAATAATATAAAACCTATAAAAATAAACATAAATAAAGGTTCATAGGGAAGATTAAAAAACATAGTGTGCATGGATAACTACCCTTGCACCATACATGGTATCTCATGAAATAAAAACATTACCCAATTAAATGGGGCTATATAATTCCAATCCAACCCATCACATCACAATATATACATGTATATGAGAGAAACATAATGAAATTATAAATAAGGAATAATCATGATAAAAATCCATTAAAATGAAATGGATTAGAAAGTATTGTCCCAAAATATAACCAAATGATATATCAAAAATATTCCCCATAGAATAAAGAATTAATGTTGTTTGTCCATTCATATTTGAGTAAAAATGTATAGGTCGTAAATATGTTTCTAAAATGATTAAAAATCATAATAATGTGTTATAAAATTAGATATAAAAATGAACCTCTAATGATTTGTTAAATAAATGGCTAACAGTGCATTAAAGAATAAAATACAATAGTTTTCTAATACAAAAATGAAAAAAACTATTTTATATAATTTTTTTTATAAATTATTTTAGGGAATAGCCATAACATAATTTACATGTAATATGGAATTAAAGAATAATAAATATCCCTTAAAATATATTA
This sequence comes from Viscum album, assembly GCA_963277665.1. Classification (NCBI taxonomy): domain Eukaryota; kingdom Viridiplantae; phylum Streptophyta; class Magnoliopsida; order Santalales; family Viscaceae; genus Viscum; species Viscum album. The sequence goes on along the minus strand of OY728148.1, from coordinate 617,917,894 downwards.
ATTTTAAAGATAAATTGAGAAGGAATGTTAAAAAATATGTATTAAACTAGAAATTAAATTGAAAATAAACAAGAAAAGTATGTGAAAATATTATATTTTTATATACATAAGGTATAAAAAATTATATTTAGGTAGTGGGAGATAATGTAAGTTATAGAGAGAAAGAAAAATAAAAAAGAAAGATTCGGTGGTTTGGAAGTCTACTAATCTCAGGTCCGGACATGCTCGGTACAATAATATAACCTCCAATATAATCAAATTAAATTTATTTGTACTTTTGAAAGATAAATTTTCATATATATTTTATTTTTTATTATTATTTTATGTATTTTATAATCATCTTATTAATACATGACATTTATTCACACTATCGTGGGGGTGTTATTTTTACAATTCCAAGACTGTGTTGGTTTAATAATAATAATAGATGTTCTTATCAAATGATTTTATAACTCTATAAGTGTAATCTTATGTAGTTGATGTTTTTAAAGAAATATTTATAGTTTTAAATATCAAATGTTCATCAGAAATATGTATGTTTTATATAGTATAAATTTCATCGTTTAATTATTATTTCATATTAGTGGTTATTCTTACCATGGAGAGATTAATTAGTTTTTTTAATATTTATTATTATTCAAAAAAATTAAATTTCATAAACATAGTATTTACTTATTAAGATCTTATTTACCCAAAAATCTTAAATACATCAATCATGGATGTTATGAACCAACAAAAACAAGGGTTATGGTTTAATTATAGAATAAAGGGGTTTGTGTAAGATAATTGATATTCCATTAATAAAATAACATTTATAATACCTGTGACGCATATGTCACCACGAAATTATGGGTTGGAAAGATTTAAATGTTTTTGAAGAAGAGAGAAGTTAAAAAGAACATTATAAAGATAATTACAACTTCCCCTAGTTATCCTCCTTTGGATTACACTTTTAGACTTCGTAGATTGGTATTTTGGTAGGAATAAAACCAATTTAATTATGGAAATAGGGTTGGAGAGAATTTTTGGTAGATACTGGGAATGTAAAGGAGTTTTTGAAAGTGAATTTAATTTGGCGGGGGCGTAGTATTTTTAAATAGAGGTGATGGGTGTTTTGGAATATAATACTCATAAGTTTATTATTTTTACTCAATACTAATAATAGTGATGATTATTTTTAAAATATAAAGTAATTGTTAACCTTGTGGTTGATATAGTGGTTCCATACATCATTACATATTCAATTAATCATTTATTTAATATTTTATGTAAGATTTCATATTTGAAAAATTCAACATTTCACCAAAAATTTAGCATTTAAAAAAAGTAAAAATAGTTTAATTCTCATGTTATTATTAAAAAAATTAAATAAATTAAATAAAATTAATTTTCTAATTACAAGAAATTAATTTTGTTAATTTTAAATTATTATTTATTTAAAAAAACAAGTTTTTATTACATTGAAAAATTTTAATTAGATTCATAAAATTTTATTATCATTTATATTATAAGAACTAATGTTTTAATAAACTATTATATTAAAAAAATTATTTGAAAATTTTAAAATTATCATAAAAATATATATTTTTAATAAAATAAATCATATATGTTTTACCAAAATTTAAATTATGATTTGTTTGTGTCAAAAATTTATTTTTTCATATTTAACACTTTTTCAAAAATATATCATGATACAAGTTTCTTATATTTTTATTTTATAAGATATTAATGAAGTGGTTATGGTTTTGATAGATATGAACTTTGGATATTTTGATGTAGATATTTCTAGGTTTATCTCATTTAAGGTGCTGTTTTTTGGAATCTGAGGACCCTAGAATTAAAATATAAAAAATATTATAATATTTTATTACACATGAACACATACTTTTAATGTGTTTTATTTCCCCACTATTTGGGATCCCAAATTGAAAATCTGAGGCCACAGTTGATTCAGGAATATGGGATTTACCCTATATGCGACCTATGGTTGGTTTTCCTCAGATGCACGGTTTTGGAAGTAGTTGGTGGGAATGTTTAATTATAATAATTAAATAAATAATTTTTTTAATTGTAAAGGAATAAAATTAAAAACTGTATAAATACCTAGTTATAAAATATCACCATGGTTTTCTTCATAACCTAAGGAATATTTGAGTGGAGGATTGAGTGAAGTTCATTGGCTGATCGACATTAGATGATGATGGGAAATCTAATTGAACGGGATCAAGAGGTAGAAAACACAGTAAGTATTCTAAATCACCGGATAATTCATTCTTCACCAACAATGGATCCAAATAAAAGTAGGTACCATCAATTGTGCATTTCACCCTTTTGATTAAAAGATTATTCATTGATTTAATTATCTTTTTCTTGATATGAAATTAGTTTATCCTTCACATCAATCATATAATATGTAATTTTATTTATATTATTAAACTACTTATTAAAATTTCTATTACCATGGATATCCTATTAATATGATCATTGGATGATAATTCTTTCCCAATGATTCTTTCACCTTCGTTATTATGCATTTCCCCACCTGTTATTCATGTTCTTTATCATTGGACCATGGGGTCATGATTTTACATTTTTAGGGTGGGTTCAAGAATGATTAAACCCCCACATTCATAGTGGTTGTGTGCATAATGAAAGGAAAGTGATTAAAATATTTATCTAACTGGATTTCAAGTAATGTATCATGTATTTGGGATTCATAGTGGGAAGAGTGATGGGAGTCGCTGCTAGATGTGCAAAAACTCATCAGTGGATCAATAGAATCTGATTTATAACAACTCAAGGTAAGTAATCAATGCTTAATAATGACCCCCTTTGATTTAGGGTAGTAAAGAGGATGGATTTTTTGTGGCATTCACATATCTAAAAAACCATATGAAGGGATGCGATTTTTTTTAAGAATAATACTATAAGATGTGTAGTAAAGAAGAACACATGCAGTGCACTTCCTTTACCATGGTGTCTACAATATTTAGCATAGTTATGGATCGTACATTGTATAGTCAGTCCCACACACTTTCGCCCCACATTGGGATCCCAATCAGTATGTTAGCATCACACACCCAGGTTCCCTGGTGGCATGGCATACTATTTAATTCGAGAGTACACGAGCATTCCTCAAGGTAAAAGGTCGCAACTTGGTACCTAAGCAAGTCCAAGTACATGGTCACGTCCTGAATTTCATGAGCATGGCTTAGAAAACATAGTAAGGCTCTGAGTGCTTGATACAAACTATGTAGCACCAATACACATTGTGTGGTATAACTTTTCTTTCAATGGAATCTCCATGAAGAAACATTGTCAGGTAGCAAGGCGGGGGCACACACCGTGTGGACCCCCATACACTCCATTCATTTTCACTCCAAAAACATCTTCCTATTCTATATAATTATTTAGAAACCATATTTTTTCCCATAATTATCTTATCTTTAGTGTTTTCCCAATATAATTAAATAGGTTCCTTTGTTGTATCAAACAAGATATGATGTGTGGTGGTCCGATTGTGATGATTCTTTAGGTGATGCATGAAAATTATAGTGATGAGTATGGGATCATCGTAGTGATGTTTGGTCCTCTATATTTGGAGAGGTACTCCCCCATCATCAAGATATAGTAGTGATTGTGTCCTATATGGGAGTTGTATCCCCCTCAGCTGTATAGAACAGTAGGAAAGAGAAGTCCCCACCACATAGTTTCTGTTGAGACTAATTGAGATGCTTGACTTGATTGGTGGATCCCTCAGCTATGGTGAACAATAGTGGGGTGTGGTCCACTCCATAGGGATTCATTAGTAATTAGGCATGATGTTAGGAATTATAGTTGGACCTTTAGATCTGTGGGATAACTCAATTTTCTTAGCTAGTTTGTCAGAAGGAGATTCCCTTCCTCTCTCTAATTAATTTTCTTATGAGAATATATATATATATATATATATATATATATATATATATATATATATATTGGGGTTTTCATTCCCTCTTGGTTTTGGTTGAAGTGGATATTGGTGTATCTCTTTATCTCTACCTTTTTGGTTTTTGGGATGTCCTACTGGGTATTTATATAATCACCCCAGTAAGGAATTTTTCATATTTTATCGTGCCTTATAAAGATGATAGATAGTTCGACAAGGAATTTTGTTGAGTATAGTGATACATGGGTGCATTGGTTTAGGGTGATAGCCAGACTGTGAATTTAGGATCTTGGTTATCTCAATTTTTTATTATTATTATCATCTTGTGGGACATTATTTCCAATTGGGTGTGTATTTTGACCATTTCTTTATCCCTTGGTTTATACTATCATACACTAAAGTATTCCCAAAAGGCTATTTCATGCATGGTTTTTATCTATATGTTATAGTCTTTATATTATTCCTGTTAAATTTTTTCTTGGAGATGGTTGTGTGTGTGTTTCTAGATACTAAATCTGATAAATACCATTTATATTATTCTTTCTCACTGTCTATCACCAGATTCTAGACTATTAGAGTCGGACATGGGGTAGGGGTGGCTCGGCTTGCTTCCAGCCAAGTGAGCCCCAATAGGTCAAGTGGTTTGGGAGTGGTATCAAATATTGTTCATCCATGGGTAAATATCTGAGGGATAACCGTGCTTAAGATGCGTTGTGGACTTAGGGAAATGATTTTGATGTTTTTTAGAGTGGATTTCAAGCCAAGAAAACTAATGATTGTGTGATATTCAATGTATCCATTCACTAGAACTTTTACTACCTACATGTCAACATGTCATACTAAGTCATTTGTTTAAGGGAACTTTATACATGCATCATATAGAATTGAGTCCTTAAACTATCATTTTTTAGATAGATACCCATATATATATTTTATTTGATTTTGGTATTTCTTGATAACATCAAATATGTCATAATGATGACTGCCATCTTTGATTTTAAGATAGTGTCACAAAAACCTTCAGTTGAGTGATGAGTCTATAGTTCAGGGAACCATTCACGAGGTGTTTCATCCAGGAATAAAAAAGAAAAATAAGACAACCTACTGAACAAAACATGGATCCTTCATTGGATCAAGAAGATGATCATATGCATGTTGATCAATCATGTATCTGATAGGAAATGGTGATGGTTTGTTTAGTCTTATCACATTAGATGATTTTTAGTGAAGGATACTATATATGTTTCATTGAGATATACACCCTCTAGCAATTTTTTTTTCGAGGTGGTTGTATATGTATTTTTTCTTTTATAGACCCCAGCTGACTACATGGTTTGGCACGTTTCTAATGTAATTCAATGAAAACTAGTTGGGTATGTTGGTATAAAATTATAAAAAAAAATATTGTGTGTGTACTTTTGGAGTTTTAGTGGTAGATATTTCCCAGGTTTTTGGGTGGGCCAGACTCTTTTCATTGGTGATAAAGGACTGGAACAAACCTATGGTGTAAGGATTCCTCTTGGTTTGTACCCCTCTCAGTGGTGGCCCTCATGATGAATCATCTTTAGGGAAATATTGGGCATTGTTTCAGACCTATTTTGGTGATTCTTTATGTTTCTTAGAACATGAATGGAATAGATAATATTACCTCCATTGAGATGCATTTTTGTGACACAATTTAAAACCATGTGGGAAAGTAAATTCCTTCCCAATAAGATAGTGTTGATGTGTGGTGGTTTATTTACTTTTAATTGAATGTTTTATGACATTTTTAGTTGAAAATATGTCGGAGAATTTTGGTTGGTGGTGAACTTGTGGGAAAGGTAAAGGATAACATTACACAGTTAGAGATTTTTACTCTAAATCTATAGTTTTGGTTCAAGGTACAACGTGTTTCTTCACTGCTCCTATTTCAGTTTTAGTATAGAGTTTCGAGCCACATATACATAAATGAATCCCCTATTTGAGACCTAGAGATACTATTGTATCCCTTTTTATATAAATTATCATTCTTGGAGGAAATTACATAGGAGTATTGGTGATAAAACTTATACTAATAGTGTGAAATAATTCTGTGATGAGAGAGAGCCTCGTGTGGAATCCTTCCATAGTTGTTGGTGAGTCCCTATGACATTTCCACAGTTTGTACTTTCTTCTTATTGTACATGCTCATATGACTATCTCCTGTGAGGATTAAAGTGTACCCAAGTAAGTGGAACATGGTATATCCTATTGGTTAAGGATGAATACCAAGCATAGTAGGATAAGATCATGTGTAGGATGACACAGCTGATTCCTTATCAACTGTCTAGTAGGACCCTTGGAGTGGTTGGTTATGTGAGCTTTCGGTTGAAATGATTTTAGAGATATATGTGGTTGTATTCTCTGAGGATGTCCTAGATTTACCTTTCCATCAATAAATTTTTTCCTTATTGGACTCTCACCAGGGATGTATGAAATCTATAAAAGAAACTCATATGACCCTATGTAATAGTTAATGATGGTTGTATAGTTGGAGGAGTCTATAGATTTAGGGATTTTTATACCTAGTGATATTACCTGGGCAGATCGGTGTTTTTTTCAAAGAGGTGGAAGAGATCTCTAGGTTTTTTGTGGGTTGATAACACTCAAATATGGTAACTTTCAGGGAGGATAATCCCCCCTTAGAATTTATTAATTATTTATCAAATGGATGCGGTAAAGTGAGTTTTAGAATTTATCCTCTGTACATGTTATCACAGTTTTTTTGTTCAATTAGAGGTGGCAACGGGAGTGGAATCTTTGAGCAGCTACGGTATCTTTGATTTCGTGGTTATACAATTTGTTGTGTTAATCACCCTAGTAGAGTTTTTGGGAATTATAAATTGTATCCTTAACCCCTATTATATTAGTTTTTGTTTTAATTTTTTTTGATATCCTAGCATACTCAATGTCTGAGTTGGATTACGTGAGATTCTTGAGGATGGTTTTTGGAATGCTCTAAGAGTGACATATTTATGGGAAGTTCTCATAGACATGATTTGGAATTCAGGTGTATTTTCAAAAACATCTCTATAATATCATCCCCTATGAAATCCCTAAAATGTAAATGGTGTTCGTTTAACTTCACTAAGATGTGATAGGGATCCCTCAAATACTAAAGGGTGTGGTTGACCAGTGCCCCTGTGTTGACACAACCAAATGAGGGAATGGAGTACACAGTGTTTTTCATTGGCTTTAGAGCTAGGCCTAGTTGGATATTTATGTATAGTTAGGTAGTGATCACATTTTTTTTTGGTAGTTGAGAGCCCATGAGTATTACAACGGGACTCCTAAATTGGGGTTAATATTGATAGTACACTCTCTAAAGATGTGGAGGCACAATCATCCAGGTGAGTGTTTTATTTTTTACTCAAACCACTAGAGTCTCAACATCAACATTACTCAGATTGATGTTTACCTGACATAGGAAAATTGGTTGGAGTTATTAAAGGTATATTGCATCAAGATAGTCCATACATCTAGGATGGAACCTTGCTGGATGATTCCCTTAGGAGGAAGTCTCATGCTCGCTTAGGAGAGGAGGCATCTAAGTAATTTTCTTTATTGTAGATTACACTATTAGAAGAGATATGAGATGTTTTTCTCCATTCTATGATGGTAAATCCTTAGTTTCTTACACTTTTCAGAAAGGCTCAGTTGGGATAAATCATCTATAATGTTCTACATTACCACATATCCTTAAAAGATTCCCAGTATTGATTCTACGAAGAATGAGATCACATTATTATTTTCCAGTGATAGACGGTGGTTCCAGTAACGTTTTTTGATGAGGTGATAAGGGGTTTCACACATTCTACTTGGTTTTACATCTTGGTGTATTAAATATGTATAACTATATATAGTGGTAGTTTTAATGGGTTTTCATAAGGTATAATATAGATGAGTTTGTCTCTTGGTGTCTAACATGTCAGCAAGTAATTGTTGATCACTAGGTTCCAATGAGGTTGACACAACCTCTTGAGATTCCGAAGTGGAAATGGGATTTCATTTCCTTTGACTTTCTGAAAATTATTTCACAGATAGATATAGGCCACATTTCTAAAAGGGTAATTGTTGACCAACTTACAATGTTAGTACACTTCATTTCCATCAAGTAATATAGTTTGGTGGATATGTTAAGAAAATTTTGGGTGTGGTAGATCATCCATATTTATAGCGTACCCTTGATGATTGTCTCCAAATGTTATTTTGGTTCATTTCATGATTGGGGAGTGGCTTGTTGGAGGCCTTCTGGACCCAATTGAGTATTAGTATAGGGTTTCACACTTAAACAGATGGTTAAACCGAGTAGACAATCAAATTATTGGATAATATTCATAGTTATTTTCTATTGGGCATTAGTGAACCTAGGAGGATCACATTCCATTGGTGGAGTTTACTTATAGTAATAGATATCACCTTTTCAGTCCTTATATAGGTGACCTTTTAGGTCACCCTTATGATGCACTAAGATTGATGAAACTTCTCTAGTTGGGATAAATATGATGTTGGCGATGATTGAGAATGTTCTAGTGATCCTGGAGCATATATGGATATCCCAGAGCATATAGAAATCTTATGCAAATCGACATCATAGGCCCTTTTTGTTAAATATTGGAGGGAATATTTTCTTCAGAGCCTACCAAAAATGATAATTATATTTGTTTGGATAGGGAGTCATGTTATCCTTGAGGTTCATCGGTTTGTTTGAGATCTTAAATAGGATGAGCGACATTATTTACCACCTAGACTTAACCACATATCTAGATCGTGTTCATCATGACTTCCATGTGCCACAATTGAGGAGTCAGATGAAATATATTATTCATCATATTGATAGGGGTGATCTAGATATCAAGGATAGATTCACCATTGAGGATTACCTAGCTGGGATCATGGATCAGAAGGTGAGTATCTTGTGGGGATAGATTATTCCTTTAGTTTGTGTGCTTTGGCAGCACAAGATCATAAGGGATATCTAATGGATGTTTGAGAGTTAAATGTGGACTTACTATCCCATACTTTTTGAGTAGTTTGAGATTTTTTTGTGGGAAAATAAACGAAGGAGGGTGAAATGTAGATAATCTAGTTTAAATGAATTTTTCCATTGAATATTTATATGTATTTATATATACGGATTAATCATTATATTTTATACAATGTTTGGGAGTCTTAGAACACCAAAATTAATATAATAATAATATTAATATATTTTATTGCACATCCTCAAATCATATCAGTGTTTCTATTTTCCTATTTTTTGGGTCATCGGATACAATATCCACGTTCAAAGTTAAATTAGGAACATAGAGTTTACCATAGACGCGACCTAGGGTCATTTGGCAGCAGACGTTAATTTGAAGCAATAATTTTTTGTTATATTTAATTAATATAAATTAATTTTAAATTAAAAATGTGAAACATTAATAAATAATTATTTACAAAAGATCACCAAGGATGGATTCAAAAACCTAGGTGTATTTGATTGGAGGATTGAGAAATCTTCATTAGAGGATTGAGATATAATGATGGAGGGAGATTAGATCGAGGTGGATTGAGATGAAACAAATGAAACACGTTTTATATAGTGCTGGAAAAAGTGTTTTTCACCAAATATCCATACAAATTGGGGTAGGGTTCATAAATTGTGGTTTCCACCATTTTGAATAAAATATTGATCATGGTTTTAATTTAATTCTTCTTGATCTGTTATAATTTGATCCTTTTCATGAGCCTCATTATATTTATTTTTATTGGTCTGATTAAACCCACTATTTCACATGTTATTACCAAGATATACTATTTATATCATCATTTTCAATAATGCATGGCCAATGAAGGATTCACATTTGTTATTATGTCTTCCCCCCGCCTGTTCTTTGCATTCTTCAACATTAGATCATGGTCTCACCATTCAATATTTTTTGTGTGGGTTTGAGCACTATCAAACTCTTGTATATTTTATAATTGTGTGCACAATTAATAGGTAGATTATTTTCATATTTATTGGGATTTATTTTTCATATTTCTTCCTAGAAGTATAATATGAAGCAAAAATAGAGACATAAGGTGTTATGGGACACATGATGGATCATCGACAGAATAATGATATCGGATTTCCGAACACTAGAGGTCACAAATTTATTTACAGAAATACCCCCCTTAGATTTTAGGCTATAAAATAGAAATATTCATAGTGGTGATCACATATCTATAAAACCACAAGAAGGAACTGTACTTTCTTTGCAAAAATTGACTATACGTTGTTTAATGCTAAAGAACACATGTCATGTACTTCCTTTTCAAAGGAATATATGTTATCTAGTAGATTTATGGAGGGAATTCTTTATATTGAAGACAACATGTTATGTGACCCAACTAGAGATGGACAAGCTGTGGGACCTCATGTGTCATGAAACGTTATATACTCATGGAGTTCACAGGCATGACTAGAGGTACACGATCATGGATTGGAACCCCGGTACAACCCAAAGTACAAGAATCATGGTAAGGAGCACACAAGAAGCCCCTAAGTGTTTGGTACACTCTGTGCACCACCTATACATTTCATGTGGTATGAAATGGATTTCTAAGACATATCCAAGAAAGAATGCAACTAGATAGTGAGGTGGGGTCACATTTCATGTAGAATACCTTAAAAACCATGTTAGTTCTCTTGATAACTTATTCCAATCATATCTATTTATTTAAAACATGGATATTGTCCTGTGAGCATTCTATCCTTAGTGTTTTTCCCATATGATGTGACAGTTTCATTCATCATGGAGTGTGCCAAAAGAAGGAATGTGTTTTCAGGATAACAATTCTTTATTCATGTTTGGATGATGGAAGTGATCAGGGTAAGAATATCAAAGTTATTTCATGGTTGTAGCTCCATTGTCACACCATGGAAGGGTTCCCATGTATTGTATATATGTATATATATATGGTACTCCCCTATAGTAGGTGTAGGACCTTTGTCTACAATGTGGTACTCCTTAGTAATCAATCTCTAGTGGTGATCAGGTCCTCCATAGAAGTTTTGTGTCCCCTAATTATGGAGAAGATTAGGGAGGAGGAGACCCATACACATAGTTATTGACAAGGTTTCATTGGAATCTTGACAGGATGTATGGTTCCCTCAACTATAAAGTGATTAGTGAGGTGAAGAATGCTCTGCATTGATTCCTGTGAGGTTCCACAATATTCTGCGAATCATAGGTGGAACTTTGGAGATGTTGGATAAATCATCATTCTTAGTTATGATGTGAGATGGATATCCTTTTTCTCTCACTTCTTGGATTCTTTATGAAAATATACTTATTTTGGGTTTTTGTTCCCTCTAACTATTGGTTGACCTGACTATTTTTGTATCTTTTTATTGGTCCATTTGTGGTATTTGAATTTTCATTATCTGTTTGTATATAATCACCCCTAAATTGAATTTTCCTATATATTTTGTTTCCTATAAATTCAATGGATGGTTTGGTGGTGACATTGGTATGGTATAGTGATAATTTTTTTCATTGATCTCATGCGATGGTTGGACATGCAGATTAGGAGCCCGAATATATAAATTGTATTTTCTTGTATTTTTTATTATATTTGGACTTCAATTATAATTGGGAATGTATTTTATCCCTTTTTTATGCTTTGGTTTATACTATTATACTCTAATGTATTCTCTAGAGGTTATTTCATACATGATTTTTCAATATAAGTTATATATTTATATTATTCCTCTACATTGATTCATAGAGATGGTTGTGTGCATGCATACATGTACTTATGCCAGGGCCCCCCATTTATATTATTCCTTATATATTCTTGTAACTATCACCTAGAATATTAGAGGTGGGCTTGGGGTTTCGATATCTATGCTTATTGCCGATTAAGTGGCCTTTGGTAGTTTTGGTCATTATAGAGTGGTAGAAAATGTTTTTCATCCTCGAGTTAGTATTGGTGTGGAATCCATGGGAATGATTTGCTGGAGACTAAAGGAAATGGTTTTGAAGTCTCTCAAGTGTATATTATATGTAAGGGAGATTAGTGATGGTTTTTCATTTAACGTATCCCTTTACCAAGACACCATCTACCAGCTATTCAACTAGGCATACTAAGACATCAGTTTCAAGGAACCTAATACATGTTTCATATATTATTAATTCATTTTACGTTCCCTCTTTAGTCAACTCCCCATTTATATATTCTCTTTGACCGTGGAGTGTCTTTATTACTTTTGAGATGTCTCTTCAATAAAAAATTAGTTATTATTTCGAGACATTGTCCTAAAAATTACTAGTTGAGTTATGAGGCCTCAGTTTAGGGAGACATTCAGGAGTGGTTTTATCTAGGTGTTTAGAGAGTAGTGCTTAAACTATTTGATCATCACATGTATCCTTATGTGGATCAGTCAAGATATTGTCCACATGTTGTGAAATCAAGGATCCAACATTATATGATGATGGTGTGTTTAGTCTTATGGAATTACTTGACTTCTAGTGATAGATACCACAGAGGTTTCCTAGAGATATAGGCCCTCATGTAATAGAGGTTTATCTTCATGTTGTAGACATGGTTTTTCATTTTGGGAAACCTTGATTGGTCATATAGTTCAGCTCATAACCAGTGTTCTTCGAGGGTCATAATTTGGTTCTGGTGGTATCAAAATATGATACACTTATGTTGTGTACTCTTTGTGAGTTATAGTGATATACATATCTTATGTTTTTGGGGTTTGAAACTCTTTTCTTGAGTAGCTAAGGACTCAAAAGATCTTGTGGTGTGAGACTTCCACTTTGTTAGGACCCCTCATTATGGTGGTTCCCATGATGATAAATTTATAGTGAAACTTTGGGAGTTAATAGTGCCCTATTTTAATGATACATGATATGTATTCATCCACAAAATAAATAAAGAAACATTCCCCACTAATACACATTATTATGATGTGATTTAATATTGTGTAGGTGACCCAGTGCCACAAAAAGTTGATAGTGTCAGGGTGTGGTGGGATATTTCCATTGAATTTTATTATTGAGAATGCATTGGTAATCTAATGTCTCAGAGAAAGACCTATTGGTGGTGGGTATGAGGGAAAGGTAATGGATTTCATAATGTGGTAGGAGACTGTGCCTCAGAAGCATTGGATGTGGTTCAAGGTATGAAATGCGTCTTTGCTACTCCTACCATAATAATATAATAGAGTTCCATTACATAATTCCCTAAATATTTTACTTTTTTTGTGACATATAAATACCAATGTTCAATATTTTTTCTCAAACCTTTTTCTTTTACCCTCCTTCTATGGAGGATCAGTGATCAAACTTCTATTGATAATGTGACATGACTATGGTAATAGATTAGAAACATTATAAAATAATTATTAAGGCCCTATGATTTTAAATTACCATGAACTTGCTTTTTATTATCCATGCTTAAATTAATTTCTCTATTAATGGTTCTAGTGTAATTTAGGTTGCTTTTATATGATCTCCCATCATAGGTAAGAAGAAATCCCAGGTAGAGGAGGATGAGATCTCGTGAAAGAGGATACATTTGATTTATTATCGCTTAGATAGTATGAACCATTGAGAAATGGGTTCTATAAGATTTTATTTCCTACAATGTTGGAGAGGTAGGATGACACATTCCCTAATAATGTTCTAGGTTTACCTCTCCACTGAGAGTTTCTTTTCCTCCATGGACTTGCACTAGGGATGACCTGATATCTATAATACCAAATCAGATCACCCTATATAGTTGTGAGATATGAGGGTGTAGTACAAGAATTCAATAGTGAATATTCTTGTTAGAAAAATTGTATTTCCCTAGTAATCCTAGTGTCATTCACCTAGGAGGTGGATGAGATCTTGAGGTTAGGTGTTGGTTAACATCACATGAAACATGTTATTATCAGTGAGTTATACCCACCCCTAGAAATAATGACTTCTACTACAAATGTCATTGGGTGAAGTGTCATTCATTGTTTGAAATCTATAATATTTTTTGCTAGCTTCTAGTTTAACAGGATCATATATTGAGTGTGGATTCCTAGATCTTATATGGTAGCTTTCAGTTATTGGTGATACCCTTTGGAGTGTTGAAAACCCAAGTAGAGATTGTGGGCTTATAAACTGGATCTTTAACCCTGCTAGGATTTGTTTGTGGTCATTTAATTTGGTGACATTATAGTGTACTCTGCATTCAATTGGGAGCATACGATACTCTTTAGGATAGATTTTAGTCATTCTTAGAGTGCACCATCTTTATAGGAATCTCTCATAGATTTTGTTCTAGATTCAAGAGGTTTTTGGATACGTATTCATGATTTTATCCCCATTGACTATTTTGATATTGAAAGGGTATATTGTTTACCTGGACTGATAAGTGTTAGTAAGCCTTTGAATATTTGAGACAAAGGTTGACCACTGCTCCTATATTGACACTACTAAATTAGGGTGTGTATTACATAGTGTGTTGAAATGCCTTTGGAGATAGGATTAGATTCATTTTGATAAAAAGGTATGTAGTGATCTCATATGGGCCATGGAAGTATAGTCCCCATGAGTATAGATCAAAGAATCATGAATTGGAGTTGTCAATAGTAGTATTAACTTTAAATATTTGGAGGCATTATCTTCTGGGTGAGAATTTGGCTTCCTAAAAAGACTACTAGAGTCTCAGGTATAAATTTACATAGAGATATATTAACATGATACGGATAAATTTGTTGTAGTTCTTAAAGCACAATGACTTTGAGGTAATCTATACTTCAAAAAAGGGAAATGTGGAGGAAGATTCGCTTAGCAGGAAGTCTCATTCTTACATGGTGGATGAGATGTCTGAGAAGTTTTCTTCATTTCAACTGGTCCTAATATATTTTATATGGTTATTTTCTATCCAGTTGATGGGGGTGACTTCTTGGATTATTTATCATGTGATAGAGTCTTACATGGGAGACATCGACTATGAGGTTTTATGTGACTTGATATTCTCAACATATGCATGAGATGGATTTTTTGAAAGATGGGAGGATGTCATCCTTTCCTAGGGATAGATAGTTGTTCCACTCACATTGTGTGAGAATGTGATAAGTGAGTTTCACACTTTTCACTTGGTTTTATATCTTGGTTTATAGATGATGTAAAAGGACCATTAACAATAGTTTTGTTGGGATGGAATGATGTGAATCATAGCATAGTTAACATCATGGTGTCTCACATGTCTACAAGTAATGTATGAGAACCAGGCTTTGGTAGGGTTAATATTGCATCTTGAGATTCTATAGTTGAAATGGGGTGGCATATCCATTTACCTTGAAATAGAGACCCTATGGGTAGTGGGGGTCCATGATTCCATATAACGACCCATACTTTACATACATTGTTAATACTTCAAAATTGAAGCACACTTATTACAACATATGACAAAACCACAAAGGACCGTATAGGTATAGTGTCTTTAGAAACTGGGAAACATAAACAACTGGTTCATAAATCTTCTACAGTATCTCCCGTTTATTTCATCATATCTAGGGTCCCTTTTAGCATATTCAATTTAATATCCATCTTCCTGACCTGGGGAAAAGAAAACATAAAAGGGTGAGCTCAAATGCTCAGCAAGGGCAAATAAAGGAAATAAAAATCATATCATATCTTTATGAAGATCAAAACCTACAAAAGAGATCATAATATCTTAACATGGAATAAATCATAGAAGTGAAAATGAGATCCCCATAATCATAACATAAAACTTGAAACTTTGTGGCATGCACACATAATCATGGAAAATCATTTCTTGTTAGTCATGACTCATTGCCAAGACTATCTTAGTGGACAAAGTCCCTTTCTGAACCGAGTTCACTCCTCGTTTCAGTCCTGTATCACTGAACCGAAATAACCTTCCGTTCCAGCCATGCCTATCTCATGAGATATAAAATCTTTACCCAATGCATTGGAGGGAGATATAGGTCCCACCCATCTTATAATGAATCCTTTCTTATGTGTGCCACATAATCATAAAACATACATCATCGCATAACACATATAACAAAAATGGGATTCTTGAAACATCATGACATCATAAATAAATTCATATATGATAAAGGAATTCATAAACATAATTCCATCACAACATAGTCAAACCAATGTAAAAATATGGATAGAAACAGAACCCTTTATTATCTTAGATGGAAAATAATTTTGATAAAACACTTGTATTGAATTCTTGAGGAAAATATCCTTTCTTCTTCAAAAACAATTTTCCTTTCATAACATGTCATACAACTTTAAAATAAAAGAAGTTGATTAAAAATAAACTTGAAAACTTGTAAAGGAAGCTTCTTGGAAATAATGTTTTAAAAATCCATTCATGCCGTATAAGTTAAAAAAAACATTCTTCGTACTTTTGTCGGAAAAGTCAAAAAGTACCTCGTACGGAAAAACGACAAAAGATTCCTTTCATATTCTTTACTAAAAACTCACCTAAGGGTAAAATTGGATTTAAACTATTGCAAGTGGATGGAAACAATATTTCATATTGAGGGAACATGGATGTGGATGATAAAATACACCCCAGTAAATACTTACGAATAAACAATCTCGGATAAAAATGAGATTGTGATATTTCCCTTACCTTAGGTCCAATTTGATTTGTACGTGTCCGAAGCTCCTGTATAATGGTTTAAATAATGTTATTGACTTATTCCAGAATCATACATATTTATATGATATCATATATGGTCATATTATTAGCTTCTTGTTAGTAATATTTCATTGTTACTTGTTACTCGGGTCTTTATAACTTTTTGTTCTTATGCGTGTTTTGTCGAATAAATTCTTATTCTTATCTTTAGCTTATAGATAATTCATTTCCAGAATGGTATTAGTGTAGTATATACCATATTCATTCATTCAATTCATTTATATAATCATTATGAAATGAAGATCATGTAGAACGAGTCGCATCACATCGTGGAGACGGTATTCCGTACGTACGCACGAGTGATGATATCGTTCCTATGATCGTGGAATTGTATTGGAGTATATATATATATTATTTCAGTATCAATATTACTTAATAATAATCATATATAGTTACTCATTACACCATTATACCCATCCTTGTAAGGTGATGGTGGAAAATAGATTACACCACGGCGTGGAGACGGTATTCCGTACGTACGCACGCGCGGTGATTTCATTTTTTCCGTAGGATGGATAGAAGGTGAATTAGGGTTGTTTCATATTTATAATAACATATCAGTATGTAAGTAATACTGATGTTATTACTTTATCATGAAACAACTAAAGAAGAAGAAGTTGAAGAAGAATGAAATTGAAAAGATCGGTAATGGATATTACCTCTTCTTTGGAACGCCTCTTTGAATCCTCCACTTAAGGAACTAAGATTGGTCTTTGGAGAAGACCAGGACCTCTAGGATTATTCTAGGGAAGTGGAGAGGAGAAAATGGCAGGGGTTGGCCGAGCTTGAGTGCTCATATTGGTGTGAGGAGGAGGGGGAGGAGGTGCCCTTTTATAAGGGAGGAGAGGGGCACCTTAGGAATATCTCAAAATATTATTTTATATTAAAGTCAAAATCGGTTTATAATGGTTCCAAAGGGTCTTATTTCGAAGCTAAAGTGGGTATGGGTCGAAATCCTATCAACCAATAGGATTTAGACAAGTTTAGGGTATTATTTTAACCTTATCAATTAGATTTAACTCTAAGTTAATTAATTTAACTTTTACCGTGTCTTTTTGTTTTCTTTCACTATATGGTTAATACACTTACTATAACATGTCAATCGAACCCCAAATTGTTTATTATTAATATATATATCCTTATCTAAGTCATTTGGCCGAACCATAGATTTTTAGGAATAAAATAACAATTAATAATATAATATTTGATTTAAAATCTATTTTGTGTCAATTTTGACACTATTTGATATATGATTTTTGTGAAAGTCATAACAGAATTATATGTTCGAACCAAGTTAATTAAATCATTACTAATATATCATAGTAACCTAGAAAATTAGTGGAATTCATAAAAAGTCTCAAATTACATTTATTTTGGTATTTATATTATCAATTTTTTCAATATTTCATTAATAAGATAATTACTGCATCATCTTTGTGTCATAATTAAATTAAATTATTTGATGTCTAAAAATTACAAATAAAATACCATCATGTATGAAATCTTTTTAGCTTTCTAATGAATATTTACAATCGAATTTATCTTATGTATAACCCTATATTAAAAATGATTTACTTATTAAACTTTGATTTTAACTATTTTAACCCTTCTTTAAATAAATTAATAATAAATATCCTAATCTAATCCAAGTGGGCCTAAATGGTCATATTTTATTCCTAAGTTTGTTTTTGGTCGAATTACACTTGTCCAATAGAATTAGGACATGTGTTAGGGTAATATTAATATCATATTTACCCTTAGTTACACTATTTACTATTAACTGCGGTAAAAATAGTAAACAGTTACTATTCACCAAAAAATTATTTTCATCTCATTGAACCACATTTTAGTCCTTGATATTAACCGTGTCACTCGGATTTTCGAAATTCCATTCACAGAAGCGGTAAAATTAAGTTTTATGCAAAATTCAGTTTTTAACCTACCACTTAGTGGTTTCACTATTCATCAAAAATTGAAAGTTTTCAGAAAAATACCAAAATTTCACCCTAGGCTAATTTCGATATTCTGAGTCCAAAAATGAAGTCCATTTTGAAAAATAAAATTTATAAAATTTCAAAAAGTGGTTATTACTATTCATAACGGCTAGTTTTAATAGCATATTGTTGTTTAGTGAAACTCGGTATTGCGTACGACGCAAGCTATCGAGGAAGGTCGCGATTGCGTGTAAAGCAAGCCAAGCAAGTGTTGTGTAGAAAAAGATTCCTTTGATGATAACATAAAAGTCTCGGGTGTTACATTCTACCCCCCTTAAAAAGAATTTCGCCCTCGAAATTCGTCACTTTGCAACAAACAAATGAGGATACTTCTCCCTCATCATATCCTCAAGCTCCCATGTAGCTTCTTCAAGTTGGTGGTTTCTCCATAAAACTTTCACCAAGCGAGTGGTCTTGTTTCGTAGGGCTTTTTCACTACGATCTAGAATCTCTATCGGCTGTTCTTCATAAGAAAGATCTTGCTCCAGCGGTACAACTTCTGAGCTGAGTACATGTGAAGGATCTGGTATGTACTTTCTCAGGAGAGATACGTGGAACACATCGTGAACTTGAGAGAGATTCGGTGGA
This sequence comes from Viscum album, assembly GCA_963277665.1. NCBI lineage: Eukaryota > Viridiplantae > Streptophyta > Magnoliopsida > Santalales > Viscaceae > Viscum > Viscum album. The sequence goes on along the minus strand of OY728148.1, from coordinate 617,898,658 downwards.
AGCGCCAATCGGTAAGCTACCTTCCCAACACGATCCAGTATTTCAAAAGGACCGATATATCTAGGGCTCAACTTCCCCTTCTTTCCAAATCTCATAACCCTCTTCCAGGGAGATATTCGTAAGAACACTTTATCGCCCACTTCAAACTCTAGGTCTTTTCTTCGGTTGTCGGCATAACTTTTCTGTCGACTCTGAGCTGCTCTTATGTGTTGTTGAATAGATCTAACCTTTTCTGCCATTTCATCAACGAGATCAGGTCCTAATAGCTTTCTTTCCCCAACTTCATCCCAGCAAGTTGGGGTCCTGCATTTCTTTCCATAGAGAGCTTCATAAGGAGCCATCTGAATACTGGAGTGAAAGCTATTATTATAAGAAAATTCCACCAAAGGTAGGTGTTGATCCCAACCTCCTTTGAAATCCATAGAGCAAGCTCTCAATATATCTTCTAGGGTTTGAATTGTTCTCTCAGACTGACCGTCTGTCTGGGGATGATAAGCAGTGCTGAAACTCAACTCTGTATCCAGAGTATGCTGAAGACTTCGCCAGAACTTCGAGGTAAATCTCGGATCTCGATCAGATATAATAGAAAGTGGTACTCCATGCAATCTTACCACTTCCTTTACATATATCCTGGCAAGCTGATCTATAGAGAAATCCTCTCTAATAGCAATGAAGTGTGCAGACTTTGTAAGACGATCAACTATGACCCAGATAGCATTATTGCCTTTGGATGTTTTAGGAAGTCCTGTGACAAAGTCCATAGTGATGTTTTCCCATTTCCATTCGGGTATGGGTAATGGTTGTAACATCCCCTTAGACTTCTGTCTCTCAGCTTTAACTTGTTGACAAACCAAGCATCGAGAGACATATTCAGCAACATCTCTTTTCATGCCATCCCACCAGAAGTACTCTTTCAGGTCCCTATACATCTTCGTGCTTCCAGGATGAATAGAGAATGATGAACTATGAGCCTCATCCAGCAGCTCTTTCTTTAATTCGGGGATGGGAGGAACGCAAACCCGATTCCTGAACTTTATTATCCCATCACAATCAAGGTTGAATTCAGGAACATTTCTCACCTTCTTTTGTAACTCGACATCTTCTTTCTGTGCCTCTTTAATCTTCACATGTATAGATGGTTGAACATTCATTTGGGAAAGATAAGATTTTTCCCTTTCCATTATAATTCCAAGATCCATCCTATGTAAATCCATAAATATTGGATCTTTTGTGATCCTCATCATGGATAAACTAGCATGGTCTTGTCGACTTAATGCATCTGCCACCTTGTTTGCTTTCCCAGGGTGGTAATGGATTGAGCAGTCATAATCCTTAATCAGCTCCAACCATCTTCTTTGACGCATATTCAACTCCTTTTGTGTGAAAATATACTTTAAACTTTTATGATCAGTATAAATATCACACCTTTCACCATAAAGGTAATGCCTCCAAATCTTTAATGCAAAGATTACCGCAGCCAACTCCAAATCATGTGTTGGGTAATTTTGCTCATGGATTTTCAACTGTCGTGAGGCATAAGCTATCACCATATCATTTTGCATAAGAACACACCCCAATCCCTTCTTGGATGCATCACTGTAGATCACAAACCTTTCTCCACTACAAGGCAGTGTGAGCACAGGTGCACTGGATAACCTTCTTTTCAACTCCTTGAAATTCTCTTCACATTCCTCTGTCCAGACAAACTTAACTCCTTTCCGAGTCAACTTGGTGAGTGGATTAGATAATCTTGAAAAATCTTTTACAAAACGTCGATAATATCCAGCCAAACCAAGAATACTTTGGATCTCAGTTACTGTTGTTGGTCTTGACCATTTTTCGATAACCTTTGTTTTTGCTGGATCCACAGATATCCCCTCTTTTGAGATTATATGACCCAAAAATGCAACTTTTTGAAGCCAAAATTCACACTTGGTAAATTTGGCATAAAGCTTCTCCTTTCTCAGGGTCTTCAATATAATTCTCAAGTGATCTTCATGCTCTTCCTTGCTCTTTGAATAGACAAGAATATCGTCTATAAAGACTACCACAAATTGATCAAGATAGTCTCTAAAGACTCTATTCATTAGATCCATGAAGATAGCAGGGGCATTAGTAAGACCAAATGGCATCACTATAAATTCATAGTGTCCATACCTTGTACGGAAAGCCGTCTTTGGTATATCCTCCCTTTTGACCCTTAATTGATGATACCCTGAACGAAGATCAATCTTGGAAAAGTATTGAGCTCCGCGTAGTTGGTCAAATAAGTCATCAATGCGTGGGAGAGGATATTTGTTCTTGATAGTGATCTTGTTAAGTTCTCGATAATCAATGCAGAGTCTCATTGATCCATCTTTCTTCTTAACAAATAGAACAGGTGCTCCCCAAGGTGACGCACTAGGGCGTATGAATCCCTTATCAAGATTCTCTCGGAGTTGCTTCTTCAATTCCTGCAACTCAATTGGGGCCATTCTATAAGGTGTCTTTGAAATAGGCAAAGCACCCGGTACGAGTTCTATTGAAAACTCAACTTCACGATTTGGTGGAAGACCCGGTAATTCCTCCGGAAAGACATCATCAAACTCCCGTACAATGGGCATATTCTTAATCGTGAGTTTCTCACCAACCATTTGAGATAAATAACCTTCATTTAGTGGAATCAATACCCATAAGATGGAAGAAATTTCCACTGGAAGGTTATGTTCATCCTTGCATTGATAGACGATCGTAGATTGATCTGGAATATGAAATGTGACTTCCCTTCTTTGGAAATCGATATGAGCTCTATGTAGAGAAAGCCAATCCATGCCAAGAATCACATCAAATTCCACTAATGGAAGGATCACAAGATTTGCAGGAAGCACTTTCCCACAAACTTCGATCGGAGAAGAATTATAAACTTCTGATGCGATTGATGTGCCATTAGGTGTTGTCACAGCTAACTCAACATCTAATTGTTGAGGTAATACGGTGATACCCTTAGAAAATTTTTCAGAAATAAAAGAGTGGGTGGATCCAGAATCAAATAAAACATTTGCTACTTTAGAGTGGGTGGTAAGTGTACCTTTCACCACATCGTTATCGTACTCCACCTCGCTGATAGAAATTGCATGTGACTTTCCTTTGTCTTTAGCCTTAAGAGTTTGTTGACGTCGACCATCATCATCAACCCTTGGATTTGGGTATTGATTGGCATAATGCCCCATCTCCTTGCACTTGAAACATTGAAGTGTTGTAGGTTCATTCTGTGTATCCCTTCCTTTGTTTGCGTCATTAGACATCTTCTTCCCATTATCACGGCATTCAAATGCCCGATGACCTTCCTTTCCACATTTAAAACATTTACTTGTCCCTTTAAGACAACTCCCTCCATGTTTCTTTCCACACTTTGAGAATAAGGGAAAGTTCATCTTCTTTTCAGTGTGCCCTTTAGATTTTTCGTTGAATTCCATCTTCCTCTTCTTATCAAACCCATGTGACTGATGGGTTACTCCAATCTCCATCTCGACTTCGAGAGCACATCGAACGATTTCCTCGTAGCTATTGAAGTCCCTTATGGCTAATGCCCTTCTAAGACTTGGTTTTAAGCCACTAAAGAATCGATCGATCTTACTCTCAGGATGGATAATAATAATACCAGAAGCGTACCTTGCAAGTCTTGTAAAATTTTCTTCATAGGTACCAACAGATTCATCATCCCTTTGCTTCAGTTCAAGAAACTCTTTCTCCATCTTTGTTCGGAGAATACGAGGGAAGTACTTATTGAAAAATAAGTTCTTGAACTCGTCCCATTCCATAGACTCAATTTCATCCCTTTGCCTCGTATTCTTAACAAGATTCCACCATTGATCAGCATCTCCTTCCAAACGGTACACTGCTAGGATGACTTTATCATGCTCAGAACATTGAAGAACTGAAAATATCTTTTCAGTAGTACTAATCCATTGTTCAGCAACTAATGGATCAGTAGACCCGCTGAAAGAAGGTGGACGCTGTCTCATGAAGGATTCAACAGAATGTTGCTCCCTCCTTTGCTCGTTTGGAAATCCTGCATGATTCATAGCTTGAGAAAGTTGTGTGAGCATGGCTACAAGATTTTGCATTCTAGCTCCCATATCGTTTGGTTGCTCAGGGGGACAATCATTGCATTGCCCATCGCATTCCACATTAACACGGTTCCTTCGGGTTCCAGCCATTGACTAAAACCAAGAAGAATAGTGTGAGCAACACTAATTATAATAGGAAAACCACATAATTCAAGAATAAAATTTTCATGCTTAAGGTATTATCCTAGGTTATTCAAGGCCATTTCTAAAACACTAAGATTGTGTTCTATGCTTAGACTTATCCTTTGGGTTCTTACTAAGGCTTTCACATCCTAGTTTCCAAAGGTTGACTATACCTTTCCTTTGATACCAACTATAACGACCCATACTTTACATACATTGTTAATAATTCAAAATTGAAGCACACTTATTACAACATATGACAAAACCACAAAGGACCGTATAGGTATAGTGTCTTTAGAAACTGGGAAACATAAACAACTGGTTCATAAATCTTCTACAGTATCTCCCGTTTATTTCATCATATCTAGGGTCCCTTTTAGCATATTCAATTTAATATCCATATTCCTGACCTGGGGAAAAGAAAACATAAAAGGGTGAGCTCAAATGCTCAGCAAGGGCAAATAAAGGAAATAAAAATCATATCATATCTTTATGAAGATCAAAACCTGCAAAAGAGATCATAATATCTTAACATGGAATAAATCATAGAAGTGAAAATGAGATCCCCATAATCATAATATAAAACTTGAAACTTTTTGGCATGCACACATAATCATGGAAAATCATTTCTTGTTAGTCATGACTCATTTCCAAGACTATCTTAGTGGACAAAGTCCCTTTCTGAACCGAGTTCACTCCTCGTTTCAGTCCTGTATCACTGAACCGAAATAACCTTCCGTTCCAGCCATGCCTATCTCATGAGATATAAAATCTTTACCCAATGCATTGGAGGGAGATATAGGTCCCACCCATCTTATAATGAATCCTTTCTTATGTGTGCCACATAATCATAAAACATACATCATCGCATAACACATATAACAAAAATGGGATTCTTGAAACATCATGACATCATAAATCAATTCATATATGATAAAGGAATTCATAAACATAATTCCATCACAACATAGTCAAACCAATGTAAAAATATGGATAGAAACAGAACCCTTTATTATCTTAGATGGAAAATAATTTTGATAAAACACTTGTATTGAATTCTTGAGGAAAATATCCTTTCTTCTTCAAAAACAATTTTCCTTTCATAACTTGTCATACAACTTTAAAATAAAAGAACTTGATTAAAAATAAACTTGAAAACTTGTAAAGGAAGCTTCTTGGAAATAATGTTTTAAAAATCCATTCATGCCGTATAAGTTAAAAAAAAAACATTCTTCGTACTTTTGTCGGAAAAGTCAAAAAGTACCTCGTACGGAAAAACGACAAAAGATTCCTTTCATATTCTTTACTAAAAACTCACCTAAGGGTAAAATTGGATTTAAACTATTGCAAGTGGATGGAAACAATATTTCATATTGAGGGAACATGGATGTGGATGATAAAATACACCCCAGTAAATACTTACGAATAAACAATCTCGGATAAAAATGAGATTGTGATATTTCCCTTACCTTAGGTCCAATTTGCTTTGTACGTGTCCGAAGCTCCTGTATAATGGTTTAAATAATGTTATTGACTTATTCCAGAATCATACATATTTATATGATATCATATATGGTCATATTATTAGCTTCTTGTTAGTAATATTTCATTGTTACTTGTTACTCGGGTCTTTATAACTTTTTGTTCTTATGCGTGTTTTGTCGAATAAATTCTTATTCTTATCTTTAGGTTATAGATAATTTATTTCCAGAATGGTATTAGTGTATTATATACCATATTCATTCATTCAATTCATTTATATAATCATTATGAAATGAAGATCATGTAGAACGAGTCGCATCACATCGTGGAGACGGTATTCCGTACGTACGCACGAGTGATGATATCGTTCCTATGATCGTGGAATTGTATTGGAGTATATATATATATATTATTTCAGTATCAATATTACTTAATAATAATCATATATAGTTACTCATTACACCATTATACCCATCCTTGTAAGGTGATGGTGGAAAATAGATTACACCACGGCGTGGAGACGGTATTCCGTACGTACGCACGCGCGGTGATTTCATTTTTTCCGTAGGATGGATAGAAGGTGAATTAGGGTTGTTTCATATTTATAATAACATATCAGTATGTAAGTAATACTGATGTTATTACTTTATCATGAAACAACTAAAGAAGAAGAAGTTGAAGAAGAATGAAATTGAAAAGATCGGTAATGGATATTACCTCTTCTTTGGAACGCCTCTTTGAATCCTCCACTTAAGGAACTAAGATTGGTCTTTGGAGAAGACCAGGACCTCTAGGATTATTCTAGGGAAGTGGAGAGGAGAAAATGGCAGGGGTTGGCCGAGCTTGAGTGCTCAAATTGGTGTGAGGAGGAGGGGGAGGAGGTGCCCTTTTATAAGGGAGGAGAGGGGCACCTTAGGAATATCTCAAAATATTATTTTATATTAAAGTCAAAATCGGTTTATAATGGTTCCAAAGGGTCTCATTTCGAAGCTAAAGTGGGGATGGGTCGAAATCCTATCAACCAATAGGATTTAGACAAGTTTAGGGTATTATTTTAACCTTATCAATTAGATTTAACTCTAAGTTAATTAATTTAACTTTTACCGTGTCTTTTTGTTTTCTTTCACTATATGGTTAATACACTTACTATAACATGCCAAACGAACCCCAAATTGTTTATTATTAATATATATATCCTTATCTACGTCATTTGGCCGAACCATAGATTTTTAGGAATAAAATGACAATTAATAATATAATATTTGATTTAAAAACTATTTTGTGTTAATTTTGACACTATTTGATATATGATTTTTGTGAAAGTCATAACAGAATTATATGTTCGAACCAAGTTAATTAAATCATTACTAATATATCATAGTAACCTAGAAAATTAGTGGAATTCATAAAAAGTCTCAAATTACATTTATTTTGGTATTTATATTATCAATTTTTTCAATATTTCATTAATAAGATAATTACTGCATCATCTTTGTGTCATAATTAAATTAAATTATTTGATGTCTAAAAATTACAAATAAAATACCATCATGTAGGAAATCTTTTTAGCTTTCTAATGAATATTTACAATCGAATTTATCTTATGTATAACCCTATATTAAAAATGATTTACTTATTAAACTTTGATTTTAACTATTTTAACCCTTCTTTAAATAAATTAATAATAAATATCCTAATCTAATCCAAGTGGGCCTAAATGGTCATATTTTATTCCTAAGTTTGTCTTTGGTCGAATTACACTTGTCCAATAGAATTAGGACATGTGTTAGGGTAATATTAATATCATATTTACCCTTAGTTACCCTATTTACTATTAACCGCGGTAAAAATAGTAAAAAGTTACTATTCACCAAAAAATTATTTTCATCTCATTGAACCACATTTTAGTCCTTGATATTAACCGTGTCTCTCGGATTTTCGAAATTCCATTCACAGAAGCGGTAAAATTAAGTTTTATGCAAAATTCAGTTTTTAACCTACCACTTAGTGGTTTCACTATTCATCAAAAATTGAAAGTTTTCAGAAAAATACCAAAATTTCACCCTAGGCTAATTTCGATATTCTGAGTCCAAAAATGAAGTCCATTTTGAAAAATAAAATTTATAAAATTTCAAAAAGTGGTTATTACTATTCATAACGGCTAGTTTTAATAGCATATTGTTGTTTAGTGAAACTCGGTATTGCGTACGACGCAAGCTATCGAGGAAGGTCGCGATTGCGTGTAAATCAAGCCAAGCAAGTGTTGTGTAGAAAAATATTCCTTTGATGATAACATAAAAGTCTCGGGTGTTACATTCCATCTGGGTGATTATTGAGTAAATTAATAATTCAAAACACTTCATTTCCATTTTTTTAGTAGAGTTATAAGATAGTCTGAGGATGTTGTATGTGTGGGAGATCATATCCCTTTATGGGCTCCCCTCGAAAATGGTATCTGATCTTGATTCTCAGTTCACATAAAAATTTTGGAGAGGATTATAGGAGGCCTCTAGGACTCATTTGAGGGTAAATATTTAATTTCACACCCAAATGGATGAGAAGATAGAGTGGAATATCAAGGTATTTCCATATATGATGAGGTATCATATGTTAGACTTCAGTCATATGTGGGAGGATCACTTCCCATTAGTGGATTTTTCTTTTAATAATTTACATCACACTACTATCATAATGGTACCCTTCTATTCCATATATGGGATTGTTTTTTGGCCACCCTGATACTGGACTACTATTGATAAGACATTGATAGTTGAGCTAAATTTGGTACATGTGAATATAGAAAATGTTTGAGTGATCTACAATTATATAATGAAATCCCAAATATGACCAAGATCTTACATTGATCAATATTGTATGTCCTATGATATTAATTCATGAAATCATGTCTTCTTTAGAGTCTCACAAATATGAGTACTATGGAGATTTTCTTGGGGAGGCAAGCTATCCATGAGATTCGTTGGGTTGTTCATGATCTTACAGAGGTTTAGTGAGGTTTGTTACGACCTATACCTACCCCTATATTAGTATTGAGTGCATGATGTCTTACAAATGTTGAATTTGAGGGGACATGTGAATGAACCTACACATTTTATAGACTGGGGTGAGCTAGATATCGAGGATGGTTCATCATTCATGAAGTACCCAGTGGTGATCGAGGATTGACATGAGAGAATCTTGTGAGGATTGACCATTACTTTATTTCTTATTCTTTGGTATCATGGGAGTGCATAAGAGAGGTTATATATGTACTCCATATCCCAACAATTTTTAAAATTTCATGCTTTTAAGGGTGATAGGAATTGATGTAGGGGGAATGTAACAACTTTAATTTTGATGAAATTTTCCTTTGAAACTTTATATGTATATATTTTGATTTATCCGTGGATTCAGTCTGGTTTTGGAGAGTATTAAGACCCCCTATAAATGTATTAAAAAGGTTTAAATATTTTATTTCATGTTCATGCACCATTTTAGTTTTTTTTATTCTCCCATTGTTTGGGATGTTGAATTGGAAATATGAGGTCACTATTGGTTGTAAAACATGGATTTTATGTAATTACCAAATATTTGTAAATGATATTTATTTCTAAATAGAAAGTATATTATATTATATAATATTAAAATTTAAAAAATTATATAGGAATCAACAAACCCATATCTCATTAATGATGATCATTACATTGGTAATCTATGAAACAAATGAAAATTCCAAACATTACGACTGAAAAAAATTAAAATAAAAAAGAAAAAATGGGAAAATATGGATCACCAAAATCTATTAGAATCATGTCCCCCACATAAAAAAATACACAAATAAAACAAAAATTTATTAAACTGATCAATATCTTATAAAATAAAATTATAACCTTAAGAGGAATTGTAGTGAATTTTGAGTGAAATAACAGTGTGGTATTTTTATGGAGAAATGTGACCATTGGGATTTGATCATTATATGATCATTCGTCAATGAAACCATTGATAAATTTTATTATTGGTTACTATACCCATTTGTAATAATTTTATCATTATAATTAATATTTATAAGTAGCAATGACAATGTATAATAGATGTAAAAAGGATAAATGATGGCCTCAACTAGTAGATTCGTGTCCTTTAAAGCCCATTTGTTATAAAATGGGAGGGAGGTAGTATCACTAGTGTTTACCTTGATTAATCCCAAGATGATATTTAATAATTGTGTCTTGAATGAAATCACCTATGGGATAGTTTGAGTTAATATATATTTCCACTCTATCAACGTTAACTGATTTATCCTATGAAACTACCACTATCACACATCATACCCTTCGGGCATATGTTGGTGTAATACGGGTCTAGGTTTCAATGACTCGGTTTCTTAAACATTAGTTTCTGTTGTATAAATAAAATATTTATTCCATCAAACACTTTCTGAGAATAATTTTGTTTAATAACTTCTATGTTTTTATAAGTTGAATTTAATAAATTGATTGTTGGATACAAATAAAATATTATTATATTTTTAAAAAACCTATATAAATTTCTAAAATAAACTAAGGCATTAGTGATAATATTTTTTAAATTAAATAATATTTATAAACACTCCTATATAGTGATAAAATATTTTTATAATGTCTTAGAAAATTTTTATTTGTGTTAGAAATTTGATGGTGCCTTCAAAACTACTATATCCAATTAACAAATATTTTTTTATTTAAAACTTTAAATAATTATATTTTTTGAATTATTTTGATAAAATAAATATTTTATTCGAAATCAAAATGTTGAAATTAGGTTGTGGTGAATTTTTGATTATTTTATAAAAAACATTATTTTTTAATGAATAGTAAAAATACAATTTTGGGTTCTCAGTATGTTTTATGTTTTCATATTAACGAAATGATGATGTGATAATTAAGTAACCATAATAGATGACCTAAAAAATTATATTTTATTAATATTTATTATTTTAATATATTTTAATCGATTTCCAAACCTATAAGTGACTTTCTAAAGTCTAAAATGGTAATTTACATTTAAAATACATTATTTTGTTGAAAATATAATTCTCCATGATCAAAAATTTATTAAAAATGGTTTTTGATTCCAATATATTAACATATAAAATAATGTGACTATATTTTAAAAATTATGAGAAAATATCATGGGTAAGGCACTCGTTTTTCATTTTCCACAACCTAGATTCCCAAGACTAATATTTGGAAATTATTAAACAAATCCTCCATGTTTTCTAAAAATACCCACCCATCTTACCATTACCCTTCACTACTAATCCATCCTTCATGATGTTTTGGAAATTTATCCTCGCAAAGAGTCCTCCAATGTTTTCTTTAAGCCCTTAGGATCCATCACCAATATTTATAACCAACTGCTCAATGTAATAAACTTTTAATCATCTTCATTTCCATTAAATTCATTATATTTTTATGAATTATAATGGGTAAGTTACATTATTTAATTATTCATATTATCATACCCTTTCTTATAAAATATTTTTTTATGTCAATGTGAGACCTTCCAACACTCATATATTACCCTAATCTAAATCCACACTTTATTCATGTCTTGCAGCCAAATATACTTCGAAAATTTTACTCTTTTACATAAGTAATTATTGTGTTGTGAATACCCAAACAATTAACTTATCCATTGGTATTCACATAGGTTTTAATGGTTTATTTATTAAGATATTTACATATAAAAATATAAAATTCCATTTTCCATGAGTTAAAAATGAAGTTATTTTGAAGACTTTATAAACTTAAGTACTCAATGATTTTATATGAAACCTGTAATTTATTTTACCCATGTTATTAAACAAATAATTTATTATGATCAATGTGGATCATATAAAATGAATAAATATGATAGATGCATCCTGATATCACTTAAATGCATTGGGTAATGAATTTAATATCCAGATATGACATTTTGTAATACAACTTGGTGAATAACCTTGCTAATTTTCAATTATGTTACCTTGCTGATAAACCGTAATGATAAGAATATGAATTCCTCCTTTTTGTATTGTAGAAAAATTTACACGTTATGATTTATGTTCATTTTATTGTGATATTACTCATATTATCTTGTTCAATACATATTGTTATGCATTATACTCATACAAATATGCATCATGATCACATGATAAATGTATCCCTTGAATATTCCATTAATTGGCACATGCTCACCCGTTTCCTTGGATTCATGTCCCCATGATATGAGATGAAATAAAACTAATATAGGGAGAACCCATTATAAAGTCAATGACATGGATGAGAATAATTTTTTACATTTTCTTATATTAGATTCATAATATCCAATAAACAAAACTTTATAATATCTTCTATTTTGTTTCATTAAATGAATAGTTTATGTTTTAAAAAATAAGGGATTACATAGTTAGTATCAGAATATTGTTTAGTTACATGTAAAAGTTAGGACTGGAAAATTTTATTAAGAACCCTATGGATAAATATAAATATAGAAAAATGTTATAGAGTTTTGGTAAAGTATTAATCAAGTGGTTTCCAAGAAATGAAATCCCTATTTGGATTTTACATGTGGACATAGCTCTGGAATAGATATACCTAGGGGTAACAACTCTAAAAACACCACACTGAAGACTCTATCGGGAACTGGTGTATGACAATGGTCATTGTTGAAAACATAGATTCACTATACCATTGGATATGTTTTCTTAATCTAAATATTTTTATGAACAATTTTTAATGATATAAAGAAACATTAATTGTTATTATTGGATATTAATGAATAACATATTTAAACAATGTGGATTAAGACATAAACTCCCTTTAGAATTATGATATTCCTAAAATTAACACATTTCACACTATGGTTTTCTTATTTTATAAAATGTTAGGAAATAATAGGAAACATATAAATGATGAGTTTAATGGGTGATGTAATTACAACGTTTCGATTAAATTGAGAATGGAAAAATTCCTGAGATTGATGAATCAATTATCTCGAATTTTGAATAATAACTTGAATCATATTGAGCATCCCGATTCATCAAGATGGGAATAACATTTTTTTGAGCCGTTTATGTGTCAAATACCACATTCCTTTAGTTCATATACAACTCATTGATTGTTAAACAATGTATATTCTCTCTAGAATTTTTTTTCTACACTAAATTGTTTGGAGAGAGAGAAGTTCACCCTGGTAGTATATATCTTAAATAGATAAGCTGGTTAGTGGTATAAACATATTAAAAACTTGAAGTCACAAAGTTATATTGATACTATAGAGTGGGGAGTGTTCCGGGGAATATTTTTCAATAATTATTTTACCAATTTGATGTGAACAAAAATGGAGAAGTAATTTCAAGAGACAAAAAATATGGGAACCAAATTAATGGGACACTGTGAATAGAATGATACAAGACCTGTCTGATATAAAACTAGCTTTGTAATAAAAACTAAGGGAATGTTTTATTTATTCTATATTGGACTGATACCCCATCAATAATAGAATTTATCAATTGATACTATAAAATCTAGCAGTAGATAGTGATTAATTCTATGAAGGTTCAATTGGAGTTTGGAGAGACACAAATGTAACATAGGTCAACAGAAAATAAGAGAGCAATAGAGCCATAATTATGGAAGAATTTCGATCGTGGGATAGAAGGAAGGAAAATGAAACATAATATATGAAATAAATGTGGGAATAATCATTAAAGGAAATTCTTTCTTGATAGTGGAAAGTGCTAAAAGTGTGGAAGATATGGGAATATATCTCAGAACTATCGTGGTGAGGTGAGGCCTCAAATTCACAACACTAACGACAAAGGGGAGATGGTGCAGGCTCTTCTGGAAATTAAATGCTACATGTATAGAAAAATTAGAGACTTTTAAAATAAATTTCTAAATTAAAATATAATATATGGAAAAACATAAACCTAAATGGAGGAAAAGTGATAATGTGTGGGAAATTTATATCACGATGGTTAAAGTAGATGTTTCAAATGATGTAGTAGTAGATACACTCATTGTGATCTTAAATCTAGTAAGAAATTTTTTATATTCTGGTTATCTTCATTCCTTTATTTCATCTTGGTTTCCAAATAATATAGAATAAATCCATGAGATTCTAGATGTAGAGTAATCAATCACGACCCTTAAGGGTATTATCCTATCATCAACTATTTATATAAACTCTAGTATTAACTTTGACAAGTATAATCTCTTCTCAAATCACCTATTCATCCCCATTATAGAATTTGACACTATACTAATGGTGAACTATCTCTTAATGTATGATGATAATATTAACAATAAAATAAAGGAAATTTTAATATAATTGAATAGAAAACCTATAGTTGTTTTCAATGAAGGGATATCATGGCCTAAGCTTTATCTTGAAGCACCTCCTATAGCCATATTTATGTAGATTATTGGTGAATAGGGTGAACAAATTGAATGTATAAGGATATAAAATTTCTCAATCATTCAAGAAGGTATTTATATATTTCATAAAGAGAGATTTATACCTCCACTAGAAAGAGAGGTAAAATTATATATTGAACTCCAACATGGATCCAATATGATATCGAAGAACCCATCGAAAATAGAAAATGTAGATTTAGACAAAATATATAAACAACTTAAATATCTTTTGGAGAAGGTTTTTATTCAACCAATATTGTCTCCTTAGAGAGAAAATGTTCTCTTTTTAAAAAATAAGGATGAATAAATGTATTTATTCATTTATTATAGAGAAATTAGTCTGATCATAGTGAAAAACAAGTACCATCTCCCAAGGCTTGATGATTTATTTGACCTGCTTAATGGAGCTCAATTATTCTCAATTATTAACCACTGATTTAGGTATCAAAAATTGATGGATAATAAATAATATATAATAAATAATTTCTTTTTAAAAATATTTGAGCATTATGGGTTTATTTTTATTCTCTTCACCTTGACTAATTCTCCTATTATATTTATGGATTTCATGAATAGAGGCTATAAAGACTACATTGAAAATTATATGATAGTTTTAATTAGAAAAATTATTATATATTCCAAAAAGTCACGAGGAATATGAGGATCATACAAGGGTTATATTAAAAACCCTCTGTAAGAATAATCTTTTTATTAAATTCATAAAAATTGAATTCTAGTTGCAACAAGTTTCATTCTTGGGGTACATTATAACCAATAAAGAAATCTCAGTTGAACCTGTGAAAACAAAGTCTATAAAAAAGTAGCATCTTCCTATAATTGTAACTGAGATGCTTAGTTTCATTGGTTTATAAGGAAATTATTTGAGGTTTGTAAAAAAACATGACATTCTAATCCACTAAACAGTCTAACATGGAAATCAAATATGATTATCTGGATATAGGAGAGCGAAGAATGTTTCCACGAACTGAAGAAGAGACTTGTTACTGCACCTATGTGAACTCTACCCTCTATCAGAGAATTATTTTTTATTCATATTGAGTCATCTTTGAAAGGGATTGGGTGGGTCCCCATGAAAAACAATAGGATAGTCTCTAATGTTTATCGATATTTAATGTATAATGAGTAGAATTATCTTATGCATTATGAGAAGTTAGCTACATTCATGTTTTATCTAAATATATGGAGAAACTATATTTTTGGTCAGATATGTGATATATACACAGACTATAATATTTTTAATTATATATTCATGGAAATGGAATTAAACATAAGAAAAAATGATATAGTTAGAGCTTCATAAAGATTATGATTATTCAATTAATTATCACTATAGAAGAGAAAACAGTTTTATTGGTGCATTAAGTAGGAAAGACCATTTTTTCTAAATGATTAGGATTCAACAATATTCATTCATCAAGGATATGGTAAGGTTGTACAAGGGAATAATAAGGGAGAAACCATCAGTAATCCTCTCACAAATGATTTTTCAACCATTATTACTATTTATGATCAAGAGTTCTCGGAGGGAATATCTTTTGATACAAAATAAAATTGATGCAATTATGAATGGAAATTATCATGGGTTTATTATTGATCAAGAAGGTATACTAAATTTCATAAAAGGCCATGTGTCCAATATATCCTTGATATAAACTAGGAGTTGATGGCTGAATCTCATAGATCTACATTATCTATAGATTTGTGAAGCACAAAAATGTTTATGTACATTAGTTATCATTATTTTTGTGATAATATGAAATGGGAGATTGTTTACAATATTGTATGGTGCTTGGTGTGTCAAAAGGTGATGGCAGGGCGTCAACATTTTAATGTGGTAGTGCAATAAGTTCCCAAACCAACATGGATATGGAAAAATATCACAATTTACATCATCACTGGTCTCCCTAGAACTTGAAAATAAAATAATGTGATATGGGTTATAGTAGATCAACTCACCAAGACTTCCCCTTTCATCACTATTTTGGAAGATTTCTCTCTTGACCAACATTCCATGATATACATAAAAGAAGTTCTGAGGAAGCATCGGGTTCCACCATTAATCATTTATAATCATGATTCAAGGTTCATATCAAAATTATTGTTAGAAATTCAACATACTCTAAATACATAATTGAAATTTAGAATGACATATCACCCCCGAATGGGTAGCCAATCAGAAAGGACTATTTAGACACTTCGGGACTTGATGATAACATGGTCAATGGAATTTAAAGTTGGATGGGAACAATCCCACCCATTAATTGATTTCTCATATTATAATAGTTTACACTTGAGTTTTGAAATGGAACCCTATGATTCATTATATGTGAAGTGATATATAATTACTACTTATTGGGTTGATGTGGGTGATATGATAATACATTGGCCAGATCACGTACAGTAGAAGATAAAAAAGGTTCATTCCATACAAAAACATATAAAATATACACAGAGTCAGCATAAGAGCTACACAGAAAACTATTAATGTGGCTTGGAGTAGATTTTGAAGTCAACGTTTTCCTTCAGATATCACCATAAAAGAGATTAATGTGGCATGGAAATAAATTTAATCTTATCCTTGGGTAAATTTTCTCCTTTCAAATCCTTGACCATATAGGAGAAATTCCCTCTCAGCTAGCACTTCCACCGAATGTGGCTCAGGATCATGATTTAATCCACATATATCTCTTGATTATGTAAAAAAATGAGCTTTCACGTGTACCTAATCAAAAGGTAGTTCAAATTGAACTTGACCTAACCTATGAGGAAAATCTAGTGGAGATCTTGGACTATAGAGAAAATGTGTTTTTCCCAAAAAGTATTGAGACCATAAAGAGATGTTGAATCAGGGGTGACTTTTTATTTTATAAGAAATTTATTATATTCTTTAGTAAACATTATTAATTTTTAAAACCATTTAGATTTATAATCAACTCAAATATAACTTATCTACCTTTCTTTTAATATGATTCCAATATAAAGAAAATATATGACATGATATTTACAAGGATTATTGTATGGAATTACTCTTTTTCATGTTGGAAAGTCCCACTAACATAGATTATATAAATAGCTTCCTTCCAAAATACAAATGCACAAGTAGTTAACAGCTTTACAATACCATTATTAACATTCTTCTTATAGTTGTTTATACCCCCCAAACTATCATTTTAATATCCACTTCCCACTGATAGTTATACCCAGAAAAATAATTAATCCATTATGGAAATTGGTAAGCATCCACATGTTCATTCTTATCTTATGATCCACTTCACAAAGTACTTAACTTCCTACAAAAGTAATATGAATTAAAATTTAGGTGCGTACAACCTTTACGATCTTTAACAATTCTATTGAGAACATTTTTATCTTAAATATTCTTCTAGAAACTCAATCCTAGAAACTTATTCAGAAAAATTTTGTCAAATCATTTTCATTCTGGGAACCTATTTCTGATGGTATCTGTATGGTTGCCCTGAGTCTGATTGTCCATCTACACTTCCATCCTAAAATGAGTAAAAACTCAATTTTCAGCTCAAAATTCCTCTATCGGATGGAACTCAATATATTAAACATTTCTCAAAAGGATTCAACTACGATGGACATACTTCAATGATACATAGTTTGTGGGAACCTGCTCCGATGATCAAATTGAACCTCACTCTAATGGATAATCCTTAGCTTCACCCTAAAACAAAATTTTTGATCAAAATCAAAATACCTAAAAAAAGTATTAGGGTTTCAATGTTCAGTTCACATAAATAATTAATGTTCACTCCATTTATGAATGTACAATTATCTCTTTTTATAGGCATCTAAGAATAGAAAAGGGGAGAAAATAAATTCTTTTTTCCTCTCACTAAAAGGAAAAATTCTCATATTTCTCAATCACTTAAGTATTCATATTTATCTTCTTAAACTCTACTCAAAACTTCTATGAGTTTCTAGAATCTTTTCAATTATACTCAAATCATCAGACTCCTTTTAGTTTACAAAAAATTCTTTATTCTGATTCTTTAGTCTGATTCTTCCTTAGGATTATTAATCCTGATTCTTTATATGATGAAAACTTATGAAAATTTTAAGAGAACTCATTAAAATGGCCTATTGTAAACACCAAAAGTCTTCTCATATAAATTTTATGTACCAATAATTCATCATCAGATCTGAAATATCTTTAAATTATATCTCCATTTCTTCAATTTCTTATATTGATTATCCCACATCCAATGAATTTATTAGTGTCTAGATTCATCTGATGAATTTATCTCTTCCTTACTATGATGGTGTTAGTATTTTTTGAAGACTCTTAATGTACTTCGAAAACAATCACCATTTTTATTCTTTATCGAATTGTAATACAATTGAACAAGATGAAAATGGTTGACTATATATTTTATCATCATCCAGTTGATCATTATCTGAATCTTTATGATAGATTATCATTTCCAATAAATTCAAATATTGTTAAAAATTATACCTTTGATAAAAAAATTATAAAATATCCAAATTATACCAACAATATAAAATTAATTAGATTCAGGACCCACTACGATGAATCAATGTTGGAAGTGACTACTTTGGTTTAATAAGATCAATATTCTAGTATTCTGATATTGTCACACTAATGATTCTCATACCGATTATCTAAATCCTTTTGTGTCTAGTGTTCCTCACACCGATGATAAGTAGCCATAATACCTCACATCGTATTCTCCTCAATTACACAAACTCTATCTGGTATCATGACCTCATCAATATTTATAATAACTCCAGTATCATTAAATAATATTCATATTTAATACAAGGAAGTTATGTAACTTCCCAACCTTTCAGTCTCACTCAAAATATTCCATCATTGATTCTTCTTGATACTGACTACCAATAGTCTCTAACTTAAGATTAATTTATCATTATTATTGCCTATGTTTTTTGACTCATTTTGA
Source organism: Viscum album (assembly GCA_963277665.1). Taxonomy (NCBI): domain Eukaryota; kingdom Viridiplantae; phylum Streptophyta; class Magnoliopsida; order Santalales; family Viscaceae; genus Viscum; species Viscum album. Next base: position 617,879,542 of record OY728148.1, on the reverse strand, counting down.
TGATCTAATTAATATTTCTAATTCCAATTTTTGGGGGAAAGAGTTATGGTTCTAGTGAATCATCATATGCAATATGTGGGGCAGTTCGGTGGGGTGTGCCTGAATTAAAAAACTCTTATTTTTCTCATCTTCATCATTATATAATCTATTGACAAAAAATACAACCAAAAATCAACTTGGGCCTAGGAATCTCCCCTTTTTTGTTTTCTTCAACACTCACATCAAAATAATACCACTTATAGTTTTTTATCACCTTGTACTCTTCATATTCCAATATTTCTCCAAAAATTTATTATCCTTCCCCAGTTTCCATATATATCCCCCTTATTGATAATCAAATTCAATGGAGAAATCATGATATGTTTTAGCCTTTATTGAAAAAAAATTTCATCTCAAAAGTTTGAACTCTTAATCTCAAAATCTAAAAAAAATTCTTTGGGAGAACAGAAGTTTTACTTGAGTTTCATAACAAAGATCCTTTAACCAAAAAACTCTATGTATACCTAGGAGAAACCACTGTAGATATCAAAAGTGTATAATCAAGGATATCAATGTTTTCTGTAACACAACATTCATGTAATATATTTTCATGTTCTTTAAATATTCTCATATTTTGGGTCAATCATGAAAGTATTTTATTATGATAAATGTTACCTACACCTATCTCAAAAAACACATCACAATGTTCTTGAGTATAAACATAACATTCAGAAACACATATTTTGTAACCTCAATTTATTATTTTTGAATAAAATAATAGAATAAAATATCATATTTCATACTTAAAATCCATTAATTCCCTACAATTTAGTAAAAATACAAATATTTTTGGAATAATGGGGAGTCTTAGTAGGGTTTTTATAGAATCATTCGAACTGAGAGTCCTCTCTGAATCTTTACTTTTTGTTATTTTTCATGGATTTTCTATTGGTTTCATTTTCATTCTTTTGTTCATCGTTCTTATATTTGGACACCAGTTTATTTTCATCTGTAGACTCTTCAAATAATGATATAAATTTCATTTCCCTTTTATTCACCGTTTTGTTACAGTGATTTTGTAATAATACATTCACACATTACTCTTATTCTAGTAGGATAGTAAAACAACTTTTACTAACATTCCCTTCTTACTCACTTATCTAAAAAAATATCTAAATTTTCAAATCGCAATCTATTGATAAATTTTTATCAACTTTTCTCACATATTCTGATACTTTTTTCTTCCCCTTTACTTCACCTAATTTGTGTTATTATTCTAACTTTATTTCCATGTTAACTTTTTTTGTCCAAATATCTAATAATTATTTATATTCTTACTCGACCATCAAACTTTTCCCACTTTTCACAACATACTCAGCTTTCATCATCTTATCTTTTTCTTTATTAAGGCTTCAACATTCTTCACCTTCAGAGTTATCCTTTCCAATTCCTAAAATATTTTAGACAAATGTGGTCTTCTTATCTCATAATAAATCCCCCTTTACTCAAAATTATTTCCTAGTAGAGACATATTAAACCAACATGAGTATGCTTTATGTCCCAAAATTCTACAACACAAATAGTGACATGTGAATCTTGATTTTCAGGATTGATAGTAATTTTTTTCAAAACTTTGGAGTTTTTTTTCTTCAAAAATCATGGACCACATTCCATAGAGAGATTATTTTACTGTGAAATTATTTTTTTTCTGATGAAATATATTTTCTCACATACCTTCTTTTAAAAACTATTATTTTCACTCTTTTTATAATTTTCACCTTTAACATCAACTGTCTTGGTGAATTTTTCTCCCATATTTATTATGTCTCTTTTTCTAATAAGAATCATTTTTTTTGTTTCTAAAATGTCCTCTTCTTTCTAATCCACCCAAACTTTCAGAACATCAATCATATTTCAGATTCATCAATCGTTATTTTTTATGCTTATTTTCTTCATGAAGTGTGGATTCCATCATATTGAGGTTGTCATTTCGATTTGATCATTCTTTATATATTTTTAGTTTACTTTCAAAATCACTAATATTTATATTTTTATATCTAATAAAACATGTATTCTTCTCTTCTTTCATCATCCAATCCTTATTCTACAAATTTTTTATTTCAATATCATTATTTGGTTTATTTTTTACTTTATTGAGTTGATTATTCTTCTCAATTTATTTTTCCAAATTCTGTTAGAGAATCCCTTCCATTTAATTAATTTATTCATCATTATCTTCACTATTTGAATAATTACTTCAAATTCAAATTTGTTCAATAATGTTTATTTGATGATCTGATTCATCACTATATGAGTAATCATTATTATTTTTTCTTATTTGATAAGTTTTCCTATTCCTCTCATAAGTAAATATTTGATTATGTTTTTTCAGCTTTTGTTTCTAGGATTTCTGATTATCCTCCTGAGACCCAAACTCTTGAACATTCATACATGAAATATTCTATGTAAAATTTCCCCTACATTAAGATTTAAAAAATTTAAGGGTTTTACTTTTTTCTTTTCCCTTATTTTATTTCTTATAAAGGATGAAATCAATTAAATTGAAATATTATGTTTCTCGCTATACATTTGAATCACATGATCCTCATTTAACTTATTAATATATTTTCCCTTTAAAAAATATTTGAAATACATTTATCTATCATCTTTTTCATGAAATAAAATAGTTGTTCTCATTTCATATGCGATAGTTATATTTTGAAGTTCATTTAATATTAAATATTTATAATAATCTAATGTTGAAACTCTGGAACAAAATTTATCTGGAAGGTTTCTCATTAGTTTATCAACAATTGGTGAATCTTCCAACCTCCCACCAAAATTTTAGATGTTACTTACAATCTCATTTACTCTTGTAAAGTAACTATCAATACATTATTTTTCATCCATTTTAATATCATAAAATATACTTCCATATATTTGTATCTTGGATTCCTTAAATTTCACATTCCCTTCACAGGTACTTCTTAGCTTATCACTTATTTTTTTACTTGTTGGAAGCCCCGTTATATTTGAAAAAGCATTATCGATAAGATCCATCAATAAGGTATTTTGAGATTTTCCAATAGATTCTACACTTATCTTATCAACATCTTCCACAGATGATTCACTGATGAGAGGAAATCCCATAATTACTATATCACTATCTTTAAAGACAAGTGAAAGAAGATAGGTTAATATCAAATTATTCCAACTATGATAGTTCATGCCATCAAAAATGGAACACACAAATTTTTCCTTGAATTTAAATGCACATTTCTTAGTGATGGATCATTCAGAGGGAAACTTTCTCTAATATCAATTTTTTCCCAAATATGATTGACACCACTGAGAGGGGTAAATTAAGGGTTTATTTTTCTTTTTTAATAATATTGCTAGACATCTTATGAAAACAATTAACCTCTAAAACATTTAAGATATATGACCCACTCAAATATAACTTCTAAACCATTCCTTTAATATGAAAATTTAGAAAGAAAAGTCAATGCATGATATTTACAATGTTCAGTAAAAATAACAACTCCTTATCATGTTGGATAGTATGATGTCCCAGCCTTAAGAATTACCAAATCATGAAGTAAGTGAATAATTCTCATTGAGGATCTTTCCAAGTATATAGATTTAGATAATTAGGCCACAAAGATTACATATCAAAAATTACAAAGTAGAAACTTCTGCTCAGTTTCCTTCTTTTCATAAAATAAAAACTATTAAAAAAACTTGTCTTGTTTAATGTTTTAAACAACATTACTTTTCTCTAATCCTTGACCCAATTCATCTTCATGTTCTTTGAATGACATTTAAAAACATGGGATGAGCATAAAAATATCATTAAGTGTTATAAAATAAGGAAAGAATACATTATCCCATTAACAAATTCAAATAAATGAAACCATAATTTTCAATCATAACATATCTTATAAAATCATACGGTTTATGAATTACATATAGAAATCATAAATCATAAAGGTAAATTATGGCATACATAACATACATATATTATAGTTTTCACAGCTACATATGGAGTTACGTTTAGAATACCCATAACAATATATTCCATAAATCTCTAAGGAGAAAAATTAACGTTTACCTCTGTCACATTACCCAATGCATTGTAGAGCTATCTCGGTCTCACCCACCTTAGGTTTATCACGAAACCACCCGTATTCCTAAACAATGCCCAATTATAATAACATATTTATATCAAAAAAAATAATCATAAAGGAAATATAACATTTCTATATTTCAATTAGAATATATCTTTTCAAGATATTGACATATTTAATGATTTATCAAAACCTTTTTCAAAACCATTTAAAATATTTAATAAAGTGATTTTTGAATCACAGTGTCCTATAATACTTTGAATTTTTTTAATACAAATTTTAATTTGAAAAAACTCATTTATATAGAAATAAATCCTTAAAAAAATTAAAACATGGACATTAATGAATACATTTTATAAGAATAAATATTTAAAACATTTAAAATGATATTTTAGTTGAAGGGTTCCTAACCAAAAGAGAGATGCATGAATACAAATAATTGAGTAATAACATTAATAAAAGCTTATAATATAATGAGAATAAGTAGATTAATGATATAATATGTCAAAAGAGAAGTATATATACAATATAAAAATGAATTGGTGTATAACAACCAATGTGTCTCAATAGAGTGTAAATTGAGACAAAGACCCTTACAAAGATCATATATGTACGATTAAGGAAAAATGAATGACATAATTTTGTGTAAAAAATAAGAATACACCCAATATAAGTGTATATTATGTTTAAAATAATAACAAGTCATTCACACATATTCATATCACGATATAATCAAGAATTAGAAGTTTAACCTAAAAAATGTAAATTGGATTAAGAAGTTCCCTTATAGAAATTCGACAGCCTAACAGAGTCGCTTAAAATTTCGAAAATGAGTTCATGAGAGAGAAAAGGGTCTCAAATCACATGGATATATGGTTTACAACAATAATTATATATAAGAACATATTCCATCATTTGAGAATTCAAAAATAACATAAAGAATCATTGACTAAAAGAAGAGTGTGAAAGGTTCCCTTACCGATTTGGAAACTTATGAAACATAAGCCCCATGAAAGAAGGATCATGCAATGAATATGTGAATACCCATAAATTAAATTATATGATAAAAATAATACAGTCATGGATTGTATATACACCACAAAATACGAAATATTGGCCAATATAACATTAATATCAGGGGAATAATAAGTCAGATGAAAACCCCTTACCACGTTGTAATCAATCGAGTCGTTTGACCAAAAGTTAATAAACACGAAATAAATAATAGAATACCATGAATATAAATATAATCAAGGTAATATATATCAAATTTCAATACACAATACCACACATGCAATAAATAAGTGGGGATCAATGGAAATCTCACAGAATTAAAAGTGAGATAAAAAATCCTCAACACGTTGTAATGAATCAAGTCGTTTGACCAAAAGTTAATAACCACAAAATAAATCCCATAATTCCATTAATATAGATATAATAATGAAAATATATATCAAATGGAAGTAAACAATACACCACATGCAATAAAGAAGTGGTGAACACTGGAAATCTCATAGAATTAAAAATGTGATAAGAAACCCCTTAACTAATGTCCGACTTGACCTGTTCGTTCATTAATCTCCTGAATAGTAAACTAATGTTAATTTATACTTTTTTAAGAACCTATTTAATGTTTATTAATCCTTTTATATCACTTATTACCATGTTATAAACATTATTCAATCATTTATGTTGGTAATGATCGTTTTTTCGATATTTGGTACTTGAGTCAAAAATGAACATATAATTACAAGTTGTTCATGTGGTAAAAATTCCATTATCTCAATAATGATATTCATTATTTAGATATCATATATATCATATATATCCAATATATATTTATTTATAATATTACATGCCATTTAGATTTTAGAAATAAAATGCACCATTAATGGAGACGGAAAGTCATACGTACGCATGAACGCTACTTTCATTTCTATTTCATATTTAATAGAATGAAAACATTATGATAAATAGGTATTTTATAATTCTAGTATAAAATAATATATAATTTAATTAATTAAATTATTTATACATTCCACGTATTTCATGAACGAGTGATATCACTTTGAGGGGGTGGTAGTCTACACTTCCTCAAATGAAATTATCATGTTTACCCATTATGGAAACAATAAAGGTATGGTACATTAAAAAATAAAAAAAGAATATATAAAATATAAATATAATATATATCAAATATAAATATAGTGCCATCATAATGGCCACTATTGGAGGAGGTAGGAGAGGATTTAACAATCATCATTTCGTGAGTCTGTAGTTCGCCTTCCACGGAAATAGTATGTTCTTTATCCATTAGACCGAGGTTTGTGTAAGTGTAGTTAGAATAATTAACATAAAAACAACCATGTATATTGAGGATAAAGGTTTTTCTATAAAATAATGGAATAAAAGCTGTTTATTGGGTTATAGAAATAAAATAAAAGAAAAGAACTAAAGAGAAGTTCTAACCTTTAAATCAGGTAACTCCCTTTGGTTTGGGGAGAGGATGGATGATCCAAGGGTCATGAGAGGTGTGATTAATGGGTTAGAGGTGAGAGATTTTTATAATGGGGAGTAGGGGCTATTTTGGAACGTTTTAAAATATTATTTTATTATATAATTATTTTCGGTTTCTAAAGGTCTAAAACATATTAAAGTCGAAGATAATATTACTCTTGTTTGAAATAAAATCATCCAATAATAATTGGAAATGTTTTGGATATTTTTTAAATTTTTATAATCTTATTTATTTAAATCATTCATTAATGAGGTATACACTGCATCATTATTATATCATAAATAATTTTATTTATTTGATGTCTAAAATTATAAAAAAATACCATGATGTAGGAAAAATATTTAGCTTAATAATGAATATTTATTGTCAAATATATCAATTATATGACCCCACATTCAAATGTTTTTAATAAAATAATACAAGTTTATGATATTTTTTTACATTAAATAAAAAGTTATTAATGTCATTATCTTACCCAAATGGCTTTCAAGGGCCAAAATTATTACCCCAAGAAGTTCATGGTCGGCCATTAATCATCTAAAAAGGTTATAACAATTGTTAAGATAATTTTATATTATTAAAATATTATTTTTATATTGAATTACCCTATTTATCTTTTACCGCGATAAATAAAAGTCAAAAATTACTATTCACAAAAAATTATTTTCATCATATTGAACACAATTTTACATACTAATAACAGCCACGAATGTTGAATTTTTTAAATTGAATTCACATATGTGGTAAAATTTCATTTAAATGAAAAAGTCTATTGTTTTAACTACTACTCAGTGTGTTCACTATTCATCCAAAATAGAAAGTTTTCAGAAAAATACCAAAAATATTTCCTAAGATATTTTTGAAATTCTGAATTCAAAAATGATAAATATTTGGCCAAATTAAAAACATATAAGTTTCATTAATTAATTTAAAATTAATTCGTGTTGTCAAAATAAAAAATAGTTTTTTTAATAAATGATAACTATCAAAAGATTGACGATTATTTATGTCCAATTTCAATGTTAAATTACTTCCAATGACAAAAATTGGAATAAATGGTAAAAATATAATATAATTACACTTTAAAACAATTTAAATCGATAATATAACCATATAAATAATGTATATTAAAAGGAATATTTGAATTAAAATGTTGTATTTATCACTATTCTTTAAAAATGAACTTTATCAAAAAACCAAAAATTTACCCATATTAAATTTTTATGTCTTGATTCTAAAGAAATATTTTTATTTTGTCAAATAGAGCATATAAAAGCGACCAAATGAGATTTAAAGATTTTTCACCATCAAAAGGTAGTAAATCATCCTTTTAATGAATAGTAGATTATTTATGCTTAAAATTAGATTCATTCACATTTTAAGCCTCTTAATTTTATTGGATAAATGTAAAATCATTTAAAAAACATGTATAATAATATTGTAGTTAGTTCTGTTCATTTCCACCATTATAATGGCTAGGCATTAACTACCATTTAAAATAATAATATATTAATATTTTTCAGTATGACTCAGCATTTTGTGAAACATAAGACTTCGAAGAAACTCATTGTTGTGTGTCAGGTATGCAGTTGAATATAAAATATCCTTTAAAATAAAATAAGTATTTAATTCAAAAATATTAATAAAAATGAAATTTTCATATACATTAGTTTCCCAGGATGGTATATCCTTCCCCCTTTTGGAAATTGTGTCCTTGCAATTTTAAAATTGTGCTTGGAAACCTCATTGAAAGTCCCACATCATAAAAATATTTAATAAAACTATCACTTTAAAAGAATTAAAAAGTAGTACAAAGGTCACCCGAGATAACCCATACTTGGATTTTATGAAAACATGGATATGGAGGAGAAACTAAGTGTCATGTTCTTATATAGAGTGATAGAAAACATGATTAAGAGAAAGTTAACAACAATAAAACCACAAATTTGTGATGGGTTAAACATTCATTGGTCTCCATACAGTAAAAGTAATTGCACAATGTTTCTTATTCAAGTTCCTCTTCTTATTGTCGAGGAATTTATTTATGAGCTTGACTAAGAACATAAGGAATCATACATACTTTCCATATAGACTCCCATCCTTTACTAAATTTCTACAACAAACTCTTCTTTTCTCTAAATGAGCAGTATTCAAATTGACTAGAAGACATAAAATGTGAAAAAATCGACTTCTAGAGAATAAAATGATTCATAAAAACATGAACCATATATTTCCCCTATCATTATATATTAACCAAAACCAAAATTGGTTAGTATGAGATCATATAATTCCTAAAAGGATAATCATTTATAAAATTAAATACTACTCTTAATCTCCAAAATCCAACAAAAAATACCCAAAGTTCAAGAAATACTATTCAATATAAAATTTTCTTTAAAATTTCTCAAAATAATCCAAACTAATATTGAAAACCAAAACTTGGAAGGATTTAATCACATAGTTTTCCACATTAAATCTTAACATTTTTTTTAAAAACATATACTACTCTTAAAGTCTCATACTGAAGTGTAATTAACCTAATCACATATTCTTTATGATTGGTTAATGATTTCCATAAATAACCAAAATCACCTTATGTTCACAATAAAAACATAGGTTCTTACAAAATAATATTTCAAAAATTACTCCACAAATTAAATTCCATAATATTATATTTTCCTTAAGCATAGTCTATTACCAAAAGAGAAAATGTCTTCCGAAATAACCATTATTAGTTAATCACTAAATCATTTTCTTTTACAAAGGATTCCCCATTTGATAAAACATAAGATCCCAAATAAAAATATTCTTAATCCATAAAATCATTTATCTAAAATGAATTAGTCATACTAATTATGTACTTCATGTAGTCCAGTGGTAGGCGATAAATCCCAATCACACATTGGTTATGGGTTCGATTCCTATATCGTTGTTCGACACGATGGGTTGTCACACGGTCTGCATGTTAACGTTTTCCAAAAACTATACAATTACATAAAATTCAAAAAAAATGATACAAATTTTATAAAAATCATAACATATGTTATCCTCAAAGGTTATCTTATATCATTAATTTTTCACACCAAAATGTAATAACCATTTGGCACCTCTAAAATAACTATTACTCTTTCTAATACGCAAACCACTATGGTTATGTCACTTATGATTAAATAACACCAAAACCTCTATATTTTTCTAAATTGACCTTTGATGCCAATTAAAATGACCCATCCTTAAACATTACATAATCTTAAATTAAGAGAATAATTCACAATCAGGATCATTTCAGGTTTAGAGATTTAGAGAATTATGCCATAACTATTATATCATAAAAATTAAAAAGAAAACTCTTCATCTCAATTACCATTTTTTTCATAAATTAATAACTCTTAAAAAAATTTGACTAGTTCCATGTTTTAGACATCATGACTTTTCTTTGATCCCATACTTGACCCTATTAAGCTTTATGTCCTATGAAAATAATTTCAAAACATAGGAAGAGCATAAAAACCTCAGTAAGAGTTATAAAATAAGGAAATAAAACATTATCCCATCAATAAATACAAATCAATATAACCATACTTTCCAATCATAACATACATTATGAAATCATAATATTTATGAATAACACACAAAAATCATAAATGATATAGGTAACTTATGAAATTCAAAGCATACTTACATTGTAACATTCCTAGATACATAGGTAGTTACATTTGAAATACCCATAATAGTATATTACCTAAATATCATAGGAGAAACATTAATTTTTACCTCTATCATGTTACCCAATGCATTATAGAGCTGTCTCAGGCTCACCCGCCCTACGTTAATCATGGAACCACCTGTATGCGTAAAAAAATCCCAATAACCATAACATATTCATAACAAATAAAAAATCATAAATGAAATATAACATTTCCATATTTCAATCACAATATATCTTTTCAAGATATTGACATAATAAATTCATTATCAAAACATTTTTCAAAACCATTTAAAAAATTTAATAAAGAGATTTCTCAATCAATGTGTCCCATACCAATTTGAAGCTTTTAAAATAAATTTTAACTTCACATAATTCATGTTTATATAAATAAATCCTTAAAACCGTTTTTAAAACATGTAAATTAATGAGAATTATTTAGAGGATTAAATCTTTAAAACATTTAAAACTATATTTTAGTTAAAGAGTTCTCAACCAAAGGAGAGACGATTGTATACAAATAATTGAGTAATAACATTAATAAAAGCTTATAATATCATGATAATAAGTATATTCATGATAAAATATGTTAAAATGGAAGTATATATACTATATAAAAGTGAATTGTTGTATAACAACAAATAAGTCTCAATGGAATGTAAATTGAGACAAATTCCTTTGCAAAGATCATATCCTTAAGATTAAGGGAAAATAATTGACATAATTATGTGTCACAATTAATAATACACCCAATATAAGTGGATATTAAGTTTAAAACAATCATAGGTAATTCACACATATTCATATCATGACATAATCAAGAAGTATATGTTCAACCCGAATAATGGAAATTTGGTTAAGAAGTTCCCTTAATGAAATTTGACACCCTAACGACATCACATTAAATTTTTTAAAATGAGTTGATTATATAGAAAAGTGTATCTCATCAAATGGACATAAAATGTACATAAATAAGTATATATAATAACATATCACATCATTTGAGAATTGGAATATAACATAAGAGAAGTCTTTGACTAGAAGAGGAGGGTGAGAGGTTCACATAACGATTTGTTTACTTATGAAACATATGCCCCATGAAAGAAGGATCATAAAAATAATATATAAATACCCATTAACTAAAGTTTATTGTAGAAAGAATACAATCATGGGAAGTACATACACCACACAAAAGGAAATAGTGGCCAATATAGCATGAATCTCATGGGAATAAAAAGTGAGATGAAAACCCCTTACCACATTGTAATCTATCGAGTCATATAAAAAAGAGTTAATAACCAAAAAATCAATAACAGAATACCAAGAATACAAGTATATTCATGATAATATATATAAAATTTCAGTACACATTAAACCACATACAACAAATAAATGGTGAACAATGGAAATCCCAGAGAATTTAAAGTGAGATTAGAAACCCCTTACCACTTTATAATCAATCGAGTCGTATGAAGATAAGTTAATAAACACCAAATGAAAAAAAATACAATTAATTTAAAGATAATCATGATAATATACATCAAATGGAAGTATACAATACACCACATGGAATAAATAAGTGGAGAACAATGGCAATCTCACAGATTTAAATGTGAGATAAGACACCCCATACCTCGTGTTCGACATGACCTGTTCGTTCTTTATTCTCCTGAATAATAAAATAAATTTAGTTTCTACATTATTAAGAACCAATTTCAAGTTTATTATTCCATTTATATCTCTTATTACCTTGTTATAAACATTATAAAATCATTTAGTTAATAATGGTCATTTTGTCGATATTTGGTACTTGAGTCCAAAATGAACTTCTTATATTTACAAGTTGTTCATGTGGTGAAAATTCCATTATCTCCATAAAAATATTCATGATTTAGATATCATATATATCATATATGTCCATTATATATATATATATATGTAGTTAGAATATTAATAACATTTGGAGATAAGAAATAAAATACACCGTTCATAGAGACGGTAAGTCATATGTACGCATGAATCCTACTTTCATTTATATTTTATATTTAATATTTTATGGAATGAAAATGTTTTCCAGATAGGATACTCCAGAGGGGGTGAATTTAGTTCCTATTAAAAATTTCTATTTAAAAGATTTATATTGAAATCCCCCAATTTATAAAACAAATTAAACAGTAGTGAATTTAAAAGGATTGTAGGTGTTCAATTAGTTTCTCAATGATTGATTATTTCTCAGTGAACTTAATATGAATATTAAGTTAGCTTTTGAAACTAACTTACTGGCTAGAAATAACTAAAAACACTTTATAGTTCAACTATTAGAGTTACATTAACATAAATTTAAATTTCAAAGTAATTAGCAACGAAAATGTAATAATATTTTCAACTGATATAAGATGCGCAACTATTTTAACCAAGAGGTTTAGTCTCAAGATGAGACATAGTCCTCTCAAATAGTTTATCTAAAACTTTTATCCACATCCTATATCAGGTTAAACAATAGTACTGAGGCTGTAGAGGTACTAACACCTCTAACATAATTCTACGTTGGAAAAACTATAACAATAGCACACAAGCTGTCCAGGCCACACTTCACCTCTACCACAATTCATAGTGGGATACAAGAAGGTTTAAAAATTTTGAGAGAGGATTTTAGATATCCTCTAGTTATTCTTAGGAGCAGATGTGTGTTTAAGATAAACAGAATAACACACACTACTCGAAATGTAAATAAAAAAATCACAATAGAGATAATATGGTTGAGATGAGTTTGGAAAGCTCCATGTGATGGAAATGAAGATCTGGACTACTTTTGGATTGAGAAGATGTTGTTTTGAATCATTCTCTAGATGTTTTAAGGAAAAAAGAGTATCATGGTTCCGTTTCTCAACCTCCAGGTATGAGTGTTTTGCTTGATATTGTAGTAGTCTTTGTAGCACAACAATGTCCTTCAATTTCCAGTAAAGTTCTTCTTTGAAGATCTTGTGTATCTATTCCTTTTTTCTTCAACATTCATCTCTTTGTGCATCCTCTATATCACTCTTTTTATGTGCATCTTTGATCTTCCTTTTATAGTTCATTAGGTGGTTCGACATAAGGCAATATTACTTCTGTAGGTAAGAGGTATGGTTCCCTGACATCCAATAAAAATCATTTTTTAATTTCTAACATAAGGCGTGATTAATTCTGCAGGAAGGTGGTACGGTTTCCTAACATCCAACAAACATAATTAATTAATTTCAGTATCTTTAGAAGAACCAAATAAGACTGTTGCTAATAACAAACAGAGATAGAATTTAGAGAAACAATGACTGGTTTCCATCAGTAGCACTTTGTATCAGTGAACTTGTAGCGGTTGACTGGTAACGCTAAGTCTTTTATCGATAGGTGTTACTCTCTGTAACGGTATATTTATGTATCAGTGACTCTGTGTAGCGGTATCTCACTTCTATCAGTAGCTGCTTGCGTAGCGGTAGCTCCTTCTATTGGTAACTGCTTGTGTAGCGGTAGCTTTGCCCCAGTAGCTGTCCGTCTGTAGACTATGCATTGGTGAATTTTTATATAATAGAAGACTTAGTCTATATGTAAACTTTGTTTATCGATAGCTCTGTCTGTATCAGTGACCCTAAAACTGGAATTCTTATAACGTATTTTTTTATGAATTTCATTTACTGATTGAGTTAGTATCAAGATTAATCATTGTTAAACATTTATAATCACAAATAATCATTGAGTAACATATTCCAATGATATGATATGATCATTTTTATATTAAAATAATGTTATTATCATGATGAAATAATTTTAAAGTATAATTAATAAATAGATAGACATTATTTGGGATTATCAATGCATATCTAAACATAACTGAGATTATCAAAAACATGTGAGTCCAACAATCTCCCCCTTTATTATAATCCCAAATTAGGAAAATATATTCCAGAATATTCATTCATGAATCAGTATAATATACATTTTTTTCTCACATCTCAGTGTGTTCAATGATATTTTCAGATTCTGTCAAAATATCATTCATTGTAACCATAAATGAAATATTTCAAATGAAATAGAGAATAAGGTATAAAAGGTAAATGTATCAGAGGTATAATTATATATATATATATATAATAGACTCAGTATATATATGGGACTCATTATCCCTATCCTTATCCATATTATTATTCCCACGAACATCCCCAGATTATTATTTCTCCCTCTTTCTGATTAAAAAAAATGAGTAAACAAAAACTGAATAGAGAAACAACATAAATTAAAAGAGAATGAGACCATGTAGGTATTACTTCATGCAAAAATACATAGAAACACAGAAATGATACACAAAGAATACAAGTTATCCCTATCAAATGTCCTATCCACTAATCAATACACCTCCCCAATATGTAATTTGGATTTTCCATTGGGATTATAAGAGGATTCAGGCTTGGTAAAAGTAGGTGAAGGATTGGGAACACCAGTGATGATCAAAACAAATTCATCTACTGAAACACTACTGGTCCTGTAATGGGTACTCCTTTGTGTGATCATATGAGTAAGTCTTCTGATAGCTTGAGCTGGAGTCAATTGAGGTATGGAAGAAAACTGACCAGAGGTAGGTAGGGATGGAGGAACAATAACATGGGTAATATCCACATGTAGAAAGGGCAGTCACAGATTCCTAAATTCAATGATGATTCATCAACCTCTATCTATATCAGAGATAAAATCATCCTTGTTCTCTATAAACATGTCCAAGGCATGACTCAAATCCCTGAGCTTACTGACTTGATCTCTAAAAGCATCAGTAATTGGGGGAAATTTCAAGTTTTCTAATAGAATCATGAAATGATTGTTTAGCTGATTATTGGTATACACCTTTTGAAAATAAAGACCAATATTTCCCTTGACTTCCTTTTGGGAAGAAGTACCATCTCTCATATAGTCCTGAACGGTCTTTCTGATATCCATTATAGTAGATATCACCTGTGAGTCAGATGAGCTACTGGCACTAAATTGACCAATTTTTTCTTTCATCATAGATCTAAACTGTTCAACATCAACTAAAACGCTGGAGGTACTGAGAGGTTTTATAGTAAAAGATACTGTTTCTTTGAAGGATTGGGTCAAATTACATATTAGTTTCTTCACAACTAAATCTTGAGTATTGACATGATCTTTTATGGCCTATTTAAAGCTCTCAAAAACATCCAAAAACTGTTGCACTATTCTTTTAATGTAATTGATGTCTGCATCAACTTGAGCTTGGGCACTAAAAAATGTATCAAATGAAGCAAAAAATTTCTTCAAAGAATCAACAGACTCTGTCAATCTCTTAATCTGATTTTGATACACTTTAACTTCATTCATCATATCATTCACAACACATGACAAAACACTTATCAAAGAAGATACCAATGAAATTTCCATCTTACTTATCACTTTAACAAAGAAGTTTTTCGATTCAGATTTCAGTGCCTCAAGATCTCCTTTTCTCACAATGTCTTCAAGAAGACTGAGTGGAGCTATTGGTTGAGCTGTAACTTCCTCTAAGAAAATATAATAAGACACATAATGCCTTCTAATGGGTGTCTCATCATCAGAATCAGGATAGTCTAGTCCAAATACAACAAATCCTGGATCCACAGAACAATATTACACTTCATAGGTCACAGAAACTGATCCCATCCTTACAGGTTGCTCCCCCTCAAATTGAGCTTCTCCTCTTTAGCTCCAGCTGCATCCATCTCCTCCAAAAAGGATTCATCTACAACCATATTTATATCCAAGCCAGGTGGCACGGGATGGGGTATATTAGCAATAGGTACTGGTCTCTCCACTTCAAAAACCTCCTAAACAGGCATAATTGAGCTCTCAATCAGAGGACTAAGACTCAAATAAGTACTTCCATTTTAAGATACTTCTTCTTATTCATCACTACTACTGAAATATGGAACAGTCCCCTTATGATCTGATCTAGGCATGTCTTCCTCATTTACAAATATTTCTTTAACACTTTCTCCTCGAACGGATTCCCTTCTAGGTAGGGTCACAAGTGGACTTTCCATTCCATATGATACCTTTTCAGCAGCTGGTCTTGGAGGAAAATCTGGATCGCCTCCATCTTCTATAGTGGTATCCTCCTCAGCATCATCATTACTTTATTGAGGCTCCTCCACATCAATTCCTAGACCTATATATCTTCTATCTCTTGGAATATTGGGAAGCTCAATAGGGTTAAATTTACCATAAACTTTCTCATCATCATTTACCCATTCCCTTTTCCATGGGTTCCAGCCAATCTTTATGTACATACAAATTGTTTTTGTAATATAAATGTTGTCACATACCACAACTGTCTCATCCTGAGACTCAACCACACATTTTACCTTGATCATCAAAGGAATCACCTTTGAAAAGAACAGAGCACTTGTTTTCTATTTTGGCCTGGTCATATCTACGATTTGAATCATGAGAAGCCAAGAAAAATTCACTTTGACACTATGACTTAGAAGATAAAGCAAGAATATATCTTCGAATCTGAGGGTTTCAAAATACCATATTCTTGGACTTAACACATGCTGGATGAATTTGAACAGCTACCTATTTTCTCCATCCATTTCTATAGCAACTATTTCTCTTGGTGTGCCATCTCCAGTGATCTCTTCCAAAGAAGATTCATGCTCAAAAATTTCACTAGGGGGAGGTACTAACATTGAGGAATATCCAAAATCACCCTCGTGTGGAACTTCCAAGCACTCATTCCATTCAATGGAAGAAAATGATATTATCTTGTCATTCACTACTGATACCATTCTGTTCACACCTTCATATTTCTCAAAACGAATAAACTCATTGAATTCCTTTACCAGTTTTATATAAAGGGGACCATTGTTATTTCAAAAACATTCAAGCCACCATTTTTCCTCCAATATCCTTAGAATCAAAGATTTTCTAGGTAGGATCCATTCTGCACAAAGTTCTTTCTCGATGCTGATATTTCTATTCAGTAAATGTGGGTTCATTGCACTCTTCTCATGACTTCTTCCACTCCCACTACCTTCAAATCATTCTTTCATCCTCTTTGTACTCGGAGCATCACCTTCATTTCTAACTACTGGCCTTTTTACTCTTTCCATTTCTGAATCAATGAACATAGGGATCGCAAGAAATTCGGGGGTTCGAGAAGTAAGGTTTTAAGTGAAGAGAGTTCACGGTGGATTGAAACGTGAAATAGAGTTAATTTTTATCATTTAGAAATTGAGATGTAATAAAAAGAAATACCTTAAAAATAATAAAGGTTTCCATTAAAAACAAATATTCTTAACAGCACAAAACATATCGGTGAAAACTACCATTGATAATCATAACAGTGAGATCTATCTAACCGTGAGGTTTATCTAACAGTGATTTTTTTACTAATGGTGAGGTTTCTCTATCGGTGAGGGTTCTACTAACGGTGATCTTTCCCTGTCGATGAGGTTTCTACTAACAGTGATATTTCTCTATTGGTGAGGTTTCTACTAATGGTGAGGTTTTTGCTAACAGTGAGGTTTCTATATCAGTGAGGTTTATACTAATGGTGAGGTTTCTACTAATGGTGAGGTTTCTACTAATGGTGAGGTTTCTACTAACAGTGAGGTTTCTACTAACAGGGAGGTTTCAACTAATGGTGGGGTTTATGGAAATATTATCATTCCTAACTCATGTCTAATGTAACTTAGCCTTTATGAACTTAAATACTTGTTGAATATGTCATCTAATTAATGTTCAGTTCCTATAAATTCAAGATTAATATCACCCTTTTTATAAAGATCCCTCAAAAAGTGTTGACTTACATAAATGTGATTAGTCCTAGAGTGAGATATAGGATTATTAGAGATAATGATTACACTAGTGTTATCATAGTTTATAGATACATGCCTAAATTGATATCCATGGTCCAATAAATTATTTTTCATCCATTGAATGTGTGCACAACAACTACTAGCAGCACTATATTCTGCTTTAGCAGTAGACAATGCAACAGAATTTTGATTTTTACTACACTATGATACAAAGGACTTACCTAGAATATGACATGTTCTAGAAGTGCTCTTCCTATCCAACTTACAAACAGAAAAGTCGGAATCTGAATAAATTATTAAATCAAATGATTGTCCTTTTTGATAAAATAATCCAAAATTAGTAGTATGATTAAGATATTTGAAAATATTTTTAACAGCAATCAAGTGTGAATATTTTGGATTAGCTTGATATATTTCACACATACACACAGTAAACATAATATTCGTTTGACTAGTAGTAAGATAAAGTAAACTCCCAATCATACCTCTCTAATTGGTTTGATCCACTAGTTATCCAGTTTCATCTACATCTAATTTACAAGGGGTACATATATGTGTATCACTTTACTTATTATTATCCAAACCAAAATGTTTCAAATGATCCTATGTATATTTAATTTGATTTAAAATAATACCATTTTCATTTTAAAAAACATGAAATCCACAAAAATATTTGAGTTCTCCCATTAAACTCATTTCAAATTATCTTTTCATACTCTTTGAAAAATCAATACAGAAATATTTTTTAGAAGATCTGAAAATAATATCATCAACATAGATTTTTGCTATTAAAACATCTTTGGAAATCCTTTTGATAAAATAATTTGTATCAGAAATCCCTTTAACAAAACCTTTTGAAATAAAAAAAATTACAAAGTCTATCATACCAAGCTTGTGGAGCATTTTTTAAACCATACAAAGCTTAAGAAAGTTTAAAAACTTCCTTTGGAAAATGAGGATTAGTAAATCCAGGTTATTGTTCAACAAAAACATCATCAATTATAAAACCATTTAGAAATTCACTTTTAACATCCATTTGATATAATTTGAAATCCACATGAGAAACATAGGCAAGTAGAATCCTAATGGCTTCTAACCTAGCTATAGGTGAAAAGGTTTACTCATAGTCTATTCCTTCTTCTTGATTATATACTTTTTCAACTAGTCTGGATTTGTTTCTAACTATATTTCCAGACTCATCAACATTATTTCTAAAAACCCATTTAGTGCCTATGGTCATGGTGTCCTTCGGTCTTTTAACTAATTCCCAGACATTGTTTCTTTCAAATTGGTTTAATTATTCTTGCACATCCATTAAAAAAATTCATCATTGATGGCATCATTGATATTTTTATGTTCTGACTGTAAAAGAAAGTCTTTATGTTCAAACTTATTTCATAGAGAATCTTTATTCTTGGTTCCTCTATCTAAATATCCTACAATAGAATCTGAAGGATGGTTTTTTTAGAATCCTAGTTGGTCCGGTCAAGGTAGGACTAGAGAATTCAGGTTCTTCTATAGGTTTGATTCCAACAGAATCTGGTTCTAGAAAGATTCCAAAATTACTTGTTTTTATAGAAGGTTCACTGCTTTTATCATTTAGGTCTAGAATAGATAGGTCATCTTCAAGATTTTCAGGAGAAGACTTAGGTTCATGCAGACCAGTTTTATCAAATTTGACATGTACAAATTCTTCCGCACATGTGGTTATTTTTGTAAAGACTCTATAGGATCTATTGGTTATAGAGTAACCTATGAAGATTCCATCATCACTTATAGAAGAAAATCTTTCAAGATTGTCTTTAGTATTGAGAATAAAGTCTTTTCAACAAAAAACTCTAAAGTAACTAACTTTAGGCATCCTATTATTCCACAGTTCATAAGGGTTCTTTTTAAGAATAGGTTTAATCAAGACACTATTTATAATATAACAAGTTGTATTTATACCTTCTGCCCAAAAGAAAATAGGTAAGTCATACTCATTGGGCATAGTTCTTGCAATTTTTTGAAGGGTCATATTCCTTCATTCTACTACACGATTCTATTGAGGTGTCCTAGGGGCAATGAAATTGTGACTGTAGCCATTTTGTGAGAAATAGGTTTTAAAGTCATGATTTTCAAACTCACGACCATTGATCTCTTTTAGGGTCTTAATCGTATGTTCACTAAGGTTCTTTACAGACTTGGAGTATTTAATGAAATAGGAACAAGCTTCACTGTTGTGAGAAAAAAAAAGTATACCCATGTGTATATAGAAAAGTCATCTACTAGAACATACACGTAGTGATTCCAATTTAAACTAGAAATTTTAGATGGTCCAAACAAATCCATGTGAAACAACTATAGAGGATGAGAAGTTGAAACTTCTTTCTTTAATTTGAATGAAACATTATGTTTCTTTCTCTTTTGATGGGGATGACAAACATTATATGTTGGGAATTTTAGTTTCTGTAGGTCTCTAACTAAATTTTTCTTAGTCAGTTTCCTAAGTGAATGAACATTGCAGTTTCCTAATATTCTATTCCATATCCAAGATTCTTTATGAAAATCATTTAAACATGTAACCTTTTTTTGGATAATGAATTTAAATATACAGTATATTCATTATCATATCTCAAAGTACTAAAGACCAAAATATTTTTAGAATCAAATAAATTGCAAGCCTCATTTTCAAATTTGACATTGAAACCATCATAACCCAACTGAGATATTATTAATAGGTTGTATTTTATTCCATCAAGAAATAATAATTTTGAAATTATAATTGAATCATTGTTACCAATATGGCCTAAGCTGATGATCTTTCCTTTTGAATTACCACCAAAGGTGACATGTCCCCCATCAACATTGATTAAACTTTTAAAACATGAGTAGTCTCCTATCATATGCCATGAGCATCCACTGTCCATGTACAATATATTCTTATATGAACTCATCAAGAAGGTCTTCTACAAAAAATGTTTAAACAGAAAATGATTTTGGTACCCAGATTTTCTTGGGTCCAGATAGGTCATCAGGTAATACTTTAGGCACCCATATTTGCCAAACATGTTTCTTATATTAAATAGGTTCAAAATATTTTGAATAATGTATTCTCGTTTTTCTAGTTGAATATGAATATCTAGATGGAGCTATAGAATTTCCAGAGCTGGAACTAGCAGCATAGTGTCCATATTTTGGAATAAATTCATTTTTAACAATTTTTCTCTGTCTAGGCTGGTAACCTATACCAGTAGTATACTTCGGTGCAACTTTTTTTCCAAGAATTTGAGTGAGAGTGGTTTTTCCATATGTAAACGTCTCTATGTATTTCTAAGTTTCTCATTATACAATTTGAGTTCAGTATTCTCCATTAACAGTTGAGCATTATTTTCCTTTTCTATACTAAGATCATATTTAACAGTACTTGTAGGGGCATATTTTTTCTTTAATTATTTGTAAATATCATTCATCTCATTGCAGGTATCTTCTAACATATTACAGTATTCAAATATTTCAGCTTTAGATATATTATCAACATTATTTAAATCACTTTAATTCCCAGAATAGTAATCATTCTGTATAGGGGAAACATTTACATAATATGTTTCGGTCATGAAACACATGTTGGTATGATTCTTTTCAAAATCATAAGCCTCAGACTCACTTGTGATGTCTTCTGAAGCAGTCCATGTTTCCTTTATAGCTTTCTTATATTTTTTGTCCTTGTAATCATATTTCATCTTAAACATCAATTTTGGACAATTATCCTTAACATGTCCTTTCCTTTACATTCATAACAGACTATCTCCTCATCTTTATCAGCTTTCATCCAATCTCTCTTCTAATTACCTTGTTGGTCATACTTACCCTTATACTTTGATTTTTTTTAAAATTCATTCTTCCGATAGAATTTATTGAATCTACTGGCTATATGAGCCATCTCTTCATCATTATCTGAATCTGAACCTTCACTTGTTGAGCTTTCAACAGGTATGTGAACTTTCTCCTTTTCCTTCGTCATTGAGGCAGTAGACTTAAATGCCACTGACTTCTACTTAGGTTCATCATGTTCCTCTTTGTTTACCTTATACTCCTCTTCATACATCATAAACTTACAAATCAGCTTTTTAACAGGTAGTGAACATATATCACATGATTCTCTTATTGAAACTAATGTGCCTCTCCATCATTCTGTTAGACATATGGGTATTCTCATGATTTTCTCCTTTGTAGGAATAGATTGTCACAGTGATCTCATAGTGTTAATAATTTCATTGACCTGAGATACATGTTAGAAATGGGATCATCAGGCCTCATTTTAAAATTATCATATTTAATAGAGTAATTTTTTAATCTCATATTTTTCAAATTGGTTTTTCCATCATTAGAAACAACCAAAGTATCCAAGATTTCATTTGCTATTTTACAATAAGAAATTTTGTGAAACACATCATCTCTTAGAGAGAAGTAAAGATCATTCATTACTATATAATTATTGTTGTAATAAGATTTTGTAGAATCATCCCAAGTTTTTCTATAAGTATTTGGAATCTCATACTCAGACTCTATATTAGTAAAAATGTCAAATCCTATACTTTCTAAGTTAATTTTCATTTTGATTTTCCATTGGGAATAATTAACACCATTAAATAAATGTTTCTTGTTGGTAGCTGCAACTTCTAATCTATTATTAATTTTTGATTTTAGAAATTGTATTTAAAGAGATAAAAATTTAGAAATAACAGAAATTTATGAACTTTAAGATATAACTAGAATCACAGTTGAAAAATAGATTATTTTGAAAACCTTTTATCCGCCTTCCTCTGACACCAAATGTTGTCCAGAGAGGATATTATATAGGGGGTGAATTGAGTTCCTATTAAAAATTTCTGTTTAAAATATTTATATTGAAATTCCCTAATTCATAAAACAAGTTAAACTGTAGTGAATTTAAGAACATTGTAAGTGTTCAATTAGTTTCTCAATGATTGATTATTTCTCAGTTAAATTAATATGAATATTAAGTTATCTTTTGAAACTAACTTAATGTCTTGTAATAATTAAAAACACTTTCTAGTTCAATAATCAGAGTTACTTTAACACAAATTTGAATTTCTATGTGATTTGAAGCGAAAAAGTGAAAATAGTTTAAACTGAAATAAGATGAACAACAGTTTGAGAGAGGATTTTAAAAAGTTTGAGAGAGGATTTTAGATATGGGCTATACAGGCCACACATTACCAATACCACAATTCACAATGGTATATAAGAAGGTTTAAAAAGTTTGAGAGAGGATTTTAGATATCCACCAGTTATTCTTAGGAGATAATGTGTGTTAAAGATAAACAAAAGAACACACACTACTCGAAATGTAAATAAACAAATCACAATATAGCTAATAATATTGATATGAGTTTGGAAAGCTCTATGTGATGGCAATGCAACTCTGGATTCCTTTTGGATTGAGAAGATGTTCTTTTGAGTCCATCTCTGGACTTTTTCTGGAAACCAGAGTATCGTGGTTCAGTTACTTTACTTCCAGGTCTGAGTGTTTTTCTTGGGATTGCAGCAGTCTTTGTAGCACAACAATGTCCTTAAAATTCTAGTAAAGATCTTATTTTAAGCTCTTGTGTATCTATTCCTTTTTCACCAACATGCGTCTCTTTGTGCATTCTCTATATCACTCTTTTTATGTGTAGCTTTGATCTTCCTTTTATAGTTCATGCAGTGGTTCGACATAAGGCATTATTACTTCTGTATGTATACGGTACGATTCCTTGACATCCAACAAACATCATTAAAAAATTTCTGACAAAAGGCGTGATTACTTCTACATGTATGAGGTACAGTTTCCTAACATCCAAAAAACATCATTAATTGATTTCAGTTGCATTAAAAGCACCAAATATGAATGTTGCTAACAAACAAACAGAGATAGAGTATAGAGAAACAGTGACTGGTTTCCATCTGTATCTCTTTGTATCAGTAAACTTGTAGTGGTGGACTTCTAACGGTCGGTCTTGCATTAGTAGTTGTTACTCTCTGTAATGGTAGATTTATGTTTTAGTTACTCTGTGTAGCGGTAGCTCGCTTGTATCGGTAGATTCTTGTATAGTGGTAACTCCTTCTATCAGTAATAGCTTCTGTAGTAGTAGCTTTGCATCGATAGCTATCTATTTATAGACTATGTATCGGGGAATTTTTGTGTAATACAAGACCTGGTCAATCAGTGACCTTAGTTTATTGGTAGCTCTATTTGTATCAGTGACCCTAAAACTTGAATGCCTATAAAGTATATGTCCTATGAATTTCATTTCTAGATTTAGTTAGTATCAAGATTATTCATTGTTAAACATTAATAATCATAAATAAACAATGAGTAACGTATTCCAATGAAATTATATAATCATTTTGATATTAAAATCAACTTATTAGAATGATGACATAATTTGAAAGTATAATTAATATATAGATGGACATTATTTGGGATTATCAAAGCATATATAAACATAATTGAGATTATCAAAACAGTTCAGTCCAACAGAAAACATAATGATAAATAGGTATATTATAATTCTAGTATAATATCATATATAATTTTAATTAACTCTATTCTTTATACGTTTCACATATGGCATGAATGAGGCATATCACTTTGAAGGGGAGGTAGTCCGCACTTCCTCAAACGAAATTATTGTGTTTACCCATTATGGAAACCACATATGTATGCTATAAATAATAAATATAGAAGTATATAGACAATATAATTATAATATATATCACATATAAATATAGTTTCGTCATAATGGACACCGTAAAAGATTATAGGATATTATTGAACAATCATCTTTCTGTGAGGCAATAGTTCGACGTCCACAGAAATAGTATGTTCATTACCCATTAGATGGAGGTGAGTGTAAGTGTATTTAGAATCATTATCATATCAAAAACCTAGTATATTCTGGATACTGGTGTCATTATAAATGAATAAAATAAAAAAATTTATGGGGTTGGAGACGTAAAATAAAAGAAAAAAAAACATAAGAGAAGACGTTACCTTTAAATAAGGTAACTCCCTTTAGATTGAACCAAAAGGATTTCTTGAAGTGCCTTCTGCCTAAGGTAAGGCTTATCGCTGGAAGATAGGGATCCTGAGAGCTTATTTTGGTAGAGGATGGATAGGCCCAGGGGCTTGAGATGTGTGAGTAATGGGTTAGAGGTGAATGATTTTTATATGGGGGGGGGCTCTTTGAGAATGTTTGAAAATGCTATTTTATTATATAATTATTTTCAGTTTTAAAGGTCCAAAACTTATTAAAATCAAATATAAGATGACTCTTGTTCAAATAAAAATCATCCAATGAGAATTGGACATGTTTGAGATATTTTTTTAATTTTTATAATCTTATTTATATAAATCATTCAATAATGAGGTAAACACTGAATCATTATTGTGTCATAAATAATTTTATTTATTTGACGTCTAAAAATTATAAATAAAATACCATGATGTAGGAAATCTATTTATAATTATAATGAATATTTATATACAAATATATCAATTATATAACCCCACAATAATTTTTTTAAAACAATACATGTTTAGGATATTTTTATTTTTACTTAAGAGAAAATGTTATTAATGTCATTATCTTACTCGAATGGCTTTAAAAAGGCCAAAAGTCTTATGAGAGGATTTTCTTGGTTGGAAAATACCCATCCAATAAGATTAGGAAAAGATTTCTTGTAATTTGATATTATTTTGAAATTATTTTTACCTTGAATTACCCAATTTACCTTTAACTGATGTAAATTAAATTCAAAAATTATAATTTGCCAATAATTATTTTCATATTTTTGAACCACGTTCTACTTATTAATAAAAACAATGTATGTGGATTTTTGAAATTCAATTCACAAAAGTGTAAAAAAAAATTAAATGAAATATTCTATTTTTTAAACTACATCTCAGTGTTTTCATTATTCATCAAAATTGAAGGTTTTTTTAAAAATAACTAAAATTCAGTCTAAGATATATTGGATATTAAAATTTTAAAAATGATGTCTATTCTACCAAATTCAAAACATAATAGTATCATTAATTAATTTAAAATTAATTCCCATTTTCAAAACAAAAAATGTGTTTGTAAGAAATATTAACTATCAAAAGATTGACACTTGTTTTTTTCCAATTTAAAATTGAAATTACATAAAATGGTAAAAATTAGATTAAATGGTAAAAATATAATCTAGTTACACTTTTAAAAAATTTAAAAAGATAATCTGACCATATAAATAAATTAGATTAAAAGGAAGTTTTGAAATAAAATGCAGTATTTTTCACTATTCATTAAAAATAAACTTTATCAGAAAAATACTAAAAATTTACCAAAAGTAAATTTTGATGTCCCAGTATAAATAATATTTATATTTTGTCAAATAGAACATATAATAGTGACCAAAAATATATTTAAATAGGCTTCTTCATTTAATGGAGGTAAATTGACCTTTTAAAGAATATTAGAAAATTTATTCTTAAAATTAGATTCATTCACATTTTAAGCCGCTAGATTTTATTGGATAGATGTAATAACATTTAACATACATGTATAATCATATTGTTGTTAGTTTTGTTCATTCTCTCCATTAAAATGTCTAGGTGCTAACTACCATTGAAAATAATAATATATTATTATTTTTCAGTATGACTCAGCATTGTTTGCAACATAATACTTCAGAGAAATACATTGTTGTGTGTCAGGTACGCCATTGAATCTATAATCCCCTTAAAAATAAAATTAATATTTAATTCTTAAATATTGATAAATATTAAAATTTCATATTCATTATTTTCCTAGGATTTTACAGATAGTCCCACCAATATGGATTATTTCATTGTCTTCTTTCCAGAATATAAAGGCACACCTAGTGAACAATTATACCATCCAAGTATCAAATTTATTGATATATTTTGTTACACCCCTAACTACCCTTCTTATAGATGGTTATACACACCAATAATATAATCAATCCTTCTTAGTGACTGGTAAGTTTCCACAATAACATGATTCAACTTCTTTCTTCTATTATAATACACTTATAAAAGTATTTCCCTTCCTACACAATTAATATGAATGAAACTCTACCTATAAACAGTCTTCAATATCTTAAATAAATCAATGATGAACTTATTAGTCTTCAAACTCATTCAAGAAACTCTATCAGAAAAAAATCCTCGATGAAATTTGGTTTGATCTGCCTCAATCATGTAAACTCTGTTTGATGCATTCCATCTAATTAGCCACTATCCGATTTTCTTTTTTCTCATTCTTATACAACTAAGAATAACTAAATTGGATGATCAAAACACATCAATTTTATGTAACTCAATCTAATAAACCTTGCCATGGTGGATGTCACTATGATGGGCTAACTCTGAAGGACTTTCCCAGGTCAAACATCATTTGTTATAACTTTCTATGATGATTGGATTGAACCTCACGGTAATGTCTCTCCCATAGCTAAAACATGAAAATGATAGTTTAATCTGAATCTCAATACTTCAAAAAAATATCAGTTTATCAGCGCTCTGCACAGGAAAAAAAATTTGGTTTACTTTATTTATGAATGTATTTTTTTCCTTTTATAGTCATTCTAGAATGGAAATGGTGGGAAAACGAAATTCTTTTTCCCAATCAAAAAAATTCACAATTTCTAGATTTACCATTCATTATATTCTTCATATTATAATTATTCATCTCTTTTTAATACTTGTGGGATCTTCTCAAATATTCTCAAATCTACTCAAATCTTCAATCTTCTTTGAGTTTACAAAAATTTGTTCATTTTTATTATTCATTCTAATTATTCATTATGATTATTCATTCTGATTCCACTTCATGCTGAAAACATTTGAAAAAATGAATACAACTCATTTTTATGTCCTCTTGAAAACACTAAAAGTATTATCATATAGATTATTCATACTAACTCTTTGTCAGAATATATGAAATATCTTCAAAGTATTTCTCCTTTTTTTCAATTCCTAATATAGATGATCTCACCTCAGATGACATTATTAGTGTCAAGCTACATCTGATGAACTGCCATTGACTTATTCCAAGGGAGTAGAGTATTGTTTAATGGCTCTTGATCTACTTGGAATACAATCATAAAAAATTTACTTAACGAGATTTTAATATAATTTAACCTGATGTAATTGGTTGAATATATTATTGATCATCATCTGGTTGATCAGTATCTAAATCCTTAGGATGGATTATCATTTCCAATTAATTCTGACTTTCATAATAAATCTACCTTTGATAAAAATATGTATCTGATATCCAAACGATAATAACAATATAAAATTAGTTGGTGTCAGGAACCATTACAATGAATTGGTGTTGGAAGTAAATTCATTAATTCACCAAGATAAAATTTTAATTCTTTTCAATATTTTCACATTTATGATTCTCATACCGATGATCTACATCCTTTTATGTTCGGTGTTCTTCACACAGGCGAGCTATATCTAGAATGATTCACATTATATTCTACTTTATTCAATAAACTCCAACATGCATCTTGAATTCTTCTTGATTTATAAGAACTCCATGATCAGAAAAGAAAGATAACATTTAAATCATGGATGTTCTATTACTTCAAAACCTTTCGATCTCACTTAGTATCACCCGAGACCGATGTTTCCTGAGATGGATTCCCAATTGCCACAAATTTCTCCTAAAATTATAATTTTAACTACCTATATCTATTGTCTCATGTCGATGTTCTAAGCCTAATTTCCTATACCAATGGAATGGTTCTAAATTTATATTTCTATTATATCATCCAAATGAGTCAGATGGTCGTCTCGGTGGGTTATGCCTGGAAGCTAAAACTCCACCTTTTCTCCATATCAATCATATATAATCTATTGAAAAAAATACATCCAATACTCAAATTGGGCCTAACAAAAAGTTCAATGCAATAGAAATATCACCATTTCAATATTTGGAGGAGGAAATATATGTATGAAGAGGAAATACAGGAACCATAAAAAATGAAAAAAAATTAACAACACTGGTTCTCAAATAACAATATCAGTGGAAATTTCGAGGATGAAATTTATAAAATAGGGAATAATATAACAACCATACATTTTTAAATATTCATTATGTTTCCTAAGAGAATTTTATTATATTATATCATATTATATGCATAAAAATGTTGATAAACTAACAAAACCTTATCTCATTAATTAATATTATTACATTAGTCTGGTACAAAACCAATGAATAAAATAAACAATACAACAAGACAAAAAATAAAATGAGAGAATATGGATCTCCCCAATATGTTAGAATGATCTCCCCCAAGGCCAAAACTATATTAATGAAACAAAATATTAGTAAACCAATCAACATATTAGAAATTAAAAATATAACCTTAGGAATAATTTTAGTGAATTTTTAGTGAAGGAATGAAGTGGTATTTACAGTGAGCAATGTGATCATTTGGATTCAAAAATTATTTGATTATTATTTAAATATCGCTATTTGGAAATATAAATGTTTGAAAATTTGATTATTTGGAACTATACTCATTGGTAATAATTTTACCACTACAATTAGTGTTTATGAGTAGTTACTAAAAAGATAACTGATGCATAAAAGAGAAAGTATGGCATCAACCACTAAAGTCAAGTCATGTGAAGCCCAAATGATTGAACATTGTAGGTAGGAAGCTTCACTAGGGTTCAACCACAACCTTCCAAATATGATCATTAACAAGTAAAGCCTGAATTAATTTGACTATGTGATAAGTTTAAGTTACTAGATATTACCACACAATCAATGTTAACTGACCCCCACCCCATGAAACACTGCCATCATACACCAAAACCTTATAGTGTATGCTGGTGTAATAGGATATTACTTGTCAAATTCCTAGCATCTTAAAGTATATTTTTATTTTTCAAAATTAAATATTTATTCCATCATTCCATTTTGAGAATAATTTTTTTATTAACATATATGTTTTAGTGAAGAAAATTTAATAAATTTATTATTGGATGCAAATAAACCATAATTGTATTTTTAAAAATAAATATACACTTTTATAAAAAGATGAAGTATTATAAATAATATTTATCTCAATTAAATAGTCTTTAGAAAACTCTTATTAAATTTTAAATGATAAAATATTTTTATAATGTCCTTGAGAATTTTTATAACTGTTAAAAATTTAACAGTGTCTTCAAAACTATTTTTTTCAAGAAATAAATATTTTCTTATATAAAATTTAAAATTATAATATTTATAAAAAAAATTATAAAATAAATATTATATTTGAAATCAATACATCGAAGCAAGGTTAGTCAACATTTTTGAGAGTTTTCTATAATAATATTTTTTTAATAGTAAAAATTTATTTTTGGGTTCCCAGTATGCTTTGTGACATCATATTTATTTAATAATGATGTAATAATTAACAAATCACAATTCATGACTTAAAATACTTTATTTTGTTAATATTAATTATTTTTATATCTTTTAATCAATTTCCAAATGAATAAGTGGTTTTCCAAAGTATAAAATGAAAATTTTGATTTCAAAAAAACATTATTTTATAGAAAATATATATTTTTTCTTGTCCAAAGAAGTACTAAAAAATGAGCTAATTTATAATAGATTAAAATATCATAATATGAGACTCAAATGTCCAAAACCATTAGAAAACTCCATGAGTAAGATAAATTTTTTTCTTTCTCCATAACCACGATTTCCAAGACCTATATTTCAAAATTATTAAATAATTCCTCAACTTTTACTATAAATACTTATCCATATCCCCATTCCTATTTACTACCAGTCCATATTCCTAAAATTTATGGTTTTTTCCTCCCAATGTGTCCCTCATGGTATCCTTAACCCCTTGAGGCTCCATTATCAAAATTTAAAACACTTTATGGTAAGGAAATTCTCATCATATTCATTTCCATTCAATTGAATCTCTTTTGTATATGACTTATCAAGGGTATGTTTCTTTTAATATTATTTTTATAATTCCCTTTTAGATAGGTAAATATTTTATAAATAGGATAACTTCATTATCTCTTGTTTTTCCCATTTATAAATCCACCCTTTATACCTGTCATGTTGCTGAATTTCCTTCTCAAATTATGTTATTTACATAATGAATTATTATATTGTGAATACCCAAAACATTTAATTATCCATGGGTTTTCACATAGATTTTAATAATTTATTTATTTAGGTATTTACATATAAAAACCCAAATTCACATTCTGTGGATTAAAATTGATGTTTTGTTAAATCCTTTAACCACTTACATACTCACTACTATTACATGAAACATGTACTTAATTCTCTTTGGGTAATTAAAAAAATGATTTATTACGATCAAATTGGGTCACATGAAATTAATAAATAAAATAGTTGTTATTTGATATCTCTCCAATGAATTGGGTAAATAATTCAATCTCTATAGTTGACATGTTTTATGATACCTTGGTTAATAACCTTGGAAATTTTTATTTATGATTATTTGATGAGAAACCACGATGGTATGATTACTAATGAGTCATTTTTATATTTTATCCCCATTTCTATGTTTTGATTCATGTTATTTGTTGTAGGACTCATTTTATATTGTTCATTCAATATTATCATGCCTCGTGTTCTTATAAATATACCTCGTGATCAAACGTCAAATGTGTCCATTCATTATTTCTTTAATGGGATCATGCCCACCAGTTTCCATTGATATATATGCCCAATATATGAGGTGTATAAAAAATAGATTAAAGTGAACCCATGAATAATAATATCATGTATATTTGAATAATTTTTTATGTTTTCGATTATTATATTCCTAATGTACAATAATCTAAACATGAAATGGTCTTGTATTTTCTTCAATTTAAAGAAAATATTAGGCAATTAAA
This sequence comes from Viscum album, assembly GCA_963277665.1. Lineage (NCBI taxonomy): Eukaryota > Viridiplantae > Streptophyta > Magnoliopsida > Santalales > Viscaceae > Viscum > Viscum album. Next base: position 617,847,420 of record OY728148.1, on the reverse strand, counting down.
AGATAGGATGTTATTGTTTACCCTAAGAACAACCTAATGTTGGTCAGATCCATACATTTGGCTGAGTAATTCATTGGTGGGGGGATTTAATTAAAACAAATAAATATATTTATTTATGTTATTTTAAATAGACTAAATGAAAACATCGATAAATAACCAACTATGCTAAATATCCATGGTTTGCTGCATAACCCTAGTAGTATTTGAGGGGATGATTATGCATTCTTTATTTTGGATCATGATAGGAGGATGATGAGTAATAATATCAAGGTGTATTGAGAGGTAGTTAATGCAACATTTCTTCTATATTGTGGGAAAATACATTCTACAACATTAAGTAATCCAAGTCGAGGTAGGTATCTTCAATTTTGGTTTTATCCATTTTTATTAAAATTCTAATCATTTATTTAATTATCTTCTTCGTAATCTATGATTATTTGAACATTTTCATGATCCTTCTTATGTTTAAGTTTTTTAACTTAATTGAAATCCATGATTCATATTCTATTACCCTATATATCTTTTTATATAATATATTGTTGATAACAGTTGGAAAATGTTGGTTTTATATTTTTTTTTTCATGTTCATTTCCCCTACTCATTCATCTCATTAATAAAAATTGGACCACAGGATCACAATTCGGTGTTTTCGGGGTGGCTTTAAGCATGATTAGTCCCCCAGATTCATGGTGTTTTCCTGAATGATAAATTGATAAGTGATTTTTGGATCCATAATAATAGATTATGGATAATTATTTTTGAATCTAGGATTTATAGTCGAACATTTTTGAGAGGTGCTCTGGGATGTGCGGTATCTCATTAGAGGAAGAACGTAATCGGATATCTGACCATTGGTTGCTAAGAATCAATGGAAAAATATGATCCCTTTGTATTTTAGTTGGTTAAATGGTGGGATTTATGATAGTGAGCATTGATCTGAAAATCCATGTGATGTAACAATAACTTATGAAAAAAACACACAACTACACATCAAATCAAATGGAATAATACTGGTCATGTAATTCCTTTTCCATGGAATCTCGGGATTTCATCTGAGTTAAGGATCACGCACTATGTGGCTATTCCCACATGTTTTCTAACCCAAATTGGGTTATCCAATCCTTGTGTCACCTACACATTCCCAATCCCCATGATTCATGACATACCATGTACTATGAGATTACACAGGCACACCCATAGTCACATGGACGTTTCCCAGTACCCAAGCACATCCCAAAGTACATTGGAACATATAAAATCACATGGGTTCACCCAGAGTGGCTAGGATAAAATGTATTCCTCATGTACATGAAATGTGGTATGACATTGATTTATAAGCGATGTCTAGGGAATAACAAGGCTAGGAATTGAAAAAGGGTCACACACCATGTGGGCCCCCGTACAAAAAAATTTATTTTCCCTCCATAAATTCTTCCTATTGTGCATCCTTCAGAAATTTTTCTTACCATGTCCTTTCCTGAGTGTTTTTTCATGTAGAACATGATGTTTTTATTCTTTATGGAATGAAATATAAGATGTGAGTTTCCTTGAGAGTGATCTTCTTTTGGTGATGCTTGCTGATGTAGTGATCAAGATAGGATCATCATAGTGATTTTAGAGTTGGCATTCCCTTGGCGCACCAGGACATGGGTCCCCATACTATTTATATAGATATATATGTTACTTTTTTATACTATGTGTGTCTCATATATCTATGTAGTGGTACTCCCCTGTCATTGAGCTCCGAAAAAAGAGTGGCTCCTCTACAGGAGTAGTTGTTCCCTCGGTATTGGATCACAATAAAGAAGTGCAAGACCCTACACACATTTTATAGTGAGTTTGGATTGGATCTTTGACTCTATGTATAGATCCCTAATCTATATAGTGTAATTGAGTGTTTTGATCCCCTTAATAAGGATTTTTCCGGTTATGAATGATGTTTGGCATTGGACGTGGACCATTAGACCTATGGTCTAACATATATTTTTTTAGTTGGGATGTGCAATAGAGATCCCATTTCTCTCTCTAATGTGTTTCTTTATAATAATATATATTTTTGGGGTTTTCCCCTTGAAATGGGTTAAGAGGACAATAATTGTATCTCTATATCACTACCTTTCTGGTCTTCAGGGTGTCTTACTAGGTATATATATACTAACCCCTATACGGTCTTTTACCACATGTGTCATGTATTCTGTAGAAAAATGTTAGTTCTATGGATGAATCAATGGAGTATAATGATACCTCTTTTCTTTGACCTTGTGCGGTGATCAAACATGGAGATCAGGAGTTGGGCTCTCTCAGTTTTCCTTTATTATAGTTTTTTGGCAGGTTTGGACTTCATTTCTGGTTTGGTATACATTTTTACCCTCTGTTACCCATTTATTTGTACCTTCATGATATGATGTATTGCCAAGAGGTTATTTCCTTTATGTATTTATCTATATTTTAATATATTTATATTCTTCCTATTCACTTTTATGTGGAGAGAGTTTTTAGAGTGTGTACAATTTTATATACTAAGGCATCCCATTAATATTATACCTTCTCGATGCATAAATTAATCCTAAATCCTATTGATGTATGGAATAGGGTTGTGTAGGATAATATTTCTATAATCCATGTAGGCCCCAGTAGGTCAGGCTTTTTGAATTCAAATATCATTTTACAATTTCCTTGGTCTGGTTACTATTCTAACAGTCAATTTACTATTCCCAATGTCAAGATTATTATCAATAATAGTGAGATTATTTTTTCTGAAGGTTGTATTGTAATTCTACTTCTTATATCCTTAATCATTCACTATAATACCTCATAATGTTTTATAATCATTATTTTCAAGTATATTAGTTCATTAATGTTTTATACCTTTTTACGATGTTGTTCATGAGTGTCATTATTCTAGGAGAACAAGATGATTCAAATTTCTTTATTTGAGTTATTTGATTCTCTATTTATGGTACCATTATAACACATTAAATTAAATTTTTATGTTTATTCTTTATATATAATTTTATAATTAATATAATAATGTGTTGTTTATTTTCATTTTGAGCTTCATATGTTTTATTTTATATTAAATTACCAAATACGACATGTATATATTTTCATAAGACAAATTTCATTTATAAATATTTAAGTTATTACATTATTCCCCCCTTAAGAAAGTTCATCCTCTAAATTTCACTTCACACACTAATATGAAATCATATGAGGCTGCCTATGTTTGTTTTCGTCTTTTGGTTCCCCTATTTCTTATTTGTATTTATGGATCTAAAAATTTAACATAGAAATTTGATTTTTCTTATCGAATTGATCTTTTAATGTAAAATGCAAGATCTTATAATATTATCATCATAAGAAATTTCATTATCCTCCTATACCACATTTGGATTTATCATCTACTAGGGTTCTATATTATACTTCTTGAAGAGGTAAATGTGAAACACATCATACACCTAAGAATGATTTATTTGGGGTGTTAATCAACATGTCAAAACATTAACGTGATAGAGAACCACAAAGGGTCCAATGTGTCTAGTACAAGGATTACCCGTCTTCTCAAACTGAATACCTCTCTTCCATACATATATATAATGTAACACTTTATTCACAACCATAAATTAAAATTATCATTTATTATTATTTAAATATATCTTATTTTTATTGTTTTATTCTATAATGTGTTATTAAATGTTCTTGAATTTTTTCATTTAATTGAACAATTATGATCTTGAAAACTTATTTTCACAAATTTCGTCTCAAAAAGTGGATTTTATCTCTCTCTTCAAATATAGGGATGCATATTGACCCATTTTAATTCTCAAGTTGATGTAATTTTTATATGATTACTCATCCAATGGAATATACTAATCACATCCCTATGAAGTCTAGATATTATAGTTTCAACGTATCCTAGAGTTTCATCATATTCATCTAATATTATCCATCTATCTAGTGATCATAGATAATATTAAATTTTACCTCTATGTTCAAGTATTTTTTAAGACCTTTATTTAAATTTTATGTGAACAATGGATCTTGATTATATATAAATGATATTGGTGTTAGATAATGCCTCGTTACTTCTCAAATGTATATCTTTACTAGTTGAATGGGTGAGAAGTCCTCTCAAATGTTGATGAAGATATATTTATTTATATGATAGTATACCATAGACTAAATGAAATTATTTTATTGAGATGTTTCTAAAATACTTTTTAAAAAATACATGGTGATGTTCTCCCATTTCTATGGTGGCATGGTCAAGGTAGCATCATAATCTGGTATTTTTATCTTTTTTCCTTCATATTACAGATATACCAAGCATGTTGATTTATTTCTAGAATTATATTGCTTTATATTATCTAACCAATAATTCTATCATATATCTATATACATCAATGTGTTCACTATCTTGATATTGATGATCACTAGTGCAGAAAACGTTTTTTACGTCGGTTATTTTTAATTTTTTACGTCGGTTTCTAGCCGACGTTAATACGTGCGACGTTATAAATAAGGTTTTTCACGTCGGTTTTTTAAAAACCGACGTCAAAAACATAAAATCGCGATGTTTATAACGTCGGTTATTTTAGAACTGACGTGATAAAGGGGCCTGGAGAATGGTTTATCACGTCGGTTATCAAAGAACCGACATGATAAACTGCCTGGACAATTGTTTATCACGACCGTTCCTAAACAACCGACGTGATAAAAAGGGGAGAGGGGGTTTATCACGTCGGTTCATATAGAACCGACGTGATAAACGGGGGTGAGGGTGGTTTATCACGTCGGTTCATATAAAACCGATGTCAAAAACCGGGGGGAGGGGGGTTTATCACGTCGGTTCATAAATAACCGACGTGAAAAACCGGGGGAGAGGGGTTTATCACGTCAGTTATTGTATAACCGACGTGATAAACCAGAGGGGGGTGCGGTTTATCACGTCGGTTAGTCAATAACCGACGTGATAAACCATTGTCCAGGCCATTTAGCACGTCGTTTATTCAATAACAGACATGATAAACCATTCTCCAGACCCTTTATCACGTCGGTTCTAAAATAACCGACATGATAAACCATTCTCCAGGCCCCTTTATCACGTCGTTTCTAAAATAAACGACGTGATAAACCCAATTTTTTTTAAGCAGAATGCAGTGATCTTCTCTCCACCAGAATCAACCAGAAAATAAATCAAGAAATCGTACCACAAAAACAAAAGTATATCAAAATTAAGCATGTACATAGATAACATATAAAACTTACCCACTAGACAGCATCCACCCTCATTTATACCCCATGGACAGCCCTCCCCCACCCTGTTGGAGCCCTCACACTCATGTATACCCCCTGGATAGCCCTCCCCCACCCCTTTGGAGCTCCCACCCTCATGAATACCCCTTGGACAACCCTCCCCCACCCCATTGGAGCTCCCACCACACTCCTGGATTGCCCCCGACCCCCGGACACCCCCAAACACCCCTCGAAAACCTCCCACCCGCCAGAACAGCACCTCCTCACCCCCTCACCCCACTTGACAGCCCCACCACACCCCTGGACAACCCCCCCCCCACCCACCCCTGGACAGCACTCCCACACCCCTGGACCGGCTTCTCACACCCCTGAACATCCCTGCCACCCCCCAGGACTGCCCCCACCCCACCGGACAGCCCTCCCAGACCACTGGACACCCCCAACCCCACTGAACACACCCCCACACCATTGGAACCCCTCCCCCACAGACCCAAATCCATACCAGAAGAACCATCAAAAGTAGACCAAAACAAGAAGTATAGCAAAATTAAACATTCACTTATATAACATTCAATACTTACACTGTCAACTTCCAAAAAAATAAATCAAACCTAAACAACTACCAAATACACAATTAAAACGACAATATTCAAAATTACATTTTACATTACAAACAACTAAAATTCAATCAAACCTGTAAAATAATTTAACCACTCCACTTGTACGTGTTTGATGTCTTCATCAGTATAGGGTTGAGGGTCATCAAAAAGCTACAAATGAAAAAGAATATAGTTAACGTGTATAATGAATAAATCAAATTGAAATATGATGGCAAAGTTTAAGATGAAATCGTACCAGGTCAAAATTCACAACTGTCCCAGTTGTTATTATTTCATACATAAATCTTAACATATAATATCCGCATTCGATGCAGCCTTGTTGTTCATGACATTTCTGTTTTGAATGAGTGTAAATTCAATATATTATTTTTATGTAATAAATCAAAAAGTACAAATTATAAATGGAAATTTACCTTCGCATTTACATATTTGATCTTTGCATTTCTTTTATTTGTGTTTTTTCGAAAGTAGACCCATGCACTGTTAGAAAATAATACGAATGAAGTAAATTTAAAATTCATTATAATATATAAAACTATTGAGAAATTGAAACTTACTTTTCCAATATATTCTTAAAACTTGCCCGCACATCACCATGAACAGAGCATATCCAATAAAGAGCTTTCTCCCTTGGGCAAAAAATCCCTAACATCCAATGATTACTGATAAAAAGAAATTTAATGTTAGTGGTTTTTTATGTTAAAAGATAATTAACTCTTTGAGAGAAATGTGTTTCATACCTCTCACAAAAAGGCATCATCCAACATTGTTGGATTATATTCTTTTCAAATCTTTCAGCAATATAAACCATTCTTTGTTCCTCAGTCAATGCACATGCTTCAGGGGAAATCAATTGCGGGTCCATGAATCCATATACTTCTGTCAGTTCATTCCTCTCACAAATTTTATAAAGATACCAAATACAAAACATATATAAGTATACTTTTTTAATAAATATAACGCAGGGAAAAGGTGTTAAGACTTACATGGAAAAAATTTGCACCACGTTGATGCCCAACTTATCTCCAGTAACAAGCTCCATGATATCAGATTTTGTAATCCCCACAGTTATTTCACGTCCACAAACATGATATTCCATTGGAAACTCATAAAAACCCAAAAACAAATGTGAATATCTTGACAATCTATCAAGACCACTGGAATCTGTATCTGATGTCATAGCATGTTTTCTTTGTTGTTGTCTATATAGTATTTCTTTACCTTTTAAGTATTCTTGTGAAAAAAAAATTGAGAATTATAGTAGTTTTCAAATGATAAAACAACTTTAATAAAAAAATAAAATAAAAGATATAACATTCATACCTCTATGGTAATGAGTCAAAGAAGTCTGGATGGAAAAACTAAAAAATGGACGATACTCTGTCAAACTGTCGCCACCTCATCTGTAGGTATTGGTACCCTAGCTGATCTATCTATAATATCCTGTACAGTGACCCTCTGATTATCTACCTCTAATTGTTGATGATGAACTGTATCTCCTATACAATATACCAACCCATATGCTACTATATGATGTTGAGAATCATCAACATACAACTCACAATATGTAGGAAGTTGCGGCGGAGGCGTAGGATAAAAAATGGGGTCCGCAGGCTGAGGTGGGGGAGTGGGAGCTACTGACGGAGGTGGAGGATAAATAATGGGGTCTGCAGGGGGAGGTGGAGGAGTGGGAGCTGCAGTCTGAAATTGTCTTTGCATTTCTGCAAACATAGACTGCACCGAATCTCTAATCCTGTCTTCCGTCGTCGCATTAATATTTTGAACTTCAGCCTCCAAGGATTCTATTTTTTTTATAAACCCCCTCAATGTTAGAATTTGAAGAACGTGGAAACAGTTTTCTTACTGATACACCTGTCGGATATCCTCTTACACGACCAGGATGTTTGGGCCTTCCCAATGCTGCAAATAAAATATCTTCCCTCCCAGTAGCTGTAAATGTCCCCTCTGAACTTTGCTCCTCAAGAGAGTCTTGTATTAATTAATTGAACATTTCTGTAATGATTGAAACTTATATGAAGAAAAAAGTTAACTTAAATAAATTAAATAGATATCTTACAATCCTCTCAGCTACGATTCTCGATTCTTCCGAAAGATATTGCCCTTTTTTTCCCTTCCGAGCTCTCTTCCATTTTTCATGTCTAGATGGAGGGGATGGAGGGGCCACCTCTCCCGAGCTTGAAGACTCAGCTCTTAGTTGAAATTTTTCCGCTATCATTTTTTATTCCAATAATGTATACCCTCCCCGAGATAAACTATGAGGGTATACATTTTTAGATTGGATCTCCGGATGAGCTTTCCTTGTTTGCTGTAATTTAAGAATAAGAAATCATTATCAAAACATTAATAAAATCATTTATATAATAAAGGATATAAAAGTTTACATTGCCCTTACCAAAAATGACTCTTTTTTTCTACTTTCAAAAAACTTTCTCCATGTGCCTTCATCTATAAAAGGATATATACGACATGGATTGTCATGACTCCTATGACCATAAATGAAATCAGATGTGAGGGTTGATTTGAAATCCCTCCATCTCCTGGCAGCCAACGATAAGAATTTCTTCTTGACTCCTCCAGTGTCAGGAATATCAAATGTCATCTGATAAAGAAGAGGTTAAACATATTATATATACCAGAAACATTAAAATAATGGTCAAACAATGACAAAATATCTTACAAAAATCATCTCTCACAACTGAGAGATAATCGCTTTATCCACACCTCTCCAATCATCATATAGAATGCTTACTTTGGTCTTAGCCTGAGTTGCAAAAAAACTCTTAAAATCTTTGGCATTCGGACCTCTAGGAATATCATCATCATGAAACCCAACTACTATCCTCTGATCCTGCGTACGGGCAAGTGATAATTTTGGTAAACGTGTGCAACCACGTTTACCAACCTTTGAACTCTTTGTCGTAATAGGAGCATGTGAATGTTCATCCCCAGAGGTATGACTAGCAATATTCTCCTCCCCAGGATCATGTGGTTGATCATCTGAATGATCTGTCATTATCCTTCAAATCAAAAAAACAAACGTCAGTTCAAAAATATAAAAATTCAAATATTTTAATACTACTGTAATCAGAAAATAGAAAAGTGTACTAGGTTACATAATAGTAAACATTAGTAATATGGTAAGCATGTTAAACAATGGTAAAGATGGAAAAGATGGTCAATATGGCCGTTGGAGGGCTTCCGGAGCCGTTGGGGGTCAAATGTACAAGTCTGGTCAAAGCCCAACGGCTAGTCTGACTGGGCATACCGGCTGGCCGGTGGTCCAGATAGCAGGCTTTCTGTCTCGGTTCCACCGGCTGGCCGATGGTCATCCACTGGTTGCCCGGTGCCCATACCGGCTGGCCGGTGCACTAACACCGGCTGGCCGGTGCGCTAACACCGGCTGACCGGTGGCTCTGGCAGAAAGAAATGCTTCTTCCAGAGACCACCGGCTGGCCGGTGGTCATCCACCGGTTGGCTGGTGTCACCAGTCAGTGGGCAAGCCTACTGCCTGGGTCCTCCGGCTGGCCGGTGGGCAAGAACCGGTTGGCCGGTAGACTCAGAGAGTCCACTATCAGCCTTCTTGGGCCAACTCCTGGGCAACCTTTTTCCTAGCATCAAAACACTTGAAAACAAGTTAGAACACGATGAGAGTGATTGTGATCATTAAAATCCAAGAGAGAGGGGTACAACAATAAAAATGATAAAGTAAACTAAAAAACCTTAAAACAAACAATAACATATACTTATTTTATTTTAAAACATGTTTTAATAAATAAAAAACTTACAATATCTTACATTTATGGAAAAAATAAATGTAAACAAGAAATAAACATATGTTACCTGTAATTTTAGGAATGTACAGATGGATTGTTTTCCCAAATTCCTTCGTCGTGATCATTCCTTATGGCACAAACTATGTCTTCAACATGATCGTCATTATGTTCTGTTAATATTTCCATTGAAGTAAGGATCTCACATAAATCAGCATATTCATCAAGTTCATCCTCACCAACATATTGTTTTCCCTTGTAAAACAACAGCCCACTGCATATCTGATTGATCTACTACATAAAAAATTTGTTTTGCATGTGTTTCCATTATAAAAGAATCAGCTATGTCTTCCAATCTATTCATATTAACAAGTGTCATTCCAAATTCATCGTGTCTGACACTATTGTTACCGTTAAACCATTTACAGTTAAAAATGGGAACTTTAATTTTAAAGTAATCAACCTCCCATATGTCTTCAATCACTCCATAATATGCATTTGATGCAGAAATTGGGTTTTTGTCCTTAGCACTCGAAAAATGCATTGTTTCTGCAAACACCAATACACCACTATTCTGAACTGCACTTCTGTTGTCCTGAGCTTTTGTATGAAATGTATAACCATTAATGTCAAAACCAGACCATGTTATCACATTCAAACATGGACCACCCACTATCCATTTTAATGTCTCTGATACATCTGATCTACCATGAAAAGTATTTTTAATCCATGACAAAAAAGTTTTGTTGTGCTCATTCAAAATCCACATTTCTTTCTTCTTTGGATGACATTGTTTCAACTCATTAATGTGCAATGTGATATATGGTTGAGCATCAGCTATGTTATTCAAGATGTATGATTCTAACTTCTTCATCTGTTCAGCTGACAATGATTTGACTTTCAAGCCGTGAATCCCCTTTCCCTCATTATTAACTCGTTCATGGCGAGATGGAGGCAAACCTATGTGTTGCGCCGCATCCAAGAAGCTCGTACAAAACTCTGCTACTTCCTCAGAAATATACTTTTCAATAATGGAGGCTTCAGGTCGATATAGATTTTTAACATACCCCTTTAATATTTTCATATACCTTTCAAAAGGATACATCCAACGGAGATATACAGGTCCACAAAGCTTTATTTCTCGAACCAGATGAATCATTAAATGCACCATTATATCAAAAAAAGTTGGAGGAAAATACATTTCCAATTGACAAAGTATTAAAATTGCATCCTTTTCCAAAATGTTCAAAGCATTCACATCAATCGCCTTGTTACAAATTGAATTGAAAAAATAACACAACTTCATTACAGCCTTTCTGACACGAATGGGCAATATTCCACGCAATGAAACTGGTAGAATTTGTTGCATCATGACGTGACAATCATGTGATTTCATACCTATCAACTTCAAGTCCTTCATTAAGACAAAATTTTTTACATTAGAAGAATAACCTTGAGGCACTTTGGTATCATGAAGACACTGACAGAAGCTAATTTTCTCCCTCTTCGATAATTTATGACATGCCGGGGGAAGAAATGTTCGTCTTCCTTTAAGAGTGGGAGCTAACTCTAAAGGTATTCCCATTGATAGTAAGTCTAATCTTGCATTCAACCCATCTTTAGTCTTTCCTTTAATATCTATCAATGTTCCAATAAAAGAATCACAGATATTCTTCTCCACGTGCATGACATCAATATTATGTTTAACTTCATGATACCTCCAATATGGTAGCTCAAAAAATATTGACCTTTTCTTCCAAATATGTCTATCATTACCAGATTTCTGTGTCTTTCCCAATGTCACGTCAAGGTTTTTCACCCTCTCAAAATACAGATCATGGGATAAAGGTTTTGGAGCAGTATCAAATTCTTGTGAGCCATTAAATGACTTTTTTAGTCTTCTATAAGGGTGTTCCATAGGCAAAAACTTTCGATGACCCATGTACATTGTTTTCCTCCCATGATGCAATTGGCAATAAGACGTCTGTTGTTCGCAAATTGGACATTCTTTATGCCCTTTAACACTGTATCCTGAAAAATTTCCATACGCTGGGAAGTCATTTATATTGAACAGAAGCACTGCATGCAGTTGAAAATATTCCATTTTATAAGAATCAAACACCCTAATACCATCAGCCCATAACAGTTTCAAATCATCAATCAACGGTGACAAGTAAACATCAATATCATTACCGGGTTGCTTTGGACTAGAGATCATTATACTCAAAATGAAATATTTGCGCTTCATACAAACTTCAGGAGAGAGGTTGTAAATTACCAATAAAACAGGCCATGAACTATGTGTGCTACGGAGTGTTCGGTATGGATTCATTCCATCTGTGCACAACCCTAGTCTGAGATTTCATATTTCATTTCCAAATGTAGAATACTGCGCATCAATTTTCTTCCATTGTGGACAATCAGCTGGATGACGTATTTTTCCATCACATACCCGCTCTTCAGCATGCCATCTTAACTGTAATGCCCCGACCCCAGCTACCCAGAGTCGGTGCATTACTTCGTAACATTGGCATGATCACAAAAGATCAAGTCTCGAAAGACTGATTAGTTTAGTAGCCTTGGAAACACTAGATACATTCGTAAGCGTTACATTACATCATAAAGTGAAAAACTAATAACAAAGTCTTCATACTCCACACTAATATCCTCTTCTGACTATCCCTGCAGGTCATTCATAAAATACTTCTTCACATCCTGGAAAATATTAAAACATTGAAAGGGGTGAGCTCAGATGCTCAGTAAGGATAACAATAATGCGGAAGCTTTCATAAATAATCATTAACAATTAAGGCAATGTATAAATAAAACAAAAGCCTTTTAAACATGAACTTCAACATAATATGGAAAAAGTAAAATGAGATAATGCCATTCACTTCTTCACATAGATATTCTACTGGTCGAATAATCACATGCAATATCAATAACCACTTTCATAATGAGGGAATGTATAATGCCAGACATTCTGAAACATTTTGTCAAGGCCTCGGCCAAGACGTCAAAAATGATTAAGTCCCCGGCCAAAACCATAAATCAAATTGGGAAAGGGCCTCGACCAATTCCACGTCTAGTTGTCTCATGAGACCTACCGATGCATCGAGGAGCTATAGCAGGCTCCACCCGTCACTTATTAAGTCCAATACATTCCTCATATGAATAGGTTTAAACATATCATAAACCATAACATAATCGTATCACATAAAACATGCATAATGGAAACATAACATTTCCACATTTCAATCACAAAATATCAATACAACAGATTTATATAATAAAAATGCTTTCAAAACCATTTTCAATACAAAAATAAAAGAAAATTAAAACTTTGTATTTATTTTTCATTAAAAAAATGATGGCTTGTAGAGGAAGCCGAAACTCAAATAATGGTCACGGCGGCGGAGAAGTCGTTGTCGCCACATATGTACGGAAAGAAAAACATTCCCTTTCTGTCGTTTAGTAAAATGATTCAAATAAAAAAATATTCCTTTTGAATAAACATAAAAGTCAAAGGGGTTTATACACCGTATAAAAGAAAGATATGTATAAAACCAAATATGCCTCAATGAAAGGAGATTGAGACGAAGTCCATAAAAAGATCATTTTTAAAATAAAAGAGATCTATTATGTGTATTCAATACAGGTACATATATAGAATGTAAATATACAAAATAGGACATAATAATATCATGACATAATTTGAATGTAGGAGATTAACCCAAAGAATTGAAGTTGGGTTAAGAAATTTCCTTACCTTGCGTCTTGTCCTGACTCGACCGTTCTTTAACCTCCTGAATAATAAACTAGAGTTAATTTATAATTACTTAAGAACCTTTTTCATGTTCATTATTCCATTTATATCACTTATTACCATGTTATTAACATTATTTAATTATTTAAGTTAATAACGGTCGTTTTGTCGATCTTTGGTACTTGAGTCAAAAATAAACTTCTTATAATTACAAGTTGTTCATGTGATTAAATATCCATTATATCCAGAATTATATTCATTATGTAGATATCATATATATCATATATATATAGTATATACACTCATTTGTGATATTACGTAACATTTAGAGGTAAGAAATGAAATGCACCGTTCATGGAGACGGTAAGCCGTACGTACGCATGAACGCTACTTTCATTTCAATTTCATATTTAATGGAATGAAATAATAATGATATAAATGTATAATATAATTCCAGTATAATATAGTGTATAATACCATTTACTCCATCCTTTATACATCCCACATATGGCATTAACGATTCAAATCACTTTGAGGGGGCGGTAGTCCGCACTTCCTAAAATGAAATTATCGCGTTTTACCCATAATGGAAATCATAAAGTATGCCATAAATGAGAAATACAGAAGCATAATTAAAACATAAACATATTAAATATCATATATAAAAATAGTGACATCTTAATGGCCACCTTTGGAGGTGTTATATGAGTGTTGAACAATCATCGTTTCGTGAGGCATAAATTCGCCATCCACAGAAACCATATGTTCTTTAACCATTCGATGTAGGTGTGTGTATGTGTAGCTCGAATCCTTCTTATAAAAACATCCTAGTATATTGAGGATACTTGTGTTGTTACAAAAGAAATGAATAAAAAGATTTTAGGGGGTTGGATAAGATAAATAAAACAAAACAACATTAGAGAAGACATTACCTCAAAATCGGGTAACTCTTTTTGATTTGATCCAAAGGCTTCCTTGAGAAAAGTTCTGCCCAAAGTGAGGCTTCTAGGAGTAAGAGGGGGAAGTTGGGAGAGTATTTGGGCAGAGGTTGGCCGAGCCAAATGGCTTGAAAGTGTAAATGAGGTGGAAGATGTGGGGGCCTTTTATAAGTGGAGAGGAGGGGCTCTTTTGGAAAGATTGAAATGTTACATTATTACACAATGCTTTTCGGATTCTAAAGGTCCCAAAATTATATAATTCGAGGCTAAGGTGATAATGGTTCGAAATCTCCTCATCCAATTGGCTTTGGACAAGTGTAAGCCTTGGAATTTGCATTATCTTCCCATTTTATTTAAATCGTTAAATAATGAGGTCATCACTACATCATCATTATGTCATAAATAATTTAATTTATTTAATGTATAAAAATTAAAAAAAATACTATGATGTAGGAAATCTTTTTAGATTTCTAATGAATATTTATAATCAAAATTTTGACTTGTGTAACCCCACTTAAAAACTGTTTTAGTAAAACAACTCATGTTTGTGTCAATTTAATTTTAACATTAAATAAATATATATTAATGTCATTTTTCCAACTAAAGTGGCTCCATGGGGTCCCCAAGTTGACCCATGGGTTGTCTTGGTCGGCCATGACTCATCCAATAGGAGTAGGACAAGTGTCAAGCTCATCTCATATTATTAAAACATTATTTTTACCTTAAACTACATTAATTACCTCTAATCGCGATTAAGAACTTAAAACTTACTATTCACCAAAAAATTATTTTAATCTCATTGAACCACATTTTACTTCTTAATGACAACCATGTATGTCGTATTTTTGAAAATCAAATCACAGAAGTGGTAATATTTTATTTTAAAGAAAAATCAGTTTTTAACAACCACTTAGTGGTTTCACTATTCATCAAAAATTGAAGTTTTTCAGAATAAGGACAAAATTTCACCCTAAGCTATAATTGATATTCCGAATTCAAAAATGATGTCTATTTTACAAAATTCCAAACATATAAGTTGTATTAATTAATTTTATAATTAATTCCCATTGTTACAACAAATAGCGTGTTTTTAAGAAACAATTTATATCAAAAGATTGGCAATTGTTTATGTCCAATTTCAATGTTAAATTAATTATAATGACCACCATTGGATCAAATGGTAAAAATATATTCTAATTATACTTTAAAACCACTAAATAGTATAACTTATCACTATAAATTATTTTGATTAAAAAAGTTGTTTTTAAGTAATTTTCACTATTCCTAAAAAATTGGAAGTTCTCAGAAAATTACAAAAAAATCAACATAGGCTAATTTCGATATTCCGAATCCAAAAATGAAGTCCATTTTGAAATATAAAATTTCTATAATTTTAAAAAGTGGTTATTACTATTCATAATGGCTACTTTGATTAGTCGCGGTGTTTTAGAACTCGAAGTTGCGTACAATGCAAGCCATTGCATTATTGAATGAGAAGCGTATCATGGAAGATCGGGGTGTTACATTCTCCCCTCCTTCAATAAATTGCGTCCTCGCAATTTGAAAAAAAAATTTCTTTGAAAATAAGTTGAAAAGAGAAAATAACTTTGTGGAAAACCCACATCGGAAATAAGATTAATAAAATTTAGCCTTAATAAGAGGGAAAGGGAAATGAAAATGTCACCACACAATTATGATCTCAATTAGGAGAACATTGGTGGCAATTAGAGACATATAATTGGAGGAAAAACGTAAATATTCGTAGGGAGTGATTGAGGTCATCAATCACAATCAACTGACAAATTGAGGGCCTCAAAGCCTTCAATCTATGTTGATTTAAAATATCATCAGTTCAACAAGACATAAGGTATTAGGATAACGCATTTTTTTGTTTTAATATCCCTTTACTAAAGTTTAAGAATTAGTTTATTCATTGAATAACAGATAGGTATATATATATTTATGCCTGACAATTAGAGTTTCAACCTTCAACTCACCTTTCACTCAAAAAGATAATAGAACCCAAAAATATTATACTTTTCCTAATTGTATAAGGTTCCAAATGTTAACACATACAATTTAGATTAGTAAAATTATTTTGTAATAATCAGGGACTTCCTGTAGGCTAGTGGTCGGAAATAAAGGCTTGTCGCACTATGGTTGTGGGTTCGATTCCTGCAGCTTTGTCCGATGCGACGGTTATGCCCCACCCTGCAGGTTGTCCTTTTCCTAAAAATATAGTACTATACTATTCCAAAAATAATCTTCATAAATGTTTTAACCTTAAACAATACTATCCAAAGATCAACTTAATCCACTCCAACCTTTATAGTTATCCAAAATACCTCTGTCCAGACTTTCTCTAAAAGGTCTCTTAATTCCAAATTCAATTTATCAGATTCCCCAATCAAAGTAAAGTTTCTCTTATTGTCACATACTAAAAATATGATTACTTTCATCATATTAAAACCTTACTGAAATCAACAAGTACTGCAGTACAATCCTTATATATATATATATCACATTATTCTAATAACCGAAATATAATCCATCAGTCCAAAAGCACCAATACATTAGTTATTCTGCTTCAACTGTAGTAACAGCATAAGATTGTCCTTGATCCCTTGGCCTTTTCTGAGGTAAGTTTCCCTGATGCTTAGGAGATTCATTTGCATAATGACCCATTTCTCTACAATTATAGCATTCAACTTTGATAGCCTCTTTCTTTCCCTTGTAATCACGAGCCTGGTGACCCTTTTCTCCACATTTATAACAAACTCCCATTCCTTTTAGGCAAGTACCAGGGTGATTCTTCCCACAATTATCACATAATGGAAAATCCTTCTTTCCCCTTTTCCATTTATCTGTCTCTTGTTCCACCGTTCTCTTCTTCTCTTGCTTTACTTTGTTGTCATAAGACATAGAGAATTCCTTTTCTGTCTTGATAGCACACGAGACAATATCTTCGTATGATGAGAAGGTTTGTGATACTAAAGCTTGACGGAGAAATGGTTTTAACCCATCAAAGAAACGATCAATCTTACTTCTTGGGTTACGTATATAATCGGAAGCATGCCTCGCTAACCATGTAAAGTTAGCCTCATACTTTGCGACATTCTCATCCTCCTTCTGCCTCAGACTCAGAAATTGCCTTTCCATATCTGCTCGATGGTCTCGAGGAAAGTATTTTTCTAAGAACAGCTCTTTGAACTCCTGCCATTCCATGTTTGTTAATTCATCATCTTCCTTTGTGTTTTGAATTAGTGACCACCATTGATCGGCATCTCCAATGAGGCGGTAAATTGCCATGACAACATTCTCCCTTTCACTACTCCCCAAGGCATGGAATATTTTCTCCAAGGAATTTATCCATTGCTCAGCTACTATAGGATTTGTACTCCCATTGAAGGTTGGTGGTTGTTGCCTCATGAAACGGTCTAGCATTGATCCTCCACGTTGCGGATCAGGGTGCTCTATACGAGTAAGGTTGTTATTCATAACCTGTGTGAGTTGTCCCAGTACGGTGAGAAGCTGATCAGCACCAGTTGTATCACTAGCTCCACCATAATTATCCTGAGCAGGAGGGCAATCCCTACACGGAGTGCGTGCATTGATACGGTTTCCATTCCTTCCACTAGGCGCCATTTCTAAATAATGGCATAAACTAGATTAGTTTATGAAATAAAATACATAATTCCATACTTGTAAAACACTTAACATAAATTGAACTAATTATGGGTAAAATCCATAATTATAAAAATGTTTTCTTTGAGGAAGTATATACTCGTAACCCTTCATAGTGGTTTGTAAAGAAAATGGGAATTATCCAAAGCATATCCCCCGGGAGTGTCGTAACCAAGAGTGCAGCAAGGCCCGTTGTCGTGCACCAGTTCTCGTTCGAGTCTAGCTCAATGCGGTGTTTTCGGGTTTCACCCCTAGGTACATCTGTGCCAGAGCCGCCTCTACCTACTCGTATCCAGACAGGGATGTATTGCTTGGAAAACTCACAACATCTCTACAATACCAAAATTCTAGGAAGTTCTTCTACACTAATCCTCAAAGTTTATCTTCGGGATATGTGCTCTAATCAGAGTTTATCTAAATATAGCTTCCAAGGTTAGTACTAAACTGCCTCTGATACCAACTGTAACGCCCCGACCCCAGCTACCCAGTGTCGGTGCATTACTTCGTAACATTGGCATGATCACAAAAGATCAAGTCTCGAAATACCGATTAGTTTAGTAGCCTTGGAAACACTAGATACATTCGTAAACGTTACATTACATCATAAAGTGAGAAACTAATAACAAAGTCTTCATAGTCCACACTAATATCCTCTTCTGACTATCCCTGTAGGTCATTCATAAAATACTTCTTCACATCCTGGAAAATATTAAAACATTGAAAGGGGTGAGCTCAGATGCTCAGTAAGGATAACAATAATGCGGAAGCTTTCATAAATAATCATTAACAATTAAGGCAATGTATAAATAAAACAAAATCCTTTTAAACATGAACTTCAACATAATATGGCAAAAGTAAAATGAGAAAATGCCATTCACTTATTCACATGGATATTCAACTGGTCGAATAATCACATTCAATATCAATAACCACTTTCATAATGAGGGAATGTATAATGCCAGGCATTCTGAAACATTTTGTCAAGGCCTCGGACAAGACGTCTAAAATGATTAAGGCCTCGGCCAAAACCATAAATCAAATTGGGAAAGGGCCTCGGCCAATTCCACGTCTAGTTGTCTCATTAGACCTACCAATGCATCTAGGATCTATAGCGGGCTCCACCCGTCACTTATTAAGTCCAATACATTCCTCATATGAATAGGTTTAAACATATCATAAACCATAACATAATCGTATCACATAAAACATGCATAAAGGAAACATAACATTTCCACATTTCAATCACAAAATATCAATACAACACATTTATATAATAAAAATGCTTTCAAAACCATTTTCAATACAAAAATAAAATAAAATTAAAACTTTGTATTTATTTTTCATTAAAAAAATGATGGCTTCTAGAGGAAGCCGAAACTGAAATAATGGCCACGGCAGCGGAGAAGTCGTTGTCGCCGCATATGTACGGAAAGAAAAACATTCCCTTTTTGTCGTTTAGTAAAATGGTTCATATAAAAAAATATTCCTTTTGAATAAACATAAAAGTCAAAGGGGTTTATACACCGTATAAAAGAAATATGTGTATAAAACCAAATATGCCTTAATGAAAGGAGATTGAGACGAAGTCCATAAAAAGATCATTTTTAAAATAAAAGAGATCTATTATGTGTATTCACTATAGGTACATATATAGAAAGTAAATATACAAAATAGGACATAATAATATCATGACATAATTTGAATGTAGGAGATTAACCCAAAGAATGGAAGTTGGGTTAAGAAATTTTTTTACCTTGCGTCTTGTCCTGACTCGACCGTTCTTTAACCTCCTGAATAATAAACTAGAGTTAATTTATATTTACATAAGAACCTTTTTCATGTTCATTATTCCATTTATATCACTTATTACCATGTTATGAACATTATTTAATTATTTAAGTTAATAACGGTCGTTTTGTCGATCTTTGGTACTTGAGTCAAAAATAAACTTCTTATAATTACAAGTTGTTCATGTGGTGAAATAGCCATTATATCCCGAATTATATTCATTATGTATATATAATATATATCATATATATACAGTATATACACTCATTTTTAATATTACGTAACATTTAGAGGTAAGAAATGAAATGCACCGTTCATGGAGACGGTAAGCCGTACGTACGCATGAACGCTACTTTCATTTCAATTTCATATTTAATGTAATGAAATCATAATTATATAAATGTATAATATAATTCCAGTATAATATAGTGTATAATACCATTTACTCCATCCTTTATTCATCCCACATATGGCATTAACGATTCAAATCACTTTGAGGGGGCGGTAGTCCGCACTTCCTAAAATGAAATTATCGCGTTTTACCCATAATGGAAATCATAAAGTATTCCATAAATGAGAAATAAAGAAGCATAAGTAAAACATAAACATATTATATATCATATATAAAAATAGTGACATCTTAATGGCCACCTTTGGAGGTGTTATATGAGTGTTGAACAATCATCGTTTTGTGAGGCAGAAATTCGCCATCCACACAAACCGTATGTTCTTTAACCATTAGATGTAGGTGTGTGTAAGTGTAGCTCGAATCATTCTTATAACAACATCCTAGTATATTGAGGATACTTTTGTTGTTACAAAAGAAATGAATAAAAAGATTTTAGGGGGTTGGAGAAGATAAATAAAACAAAACAACATTAGAGAAGACAATACCTCAAAATCGGGTAACTCTTTTTGATTTGAGCCAAAGGCTTCCTTGGGAAGAGTTCTGCCCAAAGTGAGGCTTCTAGGAGTAAGAGGGGGAAGTTGGGAGAGTATTTGGTCAGAGGTTGGCCGAGCCAAATGGCTTGAAAGTGTAAATGAGGTGGAAGATGTGGGGGCCTTTTATAAGTGGAGAGGAGGGGCTCTTTTGGAAAGATTGAAATGTTACATTATTACACAATGGTTTTCGGATTCTAAAGGTCCCACAATTATATAATTCTATGCTAAGGTGATAAGGGTTCGAACGCTCCTCATCCAATTGGCTTTGGACAAGTGTAAGCCTTGGATTTTGCATTATCTTCCCATTTTATTTAAATCGTTAAATAATGAGGTCATCACTGCATCATCATTATGTCATAAATAATTTAATTTATTTAATGTCTAAAAATTATAAAAAAAATACTATGATGTAGGAAATCATTTTATCTTTCTAATTAATATTTATAATCAAAGATTTGACTTGTGTAACCCCACTTAAAAACTGTTTTAGTAAAACAACTCATGTTTGTGTCAATTTAATTTTAACATTAAATAAATATATATTAATGTCATTTTCCAACTGAAGTGGCTCCATGGGGTCCCCAAGTTGACCCATGGGTTGTCCTGGTCGTCCATGACTCATCCAATAGGAGTAGGACAAGTGTCAAGCTCATATCATATTATTAAAACATTATTTTTACCTTAAACTACATTAATTACCTCTAATCGCGATTAAGAACTTAAAAGTTACTATTCACCAAAAAATTATTTTAATCTCATTGAACCACATTTTACTTCTTAATGACAACCATGTATGTCAGATTTTTGAAAATCAAATCACAGAAGTGGTAATATTTTATTTTAACGAAAAATCAGTTTTTAACAACCACTTAGTGGTTTCACTATTCATCAAAAATTGAAGTTTTTCAGAATAAGGCCAAAATTTCACCCTAAGCTATAATTAATATTCCGAATTCAAAAATGATGTCTATTTTAAAAAATTCCAAACATATAAGTTGTATTAATTAATTTTATAATTAATTCCTGTTGTTACAACAAATAGCGTGTTTTTAAGAAACAATTTATATCAAAAGATTGGCAATTGTTTATGTCCAATTTCAATGTTAAATTAATTATAATGACCACCATTGTATAAAATGGTAAAAATATATTCTAATTATACTTTAAAACCACTAAATAGTAGAATTTATCACTATAAATTATTCTGATTAAAAAAGTTGTTTTTAAGTAATTTTCACTATTCCTAAAAAATTGGAAGTTCTCAGAAAATTACAAAAAATTCAACATAGGCTAATTTCGATATTCCGAATCCAAAAATGAAGTCCATTTTGAAATATAAAATTTCTATAATTTTAAAAAGTGGTTACTACTATTCATAATGGCTACTTTGATTAGTCGCGGTGTTTTAGAACTCGAAGTTGCGTACAATGCAAGCCATTGCATTATTGAATGAGAAGCGTATCATGGATGCTCGGGGTGTTACATTAACCTTTTTGCATCATGTTAATTAGCAAATAAACGTTTGAAACGATTAATTATAGGAAGATACCAAAATACCTTTGAAGGGAGCTTTGTAATCTCTACATCACCCTGTGATTTTTCTTTCACCTTATACCGTGATGTCCCACATTTTGGACACTCTGATAGAAATTCATATTCCTTACTATATATAATGCAGTCATTCGGACAGGCATGTATTTTCTTGTATCCCAATCCCATCAGGCATAATATTTTCTTGGCTTTGTAATGTGAATCTGGAAGATCGTTATCATTTGGAAGAATGTCTTTCATCAATTGTAGCAGCTCTGTAAAACTTCTATCACTCCATCCATGCTTTGCCTTTAGGTTAATCAATCTTAACACCGCCGACAGAACCGTAAAATCTGTACAACCGGGATATAATGGTTTTTCAGCATCACCATATAGACGTGCAACTGTCGGTTCTATCTCAATTTGTTCTGCTACAATATCGCGAATCATTTTTCAATTCCATCGGAGTTACCATCTTGCAAATCATCATCATCAGTGACATTCCGTCCAGTTTCACCATGCCAAATACAAGGGCTGTAACTCGGATTAAAACCATGACATATCAGATGATCTTTTATCTCTCTACTTTTCAACTTCTTCATATTCAAACATTTCAGGCATGGACAAAAAAAATGTCACTACTTGGAACATTTCGTTTTGCAAATTCCAAAAAGGCATCAAAACCTTCCTCAAATTCATTGCTCATTCGATGTTCCATAATCCAACTTCGACTCATTATTACCTATAACAAATATCAACAAAAAATATATATTTTTAAGATAAGACAAAACATGTTTATATGAAAAAATTCATAATTTGAATGTAAAACAATTTAAAATATAAAACAAATCTTGAAAGTAGTAGTAGTTTTCATAAGTACCCAACACCAAATAGCTATACATCATAAGTTTCATGTTAAAAATATGGATATAGACCATTTTTTTTATGTTTAATAATATTGTCATATTATCTGATCATTCTGATTATATATTAGAATTACTATATCCTTTTGATCCGATATATAATCTAAGGAAATTAATATTTCTTTAGAAAAAGTAATGTTAATATCATGGTAATGTAAAAAAAAGTATATGTTGAACTATATATATGTAATACCAATAAAAAAATACATATGTTTTTGGCCTGGGTTTCACACAAAAATCAACTCATCTCACAGATTAAATTTTTGAACCATCCTACATAATACTTATTTTTATAACTTAGGGAATGAAAATAATAAAAGTTTTGATTTATGATACTCATTATGGGTAAACATGATATATATAAATATAATATCTAATCTCATAAAAAGATATCCATGGGGGTATAAGAGCATACACAAATCACATGATCAAAAAGATAAGTGAAACTGTTCTATATAATCATAGATCATAAAACCTGAGTCCAAGTATAACAATTTTAGCATAACATAAGACATGATTTATATGATACTGGGAACATGATTTAAAAAACCTTATTCACAAGATCACAACATTGGTATGTGGAATAACATAAGAGTGTGGCACAAACATAATCATATAAGTCATAACATATGTCAAGGGAAAACATAGTTTCATTCACCTCATATTGGGATATGTTAATCAGCTTTCCTATAATTTATTATAATATTTCTTACCAGGAACATCACATAACACATTGGACATGGTATAACCATCTGTATCCCATATTGATCTATGATATATAATGCATTGTCGAATGCATTAGAAGGATATTATGGACCCAAATGTCACATAATGACTAACCATATATATGGGTGAATCATGATCATCAAATCATTTATAACACTTTCGTAGATCAATTAACTAACAAAAATGAAATGGGGGGTCATAATTGTTTTTAAAAAACATAATAATTATTAATACATAAAAATGTGTTTGGATGGTAAGATAAGATAATATACCTAATTCAATCTAATTATCATTAAATTATTTCTAACTAGATAGAAAAGACCTTTATAAAAAATATAATTTAACTTGAGAATGAAAAGAAAGTACCCTTTACCTTTTTTATAATGAAAAATCTAAGAAGGATGATAATAATATTTAGGTATTATAATTTTTTTCATGAATTATTAATAATAAAAGAAATCACCTCACTTGGTTTTGTTGAAAATCGGACATACCATCGTATTCAAGAAATCAGATACACTTTGCATGAAAAGGTCCATCATTTTTAGGAGATGACTGAAAGAAGAAATGTATTATCAGACTCACCATGAGTCCAGAATGAAATATTTGATTGTAATAGGTATGAATTGATATTTTTATGAATGCAGATGAAAACAGATGATTGTTTTCTGATCTAGGAGTTCTAAAAATCATAATTTTTTGAAAAAATATTATGATGTAAGAATGTTGAATGAAATTTTAAGGATAGGTATTACCGATTGTACCTGGTCCAATTTCATTCATGAAAATAATTTTCTGGACAATCATATTGAAAATATGATTTTAAGAAAATAAGTAGTACCAATCTTCATCCATAAAGACACATTCCAGCTAAGTAGGAAATAATAATGTTGCTGGAAGAATGGAACGTTACAGTACCACCCATTATTTTTCAGATTTTTCTGAAGCTAATCCACAATGTTTTAATAACCATTTGCGAGTTGAATGTTGCGAGTTGAATGAACATAATAACCATTTGCAATAAAAAAATTCCACGAGATTCAAAAACGAACGAAAAGCACATCAAGAATCGAAACAAAAACGAACGAAATAAATTCGTGGAAGGCTTACATGAATGTCGCGAGTTGAGATGATAGATCCGAGAGCAGTGAAGAAGATAAAAAATGAAGCCAAAATGAGTGTAATGCAGGCGATCGACGAGCCGATTAGGGTTTACCACGCGAGAGAGAGACGAGCCGGCGACTGTCAATCGAAAAAATCGTAAATGACAGAACACGGGCTTTAATTTTTTTTAATTCTTTATAACATCGGTTATTATATAACTGACGTTATAAACTATTTTTTAGCTTTTTTACATCGGTTATCTTAAAACCGACGTAAAAAGGCTCCCGCTCTTTGGTTATTTACGTCGGTTATTTTATAACCGACGTAAAAAACCAAAGCGCCCGGGGGGTTTTTTACGTCGGTTATAAAATAACCGACATAAAACACACAACGCTTTGGTTTTTTACGTCGGTTATTTGATAACCGACGTAAAAAATGCGTCGATATCGGGTTTTTTACGTCGGTTACAAAATAACCGACGTAAAAAACCAACAGGCACGATTTGTAACGTCGGTTATTAAAATAACCGACGTGAAAAATCTACTCGCCTCATTGTTACGTCGGTTATATATAACCGATGTAAAAAATGGTGACGTAAAAAACGATTTCTGCACTAGTGGATCAAGCAATGTGAATCACTAAATAGATACTTATATACCCAAGGATTTGATGTTATATATATTCTTGACCCAAATGCCACACAATCCTTCATCCAAATTAAAATCTTAGGGCTTCCCCATTATTATAGAATCTTCCTTCTTTTAATCATCACATCATCCTTTTATCCGTTTTTAGTATTCTGCCAAAAATAGATGTTTCATCAACCATTTGACCAAGGTAAGATGATGTTAATTCGTTTTTGAATCCCATGTCAATCTTTTTTATAGTTAAGAATGTAAAATATTTATAAATCCTTAACAAGGATAAGTTTTTGGGATCTTATATACTTAGAGAATATTAAGCTTTATTTTCCTTCCAAGGATGACAATGGATTAATAAATTATAATATTTAATCATCTACAACCACCTTTATTGGTCGATGATGATCACCTTCTGTATGAATCTACAATTGGCACTCTTAAGATCTGTATATATTTCATAGTTCTTTATATAGATTTAATTACCCTAAATATTTAATTCAATTATTGTATCATATAGATAAAAATAATGTGGTATAAAATACTTCCCATGTATGTTTAATTTTAAATTTTCATAGGCTTTCACATTGTCATTTTTAATTAGCGAACAACCCAAGATCCCACATAAAGCATTATTTTAAATCAAAAATTCATCCTTTATTAAGGGTTGTTTGATTAAAATGAATTTATTAACATCTTTAAACTCAATGAAGATATCCTAACACTCATCAGTCAAGATAAGATTTACTAGATTATGGTTGGTGAAATTTTCAATTCGGAGAGGTTTGTCACAAATCAAAACTAGTACATAGAAAATTCAAGGAAACTAAATTTCTCAATTATAGATGTTTTATATTCATTCCACAATAACCTTTATCTTTTAAGGATTAACATATATCCCTTAACTTAGGATAACATTCCCCAAGAATTCTACTGTATCCATAAAAAACTGATTTACTTTTCAGTAAATATAACTTCTCTTTTTCTAAGGTTTATAGCATAAAAATAAAATATTCATGATATTCTTCTTAATTTTAGTGTGTAGTAGAAATTATTCTTTAAATTCTATTTAATATTTATCTAGGTAGTATCTAAATACTATATTTATTAAGTTTGTGATGATTTTATTAGCATTAGTGAATCTCAATGGCATCACTATAAACTCATATTGTCTAAACCTTGTTAAAATTGTAATATTGTTAATATCCTGATTATAAATCTTCAATTGATGGTATCTAAACCAAGGTTCCACAATAAAGATGTACGAGAACCCACATAGCTATTTGAAAAAGGCATAAATTTTTTCTGTTGAACACTTTATTTTAATAATTATTGGGTTGATATCAATATAAACAATGAAGAGTAACATTTACCCATAATTCTTCTTGAAAAATAGCACTATCTGCCCCATGCTAAAGATCTTGGGAATGTCAAAACATTTCCTTGATTCTCTTGTTTCATTCGTTAATTATTTTAGTTTAATGTGGTTTATTATATAGGGACTTTTATATATGTTTAGATCTTTGTGTATAAGTTAAATTGGGAACTCAACTTCTTAATCAAGAGGAAGACCAGGCAGTTATTCTATAAACACATCAACATATTCTATTACAATTAAAATATCCTTAAGGTCAATTTTTCCCCTTTATTCCAATAAATTCACTACGATCTGTTTTAATATTAGAAATTAGTACCCACACCATAGAATGATGTTATAAAGTGGATTTTTAATCTTCTCAGTTTTTTTATAGAAGAACATGATGGTTTAGTGTATGTAAAGAGAATTCATTTTTCTCGCAGTTAATGTGATATTTGTAAAATAAGATTCAATCCACGCCCAGTGTAGTATAGAAATCTACCAAATGAAATATTAAAAAAATTTCTTGAAGAATATTCCCATATTATCTATCAGAGGAATAATTTAACACTTAGTTTGTAATAATTTCAATAGTTGTTATTTTCATATACATCACTAATTCATGGTATAATAGAGTTGATTTAATAAATATTTTAAACATGCAATATATAAGGGAACTCGTATATCTACAATCATATAGTATATTCATGAATGTATAATAATAAAACCAATTCTTATTTGATTCAGGTTTTATTCATTTTATAAATTGATAACAATGGTAGTGATGGGAGTACTCAGATTAATAAGTATATAAAATAAAAATACAGAAGTTAGAAAGAATAATTCATAGATAAGATCTATATCATAACTTATAAATTTATTGGTTTAAATATAGGTTATTTATAGTCATTTCGTATTAGGTTATTTAAAAAAACTAATTATGTATTACTTAATCTAATTATAATATACTATAATAATATATATTCAATCCCATCATAATCTATTTTAAAGGGTATATGAATCAACCAAAGAACATTCCACAAGAATATCAAACTAGGTGTATAGTTAGGCTCACTTTTTGTTAACCAATTCAAAATTAATTTAATAATAAACAAAGTTATTTTATGGTTATTACACCTAGGTACATATAGATCAAAGTCTCCATTCACTTTTATTATTGCAAACAAACTCTACACTATTTTCTTTACCAATGTTTTAGGAAGTTTTCCTATACATAGACTTATCCATATAGTTTTTACTATTGTTTTACCATCATCATCCCTAAAAATAACTAGACCATTATCTGATACCAACTATTGAAACTCGAGTTTTGTACACATATTAATACATGTTTTTTAACATATTAATCAATAAAACATAACCTGTAATTTTATAGGGTTACTATATTTAGGAGATTATATTTATAAAACTACATCTTAATCATAAGAAAAACAACTTTTTTTAATTCTCCATATTGTGCTATTAAATACCACTGATCTTTAATTACTTGATTATATACCCTAGGGAAAAACATAAAGGGAATGGGTGATCTATAAATCTGAGTAATGAAATAAAAATTAAGAGTTGTACAAGAGTCAAGTGGCATAACATGATATCATAATTGGAGAGGATCATATATATTATAAAGTTGGATGAAATCATAAAAAAGAATATATCATATATCATGGAATCATAAGAATGGTGACATATTATAAGACATGACATAATAATCATACATCAATGATCATAACTTATTCAACATAACATAGTGTTCTAGGCTAACTTCACTTTCACTATACAAGGTATATCAGGATAAAAAAGCATTACTAAATGAATTTGGGGGTTGAATAATCCCAAGACCCCCCATAAAATCAGAATATATACCTTAATATGTGTTCTACATGAGTAAATAATTATTTTGTAATATGAATAATAAATCCCCGTGAAAAGTAATTGGATTAAATAATTTTGTTTAAAAACATAACCAAATGATGTATCATAAGGATTCCCAATAGGAGAAAGAATTAATTTTTTTTCATGTTTATATTTTTTATTCCATGCACTATAATTTTTCCCTCCTTGTTTGTATGTGTGGTGATATATTTCATAGTCAAAACATTTTCCATGCATATCAACTATCTAGTAGTGAGTTTAAATTTGAGATGAATAGTGACACTTCTTAAAACCTGAACAATTATTATTG
Organism: Viscum album; assembly: GCA_963277665.1. Lineage (NCBI taxonomy): Eukaryota > Viridiplantae > Streptophyta > Magnoliopsida > Santalales > Viscaceae > Viscum > Viscum album. The sequence goes on along the minus strand of OY728148.1, from coordinate 617,818,154 downwards.
AATAACATTCTAACCGAAGATTAAACTACCAGCATAGACTTTCTATTTCAATAATATTAATAAAGAAAATCATTTTTGTTTTATGATAATTGGCCACACCAAGTATACCCTAGAGTCATCCCATTACATCTCTATTTTGATTTATATATATAGATCATTATTTTGAAGGTCTTGGAATACCCCCCAAAGCTCCATACATATTTAATATTCTCCAACCAAGGAATTTTGGAATCCAAATGACTTCAACATTCCTAGAAGGGCGACCAAAGCTACCGATAATACAAATTTTTTTAGCACCATATGGTCATGAATGGAATTTTTACAGTGACCTTTTTAAATGGAAATGGAACCATTTACAATGTCCATAATCTGAGGAATATAAGAATAAAGTTTTAAAAAAGAATTGTCATTTGTTATCCTATTTATATAAGTCCATTTAAAATAAATTAGTTCATCATAGGAAACCAGAATATTGTTGGAAATTTTATACAATAAAGGAAATACTAGATTTGATGTGTCAATGAACATCAGTTACATAGGATATTCATACCTCATTCATTTATTTTATTGTATTCTGTAGAACCAAAGTAGTATCATATGTTAGAAATAAATAGTTCATGTAGTGTCTATTTTGGTTACAGAGGATGCACCTAGAGCATAAATAAATACAACTATAATGAAGTCATGATCTAATCAGAATCTTGGAATTGGATATCCCCTATATAAGGTAAACCTGGATGGTGAAATCTATCTATTGTTAAATATACCATAATAAGTATATAAATGTATTTGAGAAGCATCCAAATAGTTCAATTTTAAGCTATGTTTTCCATTAGAGGAAGATTCAAGTGTAAGAATATCATCTCTGGTCATATAATTATGGTTTTTCATTAGTGCCTATATTTTAACAAGATGAAGCACTAGACAATTCTCCATTTTATCCCTAATCATGAAATTTGTGCCCAAATAAATATTTGGGGACTGAAAAAGATTAATAATGGGTGTAAATTTACATTTTTTCAGAAAAATATTTAGGAGAATAATTCATGTTATCCAATAGGTATTATTGTGTTAATATAATGGAAAAAGAGTCCCTGAGGTTCAGACATGTTGAGGAATCCATGTAGTTCGGGTTTCTATATTTATGAATTCTTAAATAAATTGATCTTAGGAAGATAAAAGTCACTAAATTATCATGGATTTTCATAACAAAAATATTTACTTATAGTGAATGATTAAAATTGAAGATATTTTTGGTTCCTAATCCTCCATAGTCAGTTGGCTGACAACATTTCTTCCAGGGTACCATTGTTAGATTTCTTTGAAGGATTATGCCACTCCAGAAAAAAAAATTATGAATAAATTAATACTCTTAGTTTAGAAACTATCCATTTAACAAACATGAAAGAGTAAATAAAATTATGAATAATCATGGATTTCACATGATAGATTCTTTTATCCGTCAATAAAGCCTTCCCTTTCCATGAAAATAGATGATTTATGATTTTGGTTAAGATATGTGTGAAATGGGAGACTAGAGGTTTTCCCCAAAACATAGATACACAAAGGTAAGTAAATGGGAAAACAACATCTCTAACTCCAAGATTATTGATCATGCTAGTTTTTTTAACTTTAGGGATATTCTTTCTATTGTATAAGAAAATCTTATTTTAACTGGTCTCTTGGCTAGAGACTTTCTCAAAATGAAGAATAACATCCTTAATGTTTTTAAATTTCCTATTTTATCCTTGAATAATGTGGATGATAACATCAGCATAAAATAAATGAGTGTGATAAAAAAAGTCCTCTAGAAGCACTTATGGGATTATTGTTGTGATTTTCCACTATATTAACAATAATTCTGATAATATTGTCTTCAACAATAATAATAATAATTTCGAAGAGAGTATCATCTTTTATAACACCTCTGGATATTTTTTAAAAAATTCGGTGATCCATTAATAAGAATTAGAAATATTTTATAAACTCAGCAAGATCTTGATCCTTTGAATAATGATTTACCAAATCTAAATTTGGATAGGATACAAAAATGGAAGCACTAGTCCATCGTATGCAAATATTTTTTAATATAACGTTTTAGATTAATTTTTCCTTCCAAGCGAGATTTCTAATAAGAATAACACATGAAAAATTAGTTATGATATAATCCTATATGGTTATTCCTTAAATGAATAAAACTAATGAGATAAGATATTTTTTTATAAAAGTTGAATAGAATGTTTTCAAAACATATTCCAATATTTTTTGTATATTTTAATAACAAAATCCATAGCCCTAAAGAGTTGTATCTCATTTTCATTTTCCAATTTTGGGATTAAACAATAGAATTGGGAATTTATTAACTTAGTGAGATTCCCACCAAATAAACTATATTTTAAATGCATAGAGTTACAATTAATCAATTAGATATTTTTATATATAATATTAACCACTTACCTATGTTAAAGAAAGAGGTAATGAACTTTAATAAAGAAAAAAACAATGTTTTTTCATGAATCCAAAAATGGAATAGAAAGGTTTCTATAAAATAGTTATTATTTTTATAAATCATGTTATAGAAAATACTTTAAATAATTACATTTAAATGGGAATTAAGGGATACAAAAGTTCTATTTAAATTGGTTTTTTTTAAAGAAATACTATGAAAAAAACTTGAAAAGCATATATATACTAAGAAAATAAAGGGAAAAGGAACTAGAAAAATATGTGAAGACATATATTAATAATATATAAGATATTTAAATGAATTATATATAAATAAATTGAGATAGATGATGAATTAGTAACCAAAAAAAATGAGTAGGTTGTTTGGTTGTTACCTTACCTTAAGCTATGTCTTGCTATGTACAATCTTCTAACCTTCATAATAATAAAATTAAATGTATTAAATACATTTTAAAGATATTTTTCATTTATATTTAATTTATTTTTATTATTTTATGAATTTTTATAACTTTTCTAGTAATACATCAAGATTATTCTCACTATCCTAAGGGTGTTCATTTCACTTTTCCATAACTATATCAAATTATACTTAATGATATAAGTTGTTATCAAATGAGTTTACTACTATAAAAGTGTACAGGTATAGATTTATTGATTTTTTATAACATTTAAAGGTTATAAATATCAAATGCTTTAAATAGTATTTATTGTTTATAGAGTAAAAATTTAAAACTTTTATTATTAATTCATTTCAAGGGTTATTCCGACCATGATGAGATTAATTGGTTTTATTTAATATTTATTTATATTTACCCATAATAGAATATAAAAAATATATAATTATTTAGATCATATTTAACCCTAAAATTATTTTTATAACCCATCCATGAGGAGGATATTAAAATGAAATATATTGTCCATGGATGCAATGAACCAACTACAACATGGGTGGAGAATTTACCTTTCAATTAAAGGGTGGGGGTATAATGATTAATATTCCACTAATATACTAACAATATATATATATATATGATAATGATTTCATTATAAAATTATGGATTAAAAATATTCAAAGGATCTTGGTTTATATGATAACTTTAAAGAACATGGTAGATAATTACATCTTCCCTTAGAAGTCCTCCTTTAGACTACCGCTTAATCATTCATAGATTGGTCCTTGGAAAAGACCAATACAACTAACATTAAGGAAATAGATCTTGGGTGATATTTTTCTATAAATTGGTAATGGTGATATGTTTTGAAAGTGAATATAAACTGGGGGAGGATGGTGGTATTTTTTAGGGAAGAAAAGCGGTATTTGTTAATAAAATATTTGGTATTTTTTTCAAGACTAAGAGTTGTAATGATTCCTATTTTTATTTATAATAATTTGTAAATTTTAAATAAAGATGACAGTATCCTATATCATCATATATGTAATTAATAATGTATTTAATTCATAATGTAAAAAATAACCTTTTACTATAATTTACTATTCACTATAAATTAAACATTTTTAGAAAAATATTAAAAAATCAACCTGAGATAATTTCAATGTGCATATTCAAAAAATTGACATCCAATTTATTAAAAAATAATCTAAATATAATTTTGTTTAAACGTATATTCTTATTTATTGAAAGATACATGTTTTTATAGAATACCAAAAAATCTAACACCAATAAAAATTACTCATAATTTAATAAAATTGTATTATTATATATATTCAAATAAATATTTTTTTATTAATAAATTATTTGAAAATATATTATTTAAACAAAATAAAATTTATCATAAAAATATAAATTAACAAAAAACATATTTTTTATAAATATTTAAATTATGTTTTTGTTACTTAAAACATTAATGTTATGATATTTAACACTTTTATTTATTTTTATTTTGATATAATTGTCATGTATTTTTATTTCATAAAAAAGAAAAAAATAAGTTTTTATTTCATTTTATATGTTACTATTATAAATGTTCATTTTTTAATCATAATGGTCATATTAGTATTCCTAATGATCATATTAGTATTTCAAATGATTGTATTGGTTTTATGGTTCATATATATATCATTATCAAATCAAATACCTCATATAGTTCTATATTCATTATTTTTGGAAAAAATGTGAATGGATTAAAAATATTTTCTATCATTGTTACATTTTTATTCATTTGTTTGATTATTCTAAGATACCAAGAAGATCCAAATTTCCCTATTATAATTATTTTATTTTTTGTGTTTATTTCTCTATTAAAACACTTTCAAATTTTATAGATATATTTATTCAATAAATACAATGTTCAAATTAATATAATAATGTGTTCTAGATTTTAATTATGTGGTCTATATTTTTAATATTATACTGCATTACCACATATAATACAATTATATATTTTTAGAAGGAAAATTTTATTCCAAAAAGTAAGTATTTTTCAACATTGGGGATCGGATTGGGAGCAGTTTTTATATATGAAATTCACGTGGTTTATTATGGTTCTAGATAGCTGAAGAAAGATGAGGGGAACTATGTAACACAAGATATAGATATTGAATCATTATTTTATACATTGATATTTGTGGGGGCTTATATTCTGGGAGAGATGTTTATTATGTATACTAACTATAAGATCATAAGGTACATTTTATAACAGTATGACTTGAACCTTAAACTACAAAGGTAGTACCTGTTTATTTAGTATTTGGATTTTAATACAGTGTGTATCATTGAACATTATAATATCATTAATAATTAATTTAGTTAGAAAACTAAAAATTTAGTGGTATATGAGTCATGAAATGAGTGGAAAGGTATGATCTTGTTTACTGAAATGAGACTTGATACAAGGGATTCAAGTGACCCTTAAGACGTTATATATCACTCCTTAACTCCTCAAAATGGGGATGAGGGATATTATGGGTTTTATAACATGGTTCTCCACCTATCTTCTAGTGAAGGAAAATCACTAGAGACCCACTATTATTCTTCATTAACTACCCATTCTAGAGTGTAAGTGTGATGATTTAACAATATATTTCATGACGGGGCTTCTAAAAACATCATAATGAAATGATGAAATATGGGTGATTGTTAATTAGTTGAATATGTTAATGAATTTATTTCCAATATAGAATAATTTCCCTATTTATAAGAAGAAAAAGTTTAATGTTTATGAGATATTTTATTATATAATTACTTGTATTTCTCTCACCACTCCTTTTCACGACTAATGGATTAGGCATCATGGTTGAGTCATGGCCTCCCCTCCTCAACCCTTCCCTACATGGGGAAACAGCATTTTCATCTGCTCTCATTTTCTCTCCATTATACGATATTTTCTCATTTCATGTCTATAATAATACTCTACAGCTCTACCCCAATCAATGCTTTCCCTAAAGTCTAGTAAATCATGAATGACATTATTTTAGTTTTGATTTCTTCCTTGTAGTTCATGTGTTCCTCTCCAATGTTGTATCTCTCTTTAGTAGCTCACATTGGGAAGAAAGGACCCTCAGTGAATTCCTTTTATATAATTTTATCCTCTTATTATATGTTTTCAGGGATGATATATTATAAGTATTTTGGATTCAAATAATATCTTAATACATTATGAAAATGAAGAAGACCTAACCTATTCTTGGGAAAATACTCGGCATGTTATTTCAGGTTTTCATTTTTCCATTGATTGATGGTCCTTCAATTTTAATTTGATGAGTGATTCCTATATAATAGAAATATGGATATACCTTCATAGACTTCCATTATCTTTTCATAATCTGATGATTCTTCTTTTTAATGGAAATATGGTGGTCAATTACTATACTTGGATCTTCGAAACTGTGCAGTTTTCCATATAGTTTCTCCATGAATTTTTATAGAATTTGATGTCTCTAAGGACCCATTCGATTTCATCATAATTGTTGTTAAAGATGAAGTGTTTTGGAATAAAAAGTTATCCTATGAGTATTTTTTTCATTCTATTCAACATGTAGGAATCTTGGTCATGATACTAGAAGATTCTAGAGAGGATAGTTTTTTGTAAATCTTGGTGGGTCCTCCCATCCGGTTCCTTGGGATATGATTATCCTATATAGCATGCAGGGAAGAATAGATTCAATATCATATATGCTGGTATAGTTTATAATTTCCCCAAGGTGGAACAGTTGGGTACTTGTGAGTTGGGTCATTCTATAGTCACTCCAAAAGAGGCAAGAACTAGGAATTCATATCTGAGGATAGTGGATGTTTTCTGTAACACCTTGAGTTTTTATGTACCCTTTTTCTCTAAAATAAATAAATTTTCACTGATGTCCTCCATTGAAATAAGTCACACGTTTCTTTCACATGACATTGTCGTGGCTTAAGCTACACACAATATCATTATAATCATTGATTATATACAACACAATGTTTATCATGAGGTTAGCTTATGTTACACGCAAGACTTCTTTTCCACGATGACATTTCTGACTCGCAGGACCGGGTGTTATTGAACACTAATATTTTATTAGAAATATTAATATAATAAGATATAACCTAGATACTAAATTAAATATTATAGTACTAAATTACTTATGAATATATATAGTTTAATTCATCAGTTTCTTATTAATTAGAAATGGATATATAAACAAATTAAATTTAAATGGAATGATTTTATAAAATCCGATTCATATAAGATAGAAATTTTTTCATAATAATTTAAATTAATTACCAATAGTGAATGATATTAATTTAATTTATATGTTATATATTCAGTCAAATATTTTTGATATTCATTCAATTTATTTTATATGCATAATATGATAATAGACCAATTATTACACATGAAACCATATATTTTTATAAAATTAGTTTTACCAACTTTTAATGTAAAACCTATTAGAAGTAAATATTTTTTCACTTATATAAATTTTATATGTCAAAATAAACTTTATTTATGAATTTAAAACAAAAGATAGGTTAGGGTGAATTTTTGGTATTTTTCTATGAAGTTTTATTTTTTAATGAATAGTGAAAAATAATGATTTTCAATTCAAAACATCTTTTTTGTATAATTAATTTATATAATTAAAATATATTTTAATTTTGTTTTGAATAATAATTACACATAATATACATAAATTAATCCAACTTATGTCATCGTAACCAATTTCACATTGAAATTGGATATTAAACACATCAAACTTTTGAACATTTTCACTTGAAAAACCCTCATTGTCGTCCTGACTGTGGGATTAATTTTGAATCCATTTCATCCACTTATGTAATTATAATTTGTAGAAATGGATTTATTATTTTTAATCATAATAATTTTCAATATATAATATGCTAAACGTAGTTTTTAAATAAAAATATTAGGGAAATTAATTAAAACTAATTATAATGATTAAGGAAAAATTATGATTAAAAAAGGACAAAACCTTGATATTTAGCGCCCAAATGGCACATCCACTAGTAAAAAATCCATTTCTCTATCCCACATTAATCCATAATCCTTCCATTAAAAAGTTTAGTTGTTTTATTAAGACTCTTTTTAGGTAAAATGTGGTTATAACTAACTTGTTTTAAAAAATTCAAAGTGTGTCCCCTCCCTTTCCTATAAATGTCAACAAGCTATCTCCATTATCCACACCTCTAAAACAGATTAGGTTCGGCCCAGAAATAACCAATAAACATTCCAACGTCTCTCCATAACTCCTTGAAACCTAAATTTTTTAATAAATCCATTAAATGAATCCATTTGATGTAAACCAAAAGAGTTACCCCAATAAGTTGTAACATTCTTCCTCTAACTCTTTAGTTTTATTTTCATTATCCACCCCCTAAAATCTCTATATTTACCTATAATAAAAAACAAATATAATTTATATAATGATATGTTTTATGCTATGTTTGTGACTTAAATTTACACATACATCATTCTAATGGGTCCCGAACATACTATTTATGTTTACGATTAACAATCCCCGCACGAAACAATGAATATTCATTTATCCTTTACCTCATTTCGTTGTTAGGAATTATGATGGACACACTATTTATATATGATATATACTGTATTTATTATTATTATTTTATTATTTTATTATTTTATAACATATACCTTTATACATTCCATCTTGTGTAAATTTGATTACATTGTTTGTGGACATGTGGACTACCGCCTCCTCAAAGCGATGTGCTTTATTCAAACTTTACATGGAATGTGTCAAAGATAGTTTTCAATAAAAATATATGATATATATAAATTAATAACTCTACTTTTATTATATTATATAAATATATAAATATATTTCATATACCTTATTTCTTTCAATATGAAAATAAAACAAAAACAAAATTTATATGTATGTACGACCTACCATCTCTATGAACGGTGTATTTTATTACATCTTTCCCTATTTTAAATATTTTTATAAATATATATGTACTAAATATATATGATATCTATATAATTTTTTACATTCATTAAGTAATTAAATAATGATCTATATAAGTCGATCCAGAATAATATGTCAAGACATGTATAAAGAACAAATATGTTATTTCCTAAAGTGTATCCTCAACACAGATTTGGAAATAAGTGGGTAATATAAAGTAATAAAAAACTCATTTTTGGTATTATAAATAATAAAATTGTTCTATTATATATTTTTAATAAACTTATATTTATTATACATGATGATTTAATGATTGTGATGAGAGTCAAGAAACAAGGTATGAGAATTTCATCTTAGTTTTTATATTCGTGAGATACATGCCATTTTCACCCCTCATTTATTTTGTGTGGATACATAATTCCAAATAATATATTATAAAATTATTATTCCTAAATTTATTGGTATTTACTTATCGATTCTATAATATTTATTTCTTGTTATTTATGTTTCAAATGATACCAAATTGGTAATATAGTTTTGTCTCAATTTTTCTTCTTTGACACACATGTTTTTTATGTAGCTGCAATATTTTCTGAGGTGTATTTGAATTGTTATATAATGAATATCCTTATTATCATGTTATTTCAATATATATTTAATTTAATTTTCTTTCATGGAGAATATTATCCCAGGATACAATGTGTTATGTGTATCTTAAAATAATCTCATAGTTTATCGAGATTTTTTATGATTCGGATTTCATTGATGAAATATTATAATCCATATCTTAATAACTATCATGAGTTTTATTAACCTTTGTATATGAATGTTATATCTGTGTAATGTTACCATTTTCCCACACATTGTTACTTTCTATAATTTATTAAATGTTCTTATGATAATGTGGCTATATCTTTCCTTTCATTCAGAAATTTATGTTCTTTGGAAACCATGTTTTTTAAACGGTTGTCAGGAATGTTGTAATTTTATCCAATAATGTATTAAGAAAATTTTTACACAAGTTTTTCCTTTTAAGAAAAATTATTTTATTTCAAAAAATATTATTCCCATTACAATCTGGTCGAGGCACTTTTCTGAAATTTTTATGGTGTAAAAGGAATGTTTGATATATATGTATTTACCAAACATCATGATAGATATTCCCTTGAAGCTTCCATTATAATATTAAAATGTTATTTTTCAAATTAAATTTTTTTCTTAATATCATTTAAGATCATTTTTTAAAATATTTTTCAATGAATAGTTTTAAAAAAATTTCAAGAATATATTATATGTTTTCAATTAAGAAAGGGCTTTCAAAAAGATTTCAATATTTATTTATAAGTTTTAAAAAAATTCAATGAAATTATTTTCAAAACATTTCCAAATTTATTTTATAATTTTTCTAGGAAAATGGTTTTAAAAATATTTCAAGACCTAATTATTTGTTTTTAATGTATTTTGAATGAAATGGTTGTCAAAACTTTTTCCAGCTTCTTTTATAAGTTTTCATGTAAAATAGATTTCAGAACATTTTTATGGATTTTATATAATTTTTCAAATTATTTTAAATTAATTCTTTTTCAAAACATTTTACGTATTCTTTTATAGGTTTTCAAGGATAATGGTTTTCAAAACACATTCATGCCTGATTAATAATATTTAAAATTATTATATAATAAATGTTTTTCAAATCATTTCTACGCTTTCATTATAATTATTATTTAAAAAAAATGAAGAATATTGAATAATTTTTAATGGAAAATAGTGTTTAAAAAATTTCAAGCTTCTTTTATATGTTTTTAAGGAAATTAGTTTTTAAAAATTAAATCTTCTTTTATAAGTTTTTATTTAATTTTTTTCCAAATTATCACTATCCTTCTTTCTATGTTTTCAATGAATTTTTAAAAAAATGGTGTTCTAGAATTTATAGGTATTAAAAATAATTTTTAAAGTATAAATGATAATTAATTAATGAAATGTTTTTAAAATATCATTCAAAATTATTTCCCATCTAAGACGACTTCTGTTGGTGTTACTCATGCATTTCTAGGAAATTATCTAAAGGTCATATTCATATTCATTCTCTATATGGTTTATGATTTCATGGCATGGTGTTTATGAAACCTGTTTTCTTTCATGGGTTACATGTCAATAAAACCTATTTCTTATTCATGGGTTATATTTCTATGAATCCCTATCTTTTTCACATTTAATTCTTTTAATGAAATGGTTATGAAACATGTATATTTTCCACACTATAGAAAATGATTACATGTTTATGATTCCCATATCATATCATGGGTTATGTTATGACTATTTATGATCTTGTAGAACAAATATTTTAGATATCATTATGAGATGGGTGTGAGATATATCTCACTCCAATGCATTGGGTAAATATTTATACCTCATTAGATATACTACGATGGTCTTGGGGGTGAACATTGACTACTAAGATAGACATAAGAGTGATCCATGACTACAAATATGGTATGAGGAGTGAACTATTAATGAAATGATGGTCATGGGAGTTAACCATGCCTACCAAGATGGTATTAAGAGTGAAATAATACTACTAATATGTCTATAAGAGTGAACCATAACCGAGATGGTGGTATGAGGAGTGAACTCATACTACTAGGATGGTCATGATAGTGAAACATGACTACCTAGATAGTATGATAAGTGAAATAATACAACTATGATGGATATGAGAGTGGACCATGACTAACAAGATGGTATGGGGAGTGAACCCATACTATTAATATGGCCTTGTCGGGGGTACCTTGACTTCAATGGAATTCATTTTTATATACTTATGTGTCTGCTACAATTCCATGCCTTATTCATGTGTTTTGATTTCATAGATTATGTTATTTATTTTATTATGATTAATGTACTACGAACTACAAATATTTCTTCCATGATTGATGGTTATAAACTTATTATTTTTAGGGTATGATCATATTATTCTCTGATCTTGTTCTCATACCCCTATTCTCATGTTTATGCTAAAATATATTCAATTTTCTACCATTATTGATCCTCTAATATTGAAACTTTTTATGTTTTCTATCCCATTTGATGAAGTTATGTAATATATATGATGTTTATAATAAGGTTTATCTTCCTGATGAACCTAGTGGAAGCCAATGTAGCTCACATATGTACCAGTGTTTACATTTCCATGATCCCAATAGCACTAAACTAATATGGTCTTTAGGAGTATGTTTGTGTAATGTTTTAATTATTCCAAAAAAGTTGTGTAATATTACATAATGGAAATTAAGGGTTTCTATAGTTGGTATCAAAGATAATGTTTTGTCATCCTATGGAAACTAATATGAGAAAACTTTTTTGAGAGCCCTACGTATATTTCTAAGTATATGTCTAGGGATGTCTCTAAGGATGACTGTAAGGATGGGTTAACGTTTAGTAAAATTTCCAAGAATTTGGGTAAAGGATAGAGTGAGTGGTTTCATAAAAATACATCACTTTCAAGATACTATAAGTGTATGTGGCTCTATAATATATATAACTAGGTGTAACAACTCTGAAAAGTGTGTTGGGCTTGACTCGGAGTAACCCGGTATATGAAAACGGGCCTTGTTGCACACTTGGTTTCACACTACTAACAGATATGCATTTGGAATTTACAAACACTTTAAGAACCATTATGAAACATTAAATTAGACTATTCCAATTAATAATCTTGGATAAACCTATGGTGTCATAGATTAAATAAGTAGAATCCCTGATTCAGGAATCCTATAAGTAATTTTTCATGATTATATTATACCGCATTATGTTTAATGTTTCTCACACAATGCTTTTTGTTTTTTTCAATGGTAATAACTATAAAGATCATGGTTAACATTGAATGTTAGTATGTGAATTATGAAAATCTATTTCCAAAGTGGAAATCAAAAAAAGAGAATTAGGACGGTGATAGGTGTATCGATTATACTTCCAAAGATAAAAAGACTGAAAATGACCATTGAAAGGTATATGATGTTCTTCCAGTATTGTTTACATTTAACATAATAAGAATGATTAGATTGAATTTAAGAAACCATAAGACAATATTCATATTTCATATAATAAGAAATGGGTATTATGGAATTAGATAACGAAGCTTGGGTAAAGGTTTAAGAATAGTATTGGAAGATTTTAGTGAACATGTTTTGGAATTCAAAGATTATGTTATATGAAACATGAAGTATATATGGATTTTTTTAGAAGTTTTTCTTTAAGTATTTTCAATAATTCTTGAAATTATATAAATGACTTAGAAAACTAATTTAATGGAAAGGATTTTATTAAGGGAAAGTAACTTATAACATGTTTCTAATGATGATAAATGATATATTAAATAGATAAAAAGATTTAGATAATGTAAATTGGATTGTATAAATGAGCTCTTAACCGATAAGGGGTTTTTTAGAAATGTTTTCTATGTTATAATGGATGAATTTTACAACTAATTTTATTAAAGAAATATATCTTGTAAGCTTTAGAACATGGAAGCATTCATGTCTTCCAAAAGGATTTATGGTAATTTAGGTTATTACCATGTTTCAAGAGTATATATTATAATGTAATTTACATGTTTGGATGGTGACAACCAATAGATACTTTGGGAAATATTGGGTTAAATGTAAATATTATTTCGTGATATTCTATATAAGGTATTGGATTTCATATTTTAGAAGGGTTTTAAGGATAACTATCTATCTAAATATTAAGATACAATTAGGATAAATATTGTGAGAGTAAAGTTTTATCCCACCACATGAAGATTTATTCATATTGGATAACTTGCCATAAAAAATTTGTGATGATGATAACTGATGACATAAATAAAGGCATTTCATGTATAACATTGTCTCTTAATACTCCAAAAATGAAAAATTCACCTTTTGTATAAAGAGTAGATTTGGATCAAGTAACAAAAAAGGTTAAGGTTATCCTAAAATCATGAAAGTAAATCATTTCTTGAAAATTCTTCAACCTCAAGAAAATGATCTAGAAGTAAATTTTTTTCCTAATAGATTAATTTTTGTGGAACTGATGGAATTTTAAATAATCATAGATTTATTACTTTGAGGACCTAATGTAAACTCCCAGTTCCAGAAGCCACCCAGAGATGCCCCATACCTGGTTGGGAACATGGCCTCAAGTGCATTTCCCCGAACGCTAGAGGCTGCTGACTAGTAGCGAGGGCCTTGGGTGTGATAGTGGGTCAATTATTCCCTCATTGGAAATGTACAAAGTAGATGTAAACAACACATACAATAACATAAGCAGTAAATATCCAACAACAGTAAACATCGGAAGACTAACCTAATAAACAAAATAGAGAACACATATATTTGAAATGATGCATGATACATATGTCTAGGATAGAAGCCAAACTAGTCACAATGCTGGCAATAAAATAGTGCTAAACCAGAGTACAAAAGAAAGGTAAAAAGATAAACTACTCAGCATCGCAAGCCATATCTTGGTCATATGCTCTCTAGCTCTACAACGAGTCAAGTACCTGAAGTAGAAGGGCGCTTACCCATATCTATACCTGCAACAATATAATCTGTTTGGGCCCAAAAGCATGACCCAAATAGGGTGTGAGACTAAATCCTAGTAGGAAACCACCCGAAGATCTTTCCCTAACATTCAGTGAGTATATGGCAGGTAAAGTACAGTAAAAAGTAAAAAGTAAAGAGTAAGCAGTAAGCAGGATAATACACAGTTGTAAAAAACCCACAGATCAAACAAGAAACAGTGAAGCAAACAGCTAACCACAAATAGGTAACCCTCTGGGAAGTACTCACATACATCCCATCTAGTCCTATCCAAGAAGTAACAACAACCCTCTAGGCAGTACACTCAGCCTAGCCACTCTGGTTTGGTCATATGAAATTTTAAGACTCTCTAAGGAAGCACACTCAATCAATTCCTCATATATTCTAAGGTATTCAGGGACTCTATGACGACGATCATACGGTCAATTCCCCTTATATCCCCATGTTCTAGAGACTCTATGAGGAATCTCACTTGGTAAATTCCTCTTATAGCCTCCGGTCGATCATAGACTCTATAAGGAAGCTCACTCGGTCAATTCCTCCTGTATCCTTGAGTGGTTTAAGGAAATTTAAGCAAAACAGAGACTCTCTGAGGAATCTCACTTGATATATCCCCTAATAGTCTATAATTCTCTAGAATCTATGAAAAACCTCACTCGGTTTATCCTTCTTTAGTCTATAATATCCAAGACTCTCTGGGATTATCAATCAGTCTATCCCCTATAGTCAATAATGTCCAAGACTCTCTGAAGAAGCTCACTCTGTCTATCCCCTTATAGTCTATTGCACCATGTTCTCACGGTCTCGTGCTAGTCAGTGCATATTAATGTTATATGGCCAAATTAAGCCTACATATCTACTAGGCTAACCAGTCTACAACATCTTAATCATGTTAGAAAACAATACTGCATCCTAAGATCACATGGAATGGAGAACATGTATAATGGCCAATAGGCTGAACAAGACCAAAAGGTCGTAAATAGAACAAGCATGGGGAAAAAAATCCAATCATAACAATTATCCCTATATATAACCAAATTACCTCTAAACAATCCTACAAGAAAGTTAGGAAAATAACAGGGGTAAAACAGTAAACACACAATACCATGTTCAATGGTATTGGTGGAATTTTTACATAATACTCAAAGAATTTTAACAGAAAGGCACAAACCGCCTTCCTTGGGCTTATAAGATCAATATAATTGAACCATGATTCTTAAATCTCCTTATAATTTCATATATCTGCAAAAATGCACAAAACATTCAACCCATGATAAAATGGAAAATATGAGGAATTGGAAAATGATGCTCTAGAATAGGGAAGATCTTACCGGTGAGGTTCCAACACAATCAACGGTTGTCTATTCAGAGAAAATATGGCGGTTCGGGGGCTCAGAGATGTTCTGGTGTCGTACAACTTCTCTCAATTGAATGATACCTAGAAGAAGACAATTTTGGTGGTCAAACACGAGCCCGTTCTGTTTAATGAAAATAAATGAAAGTAAACATCATGCACTTTTTGAGTATACGGTGTGTACGAGCCTTTTACTTACTCCGATTTAAGCGGCCTCCACATCACCCCACACGACCGTGTGTGTGGCCTGGACATGTCCATCACACGGCCTCACACGAAAATTAAGTACACGGTGTGTACTCAAAAAGTACAAGGTGTGTACTTCAATAATTTCTAAAAACTCCTATTTTTTCAAAAACTTCAGAAAAATTAAATACATACCTGAAAAGAAGGTCCGGGTTCATACAAACTCCCCCCCCCCTAATGAAATTCGTCCCTTAATTTCCTTACCGAGGCATAGAAGAAGAAACCCCAAACAGATCCGGCCAATACGATTGTACATTGGCCTCCCTCTCCCAAGTCTCATCCTGTACTTAGCTCTGTGGCCATAGCACCCATACAAGAGGAACAGACCGGCCACAGAGAACCTTCATAATGAAATCAACAATCCAGATAAGATGCTCCTCTAACAATGCACTTTCTTCGAGCTCATCCTCCTCCAGATGAAAGACAAGAGACGATTCTGAAAAGTAACGTCGGAGCTGAGAAACGTGGAAGATGTCATGCATAGCCCGGTACCTCTGAGGTAACTACAACCAATCGGAAACTGGTCCAACTCTCTCCAACACCTCAAATGGCCTGACGTACCTTAGTGAAATATTACCCTATCTCTGAATCCTCTTGTGTCCCAACCTCTACGTGACACGCAAGAAAACCTGATCCCTGACCTTGATCTCCAGAGGTCATCTCTGCTGATCATCATAAGACATCTGATGAGACTGCGCAGTAGCCATCCTCGTCTGAATCAACACTATCTGATCTGAGGTCTCCTGAACAAGATGGGGTCCCAGGAAAGCTGCCTCTCCTGCTTCCAGACAGCATAAAGATGATTGGCATGGCCTACCCTACAAAGCCTCGTATGGTGCCATCTGAATAGTTTCTGGAAAACTGTTGTTGTTGGGAAACTCCACAATAGGTATAAGCTTCTCCCAAGAACCTCCAAAATCCGAAATGCATGCTCGGAGAAAGTCCCCAAGCACCTGAATCGTCTACTCGGACTGGCCATCTATCTAGGGATGGTAAGTTATACTCAAAAGTACCAGTGTACCCAAATCATTCTAAAGCCCCTGCCAAAACAGAGAAGTAAAACATGCATCCCTATCTGAAAAAATGTAGTACGGAACTCCATGAAGACGTACAATCTCTCATATGTACAACTAGCTCAGCTCATCAACATTGAAGGTCTCCTTGATCGGAAATAAGTGACCAACCTTCGTGAGTCTGTCAATGACAACCCAAACTGTGTCATTCCCTCGACGAAACATCAGAAAACTAGTCACGAAATCCATCGCTACATCATTCCACTTCCACTCGGGAATGGGTAACTACTATAAAAGCCCTGCTGGTCACTGATGCTCTACATTCACGTCCTGACAAGTGGAACACCTCATGACAAAACCAGCAACATCCCTCTTCATACCGGGAGACCAATAATGATGGTGTAGATCATGGTACATCTTGGTGGCTCCTGGATGAACTCCCCAAAATGAGGAATGAAATTCCCGCATCAGATCCTCGTGTATATCTGTTGGCACCCATACGCGTCCCTGGAATCGTACAATCTCACCCTCGCCTATGTTCTACCTAGGAATTGGGTCCTCTCCTAACATGCTTTCTCATAGGACTAGGCCTTCAAAATCTAATAGATGCCTCATTTGTACTTGATCATGAAGAGTAGAGGTAACAGCTACATAAGAAAGCAACGTCTACCCCTCACTGTCCTCCACCTCCAAATGCATCTTAGAGAATAGAGCCATAAGCTGCCAGTCACTACTGGCCTCTTGAACTGCCTGTGTTTGATTCCTCCTGTTCAGTGCATCAGCCACAACATTTCCCTTCTCAAGCGTGTAGGCAAGCTCAAAGGCATCAAACCGAAGGTAGTCAATGAACCTTTACTGTCTCAAATTCAGATCACACTGAGTAAAGATGTACTTTAGACTATTGTTGTCGATAAACACCACAAAGTGCTATACTAGAAGATAATGTCTCTAACAGCGTAGGTCAGGAACAACATCTGCCTACTCCAGATCATGGGTTAGGTAATTCCTCTCATGTGGCCTTAACTACCGAGACCCATAAGCAACGAATCCATCTCCCTGCATAAGAACAGCTCCAAGCCCGATATCTGAAGCATCAAAATAAATGGTATATCTCTTTCCGGGCTCTGGAAAGATTATTATTGGTGTTAAAGACAACCTCTACTTCAGCTCCTGAAAGGCTGACCCACAAGAATCTAACCATAATAACTTCACCCCTTTCATGGTTAGACCTGTCAGTGGGGCTGCAAAGCGTGAAAAGTCCTATATGAAACGTCTGTAGTATCCATCATACCCTAGAAAACCTTGCTCCTCAATGACATTCTTCAGCTGCTCCTCAGAAACTGCATCTCTCACTTTCTCTGTGTGTACTGATAAGCTTGCCTCTGAGATAACAAGACCCATGATGTGAATCTGGTCCATCCAAAAGTGAAATTTTGAGAGCTTAGCATATAACTGATTCTCCCTCAGTGTAGTTAAAATGATCTCAAGATTTGTAGCATGATAGTGTCGAGTGTGAGAGTACACCAAGATATCATCCATGAAAAGAATCACAAAGGAATCCATGTATGGATGGAACACTCGGTTCATCAGTGCCATGAAAACTACAGGCGCGTTCGTGAGACCGAACGACATAACCATATACTCGTATAGACGATACCGTCTGTAGAAGGCTATAAGAGGTATATTAGATGGTCTAACATGCAACTGATGATAACCAGATCTCAAATCAATCTTTGAGAACACCCTAGCTCCTTGAAGCTGATCAAAGAGATCATCGATCCTCGATAAGGGATATCGGTTCTTGACCTTCAACTGGTTCAACATCCGATATTCCACACAAAGCCTAAGGGTATCGTCTGCCTTCTTCACAAATAGGACAAGCGAACCCCAAGAAGAAGTACTGGTCCGGATGAAACCCTTCACTTGAAACTCCTCCAATTGCTTCTTGAGCTCCTGCAACTCAGGTGTATCCATCCTATAAGGAGGAATGGACACTAGTGCCACTCCTAGAATAATATCAATAGAGAAGTCTAGCTCACGCTCCAGGGGAAACCCTAAAAATTCCTCTGGAAATACATCTCTGAAATGATCCACCACTAGAGGAAATTCTAATTGTGAAGTTCTCTGATCAACCAGATGAAGAATACCGATCTGGGATATAACTCCTACCAACCCATAATGCTCTGGACATTCTCTGCACGCCTAGACATCGCATTCGCCTTTATGAAGAAAGGATACACCCTATGGTGATATGAAACATACCCTGTGGTGATAACAGTCGATGACTTCTTGGAAGGGAACTAGCCAGTCCATTATGAGAATGAAATCATGGCTTGTCATCTCTAGGATATAGAGATCCCAAAAGAAGTGACACCCACCAACCTCAAGAGCGTAATCCCTGCATTGACATACACTAGTTGTCTTAGTCCCCAACGGTGTGTCTAGTGTCAAGATGTTGGCAGAAGAAAATATGTAGAGACCAAGAATCTCCACAACAGCGACAAATAGAAAACTATGGGAAGCTCTTGTATCGAAAAAAGATGAAGATAAAACTGAGGCTACTGAGGTCGTTCCTCTTACTGTAGAGGTAGTGGGATCCTGCTCTTGATGGGTCTGCTCCACTGCAATGGTCTGGCCTGCTCCAAAACCTAGTGACCGTACCTGACCACTCAGTGCTGATCCACTATGTTGTCACTGGTAGCCTGGTGACTGACCACCATGACCGCAACCTCCACCTCAGCTCGAATAGCTGGAAGAACTCCAGTTTCCAGACAGGTGAGAAACTAGTGATGAATCTCCCGAATGCGAGGTCATTGAAGAACCCCTACCACCAGCTGCAGGTGACAAGATCTGACAGAAACGTTGTAGATGGCCCATATTTCCGCAAGATTGGCACTCCATTGGGTATCCCTAGCACTAAGGCCTAGTATGCTCGCTCCTCCCGCATAGGTAGCATACTACATGGCTGCCCGAAGATACATTCCGCCTACCCTAATCTCCTCGAGAAAACTCCCTACGGTGCTTCATGCTATAAGTAGGAGGAACATTGACTTTGGATGTCGAACCGCCCTGGCTAACTGCTCCAGAATCCCTCAGATTGTGCTCAGCGATGTGTGCATGGTTGATGATAGGGAATATCGAAGTCATTATGAAGATGTTCACCAATGATCATATTTCATGCCTCAGACCATCCTTGAACGTTTTCACATGGAACATGTCATCGCCTCCTAGAATAGGCATGAAACACAGCATCTCAGTAAAGAAATATGAGAACTCCATAACAGAAAGAGTACCCTGCACCAGACTCATAAACTCCCGAGCTCAATCGGCCCTCAAGATCTCTAGGTAGAAGTAATCGTAGAAGATGTGCTGATACCCATCCCAATTCATACACTACTGGTGTCCTGACTATGTGATCACCTACCACCACCTCTTGGTGGAGACTCAGATCATATAGGTAGCGATATTCACCCTCTTCTCTGGAGGTATATCTAGATGCTTGAAAATATTCAGTGTGGCCTCAATCCCTAACTCTAAAGCCTGAGTTCCTCCTTCCCCTGAGAAAGTGGGAGGATGCTACAACTGGAAAACCCATTTCAACTCTACCATTGACGGGGTAGGAGGAAGCGATCCCTAGAAGGTCTGCATCATCCCCAGAAAATATTCCCTAAACTATGCATCGATTCCTGTAACTGGTATAACTACTAGTGCCAAGGCTACCACAGCATGAGGATCTTCAGGAGGTCACGATTGGCCATATCCAGTGTCTGATCACCATCTGGAAGCTGACATACTACTGGAGGATGTCTCGGTGACATAATTCTGATGGTTCAAAAGCATACCTTAGATCAGGATTATCAAAGACAGATAACACAAGAGTACAAGAGGGGAACATGAGAAATAAACATTCATGTTTTCCAAAACATGAATACATGATGTGTGTAAAACTACATAGAGTGTTCTTTAAAGCCATTCATCGGGCATGTACCTCTACCACAACTGGTCGTGTAACTCCCTATCCACACGGCGTGTTGTCCCAACACACGGTGTGTACTTTAATTCTATTCCCCTGCCCGAGTCTCCTTACATGGCTAACCCACACAGTCCTCCTAATCCTAGACTACACAGCACGTATAACCACCACACGACATATACTAGACAAGGTTTCAATGACCCATGTTGTTAGTTACATGGTCGGCTACATGGTTCACTCTACACGGCATGCTCCATATGCACACGGTGTGTACGTGAAGGTTTTCCCCGACCCATGTTGTCTGTTACAGGGCCGGGTACTTAGGTTACATGGCATGGCGTGTGAAAACAGGACACAATGTGTATAGTCGACATTTCATTCATCTGTGTCATTAGTCACATGGGTAGACACATGGTCACTACAACATGGTGTGCACTTACCCATACATCGCATGTTCTGGAATATTTTTTCACAACCCCATGTTTCTTCCCACACAGTCATTTACACAGTTTAAAAACTACACAACGTGTATTCATAAAGTACACACTGTGTATTCTGGGTTTTTCTGGGCTGTAGCCTCAGAAACTACTCTGGAGCCAAGAAAACACAGAAAACAAGAATTAAGGTGCAAATTCGAATTCATGAGGGCCATACTCCTCGCTAATCAAATCTTGGCATCTCATACATATCATATACAAGGGAGACAAGTCAATAATCCACCAAGTTATGATTCATGTGGAGCCATAACACCTCAAGAGTCGAAATTTGGTATTTATTCTAGTAAATCTATTCACAAACAATACCCTATAAAACAGAAGGTATTTCTATCCAAGAAACCATCACAACAACATGCATATTTTACACATCATCTATCACAACAACATGCAATCACTAATGCATCCAAGATGGTATGGAAAAAATAAATGACATGTGATTTCTAGAAAGTTCTTATATGATGCATGAGATGGAATACCCTCATCTCATCAGGTTGCAATAGAAATAATACCTCAATAATATCAATAGTAATATCACAAATCAAGAGAGTCCCTCAAGGTAAAATCAAATCAAATGTAAAAATTGCAAAACCTGAAGAAATTTCAATAAACGAGGTAGATTGGATTTTCCCTATACATGGGTTAGCTACACTCGGGTACAACTTATTACCAAGTACCTATTCTGTCATATCCTTAGAAATAAACTCCATATAGTAATTTAAGAGAAAATAATTCCTTTTATACCACTTTGAAACATCCTGGTTCAAGAAGCAACCCTGAGCTGCCTCATACCCAGTTGGTCACATGGCCTCAAGGGCATTTTCCCGAATGCCAGAGGATGCCGACTAGTAGTGATGGCATTGGGTGTGATAGTGGAGAAACTATGCCCTCATTGGCAGAGTACACAGTAGAAGTAAACAACACATACAATAGCAGAAGTATTAAATATCCAACAATATTAAATAGAGGAATACTAAAATAATAAACACCTGGAGCACCCATATATATGAAATGATGCATGATAAATATGTCTAGGAAACTGTCCAAACAAGTCACAATGTTGGAAATAGAATAGTGTTGAACCAAAGTAAAAAAGAATAGTAAATAGATAAAATCCATAGCATTGCAAGCCATAGCTTGGTCCCATGAAATCTAGCTCCACAGCAAGTCAGCTACTTGAAGTAGAAGGGCGTTTTCCCTTATCTATACCAGCAACAATATAATATGTTTGGGCCAAAAATCATGACCCAAATAGGTTGTGAGACTAAATCCTAATAGGAAACCACCCAGAGATATTTGCCTAATAGTCAGTGAGTATATGGCTAGTAAATTACAGTAAATAGTAAACAATAAGTAGTAAGCAGGAGAATACACAGTAGTAAATAGCCCGCAGATCAAACAAGAAACAGTGAAGAAAATAGCTAACCACAAACAGGTATCCCTCTGGGATGTACTCACAACCATCCCCTCTGGTCTTATCCAATAAGTAAAAATAACCCTCTAGGCAGTACACTCAGCCTAACCCTTCTGGATTGGTCATACGAAATTATAAGACTCTCTGAGGAAGCATACTTGGTCAATTCCTCTTATATTCTAAGGTAGTCAGGGACTCTCTGAGGAAGATCATGCGGTCAATTCCCCTTATAGACCCAAGGTCTATAGACTCTCTGAGGAATCCTAATCGATCAATTCCTCTAATAGCCTTAGGTCGATCATAAACTCTCTGAGAAAGCACACTCGGTCAATTCCTCCTATAGCCTGGAGTGGTTTAAGAAAATTCAAGAAAAACAAAGACTCTTGGAGGAAGCTCACTTGGTCTATCCCTTTATGGTCTATATAGCTCAGACTCTATAAGGATTCTCACTCACTCTATCCTCCTATATTCTATAATATCCAAGTCTCTCTGGGAATCTCACTCGGTCTATACCCTATAGTCTATAATGTACAAGACACTATGAGGAATCTCACTCGGTCTATCCCCTTATAGTCTATAGCACTAGGTTCTCACGATCTTATACCAGTTAGTGCATAATAATGCTATATGACCAAATTAAACCTATATATATACTTGGATAACCAGTCTACAACATCTCAAGCATGTTATAAAACAACACTCCATCCTACGATCACAAGGCATGGAAAACAAGTAAAATAGCCAATATGTTGAACAAGACCAAAAGGACGTAAACAGAACAAGCATGGAAAAGCATCCAAGAATAGAAATTATCCCTGTACATAACCAAATTACCTCTACACCATCATACAATCAAGGTAGAAAAACAATAGGGGTAAAACAGTAAACATGTAATACCCCGTTTATGGGTGTTGGTAGAATTTGCACATAATACTCAAATAATTTGAACGAAAAGGCACAAACCACCTACCTTGGGATTAGGAGATCAATATAATTGAACCATGAGTCCTTAATATCCATAGAATGTTGTAGATCTATGAAAGCACACAAAACTTTCAACCCACGATAACTTGTAAAAGATAAGGAATTATAAAACAATGCTCTAGAATAAAGAAGAGCTTACCGATGTGGTTCCAACATAATCGACGGCGGTCGATTCGGAGAACAGTCAGAGGTTCGGGGGCTCAGAGAAGTTCTAGTTTCATACGACTTCTCTCAGACGAATTAGACCTAGAAGAAGATGATTCTTATGGTCAAGCACGAGCCTGTCCCGTTTAATGAAAAAAAACTAAAGTACACGACATGTATTTTTGGAGTACACGGCGTGTACTAGCCTTTTCAATACTCCTCTTTGTGCAGCCTCTACATCACCCCACACGACTGTGTGTGTGGCCTAGACATAGCCAGAACACGACCTCATGTGGCAGCGAATTACACGGTGTGTACTCATAAGGTACACTGTGTGTACTTTAAAAATTTCCAGAAACTCATCTTTTCTCAAAAACTCTAGAAAAATTGAAAAACATACCTGAAAAAAAGGTCTATGATCTTACACCTAAACTTTACAATGATCATTCACTTATCTGTGATGGATGAACTCAATCAATTTAAATATTTTCAACTTTCCCCAAAGTCCATATTTTATCCTTCCACCTATATTCTCCTATTTGAAAACCTTGTTATGGGATACTTTGGGTAACTGTTATGTTTCCAAATTTATTTTTTTAAAAGTTTTAGTATTCATTTTTACGATGTGGGTTTCTTTGAATGGAACTTTTAGGAATTAGAAAGTTGATAATCTAGATTAATTTAGAGGGATAAATTCATTTTAAGGGGGTAGAATGTGACACCCTGAGTTTTTATGGACCTTTTTATCCTCAAATAAATTAATTTTCCTCAATGGATTGCATTGAACTAAGTCAAACATTATGTTAGCACCACACAGACTTGTCTTCTGCTACAATGAACACCAAGTTAATCATATAGTACACATAATATAATTCTTAGCATGATCGACAAGAAATATTGAGGTTATTTTAAATCACATGAAAAACTGACTTTCCTCAATGACTTGCATGACATGCAATATAGAGTGTTACCAAACAATAATATTTTATTTAAAATATTACTATAATAAGATATAAACTAAATATTAAATTATCAATTATAGGATTAAATAACTTATGAATATGCATAGTTTAATTCATTTGATACCAATTAATTAGAAATTTATAAATAATGTAAATGAATATAAAGGGAATGATTTTATAAAAGGATATTCTTTTGAGAAATTTCATTTCTCATAATAAGTTCGATTAATTACTAAAATTTAGTAATATTAATTAAAATTTTATGATATACATACGATAAAATTATATTTATATACATCCAATTGAATCTATATTATTAATATTATAACATAACCAATATTACACATAAAACCCCATTTTTATAAAATCTAGTTTACTACCTTTTAATGGAGAACCTATTTTAAATAAAAATATTGAAATTTTATAAAAATTATATTTCAAAGTAAACATAATTTTCGAATTAAAAACCTAAAATAGGTTAGGGTGAATTTTTTTTATTTTTCTCTGAAGTTTCATTTTTTAGGGAATAGTTAAAATAATGAATTTTAAAGTAAAACATATTTTTTGTGTAAATTATTTTTATGATTATATTATATTTTAATTTTTTTGAATGTATATTTACATAAAATATAGATCAATTAAATCAATTTTAGTGAAAGGAACCAATTTCACATTGAAATTTGATTTGAAAACAAAGAAAACCATTAATTGATTTTACTTTAAAACACGTATTGTCGTCTCAACTATGGGATTTATTTGAAATAATTTCTAAATATTATACGATTATAATTTGTAAAAATATATTTCATAATTGGAATCATAATAATATATAATTTATAAGAGTTCAACTTATTTTTTAACTGAAAATATTAGTGAAAGTATTTAAAATTAATTACAAAGATTAAAGAAAAAATTATGCTTAATAAAAGACTAAACCTTAAACAAAAGTGGTCAAATGACCAAGAAACTTTTACATCACCATTTTATGGTCATAATTAATCCATAAACCTTCCATTATAGTGTTTTTTTGTTTTTTTATTAATATTTTTAGGTAAAAACATGGGTATACATAACATCTTTTCAAAAATGCCAATTGTGTCCCCTCCCTTCCCTATAAAAGGAAACCATCCCTCCCCATTATTCACACTTATCAAACCACTTAGGTTATGCCAATATATACACATTACACTTCCAAACATAACTTACTTCTACCTTGAAGCCTCCATTTTAACATAAATCTATGAAATTAATCCCTTTGGTGAAAACCAAAAGGAATTACCTGAATAAGAAGTAATATTCATCCCTAAACTCTTTAATATTATTTCCATTATCCACCCCCTCAAATATCATTATTCCATGATCATAAAATAGAACTAGTAAAAACAATATACTAATATACTTTTATGATATTTTTTACCTATTCATACACACACTTCTATCTAATGGTTAACGAACATAATGTTTATGCACACGGTTAACTACAACCTCTCGAAATGATGATTTTCTGTTTTTCCTTTACCAACATTCATGGTTGATAATTTTGATGGGAACATATTTTATATATGATATATAATATATTTATTATGTCTTCATTCTTATTTAATTATTTTATAACAAATAACTTTATATATTTCATCTTTTATAAATACTGTAACATCGTTTGTGGGCATGTGGACCACCGCCTCCTCAAAGCGATGTGATTCCATCACACTTTACACAGAATGTGTCAAGGATAGTTTTTAGTTAAAATATATGATATATAAAAAGTAAAAATTATAATTAAATAATATTATATACATATATACATATATTTCATTTACATACACTCTTTTAATATGGCTACATAATGAAAACAATGTTCATGAGTACGCTTGGCCTACTGTCTCCATAAAATGTGTATTAAATTTCATCTTTATATATTTTATAAATTATTATAAATACATATATATAATGAATATATATGATATTCTCAGAGTTTCTTACATTATTTAAGTAAGTAAATAATGATCTAAGTAATGTGATCAAGAATAATAACTCAAAACATGAATAAAGAACAAAGTTGTTACTATCCAAAGGGAAACCATAACATAGAATTGGTAATAAGAAGGTAATATAATGTAATAATAACACCATATATTCTATTATATATTATAATATGGTTATTTTATATATTTATAATAAACTTTTATTTATTATATTGGAGGTTTTAATGAGTACGATGAGAGTCAAGACACAAGGTAAGGGAATTTCATCTCCCTTTTTATATCTTTGAGATACATGTCATGTTCACCACTCTTTTATTTTATGTGGTGAATATACTACCCATGGATATATTATATTATTGTTATTATTAAATTTATGTGTATTTACATATCCATTATATGATATTAATTTCATGGGATTTATGTTTTAAATGTTACCAAATAGGTAAGATAGTTTTGTCTCAATTTTCTGTCTATGATACACATGTTTTTTATACACCTAAATTTTTTTATAGGTTTATTTGACATGTGATATCATGAATCTAATTAATTTAAAAATATTTTATGCTTAATTTAGTTTCATTTTCTTACCTGGATAGTATGATCCCAGGTTACCTTGTGACATGAGTATATTGATACAATCTCATAGATTATCGAGATTATTTATGATTATGCTTTCATTGATGAAATATTATGATCCATATCTCAAGAAATATCATGAAAGTTTTTAACCTCTAGATATTCATGTTATATCCTTGTAATATTTCTATTTTCTCACTCTCTTTCTATTATTAAAATTAATAAACTGTTTTTATGGTAATGTAGATATACCGTTTGTTTCAGTCAAAAAACAGTGTCCTTTCAAAACTATATTTTCAAAAAGGTTTAAAAAAAGATGTTCTTTTATCCTATGAACTTTAAAAAAATTTAAAATTTTTCCCTTTTAAACAAGTGTTTTATTTTTGTGTAAATAATATTTTCATTTTTCGGTAAGGCGCTTTTCTAAACATTTTATGGCAAAAAAGGAATGTTCTATATTTATAGATTCACACACCATCATGACAATAATTCCCTTAAAGATTAATTTACAAGATTATAAATTCATTTTTTTTTTGAAGAAAATGCGTCCCAATATTCTATAAATTATATTTTTGAAATATTTTTCAATGAAATTGTTTTTGAAAAAATTATATCTTATTTTCTATGTTCTCAAGGAAAAAAGATATAAAAACATTTTCAAGATTTATTTATAAGTATTTAAGGTATTTTATATAGAATATTTTACAAAAATTTTACAAGTTTATTTTATAATTTTTCTATTAAAATGGTTTTCAAAACATTTCTTAGACCAATTTATATGTTTTAAAAGTATTTTCAAAGAAAGGATATAAAAATGTTTTCAGGATTATTTTATATGAGTTGAAGTAAATTGGTTCTCAAAATGTTATTAGGACTTATTTATAAGTTTTCATTATATTTTGAAAGAAATGGTTTAACAAACGTTTTCAATCTTATTTTACATTTTCAATGAATAGGTTTTTTAAAATGTTTTCAAGCCTTATTTTATATGTTTTCAAAGTATTTCCAATGAAATGGGTTTCAAAACATTTTCTTGTTTTCTTTATTAATTTTTTTAACAAAAATTTGATTATACTATAAGTTATCAAGGAAAATAGAATTCAAAAAATATTTTAAATATTCTTTTATATTTTTTCAAGGAAAACAATAATCAATTTTTTTCTTGATTATTTTATAATATTTTCAGTAAAAATGTTTTCCAAATGATGTCAATAATTTTATCTATGTTTTCAATGCATTTTCCATGAAATTTTTTTTATAAAGATTTTATTTTTCTTAAATCACTTTCATATAAGAAATGATATTTTACTCAATAATTTTTTTTATAATATCTTTCAAAATTACTACCCAATGAAGATGACACATGTTGGTGTTAATCATGCATTTCTTGGAAATTATCAAATGGTTCAACTCATATTATTTGCTTGAATGGTTTATGTTTTTATATAATTATGTTTATGAAACACATTATCATTCATATGTTACATTTTTATTCAACCCATTTCTTATTCATAGTTTATATGTCTATTATACCCTATTCATTTCAAAATTTATGATTTTGTTGAACTAATTATGAAACTTGTATCTTCTCTACAGGTTATGATAGGATTATATGTTTATGATTCCCATTTCATTTCATGAAATAAATTATGACTATTTATCATCCTATATAGTTAATATTTATGATTTAATTATGATATGGTTGGGACTGATATCTCCCTCCAATGCATTCGGGAAAATATTTATATTTCCTGAGATAGACTAAGCTGGTCTTTGGACTAAACCTTGACTACTAAGATGGCCATGGGAGTGAACCATTATAACCAAGATGGTATGAGGACTGAACTCATACTAGTAATATGGCGAGGGAGTGAACCATGATACCACAAATGGTATGAAGAGTGAACTCATACTACTAACAAGTTCATGGGATTAAACCATGACTATCAAGATGGTATGAAGAGTGAAATCATACTTATAAGAGGTACATGTGAGTTAACCATAACTGCCAAGATGTTATGGGGGTGAATTCCTGCTACTAACATGGCCTTCTTAGAAATTCTTTGACTACTGTGGAAATTATTTTTATATAGTTATGTTTCTGTACAATTACATGTCTTATTCCTATGTTTTTTTTATTGATTATGTTATTCATTTACTTATGATTAATGTCTTATGAAATACCAAGAATTATTCTATGATTCATGTTTATGATATTATGACATACAGGGTAAGATATTATTATGTTATGAACATTTTCTCATAGCCATATGCTCATGTTTATACTTACATGCCTCCCTTTTTTAACCACGATGATAATATAAACACACCCCTTTTTATGTTTCCTTTCCCATGTTAGGAGGATATATAGTATTTTTGATATTTCCTAAAATGGTAACAATCATAAAGAACCTAGTCTAATATAATGTAGCTCACTTATATACTAATGTTTTCATTTCCATGTTTCTAAAGGAACTAAACTAATATGGTATTTGGAGATCTGTTTGCGTAATGTTTTATATATTCTAAAAAAATTATCTAATTTTAACTTATGAAAATGAGGTTATATATATTTTTGATTAATTGAGGAATTACTTTCTTATTAGTGTTATATCAAGGAAGTATCGAGGAGTTTCAATGGAGAATTATTGGGTGATTCTGGTCCCCTGATGTAGTATAAAGAATTCCCTCTCATATGTAGAAGTTAAGAGACATGACATTAATTATACTCAAGATTCAACAATATATGAGATAGTTGAGGCTTGTTTAATAGATTTAAACATTCAAGAAAATTCAAGGTGTGGTTTATTAACTAAATAAGGGTTGGGTTGAAAATAGTGAATAATTAATTCCCAATAGGAATATAGATACTATTATACTAGTTAATTGTTTTGAAGGACTGTAAATTAAGGTACAAGAATATGAACATAGAGATTCTACATAGGAAGAGCATTACAATGAGGATTAAGGAACAAATTGGACAGAGATAGAGTATGATCCTTTTTTTTCTTCTCAAAAGATAGAATAGAGGAGAGACATAGTAGAGGAATTCATTTCCTAGTAAGAAAAAATGGAGGAAAGGAAACTATGACTCTGGGAGTTGTATCTTGAATAAGGGGATAAAATATAAAGGGAAGAAATATTATTCCTACTTTCCCAAAAAAATGGAGACAAGGCCATCTAAAAATTAAAATCATAAGGTAAGGGAACGTGAGTTGGAATCCAATGGAAATATATAGGAAACAATTCTTCATTTAAGGGTAGAGGGGTTGCAAAAGGGAATGACGATTCAGGCCTCCCAAGTATATGCTCATTGAGAAGTCAAGAGAATGCTTCTGGTGGGTACTGATGATGATAATAGGGGGTGTTTTGATAAGTAAGAACATATTTTGAAAAGATATTTCAATGAAAGGAAACTAAATGTAGAGGAAATTATTAAAACATTTTGAAATATTTATTATTACATTGAATACATCGTCAAGGATGGCCCAAAAACAAAGGTAAATTCTCTACCCTAGATAATATATAATGATAAATCTTTTTATAGAATTAAACATGAATTTAACAATTTTCTAACATATTATGGTGTTTGAGTGTTGTGGGTATGTAGCGTGGAGTTTTTTTTATTATATGGGTGTGGAATGTCAGTTTGGTTTTGTATGGTTTAATTTTGTGTGGGTTATCACTTTTCCCCTAAAAGTTTTCTATATATTTTCTGAAAAAAAATATTGATTTTGGATAAATTGATCGTAAATTTTCATTGTGTTTCTTATATAATTGTCTAATAAAGGATTCCCACTTTTTATCGTGATTCTAGAATGGAATACATGAGTTTATTGACAGATGAGTGAATCTAAGCACTACCAATCATCCAGAGACCTGTAGGTAGTCAAATAGACAATTCCCATACATTAAAACTGTTATTGGGTGTTTGTCCTGGACAATGGAGGTTAATGGGAGAATGATTCAACACTAGAAGAGTTTTCCAACAAAAATATCTACCAAGAGTATATTCATTTTGAAACATACAAGGATCTATATATTATGTTGTTTCATTCACCTATATGTTATTTTGAGACTAGGGGTTATAATTTATCTAGCTATGTCTTGTGAAGGATACCTCAAATCATATCTGACAGATCAAGAAGCGATTAGAAACCACTCAAAATAGTGGGAGGTCATATTATAACTATCTATTCCATCATATATTTATAGGTGGGTTCTATGGTATAATTATTATTTTCACCTAGATTGGGAAATTATCATATACTGTGGTATGGGAAGTTGACACTTAAATATGTGGATCTATTTGAGATCATGAGGAGAATTGGTATGGTGTCATACCAATGGGAACTTTATTTTCATTTCAGTATCATGCATTACGTATTACTCATGTCTTAGATTTAGAAAATTTATTGCAGTCCTTATAATGTTATTAATATTGATTAAATATATCTAATTCATGAATCATTATTTTGATAGAGGTTGGTTTATATAGTGGATTTGAATGAGAACACTCTGAGTGGAAAGGAGGTTACTCTACTGTGGGAGAAATGGATGAATAATTGTATTCATGGGGAAACATGGGGGGAGTTTTAAATGTAGGCACATGTACATACATTTTTAAAAATAAGTGTTTATAATTATTAGGAACATATATTGATAATAAGAAGTTATATGATGGGATGTTTTTAAAATCATAAACCAATATAAGTGTGGTATTGTTTGATTTTTTTTTCCAAAAAAACCTTTAAAAAACATTAAATCTATATTTTTGTTTTTTAGGAATTTTATTTAAGTTTACATATCCCTGAATGGTGATTTGGGCCAAACTTTAGGTCAACCATGGGTAATGTGAACCAATTATGGTACTGGAACTTTTGATATAATCTAGTGAATGATCCATAGGGTTTGGCTTGATCTTGAGGGTTTAGATTGTTATACAATTTTTAAATTGTTTCTATCATAAATATACAGTTAATTAAGAATTTTTATATGTTTTCAATGGATGAAATTAATTTTGGAAATTTTATCGTATTTTTTACATGAAGTTTATTTTAATAAATTGGATAAGGAAAAAACATAAGGATCATTTTATATTGGGTGAGGTAATTTTTTATAAAGATTATTTTAAAGGAAACTATTTCTAGAAATTTAAGGATAACATTATATGAGAAAGTGTAAATATTCAGAAAAGAAAATAAGTAAACGTAAATTTTTAGCATGAGTAAATTTTACTTAATGGTTACTTAATTTTTATTAAGAGTAAATATTTATCAAAGGAATAATGAGTAAGGGTTACTTTGGATTCAAATTTTATTTAAAAAATTAAATATTAATCTATGGAAATCAGTAAGAGTATATTTTTTAGAAGAGTGAAATATTTTTAAGGGTAAAAATATTTTTTTAAATATTAAATATTTGGAAATTAAAAAAAATGAATTGGTGTAACATTGGAGTTACATTGTATGAGTAAGTTTAAAAATTTGGAAAATAAAATGTGTAAGGGTAAATTTTTGTGAGGTTTACTTTTTAGTAAGGTTAAATTCATTTTCAGTAATATTAAATATGTTTCAAAGGGAAAAGAGTAAGGGTTAATTTTGTTCCACCTTTTATGAGTAGGGGTAATTATTTGGAAAATTAAATGAGTTAGTGTAACATTTTAGTAAGAAAAACTCCTTAATAAGGATAATTTCATTATTAATATGTGAAAAAAATTATAAGAATCATCCATATTTGTGTTGAAATACTGCCTTTTGTATGGGAATATCATGTATGAGTAATGGTAACTTTTTAGTAAGGGTAGCATTTTTTAAAAAGGGAATCTTTTTTATTATTAAGGGGCCTGGTTTTTATAAAATTTTCACTATGATGGGATATTTCCATATTTTCCTAAAAAATATTAAAATGATTATTTATGTTGGGAAAACATAATAAATGGAGAATTTTAAGGATTTTCATGAATAAAACAATGAAATGAATCTAGAGATTCATTCTCATTATTTATTTCTTCACAAAGTGACATTTTATTCATTTCTTATTAAAATATTATATTGGATGAAGTGGATAGGGGATGCGGGTAAGGATATGATCACATGTGCATCTGTTATCTTAATTTATCAGTATTATTTCATTATAAATTGAAAAATTATAATTTGATGGATTTTTTCGATTCTATTGAATCTATTTATTGAGGCCAAATGATCTAACATTCTTCAACATGTGGAGTCCTTCAATATCTTGGTAGGTCATCTATATGTTATCCCTAATGTTGTGATACTTTTACATGTGTGTATGATGTGTAGTTTTATAGTCATAACTTCTTCTTAACCTAAAACATAAATAAATTATTTATACTTTAATTTATTTACCATAAACCCTTCTTTACATTGTGTCTCTCCTATTGGTGAATGTATGGCTAAAGCCTTGTCTATCAAATAAGGTGAAATTTATTTTGGAGAAACAAGGAATATAAAAGGCATCCTATACTGACCCATACATTCCATACATAGATATTACATATTATTAAATGAATACACATTATATAACATAATGATCTGCACTAGAATCGTATAGTTCTAATATCTTTGGAAACATGGATACATAAAGCACTAGTTCATAAGTGATGTACATCATATACCATTAATTTGTTCATAACCATAACCATTAATATTTATATCATACTTAATAACTTTCTTTATAACCTGGGTAATTAAAATATAAGAAATGGTGAGATCGGATTCTTAATAATGGAAATAAAGGGAGATATCAATGATTACATAAACAAAATATTAGCATAATGGTATGAGAACATGACAATAAAAATTTGGAACCATACCCTAAATATCATATATCATAATCTTGATTCGTTTAATAAATCCTAGAAGTTCAACAGAAATGAATCATAAAAAATAAAATAACATGATTCGTGAGAGAATAACATTTCTATAATATATTGGTTCATAGAATACATATAAGCATATAAATTAATTTACCTAGTAGTCAAGGAACACTAACTAGACTATCATAGTTGATTAGGTTCAGTCACCAAACCATCGTAGTAGTCAAGGTATACTCATAATACTATAATATTGAACATAGTTCCTTATTGAATTGGGTTCAATCCGCATTATAGTCCAACAAATCTCATGAAATTTTCATCTTAACACAATGCATTGGAGGTATATATAATTTTGATCCCACCCATAACATAATGAAAACCATACATATGTGTGTCATAAGAACTTAAGAAATTCATCTTATCATAAACCTTGACAACTAAATGTGACTTATAAACATTTTAACATAACATAACTTGTAGAAGATATATGATTTTCATAAATATTTAAATATTTCATCATAACCTATGGAAAATATACAATTTTTTAAGAATTTTTCTTCATGATAATAAACATGACATAGAAATAATAATGATGGTATCATTGAATCATATCCCTAGTAAAGATTAAGAAGCTTTAAAGGATTCCATCTTAGATGGAAAATTCTTTTAAAATATCACATAGAAAACTTCTTGAGGAAAAATATTTTCACTTTTAAATAATTAATTTGAAATTAAAAAAATCCCACATATTAATGAAAAATGTTTCAATGAAAATAAACATGTAAAATTTTACAGGAATCAAAAAATAATTGACTTTTCATGATGGTTGAATTTTTTTTTCATGTTTTATAATTTAATACAAAGAATTCATTCACATTTTTAATAAAATATCAAGAAAACCATTATTAATAAAATTTCAAGAAGATTAATTCTGAACGATATTGTAAAAAATAAAAAAAATAGTGAAAGGAAATTCAAAAATCATATAAAAATATTAAAAAATTATTGGAATATTTATTTGAAAACATTGATATAAAATAAAAATGTATTTCCAACTGAATAGAAAAATAAATGTAGATTTCCATAAAAAATAATTTGGTCTCTTGAGATCTTTAAGAGATGAAGATGAAATGAAAATATTAAATTTACAAAAAAAATCGAGTATGAGAAAGTTCCTAAAACTATATATATTTATACCATAATATTTAATCAATGGATATTAATAATAAACAATCATGATAAATAATGAGATTGTTTCATAAACCCATTACGTAGAGTCCCACTTTATTTTAATGTGCTCTATCCTCCTATATAATAAATATAAATTTATTATAAATATATAAATGAATTATGTACATACTTATAATGTCATATATATTCCATTTATAACATTTTAACACATATTTATTAATTTTTAATTTTTAAAATCACCCTTTTGCGTAAAAATATTTCATTTTTCAAAGAATTTTGATTCGGTAGTTCTCGTCCTTGATCTTTGATCATGATTCCATAATAACCGTTATTTTAATAATTATATAAATATAGTATATATTTGTTACTTATGTGTATATATATATATATATTAATTATATAAATATATCTATATTCATTATATATATATATTCTTTATATATATATATATATTTTCATCCATAAATGTTATATAGAGATAATCAAACTACACTATTTTTAGAGATTGTAGGACGAATACACGTATAAACGATGTATTCATTTTTCAACAGATGGAATAAAGGAAAGGTAAATCATAATTAACCTTTTAAAAAAATTTATTAAATCATATAAATAATATATTTATTAATAAAACTCATCCTTATTACTATCCATTTAAATGCAAAATGAAAAATGAATCGCATCACTTCATGGAGATGGTAGTCCACACATACGCTTGAGTGACATTGTCGATTTCAAACTGTTAGGAAGGTAAGAATGTATATATGATATTATCATTAAAGAAGAATAATTATATCATAAATAACATATATAAATATTAAACACATCAATATACAAACCTATAAAATATTGTGAGGCACAATTAATTTTATCTCCATGTAGAGATGGTAAGTCGTACATACTCATTAGCAATACATTGAATTGTTATTTGATGGGAAAGAGGGAGAATAATTATGGATTAATAATAATAATAACATTTAATTATATTTAGGATAATAAACTCTTCATTTTATGAAAAATACCATACATTTATAGGAGGAAAAAATTGTATGTAAAAAAATAAAGTGATCAATTAAAAAGATTACATATACATTGAATGAACTCCCTTGAAAACCCTCTTAAGGATCACAGGGTTGGTCTTTTAAGAAATAAAAACCTATAAATTTGGATATTGAATCTTTTAAGTGACTTTTTTATTGATTTTCCAATCAAGAGGAAATAAATTTGTGTAAAAAATATACGAGAGTGGTGTCATTTTATATTGTAGGGAGTGAGCACACTTGGAATATCTTATAATATTAAAATATTATAAAATTATTTTCAGAAAAAATGATTCATATTGAAAATTAATTAGAATAAAAATATTATAGGGATAAATAACATCATAAAATGAAATTTATACTGCTTTTGGTGACATTATAAATGCTATATTTTTTGTTAACCCCTTTATAAATGATTTTTGACCATAACCTCGATAATAATTGTTTCAATATTAACGGGATAAGAATGTAACCATAAATAAAAAAGTTTCTCATAAATAGAAAATAGATTCTATTATAAAACAAATTCCCTTTACTTTTTTTAATATAACATTTTGTGAATTTTAACTCATTTAATAAAATATTTTTTATTATGAAAAATCATTAATTTAATTTTTGGAACTATTCATTCAATTTGACATTAATAACACTAAGAAAAAAATGGAATTAAAATTTAAACATCTCAAACATAATTAATATGTCATATTTATCTTATACATTTTTGAAGCAAAATAATTCACTTGAAGTTTTTTACTTTTAATATTTTTAAATAATTTATTTTATTTTTATATTAATTAAATAAATACTCTTCAAGTGTTGTATAGGAATTTAAGGTAGTTATTCAATTAATAAAAATTATTAATAAATTAATTTGATAAAAAATTAAATTCTATTTCAAATAAAAATTTATAACTGAACTTATCCTCTGTCTATACTATGAAAAAATTAGAGTTATGAATGTTAAGAGAGTGACATTTTGTATTTATTCTTTTTAAAAATTATTATAAAGGTAATTATCAAAAAAATAGGGATCTAAGGGACCAAATATTTCATAAATGGATGTAAAGGGATTGAATAAAATAATAAAATTGGATAAGTACAATTGTTATATAATTTTATAGACTTATCTCAATGTTTTAACCCAATTTTACACATTTTAACTGTATCGTGGTAACAAAATATTAATTTGGCTACTATTCATATTGAACAAAAACAAAAAAAATTATTTAAAAAAGTTAACCATATGATTAAAAATATGGAATATATTTTTCAATTCAACCTATATAAGTAGTAGAAATTAATTTAAGAATAAAACACAAAATGCAATGATTATCAGTTTTTCAGAAAAAAAAATCATTTTTATGTATATAATTTTATTTATACCAAATTAAACCATAAAATTGATTCCAATGAATTTAATTATATAATTAAAAGTATAATTCAATTAATTTTTCATTTAAATCATTTTAAAAAATAACATCTTACTTGCTTGAATCAAAGATACAATTATTTATAAAAATCCTTATTTTTTCACTATTCACTGGAAAATCAATCTTCTCTAAAAAACCCAAATTTTCCCACTAATATAATTTTGATAAGATGGATTCAAAAATTATGTAAATTTTATTAAATAAATTTTATAAAACTAACTAATTTATATTTATTATTTTCTCAGAAAAAATAAATAAAAATATTTTTTATAGGAAATGTATTTTTTATGAATTATATAAGTTTACTAAAAGTTGAATGCTTACTTAATATAAATTAATAAATATAGTTTTATTGAGTTGGTCATTTATATATATACACAAATATATATATATATCATAATGTCGCTATTCATATTCATAAACACTAACTTAATGACTTTTCGATAACTCTCACAATAAATAATTACATTTTAATAGTATGTTGTGGTTTGTTTAAACTCAGGGTTTCTTATATCAGGAACTATAAATGAAATACATTATAGAACTATATTATAAAATATAATGATATTAAATTCTACCTCCCTTAAAATGACTTTATCCCTTGTAATTCTATCACTCTGATAGAAACAAATGAGGATATATTTGTTTCATTACAACCCCAGTTTCCCAAGTAGCTTCTTCAAAATTATGATTTCTCTAGAGAACTTTAACCAAGTGAGTAGCCTTATTCCATGACACTTTATCTCTATGATATAATAATTTTATGAATTTTTATTCATAATAAAAATAACACTACATTTTTACAACTTCTATGTTCAATAAATGTCAAGGATCATGTCTTTACTTACTCTAGATATATACATGGAATAGTTCATTATCTTGAGAGCGGTTCTATGGAGGAACCAATAAATAAAATATTATGACAACTTGATAAGGAATTATGAATGATCACATATACGAATGCCTCAAATTTCCATAATTTATGAATCTTATAACCATCTTACATGGATAAATTAACTATAACATCTTCTCACAAACTTTGGACTCTAGATCTCTCTGATGGTTATCAGTAGTACTTTTTCATCCACTCTAAGCTGCCTAGATATGCTCTTGAATGGATATAAATTCCTATACCATTTCTTATTTTATCTAAATTTCTAAAATATATCTTTCTACAAGTTAATCCTAGAATGTTGGATTTATATAGTTATTTCTATTAGTGGATTCATATTGAGCAATCTGAATGCTCAAATGAAAGAAATTTGTTTATGAAAACTCGAATAGAGGAAGGTGTTGATTCCAAACACCTTTAAAATCCATAGAAAAAGTTCTCTCAGACAAAATATATTTCTATGGAATGATATGTTTTACTCATACTCAACTATGAATCATGTCCCTAGTGAATACCTCACCAAAACATTAAGTTAAACCTTGGATCCCAATCAGATACAATAGAATGTAGTACTCCACGAAACCTTACAACATCATTAATGTATATTAAGGATAGATGATCCATAGGTAAATATTCACTAATTGGAATAAAGTGTGATTAATTTATCAAGTGATCAACTAAAACCCAAATATCATTTTGGACTTTGGACATCTTGGGGATTCAGATTAAAAAATCCATGTTGATGTTTTAACATTTTTATTTCAGTATGGGTAATGGTTGTAACATGCATTTTGACTTATGTCTCTAATACATAACTTGAAAAATTACCAAGCACTAAGATATATACTCGACAATATCTCAATTCATGCTTTCCCACCTGAAGTGCTTCTTCATACCTATATGATCTTCATACGTTCAGTATGAACAGAGAATTATAAAATATGATCCTCATCCAACAACTCTTTCTTAAATTATTTTACAGATATAACACATACATAGTTCTTAAACAATTTCATTTTATCATAATAACGGGTTAACATTGGAACATTTCTTACCTTCTTCTATAGTTATACATATTAATTTTTTTTCTTTAATACATGCATGGATAAACAATAGAACACTCATTTGAGAAAGATAAGATTTCTCCCTTACATCATGAATTTTAGATCTACATTTTTAAAATATATAAGTATTGGATATTTTTTTATCCTAATATTTGAGAATATAGAATAAACCTTTTCAATTAGATCATTTACCACCTTGTTCACTTTCCTATAGTGGTAATCTATTTAGAAGTCAAAATATTTAATCATCTCCAACCATCTTTCCTGACACATTTTCAACTCTATTTGAGTGAATATATACTTTGAAATTTTATGATCAAAATATATATTTCAACTTTCTACATAATTATAATGTTTCTATATCATTAAAGAAAAAAAATACCACAGCGAATTAAAAATCATGAGTTAAGTAATTTATCTCACCATTCTTCAATTACTGTTATAATAAGATATAACCATATCATTCTACAATAGAAATCATCCCCATAATTTCTATAATGCAACATTATAGATTATAAAATTTTCTTCACTATAGGTTAATCTAAGAATAGGTGTGTAGATTAACCTCACCTTTATATCCTTGAAAAAAAATTCACATTCATCAGTCCAAATGAACTTGGACCCCTTCTCTGTTAACATGGTTAATGGATTAGATAGTCATGATAAAGTCTTCACAAATCAATGATAATAACTATCAAAACTAAAAAAACAATGGATCTCAATCACAGTGGCAGGTCTATTCTAGAAAATAACATCATTATTTGATGGATCCATAGATAAAACCTATTTTTAGATTATAAGACCAAAAAATGAAATTTTCTGTAGCCAAAATTGACACTTTGTAAATTATTCATAAAACATATTTCCTAGAATCTTTAGTACACTCCTCAAGAGATCTTGATTTTCTTCTATGTATATTCAATTTATTAGAATATCATCTATAAAGACTAACACAAAGTGATCATGGTAATATCTAAAGATTTTTTTCATTAAATACATTAAGAGTACTATGCAATTATAAAGACCAAATTTCATCATTATATATTTATAGTATTGATAACTTATATGGAATGATTTATTAAAAATATCTTCCTTCATTCCCATCAATTGATAATATTCATAATAAGTATTGATCTTATAAGGTTATTGAACTTTTCATTGCTAATCAATCAGGTCATCAATACAAGGTAGAGGATACTTATACTTGATTGGGATCTTTTTATGTTCCCAAAAATCATTACAGAGTCACATTGATCTATATTTCTCCTTAAAAATAACCATTCCACCTCTTAGTGATGCACATAAATGAATAAAACTCTCATCAAGATTCTCCTGGAAATTATTCTTCAATTTTTGTAAATCAGTGAGGGTCATTCTATATTGTGACTTTAAAATAGGAGTTGTAAAACTCTCAGTTTCAGGTATATGAACATTTATTCATTTATTTTGAACCTATATAATTTTAATGTAATGTTGTGAGATGTTACAAGGGGTTTTCGAAAATCTTGGAGTCTTTTATAGAGGTTCAAGGTCTGTGAACAATTAGTAAAAATTGTGTAACCTCTCCAAGAAACCATGTAATGGAAGAATGTAAGCACTAGGCAGGCACATAATTGAAACAAATTTTGGAAAATCATTATAATTCCCAGGGTAAACTATTAATCATGAAATATAGGGAACATAATTATTTTTTAACAATTTATCTAATAATACAATTCAACTATTTGAGGTTTGACCTTAAGATGTTAGCACCGCACAGTTAGGGCATAATTTTAAAAAATTTGTGTCCAACCATGCATCGTACAGTTATACCACCATAAAATGTGCAATTATTCTAAATTATAACGTTTAACACTCATTTATCCCTTAAAATATAAATATCATGGATTTTTTGGGTTGTTATGCTTTAGAGATGATCCCAATCGGTTTAGGAGTGAATTGTAGGTGAACCAAAGTGTGTTATAAGGCCCATATTCACGATTAACTACTCATTATTCCTTATTAATCGTAGATCCATGGTTCATATATCACTAAAAATTATACAACTAGTCATTTATGGAAATATCTATGTGTTGTGAATGTCTTTATGATGAAATCATGTTAGATCTAGTGAAGGGCACATATGTTGTGATCAGATCATGAAGTTTCATTATGCATTCATCATTTTCACCAATTTTTGTGAGGATGGTGTATTCTCTCTTATCTTCACTTGACTTAGAAAATGAGGTTTTAGTTTTATTTAAATTATTATTTTGAAATTGATGTGAAAACCTTGTGTGATTATTTATAGAAATATCACTTTTTTATTGGATTTGAAATTGTTGATAGTTGGTTAGTTTTTTGAAAACCCATTTATATATAATTTTAAAATTATGATTTTTAAATTATGGTTTGGATTTGAAACATTTAATGTTTTTTTAAATTATTTAAAGACTGAAATTTTTTAGTTGTAATAGATAGTTAGGATTTTCCATAATCAGTTGGGTGTATTCTGAGTAGGATGGATAATGGTTGTGAAGTACCACTATCAATGTGGGATGAAGTATGGACATGAAGTTCAACCATCAATGGTAACAAAAAACAAGAGTGTGTGTGGATGGTTGTGTGAGTGGATATGGAATGGATATACCAAATAAATTTAGTAAATTTTTAAAGGATTATTTTATTGTTTCCAGGTGAAACTTTTAATG
Source organism: Viscum album (assembly GCA_963277665.1). Lineage (NCBI taxonomy): Eukaryota > Viridiplantae > Streptophyta > Magnoliopsida > Santalales > Viscaceae > Viscum > Viscum album. Next base: position 617,775,419 of record OY728148.1, on the reverse strand, counting down.
GATTTTTTATAAGAAATGTTAATTATTTCAAATTATTTTATATAAATTGTGCTAACATGTTTAGTTATAGTGGGGTGAGTCTGGATGTCATTTGTGAAATACTGCTGAGTTTAGACATACCCGCTACTTTCGAACTATTGTGGGTCTTCATATTTCATCTATCACAATATACATAATGTAAAGGTGTCTCAGTTATTTAGTGGTTCTTCTTAATACTATGGACATGGAATATTTAGTTTGAGCTTGGAGTAGGTTGGATGTTGTTGGTTGATTTCACTTTTGTGTTTTGATTTTTTTTGGTCTTTTGGTCCTCTATGTGTATGTATTTTGGTGTGATCTTGTACTCTATAATGGTTTATCTGTTTGGTTATGTTTTAGGTTATATTTCATACACATGCATCATATAGAGGTTTTTTTGGTTATTTTTGATAATGTTTAGATGTTTTATCATTCAATGGGAAAATTTTCCCCCAAATGTTTGGTGGACCATAGAATTTATTTCCAGCCTTTGGTGTCTTTGGTATGTCACCTAAGTCCTAGTATCTCCCTCATCACTCTTTATGACAAACATGAGGGGTGGGATGTTACAAATTTTATCATCTTGTTGAGACCTTCACATAGGAAATGGTGTCAGTATTAGTTGGTCTAAATGTATTTTTTGGATAAATGATGTCAGTTTTGTTCCTATATTTGGAAATGGTATAAATCCGTCTATTTGGATGGTATTATGGAGTAGGATTTTCAAACCATGAAATTTAGAGAATAATTTTATTTGAAACCATCTTTATGTTCAACTTCAAGTTACCAGGGTTTTGGGTGTATAATAGTTTTAAGACACATCTAGGTGAGTGTCCACATCATTGTCAAGGGGTTTATCCGACAAGGGTCTCGTGACATTCATTTATTTTAAAACATCCCAATATAACTATATTTTTTTAATGGTTTATGAACTGGATAAGAAAATAGTGAAATTATAAAATAGTAGAAATTATTGTTTTTAAAAACCTTGTTGTAGTTTTTTGAAAATAGCTAAAATGATGAAAATGGTTAAACTATGGAAAGATATGTGGGGATATGTGTTAATGTGGTAGATTTATATTTATAAGATTTCAATTTATAATGAGTGAGATTAGACAGGGATTTATTTTGTTTATAGTAAATGAAACTAGGTTTGCATAATAGAAATCAACCGGAGGAGGACTTTAAAAATATAGTTACACCCAATCCATAGGTGAACAAAAAACTGGTCTATAGCTATGTCTATGATTTTTATTCCATCGATAAGGGTATTAGGAATGATGAATCCTGGATAGTGGACCATTCAGTTTAGTTGCAAAAGCATAATCCACCCATCTTTTATGGGGATTTTCCATCAGAAAAATCTGATGCCTGGTTGAATTAGATGAACCAAGTCTTTAATTCCCTTAGGGAACTAGAAAAGATAAAATTAAAGATTTAATATTATATGATAGTGGATTTGGCATGCTAATGGGAGGAATTAGTAGTTCAGGATAAATTTTAAAAAGGCATTACATGGGATGATTTTGAGTAATTTTTTAACATGAAATTCTATCATCACTATTTCCAAATTTCTAGAAAATAAATTTTTTAGTTCAAATAAACATAACCTTTTGTTGACAGTGTATACAGTCAAATTTATGAATTTATTCCACTTTTCCTTGTTAGTTTCTACTAGTGCATCTTTAAAGACAATCATAGTTGAGTCATGTCTAAGGGTGAATATTCTCTCAAATATTTTCATTCTAAGTATAATGAAGTATAAATAGATTATCAGAAGAGAGATGGTGGAAGAAAGATATATATAAAGAAATATTTTTTAGATGGAGGATGTTGATACCAATTAGAATATGAGGAAAAAATTATTTTGGGATCAAGTAGAAGATGGAATCTTACATTCAATGTGGTGGTACACCTCATAACCCTATTATGGGATCAAAGATTAATCCTCATTGAGCCAAAAGTAAGTTAGGAAGTTTTTAGTGTGGTTCTATATATCACATCAAGAATGATTGTACCACACCACATAGATAATTTTATAATTGAAACAAGATGGGACATCTTCATCACTAAATTCATAGTTCTCTATGGTGTGGTCTTAGAGACACATCTCATGTTTCTTGTGCATATTATTATTTGATGATATGAGTTCAACATAAAATATCTCATCATCATAATAGAGAATTCCAATGTGATTCTAAGAACACCATGACTCCCCAACCCATGAAATTTCAAAAAAGTAAAAAAGAGAAAAGTGAACTGATGAATCCATTTTATGGATATGAACAAGTGATCATGAATGACCAATCTATCCCTTCAATGGTGAAAGGTGTGATTATTTTTAATTCTACCCTTATGTAAGATTTGTTTGATAATGGAATTTCCAAATCATTTATTTCTTCTGGAATTGTTGAATGGATGGTTTTTAATGTTTAGATGATTCCTTTTATACTAAAAATTTAATATTATCATGGAAAAAAGTGTTTAAAACTTTTATACGAAAATATTTATATATAAATATCGATGGAGATGATTTTCTTTTGAATTTCCCTATTCTTGAGATGATGTTTATGGATTTATATTGGGTATATTTTGGTTAAAATCAATCGAGGACAACATGGATTGTAATACCCCAAAGGTTTGTTTCACATCTCTATATGTCATTTAGAATCTATTTAAAATAGATTGGGATATAAATTCAATTTGAACTAGATATTTTGGATTGGTGATTGGAACAATATCTTATCTTTTTAAATTGTTGACCATAGAATCTATGGATGTCTTTTGAAATAGAGATTCTAAAACTATTTATTACCAATTTCCAAAAAAATATTCAGAAAATTTATAAGGGTTTACATAAAAAATAGTGGTGGAGTTTCTTATTGATCTACTACCAAGGAGAAATATAATCTCACATTTTCCTTATCAAGTTCACTAATATAATTGAATGAGACAAAATTTCAGTTGGAATAATTGTAGGGAAAAGGGTTTATTTAACCAATATTGTCTCCACAAGTAGTATAGTTTCTATTTTTAATGAATGTAGATGAAATTATAAGACTTTACATTGATTTTCATAAGATTAAACAAGTTATTAATAAGAATTCGTATTATATTACAGGAATTGATGATATATTTAATCAATTTAGGGGAGCCTAGTGGTTCTCTAAAATTTTCTTATGTTCAGGTTATCACCAATTGTAGGTTCAAGAGAAGGATATTCTAAAGTCGTCTTTCAAAAGCAGAACTAGAAATTATTATTATGTTGTTTTTTCCTTATATAATTATAAATAGACCCTCCATCTTTATGGAATAAATGAATCATATATTATAGATATATTAGGATTACTTTGTATTGGTGTTTTTATGATATATTTGTGTATTCTAGGAAAAAATAGGATCATGATGAACAATTATTTATATTGTTGGAAATCATACAGAGAAATTGTTTGTTTGCCAAGTTGCCGAAGTGTGATTTTTTGATACAACATGATTTTTTCCTTAGCTATATCATTTATAAAAATGTAATTTCTATTGATCCAAAAAAGATATAAGTTTTTATATCTCAGAAATATTTCTAAGAATGTATTTAATATACAGAGTTTCATTGTGTTTATTGAATATTATAGATGCTTTGTACATGATTTTTCAATATTTTCATTACCACAAATAGTTTTTATGAGGAATGTAATTCCTTTACAATGAAATGATGAATACCAGAAATTCTTTCATGAACGTAAGGTTAAACATACATCAGCACCTATAAAAATATTTATAGAGTATTGATAGGAATATATGGTCTATTGTGATACATTAGGATCTGGGTAGGGACATTTTATCATATAGAGAGATTATGTTATTTCTTACGCTTCATGGTTGCAATGGTTTCATGAAAAGAACTCCCCAACACATGAATTAGAATTAGCTGATGTAGTAAATTATTTAAAGACATGGTTTAATTGTATATTTTGTGATAAGATCATTGTATTTATGTATCATAAGTGTTGGAAACACATTTTCTCATAGTGAAATTTGAATTAAAGAAGTGTGGATGGGTGGAGTATTTGTATATGATTTATATTGATGTGATGTATACACCAGGTAAAGTGAACATTGTGGTGGATAAATTGATAATGGATTCATATTCTTATTTGGCTAAAGAGTCATATGAATAGTGGGAACTAATTTCAGTCATAGTGGTTATGTATCAATATTTTTCAAAATAAGGCGATGTTATTGTTTTCTTCCGAGATTCATTTGTTCCTAATATGGTTGAGTTGGTAATAGGTTCTCAGACATCAGATCATAATTTTGATTCTATGAGGTAAAAACTCAATAATGAGGAGACCATTAAGTGATGTAATCTAGATGGGAGTTCATTTTTTCATTTATAGATTGGATGGCCATACCTTTGTCTTATCAAAAACATATTATTAGTGCCTACCACCATTTGAGATGGGTTATTCACCTTGGGAATAAGAAATTTTATAAATTGTTGAAATCATAGTTTTGGTGTGTTGACATGAAAATAGGTGTGGTGGAGTATGTCTCAAGATGCCTCGCCTGTTAGAAGATAAAGGCATATCATCAATGGCTAGTGGGTATTTTTGTAGAACTTACCGAATCCCATGTAGAAATAGAAGAATATGGTCATGGATTTTTTTAACTGGTCTACCAAGTATAATTATGAACAATTATTCCATATGGGTGATAGTGGATTATCTCACAGAGTAGGATCAATTCATCACAATTTGTGAAACTGATTTAGTTGAATAATTGTCATAAATATACATTTAAAAAAACGTAAATATGCACAGTGTTACTGTATCGATTGTGTCACATCAAGACCCTAATATTACATCTCATTTTTCGGAAATCATTACAAAAACCCCTTGGAACATAATTGACTATGAGTTCATCTTATCTTCCAAAAATGGAAGGAAATAATTAAAGGAAAATCTAAACATTTGGGGACATGCTTAGGGACTGTGTGATGGATTTTGGTGTCTTCTTGTAGGAGAATATACCATTAGTTTTGTTCTCATATAATAATGGTTATTAAGCCTTGATACATATATATCATTTTTAACTATTTCACAGGAATCCTTATCATTCTCTATATTTTTCAGTGGAGATAGATAAAACATAATTATTTGACCCGGCCTAGTGCAATAGACAATAAAGATTATTTATTTGATCTAAAAGTGAATTAATATGGATCATAGTCATCAAAAATAAAATTTAAATCATCATGGATGACCATTTTCATTTTAGGGGAGTGGTCATGTGTTCTTGTGAATATCACCACATATTTAGAATCATTATTTTTGTAAGTAGTTTTTGTTTTATCCTCGATACATGGGCCCAATTAAGATACATGAATGAGTTGGTGAGGTATCATATTAGTTATATTTTCACTATGGTTCAGTTCAGTGCATAATGTTTTTTATATATCTTAGTTGAATAATTAAAAATCTAGTCTAGATCATGTGATTCAAAATGATAACATTTACCTAGATTCATATGATATATCAATTCATTGACTAGAGTGCATTGTGGATAGGAAACAGAAGATATTGCATAAGAAAAGCATCGCTCTAGTAAAAGTTTTATGGAAACTGGTCAGATATAGAATGAAACATGGGAGATTGAACAGGAAAACTAGAACATTGGCCATAACTCTTCTAAGAAAACTCAATTTTTATACTATCTAAGGATGTAAATACCAATGGTAGGGAGAATTTCTCTCCCCTTATTTTAGTAAAATAACATATTATTCATTTATTTTTAGTGTATATAATGTTCAGATTATGTTTCATGATGTTATGAGGGTTTTTTACACTTTATAGTCTTTTATTATTGTTCACAGTAAGTTTATTGTTAGTTGAAACCATAACAAATTTCTTAGAAACCATGTAAGGGAAGATATTAGGCCTTGGAAAGGTGTATAATTGGTGCACTTTTTGGAAAACCCATTTGATTCCCTATGAGAAACCATGAAATTTTGAAATAGTTGAAAAATAATGGTTGGCATGCCATTTTTCTAAGCATTCAAGCCAACTATGTGAGGTGAAATCTTAAAACAGTAGCACCACATGGTTGGTGAATAGTTTTTCAAACCATACAACATTATTGTGTGGCATATAGTTGGCCCTCTTTAAAATGTTTATCTAATCTAAATTATCCCCTTTAACCCACATTTCTTCCATAAACTCCTAATATCCCAAATTTCATTGGATCCTTAGGTTTGAGAGATGATTCATGAAAATTTGGGACTACTCCTTAAGAAAATCAATGTGTGTTGGAGACCGGGATCCATCATTAATTACCAATTATTCTTCACTCTTTTAAGATATGTGGTTCGTCTCTCTCATAGAAATTTAGATCTATTCCTTTATCAATATATCTATGTTTTTTTATTCTTTTTATGATGAAATGTTATTGGTTCTAGTAAATGGAATGTGGGTTGTGATCATATATTGATGTATTTTTGTGTCATTCATTATTTTCACCAACCATTATGTGGTATGTGGCTTCTCTCTTATCTCAACATGACTTAGAACTTTAAGTATTAGTTTTAATTAAATGATTTCCTAGAAATGGTTATGAAATCCTTATGTAATTATTTATGGAAATGTTTTTTGGTATTTTCTGGAAGAATAGGGGATATTTATTGGTGTTTGGAACCACTTTTTATAATTTGAAAATAGTTGTTTTAAAATTGTGGTTTGATTTTGATGCAGGTAAATTTTCTGTTGAAATTACTTAAGTAAATAAATTATTTTTATTTGAATGTGTTGTCATGATTAGGAAAAATAGTTTTGGTATGTATTGGGTGGGATGGATAATGGTCTTGAAGTATCTATATCAAATTGGGATAGAGTATGGATGTGAAGTTTCAATATCAATGGTAATTACAATCTTGATTGTATTAGATGTTTGTGTTTGTGGATATGAAAAAAGTATGGAAAATAAAATTTATAAATGGTTTAAAGGAATTTTTTTATTTCCATCCATGTAAAATTATTAATATATTTGATAGAAACTATTTTTTGATTAAAACTATTTTATAAAAAAATATACCTACCAGTTCTATCCCAATTGCATGAGTTAGGAAGTCATTAAGAAATCATATTGAGGTTAGAATCTCCCCCTACTTGGGATCTTCTATTTTTCTATAGGTTCTCTATCAATACACAGTTAAGATAATTGTATCAATGGGTTTTAATGATGATTATTAATATAGTGGGATTTTCCAGTTCAGTTGGATCTTAGAGCAGGTTTGCTGATTCAAGATGACTCCACTTTGGTGTTTTGTTTTTTTTTTGCTACTTTGGCCTTCTTTGAGTATGTATTTTGGTTTCCTATTTTTCCTTGATATGGTTAATTGGTTAGGTTATGTTTTTGAGTTTTATTTTACACTCTTCCATCATATTGTGGTTGGGTTGGTTATTGTTTATGTTTTTTTGTATATTTTATCTTTCAAAGGATAAAATCGTCCCACAAATTTTCTTGAGTCCCTTGGAATTTATTTCTATCCATTAGTATCTTGAGGATCTCACCTAAGGCCTAGTAACTCCCTCTTAGGTCATCAAGCCAATAAGGAGGTCTGGGATGTAATAGGTGTAGCACTAGGTATGAGTTTTATTGATAACTAAAATTCCTAATTTAGTGTAGAACATATAAAATCTTACAGAAAGACATCAAAAAACTGCCATACAATAGGAAAATAATTGATATTGAGTTTACCCCCAACTATCTAAGATAAAAAAAGATTGTTTAATTGAAATTCAGACCCAAAAAAGGATAAAATTACCATTGGAAGATCATATTTATCATTACACTGATAAAGAATCAAAAATTGGTCTGGCATATTAATCCTGACTTCCCTTCCTTAGAAATCGATGTATGATTTTCATAGATAAATCCAACCCATTCCCAAAATAACATTGAATTCAACAATAGGGAGAACAATGAGACTTTTAATAATATCATTCCCATAAACATCAATCAAATAAGAATCATATTATTCTTATGTGATCGTCATACCATTTGTGTTTTTCACTTCTAATTAAACATCTAATTGTTTAGGCAAAAATGTGATACCCATAGAAAATTCCTTATAAAACAAAGAGTGGGTAAATCCAGATTAAAATAAAAATCTTAATTTCTATAGTGGATGGTAAGTATACCTTTAACCACTTTTTTATAGTACTCTATATTGGTAATAATAATCACATGGGATATCCCTTTATCTCTAGGCATAAGAGGTTTCTGATGTCAATCATCATCATTAACATTCATGTTTAATCACAGGATAGAATAATTACAATTATGATTTCAATTGAAACACTCGATTATGTGGGGTACATTCTATGGTGCTTTTCCTCCATAATTAGTTAAATTATTCCCATCACTATGGAATTAAATAGCATGAGGACTATAAGAACACGACCTTAAAATATTACATAATCATGAATTAAATGAATAATTCATATTGAGTATCTTTTCAAGTTTAGAGTGTATGATAATTAGGCCATAATTATTACCTATCAACAAGAAAATTACATGTAGACTCTACGCCTCAGAATCTATTTTTTTCATAAAAAAAAACTCTTAAAAAAACATGTCTAGTTCCATGTTTTTGACAACATAACTTTTCCATGATTCTGTCCATGACACTATTCATCTTTAAGTCCTATGGAAAACATTTTTAAAAACTTGAGATTAGCATAAAAAGATCAGAAAGGGTTTCAAAATCCAAAAAGGAAACATTAACCCATCAATAAATATAAATAAATAATACCACACATTTCAAAAATATCATACCTTGTGAAATCATAAGATTTATAAATAACACATAGAAATATTAAATCATAAAAGTAACTTGTGGAATCCATATCCTAATTACATTGTAGCTATCACAGCTATGCAGGGAGTTACGTTGGAATGCCCATTATAGTATATTACCTAAATCTATTCTGAAAAACATTAGTGTTTACCTCCGTCACATTACCCAACGCATACGTAAATAATGCCCGCTATAATTTTATCACAGAACCAACTGTATAAATAAACAATGACCTATAACCATAACATAATCATAACACATAACACAAGCATAAAGGAAAAATAACATTTCCACATTTAATCAGAACATATCAATTCAATATATTGAAATAAACAATTCTTTATCAAATCATTTTCAAACTAATTTTAAACATTTAATAATAAGTGTTTTCTAAACAAAGTGCCCCACACCACTTTAAAAACTTTTATATGAATTATCATTTAAAAACACTAATTTCCATATAAAAAAATCCTAAAAAACATTTTTAAAACATGAACATTAATGAGAAATATTTAGAATAATAAATTTTTCAACATTTTTACTGATATTTTAATTAAAGAGTTTTTAACAAAACGAGAGACGCTTAAATACAAATAATTGAGGAATGAAATTTAATTAGAACATTATATTATCATGAGAATAAATGGATTCATGATAAAATATTTCAATTGACAGTATATACACCTTATAAGAGTGAATTGGTGCATAACAACAGTGAAGTCTCAATGAAATGTAATTTTGGATGAAATACCTTATAAAAAATATATCTATAGATTTAGGATAAATCAATTACAAAATAAAGTGTGAAAAATATAAATACAATCAATATGGTTGGATATTTTTTGTAAATAAATCAAATTACATTCACACATGTTCTTCCTAATAAACCAATGACTTGGATGTTTAACTGAATGAATAAAAATTGAGTTAAGATTACCATTATCATGTTAAAATCAATGACATGATAACTTTTCAATGGAGTGATTATGTGTATCAAAATTATATACAAAAAAAGGGTAGTGGAAATTAAAACATAAATAAATAATAAGTTATTCCTCACATAATAAAAGCATGACATAATTAAAAATTAAAATATTAACCCAAGGAATGGAAATTGGGTTAAACATTATCTTACTGATTTGGTAACATAAGAAACATACACCACATGAAAGAAGAATCATAAAATTAAGATGTAAATACCCATAAATTAAATTATATTACACAAATAATACAATCATTGGTAGTACCTACACCACAGAAAAAGAAATAGTGTTATAAATATACTGAATCTCACGAAAATAAAAAATGAGATGAAAATACCATTCAACGTTGTAATCAATCGAGTCGTAAGAAAAAAAGTAAATAACCACAAAATGAATCAGATAATACCATAAATATAAATAAAATAATGATAATATATATCAAATGGTAGTACACAATACCAAACAAGCAATAAATAAGTCTTGAACAATGGAAATCACATGGAATTAAAAGTGAGATAAGAAACCATTTACCACGTTGTAATCAATCGAGTCGTGTGACCAAAAGTTAATAACCACAAAATTAATCGTAGAATACCATGAAAATAAAGAGAATAATAATAATATATATAAAATGTCAGTTCACAATACAAAACATGCAATAAATAAGTGTCGAAAAATGAAAATATCATAAAATTAAAAGTGTGGTAAGAAACTTCTTACCTTGTGTCTGACAGGACCCATTAGTTCTTTAATATCCTAAATAATAAGTTAAAGATAATTTCTAATTTATTAAGAACCTTTTAAAAGTTTTTTATTCTATTTATATCACTTATTACCTTGTTATAATCATTATGCAATCATTTAAGTTAATAATGGTTGTTTTTTTGATATTTGGAACTTGAGTCAAAAAAGAACTTCTTATAATTACAAGTTGTTCATGTGGTTGAAATTCCATTATATACACAATGATATTCATGATTTTTATATCATATATATCATAGATATCTAGTATATGTATGTATGTATAATATTACATAACATTTGGATATAAAAAATGAAATGCACCATTCATGGAGACGGTAAGCCGTACATACGCACGAACGCTACTTTTATTTCTATTTCATATTTAATGGAATGAAAACATAATGATACCAAGCTATAATATAATTCTAGTATAATGTCATATGATATATATGTTACATAATTTCATTAACTCCATTCTTTATACGTTCTATGCATGTAATGAACGAATCATATCACTTTGAGGTGGTGGTAGTCCGCACTTCCTAAAATGAAATTATCATATTTACACATATTGGAAAGCATAAAGGTATGTTTTTAAATAAAAATCACATAATCATAGAGAAAACATAAACATAATATATATCCTATATAAATACAGTTCCATCATTATGGCCACCATGAGGGGTGGTAGGAGATAATCGAACAATCATTGTTTCGTGGGGCAGTAGTTCATCGTCCACAGAAACAGTATGTTCTATAACCATTAAATGGAGGTGTGTGTAACTTTAGATAGAATAAATTTCATAACAACAACCTATTATATTGAGGATACAATTTTTGTGATAATATAAAGGAATAAAAAGAGTTTATGGGGTTGGAGAAGTAAAATAAAACAAGAGAACTTAAGAGAAGACGTTACCTTTAAATTGGGTATCTCCCTTTGTATTGAACCAAAAGGTTTAATTGAATTTGATTCTTCCTAGGGAAAGGCTTATTGGAGGAGGATAGGGATTTAGGGGGATTAATTGGGCAGATTTTGGATGAGGAAAGTGGCTTGATAAGTGTAATGAATGGGTTTGATGTGAGGGCTTTTTATTGTGTCATAAATATTTTTATTTATTTGATGTCTAAAAATTATTTAAAAAAAATATCATGATCTATTGAATATTTGAAGCTTTCAAATAAATATTTATAGTCGAAGAGATATTATATATAAGACCATGTTATGATTTATTTAATAAAAGATATGTGTTTAATTCGTTTTTGTATTTACTTTAAATAAGTTAATATAAATTCTCATTATCACTCCCAAGTGGCACTATGGGGTCCCAAAATTGACCCAAGGATGTACATAGTCAGAAATGTATCAACCAATAGGATTAGAACACATTTTAGTGTAATTTAATATTATTATAATAATAATCCATTACTCTAATTTACCAGATTAACCCTTTAACCATGCTAAATAAATTTTTTGCTGAAGTAAATATTCATAATGTCTAAAAATAAAAGTTACCTATTTAAACAATTTAGACCTCTTGATTAAAAATATGGAATCCATTCTTCCAAATTCAAAACACAGAACTGGTAGAAATTAATTTGAAATTAATTCTCATTGTCAAAACAAAACGTTTTTTTTATAAATAATAACTCTCCAAGTATTGACAGTTATTTATGTCCAATTTCACTATGAAATTACTTCAAATGAACAAAATTCGATTAAATAGTAAAAAAATAATATAATTACACATTAAAACAATTATGAATATAATCTATCCTTATAAATAAATTAAATTAAAAGGCATTTTTGAACTAAAATACAGTATTTTACACTGTTCATTAAAAAATAAATTTTACCACAAAAATTCCAAAAAATTACAGAAAGTAAATTTTGATGCCCTGATTATAAAAAAGAGTTTTATTTTGTAAAATATAACATATAAAAGTGACCAAAACTACATTTAAATATTTTTCTCCATCAAAATGTGGTAAATTGACCTTTTAATGAATATTAGAGTATTTATGCTTAAAATCGGATTTTTTCTTATTTTAAGACTCTAAAATTTATTGGATAAATATAAAACATTTAAGAAACATATTTAGTAATAATATGGTTAGTTTTTTTCATTACCTCCAATAAAATAGCTATGTGTATACTACCATTTAAAATAATAATATTATGTTAATATTTTTTAGTATAACTCAACATTGTGTGCAATGTATGTTTTCAATGAAACGGTTGTTGAGTATGAGGTATGCTATCAAACATAGCATTTCCTTTAAGGTAAAATTAATATTTAATTAATTTTTTTTAATAAATATAAATAATTTATATTATATATTTACCTTGGACGTTACAAGGAAATTCCTTTCCACACATAAAACATTTAACACTTCCCTTAAGAAAACATTCTCTAATTTTCCTTCCACACTACGAGCTTAAAAGAAAAGATATTCTTCATACTTACATCATTATTTAAATTTTTATTGAATTATATCATTATTTTCTCATCAAAAATATTATATGGATAAGTAAATCCAATATATTATTTCAACATAACAGAACATTGAATGATTTCTTCATAGTTACTAATGTCTCTTATAGCTTACTCCTTTCAGAAATTGATTTTAAGAAACTACAGAATCAATAAACCTTATTTTGATGTTAGATGATATTATAATAACCATACCTACCTTGTGTTGGGAAATTTTTCTCATATGTACAGAAATATTAATCATCATTATACATCAGCTCAAGGAATTTCATCTCCATTTTCATACAAATAGTACTAATAATGTATAAATTAAAAAAAAATTAAACTCATCCCACTATATGGAGTCTTTTTCTTCCCATTGCCTTGTGTTCTTAATGAAATTCCTTAATATATATACTTCACATTCCAAATGAAAAAATATAAAATAATTTTTTGATGTGTTGAAAATTGGAGAATAGAAAATATATTTTTAGTGGTATTGATCCATTTATAAATAACTATAGGATCAGAATACCGACTAAAAGCAGGTGGGTGGGTTTTCATGAATATATCCATAGAATAATATTCCCACTATTTCTCATTTGTATTATAATTGTGATTCATAGATTTATAAACTTTTATAATCATTATAATGATATTATTCATCGTAACTCCCATAAATTTTTTTTTCTCAAGAGTAAAATCATTCCATTTTCCATCTCATTCATCAGTAGCATGATTCCTTCAATTTAAAAGCATTGAACAAACCCATAAAAAACATATTATTAGGAATAATAACCGTAGTTATATATTATATAATCATGAAATAAAAATTTTATTAGACGTATAATTCAATATAACTACTTTTTAATCGACAATACCTAAGGTTTTTCCTGGGTCATTTGGGATCTTGACAATATTTTAGGATGTTATACTATAGAAAAACTTACCTATAGGTTTCTCGCTAAATTATTTATATCTAAAACCTTTCTATGATACCAAATATAGGTAACCATACTTTTTTTAAGCCAATATTTCAACTTATTATCTTTATATTTATTATATAACATTTTCATATTTTCCAGAATCATATAGTTTTAGTATATTTATAAATTAAGATACATAAACGACTGGTTCAAAAGTGAACTACATCATCTCCTACTAATTTCACCATCACTAGAATCCATCTTAGACATATCATACAAAATAAATTTCTTTATAGCCTATATAAATGAAACATTATAAAAGGTTATATCAAATTATTAGTAATAGAAAAAATGTAAATATTAATGATCGCACGATCATAAGGGTATGATAAAATGAGCATAACTGTTGAAAAACAAACCATATATATCATAAAACATAATCTTGATTAATATAATAATGGTTAATAGTTTATAATACAATAATCATAAGGTAATAAAAGAAAATGAGTCATGATATCTTAACAATAGAACAAGAAATATGATTGTGGCCAACACATAGGCATAGAAAATCATTTCCTTAGTATTCAAGGATCATTGTAAATATTATCATAATGGATTTTTCTCACTCTCTATATCATCATATTATACATGGGTTACTCCCATAACTATCATAGTAAAATAATTACACTACTTATATTAGTTCACTATCCATTACAGTCCTATTTGTCTCAAAAGATATTAATCTTTACCCAATGTATTAGAGAAAAATACAATTATAGGCCCACCCAAAACATAATGAAAACCATATAAATGTGTTCTACTAGAAAAAAAATTTAATTGTATCATAAATAGTTAGAATGAAATAGTTTTCATAAAAATTTAATCATATCATAACTCACAGAAAAGAAACAGGTTTCATAAACATTTCATCATTTTTTATAGCAAAACCCATGGAAAATGTATGTTTTTCCTAAATATCTTGTCATCATAATCATTTACCATCTAGGGAAATAATAAGTATTAAATAATTACATCATATCTAAATTAAACATTAGAAAACATAAAATCATGTCATCTTAGATGGAAAATGATTTAAAATATTTCTTATAATATTTCTTAAAGAAAAATAGACTTTTTAATTTAAAATAAATTATTTAAAATATAAAAATATCAAAAAAATTAATGAAAATAAATTATTTTAAAATATCATTGGAAACATTTCATGGTATCTTCATATAAATTATGGTAGAGAATTATTTTAATTTTATATTTGTTAAAACAAAGATTCTTTTAAAATTTTCTATAAAAAGAAAAAGTTACCTCCTTAGGAAAAAGAAAACAATATTCATTTGAAACCATTTTTAAAAAATTAAAGCATTGAAAAAAAATGAATTTATTAATTAATATAGTAATATTGAACACATTCATGAAAATATTTAAAAAACGTGGAAATGGAAGTAAAATGATTTTCAACCGAAGATAGAAATAAATTCAATTTTACTTTAGAAAATTCTTTTGATCTCTTTAGAATTAAAAGTTGGGAAAATGAATGGAAAACGTTTAATTTTCATGAATAAATAAGAATAATAAAATTCTTGTATTTCATGAGATATCGACCTTAATATTTCCTTAATGTAACTTAGTCATTAATAGTCCCAATAAACAATGAGATTGTAATATAAAACTCTTACATTAAGTTCCACTTATTTTAATAGTTACATATCCTCTTCTATGAAAAATTTAATGTTATTATACATATATACCATAATTATGAACATAAATAAAATGTCATATAGGATCCCTTTGTAATAATTCAATACGCATTTATTAATAATTCATTATTATAATCATCATTTTTAGGTTTTAACAGTTTTGTTTTTTTATTAGAATTTTAGTTCAGTAGTTCTAGTCCTTTTAAATTTAGTGGGGTTACATTTTCTACATAATTTTGATTGTGATTTAAATATCATATAAATTTATAATATTTATATTTATATTAATCCGTTAAATATAGTGGCAAAAAAATGAATTACGATGTTCCTAGAGACATCAGGTTTTACGTACGCATGAAAATTATAAGATCTCGGATTTTTATAAGGATTCTGTTTATTTATGTTTCAGTTTAATTCCATTATTTTGCATAAATGAGTGTTTTAACTTGTTCAAGAGAATTATTGGGGGGTTTTCTGGGGGTTTGGGGACTGGAATAGGATGAAAAAAGAGTTTTTGGGCATGTTTCATGGTTTGCGCACAATTAGTGCAAACTGTCCTGAGCATCATAAGTAACAATGCACCCTTTGAAAGAGGATTGTGTGCGGTGATCACATGGTTAATATAACAATGTGTAATTACCTAGAAACTATGTGTAGCATTTATTTTTGTATAGTATCTCTCACACGGTCTGCGCACGATTTGGAAAACCGTGTGGGTAAACCTTGCAGCCCAGTAATGTTGAGAAATTTACAAACATTCTACTCCGATATTTTCAATCCTCACTCAGTATTTTCCTTCTTTCTTCCCCTCTCAACCCTAGTGGAAAACCAAGACCTCCACGATCATCTAAGTATCGATATATCTCATTTCCAAGCTATTTTGTATGTCTTTGGTTGCCAATCGAAGATTCGGGTAAGTCTACTCTTCCTCTTGTTTATCATTTTTAGATTATGGTTTGTAGTTTCCCTCATCTCTTTCCAAGGATGAAAACCTATATTTTCTCATTGGGGCCTAGGTTTTAACTTCAAGGGGGTTTTTATTTGTATCTAAGGCTACATTTATGAGTGTGTTCGTAATTTAATTCTAGGTAGGTGGTCTACATGTTATCTCCCATAGTTTTGTTATAGATTTGTGCATGTATGTTGAGATATTTCCTTCCTTTTATTGTGTTCTTTTACGTTTATTTTGATTTGTAATTTTGGATGTATAAATAATTATTATAACCCCTCGTGCTCCCATGGGATGTTTTGAGGATGCATTGAATGTTTTAGAGTAATCCATGGGGTGTGCCGACCTTATTGGACCAAGGAATTAGTAAATTTAAGTGTGTAATTGATGTGTGATATGGTAGATCGCTTATAGAATATGCTAATAATATTCGGTGAAATGTAAATGGAATATTGATAGTTATTACTATGATGGTAATGGATTAAAGGTTTTGTGGGAATGACTTAGTAAGGGGTTAATTGGGTTAAAGATTATTCTGTCAAAGGGTCATGAATTAGGTTGAATTTCCCAAAGTAATTAAACTATATAAAATGATGAAAGTGTTAAATTGGAATTGACTTTTTAATTTAAGAACATTTAAAATGGGTTTTTTTAATAAAGTTGATGAATATGTGAAATGGGTAAATACATTGGAATTATGAGGAACATCTAATGGGTTGAATGTGATAAAGTGGTTATGCTAAATGATATATTAATTGTTGTTTAAATGCATATGTGTGAGATTCTTGTGAAATGATTAACAGGATAATTGGGTTAATACATGGTAATTGTCGAATTTTGGTTAATGTGTGGATATCTATGAACATACTTATTGGGTTAAGTCATGGGAATGGGAATAAGGTCAAAAATTATTTTAAATGTAAATAGAAAACGTGTTAATGAGTTATCATATAGTATTGATTTCAATGTTGATTGTTAAGGTGTTTTATTTCCATTGATAATGGTTTTGATGGTTGTGATATGGATAAATAAGAATGTGCACATGGCATGGTGGTGAGATAAAGGATTGATGCTCCTCCCATGGGTAGGGTTGGATAGATTCTCTAACCTACCCAAGAATGTACGGGCTGGGGAGTCAGACTTATGCTCTATGCCACCAATAGTGGTATTCAATGAAAACACCTAGTATGAGGCTCAAAGGTATGTGTGGTGATTAAATGATATGCACATCCCTAGTGAGATATGGAATTAACTTGTTTCTCTTATGAAAAATTCCAAAATCATTTTTTCCTTTGGGAATGATATGAATGCCTAACTTATGCACTCTATGATTACTAGTGAACTAGTAATAACAGAGACATAATGAATTGGTACTTGGTTAGTAATATATAAGTAGAGACTATTAACCTGTGTCCCCACGAATTGTATTTTTTTACTATTTATTTATATATACTTTCATGCACTATCTCTTAGAAAATATATTTGTAGACACCATTAGTGGTGGACTACTTAGTTGTACTCACACCCATCTTGGGTTGTCGTTGGGTACCCAAGCATATTTTAAGCATGCAGGCCCATCATGGGAAATGGATTTATTCTAGGGAGTTATGTTGGACATGGGACATGTATGGATGACGTTCCAGAGATAGAGTTAAAACAGTTTTGGTATTTCCGTTGTTTGTCTTATTTTGGGTTTTTTTCACCAGCTATTTTATATGTTTATTGATGTGGAATACTATAAAAAAGAGGTTATAGTCTCCCCACATTACCAATATAGACCATCGCTACTTGTTGGCAACCTTTGGTATATGGGGAGGTGTGCTTGAGGTCTTGTGGTGACCCTGCTCAGGGAACCAGTTTAGTGGCACCAAAGTTGGGGACGTTACAGAGTGGTATTAGAAGAGTTATTTTCACTTTCTATTTGGGGATGGTAGATAAGATATTTGGATAGTGTTGGGCCTTAGTAATGATCTAGTTCTTGGGAGTAGCTAATCCATGTACAAGGGAAAACCCAAGTCATCTAGGGTGGGAATTTTTTCTCTTATTGTGTGTTTTTAATGTTTAATAATATTTCACCATTGGTTGATTCACATGTCTTGGGATTTGACTGATTCATTATATTTTATTCATGGCTATAATCACATGATTTTGTGCATTCATGCATCATTTTTGGAAACTAAGTATATGGGTGTCATTTATCATGATAGATAGACACGAGATGGGTGTACAAGGCATATATAGTAGAATAAATTTACTGCTTTTGGAATTTTGAAGAAAATTGTGCCTATTACTGGTAATGCAAGTGGGTAAATGAAAAAAATTAAATTGATAGTTAAAGAATATATTCTATAAAGATACCTTATTATCTAGTAAAAGTATTCTATAGTGGTAAATTATAAATATTGAATGGTGTTTAAAAGAGAATATATGTGGGTTTATAATGAAATAGTTATCATATTTTTTTAATGGAAAGTTTAAATGAGTTAAAATGATGATTATGAAAATTTTTGAGATGAGGAATATGATTAATATAAAAGATTCATGTGTAAAAGAGGAAATATTTTAATGGGATTCTTGATAAATGTTTTTTGATTGAGTAATTTGGTTTACCCCATGTTGACCATGACCCATTTCAGGAGGGGTTGAGGGTAGTGGTACAGAAATGAAGACATATATTGTATTGGTGTATGTATAGTGGGTTATGTATGGAAGGTAATGCATTATCTTATTGCGGCCTATACCGATTTTACATCCTTGGAAATTTTTGTAGATGAAAATGTTTAGGGGATATTAATATGAGTAAGTAGAGATTTTGAGAATTTGGATTTCTAGAATGTTCTAAATCATGAACCTTCAGGCATTACTCGTTGTGTCTTTAGTTAGAAGGTGTCCTTGAAGTTATAAAGTGATGTTTGGTTATGTGTAAGTAGTGAACCTTGTGGATTGTAATTGAATGGGTTGTATTACAGACATAAGAATGAGTGTCTTGGTTTAGTGTCATTAGAGATAGGTGATATATTAGGTGTGGTCACCCAGGTAGGTTCAGACTTTGTGAGTTGTATCTCAAACCATAGAGTGGGGGTTTTAGCTCATGGTACCGATTTAGGTGTATGATTAACTTTTGTGCAGAACCTAGAGAAAAGTTTCTATTGGTGCCTAGTTGTGGTGTGTATCAGAATGAGGGAGAGAGTGTCATTCAAAAACATTAATTCTTTCATAACTGGATGTGTGTGGGAATCAATTGATTTTGTTTGTCATGCCTCCAGTTTAGGGAACTAGTATCACTCAACCATCAAGGTGGCATATGAGATAGATTAGAAGGTGTTTCTAGTGATCTTGAAAGTGTTTCATATAGGTGGATGTTAGACCATGACAGTGGTATGTGGAAGATGTGGTATATCTTGAGTTAGCCTAGAGGGAAAAGAGAGATGGTCGATGATTTGGTGATGTGAATTGAGTTATAGTGATGCATTGGTAGTTTTATAGAAATCAAGGGTGACCTCATTAGAGGCTTTCCCAGTGATGTGGGTTCTTAAAAATAGGAGGCATGGGGAATGATTCGAAGGAGTTATTGATGCATATGAGTACCTTTAAGCTTCGGTAGTAGAATCACATGGATGGTCTTGTTTTTATGTATTTTTTTGTTTTTGGGTGAGATATTTAGAATTATTTGGGGCCCATGAGGCTGACTAATCAAGAGGCATGGTTAGGGGAGTAAGAGAGAGTTGTATTATGCCAAGGTGGAGGTTCGCTTGTGGAATCAAAAGTAGGAATGAGAGTGGTTGAAGGAAAGTGAAAACCTTGAGAGATATAAGGGGTTCAGATGTGGGAACAGACTATAAGGGTCTGATTTTAAATGGGATGGGATTCTATTATTCCTTATGAAACCAAATCATGATGCATGGTCATGAAATAAACCACTAGTTTCATTAGCATGGAAAACCATAGTGTTCGAATGTTAATTGTAGGGGAGTAATAAAATAACTCGAGTTATGTGGGGGAAGTAGTACTAAGGAAAAAAATGGTTCATGACTGCGTGATATATGGTTGTATGGTGGTGGTGAGTCTCAGTTTGAAATCATGCTTGAGAGGTGGTGGTTAAAGATAGATAAGAGTTGTGCAGCATTGAATCCTAAAATCCTCAGTAGATCATGATGTTGCATCTTGGTAGGTGATCTCAGAAATAAATATGTTTTTGGTGGTGTGATTCGAAAACTTTCTAGCATACCTCATCTAGTGAAAGTCCTACCCAAAATCTTCACATTGTCCCAGGTACAACGAGAAGCTCTAGATTAAGACCTAGAAACGTGAAGGTGTTTCTGTAGGATGAGGGACATCATGAATTTTATGTCCATGGGGGTAGTATACGTGATGTGGGATGATGGGGTTTACACCATCGATGTTTTAGGGAGAGGTCCTTGGGATGAGAATGTTTCTAATGAATGTCATGGTTTCTGACCATGCATGCTGGGAGTGGGAATTGGATGATGGTCAATCTGTTGTTAAGGGGAAGGCTAGATAGGCATGTCTAGATTTTGGGATTATTCTTGTTATTGGGTGTGAGCCATCATGATTTGAATCCCATATGGAGAGAAAAATTTATTACGCTCTTAAGGTGGGGAGTGATGTGTTAGTCTTTAATATGGGGAGGAGAACATTGGGTTGATGTAGCGGCACGGGGGTGCTAATAGAGAACTTGTGAGGTGTACGCTAGGTCTCTTAGAAAGGTCATGTGGGCCTTGACCATGGTGGTTTATTGAGACAATCACAGGATTAGGGCATAGGGTGGTTCTGAATGAAATTAAAACCTCATGTGTTTAGTCATCAAAGACTGTGGTGAGATGTATCATCGGTTTAGGGAAAGAGAGGTTGGGGTCTATAACTCTAATGAAAATCAAAATTAGACTCGAGTAATTTCCCAACAGTGGTTTTGGAATGCCTCAAATTTTAAAGGCAACTTGTTTGTGTGATGTTTGTAGGATAGTTTTGTATTTTTTTCGATTCTTGGTTCCTTTCCCCCTGAGGGCTTAAATTTTTTTCCAGCCGATGCCCTTAGGTTTCACTATTTTAGTCCCCCTTAACTGTCTCTATATAGGTTTTTGAGACATTTTCATTTTAATAAAATAAAACTTTTGTTGGTCAAAATTGTCTGTGTGATGTAGTTCCTTGAAAATGGTGATGCTAAGCATTCTAGGATGGGTCATCTGAGGAAACCTGGCTCAGCACTGAGCTAGGAATGTATATAAAGATTGGTAAATCACCTTTTGTGGATGCTTTATGAAGAGAATTGTGTTTAAAATTTCAAAATGGGATTGTGTGGGAACATAGCCTTCTTTAGAGAGTGTATAAATGGTAGGGGTGATGGTGATTGGGAATTTTGTTGAGATGGTGGAGCCTAACTATTTTTTGGATGGAAGTGGTTCCATGATGAAGGTATTCTACTAGAAGTAATGGAATAACCTCAGTGTGTGTGTGTTAGGTATGATGTAAAAGACGAGTTGAGTTTTTGGTGGTCTTTCATTGAGATTGGAGGGTCCATGTAACTAAATATGGTGGATAAACCACATAGGATAAATGGTTAGTTCATGATGTGATCTAGGATTTATGTTGGAGGGACTTGACTGGACACCATTTGGGTGAGTTTTCCAAGGTAGTGAACTTTCGAGAAGGTTAAATTAGTCAAGAACCAGTGTATTTGGGTTACCTTTGGATTTATAGTTGTGGAATGGGATCTTTAGTAAATGATTGGTGTATTGACATAAGTCAGGAAATATGGTTGGGAGTATTGTGTGTTTTCCTCCAAGATATATCGGGTTTGGTCACTGTTATAGTTTGGAAAATAGGGAAAAATGATGCCAAGTGATTTTGGTCATGAGTTGTGTAGGGGATCAGACTAATGGGGTGGTGATTAGTTATTCTATGATTATATAATACTGTGGGTGAGGTTACATTCTATTTTGAGTTAGGCACTTTTTCTTTTGTTTTCTATATAAATTCCTTGTGGTTGGATGTGGTTGAAGTTGATGCCTCCTTGAAGAATATCTAGTACGTGTTGGGGGTTGTGGTGAAGAATTGTTGTGGGTCAAGATATTTCATTGGATAAAATGTTATGGTAGTATTGTAATGTTAAATGAGAATCTTATGAAATGCGAATGGATATGTGGGACTAGTGGAATGATTTCTTATTATAGAATCTCAATCATGATTAGGGAGAGAATCTTGAGGGCGAGTTGTTATAAGGTGCGAAGGTTGTAAGATCTTGGATTTTCATAAGGTATGTGTTTCTTTATGTTCTCATTGAAGTCCCTTATTTTGGTTAAATACGTTTTTTCACAAGTCCATGATATGTATTTGGGGTGTTATGGGGGTTCAGTTAATAAAGGAGGAGGAAAAAGGAGTTTTTTTGCATGTTGCATGATTTGTGCACGGTTAGTGAAAACCGTACAGATCATCCCAAGTAACCATCGATACATGGACAGAGGATTGCACATGGTTATCGCATGGTTAAGCTAACCATGAAGAATTCCCTAGAAACCATGCAAAGTGGTGACTTCGGGACAGTATCTCTCACACGGTTTGCACACGGTTTGGAAAATGGTGTGGGTAAATCATGCATCCTAATAAAGATAAGAAATTTAAAAAATTACCACTATAAGATTTTAAAGCCTCACTCAGTATTTTCCTCCTTCCCCTCTCAACACTTGTGATGAACCAAGACCTATAAGGGCTTCCAAGGACCAATCTCTCTCTATTCTAGGCCATTTTGGATGTCGTTGGTTTCAAATCAATGATCCGAGTGAGTCTAATCTTCTTCTTGTTTCTGTTTTTCAGATTAGGGTTTGTAGTTTCTCTCATCTCTTTTTGATACCCTAAACCAATATGTTTCCTATAGGATATTGGTTGTAACTTCAAGGGGGGTTTATATTAGTATCTAAGTATTGGTTTAAGAGTGTGTTCATCATTTAATTCATTTTAGGTGATCTATATGTTATATCCAATAGTTTTGTTATAGATTTATGCATGTTTGTTGAGATCTTGCCTTAATCATGTTGCATATCTATTAACTTGTGTATGATTTTGTAATTTTGGGTGTCTAAATTATTACTAGAACCACTCACGGTCTCTAGGGATGTTTCAAGGATGAATCAAATGTTTTAGAGTTACCCATGGGGTGTGCCAACATTATCGAACGAAGTAATTAGTAAAGTTATGTGGGAAATTGATGTGTGATAAAGAAGAGACCTTGTTGAACATGATAATAAGTTTATGTGAATTGTAAATGTAATATTTATCGTTATTCCTAAGTTACTAATGCCTTAAAGGGTTTGCTGGAATGACTTAGTATTGGGTTAATTGGGTTAAAGGTTGTTTTGTCAAAAGGGTCATGAATTATGTTGAATTGCCTAAAAGAATTACTATATATGAAATTATGAATATGTTAAATTCGAAATGGATTTATAATTTACGAACATGAAAATGGGGTTGCATAAGAGATTTTATGAATATGTGGAATGGGTAAATACATGGGAATTATGAGGTACACCTAGTGGGTTTATTATGATAAAGTGGTTGTGCTAAGTGATATAAAAATTGTACTTGAAATGCATAGGTGGGGGATGCTTGTGAAATGATAAATGGGTTAATTGGGTTAATAAAAGGTAATTATGGAATGTTGATTTTGAAGTGGAAATATATGAACATACATAATTTGTTAAGGCAAGTGAATAGAAATATAGTGAAATGGTCTTTGAAAAGTAAATGGGAAATGTATTGATGGGTTATGTCATAGTATAAATTCCCATGTTGATTATTTAGGATTGCTATTTCCATTTATATTGGTTTTTTAGGTTGTGGTATGGATAAATAACCATCTGAAAATGGCTTAGTTGTGGGATAAAGGACCTATGATCCTCCCATGGGTATAGTTGGACTAATTCTCTAACCTACATAGAAATGAATGGGTTAGAGAGTCAGACTGATGATCCATTCCCCCAAGTGGTTGTATTCAATAAAAATACCTAGGTTAAGGATCCAAGGTAAGTGTAGTGATTAATTTATATTGTCATCCCTAGTGAGATAGGGAATTAAATTATTTCTCTTTTGCAAAAAGACAAATTCCATGAACCTAGTGTGAATGGTGTGAATTACTTACTTATGCACTCAATGATTGATGATGAACTAGTAATAAAAGAGATATAATGAATTCGTACATGGTTAGTAATTGCTAGGTAGACACTGTTAACTTGTGGCCCCCTAATTGTCTTTACTTTTCTAGTTATTTATTTATACTTTCATGAACTATCTTTTAGACTCGATATTTGTAGACACCATTGGTGGTGGCTTACTTAGTTATACTCACACCCTTCTCAGGCCACCGTTGGGTACCCGTCTAGATTTAAGGCTTGTAGGTTCGGTCAAGGGAAATTTACCGATACTAGGGAGTTGAGTTAGACATGGGACATGCATGTATGAGGATCTAGACATGGATTCAGGGCCATTTTGGTATTTCCATTATTTGTCATATTTTGGGTTTTTTCACCAAGAATTGTAGCATGACATGGAATATTTACTATTGGATGTGTTATTTAACCTGTTGGGGAAATGGTTATTTATGATTGTTCACTGAGTAGTCTATGTTATCTCTACTATTTTATATGTTTACTATTATGTCTTAATCTGACCAAGAGGGTATAGTCTTTACACATGACCTATCATGACCCTCTCTTATAGTCAGTAGCCTTTGTCGTATGGGAAGGCACGCCTGAGGTCATGTGACGACTTGGCTCATGGAATCGGATTAGTGGAACCCGATTCAGAGACATTACAAACATCATTTTAATTTTTTGATGAATGGAACAAAATAAAGCTAAATAATAATTCAAATTTATATAATATTTATTATATAATATTTATTATATAATATACATAATAAATATATTCTTCATATATATTTTTATTAATTTCCATGTAAATTGAAATGAAAAAATGAAGTTCCAAGGATCGAATGACAACTGAGAAGGGGGGTTGAATGAGTTTTTTAACTTTTATAAGTTTCAATACTTTAACAAACTTAACCCTTGCAACATGTTAAGATTAATTTCCTTATCAACCTTTAGCAAGATACTCAAGCATTCAATAAAGGAAACCCAAGAAAGGAACACAAGATTTACAGGGTTCTCGGTCTCAATAAGAGAACCTACTTCTATTCCATAGCCACTCCTGTGGGTCTATGGAAATCCACTATAATGAAGAAGTGAATAAAAATTGTGCCAACTCCCGTTGGACACCTTCTATCTCCCGATTGGAAATATTATTCTGACTCCTGTCATTTTACAATGTTTCCTTAAAGAAGAAATGATCCAAACACAAAAACAAGAACTTTGATAAGCTGCTCCACCAATGCTCACTCTGAATGATCACTCATAATCTTCAATCCGATTTCATGAATCTGATTTTCTAAAACCGATCTTCCCAGCAAGATAATGATGGTTCCACACAAATGCTCTCTCAGAATTCTCAATCTAGTTTCATTGAATCCAATATTTTGAAATTGGTCTTCTCAGCAAGATAATGATGGTTCCGCAAAAATGCTCACTCTGAATATTAAATTCAGATTCTCTTCTTCTCAAACACACAAGGAAGCTTCTTCAAGATGGTAAGAACTTTTCACAAATAATTCTCCAGAACACCACCTTTTCTGCGTGTGTAAAAAGTTGAAAATGATCGAATTATCTGAGCACATATTTATAGGTAACTCAGAAAAAAAGGCGGGAATCTTGAAAAACTTTCCTTCTTCTTCAAATTTCAAAAAATATCGCAAATCTCTCGCATTTAATCATCAATCATTGACTTCATAAAATCTCTTTAAATTTCTCTGAGATTTATGCAAAGTTGACATTTGGGTTTTCTTAAACTCAGAATTGTCATTCCGAATTTCCCAGCATGTTTCTCAGGATTTTCATACTGAATTTCTCAGCATGTTGCTCATGATTTTCGTTCCAAATTTCTCAGTATGTTTCTCAGGATTGTCATTCCGAATTTCTCATCATGGTGTTCCGGATTTTCATTCTGAATTTCTTAGTATGTTTCTCAGGATTGTCATTCCAAATTTTTGGTTCAGGAAGTACACTCCAAATTTCTGGCTCAGTATGTACACTCTGAATTTCTTGTTCAGGAAGTAAACTCTGAATTTCTGGTTCAGGAAGTACACTCTGAATTTTTGGCTCTGGAAGTACACTCTGAATTTCTGGTTCAGGAAGTACACTCTGAATTTCTGTTTCTGGAAGTACACTCTAAATTTCTAGCTTAGGATGTACACTCGAAATTTCTGGTTCAGGAAGTACACTCTGAATTTCTAGTTCAGTAAGTACACTCCGAATTTCTGGTTCAAGAAGTACACTCTGAATTTTTGGTTCATGAAGTACACTTCGAATTTATGGTTCTGGAAGTACACTTAGAATTTTTGGTTTAGGAAGTACAGTTCGAATTTCTGGTTCAGGAAGTACACTCTGAATTTCTGGTTTAATAAGTACACTGCGAATTTCTGGTTCAAGAAGTACACTCTGAATTACTGGTTCATGAAGTAGACTTCGAATTTTCTCAGAATTATTCTTAGTGAAAAACATCAATCATTTTCACCATTTCTTCAACATATTTTATCATAAAGCTTTTCATGATTTGTGAGAACATTAAGATCAGTAAATCATCGTCGAATTTTGTTAAGAATGTTTGAGATACTTTCTTAACTTCTAACTTCTTATTCTTCAACATAATCTTCTTTAAGAAAATCTTCAGCAACCAACAACTTCAACTTTCTGTAACTCAAAAACATTCTTCAAAAAAAAGATTAGTTTTCACCAAATAAAAAACATTTTTAAACCAAACACCACAAAGGTTATTCAATATCCCCCTTTGGAATTGTTGGAAACCCTTGGTAACAAGTTTTCACCTCTCAAAAATTTTACATCTCATGTTCTTGAATATTACCAAAACATAGAATTTCTCAAAAATAGTGTCCTGACACCACACTACTGGATAATGTAAAGTTTTTTAGGACTTCCATCACTCGGTGACAAGAAAAATTTTCGGCCATATAAAGATAAACTTCACCTTACGCAAACTCCCCCTCAACTATTATCTTTTTCTTTCTCACCTTTATTTTCTTCTCTCATTTTTCTTTCTCTCTCATATTTCTTTCTCTCCCATTTTTCTTCCTCCCTCTCCCATTATATGATAACAATAGCTTTAGATTCATAAAAGAAAACTTACTCTCCCCCTTTGTCAATATAATACAATGCACAGTGGGGGACACTTCCTTATGAGTTTTAGGAAGTCATGGGAGGAGGCTGAACATGGAGTTGCAGCCTCAGTTTAACAAACCACTCCTTTGACATTGCTTTTATGAAAATATTGGAAATATGATACTTTTTTGAAATATATTCCATTAACACTTCTCGAATAGTAGCTTTCTCTTTTAAAAAATGATACTTTATATCAATATTCTTTGATCTTGAATGTTGAACAGGATTCTTGAAAAGATCAATGGCACTTTGATTATCACATAGTATCTTAAAAGGTTTAAAAACTTTCACTTTAAAATCTTCCATCTTAACCTTCATCCAAATCATTTGAGTACAAGCCTGAGTAGTTGCAACATATTCAGATTCAGCTGTGCTTAAAGTTACTGAGCGTTTTTTCTTACTGTGCCAACTCACACAACATTCCCAAAAGAAAAATTTTCCTCCTAATGTTTATTTTCTATCCTTACAATTACCAGCCCAATCAGCATTAGTATAACCATGAAACATTATATTATTGTTTCTCTTGTATAACCACCCATGTGATGTTATTCCTTTAACATATCTCAGAATTCTCTTAACTGCCAACATATGTGATACTCTTGGATTACTTTGATATCGGGAATAGATAGTCACTACATAAGCAACATCAGGCCTTGAAGCTGTAATATAAATAAGACTTCCTATAAACTTTCGAAAGTCTTTCTGATTCACACCTTTTCCTGAATCATCTTTGCTCAACTTTGCGCTCACTGAGATAGGGGTTGAAACTTCCTTTGATTCTTCCATCCCAGAATTCTTTAAGAATTCTTTGACATAGTTTTCTTGGGATAGGAAAATGTAATTTTCTTGTTGTTGAATTTGTAAGCCAATAGAGAAAGTTAATTCTCCAAAAATTGTCATTTCAAGATTTTTCATCATCTCTTTAGAGAACACTTCACAAACCTTTTCTTCATCTCCAGAAAAAATTATATCATCCACATAAATGGTTAAAATTAATGTTATAGAGTCAACATCTTTAACATACAAGTTTCCTGCAACCTTTCCATTAGAAAAGTTCATCTTTCTCAGAGAATTGACAATCTTCAAATACCAAGCTGGTGGAGCTTGTTTCAACCAATACAAGTCCTTCTTCATTTTGAAAACTTTGTTTTCATCCTCATCAAGCAAAAACCCACGAGTTTGTTCAATGTAAACTTCTTCCTCAATATCAAAATTTAAGAAAGATGACTTTACATCCATCTGATAAACCTTGTAATTCCGATGAGAATCCACTGCAAAAAACATTCGAATAGTTTCCAACCTTGCAACAGGGGAAAAGGTTTCATCAAAATTCACACCTTCCACTTATGAATACCCTTTACACCCAAGCCTTGCTTTGTTTCTTGTAACTTCTCCATGATCATTCAATTTATTTCTATAAACCCACTTGGTTCTAATAACATTCTTATTTATCGTCCTTGGAACAAGTTCCCATGTTTCATTCTTCTCAATCTGATCCAGTTTTTCATTCATAGAATCCACCAACTCTTTATGTTTAATAGCTTCTGAAACTGATTCTGGCTCAACTTTTGAGATAAGGGAAGTATGATTTTCTAATTTAAAATTCCTTCTTGTCTGAACTGGAGCCTTCTGATCCCCAATAACATTTTCAGGTTCAACATGTTTTTGTAATGTAATAAAACTCACATTTCCATTCCCAGCATCACTTTCTTCCCTATGTGACTTATCTGAGTCACTCTCACTCTAGTGGGGATTGTCTGATTTATCTTCCTCAGTATTCGTAACAAATTTTGTGAAGGAACTTGTATTTTCAATTACCTTCACATCATATGAATCCACCAACTTCTATTAACATTTGTTCCAACATTTGTAACTTCTTCCATTTGGTGAATAACCCATAAATATTCCTTCTTCAGCTTTCTCATCAAACTTTCCTAAGTCCGGATTATTTATTTTGAGAAATCATAGACTTCCAAAAACATTTAAGTAATTAAAAGAAGGTTTTTTGTTATACCACATCTCATAAGGAGTCATGTAGTATTCTGGTCTCAACAAGCATCTATTTTGAACATGTACAGCAGTGCTAACATCTTCTCTCCAAAATAATTTTGAAAGTTTATATTCTGATAACATACTTCTTCACATTTCCACCACACTTCAATTTTTCCTTTCTGCAACTCTATTTTTTTGTGGTGTATAGGGAGCAATATACTGATGTTTGATACAATTCTTCCTTAGGTAAGTTTCAAAAGCATTTCTTGTGAATTCGGTACTGTTTTCTGTTCTTAATTTCTTTATGGAAGCCCCCAAATCTTTCTCGACATCTCTTCTGATGAATTTAAACATTTCAATAGCCTCTGACTTATGCTTCATGAACATGATATTTTTCATCTGAGTGAAGTCATCAATAAAAGTGATAATGTATAAATCTCCTTTTTTTGATTGATGTCTCATCGGCCCACACAGATCGGAATGAATAAGATCATGTGGTTTGTTAGATTTAATATCAACTCTTTTATGGACATTGTTAGTCATCTTTCCTTTCTGGAATGTAATACAAACATCTTCATCTCTTCTTTTGAGTTTTGGAAAATTCAGAATAGCATCAAATTTTTAAATATTACTCATGTTATTCTTCCCAAGGTGGACAAGTCTTCGATGCCACAACTTATTTTCATCTTCAGCACTCAAATGAAAAGACTTATTGGATTCTCCAATTTGAAAGAGATTCCCACTAGTTATTTCTCCTTTTGTAATCACTTTTCCATTTTTCACACTTTTGATGATACAAGAATCATTTCTGAAGATAACTTCTTTTCCATCATCACAAATTTGTCTTACACTACGTAAGTTATGTTTTATCCCATCAACAAGAAAGAGTTCCTTAGATTTCAGTTTCCCTACTTCAATCCCTGCCGTTCTAATTCCCTTAGTTTTTACAGAACAATCAGTGTCAAATATAACCACTCCTCCATCATGACTTTCAACATGTTCCAAGATTTTTATATCACATGTCATGTGTGAATAACAACCACTATCAAGAATCCATGGTTTGTTCCTCTTACTTGCTTTCAAATCTGTCTCAACAACAAAATATCTCTCATCAACTTTCTTATTTGTAGCATTCTTTTCATTCTTATCATAAGAAACTTGTTCTGGAAGGAGTGTCATACATTGTTCGGCATGATGACCAAACTAATCACATCTTCCACAAACTTCTTCCAAACATTCAAATTGATTCATTGTTGGAATGTTTCTAACATCTTTAGAATTTACCTTTTCAGCTTTCTATGAGTACGGAGAGTTTATTTTTCTTCCACTTTGCTCAAACCTTCTTCCGGGTAGAGATAAATTGTGCCAACAATTATAAGATCTATGCCCATATATTCCACAACACCAGAAATATCCCTGAAATCTTGATTCTCTATGGATGAGTGATCTTTCATTATATAATCATTGTTGAGGTTCATAACTTCATTCAGCTCTAGAAAACCCAGGATGTAGGCCATATCTTCTTTTGAGCGAGTCTTCTACTTTTATGGGATTGATAGATTTCTCAAATCCTTTCTCTACCCAAGATTTACTAACAATTATTCTGAAACATGAAATGTTATAAGAATCAGATGAAACATTATTTTTGGTAAGAGAAGATTTCACCAAATTCTAGTAATGAGCCTTCACAGCATTTTTAGTGGTCTCAAATTTTACTTTTGTAGCTTTGTTGAAGTTTTCATTCATCTTCCTCAGGGTATTTTCAGAATCAAGGAGTTTTGATTTCTCATTTTTTTTTCTTCTTCCTTAGCTTCCAGTTGCTTACTAAGATCTTCAATCATCTTTCCTTGTTCAGAAATTCTAATTTTGTAACTTAAAATTTCTTCAATGTATTCATATTCCTTCTTGGTGACATCTTTACTTCCATCATGAACTTATTCATGATTTTTCTTCATCACACAAATTTCTTTCTTGAGATATTTGTTTTTTTGAAGACATGCAAGGAGTTCAGATCTTAGTTGATATTCTCTGTAAGATTCTTCACCACCTTCTTCACTTTTTGAGGAAATATTTGTTTTCTCAACTTTTGCAATGATGGTTCTGAATCTTTCTTTACCTTCATTTTAGGAGAAATCATTGTCAGATGATTCTGATTCAACCATATTGCTCAACATGCTTCTTTTCTTTCCTGAAAAATTTTTCTTGATTTTTTCTGAAGTCTTATCTTCTTTTTTATTCATGTTGTAATTCTTCCACTGTGGATTCTCATTAGAAACATCTTGATATTCTCCAACTTTCTTCTTAGGTCAATTCATAGAAAAGTGTCCAATTCCACCACAATCAAAACATTTGAGAGGAAGTTTCCCTCCATACTTTCCTCTTCCTCTTCGATAGTTCTTGGATATGAGAGACATGATTTTTTCATTCAACTCTTAATCTGCCTCATCAACAGACTCACAAGGGTCAGCTTCTTCATCATCTTGGATTTTCATCTTTCTCATAACTTCAAAAGCCATTTCATCTTTCATCTTCTTCTTAATTATTGGATCTTTCCTCATTTCATAGTCAATAATAATGTTATGCAGTTTATCAAGAGATAAATCATCCTTATCTTCTGAAGATGAAATTTTAGAATCAAACCTATCTAGAACGTTTCTCATAAGATTATTCACAATTGTAGAATCTTCCAAGTTTTCTCCGAATCCCCTGATGTTGCATACAATTTCATTAAACCAGAAAGATGCAGGCCCAGGCCGAATGCCTGGTCCCATGAGAATCATCTCTCATCCTGATGTCTTCAAACTATCTATGCCAGATTTGCAGCTTGGCCTCTTGGGTTTTTTGTGTTTCCTTCAAAAACACTTTCTTGCTTGTCCCACATGCTTTTTGATGTTGTGAGACTCATCACCTTCTGATAAACATTTTCTTATAAGGACATGATAATAGCATTTATAGCCTTTCCATCAACTTCTAGGTCTCTATTGTCATCAAATGTCATAGGATGATTTTTATCAATAGGTGGAAAGACAATAGTAGCAGTATCAACAACTTGAAGGACAAGAGATAGGAGATAAGGAATCATCCTATTTTTCCATCCATAATAATTCATGCCATCTAATGTAGAAATTCTTCTACTGTTGACAAAATTTATATTCCCCATGATAAGGATTGAACAAGGGAACCTTCCTCTGATACCACTTAAATTTCCAAGGATCGAATGACAACTGAGAAGGGGGGGTTGAATCAGTTGTTTAACTTTTATAAGTTTCAAGACATTAACACACATAACCCTTGCAACCTGTTAAGATTAATTTCCTTATCAAACTTTATCAAGATACTCAAGCATGCAATAAAAGAAAACCAAGAAAGGCACGTAAGATTTACAAGGTTCGGTCTCAATAAGAGAACCTACGTCCTTGCCATAACCACTCTCTTGGGTCTATGGAAATCCTCTATAATGAAGAAGTGAATACAACTTGTGCCAAATCCCGTTGGACACCTTCTATCTCCCGATAGGAAAGATTATACTGACTCCCGTCAGTTTACAATGTTTCCTTAAAGAAAAAATGAGCCAAACACAAGAATAAGAACTTTGATAAGATGCTCCACAAATTCTCACTCTCAATGATCACTTCGAATCTCCAATCAGATTTCCGAAATCTGATTTTCTGAAACAGATCTTCTCAGTAAGATAATGATGGTTCCGCACAAATTCTCACTCTGAATTCTCAATCTGGTTTCCTTGAATCTGATATTTTGTAATCGGTCTTCTCAGCAAGATAATGATGGTTCCACACAAATGATCACTCTGAATATTCAATCTGGATTCTCTTCTTCTCAAACACTCGAGGAAACTTCTTCAAGATGGAAGGAACTTTTCACAAAGAATTCTCTAGCGCTCTGCCTTTTCCACGTGTGTAAAAAGTTTAAAATGGGAAAATGATCTGAGCATATATTTATAGGAAACTAAGAAAAAAACGGTGCTAATCTTGAAAAAATTCCCACTTCTTCAATTTTCAAAAAAACTCCACAAATCTCTTGCATTTAATCTTCAAAATTTGACTTCTTCAAATCTTCTTAAATTTCTCCGAGATTTAAGAAAAGTTGAAATTATGGTTTTCTTGAACTCAGAATTGTCATACCGAATTTCTCAGCATGTTTCTCAGGATTGTCATTCGGAATTTCTCAGCATGTTGCTCAGGATTGTCATTCCGAATTTCTCAGCATGTTGCTCAGGATTGTCATTCTGAATTTCCCAGCATGTTGTACATGATTGTCATTCTGAATTTCTCAGTATGTTGCTCAGGATTGTCACTCTGAATTATTGGTTCAGGAAGTACACTTTGAATTTCTATCTCAAGAAGTACACTCCGAATTTCTGGTTCAAGAAGTACACTCTAAATTTCTGGTTCAGGAAGTACACTCTGAATTTCTGGCTCAGGAAGTACACTCCGAATTTCTGGTTCAGGAAGTACACTCTAAATTTCTAGATTCAGAATTACACTCCCAATTTCTGGCTCATGAAGTAAAATCCAAAATTATGGTTCATGAAGTACACTCTGAATTTCTTTTTCAGGAAGTACACTCCGAATTTCTGGTTCAGGGGGTACACTCTGAATTTCTGGTTTAGTAAGTACACTCCGAATTTATGGTTCAGGAAGTACACTTTGAATTTCTGGTTCAGGATGTACACTCCGAATTTCTGGTTCAGGAAGTACACTTCGAATTTCTGGTTCAGGATGTACACTCTGAATTTCTGGTTCAAGAAGTACACTGTGAATTTCGGGTTCAAGAAGTGCACTCCGAATTTCTGGTTCCAGAAGTACACTCTGAATTTCTGGTTCAAGAAGTAGACTCTAACTTTTATCTGAATTTTTCTTTGTTAAAAACATCAATCCTCTTCACCATTTCATCAATAGATTTTATCATGAAGCTTTTCATGATTTTTGAGAACATTAATATCAGTAAAGCGTCAATGTATTTTGTTAAGAATGTTTGAGATACTATCTTTACTTATGACTTCTTATTCTTCAACACAATCTTCTATAAGGAAATCTTCAGCAACCAACAACTTCAACATTCTGTAACTCAAAAACATTATTCAAAAAAAATATTAGTTGTCAACAAATACAAAACATTGTTAAAAACACAACAAAGGTTATTCAAAAACGAATCACATCATTTCACAGTGGATCTAGTCCACATGTACGCATGAGCGATGTTATTATTTCCAATGGACTATAAGGTAAAAAGGTAGATATGATATTATAATTTCATAAGAATAACTATTTCTTAAATATCATTTATAATTATTAAACCCATAATAATACTCATCCAAAAAATATGGATATAGAAAATGAATTGTATCACTCCATGTAGGCGGTATGTCGTACGTACACATGAGTGATGCTTTCACTTCTCGTTCAATGGGAAAGAGGGTGGATAATTTTGGTTATGTAACCATAATAAAATTTAATCATATTTATAATATTTATGACATTATTTTATGATAAATACAAATATTTATAATGGGTAAACAAATATTTAAAAAAATAAAGTGATCGGTTAAGGTGATTACATCTTCTTTGAAAGAACTCTTTTAGATCTCCTATTATGGATACTAGGGAGGGTATTTTGGGAATAAAAACACCTATATAATTAGTATATAGAATTAGATAAGGTATTTTTATTGGTTTTAGTATATCTATAAGTGTCAAACTGTTTTAGAGAAGAGAAAGGTTGGTTTCCCTATTCTACGGGAGGGAGAGGACACACATGGTATTTCTTAAAAGATTAAAATATATTAAAGTCATTCTCAATCCAAATGATTCCAAATGTACATTAACATAAAATTAAATATTCTACAATTTATATAACATTATAAAAATTAATTTTTATATATTTTTGTGTCATTATAAACCTTTTCTTTATTATTAACCACTTCATTGATCATTTTTAACCTTTATTATGGTAACTACTATTTCTATCCTAACAGGCTGAAAAAATTTCCATAATTGGCAAAGAGACTCATACATGAATTTTTTTTGATATTTTAATCCATATTCCATTTATTTAGATAAATATAATATTCTTTTTATTTTTAAATCAATTAAAAAAATATAATTAGTCCTAATTTGGGAATTACTTATTTAATTTGAATTTAATGACATCTAGAAAAAGATGGAATTAAAAAATAATATTTTCCACATCCATAATATGTCATATTTATCAACAAGATTCATTAGACACATTAATTCACTTAAATTATATTAGTTTTAAAATTTTTAAAATCATTTATTTTATATTTTTTAAATTGAATAGCTATTGTGTCAGCCTTACGTAAGAATTTAAGTTAATTATTCAATTATTAAAAATAATAAATAAATTTCAATGATAAAACATTATTAATATTTAAAATAAACATTCATAATTGAACTTATCCTCATTTTATCCTTATGTAAAAAATATACATATTACTCTCAAGGGAGTTTCATTTTCTATATATTCTTTTTCAGAATAAATATAAGGTTCATAATCAAATAAATGTGTAACCAAGTGGCTATATATTCAATAATTATTTTTAAATGTCCCAAATACACTCATATAATTGGATAATTTAAGGTATTAGATAAATTTTAATATGAAATCCCAATGTTTTATCCCTATTTTACCTCTTTTACCCATACAGAGGTAACAAAAATGTATTATAGTTACTATTCATATTGAAAAAATAAATAAAATTTTCTTATTTACCAAATTTGATGAAATTGATTCAAAATATGGTATCTATTTGTTAAGATTAAATATTAAAATGTTTAAGAAATTAATTTTGTATAAGAACACAAAATTCAATGATAAATAGTTTTTCAGAAAAATACCTTTTAAGTGTAAAACCTTTTTTCATATGAAATTACACCAGAAAAATTATTATAATTAAGATAATTTTATTATTCATAATATTATAGACATAATTTTACTTTGAAAACATTTTAAAACAAGAATAAACTTTTTGAATTCCTACAAAAATATAGTTTTCAACAAAATCAGTATTTTCCCTATTCATTATAGAATCAATCTTTTCAGAAGAATCCTAAATTTACACCCAAAGTTGATTTTGATATGATTATTTTTAAAATGAAGAAAATTATATAAAATATATTTTCTAAAATTTAAAAAAAATCATTATAATATTCACCCAAAAAATAAATGAATATCATTTTCGAAACAAATATATCTGTGAAAGCATTATATAACTTTTCTAAAAATTGAATGCTTGTTTACTCATAATTAATAAATAAATTTTTATTGAGTAATACCTTTATATATTTATGTCATAATTTGTATATTTCTATTCATACTGTCTAATTTAACAGCTAAGTGATAACTGTTACATTACATAATAATATTTTTGTAGTATATTACAGTTCGTTTAAACTCAATGTTTCATATAATGCGGGCTATCAAAAAAATATAGAGATTTATATCATAAAATCTCAGGGTGTTACAAAAATTAAGGGTTTCCATAAACTAAATTTTGATATATGAGATATAAGGGGTGTGAATTATACCGCCTGATTATGATATATGGGAAATAAGTGGTGCCCCACCCCCCACCAAGTATTATTTATGAGATATATTGGTAGGGCTTCATTCCCCCAGAGTATGATAATTGAGATATATAGAGAGGGTTTTATTCCCCCCAATTGATATATTATATGATATATATGGGTCGAATGCTATTCCCATCAAATATGATATATGATATATATGGGGAAGACCTTATTAACTAATATAGCTTTGATATATGAGATATATTGGGTGGCCTCCATTCCCCCACATATGATATATGAGATATATTGGGTAGTCATCATCTCTCCCTCAATTGATATAATATGTTAGATATAAATGTCATGCATTATCCCTAAGAGTTTGATATATGATATATACAGGTCAAGTATCATTCCCCAAATTGTTATGATATATAAAACATATAAGGTGGGAATCATTCCTCGGAAGTATGATATATTAGAAATACAGGGTGTGCGCCATTACCCCCCACACCCCGATATAGATGATATTAAATATATATGGGGTGGATCTATACCCATAGAGTTATATATTATGAGATAGTTATTGGTAGTGGAACCTTCATCTTAGGTGGTTAAATAATTATATTATTTAGATACATCAATAAATCATCAAATAATGTATGGTAAATATCAAATTTCA
The DNA here is from genome assembly GCA_963277665.1 of Viscum album. Taxonomy (NCBI): domain Eukaryota; kingdom Viridiplantae; phylum Streptophyta; class Magnoliopsida; order Santalales; family Viscaceae; genus Viscum; species Viscum album. The sequence goes on along the minus strand of OY728148.1, from coordinate 617,737,241 downwards.
CCTTAAATCACAACGGTCTATTTTCCTTTTTTTAATGTGATTTAATTTTTTTTCTCATCAACAAGAACTTTATTTAGATTCAATATATTTCTGGATGTCGTAGTTGGTGTTTTCATGAGTTGTACTCACACACTACACAGGCTTCAATGGGTACCCAAGTAAACTTACAGGTTACATGGTAAGATAAGGTAAAGGGATATATAGTTGGTGGTTGATTAGGCTAGCCAATGTGGATAATAGGATATGGGACCATGCTAGATGTTAGGATAAGTTTTTCAGTTTTTCTAATTTTCCTTATTTTTGTATTATTTTTTTTCTTAATATATACGATCCACCCAGGGAAGAATGTGATTCTGTCTATATAACTTATATTACTTATTTAACATTCATTATGATATATAATAAATTATTTGTTTTATTTTTTGACATTTTTATGGTGCCTATTATTAATTAACCACCTATATGTATATTTTCGTTATTATTTTCATTATTATTGCACTAATTTGATATGAATATATAGTCACCCCATTGTATTACTTTTTCCCTCACTTATAGTCGGAATCCTCTAGCATACTAGGAGAAATTTATGAGGCTATATATCTCTTCAATATAGTTACTATAGTGTGAACCATCCTAGGTAATCTCAATGTGGTAATAAAGATCAATTTTGTTTGTCTAAATATTTTGGAAAGGTAGAAAATAGATAGGATATTGTAGAATCATGTAATTAATCCTATTTCTAAGAGTATCTAACCCACATATGATGGAAATAATTATTACCAAGGATGGGACTATTTTTCTGGGATTTCAGTTTTACAATTAAGATACTTTACATGGTTTGATTCACTTGTATTTTTATGATTAATGAGATGTATCACATAGAACAAAATGTAATGTGGGTGTGAATTCATGAATCATATAATTTATATAATATTCACATGTCATTAGAGTTCTTGCCTATGATTAGTTACCTAGGTAAATATATTATGGTCATTTATTTTAACTGTCTGTAGTTACATATATAATTTTTTCCTAGATGACATAACGATTTAATCATTTTTAATAGATAAATTAAATGATTTTATTATTATGGTTGGAAATTAAATAACTTATTTATTAAATGGTGTTGGTTATATAAAATCCCAATAGTGATTTATAATGTGTTTTTCGTCTATAACTTGTGAGTAAAGTTTTATTTAACTTGATTAAATGTGATATCCTTTGTTAAAATAAAAATAAAAATAATTATATGATCTTATATATATATATATATAATATAATGACCTTTGTTATGGGTGGATGATGATATAATGAGTTCCTATTTTTGGAGACTTTTAGGATATTATTTGTATATGAGAGCAAGATGTTATAACTATTTCTGATTTTATGAAAATTTGATATTAATAACTGTAATAAAAATGTATTCTGAGGTGTGTGTTTGTAGTTTTACAGAGATTACTCCTTGGTTTCCTTTATTAAATAGTTACAAGGGTGAGGATGAGAATGATTCTTTAGAGGATGGTTTACAGCCTCTGGTTTCACTCGGACTAGAAATAGATGTCCATCTCCACGAGGGATTACAATAAATCATAATGTCTATGGAGAGGATATCAATGTGGGATGTGGATTTAATTTATAATATTACCTTGGAGTTCCAACTATAACACTCACCATTATTTACTAAGGAGTAAATCCACTATGAAGTTGACCTCTATGTGGAGTCTATCTAAATAGTCTTTAACCACCCTTATACACACTTCTAGAGGAGGGTGAAGTTGGTTGTTTACATTTAACAAGGCCTATAAAAGTGCATATGGGATATTTTATTCTAATTATAGTAACATGCGGGGTGTTATTAAAAGTAGATCTAAACCTATTCTTAGATAAACTCTTTTCAAAGACTGTAGGGGAAAACATGGTCCCAACATTTATGGACCTCGAATTGAGAGGTATATCGGTCCTAGAATATGTTGCATGTAATGTCCCATACCACTCTGGTCCATTCCTTTGCAAAAACCAGGTGTATGAGGTGGTTTGGGAGGTCAAGGTGACATAACCCCAACACTGCCAAATTTCCATTTCTTTGAATAGTTCCCATGGTAGACCATTGTTAACAATGCACCGGTAACTATCTGCGAACAGTTCCAATGGTAGACCGTTGCGAACAGTGCATCAGTAACTATCTATGAACAGTTCCATCGGTGAACAGTTCCAATGGTAGACCATTCTGAACTGTGCATTGGTAACCTTCTATGAACAGTGTCATTAGCAACCTTATGTGAACAGTGCAATGGTGATATTATGTGAACAGTTTCATCGGTGACCTTTAGTGAACAATGACATTAGTGACCTTCTGTGAACAGTGTCATCAGTGACCTTCTGTGAACAGTGTATTTGGTAACCTTATGTGAACAGTCACATATGTGACCTTGTGTGAATAGTTTACTTAGTGATGTTCTATAAATAGTGTTTCTAGAACAGTGAGGTCCATCAGTAACCTCTATTTCCTTTTCCAAATTTCGAGTTCATGAACAGTGTTTCCAGCTTCCTATAGTTTCACCCCTTTGACATTTCCATTGATGTAATATGTATTTAAAGCCTCATTTTAATGACTTTAAGGCTGATTAAAATGTCATAACTTCTATATTAATTTCTCCTAAGGAATGGGATCCTTTTTCTACATGGTCAAACCTCTTGGTTTAATGCAATCCGGTTTTAATTAAAAATCTAGTGTATCTTAAACAACTGCTCCATTAAATATTCTAAAGGGATGATATATCTTCCTCCCAAGTTTTTCCTCCTTGTTTTTGGGTATGATATGATTGAACATACCATTCCTTTCAGTAGAAGTTTTGCAAACAAACATTCCTCCTAGGATTTTTTCCTCTCTATTTGGATGCAATCAAGCAATACCGATCAGTCTTCGATATAAGTAATGTTCAATCATCATTATTTTGGGTTAATCTCCTCATGTTTCCCCTCTCCCTTTTATGGAATGTTATCTCTTTGTTCCTAATAGACATTTCTTGGGTGTTGACTGGTGTGGTGGTGTCACTGCATCATCGGGTGGATGCAGTTGTCAAGGGGGGAGGATATCGTAACCTGTTGTGTGGCTCGTTCTCGTATAAAGAACATCAAGAAATGTTTGAGGTAGTGGATTCATTGCATCTCTTTTATTTTACCTAAAAATGTATAGCTTTCTTGTTTTATCCCACTGGATCACAATGGAATTGAAATAATAAATAGTTTAACCAGATAAATAAATTGATATCGGTCGTATGTTATTTCCTCTTGTTTTATTAGATAGTGTGATTTATATGCTTGATTTGTTTAGCCTTTCGTTCTTGATGGAAATTGGTAAAGAAATTAAAGCTGGAATTAATTTATAATCTCTTGGATAAATATAAAGAGGCATGTGAATGAATCTGTTTTATGTTGTAGTAATTTGATGTTAATCAAATTGATGCAGTAATCATGTTTAATCAATTTGTGATAGCTTACTGGTTAGGTTTCCCGAATTGGAAGCTGTAGAAAATAAATCAGTTAATCCAAGATGGATTAAAGAACTGGTTGTTTGATAAAAGATAATTCCTTTTAGTGTTCTGAATTACCATATTTCTTGTATACGGGCCAAGAGCCCAATTGATATGATGGTTGTTTTCCAACTTCCTGTGTTGTGATGTGAGCCTGGAAGGCTATTGTGATATGTGGGGGTAGGGAGGCCAATTGGTTGTGGATGAAAATGATGCCTAGAGTTGTGAGATGCATCATCTTATGCATGTGGGTGTTAGAGAGGACACTAGGGATGATGAAACTAGTTGGATGTGAATGTTTGGATGCTTTATGTTTCTTTGATTGGTTATCTACTTTACTTTCCCCACTGCTCAAGGTAGCGGGTCTTGCATACCCTTCTTCCAAAAGGGGCAAAGATGCATAGGGTATGACATGTGCTTTCTGTGTCTAGCTTTCTAAGGGATGATGGGTCTACTATCTTGCTATAGGAGACAAATACTTGATGGGTAGTTCATCTACTCATTGTGTTGATTCCCCTTATGTTTAGTATCATATAATGTTTTTCTAGAATTCCTATGAATATTGGAAAGTAATGTTGTAAATAAATAATTGAACAAATGATGTTAACCCATGGGTTTGGTTCTTTTTGGAATGAAATTTTGACGTTACAATTTTAAAGGGAAAGTTGACTATGGATGTTATGATAATGAAATATAATGTGAAATTATTAATGATTAATTAATGTTTAAATGATTAATTAACATAATGTGTAACTGACAAAAAGGGAATTAGGTAGTGAAATTAAGCTCTTTAAATGGTTGTGTACTTATAGGATACCAAGTCTTAGAAGTGGTAGTTAGGAGTCCGAGAGATGTTAGTTGTAGTTGAGTCTAATACTAGTTTATTCCCACAGTGTTTCTATGAGATATAGTATATTCTGTATTTTTTGTGTTTCTATTTGATACTCCACCCTGTCAGTTAGTAAAAATGATACCCCAGGGATTCTGAGCCCTGGGGGGTGTTTTCCCCAACATTTTGGTGGGAGGATAGATGAATGACTAACCCCTTTGCCTCTACTCTCTTTTCTTGGTAGTAACTTTTTCTGGTAGGAAAAACAGTTAGTTTTCCCCACATATGTGTGTAGAGGGCTGTAACGGCTTGTGGTTATTCACACCCATATATATTCTGGATATCATATCCTATGGACTAATATAGGTGTAACGTGTATAGGCTGTGATGGCTTAGGGATCCCTACTCGGTGTATGGGTTGTAATGGCTTGAGGTATAATACCTGAAATATGATCCACGTTATGCAAGCTATGGTGGCTCCCAGAAACTACCTAGTTACATTCTTGTGTGGGCATGGTGGTTGGGTTGCGTGAGGTTCATGTTGTGGTGCTTTTACTAGTTGTATGTGGGCAAGACTTTTTGGAGAGAGATGCCTAGGATGTGCGACATTTGGGAAAAGCGACAAACCAATGAGGAAGTAGTAGCAGGGTACCCTTTTTATTCATTATTATATTATATACTCTGGTATGCATTACATGGTGAGAGTAGCATTGGTGAGGTTAGAAACTTAGTATTCCTGTTTAGGTAACGAGTTAGTTTCACTTGTTGTTCACTGTTCTTTAGCATGCTTTCTTTACTTTTGCAGGAGAGGCTTCATGGAGGATCCTACTTAGTATACTAATTTACTCACCCTATGTATATATAAACTGTTTTTCATGTCACTTGTAGAATGTCGGAGATCAATCTGATTTCTACTAGCTTGGGGTTGTAGGAGTAGTTTGGGCTTGTGGTTCCTACTCTTTTGGTACTTGCAGGTTTCGCCTTCCAGTTGTAATAGTTTTGCTTGAAATTACAAATGTCTACTTGGGTTTTCTTTTATATTTCATTCGGAGTTGGAGTTGGTTTGTGTCTATCATATCTCTCTCTTCTTCATGTGTTCTCTAAGAGGGTAATGTGTAACATCCTAGGTAAATAAAGAATAAAGAATTTCCATATTTGTTAATATTTACGAATTAAATATTAATTTTAATTAAAAGGGGTTTCTACGTTCGATAGCATACTCGATACGCAACGATGAGTTTCTTTGAAAACTTACGTTGCACACTAGTAATGAAATAATATTATTTTAAATGTTAGTTAACACGATCCGTTGTAATGGCAGGAATGGATAGAAATAACTAAAATATGATTATATATATTTTTAAATGTTTTTACATTTATCCAATAAAAGGTAAAGGATTAAAATACGGAAAGAATTCAATTTTAGGTATTTATACCCTAATTTTCACAAAGGGTTCACTTATCACCTTTTGACGGTGAACCGTCATTAAATATAGTTTTGATCAATCTTATAAATTCTATTGTACTGAATATAACTCTTCCTTAGAATTGGGACATCAAAATTTACTGTGTGTAAATTTTTGGTATCTTTCCGATAAAGTTCATTTTTTTAGTGAATAGTGTTAAATGTTGTATTTTAATTCAAAACCTCTTTTTAATATAATTTATTTATATGATAATATTATCATTTGAATTGGTTTTAAAGTTAAATTAGAAAACATTTTTACCATTAAATCTAATAGTGGTCGTTGGAATTAATTTCACTTTGAAATCAGACTTAAACTAGTGTCAATCTTTTGATACTTATTGTTTCATAAAAACACGCTATTTTCTCTGACCGTGGAAATTAATTATTAAATTAATTAATGAAACTTTTATTTTGTGAATTTTGTAAAATTGACTTCATTTTTGAATTCGGAATATCAAATATAGCTTAGGGTGAATTTTTGGAATTTTTCTGAAAAACTTCAATTTTTGATGAATATAGAAACCACTAAGTGGTACTTATAAAAACTGATTTTTCGTTTAAATGAAATTTTACCACTTCTGTGTTTTGAATTTCAAAAATCCGACATACATGGTTTTCATTAAGAATTAAAATTTGGTTCAATGAGATAAAAATATTTTTTTGTTGAATAGTAACTTATTAAGTTTTTAATCGCGATTAGAGGTAATTAGTGCAATTTAAGGAAAAAATGATATTATAATAAAATGAAAATACCTTGACACATGTCCTACCCTTATTGGATGTGTCATGGACGACCAAGAAAAGCCATGGGTCAACTTGGGGACCCCATGGAGCCACATTGGTTGGGAAATGACATAAATAACTTTTTATTTAATGTTAAAGTAAAAATTACACACACATGAGATGTTTTACAAAAACAATTTTTACTTGGGGTTATAGAAGTCATATTTTTAACTATAAATAGTCATTGGAAATTTAAAACGATTTCCTACATCATAGTATTTTGTTTTTAATTTTTTAGACATTAAATAAATTAAATTATGTATGACATTATGATGATGCAGCGATGACCTCCTTATTTAATAATTTAAATAAAATGGAAAGATAATGTAATATCTAAGACATACACATGTCCAAAACCTATTGTATGAGTGGATTTCGAACCCTTATCACCTTATCCTCTAAATACATCAATTTGGGACCTCTTAAATCCGAATACCAGTTTAAAATAAAGTGACTTTTCTTTACGTTCCAAGAGTGCCCCTCCTCTCCTCTTATAAAAATCCCCCACCTCTACCCCCTTACCCACACTCCCAAAGCCTTTGGCTATGCCAAAACCTGCCCATTTTGGCTCTCCACATCCCTCTATTACTCCTTGAAGCCTCACTTTGGGCAGAAGTCTTCCCATGGAAGCCTTTGAGCTCAAACCAAGGGGAGTTACCCGATTTTAAGGTAATGTCTTCTTTTGAGTCCTTTTGTTTTATTTTGCTTCTCCAACCCCCTAAACTCTTTTTATCCTTTTCTTTTGTAACAAATCCAGTATCCTCAATATACTAGGATGTTTTTATAAGAAGTATTCTAGCTACACTTACACACACCTACATCTAATGGTTAAAGAACATACTGTTTCCGTGGATGGCGAATTTCTGCCTCCCGAAACGATGATTGTCCAACATTCTTTTAACACCTTCAAAGGTGTCCATTAAGATGACACTATATTTATATATGATATATAATATGTTTATTTTTTCCTTAAGCTTATGTATTTTATCATTTTGGGCATACCTTTATGGTTTTCATTATGGGTAAACACGATATCTTCATTTAAGGAAGTGCGGACTACTGCCCCCTCATAGTGATGTGATTCGTTGATGCCATATGTGGGACGTATAAAGGATGGATTTAAAGTTATTATATATGATGTTATACTGGAATTATAATATACCTCTATATCATTATTATTTATTTCCGTTAAAGTATGAGATAGAAATGAAAGTAGCGTTCATGCGTACGTACGGCTTACCGTCTCCATGAACGGTGCATTTCATTTCTTATCCCCAAATGTAATGTACTATTAAAAGTACATGAATATAATGGATATATATAATGAATGATATATCTAAATGATGAATATAATTCTGGAATTAAAATATACATACCTCTCATTTAGTTTTAATTCCATTAATATGACAAAGAAATGAAAGTTGCGTTCATGCGTACGTACGGCTTACTGTCTCCATGAACAGTGCATTTCATTTCTTACCTCTAAATGATTATGTAATATTATAAATACTTGTATATTCTGGATATATATATGATATATATGATATCCAAATCAGGAATTTCATTTTGGATATAAATAACCTGGACCACACGAACAACATGTAATTGTAAGAAGTCCACTTTCGACTTAAGAACCAAATATCGACAAAAAAACATTATTAACATAAATGGTTAAATAATGTTTATAACATGGAAATAAGTGATATAAAAGGAATAATGAACTTTAAAATGGTTCTTAATCAAGTATAAATTAACTCAAGTTTATTATTCAGGACGTTAAAGAACGATTGAGTCAAGTCGGACCCGAGGTAAGGGACTTCGTCTCAATATCCTTTCATTGAGGAATATTTCGTTTTATACACAACTATCTTTTTCATGGTGTATAAACCCCTTTGACTTTTACTTTTATACAAAAGTAATCTTTTCCTACGAAGCGTTTTACTAAACGACAAAAAAGAATGTGTTTTTTTAACATACGCGGTGACAACGACCTTTTCCGCCGCCACGAGTATTATTTGGTCTTTGGTTTCCTCAACAAGACGTAATGTTTTTAAAATAAAATAAATACCATATACTCTTTTATGTATTTTGGTATTGAATATGGTTTTGATAAAGGATTCTATTATGATATATTTTGATTGAAATGTGGAAATTTTATCATTCCTTTATATTGGTTTTATGTTTTATGATTTTATATTGGTACATGGACATTTGACGGGTGGTTATGTGATAAACCATATGACGGGCGGTGCCGTGAATACCAGGATGGGTGGTTACATTATAACCTCCAATGCATTGGGTATGGAAGTCGTCCGTATTGCTATTCCATTAAGTATGTATGGAAATTGGCCGTATGGCTATTCCATTAAGTGATATGTGTGGAAGTCGACCGTATGGTTATTCCACTTAAGTATGTTTATGTCCCAAGTTACCTTTATATATGTTATGTGTTCTTTATATGGGTTTTATAGTAATCCTTTGGTTACAAAATGGTAATTAATGATACTCTATTCAATGAAGAGTTTTTACTACTTCATGATGGTGAAGGTATTACTTTGATAGAGTATAACATGGTTTACTTGATGTTTGAAAAACTAACAGTTTTCATTCTTTGTGTATCCCTTACTGATCTTTTTATGCTCACCCCAAGTTTTTTTTTGAAATGTTTTTCATAGGAATTAATGTGGAATAAGGTCAAGGATGGGATCAAGGAAATTTCATGCTATATAAAACATGGAACTAGACATGTTTCTTTTTAAGAGTTTTTTTATTATGGAAACTTAGTAGAAGTGTCTACTTTGTAATCTTTTGAGATGTAATAGTTATGTTCTAATTCTCTAAATCTCTAAACCTGAAAAGATCCTCAATGTGAATTATTCATTTAATTCAATATTAAGTAAGGTTTAAGTCCGGGGCCTTATAGTTGGTATCAAAGGTAGGTTTAGACAACTTTAGGAGTTAGAAAATTGTTAAATTATAATATGATTGAAATGATATAGCATTTACAGATTACCATGTTGCTTCGCCTAAGATATTTCTGTCTTCAGAATGGTTTTCCGCAGAGGAAACAAAGCAGCTATGTTGGGACGACATCAGGAGGAAGACAAACTTCCAAATCAGCAACCTGAGATGGTCGGAATCGGAACTGAATAGTTTGTTGCAGTGATGGCATAGTTGACTCAGGCTATAAATGGTGGTGGTATGCATGCACGAGATCAGCCAGATCAACCGAAGAGGAACATTTCAGTGGTAGAACATTTCATGAGGCAACATCCCCCATCATTCAGAGGATCATCTGACCCTGTACAATCTGAAAGGTGGATTAAAGCACTGGAGAAGATTTTTGATGTCATGGGGTGTTCAGAACATCAAAAGGTTAGTCTTGTTGTTTACCATTTTGAAGGTGAAGCTAATCAGAGGTGGTCGATGGTGAAAAATATCAGGGATAGTGATGAGATTGAGGATCTTCACTGGGATGAATTCAAAGGTATGTTTCTTGAGAAATATTTTCCTAAGGTGGTTTGTCTTAGGATGGAAAAACACTTCCTAGAATTGAGGCAGGAGGATGATTCAGTGGCTGCTTATGAAGAAAAGTTCACTCGATTGGCAAGGTATGCTCCAAACTTCATACGAGATCTTGATAGTAAAATAAACTGTTTTTACTCTAGGTTAAAGCCAAAGTATCGAAGGGATTTAGCTTCTCGTGAGTTCAAAAGTTATGAAAAACTTGTTTGATGTGTGGAGAAGGTGGAAATGGAGTTTACCGATGATCGGGTGTTCTATGACAAACAACAGAATAAGAGGTCTAGTTGGCAGGGAAAGGGGAAGAATTCTTCAAAGAAGCAAGGAGGTAAGAAAACCAAATATCCATCCTGTGAGAAGTGTGGTAAAAGTCATCCTGGAGAATGTTTATCCAAGTCTGGTAAGTGCTTTCAGTGTGGTAAGTCTGGTCATATTGCTCGTAACTGTAAGGAAGATGATCAAGTAGGCAATTAAAAGCCAACGGTAAGATGTTTTAAGTGTAATGAAATGGGTCATTATGCAAACGAGTGTCCAACGAAGAACTCAACTGGGGGAATGCAGCCAGACTACAAGCAGAAAGGGGTGGTGAAATCCTTTTCAACAACTGCAGCAGATGTTGGGCCATCGAATGAAGTGGTATCAGGTACACTGTGTGTTTGTTCAGATTATGCCAATGTGTTGTTTGATTCAGGGTCTACACACTATTTCATTTCTGAGAAGTTTTCTAGTAAATTGAAAATTCCATATCAGGATATGAACCCTGAACTTATGGTAAAAACACCCAGAGGTAACTTTGAGACAAAAATAAATTATAAGAACCTTCATATCCTTGTGTGTGGAAAGAATCTACCAGCAAACCTTATTGTTTTTCCTCTAGTAGAGTTTTATGTTATTTTGGGCATAAACTGGCTTTCTATTTATCATGCTAAGATTGACTGCAGAGCTAAAATGGTTTCTTTTCAGAAAGATTTTCAGTTTGTGTACAAGAATGAACCCTTGATTTTGATAACATATCAGGAATTTGAGAAACTAGTAAAATATGGAAATGAATGTTACCTTGCACATATTGTTGAAAATAAAGGAACTATTCATATTAATGATGTGCCAGTGGTAAATGAGTATCTTGATGTTTTTCCTGATGAGTTGCCTGGTATTATTCATGATCGGGAAGTTGAATTTACTGTTGACTTAGTTCTTGATTCTAAGCCAATTTCAAAACCCCCTTACCGAATGGCTCATGTAGAACTTTTAGAGTTAAAGAATCAATTGCAGGAGTTATTAGATAAAGGTTTCATTTGACCTATCACATCACCATGGGGTGATCATGTCTTGTTTGTTAAAAAGAAAGATGGATCAATGAGACTTTTCATTGATTATAGAGCCTTGAATAATATTACTGTTAAGAACAAGTATCCATTGCCTCATATCAATGATTTGTTTGATCAGCTCCAGGGAGCTCAGTATTATTCGAAGATTGACTTGAGGTCGGGGTACCGTCAGTTGAAAGTAAAATAAGCAGACGTTCCGAAGACTGCGTTCCATACTAGATATGGCCATTATGAATTTGTATTTATGGCTTTTGGGTTAACCAATTCACTTTCTGTATTCATGGACCTTATGAATAGAATTTTCCATGAGTTCTTGGATAAGTTTGTGATTGTTTTCATCGATGATATTTCGGTGTTTTCTAAAATTAAAGAGGAGCATGAAAGTCATTTAAGGGTTATCTTGCAAACCATAAAAGAAAAGAAACTATATGGAAAATTCAGCAGGTGTGAGTTTTGGTTACAACAAATTTCTTTCCTGGGTCACATTGTTTCAAAAGATGGCATAACTGTTGATCCTGCTAAAACAAAAGTTGTTGAAGAATGTCCAAGACCCACAAATGTAACCCAGATCCGTAGTTTTCTTGGTTTGGCAGGTTACTATCGAAGGTTTGTTGAAAAAATTTCACGGTTATCTAGTCCAACGACTAAGATAACTCGTAAGGGTGTTAAGTTCATTTGGACAAAAGAATGTGATGATTGTTTTCAGGAGTTGAAAAGAAGATTGGTGAATGCTCCAGTTTTGGAACTTCCTTCCAGGAATGGTGAGTTTGTTATATACAGTGATGCTTCGTTGAAGGGACTTGGCTGTGTCCTTATGTAGAATGATTAGGTAATTACTTATGCTTCACGACAGTTGAAAACTCATGAGGTAAATTACACTACACATGATTTGGAATTAGCTGCTGTTGTCTTTGCTTTAAAATTTTGGAGGCATCATTTGTATGGAGTAAAGTGTGAAATATATACTGATCGCAAAAGTTTAAAGTATATATTCACTCAGAATGAATTGAACATGAGACATAGGAGATGGATGGAATTAATCAAGGATTATGATTGTACAATTCACTACCATCCGGGAAAGGAAAATAAAGTGGCTGATGCTTTGAGTCGAAAAAGTAATGCTTCATTAACCATGATACATTTGGAATGAGATCCTTTGGTTTTTGATTTGATGAACTTTGGCATATAAGTTGTTGGTGAAGGAATTCCTTCTGTTTTGTTTCAGGTATCAGTGAAATCTTCTCTATCAGATAGAATCAAGCAAGCACAGAAGCAAGACAACGAGTTGCAGAAAAAGGTAGAGCCGGTTCAGAAAGGTAAGTTGCCTGAATTCAAAACTGATAATGATTTTGTTTTGAGGTTTGGGAAGAGATTATGTGTGACTTGTGATTCACAGTTAAAGAATGAGATGTTATGTGAGGCTCATAGTTCTCCATTTTCAATTCATCCTGGTAGTACTAAGATGTACAGAGATCTGTGGGAGTATTACTGGTGGGATGGAATGAAAAGAGATATTGCTGATTTTACTGTGAAGTGTTTGACTTATCAGCAGGTTAAAGCAGAGTGGAAGTTACCTAATGGGATGCTTCAGCCTTTACCAGTGCCAGAGTGGAAATGGGAAAACATATCCGTGGACTTTGTTGTGGGATTACCGAGGACATCTCGAGGTAATAATGCAATCTGGGTTATTGTTGATCGCTTGACTAAATCTTCTCATTTCCTTGCTATACGAGATACTTTTTCCCTAGATCATCTTTACTGTTTGTATCTTAAAGAGATAGTCAGTTTACATGGAGTTCCTCTCTCCATTGTATCTGAACGTGATCCCAGGTTTACTTCTAACTTTTGGAAAGGCCTTCAGAAGTCGTTGGGTACTGAATTAAATTTTAGTACAGCTTTTCATCCTCAATCAGATGGGCAGTCAGAACGAACAATTCAGACTTTGGAAGATATGCTACGAGCATGTTCGATGGATTATCAGGGAAGTTGGGATCAACATCTTTCTTTGGTCGAGTTTTCTTATAATAATAGTTTTCATTACAGTATACAGATGGAACCATTTGAGGAGTTATATGGGAAGCGGTGTCGAACTCTAGCATTTTTGGATGAAGTGGGTGAAAGGAAGATGATGGGACCAGAATTGGTAGAAGAGATGGTAGAAAAAGTTCAGTTGATTCAGAAGCACATGAGAATAGCTAAGAGCAGGCAGAAGAGTTATGCGGATAACCGGAGGAAGGATCTATCTTTCGAGGTAGGTGATCATGTTTTTCTCAAGGTTTCTCCTTGGAAAAGTGTGATGAGATTTGGTAAGAAAGGAAAGATGAGTCCAAGGTTTATTGGACCATATGAAATTCTGGAGAAAGTTGGATCAGTTTCTTACCGAGTGGCTTTACCTCCGAGTTTATCTCAGGTACACAATGTTTTTCATGTCTCGATGTTGAGGAAGTATATGCCAGATCCATCTCATGTTTTGAGTCCAGAGGTAGTTTAGCTGGAGGAGAACCTATCTTATGAAGATCAACCAGTCCAGATTCTTGACCACAGGGAGCAGGTGTTACGGAATAAGGTGATTCATCAGGTAAAGGTTTGGTGGAAAAACCATGTGATTGAAGAGGCAACGTGGGAATCTGAAAATTCTATGAGGGATAAATACCCCCACTTATTTTGATGAGTGAATAAAATTGCGAGGACACAATTCTCAAAAGGGGGGAAGGATGTAACATCCCAGGTAAATAAAGAATATAGAATTTTCATATTTATTAATATTTACGAATTAAATATTAATTTTAATTAAAAGGGGTTTCTACGTTCGATAGCGTACTCGATGCACAACGATGAGTTTCTTTGAAAACTTATGTTGCACACTAGTGATAAAATAATATTATTTTAAATGTTAGTTAACACGTAGCTGTTGTACTAGCGAGAATGGATAGAAATAACTAAAATATGATTATATATATTTTTAAATGTTTTTACATTTATCCAATAAAATATAAAGGCTTAAAATACGGAAAGAATTCAATTTCAGGCATTTATACCCTAATTTTCACTAAGGGTTCACTTATCACCTTTTGACGGCGAACCGTTATTAAATATAGTTTTGATCAATCTTATAAATTCTATTGGACCAAATATAACTCTTCTTTAGAATCGGGACATCAAAATTTACTTTGTGTAAATTTTTGGTATCATTCCGATAAAGTTCATTTTTTAATGAATAGTGTAAAATGTTGTATTTTAATTCAAAACCTCTTTTTAATCTAATTTATTTATATGATTAGATTATAATTTGAATTTTATTTAAAGTGAAATTAGAAAATATTTTTACCATTAAATTCAATAGTGGTCGTTGGAATTAATTTCACTTTGAAATCGGACTTAAACTAGTGTCAATCTTTTGATACTTATTGTTTCATAAAAACACGCTATTTGCTCTGACAGTGGTAATTAATTATTAAATTAATTAATGCAACTTATATGTTGTAAATTTTTAAAAATGGACTTCATTTTTTAATTCGGAATATCAAATATAGCTTAGGGTGAATTTTTGGTATTTTTCTGAAAAACATCAATTTTTGATGAATAGTGAAACCACTAAGTGGTACTTATAAAAACTGATTTTTCGTTTAAATGAAATTTTACCACTTCTGTGTTTTGAATTTCAAAAATCCGACATACATGGTTGTCATTAAGAAGTAAAATGTGGTTCAATGAGATAAAAATATTTTTTTTGGTGAATAGTAACTTATTACGTTTTTAATCGCGATTAGAGGTAATTAGTGCAATTTAAGGCAAAAATGATATTATAATAAAATGAAAATACCTTGACACATGTCCTACCCTTGTTGGATGTGTCATGGCCGACCAAAACAAGTCATGGGTCAACTTGGGGACCCCATGGAGCCACTTTGTTTGGGAAATGACATAAATAACTTTTCAGTTAATGTTAAAGTAAAAATGACACACACATGAGATGTTTTACTAAAACAATTTTTACATGGAATTATACAAGTCAGATTTTTAACTATAAATAGTAATTGGAAAGATAAAATGATTTCCTACATCATAGTATTTTTTGTTAATTTTTAGACATTAAATAAATTAAATTATTTATGACATCATGATGATGTAGTGATGACCTCATTATTTAACAATTTAAATAAAATGGAACGATAATGTAATATCTAATACCTACACATGTCCAAAACCTATTGGATGAGTGTATTTCGAACCCTTATCACCTTATCCTCGAAATACATCAATGTGGGACCTCTTAAATACGAATACCATTTTAAAATAAAGTGACTTTTCTTTACTTTCCAAGAGTGCCCCTCCTCTCCTCTTATAAAAGGCCCCCACCTCTACCTTTTTAACCACACTCCCAAAGCCTTTGGCTCGGCCAAACCCTGCCCATTTTGGCTCTCCACATCCCTCTCTTACTCCTTGATGCCTCACTTTGGGTAGAAGTCTTCCCAAGTAAGCCTTTGAGCTCAAACCAAGGGGAGTTGCCTGATTTTAAGGTAATGTCTTCTTTTGAGTCCTTTTGATTTATTTTGCTTCTCCAACCCCCTAAAGTCTTTTTATCCTTTTATTTTGTAACAAATACAGTATCCTCAATATACTAGGATGTTTTTATAATAAGTATTCGAGCTACAATTACACACACATACATCTAATGGTTAAAGAACATACTGTTTCCGTGGATGGCGAATTTCTGCCTCCCGAAACGATGATTGTTCAACATTCTTTTAACACCTTCAAAGGTGGCCATTAAGATGACACTATATTTATATATGATATATAATATGTTTATTTTTTCCTTAAGCTTCTATATTTTTCATTTTGGGCATAATTTTATGGTTTCCATTATGGGTAAACACGATATCTTCGTTTAAGGAAGTGCGGACTACCGCCCCCTCAAAGTGATGTGATTCGTTAATGCCATATGTGGGACGTATAAAGGATGGATTTAAATTTATTATATATGATGTTATACTGGAATTATAATATACCTCTATATCATTATTATTTATTTCCATTAAAGTATGAGATAGAAATGAAAGTAGTGTTCATGCGTACGTACGACTTACCGTCTCCATGAACGGTGCATTTCATTTCTTATCCCCAAATATAATGTACTATTAAAAGTAAATGTATATAATGGATATATATAATGAATGATATATCCAAATGATGAATATAATTCTGGAATTAAAATATACATACCTCTCATTTAGTTTTAATTCCATTAATATGAAAAAGAAATGAAAGTTGCATTCATGCGTACGTATGGCTTACCGTCTCCATGAACGGTGCATTTCATTTCTTACCTCTAAATGATTATGTAATATTATAAATACATGTATATTCTGGATATATATTATATATATGATATCCAAATCAGGAATTTCATTCTGGATATAAAGAACCTTGACCACACGAACAACATGTAATTGTAAGAAGTCCACTTTCGACTTAAGAACCAAATATCGACAAAACAAACATTATTAACTTAAATGGTTACATAATGTTTATAACATGGAAATAAGTGATATAAAAGGAATAATGAACTTTAAAAAGGTTCTTAAACAAGTAGAAATTAACTCAAGTTTATTATTCAGGACGTTAAAGAACGATCGAGTCAAGTCAGACCCGAGGTAAGGGACTTCGTCTCAATCTCCTTTCATTGAGACATATTTCGTTTTATACACAACTATCTTTTGTACGGTGTATAAACCCCTTTGACTTTTACTTTTATTCAAAAGTAATATTTTTCTACGAAGCGTTTTACTAAACGAAAAAAAGGAATGTTTTTTTAATGTACGCGGTGACAACGACCTTTTCCGCCGCCGCGAGTATTATTTGGTCTTTGGCTTCCTCAACAAGCCGTAATGTTTTTAAAATAAAATAAATACCATATACTCTTTTATGTATTTTGGTATTGAAAATGGTTTTGATAAAGGATTCTATTATGATATATTGTGATTGAAATGTGGAAATGTTATCATTCCTTTATATTGGTTTTATGTTTTATGATTTTATATTGGTACTTGGACATTTGACAGGTGGTTACGTGATAAACCATATGACGGGTGGTGCCGTGAATACCAGGACATGTGGTTACGTTATAACCTCCAATTCATTGGGTATGGAAGTCGGCCGTATGGCTATTCAATTAAGTATGTATGGAAATTGGCCGTATGGCTATTCCATTATGTGATATGTGTGGAAGTCGACCGTATGGTTATTCCACTTAAGTATGTTTATGTCCCAAGTTACCTTTATATATGTTATGTGTTCTTTATATGGGTTTTATGGTAATCCTTTGGTTACAAAATGGTAAGTAATGATACTCTATTCAGTGAAGAGTTTTTACTACTTCATGAAGGTGAAGGTATTACTTTGATAGAGTATACATGGTTTACTTGATGTTTGAAAAACTAACAATTTTCATTCTTTGTGTATCCCTTACTGAGCTTTTTATGCTCACCCCAAGTTTTTTTTGACATGTTTTTCACAGGACTTAATGTGGAATAAGGTCAAGGATGGGATCAAGGGAATGTCATGCTATATAAAACATGGAACTAGACATGTTTCTTTTTAAGAGTTTTTTTTATTATGGAAACTTAATAGAAGTGTCTACTTTGTAATCTTTTGAGATGTAATAGTTATGTTCTAATTCTCTAAAACTTTAAACCTGAAAAGATCCTCAATGTGAATTATTCATTTAATTTAATATTAAGTAAGTTTTAAGGTCGGGGCCTTATATAATGCCTCTCATCTATGTGTTTACTATACCCACGGTGCTAGTAGCCAACCTGGGGCCTACTAGAGGTGGGACTCGGGGGTCATTATCTCCCTTCCCATATTTCTGGCCCAGGAGGGGTACACTTTGTGGGGAGGGGGTCACGACAGAGTGGTATCAGAGGTAGGATAAGGGATAGGATTGAGTTTGGAGTTAGGAAGAGGTGAGGTTACATGGGTTGGTAGGGCAACAGTGTTAGTCAAGTTTAGCAAGTGATGTAAACATTGGAGACCGGATGAGACATAGGTGTTTAGGGCCCCCTATGATCGGATGTATGGACCTTTAAGCTTACAATGTCTAATAAATGAGGTGATACTAGTTGCAGGGTAGGGACCTAGGAAAGGATCATGCACTATTCTTCTATGTGCCAATGTTTGGAGGGGCATACCATGGGATAGGTTAACCTAAAATTAATGAAAGAAAAAAATTATTTAATTAATGATGAATCTTCTGAATTTAAGGTTTAGGTGATCTAACTATTTGATATTTTTCTGGTATGGATTCAGGTCAATGTCCTCGTTAGGATCACATAAAATATGTCCAGCAGTCTATGCCAGTAGATCGTCGTCAGGTAGAGGTTGACAACGAAGATACTTGGAGGATGACACTCTAAGAGCTTCAACGCCAGAGTCTGTAGAAGTATGAGGGCGCTGTTTTAGATGTCGTCATGGAAGACTAGTTGGAGGAGGTTTATATAGGCTTCAGTTTGATCTGTGCTTGAAAGAATCAATGGGTGTCCTTTCTTGTGACGATGCTGCGTGTAGTAGTGAGGCAGTGGTGGTTTTTGTTCCTTGGGGATCATGAGGAGTCAGTGATCTCATGGGAGGATTTCTGAGAAAAGTTTAGAGTCCAGTTTCTTTCCTAGAACGCAAAGGCCTCTAGTCTCCTGGATCTTATTACCCTTCTATAGGGGAGTTCCAGTGTGAGAGATTTCAAAATCTGTTTTAGAAACCTTTTATGATATACTTTGGACCTTTTTTGAGATGAGGAGGCCAGTGCGAGGCATTTCGAGGAGTCTTTGCATCTAGAGATCCAGTTCTAGGTCACCCCATTTATACTGAAGACTTATCTTGAGTTTCTGTAAAGGGAAGGGGTCATCCAGAAGACTTTATCTATAACTGAATCATCATGAGAGGGGAGTGTCCCTGATTCCTCATGAAACAGAGCTGTGGTTTGGGATTCCCAGTTTTCAGGGAAGAAGAGTTTCTTTTTAGCCGGGGGTAAGACCCAGCCCTCCGCATCTCATTTCTCTGGAGGCAGTGGGTCTTAGGCCTATGCTAAGGGATCATGTGCTTGTTTTTCTTATGTTGGTCATGTTCATCAGCAGTGAGAGTGCCCGACCATTTAGAGAATTCATCGTGCCCTAGGAGTTCCGCTCTAGGTTCCTCTATTGAGGCAGCTCTAGCAGAGATAGCAACAACATGTTGCACCAGCATTAGATTAGCTGAGGGTAGATGCGGCAGCTAGAATATAGTAATGTGATGCTCCCCATCCTTAGAGAGCAGAGTGTGGCCATGGAGGTGGTCTTCATCAGGGTCATAGATGTCTTGGAGGAGGTTGTGGTCTGCTTTATGCATTATCATTTCCAGCACTATGCGAGTGAGACATCATTCGAGGTACCCTTTGATTGTTTTCTACATTGTTGTATTTAGAGACCCAATCTTGACATACATGGACATTGAATTACTTTTGCAGAGCACTTAATACATAACAAAAATAGACACCTAAGGACTGTAATAGTTTAGTGTCATTGGAAACTCGCAACATAATCTTCTAATCGTGGTGAATGATCTTCAACATCTCCCATAAAGATCTTCCTCTTTTGTTTTCTTATCTAATATATTTTATTATATCCTGGGGAAAAAATAAAAATGGTGAGATCAAATTCCCATTAAGGGTAATCATGGAGAAAATAAAACAAATCAAATACATTTGAACTTAAAAACATGAACATAATTTTTAAACATCAAAATCATGAGTTGTGAAATAAATCTTTGCAGTACGTAAGGATTATATCATAAATTAACATTAATCATGATAAAATAGCATGGGAGTAAAACATTAAATTATTAAATCCAATAATCACATGTTATGCTTTCCATGTTAGCCAAGTCATTGCTTCCAAGACCATCAATGTAGACAAAGTCCATTACTTAACTGGGTTTACTTATCATTACATCATTAAATTACTGAACTGGATTCATTTTTCATTCCATCCAGGTCTATCTCATGAGATATAAATTATTACCCAATGCATTGGAGAGAGTTATAGGTCCCACCCATCTCATAATGAAATCATTCTTTCATTTCCCACAAAATAAACATAAATCATTAATCATAACCCAAAGAATGATATGGGTTTCATAAACATCATCCCATGAAAACATAATCCATATAAAACAAATGGATATCATTTAATCATAAGAAAAATAAAACCATGTAAATAATATATACATTATACTTGAAACATAAACATACTAAATAATGTCATCTTATATGGAAAATAGTTTTGATAAAAAACATGAAATTAATTCTTGAGGAAAATATCCTTTCTTCTTTAAAATCATTTTTTTTCACAAAATTCCATAAAATTTTAAATGAAAAGGATTTTTTTTTGAAAATAATCATGAATTCTTATAGATTAGGCATCATGAAAATAAGGGTTTATGAAACTTTAAAAATCTGTTCATGTTATATACGTTAATAAAAATATTATCCTTGTGCTTTTACTAGAAATGTGAAAAAGTACCTCATATGGTAAACAAAAGAAATATTCCCTCCATACCATGTGGTAAAAGTCAACCAAGGGTAAAAATTACTTTACACATACATGGAATAATAGTAAACATTTTAGGAATTTGTTTTATAAAATAAGGACTTGGATGATAAATAAATCCCCAGTAAATACTTACGAATAAACAATCTCATATAAGAATGAGATTGGAATAATTATCCCTTAACTTATGTCCAATTTCCTCCATATGTATCTAAGACTTCTATATATTGGGTTTAAACATTGTATTAACTTGTAACAGAACCATAACAACATTTATGATATCTTATATGATTCACTTACGACTTTATATTACCCATTCATTTGTCAATTCCGTGTTAAAGCACTATTTTGGGTAAAATCGTTTCATTTGTCATACGTGTTTCGACTTCTAATTATTAATATGATTTCTTAGATAATTATTAATTACATCCAGAATGTAAAAAATTATTTATATTTAATATACATTCAGAATAATATATATATATATATAATAGGTCAATAAATGGAATGAAATACACCGTTCATGGAGATGGTAGGTCGTACGTTCGCATGAATGCTGTTTTTGATTCCTTATTAAATTGAATGGAAGTAAATAACATATATATAAATATAGTATCATCATTATGTCATATATTTCATGATTATTTATTATATATACTTTATAGTAATTCTTGAATAGTTAACATGGAGAATGAATCTCATTGCATCGTGGAGACGGTAATCCGTACGTACGCACGAGCGATGATATCCTTTATATAATTATTTAATGGAATTAGAGTGGATGATATAATATATCAAAATCAGTATGATGTTATAATAGTCATATATAGTTATTATTTCTACCATTATACAAATCCATGTATGGTGGTGGGGGAAAAACATATTACACCACGGCGTGGAGATGGTATTTCGTAAGTACGCACGTGATGCGATTTTGTTTTTAATAGGATGGATATAAGATGAAATAGGTTTGTTTCATATTTATAATAACATAACAATATATGAATGATACTGATGTTATTACTTTAAAATGAAACAACTAAAGAAGAGGAAGTAGAAGAAGAAATAAATTTGAAAGAATCAATATAAGATATTGCCTCTTCCCCGAAGTGCCTCCTTTAAACTTTCTCTTAGGGCACTAGAGTTGGTTTTTTGAGAAGAATAGAACATATGCAATGTAACTAGAGAGGTCTAGAAGAAGAATTGGTAGCATTTGGCCAAGCTTGAAGGCTCAAATGGAGTGAAGAGAAAAGGGAGTAGGTTCCCTTTTATAAGAGAGTAAAGGGGCACTTTTGGAAACCTCCAAAATATTAATTTATAATAAACTCAAACCCCACATAAAAACTTCAAAAATGACTCAAATTAGAATATGAGATGATATAAGGTTTTAATATCATCAACCAAAAAAAATTAGATATGTTGGGAAATTATTTTAAACCTTATCAATTTGTTGTTGATGATGAAAGTTTTCAACCAGTTCTTCCAAGGAAAGCGGGATGTAGAAAATATTACTCCTATCTGAAGTCGACTACGGTTACCCAGTATCATGGCCCCGTTTATTTTGATTCTAATTGGTATGGTGATTATGATGACTCTTATCAACATGACTATTATTTTTGACTTGGCAAGAGGGAATTGAGGTTTGTGAGACCCCAACCTTCTACTTTATGTATTTTCTTTTACTTAATAAAACGGTTATGCCCTAACCTTTCTGGTAACATTTAAATTGTCATAAATACATACTTAAGTGTTGTGAATAGTACATAATTTGATACTTGATGAAATTTTAGACCATATAAATTTCAATTTAAAATTTTTAAATATTTATGTGATTTTTAAACAATTTAATTTTTATAAAATATCAATTGTGTCAATTTTGAAACTATTTATTTATTTGAATTTAAATAAAATCCATAAAGAATATATCTTCAAAAAAATAATGAATAGATTACTAACATGTCAAATGTATCTATAAAATTCGTGGATCACATTAAATAGTTCATTTAATATTTATTTTAATATTTTTAAACCATTTATTAGATATTTCTTTTAATAAAATAATTACTACAACATTTTCATATAATTATTTAATATACTTATTTTTGCAGAAAAATTTAAAAAAAATACTATGATGAATTTAAGTCTATTATATTTAATAATAATACTTTTGGTCTAATTTATATTCTAAAAAACCCAACTTTTAAAATGATATTTTTATTAAATTAGGAAGGTGACTACTTTAACATCATTTAAAATTAAATAATATAAATATCATAATCTATTTTAGAAGGATCAAAATGTTCTAGAAGACAACCCTTAGATTCTTAGGGTATATATTTACTCGACAAATAATGTTTGGTCATGTTTCTGGTCCTATTGATGTGTACTATTATTTTAATAAAAACTATATTATGGATTTTTCACTAAATATAAAATTTTGGCATCATTAATGTATTTGCTATTAAAGTAATTATAGATTTCTTAAAAATTAAAAATAAATTACCATGATGAAGAAAAGTATTCTATTTTTTAAATTAGTATTTATAATTGAATTTATATTATGTATAACCTTATATTGAAAATACTTTAATTAGTAACGTTTGAGTGAGACATATTTCACTTTCTTTAAATAAAATATATTAAATGTCTTAATCACATCCAAGTTGGTTCCAAAGATAAAATTTAGACCAAAGAATATTCTAGGACGAAATATAATAATCCAATTGTATTAATAAAAGTGTTAGGGTAATTTTATAATATTATTTTTACCCTTAATTACAAGATTTACCTTTAACTGTAGTAAATAAAATTTACCGTAGTAACTATTCATAGTGACTAAAAATAAAAAGTATCCTATTAACATAATTTGGACCTACTGATTCCAAATATGGAATCCATTTTTCCAAATTCAAAACATAAAATTTGCAGTATTTAATTACAAATTAATCCCGGTGTTGATAAAATGGTTTTTAAAAGTTAAAACATTGCAAAAGATTGAAATGTTTTTAACTATGAATTCAATAAAAAGTTAATGCTAATGAAATACATTATATTAAAAGGTAAAAATATATTCTATTTATACTTTTAAACCATCAAATATTATAATTTAACCATACAAATTATCTTGATGAAAAAAGTTGTTTTTAATTAAAATTTACTGTATTTTTACTATTCATAAAAATGTGAAGGTTATCAGAATAATGTCAAAATTTTATCCAAAATAAATTTTCATATCCTGATTCAGAAAAAGAAGTTTACTTTTTCAAATTTAACCTATAAACTTGTAAAAAAATTTATTTAAAATGGGTGCACCAAAAAAAGACAACAAAACAGCCTTTTTTGAAAAATACTTCCTTTATATGAAAAATCGATTTTGTTCTCATATAATGTTCTAGAAAATGTGTAAGATTAATTATAATGTTATAAAATTAAAAATGGCTTTAATAATATTAATAACAGCTAGTTCATAATAATATTATAACAATATATCACTGTTTAGTGAAACTCAGTATTGCGTACAACACACGTTGTTGAGGAAGTTCTCTCTTGCGTGCAACACAAGCCAACAATAGTGTTTGCGTATACTACAAGAGAATACGGTGTTGCGTATACTGCAAGCTAATCTTGATGTAGCGTACAACAAAAGACAACAAATAAATTAAAAATAATATTTCTCATAAAATCTCGAGGTGTTACATTCTACCCCCTTAAAATGAATTTCACCGTTGAAATTCATCGAGGTTTTAAATAATTTACTACTTAAAAGTTTCTTTCATAGAAACCCACATCATAAAAAGAAATACTAAAAAATAATTTTAAAAAGGAATTTTAGAAACATAACGGTCACCCAAATTAACTCAGCACTATGTTTCCATATAAGAGAATATAGGTTAAAATGTGGATTTAGAAGAGAAATTTAACCATCATGTCTTGATGAAGAGTGGTGGAGAACATGGATTTGAAAAAGACAACAATCACAAAGCCATAAATTTGTGTTGATCTAAGGTACAATCTGATTCATCAGATATGAGGGTACTAGGACAACATTTTTGGTTTTCAAGATCATTTCCCTAAAGTTGATGATTTTTTTGCATAAGGATAAATACTTACCTAATTTTAGTGTAAAATCATCGTTGGTATTTCCATGAACAATTTCTAATTCATGTATTATTTAATGAAATGAAGTTGAATTTGTCATTCTAGAAATATTATCAGATCATGTGATAGAATGATAGGTCATTCCATCTCTCTTTATCATAAAAATGTTATCACAAATTATTAAATACACATTATTCCATCTATGGTGAGACTAACCATATATGATTCCCAAAATAGACTTATACTTCATCTATCATATCGCTTAATAAAATAAAACTAATTTCTACTAACCAGTGACTTTTTGTAGGCCAGTTATAGGAGATAAAGGCATGTCGCACTTCGGTTGTGGGATCGATTCCCACAACCTTGTCCGATGTGACGGGTTGTCCCTCATCCTGCAGGTTGTCCTTTTTCTAAACCATACTATTATAACATTTAAGAAAAAAATGTTTTAGCCTTAAAAAATACAATCTGATGTCCAACTTAGTACATTCCATTCTTTAGGCTTATCCAAAATACTTTTGTCCAATCTCATAGTATAAATAAAAATATTACAATAGAGTTCATCGACCAAGTATGTAAAAACCATCATTTATACCCCATATAACATAAGATATATCTTGTTGGTCACATTCCAAATATGTGAATACCTTAATGATGTATTCTCTTGAAACATGAGTTACCATATAACCTTAGTAAAAACATGAATGCTATCAAAAGTTAACTCCTTTCACATACCAAAATCCCAAAATTTATATATACTTAAACCATGATATCACTTTGTCCTTATATCATTAATGAGAACATTAATACTATCAGACATATTATTTTCTCAGTGACCCTTCATTATGCGCAAATCATTTGCTTTCCAAAAAAATCTCAAATACTTTTCATGTTTACCGGTACCATATAATTTCAAATACTAAAGGAACAATAATAGTGTAATAATCCTTATATTTTCTTTATTCAATAGTACCATACATTATTCTTGATAAACATGCAGTCATTCAACTACCTTCTTAAACCATTGACTGAGCTTCATCATTTTATTTCTCAACACTTCTTTCATCTCATATATCATTTGTAGTATATTCATCATCATCAACATAAATACTTCTCATACGACCATGTTGATTCTCTTAATGATATTTTCCCTTAGGGAATTGGTTTTCATAATGCACGTACATTCCACATTTAAAACATTTAACCATTGTTGATGTCTTAGAAATACCATTTTTCTTGTCTATAGTGTTAACTAATTTGTTTTCATTGAAATTAATAGCTTTGTTTCCATCTTTTCCACACCCAAAGCATCTTTCAGTTCCATTGAAACATTCCCCCTGATGCCTCTTCCCACATGATTTACATGAGGGAAATTGAACTTTCTTTCCTTTATGATTATCATGAATCTCTATCTTTCTCTTATTAGCTGAGTTGGGAAACTTAACAAAGTTTAGATTATTGATCACATTATGAGATTACTGATTAGGCATAATAATGATTTTTGGACTAAAAAATCTTGTTTCATTTGGTTTCCCATGAAGAATATCACTCCA
This sequence comes from Viscum album, assembly GCA_963277665.1. Classification (NCBI taxonomy): domain Eukaryota; kingdom Viridiplantae; phylum Streptophyta; class Magnoliopsida; order Santalales; family Viscaceae; genus Viscum; species Viscum album. Next base: position 617,710,543 of record OY728148.1, on the reverse strand, counting down.
TTGTCCATCATATCTTCCATTAACCTAAATATTCCTGTTTTCAGCGATTTTCTAAACCCTAAAAATAATAGCGTGAGAGGGAAAAATCGTACTAGGAAAACAACATAATAAAAGGGATTACATTAAATCTCTAACATATAAGGTTTAATTCCAGGTTATTCATGATCGTTATCATAATTCTAGTACTACAACCTATACTTATACTTAACCTTAAGGACATCCCTATACATACCATAGAAATATTTCTTGAGATCTCACTAATGTTTTCGCATCCTAGTTTCCAAAGTTTAGCTAAACCATTCCTCTGATAACAATTGTAGAGACCCAAGCATGATGTATATGGAAATTATATTAATTATGCATAATACTTAATACATAAAAAAGCATACACCCAAGGACTATAATAGTTTAGTGTCTTTGGAAACACGGAACATAATTTACTAATCATGGTGAAAGATCTTCAGCATCTCTCCCAAAGATCATACCCTTTTGTTTTAATACCTAAAAACTTTTTTTAGATCCTAGGAAAAAGATAACATAAAAAGGGTGATATCAAATGCTCAATAAGGGTAATCATGGATAAAATAAAACAAACCATATACATTTGAACTTAACAACATGAACATAATGTTTAAACATCAAAATCTTGAGTTGTGAAAAAAAATCATGGCAGTACGTAAGGAATAGATCATAAAAGAACATTAATCATGATAAAATAGAATGATAATAAAACATGTTACTATGGAATTCAATAATGAAATGTTATTATTTCCATAGTAGTCGAGGCATTGATTCCAAGACCATCATAGTGGACAAATTCCATTACTGAACCAGGTTTACTTGTCATTCCAGCCCTATATTACTGAACCAGATTTAGTTATCATTTCAGCCATGTCTATATCATGAGATATAAATCTTTACCCAATTCATTGGAGGGAGTTATAGGTCCCACCCATCTCATAATTAAATCATTCTTTCGTGTGCCACAAAATATACATAAATCATTCATCATAACCCAAAGAATAATATGGGTTTCATAAACATCATCACATCGCAACATAATCCTTATAAAACAAATGGATATCATTTCATCATAAGAGAAATAAAACCATGTAAATAATAGATATATTATACATTAAACGTAAAAATACTAAATAATTTCATCTTATATTGAAAATAGTTTTGATAAAGCACTTGAAATTAATTTTTGAGGAAAATATACTTTTTTCTTCAAAATCATTTTCTTGTCACAAAATGTCATGCAATTTTAAATGAAAAGTATATTTTTTTTAAATAATCATGAAATATTGTAGAGGAGGATTCATGAAAATAAGGTGTTATGAAACCATAAAAATCAGTTCATTCCATATAAGTTAATAAAAACATTCTCCTTGTGCTTTTACTAGAAAAGTCAAAAAGTTCCTCATATGGTAAACAAAAGAAAGATTCCTTCCATACCATGTGGTAAAAGTAAAATAAGGGTAAAAATGACTTTAAACATAAATTTAATAATAGTAAACATTTTATGAAAACATTTCTATTAAACATGGACTTGGATGATAAATATAACCTTAGTAAATACTTACTTATAAACAATCTCAGATAAGAACGATATTGGAATAATTATCCCTTACATTATGTCCAATTTCTTCCATATGTATTTGAGAATCCTCTATAGTGGGTGTAAAAATATTATTAACTTGTAATGGATCCATAATAACATTTATGATATCATATATGATTCACTTACGACTTTATATTAACCGTTCATTGGTCAATTCCACGTTAAAGCGGTGTTTTGGGTAAAATCATTTCATTTGTCGTACGTGTTTTGACTTCTAGTTATTCATATGATTACTTAGATCATGATTAATTACTTCAATAATTAAAAACATTATTTATCTATAATATATATTCAGAATATACTATATATATATATAATTGGTCGATAAATGAAATGAAATACACCGTTCAGGGAGACGATAGGTCGTACGTACGCATGAATGTTGTTTTCAAATCCTTGTTAAATTGAATGGAAGTAAGTAAATAACATATAAATAAATCCTGTATCATTATTATTTCATATATTTCATGATTATTTATTATATATACTTTATAGTCATTCTTTAATGGTTAACATTGAAATGAATCTCATCGCATCGTGGAGACTATAATCCGTACTTACACACGAGCGATGATATCCTCCCCATAATTATTGAATAGAATTGGAGTGGATGATATAATATCTTAAAATTAGTATGAATTTATAATAATCGTATATAGTTATTATTTCAACCATTATACCCATCCAAGTATGGTGGTGGTGGGAAAACATATTACACCACAGTGTCTAGACGGTATTCTGTATGTACGCACGTGAGGTAATTTCATTTTTCATAGGATGGATAGAAGGTGAAATAGGGTTGTTTAATATTTATAATATCATATAAGTATATGAATGGTACTGATGTTATTAATTTATAATGAAACAACTAAATAAGAGGAAGTAGAAGAAGAAATAAATTTGAAAGAATCGGTATAAGGTATTACCTCTTCCTTGAAGTGCCTCCTTTAAACATCCTCTTAGGGCACTAGAGATGGCAGTTTGAGAAGACCCGAGCCTTTATAATGTAAATAAAAAGGTTTAGAAGAGTAATTGGTAGGTTTTTTCCAAGCATTAAGGCTCAAAATTGAGTGAATAGAAGATGGCGTAGGTTCCCTTTTATAAGAGAGTATAGAGGCACTTTTGGAAACCTTCAAAATATTAATTTATAATAAACTCAGAACCACCCTAAAAACATAAAAAATGACTCAACATAGAATATGAGAGGAGATAGTGTTTTAATATCATCATCCAATAAAATTTAGACACGTTGGGAAATTATTTTAAACCTTATCAATTTGATATATCCTTATTTAATCTATTTAATCTTATTGGTGGTAATAAATTTCTAAATTTTAAATTGTTATAAATACATACTTATGTGTTTTGAATAGTCTATAATTGGATATTTTATGAAACTTCAGACCATATAAAATTCAATTTATAATTTTTAAATATTTTTTTGATTTTTAAACAATTTAAATTTTATAAAATATCAATTGTGTCAAATTTAACACTATTTATTTTGTTGGATTTAAATAAAATCCAAAAAAATAATATGTTCGAAAAAAAAATCTATAGATTCCTAACATTTCATATTTATCTATAAAATTCTTGGAGAACATTATCTAGTTAATTTAATATTTATTTTAATATTTTTAAACCATTTATTTGATATTTCCCTTAATAAAATAATTACTACAAAATTTTCGTATAATTATTTAATATACATAGTTTTTGCAGAAAAATGAAAAATAAAATACTATAATGAAGATAAATCTATTATATTTCATAATAATAATTTTAGTCTAATTTATCTTCTAAAAACCCAACTTTTAAAATGATATGTTTATTAAATTATGAAGGTGACAACTTTGAAATCATTTAAAATAAAATAATATAAATGTCATAATCTATTTTATAAGGCTCCAAAGGGTTCGAAAGTCAACCCTTTGGATTATTAGGGTATATATTTACTCAAAAAATAATGTTTGGTCAAGTTTCTGGTCTTTTGGATGGATGATATTATTTGGATAAAAACTATATTATTGATTTTTCACTAAATAAATAATTTCTGCATCATTAATGTATAATTTATTAAAGTAATTATATATATCTTTAAAATTAAAAATAAATTACCATGTAAAATTAAAATATTATATATTTTAAATGAGTATTTATAATTGAATTTATATTATGAATAACCTTGTATTAAAAATACTTTAATTGTTAACGTTTGAGTAAGACATATTTCACTTTTTGAAAAAAAAAATAAAGGTCTTAATCACATCAAATTTGGTTCTAAAAGAAACAATTTCGACACAATTATATTTTAGGACGAAATATAATAATCCAATTATATTAATACAAGTTTTAGGGTAATTTTATAAAATTATTTTTAACCTTAATTAGCTAATTTACCTTTAACTGTAGTAAATAAAATTTACAATTATTACTATTCAAAGTGCCTAAAAATAAAAAGTAGACTATTAACATAATTTGGACCTACTGATTCCAAATATGGAATCCATTTTTCTAAATTCAAAACATATAAGTTGTAGTATTTAATTTAAAATTAATCCTGCTATTGAGAAAACCAGTTTTAAAAGTTAAAATATTGCAAAAGATTTAAATGTTTTTACCTATGAATTCAATGTAATATTAATGCTAATGAAATAAATTATATTAAATGCTAAAAATATATTTTATTTATACTTTAAAATCATCCAATATTATAATTTAACCATATAAATTATCTCAATGAAAAAAGTTGTTTTTAATTAAAATTTAGCATATTTTTACTATTCATCAAAATGTGAAGGTTATCAGAATAATGTGAAACTTTTATCCAACATAAATTTATATATTTTAATTCAAAATAAGAAGTTTAATTTGTCCAATTGAACTTATAAACTTGTCAAAAATTTGATTTAAAATGGGTGCGCCACAAAAAGATGACAAAACTGCATTATTTGAAAAATGCTTCCTTTATACGAAAAATTGATTTTGTTCTCATACCATGTTCTAGAAAATGTGTAAGATGAATTATAATGTTATAAAATTCAAAATGTGGATAATAATATTAATAATGGCTAGTTAATAATAATATTATAACAATATATCATTTTTTAGTGAAACTCGGTATTGATTACAACACACGCTATTGAGGAAGGTTGCTCTTGCGTGCAACATAAGCAAAGAATGGTGTTTGTGTATACTAAAAGCTAATATGGTGTTGCATATAGCGCAAGATAATCTTGGTGTAGCGTACAAAAAAATACATCAATGAAATAAAAAAATTCTCATAAAATCTCAGGATGTTACATTGTATTCCATGTTTGATTCAAGAGCGACACACTAATTCATATCACCTACCATTTTCAATGCTTTGGGACTTGAGGTAGAGAGGTTTCCTGTTCCATTGGAGTTGACTACACCTATTCGAGGTCGATTTGACATGCTTTATGTATGTAGATATTGTGAGCTAGTGTTGGGGTAGCACCACTCTTGGGGAGATTTCCTATGTTTAAGAATAAAACCATATGATGTCATCCTTGACGTGGATTGGTTGTATTCGGCGAAGGCTATAATGGATTGATTTAGGAGACAAGTTGTGTTATTTGATGTGGATGGAGAGCCAGTGGTGTTTGTTGGCGAGTGAGACCCTCAGATGGGTGAGAAGTGTGTTACATCCTTATCATCTGTGATGGATGATATAATGTTGAGTTCTTCATAGGTCAAACATCTGGTGTTTCATAGGGTTTTAGAAGAGTACCCTAATTTTTTTCCAGAAGAGGTTGTAGAATTTCCCCCTCGACGATAGATCGAGTTTGCGATTGAGCTATAACTAGGATCATATCCTATCTCAATTTCCCCATATAGTATATCCCCTTCTGAGTTACAAGAGCTATGTATACAACTTGATGGTCTATTACCAAGCATTTGTTTCGGTTGAGTGTGTCGCTATGGGTTGCACCTGTTTTGTTCGTGAAGAAGGCTGACGACAGTTTGCGATTGTGTGTCGATTATCATCACATGAAAAAAGTGACAATAATGAATTTATGTCCTCTTCAACGGATGGATGATTTATTTGATCAAATGAAGGGTACAAGTTGGTTCTCAAAGATCGAATTGTAGTTAGGATATCATCAGATGCGTGTGAAGAATGAGTATATACCAAAGATTGATTTTCATTGTCGTCATGGGCATTATGAGTGCCTTGTAATGTCATTCGGTGTGACAAATGCTCCATCTGTGTTCATGGTATTGATGAAAACTGTTTTCTATGAGTTCCTGGATAAGTTCTTTGTGGTTTTCATCGATAGAATCCTTGTGTACTCCATGTCAAAAAAAGATCATGAAGGGTATCTACACGTAGTTTTGTGAGTTCTTCGTCAACATTAGTTGTTTGGGAAGTGGTCAAAGTAGGATTTTTGGGCTCGAGTTGTCCGTTTCTTGGGGCATGTGGTCTCCCAACTGAGAGTAGTTGTGGATCCATCAATTATTGAAGTGGTTGTGTCTTGGGAATCCCCCAAGACTGTGAAAGAGGTACGATGATTCCTTAGTCTTGCAGGCTTCTACAAGAGGTTCGTAGCTGATTTCTCTCGAGATGCAACTCCTCTGACATCTTTGAATAGGAAGGATCTTGCATTCAGATGGACTGATTAGTGTCAGGCAGCTTTCGAGTATCTAAAGGAGAACTTAGGATGTGCTCCTGTTCTTTGTCTTCCGGTAGAGGGAGTTCAGTTTGATGTTTTCTATGATGTTTCACATCTGGGGTTTGGATGGGTTTTTATGAATAAGAGATTAGTTGTTTCTTACAGGCCTCGGTAGTTACATCCCCATGAATGTAACTATGCCACCAATGATCTTGAGTTAGTAGCCTTATTTTTTTCTCTTAAGTTGTGGATACATTACCTCATTGGAGAGGGCTTTGTGGTTTTCACCGATTATAAGATCCTGATATATGTTTTCTCCCAGTGTGACATGAATTTACAATAGCGTCGGTGGATGGAGTTCTTATAGGAATTCGATTTCGAAATATCATATACACCTGGAAAGGGGAATGTTGTAGTAGATGTACTGAGTCGAAAGTCACGTAGTGATGGAGTGTGTGAATCTGGTTACTCCTAGAGAGTAATGGGAGAACTTTCAGCATTACCTCTTGATATGGGAGAAGTTGGGGGAATAGGTTGTCTTTTTAAGATAACGGTGAAACCATATCTGATTCAGAAGGTGGAAGAGTCCCAGTTGGGGGATCTGGAGATGGAGGATTTGAGATACCGAGTTTTTTATGGTGAGTCCCCTTATGGTCGGTCTGAGGATGAACAACACCAAGTGTTGTATCATGAGAGGATATTTGTTCCTTTGATGATGCGTGAGACGGTTCTCAGAAAGTTCCATAGTTCACCTTTATCAGTGCATCCTGGCATGACAGAGATTTACCGAACCTTGTGTAGCTAGTTTTGGTGGCATGTTCTAAGCATGCAGTTGTGGTGTTTTTGTCATGTTGTTTGGTCTTCTAGTAGGAGAAGGCCAAACACCATGTTCCTGGTGATCTTCTCCAGCCATTAGATGTTCCTCAATGGAAGTGGGAGAACATCTCAATATAATTTTTCACTGGTTTACCTTGAGCTCAGGGAGGACATGATGATATTTGGGTGGTAGTGGATTGTTTAACAAAATCTTCCCACTTCATAAAAATCAAGGAGTCAATCTCGGTAGAATATTTCTCGAGGCAATATCTAGAGGAGGTGGTGAGACTTCACGGAGTCCGAAGGACGATCATTTCTGATCGTGATCCTCATTTTACCTCTATGGTGTAGAAAGATCTCCAGCATGATTTTGGTTCTATGGTATGCCTTATCACTGCTTTTCTTCCTCAAATGGATGGTTAGATAGAGCGAACCATCAAGACTCTTGAAGACATGTTATTCTCTTGTGTCCATGATTTTTGTGGTTTGAGGATGAGGCACTTACCCTTGACGGAGTTTGATTACGACAATACTTTTTACTACACCATCAGTATAGCGCCATTTGAAGCCTTGTATGGTCAACCTTTTCGTTCTTCATTGTGTTGGACTAGGGTTGGAGAGGCAACAATTCTCAAACCGGAACTAGTGTAGAGTACAACAGAGATGGTCTAGGTGATTCTAGAAAGGATAAAGATGGAACAAGATCATCAGAAATCATATGTCGATCAAAGGAGGATACCCTTAGAGTTTGATGTTGGGTATAAATTGTTTCCAAAGGTGACTATCCATCGTGGGAAGCAAAGGTTTGGAAGTGGGAGTAAGATTTCTCCCCTGTTTTTTGGGACTTTCAAGGTGTTCGCTCGTGTTGGAGCTATGGCGTTTCGAGTAGCACTTTCCCTGCAGATGATTCGGAAACATGATGGTTTCCATGCATCACATCTCCGTCATTATCTTCATGATGACTCTCACATCATCGATTGGAGAGAGATCGATGTTGATGATGATGCGACCTTTGTGGAGTGACCTGTGGAGATCCAAAACCGCAAAGAGAAGGTGTTGCGTGGGTATTCTATCCCCTTGGTTCGTGTCTTTTGGCGACATGGTGGCATATAGGATAGTACCTGGGAAAGTGAGTTATAGATATGTACTCAGTACCCAGAGTTGTTTGATGTTTAACTCTTTTCAAGTAGAGATGTAGTATTTTTGGTTTTATTTGTTTCCTGTTTATAATATGGATTTCTTTTGTTGATTCTTGTGGCTTGATTTTTTTTTGAGGTCTCTTCATGGGTGGTTGTTCAAACCCTGTTTTGTTTTCCCTTTAGGTGGGTTTTGAATTCTCAAGGACGAGAATGTTTTGAGAGGTATCTTATGTAATGCCATGGACCTCTCTGGTCCATTCCTTTGAGAAAATCAGGTGTATGTGGTCATTTGAGAGGTCAATTTGACATATCCCCATCACTTTTCCAAATTTCCATTTCTATGAATAGTTCCAGTTCTAGAATTTTGTGAACAGTGCATCGGTAACTATCTGTGAACATTTCCATCAGTGAATAGTTCCAACGGTAGACCGTTGTGAAAAATGCATCGGTGAATATCTATGAACAGTTCCATTGGTGAATAGTTCTAATGGTAGACCATTGTGAATATTCCATTGGTAACTATCTATAAACAGTTCCATCGGTGAACAGTTCCAATAGATGACCATTGTGAATAGTGCATCAGTAACCTTTTGTGAATAGTGTCCTCGGTAGCCTTATGGGAACAGTGCAATGTTGAACTTATGTGAATAGTGTCATCGGTGACTTTTTGTGAACAGTGGCATCGGTGACCTTCTGTGAACAATGTCATCGATAACCTTATGTGAACAGTGAAATCAGTGACCATATGTGAATAGTGTCATCAGTGACCTTCTGTGAACAGTGTTTCCAGAATGGTGAGGTCCATCGTTAACCTCTATTTCCTTTTCCAAATTTTGAGTTCGTGAACAGTGTTTTCAGCTTCCTATAATTTCACCCCTTTGATGTTTCCTTTGATGTAAAATGAATTTAAAGCCTCATTTTATGGACTCTATGGTCGATTCAAAGGTCATAACTTCTATATTAATTTCTCTTAAGTCTTGGGATGTTTTTTTCTACATTGCCATACTGTGTGGTTTAATGTGATCTACATTAAATGGAAAATACAGTGTATCTTAAAGCACTACTCCATTAAATCTTATAAAGGGATGATATATCGTCCTCCCTAGTTCTTCCTCCTTGTTTCGGGTATGAGACACTTTAATATCCCATTCCTATTGGTAGGAGTTATGTAATCAAACTTTTCTCCTAGGATTTTGTTTTCCTATGTTTTGATGCAACCAAGCAATATCAATCAGTCTTTGATATAAGGTATGTTCTATAGTTATTATTTTGGGTTCATCTCTTCCTGTTTCCCCTCGCCCTTTTATGGAATATTATATCCTTGTTCATAATGGACTTTTCTTGGTTTTTTACCGGTGTGGTGGTGTCTTTGCATCCTCGGGTAGATACAGTTGTCAAAGGGGGAAGAGATCGTGACCCGTTTTGTGGCTCGTTCTTGTATGAAGAACATCAAGAACTATTTGAGGTAGGGGATTCATTTCTTCTCTTTTCTTTTATGTGAAAATGTATAGCTATCATGTTTTATCCCACTAGATCACAATGGAATTGACATAATAAATATTTGATCCAGATAAATAAATTGATATCGAGTTTATGTTATTTCCTCTTGTTTTACTAGATAGTTTGATTTCTATGCTTGTTTTATTTATCCATTAATTCTTGATGTAAATTGGTAAAGAAAGTAAATCCATAATTAATTGATAACTACTTGGATATAGATAAAGTGGCATGTGAATGAATCCGTTTTATGTTTTTGTAATTTAATGTTAATCAAATTCATACAGTAAGCATGTTTAATCAATTTTTGATAGCTTACTGGTTTGGTTTCTTGAATTGGAACCTACAGATAATAAATCGTTTAATCCAAGATGGATTAAAGAACTGTTTTTTTTATAAAAGATAATTCCTTATAGGGTTCTGAGTTACCCTATTTATTGTATAAGGGCTAAGAGCTTAATTGATATGATGGTTATTTTCCTGCTACTTGTGTTGTGATGTGATCCTGAAAGGATGTTGTGATATGTGGGGGCAGGGAGGCCGGTTGGTTGTGGTAGTCGATGATGCCTGGAGTGGAGAGATGCATCGGTTTATACGTGTGGGTGTTAGAGAGGTCACCAAGGATGATGGAACGTGTTGCATGTGAATGTTTGCATGCTTGGTGTTTCTTTGATTGGTTATCTTCTTTACATTCCCCACTACTCAAGGAAGCTATTCTTGCTTACCCTTCTACCGAAACGGGAGATGACGCACAGGGTATGCCATGTGCTTTCTGTTTCTATATTCTTAAGGGAGGATGGGTCTATGCACCTTTTATAGGTAGAAAAGACTCGACGGGTAGTTCATCTACTCACTGTGTTGATCCCCCTTGAGTTTAGCAGGAAAGAATGTTTTTTTAGAATGCCTGTGAATATGGGAAAGTAATGTAGTAAACAAATAATTTAATAAATAATGTTAACCCATGGGATCGAAGCTTACTGGATAAAAATTTTGACAATGCAATTTTAAAGGGACAGTTGAATTTGGGTGTTATTATAAAGAAATATAATATGAAATTGTTAATGGTTAATTAATGTTTAATTAATGGATTAACATAAAGTGAAACTGAATAAAATGGAATGAAGTAATGCAATTAATCTCTTTAAAGTGTTTTGTGCTTATAGGATACCTAGTCTTAGAAGTGTTAGTCAGGAGTCCGAGAGAAGTTATCTGCAGTTGAGTCTAAGACTAGGTTATTCCCATAGTGTGGTTATGAGATATAATATATTCTGTACTTTTTTGTTTCTATATGCTACTCCCCCTGTATGTTATGGTAACTGACACCCCAGGGATTTTGAGCCCTATGGGTGTTTTCCCAAACATTCCATTGGGAGGATGGATGGCTGACTACCCCCATTGGTCATGCTCTCTTCTCTTGGTAGTGACTTGTGCTGGAAGGCACAACCATTAGTTTTCCCCATATATGTTTGTATAGGTATGTATCAGCATGTAGTTATTCACCCACATATATATTCTAAATATAGTATCATATGGACTACTATAGGTGTTACGTGTATAGGCTGTGATGTCTTGAGGATCTGTACTCGGTGTAAGGGATGTAGTGGATTGAGGTATAATACTCGACGTATGATACATTTTACGCGTGTTGTGATGGCTCCCAGAAACTACCTGGTTATAATCATGTGTGGATGTGGTAGTTGGGTTTCATGAGGTGCATGTTGTGGTGCTTTTCCCAGGTATCTATGGGAAATCCATTTTTAGAGAGATTCTTAGGACGTGTGACATTGGGGCAATGTGGTAAACTATTGGGGAATTAGTATTAGGGTACCCTTGATATTTTTTTATATTATATAATCTTATATCCATTACTTTGTGAGAGTATCAAAGGTGAGGTTGGTAATTGTGTATACCTATTTAGGTAATGAGTTAGTTTCACTTGTTGTTCACTGTGCTTTCACATGATTTCTTTACTTTTTCAAGATAGGATTTGGGGAGGATCCTACTGAGTATACTGTTATACTCACCCTACATATATATAATTTTTTTTCAGGTTACTTGGAGTAGGTTGGAGATCAAGCTGGTTTCTACTAGCTTGGGGTTGTAGGAGCTGTTCTGGCATTTGGTTGCTACTGTTTTTACTTTCTTTTGGGTACTTGTAGTTTTCCCCTTCCAATTGTAGTAATTTTATATGACACTACATATGTGAACTTGGGTTTTCTTTAATATTTCATTCTATGTTAGAGTTTGATGGTATATATCTTATCTCTCTCGTCAGCATGTATTCTCTTAGAGGGTAATGCCTCACATCTATGTGTTTACTATACCCTCGGTGCTAGTCACCAACACATGGCCTACTAGAGGTAGGAATTGGGGGATCATTATCTCCTTTCTCACATTTTCAGGCCTAGGGGGTACACTTTGGGGGGAGGGGGCCATGACATTGCATGTTTCATAGATTTGTATCATTTTATGTTGATAAAATCTAGTGAAAAAGATTCTTGAGTGAGAAATTTTTAGGATGGTATCTACTATGTGATTTTAGTGTTATTAAATATTTTCTTCTAATAGTATTTTATGTGGTTGTGAATTTGGGGATCAATAAATAGAGGAACCTATATAAGGATATAGGATTAGGCGTAGTATATTCTATTAAGAGGATTGATCGAGAGACCTTAAGTAGAAGGAATAATTAATTCAATGATTCATGAAAGGGTGGAAATGGAAAGAGGAGAGAGAAGAGTGGGCCATCTCATCCCCCTCATGGTGGATGTTTAGTGGAGTGTTATTAGTGTGGAAGGGTTGGATATATTCACTATTAGTTTGATCATTGGCCCAATGTGTGTTGACTATGTGGGATGATGGGGAACATACATATATTTTATATGATTGCTCAGTGGTTACCTTATTATAGAGGATCCTAAAATATATAGGATTCATGGGATAAATTAGGTATACCACAACTAATGAATAGTTAAAGTTAAATTGGAAAATTGATTCAAGTTAAAGGATGCAGTGACTAGACATAGGGGAAGTAGTTCCAGCAAGGAATTACACCATAAGATAATCATGTCAGAGATTTTCTAAAATTTTCTCTCTAGTTGAATGCTTTCAATGACAATACTAATGATATTGACATTGGACAACTTATCATCCAACAAATTATTTTAGAATCTTCAAAACTGTTGGGCACAATTTCTTTGGTTCCATATGGGTGTTGATCATATTAGAATTTACATTATCCCAAACTGAACTTAGTTATAAAAGGAATAGCATAGTGACAGTGTGGGGTTGAAACAACATTGAAAATCTTGTCGGAAAGAAACCTAGTGATAAGTACCTTAATGAAGTAGTCCTCAGGATCTCACTTTTATTTGGTTTTCTAAGACAATATATCTTGGTTTTAAATTCAGAAAAAAAATGGATTATGTTCAATTTCATTGTTTATTCAGAAAAGTAATCCAAATTCTAACATGGGGTGGAGCAATGTTTTTGTTTGTGAGGTGATGAAAATTATACCAATTTGTCATATCAAAAAAATTTGATCTACCTAATCTATAACTAATATTTTTTAGAAATTATAATCAACTTATATGCAGGATTATTATTTTCAAATGAAAATATTATAACAATTTATTGGTCCTAGCTTCTTCAACTATAACTAATTCAGAGTCTTTCAATTACACTTTACATGTTTAATGTTGTTAAAAATAATTACATAAAAAAATTAACCAATTTACTATAAAAAGGGTTACAAATATTGATTTAGAGATTCATTATATTATAAATTCACCCTTACTCACAACCTCTTTCCCATAGTAGATTAGTTTCACATGATAGTATTAATCGAAAATTGAGAAATAGACAGTGTGGTCAAAATGATAAAAAATATTAAAATCAATTCAATAAACAATTTAAATAATGTAAAAACAATCAAATACTAACATTAATTAATTTAAAATAAATAATATTAAAACAGATGATATCAAACTAAAATCGGAATTGAAATTGGATTGTTTGAATAGTAACACACAATGAAAGTGTCTCGAAATAATAAACCATAGTAACAGAATGAATACAAATAGATAAAAGAAGAAAAAGAACTATGTTCTATAGAAACTATGTAAGAAAAAAATAATAAAAGTGGAAATTTTCAGCCACTATCCAACTGCTGTAGCACTAAGGTACTCTGCATATATATAGGCCCAAGTGGTTCATGACATGTAAATGATTCATGACATGAAAATGCTTTCAAGTGACTTATGCATCAATATATTAATAATGTGTAATTCGGCTTATCTTCATGTACATCAGATATGAAAAAAATATCTATTGATCTTGGATCTCTTATATTTCATGGCTTTCATTTTTGGCAGGATTCAGGTTTCAAACATGTCCCATTATACAATGTGTTCACACTATGTATCTCATCTGGTTTAATATTTTAACCTTTTACTTCGGGTAATATTTTCACCTTGTGTACATTGTATTAATTTCTTTTAAATTTTTTAATGGTTTGGACTTCATCTTGTAAGGGTCCTTCTCTCGATACACATTGTGAATCTATTTCATGGTGTGAAGGTTCTAATTTTTATGATTTTCCAGCTTCGTATCCTTTGAATAATGAGTATCTATTTAAAGAAAAAACAATCCAAAACCAAGATTATAATGAAATAAAGAATAGTTAATTCTAAAATAAATGTAACAAAAATATATATATTAACCTAGATTATCACTTTCACTCCAGAATATGATTTTCTCAATATAGTTTCATTATATAAAATTTTATCTACTAAGTTTATCGATTCATTAGTGTTAGAAATTAAATAATTTATATGGGGTGATGTTAATGAACACACATTTGGGTGTGAGATATACTGGTTTTTATTGATATAAGTATTATACCCCAGTGATTGGTGGTTATATATTTCTTTGTGATTTATATATAGTGGCTATTTTCATCTTTGACGTGATCCTTGTGATGGACTAGATTGTTTGGTATCAATCCCAAATTGACTTATCACCAACATGTGACATTTTCACCTATTTATGGTGACAATTATGTCTATATAGGATAATGGGATATCCAAACTGGTCATACTGGACTGGGCCTATAGAAAATGGGTGGGATTACTACATAGTTTTTTATTCTATTTTTAGATGATGGTGGGGTGTAGTACAAAATATTTCATTCCATTTTTGACCTGATTTGAGATGTTTTTTAGATAATTTCATAGAATTTTAACCCAATAAAGGGTTTGATTTCATGATATGTATTATTCAAGGTGAGGATCATTTTTTATTCCTGTTTAAAATATATATCCTATGGAACATTGAGAGTAAAAGGATAAAATGGAGGACTTTGAGATGAATGGGTTCATACAGTCAAGTGCCTCCACTTGGGATGCTCGGGTATTATTCACTATGATGGTGGATGATTACCTAAGATTATGTATAAACTATTGGTATTCAAACTATGTAATGTTCAATAAATGATATACACTCCCTTATATTGATGAAATGTTTGATCATCTTAAAACGGATAGACTATTCTCATATATACATTTGAGATATAGTTATCATCAATTTAGGGTAAGGCCTTGTAAAATACCTCTCAATAAATTATGAAGAAGTTATATTCTATATGAATACCTAGTTATTTGTTAATATTAATGAAAGAAATTCTATTTATAACCCTAATGAATCAGGTCTTCAACCATTCCTTGATACTTTTTTGGTCATATTTTTTGATGATTTAATTGTATAATCTAGGTTGAGGGAAGAGATTGTGTAGAATTTGGAGACAATATTGAGATCACATAGAGAGTGTAACGAACTAACCAAAATACCCTCTCAATACTGGCACCCAACCTGATCCACTATCTACCTGAAGGGTGTTACCTATCCCCATGGGTTGGCGACTTGCACCCATGCATCAAACAGCAACTAGAAGGAAGGATTTTTTCCATCCTGAAGCAACAAAAACATGTAATATATAAACATATAATAGAGATAAAAAATGTAAGATATTAATTTATTCCATATTAGATAAGTAATAGTAGAAAATAAAAAAACTAAAAACCTATCAACATCAATCATTATGATACAGGTCCAACAACAAAGGATGAAAAAAACTAAAACAACTCCACAAATAGTATCCTAGTGGTAGTGTGGGAAAAATCACACCATCTCACTATTTATCTACCCAACCAAGATGATAGAAAACCTTTCCTCCTCGCTATAGTGTAGTGAATTTTGATACAAAAAAATATATAACCATGTCAACGCACCATCAGAAGGGTACATAGGGTGTGAGATAATAGTCCTAGCAGGTTCTTACCCAGGTGTTCCATCTTAGGTCTCTAAACAATAATTCAACCACAATCTAATTTAATTAAAACAAGGCATGATATGTAGTTTAGAAGTTTTTATATCCAATGTATGACAAAACAATTAAATTCACCTTTTTCAAAATTTCCAAATAAAGCAGGTAAATCGGTTTTGAAGCATTTCATATCAATATATCATAGTATAAATATCATATCAAAACAAATCATGAATCAAAAATCATCTCAAATCCATGGTAGTAAAATCAAAATAGTACAAGCCAAAAAAATCCCATATTTTCCAAGAATCATAGGTAACAACACAACAAGGATCACACTAGGTTGGGATAGCTAGAATAGTGACACCTAAAATAAACAATCACATGAACATCAAGCCTCTTGAAATATGTATTGAGCCTATAGACCACAAAAAACCTCAGAATGTGAACCCACAATAGCTCTAACAAGTACATAGAACAATAGGGCTAGAGAGAAGCTGAAAACCGCTAGAAAAAACCACCCAATAGTGGATGATACCTTTTACTATATCTTCCACCTAAGTACCCAATGGTTCCCATTTGTGATATTTTCCAAACCATTTTATCAGAAAATTTCATCATTTAATTATTTGAATCCCATTTCATGAAACCATTTCACAATTATTTAATAAACCCTTTCTATTTACCCCAATTAATAGAAAAATAATATTTTATAAAAACCGAGTTCGAGGAACAAAAAAGAAATCAGTCAAATAATGTTGTTTAATTTAATAAAATAATTTTTAAAAAATAAGAATAATGTAGTTCTCTAACACCTGTTTGATACTGAACCACCAACCTAAAAACATATGTTTCCCATGCCTGTAATGTAGCTTTCTACAAGAAAAGATCCATCAATGAAAATAGATTCCCTAGACTCAATCTACATATCTCTAAATTGATTTAATTAAACATAAGAGATGACAAAGGGGGAAACAACACATTCTTCAAGAACACACACCGGCTACACCACAACCAGCAATGGAAACAACCCCCATAAAATGATCTCACAATATATCTAGAATAGAATATTTGTAAACATCACTATCGATCATAGAAATAAAATATCACAAATGTAGCATTCATACCAATAAAAAATTAAACCATGAATAAGAAAGGATCTCTTACCCAGAGAGATGCAACATAATTTACCAAATGATCCAAAGTTGTACAAAAAAATTAAGATCAAATAGTGGATCCAAAAATCATCTAATAAGAGACCTAGGTCAATAGAAGAGAGAGATGAATAACAATAAATAAACATATCAGTTGATAAGCATCCTAAAATACCTATATTAGACTTTTACACAGTGTGTAATCCCTTTACATGTCATGTAATCCTTGGGAAACTGATGCATTTTAAAACATGCTATATTTTTTATTAAAAAATGATATTTCAACATTACATGGAGTGTACCCCTTAAATGGAATGTACTCCCTTCAAGTTTCTTGCTTGTTTCACGGAATCTTTCATGGAAAATTTTCACTTCATATAATCCTATTACACGGCATGTATATCTCTTGCTTACTATGAAATCTAGATATTCTTTACAAAAAACTCCAACCAACTCAGGAATTCATTGAACTCAGGGAGAACATGACAAATCTGTTATCACAATTACACACAAACTCCATAAATGCCAAACAAACATACAACCCAAAACATTAGTTCATTTTCATCATTAAATGTTCTCAATCATCAAGAGTCTAAAGATATTCCCAATTAAAGAGTAAAACAAGAAAAAATAATATAAATACTTAAGAATAGGTAACTGGATATTACAAACACCCCTCCATAAAACATTCCATACCGAGGAAGTACTGTGGGAGATTGAAATCTTGTAAAGGCACAGAAAATTCTCTATCATCATTGAATCTTGCTCCCAAGAATCATGAAAATATTATGCATGTCTCTATTACACTTTGAGAAATGCAATAAACTTCTCATGTAATAATTTCACATGATATTGAATGATCATAAATTGATTCTCTACAATAGAAACATCTATCTCTAACTCAATCTATTTCTATCTCAAAACATGAGAGGGATCATGATGGTATTTTCAATGATGTGATATATGGAAAATATCATTAATAACTTTCAACTGAACCACAAATTCAAACTGATAAGGAATCACTCCAAGCCGAAAAATGATCTCAAATGGTTCAATATATCAGAGAGCTAACTTTTCCTATCTTCCAAGATGATGGTGGCCCAAATGAGGAGAAACATTTAGAAAACCAAGTAACCCATGGAAAAATAAAAATAACAATGTATTTTATTTGTATAATATTTTTATCAACTCTTCGATGTAACCATACACTAATGTATATCTTGAATCCTCACAGATGTATCTTGAACCGAACTGAGTCCCACCAAAGAAGATTCACCCACTTCTATCCAACAATGATGTGATCTACACGAATGACCATACAAAACCTCAAAAGGATCCATCATAATCAAATACTGATAAAGGTTGTTATAATAAATCTCAAATAGTCTCATATTGATATCCAACAATTCAAAAAAATATGTGGCACAAGCCTAGAGAATATCTACTAAAATCATAATAACACGCTCTATATGACTGTCTGTCTATGGATGATAAGTTGTACTCAACTTTACCTGAGTCCCCATCACCTCTTGAAGACTCTTCAAGAACCTCAAAGTAATTATTAGATCCCCATTATAAAAAAAATGCATAAGGAACCCCATGTAACCTCAAAATTTCTTGAAAATATAACTTTTCCAAATATTTACCTTTTGTAGTGTATTTTATTGGAATAAAATCATATTACATTGTTAACTGATCAATCACCACCTAGACAGCATTAATATTATGGGTTTCCCATGGTAATATAACTAAAAATTCCATGGACACCTCGTACAATTTTAAAATCGGCATCAGAACCGTACGAATAAATCTAAAGGGTTTAGGATGCTCTAGCTTTATCTGTTGGAACGTTTTTTTTTGAAGTAAACCAGAGGACTTTTATTAAAAAATTAGGGATTACACCAGATGAAAGGATGGAGTTTTGTTTACATCACGAATAAAATGTCGGATCAACTCAGCATGGAGATCATCACTACACGTAATATCATGGGCTACACCCATGTTTTCCAGAGCATCAGCAATCCTGTTGGCTTCTCTATAAGTGTGCGTAGCAATAAAGCTAATAGAAGAGAGAGAATGAAGGCAGTCAATCCAGCGGGAAGTGAGATTCCAAGATAGGTGAATTGTACCCTTCCAAATAGCTTGAACAATGGTAGATGAATCAATCTCAATCCAGATGTTTCTCCAATTACGGGCTTTAGCAAATGAGATAGCATGGATAACACTCCACATCTCAGCTTCTAAGGAGGAGGCAATTCCACATGAGCCGTAGAAGCATCCAAGGATCTGGTCCAAATGCTTTCTGAAGATACCACCACAACCCGCTAGTCCCAGATTGCCTTTGGAGGCCCCATCCACATTTATTTTTATCCACCCCATAGGCAGAGGTTTCTAAAAAACTTCCATCGTAAATTTGGGACGAGGAAATTTCCCGTCAACTCCAATGCGCCTCAAGATCCCCAGATCTCTAACAGTGTTAGAGTAGTGATCGTTCTGAATCGAGGCCGCCACACGAATAGAAATGAGAATTTTCATTTTACCTTCATTGAGATTAAATAAGTTTTTGCGAAATATGTAGTCATTCCTACCATACCTGATCACAGGAAGAATCTCTGCATTAGCCGCCATAAACAGATTCCTGATTTGCTTAGAATCCAAGGTTTCCATGAATCTCTGAATCTGCGAAGTTAGAGATGTACCAAACAACCATCTGCAGTCAAATATATCAAATACATGGTTCCATAGAGAAAAACCCATATAACAAGATAGAAAGAGATGATTGATATCCTCCCTATGCTCATTACACATACAAAATTTAGAGCAGAGGATGACCCTGAAAGCCTGTAGATAGGAGTCGATGGGAATCCTACCATGTGCAATACGCCACACCAAGGTGAATCTCAATGGATTTATCCACGCTTTGTTAATATTTTTGAACCAGTCAAGAAAGTTGTTATCATAATCCTAAAATTGACTCTATATAATAGACTCAATGAGAGATGGTGATAACTGAACACTTGTCAAAACCATGCTAGAAACATGTAACAACCCAAAAATTTATAAATGGAAATTCCATTCATATAATTATTTTATATAGTATAATCACATAAAATTAAATTAATAGCATAATAAAAATATTATAAATCAATACCTAATGAAATAAGTTGTATTTTTATAAGTTAAGGAACCTATACCAATGGAATAGTAACTTGATCTTTGGAATAGTAATTTGACTCTTAAGAATAGTAAACCGAACAATAAAATAGATACCTCACCCAAGAAATTATAAATAAAATTTATCCATATTATAAATTTAAATATGATTTAACTACATGATAGTATAAGCAAATAAATGTTTCACAAATTATTAATTATGTTTTGATAAGTTTATAAAATGTTAGTGTTTATTTTCAATTTTATAATTAATATAATGTTTCAAATGAAAATTTATTTCCATTAATAAATGAAAATTTTGTTTTCCAATGATTATAAGATAATATTATGAGACATTAATAAATTTATTAATGTGATATAAAATTATTTATAATTTTATAATTGGTAATTTCCATGTAAATGACGTTATTAATTAAAAATTAAATTTCTCATATTTAGAAATTATTTTCATAAAACAGAGTCCATTTTTTAATTCTACACATCTAAAAATAGTTATGGTAAAATTTATGTATTTTTATAAAATAGTTTAATTTTTTATAAATAGTGAAGTACGGTAATTTACAGTATATATACATTATATGTTAAAAACACTATTCCATGAGTCATCGCTGATGTAAGAACCATAATATCAAAATTACCTTCATTATTTTATTAAATTAGTTGATAATGGTCAAACTATTATTATTCATTATCCAAAATAATAAACTAATGAATAAAATAGTTAGAAAACACCACTCTCCTCCACTATAAATACCACCCCTCACAACCTATTCTCCTCACACCTTCCAAGCTTTGAGTATTGTAAAACTTCTACACAATAATCTTACCAAGACCCTAACACGCATCCAAAATCTCTTGGTATCATTAAAATACCAAAACCTTTTCCCTACGGAGGTTTTTAATGAGGAGAAATTCAAGAGGTAAATTCCACATTCCTTTTCTTTTAATTTATTTTTCAGGTTATTTTCTTATTCTACAATCACCTCCCCTCATCCAAATGGTATAATAACAAACTTTCATCACATATAATATATTATTATTATTTTAATGGAATAATACATCATTAAACCCCTTACCTATCCATTTTATTCTAAAAATAAAATCATTGTTCTGGAGGTGTTAATTTATTGCCTTCAAGGACGACAAATTGTCATTTTCCATTAACCCATTAAAAGATGATTGTAAACCATTTTTTTGGTTCAAAATTTTTAATATATGTCTTAAATAAAATTTAATTTTCTAGAGTCATTATATACACAGGTTGTTAAGTAATAAAATGAAACAATCTCATTTTGTGTTAAATGTGCCCAAAATTATTCAAATGATTTTCACTAACATATTCTCTAATTATTAATGATCAACAAAAAAACAAATTAATTATATAACAATTTAAACTTATATATGTTCATTAACAACTTATATCTTCAATTCTGTATTTCTATTTCCATTTTATATGAACTTCCATGCTCATATACAATCTAATTGGTCATGTAAACTAAGAAAACTAGCACTCCCGAACAATGAAGTTGAACACTATAACTCATAAAAAAGGACATAAATGATCTTAAAAAACTATACTAAATCAATTAAATTAATAATGGTTCTAAATTGATTAATTAATAGATTTAATTTTATTTTCCTATACATTATGATCAATTTCCAAACCGTGTCAGACATAAGGTAAGGGATTCCTTCCTAACATTCATTTTAACTTCGAGTTACTCTCTCTCTCTATTAACCAAATTTTAAACAGTATTTATTTTTATAATTATTCTAAATTTATGTATATGTTCTGAACTCATGTATCTAGATCAAATCATCCCTATTTTATGTGGTAATACATGTTTTAGAAAGGTTAACATTTCAATTCATCCGGAAAAGATAGACTGATTCAAGGGAACTACCTGATTTCTTAACCACTTAAATGCACACTCCATAATCCATTTTAAGCGGCCTTTATTTTTATAAAATCAATAATTTATTCATGAAAAACTATCTTGGTTCATTTTTGGTTGATGAAAACAAAAAATCATTTTTCTCTTAAAATATCATTAATATTTTAATTAAACCACACTAAAATGTTTCATTTCTAAAGTTTCTTAAACAATATTTTTATATGTTTCCACATAAATTGGACATCAATTATCATTATAAATGCCTATTTTACATTATTAATGTCCATGTATGTTTTTAATCCATTATTTCATGGAAACATATATGGCATGCTCACTTTTTTTCCATGTGCTCGGATTATGATAAAATTTCTTTTCATCTATAACCCTTTTGTTTATTATTCATGTGGAAAACATATTAATGAACATTTTATGATGGGTTCACCCAGATAGTTCACCATTTAATTGGGTAATGTTAGGTCTCATGATACGTCATGTTGGGATAGGGAGTGAACCTATTTCCTTTATGGGACGTTTTTCACCATGTTATATACTCTTAGAATGTTATCCTTGACTATTGTTTATGTCATGTTATATGTTATTTCCACATTCCTAGGATTCCATGATTATATGTTTCTATGTTATACAAGTTATTATTAATTATTTTTATTCATGTTCAATGAATTTTATTCCCTCATATTATTCTTTGTAACCCATTTTCTATTTTTTATTCCTATGCATATTTTCTTACTGGGATTTATAGATCATCCCCTTTTTCATGAATTACCTCGGTTATCAAATTTATATATCTGAGATAAATATAATTTAGGAGAAAATTATTTAGATTAAATAAGGTATTTTTTAACTCGGTTTCCAAAGGATTAATTATGCACCTAATATTCCAAATACAACAGACTTTATGATCCGTAACTTAAAAATAGATGTCAAATATGATTAAAATCACCTAATAATATATATAATGTGATAGGGTTTCTATAGATGGTATTAATGGAAATGTTGAGTTATTTTTGGGATTAGGACAAGAAAAATTTAGAAAAATATATTGGGATAATACTAACTATGAGAAAACATCCATATATTTTGTTTAGTATAGAGTATGTTTATTATTAAGAAAATACATCTATGATTGGATACTAC
Organism: Viscum album; assembly: GCA_963277665.1. NCBI lineage: Eukaryota > Viridiplantae > Streptophyta > Magnoliopsida > Santalales > Viscaceae > Viscum > Viscum album. The sequence goes on along the minus strand of OY728148.1, from coordinate 617,687,130 downwards.
AATTGGGTGTGGTTCTAGAACATATTTACCTATGAGTAACAACTCTTACAAGGTGTTCTAGTCCAAACTCGGGGTAATCTGGTACACGACAGCATGACTTACTATGCTCTTAGTTTAACACCCCTAGAGGATTTGTTTTGGTAAATTCATAATCTCATTACAATCCAATATTAGGGGAACAAAAAATATTTCCATCATAATATATGTTATCAATCAAATCATGGATAACCTAGATTGGATCCTAGGGAATCATAAGTTAGAATATAAATTTTCTTTACAAATTTATCATATTATGTTTAATGTTTACATTATTTATGCTTATTAGATAAGTATTCAAGTACCTAATTGCATATTTTTTTACTTAGTTAATGAATGAAAATAGAAGAACTCATGACAACAATCAATGTGATAAGCAATGTAAAGATTTCCCTAATGATATGTTGAATATGATAGGAACAAGTTCTTAAAACATCATGATAGTACATTCTCAACTTTCTTAAATTATAAATAGTAACTTGAATTAGGTGGAACACCATCATTCCCCTTATAGAGACAAAGTTATAGTCAAATCCTTTATGTGGAAAATGCCTCCCATGTTTAGTGGATGTTCTAATCCTATTCTCACAGAACAATAGGTAATCTCCATTGAGGATATATTATCTATACTCTGGTGCTCATAATAAGAGAAATTTGTGATGGTAGTTTATCAATTTGATGGGGAAGTTGATCAGTGGTTCACATTGATCAAGAACAAAATATACAAGTAAGAAATTGATTCCATGAAATGGAATGTTTTCAAGAAAATATTTTTCAGAAAATATTTTCCTCAAACCCACCATCTTACGATGGAAAGGGATTTCCTCATACTGAAGAAAAAGAAATATGAGTTTATTAGATCATATGAATGAAACTTTAGAAGGCGTTCAAGATAAACCTCATACTTTGTCATGAACACCTAAAGAAATGTATGTCACTAATTAAGTGTACTACAAGCAATTATATTAAAATCATTGGTGATTTGTGAATTTAATAGTTACAAAGAGATTAAATGTTGTTCCCTTAAAGTTTGAATTGAGATCAGGGACTCTCAGTGGTCTCATGGGCATGGGGACCAAAATCAGAAAAAGGAGTTTAATATGGGTGATAAATCCCATGATGTAAAAAATACCCTACATCCCACATGTCATATAAGTAGGAAGAAACATCATAGAAAATAGATTAAGGGAACCAATATATTATTCAAATTTGGAAGATAGGGTAATATGGCTAAAAATATTTCAAAGCGATATGAAGACTCCCACTAATTCAGAAAAAGAAAGGAAGGCTCATATCAATACTCAACCTATAGTGTAGTGTTTCAACTAAAAGAAGAAAGGTAATTTTGTAGGCCATTTCCATAAGACAAGGGTTTTTTGAGGCAATCAACAAGTGATATCCAATGCCACATGGAAGTTATAATTTCATGAGAAAAACTATTCCTTGAATGATCTGGATTTGGTAGTTGTGATCTTTGAATTTAAAATCTGGAAGCATTATATACATGGGGATAAGTTTGAAATATATACTAATCGTAAGAACCTCAAATACATATTCACACAGAAGGATATTAATATGCACCAACAAATATGGTTAGATATAATTAAGGATTATGTCTACTCAATTCACTGCCATCCGGGGAAGGAAAATAAGGTAGCAGATACTCTAAGTAAAATTGATCATGCATCTTTATCAATGATGAAAATTGATAATGATCAAATATTTCATAGACGTAAAGAGATTAAATATGGGAATCAGTAAGGAGGTAATATAATCAATCCTATCTGAAATTATTTCTCAACCATCACTTATGGAGAAAAAAATGATGCTCAAAAGAATGATGTATACATTTAGAAATGGGTGGAAGCTATCAGAAATGGGAAGTCCTATGAATTCAGGATCCAGGAGGATAGAGCCTTAATATTTTGGTCACAACTATATGTACCACCGAATATAGAGACAAAATAGATTCAAAATTATGCACAAAGCTCAACCATCTCTATTCAAAAAGGAATCACAAAGACGTATAGAGATCTCTAAGAGGACTATTGATGGGACAATATAAATAAAGAAATCACTGAATATACATCAATGTTCCAAGTATGTCAGCAAGTGAAAACAAAAATTCAAAAGTCTAAGGTGGTGATCAACCATTACCCATACCGACATGGAAGTGGGAAAGAATTATGGAATTTGTCACCAGACATCCAAAGACATCCAGAGGAAATAATGTTATATGGGTTATTGTGGATCATATTAAAAATATAGATAAATTTATCTCAATTTTAGAGGAAATATTCTTGGATCAACTTGAATGAATATACATCATAGAAGTGGTAAGTTTTCATAGAGTACTACTATCAATTGTATCTGATCGAGATCTAATAATAACCTCAATATTCTGTAAAAGTCTCTAACTTCCTCTAGGAATTGAGATAACCTTCAGTACGACCTATAATCCATAAACTGATGTCCAATATGAACAGACTGTTTTTACAATGGAACGCATGTTGAGTGTGTGTCCTATGGACTCTAGGAAGAATAGGACCAACATCTTTCTCTGATCAAATTCTCCTATAAAAATTGTTCCCACTCAAGCATTTAAATGGATACATATGAAGCCTTCTATGGTAAAAGATGTAGAACACCAGCTTGATGGGATGAAGTTTGTGAATATAAGCTGCTAGGACCATAAATGGTTGAACAAATGATAGAAAAGGTGAAAATAATTCCATAACACAATAGAGAATACCATATTTGAAAAAAGATATATGCATACAATTGTTGACGAAGCCTAGATTTTAAGGCATTAGATATGGTATTCCTTCTCATATCTACCTGGAATAAAATCATGAGATTCAGGAAGAATGGATAGCTAAGTCCCAGGTTCATCAACCCCTTTGAGAACCTGGATCATGTTAGATCCATGTCCTACCAACTAGCACTACCACATACCATGTTTCAAGTACACAATATATTCTGTGTATCCCTCTCGATGAAGTACATGTCAAATATTTCACATGTATGGAATTCAGAGGTGGTGTAATTGAAAAATGATCTCCCTTGCAAGGAGAAACCAATAAAGATCTTGGACCATGGAGATAATGTTCTACACAATAAGACTACTCACCCTATCCAAGTATTATGGCGTAACATTAAGTAAGAAGAGGAAACATGGGATCCAGAGAATGAAATGAAGGAGAAGTACACTCACCAGTGTTCCCCATAATATATAAAATGAAATTTTGAGGGAAAAATTTAATAAGGGAGAAGAATTTAATGAACCATAATTTTATCAATGAAATTCCCTTCTAATAATTATTTCATATATTATAATCACATAAAATATTATTAACAGCACAATACAAATATTATAAAAAATATTGAATGAAATAAGACGTATTTCTTGAAGATAAAGAACCTATACGAATGGAATAGTAACTTGACCATTAGAATAGTAAGGTGAACCTTATTAATACTAATTCAGTCAATAGAATAGTAAACTCACCAAAAAAATTATAAATAAAATTTATCCATCTTATAAATGAAGATATGATATAATTACGTCATAGTATAGGTAAATAAATTTTTTAGAAATTATTAATTATGTGTTCATATTTTTATGCTACCTAAGTGTTTATTTTGATTTTTATAATTAATATAATGTTTTAAAAAAAAATATCTCCATAAAATGTATTCATCAAATAATATTTTTTGTCTTATGCTTATTATATAATTTTATGACGCCCTAATTATTTTTTTAATGTTTTATAAAATTTGTTATAATTTTAAAATTATGATTTTTTATATAAATGATGATTTTAATTAAAAATTAAATTTATTATATTTAGATAATTATTTTCATAAAATAAATCCTATTTTTTGAATTCTAAACTTTTAGAAATTTTTAGTGTAAATTTTTGGTATTTTATGAAATGAGTTTATTTTTTGTGAATAGTAAAATACGGTATATCTACGACATATATACATTATCATTTAAATACACTATTACTTGATTAATTTCTGATGTAAGCACAATAATCTCAAACATACCTTTTTTATTTTATTATATTTTGTGTCAATTCTGAAACTATTTAGAGTCTTGATCCAAAATAATAAACTAATGAATAAAATGATGACAAAACACCCCTCTCTTCCACAATAAATTCCACCACTCACCATCTCTTCTCCTCACACATTAAAAATTTGATCCTTGTAAAAATTCAAACCAATACTCTTTAAAATTCCCCCCCACACGTATTTTATCTCTTGGGCTCATCAAAAGATCAAAACCTCTTCCCTACAGAGGTTTTCAAGGAGGAGAAATTGAAGAGGAAAATTTATCTTTCCTTTTCATTTCTTTTCTTTTCAAGTGCTTTACTTGTTTTCTCCTCACCTCCCATCATCCAAATGGTATGATTACTCTAGTACCTTAAATATACTATAATTTTATTATTCCTAGGAATATTAAGTAATTAAACCCCTCTCTTGACCCTTTTATTCTAAAAATTAAAACATTGTTTGTGAGGTGTTCATTTATCACCTTTAATGAAAAAAAGTTTCATTTTTCATTAACACCTTCAAAGTAGGTCATAAAACCATTTTTGTTGTTAAAAAAATATGATATATTTATTACATATTATTTAATGTTCAGAAATCATTTTTATGCATGTTGTTAAATAATAAAACAATACAATTTCGTTGTGGGTGAAAACCGCCCAAAATAATCCGAAGGATTCTCACTGACGTCTTACCTAATGATTTATCCTGAACCAAAATAACAAATTGAATTTTATAACCATTTAAACTTATATATTTCCATCAATAACCTATAACATCAATTCTATGATTCTATTTCCATTTCACATGAACTTCAATACTCTTATACAAGGTAACTGGTCATGAAAACTATGAAAATGAACACACTCGAATGGTGAAATTGAACACTATAACTAATAAAAATACCATAAATGAACATAATAAAATTAAAATAAATAAATTAAATTTATAAAATGTTAAAAATTATATAATTAATGTATTTAATTCTATTATCTAGGACATTAAGATCAAGTGAAGAACTACTTCCGACATAAGCTAGGGGATTCCTTCCAAACCTCAATTTTAACTTCGGGTTTCTCTTTCTCTATATTTACACCAATGTACTGCCTATTTACTTTTATAATTATTATAAATTCTTTTTATATATTATAAAATCATTTATTTAAATCATATCATCCTTATTTAATATGTTAATACATGTTTTAGAATGGTTCTCTTTTCAATTCTTCCTAATAAGCAAGCTCGATTCAAGGGAACTTCTCAATTTTTTACCTGCTTCCAAGTACACTACATAATATGTTTTAAGACACAATTATTTTTATAAAATGACTAATATCATCAATAAAAACATTATTTTCTCATTTCTATTTTTATGAAAACAAAAATTCATTTTTCACTTTAAATTATCATAAATATTTTCCTTACACCGCACTAAAATATTTCATTTATAATGTTTCATAAACACTCCTTTTATATATTTCCACTTAAATTGAACAAAAATTATAATTATAAATTCTTATTTTTTCTTATTAATGTCCATGTATGTTTTGAATCTATTCTTTCATGCAAAAAATTAGAACATTCTAAACTGTTATTCCTTGTGACACAATTATGATATCCATTTCTTTCCATATGTAACCCTTATGTTTATTCTTCATGTGGAACAAGTATTCATGGAAATGTTTCAATGGGTGTCCCCAAAGAGTTCTCAAATTCATTGGGTAATGTTTAGCCTCATGAGACCTCATGTTGGGATAGAAAGGGAACCTATTTCCACTACGGGACTTTTTCCACCATGTTATACAGTCTTGGAAGTTTTCCCTTACTCATGTTTATGTCATGTTATATATTGGTGACACATTCCTATGATTCCATCATTATATTTTCATGTGTTATAAACATTATTATTCCCTATATTTATTCATGATCCATTTCTTTTAAACCATCATGTTACGCCTTCTATCCCATGTGCTATGTTTTATCTCTATACTTATTTCCTGAATAGGCTTTTAAACTCACTCCTTTTGTCATGTATTCCTCAAGATATCTTATGTAGATGTATGAGCTCAATGGACGTTATGAGATCATTATGTATATTAAATAAAATTAATTTGTTTTATTTTGGTTTTGTGACATTTAATTATGTACCTAATCTTCCAAAGACACTAGACATTATGATTCTTGGCATGTAATTAGATGGTTAATTATGCTTAAAATCATGTAGTAATATGTGTAAAAGGATATGGTCACTATAAAACATCCTCTTTTGCATCCAAATGCAACTGAGAAAAAATCCCAATAATTATTCACCCTTCCTTTAATTTATAAACAACTTTTGGTGGAAGTGTATTTTTAAGAGAATCTGCAATGACATTACCCTTCCTCAAGGTGTAGCTGATATCAATGTGAAATTACTAAAGGTATTCCACCCACCACCAATGTCAAATATTCAAGTATTTCTAACAAAATATATACCTAAAACACTTATTTTCAAAAAATGTGATGAAACTCTCCAAAAAATAATAATTCCTAAAACACATAATTTCATACATAATCATGGAAATTTATAAATCATAAGTGGGGTAATTCTTCTCATGAGTTCTATGATGATGAGGGCCATACCCTACGATGTTATCATTCTACATAAGTACAAAAACCAAACCAGTTACAGAATAATGATAGAAAATCATATAATCCAAAATAGGATCAAGTAAGATTAAAATAGGAGCTAATTTCATAATTCATTTATTCTCATCGAAAGAAGACAAGAACTTTTTATGCCATATGAATTTCACCCATTTACAAGTAAGAGATATAAATAGTGATTCCAACTTCAAGAAATACTTTATGAACCATTGATAGTATCCATAAATATCATGGGTACATTGAATCTCAAAGTAATTGTGTACTTATTCCCGCGACAACACGACATTTACCTTCTAAAGATCAACTGATAATCTATGATTATATATCACATGCCCCAAGAACTTCACTTATTGCATCTATAAATTACACTTAGAAACATTTCCAATCATATAGTGACTCACCGTGATTTCAAAAACCAAACCCGAATGGTTCTAGTGGTCGTGATCATATTTTGAATAAACCAAAATTTCAAACAAGAACACTACCACAAAAATATCGAGATACTCATTGAATATTTGATTCATAAAATCCATAAAAACAACATGATAATTAGTTTAATAAAAGACATTAAATGATATTAAAAATGGTCATACATTCTCCTAAAAGTTTTCTATTGTATATCACACTCTAAACTCTAAGATGATGATAACTCGACCAAATATTGATATTCTAAAACTATTTTTACTCATTTAACCGATCAAAAAAATAATCCAAATGAGTAAAAGGATATTTATTCTTAACTGTCAATAAGTTTGACTACTGATAGTCCATGCACAATCAGATTGAACCATCTTTTTTCTTGGAAAGTGCATTAGGGATACACAAGGAATAAAACTAGGAAAAACAAAAACATTTTTCATCAAGTATTCCAAGTTAAACTTGATCTCTTTTAGCTCCCCATGTTCCATATGATAGGAAGGTATAGAAATTTACTGTGTACCTATCACCAAGTCAATCATTAACTCTACCTCCCACTCAAAAGGGATACTATAGAAATTTTCTGCGAAAACATCATAAATATCCCAAAAAATAGTTTTAATATCAACAATAGAAAAAATTTCATCATTATTAATTTCGAAATTAAACGATAATCTCTTTAAATCATAGTGGGGAGGTACTATATGATAAGAGCTCAGATTCCACTCTCCCTGAAACACCCATGATCTACAATATTCTACAAAAAAATACACGCTGATGATAAAAAAACATTATCATCATGAGAAAAAATATTGTTCATCCTGATGATGAGCTTGAAAAGGTATAGATCAAGAATAATAACATCCAAAACTAACTCCTTGTTAGCTATCGATAGAACACAAGTACATTGAAACTATTTCTCTTTCATCTTCCCAGGTGGTTTCTCTAACTCTATTAAAAAGGACAAGAGATTAATTGTATGTTTAAGAATATTGATAAAAAAGCTTGATATAAATGATTGGGAACCACTAGTATCAATAAAATTAGTCACTATTTAGAAACAATAATGATGGTACATCTCACTATCATTGGACCTACATCTACATCTTCAAGAAAATCATCTACTGTGTGAATGTCCTTCACTCAATAGGCCTATGGTTGAATCTATTTAGTTTTATAAGAATATGAATATGTCATAGTAGCCTTTGGATCCAACAATACCTGGCCATATTTAGGTTTTGACATAAAATGAAAAAGATGTTACAGATGACAATAGCATCCAAAATGTTTACACACCATTACCGGTGAAGGACAAGAAAATAGTTTGTTTCAAACCTTTACCCCCTAATAACAACTCAAAGACTCTCCAACTGATGCAATGGTGGGTGTTGAAGAGGCCTGCTAAATAGAACCACATCCACCCCTCTTTTGATGATCATGTCACTCACTCTTTTTCATTGGAGTGCCATTAATTCTTTACCTAGGTGGAATATAGGGGAAGGAATATCCAAACTTTGTTAAATATTCATTTATTATATAATATCCATGTCCACTGTCTCCACACATGTTGAAATCTTCTACATAAACACCTATAATCTGATATATGGTCACAACCCTTGTAGGTACTTCTTGGCTTTCAACTGTTCATTATTTACATCCTCTGGTGAAAAATGAACCAACTCCACAAACCAATTAGTGTATGATGACACTGAACGCTATCCCTACTACAAAGAGAGGAACTTCATATATTTCACCATAATCAGTGACTCTATATAAAACTTTTGGAAGAAGATAAACTTGAAACCCTTCAAGTACAAGCCCAGATGTCGATCCGCCTATACTATAGAATCCATCTAATTCTTTCTAGGTCTCTCATATCAAAACATTTCACACTTCACCTTGTTACTCTAAGGTGTGTCTAATGAGTCAATGTTATGACCAACATTGTCAAGTGGTCCTCAACCTTTTTAGGGTCATTCGTACCTTTAAAATATAATAGATTCTCATACAAGGACTCTCCTGATCAATCTATGTCTCCTATAGCTACCAGTTGTAGCACAACAACTACAATCTGAGCTAGTGTTATATACTGCTTGATATTATAAAGTATCAAAAAAATATCCTTGATAAATTTCCCATCCATAGGAAGATTCACATGAGAATCAACTACACCCGCCTTCCCCCTGAGAAATTCATGGAGCACATCACTAAGACATACTTATACACACCAAAATAGAATAAAAGATCATACAATATAAAAAATATCAGTTCCAACTAAAAAACCCAAAAGAAAAAATTGAGATTAAGGTCAAGAACTCGAGAAAATATACACACATCCTAATATCCAATGGTAACTTGAGTCTCATAATAGTAAGATCTTGCAAGACACTCAACACAATATAATACTCAAGTCTTTAAAATTATATTTGCAGTCTACCAAGCATCCAAAGATAAGGACTCTTGATGATAGTTGACCATTGATGCCACGTTGTAACAAATAAAACCATATATCCTCTCAATAATAGAACTATATATCATCTTATGTGTACTTTAATGGCTTTCTTAATCCCCATGGTATGGAAACTAGCACTCTAGCATAAAAAAAACCTGAGGGAATGATTTCTCCCAACCTAAAGCACCAACAAAATGGAACATATAGACATATTAAAGAGAAAAATAGAGTATGATATTAATATATGTTTTATTAAATAAAAAAACAATGGAAATGATACAACCATAAAGCTAGCATAAAAAATCTCAATGATATAGGTCCAACCTCAAAGGATGAAAAAAATAGATACTCCATAATTATCTAAGTGATATCATGGGGAAATCTACACCATATCACCATCTCACTACCCAAACTAGATGATAGAAAACTTTTCTTCCTCACTATAGTCCCTTGAATTTCTCTACATATAAATGCATCACCATGTCTATGCACTGTTTAAGGGGTATGCTGGGGGTAAGATAACAAGCTCCATAGGGTCTCACCCAGGTGTTCTATATCAAGTATCTTAAAACTAATCCATGCATTGTTAACTTTAATGAAAAAATTCATGTTATATAGTTCATTACTTTTATATCAAAATAACTTTAAAACAACCTAATTTCCACTTTTCACATTTCTCAATAAATTTGGTAAATATATTTTAAATAATTTCATATCCATATATCACAGAAGATATATCATATCAAAAAAATCATGCATCACATATCATTTCAAATATATGGTAGTATAATAAAAATAGTACAATCCAAAATAGCCCCAATTTACCAAGAATCATAGGTAACAACACAAAAAAACAGATAAAACTAGATTATTCTATATAGTTCTCTAATTCCTAAAATAGAAAATTACACATGCATTAAGACTCTATAAATATTCATTGATCGTAGAGAGAAGAGGAACCACCTAACAGTTTTAACAGGTCCTTATAACAACAGGCCTAAGGAGTAAAGGAAATTCTGATGAGAAAACACCATAGAACTGGAAAATACCTATAATTATACCATGCACCTATATACTTGAGGATTCCCATGTGATCTATTTCAAAAAACAATTAATCATTTCGTGCTTTGAAAACAATTACATACAGTAATTTCATAATGCTTCGAAAAACCCTTTCTATTTACCAAATCCAGGGGAAAAGCATCTTTTATAACAACTGTGTTCTACACACACACAAAAAGCAGTCATATCATTAGATTTCAATTAATAAAAAGATTATTAAAAAAGGATCAATTCACTTCACCAACACATGCTATTGATTGAACAACCTACCTCAAAACTCAGGTTTCACATGCCTATAATGGGATCCAACACAAGAGAATGATCCATCAAAAAAATAGAGGCAATGGAATCAATATACTTTTCTCAAAATTTATTTGATTAAATAAAAGGTTCTATGGAGAAAAGGAAACAACACATACCTCATGAATACACACCTTCCGCACCACAACCAAAAAAGGAAATGGCTATAAAAACAAGATCACACATCAGATATAAAAGAGAATCAAAGAAAACATCATTATGGATCAACAAATTTAATAGTTTAGCGAAATGGTGCTACCATGATCAATGGAAATGAATAATAAAAAAATATCTCTTACTTAAAGATATTCAATGCAACTTTCCGGATGATAAAACACTAAATGAATCTATCTAGATAAAAAAAAGCTCCCAAAATCCACAGAAAAGATCCCTAGGTCAAGTGGGAAGAGAGATATGGAAGAATTAATAAACATATTAGATGAGAAGTACCCTAAAACTCATTTTTATGAAAATTAAATGATGTTTAACCCCATTACACATATTTTAATCCTCATGACTCAGATACGCTGAAAATACTCATCACCTTTTTAATAAAAACTAATTTTTTTACAAAACAAAACATGTACCTTTTACACTATGTGTAATCCCATCACGCACTATACCAGGTTCATGGATGTTTCCCTATAAAATTTACATGTCATGTACTCTCATTAAATGGTGTTTATTTCTTTTTCAAACTATGAAAACAACATATTATCCATTAAAAACGTTATACTATAAAACAATAAATTTAAAAAAATGCATTCATGAAATTTGGGTCTTTTTTCATGAAATTTTATCCATCCTCAAGAGTCTAATGACACACCCAATTAAAGGAAAAAGAAAGTATGAACAAGAGAAAAACTTGAATATAGGTAAGAGGATGTTATAGAGTATCGATTGTTTGAAAATATTTTGAAGTGAAACTTTTGGAATGACTAAGTGCAGATATTAGGGAACATAGTATCATAGGCTAGTGTATTAGAAGACCATACGAAGATTGATGTTTTGGTTTTGTTGGATAATTCTAAGAATAATTTTTTGATCTGTAGATTTTTGTGATTGGATGCATATTACTATATGTTTAATCAATGGTTCTTCTAATTGGTAGTGCCAATGACATGCCTCACCAAGGCGGGGATAAATTTTTCTTTTTCATATTCTTGTTTGATAGAACTATTTTGGAGATAATGGTACAGTTGATAGCAGCATCAATTATGGTCATAACCTATATAGGTAAGGATTATACATTATATTTTGATGTATCAAAGAATAGTCTATGATAAGTTATGATATAAGATAGTCATGGAGTCACTTATGGTCCTAGGATGTTGATCCCATGTGAGAAGAAATCCACAATACGTGATCTAAAGATAGTATTGGTGGTATTAACCTTTAGGTGAGCTTTTTGTGGTGTATATTTACCATAATATCCTCAGTTGCATTTTATAATTGTGAGAAACGAAACTTTTATAGTGAAGGGGGGATTAAGTATGTATAGTATTTTGATTTAGAGTTATCATATACCCTTAGAAAGGGTAACATTATTGTTGATGCATATAGAAGGAATACATGGACTCAATTGGTATACGATCTGATCGATGAGTAGTAGATGATAGCCCCCATTGTTTTTATATAGATTGATATCAAAGAGTACTGAGGCCGAGTAACCCTTATGAATTTATCTATCACTTCTTCACTCTGTGTTAGGGTAAACCGGTTATATCTATCATATTTTTTTTCTCTAGTCATAAGGGACATCATATATGGTGGGGGAAACCACTAAATTATTCTCTTGATATCTTTGAGTTTCTTTATTTATGAGTTCATATTTTAGTCCAAATGAGCATACATGAGGAGATGATGAGGTAATCACATTCCTTTAGGTGGATTGTATATCAGGGTTACATAAAATTTTATTATGATATAAATAGTAAGTACTTGTGTCCTAGGATTAAGAGGTATATAGAAAGTTTCATCACATTATTCTCCACCTATCATGAGGTCAATGTCGCGCACTAGTGACAAACTAGTCATCTTTTATCACTAAGCATACTTAAGTGGAAGTATATTGATGTTAACAAGTATATCATTATAGGGATATTGAATAAACCTTAATTTTTTAACAAATTATTGGTGATCATTGATTTATTGAATAAGTTCATTAATTTATTTCTAATCCAAGAGACATTCTCTAATAATGAGCAAGAAATGCTCAATGTCTAAGTAATAGTACATTTATATGGAGTTCATCAAAGTATTGTCTCAAAATAGGATCCACTATTAACATCATACTTCTGAAGAGGATTATAGAAGGATCTTAACACATAGGTCCCTCTAATAACTTCTTTTTATCTTTAAATAGATGGAAATTTTTAGTGAACCATTCACATACTTTAATATATTATTTGGGTATGTAACCAAGAATTTAAGGTTTCTTAGTAGAACTATTTAGTTGTTATATAGTTTTCCTATAGAAAAAACTTCCAATAATTAATTTATATTTCTTATTTTTAGGATTTATATTGGTGTTCATGTGATTTTCCACTATTTTTTATAGTGGATTGAGGTTCAATGTTTATGAGGGTGATTCTCATGAAGGATTGATCAGATAATATATTAATAATCAAGAAATAGTTGGTGACCATTCAGAGCAGTTAGAGGTCGAATATTGAATGATGAAACCATCCTATGGATTTAAAGGTGTGGGGTTGGGTATTCATATAAGGTTTTCCAAGATTGGGAATTCATTTTATATAGTGGATGGGAAATTCGGAACCCAGGTTCATGGGGTAATTTGATATTATAGACAAAATCGGTATAGTGGAATACATATTAGCTCTTCCATGGAATTTTAATTTCATTCACAATTTATGAAATGTATCCCTAATTTGAGATATTATTATGATCCTTCTAATATAATTAATATTTATGACATGGAGATCAACTTTGATGAATCCTTGAAGGATTTTAAGGTTTGTATAGTGGATTGGAGTGAGAAGAATTTACGCAGGAATATGTTTCCTTAAGTATGGGAGCAACGGAAGCATGAAAATATTTAGAAGAGGGAATGAGAGTGGAAGTATAAAATTTATTCAAAATTGACATTATTTTTTATGTGTCTCTTTTATGTTTTTGAATGTATCTGAAGGGTGATTAGTTATATGGTGAGGAGTTTGTAACATCCTAGAGCAATGTAAGTGTGGTTTTTCACAAAATATTTACCAAAAAATAGAACCTATTTTACATTTTAATTTTTTAAAACTATATTTAAATGTTTTAGTGATATAATTTAAGGATATAGGTCGAGGATTTTTAATTCAGGTTGATCTTTTGGTCAACTATGTGTATTTTATTCCCATAGAGATACCAAGGATGTTGGTATATGCCAAAGAATGAGCCTTAAGTTATACCACATTTGAGGGGTTTAAATTTGAATAAAATGTTTTTTAGGTATTTGAAAAATTAATATACTATTATTTAAGGGTCTTGAAATGTTTTAAAGGGTTAAAATAAATTTATAATATTTGGGATATTTTTGTACATGTAGTTGATTTTCAAAAATTTGGAAATGGTAATAATATAAGGATAATTTTTTAAGTGAGTAAGATTCATTTTCTAATTTTTAGTGAAATATTATAAGTGTGGAAAGTTATGGTGAACCTTGTTTAATTATGAATAAATATTTTAATAGGGATGATAGTAAGAGTAACTTGATAGTGAGGGTAACTAAAATTTTAGTAAGAGAAAAAAATTTGGGGGAGGAAAAATGAGAAAGTAAAACTTTGGAGCCACATTTTATGTATTAGATTATATATCTTCTAAAGGAATTGAGTAGGAGTAATTTTTTAGTTAGAGTAAATTATTAGTAAGTGAAATATAAATTTTATTAGGATTAAATATTTGGAAATGAAAAAATGATTAAGAGAAACTCCAAAGTCACCTTGTATAATAATGAGTAAAAATTTCGAAAAAGAAATGAGTAAGAGTAACTTTTTAGTAAGAGAGAATTTTTAATAAGGGTAACTTCATTTTTAGTAATAAAAAATATTTCACAAAAGAAAGAATGGTAAGGTCAAATTTAGAGTTACCATGTATGATTATGGGTAAAAAATTGGCAAACTTAATGAGTAAGAATAATTTTATAGTAAAGGTAAATTTTTCGTAAGGGTAACTGCTTTTTTATTAAGATTAAAAACTTTTGACCAAGATTCATCCAGAGTTGAGTGAAAATATTAGATAAATATGGGAATTCCATGTATGATTAATGGTAAATTTTTTTATAATTCCAGTTATTTCTTATTAAGGGAATTTTTTCATTGCATAAGTGTTCAAATGTTTGTCCAATTTTCACTGTAATAAGATATTATCAAATTTTTTAAAAAGGGGTAAAATGGTTATTTAAGTTGGTAAATTATTATAGATAGGTGTTTTAATGATTTCCATGAATTAACCTCATAGAAAATATTTGGATAAGTTTTCTCATTCTTTCTTTAATATTTAAGTTATATTCCAATAATTCATTATCAAAATCATATGACATTTGAAAAAATGATGCACCTTGGATAAGGTTAATAGTATGTGTGCAATTGTTATCTTGATTTTTCATTATTCCATTTTAATTCACTAAAAACCTTAATTTTAAGGATTTATTAAATTCCTATGATTCATCCAATTGAAGCTAAATATGTCATATTTCTTTCATGAGTGGATTCCAAATAACTCTAAGATCGAGGTCCCTAGGTTATCCCTAAATTATATTTTATTTTACTTCTGTCTATGATCTATGGTCATCATGAAAAAACAAGTTATTTACCTAAAACATAAATAAATTATTTTTACTTTTATATATTTTGAAAATCCCTCTTTTGGGTCGCATTCATCCTATTGTTCAATGTATGTCTATACCCTGAGACATTAAGTAGTATGAGACATTTTTAGAAAAAAAAGATTTTTAAAGGGAACATGAGGGGTACCCTAAATAGAATAATGATATATGAAATATATAGGGTGGCTATTATTCCCCCTAAATATTATATATGAGAAATATAAGAAAGGAATATTTCCCATTAAGTATATTGTGTGACATATAATGGTGGTCTTCATTCTCCCTAAGTGTGATATATGAGATATACCAGAGGGAACAATTTCACCACATACATATGAAATATGAAATATATGGTGTGGGTGGTATTCCCCAATGTATGATATTTGATAGATATGGTGTGGGTTTCATTCCCAAGGATTTATATGATTTATAAGATATATTGGTTTGGTCACATTCCCCATTGATTATAATATATGAGATATATGGTGTAGGCGCCATCCCCCCAGTGGATATGATGTGTGATATATATGGGGTGGATTTATTTCCCATGAGTCAGAAATGATGAGGTAGTTATAGGGATGGATTCAATTCCCCATGTGATAATATATATATATATATATATATTATTCAAAGACATATTTCCCTAGAAGAAGCCAGTATGGTCGATCTCAGGAGTTAATTAAAACCTGAGGGTCATCATTAATTCATTTATGATTATGTAATAACCCGGGATTTTATAATATATATTCTTTTTAATTTCTTTCATATCTTCTGTTGTACGATACACCAAGATTATCTTGCGCTATACGCAATACCGTATTAGCTTGCAGTATACGCAACACTAATCTTGGACCGTGTTACACACAATTTCATGTTTGTTTGATAGTAGTTATTCTATGAAACATTGAGTATATATATATATATTCAATGTATTTTTTTATACACAACAACAAAGGAGTCTTTCGCTATATGCAACCCTGACTTGGCTTGCATTACCCGCAATCACGACCTTCTTCGATAGTGTATGTTGTACGCAATACCGGGTTTTACTAAACAACGATATGTTATTATAATATTATTATGAACTAGTTGTTATGAATATTATTAACTAAATTTTGAATTCTATAACACTATTATTCATCTTACACATTTTCTAGAAAATGTTATAAGAACAAAATAGAATTTTCAGGTAAAATAAGTATTTTTCAAAAAATGTAATTTAGCCGCCTTTTGATGGAGCACCCACTTTAAATCCAGTTTTTTACATGTTTATAAGTTCAATTTTACAAAATAAAATTATTCTTTGGAATTGGGATATAAGTAATAATATCAAGAACGACATGTCAAAACACATACGATAGATGAAATGATTTTACCCAAAACGCTACTTTAACATGGAATTTACAAAATAACGGGTAATATAAAGTCATAAGTGAAACATATATGATATCATAACAATGAATATGATTATGTAATAAGTCAATGACATTATTTAAATCATTATACAGGAGGTTCAGATCCATACGAAGCATATCGGACCTAAGGTAAGGGATAATTATTCCAATATCATTCTTATCTGAGATTGTTTATTTGTAAGTATTTATTGCGGTTATGATTATTATTGATGTCCATATGTTCTCAAAATGTTTTCATAAAATGTTTACCTTTCTTCCATGTATGTATAAAGTCATTTTCACCCTTTTCTAGTTTTTACACATCATATGGAAGGAATATTTCTTTTGTTTACTATATGGGGTACTTTTTGACTTTTCTGACAAAAGTAGGTGAAAAAATGTTATTTTTAACTTATATGGCGTCAATAGATTTTTACGGTATTATAATTCCTTATTTTAATGATTCTTCCTCCAAAAGATTTTATGACTATTTTCAACATAATAATTTTCATTTAAAATTCAATGGCATTTTGTGAAAAGAAAATGATTTTTAAGAAGAAAGGATATTTTCCTCAAGAATTCATTTCAAGTGTTTTATCAAAACCATTTTCCATCTAAGATGATATTATTTTCATATGTGTATGTTTCAAGTAAAATGTATCTATGATTTACATGGTTTCAATTTTCTTATGATGAAATGATATCCATTTTTTATGGATTATGTAATGATGGGATGATGTTTATGAAACCTATTTTTATTCTTTGGGTTATGATGAATGATTTATGTTTATGTTTTGGAACAAGTAAGAATTATTTCATTATGAGATGGGTGGGACCTATATCTCCCTCAATTGCATTGGGTAAAGATTTATATCTCATGAGATAGACATGGATGGAGTGGTAAGTTAATCTGGTTCAGTGTTAGAAGACTGAAATGAGGAGTGAACTCGATTCAGAAAGGGACTTTGTCCACTAAGATGGTCTTGGCAGCAATGCCTTGGCTACTATGGAAATCATGACATGTGCTGAATGGTTGCCACAATTACATGTTTTACTCCCATGCTATTTTATCATGCTTAATGTTTCTTTATGATCTATGCCTTACGTATTTCCATGTTTTATGTCATTGCTCAAGCTTTTGATGTTTAAACATTATGTTCATGTTTTTAAGCTCAAATATATATGATTTGTTTTATTTTATCCATGCTTACCCTTACTGAGTAATTGAGCTCACCCATTATATGTTTTCTTTCCCCAGGATATAAATAAAGGTTTTAGGTCAGAAAACAAAAGGGGAAGATCGATATGGGATATGTTGAAGATCTTTCAACATGATTAAATGTTTATATTCCGAGTTTCCAAAGACACTAAACTATTACGGTCCTTGTGTGTCTGTTTTTTTTATGTATTAAGTATTCCGCAAAAGTAATGTAATGTCCATGTACGTCAAGCTTCGGGTCTCTACAGTTGGTATCAGAGGAAAGGTTTAGTCAACCTTTGGAAATTAGGATATGAAAACATTAGTGAGATCCCTAGAGATATTTCTATGGTATGTCTAGGGATGTCCCTAAGGTTAAGTATATGTATAGGTTATAGTCCTAGAATTGCGCTAACAATCTTAGAATTAAACCTAAGATGTTAGATGTCGAAGGTACTCCCCCTTGATTAGGTTTTCTTCCCTAGCATGATTTTTTCCTCTCACACTATTCTTTTTGGGTTTTATAAAATGGCTAGAAACAGGAAGATTCATGATAATGGAGGATATGACGGAGAATGAAATGATATTCTTCATGAGCAACCAAATGAAACGGGATTTGGAATTCCAAACATAGTTATTATGCCTAATCAGAAATCTCATAATATGATCAATAATCTCAACTTTGGTAAGTTTTCCGACTCAAATAATAAGAGAAAGATGGAGTTTCATGATGATCATAGAGGAAAGAATGTTCAATTTCCCTCATGTAAATAATGTGGGAAGAAGCATCCAGGAGAATGTTTCAAAGGAACTAGAAGATGCTTTGGGTGTGGAAAAGAAGGGCACAAAGCCAGTAAGTGCAAAGGAAAAGGTTCAGTTAACACCATGGACAAGGATAATGGTATTGCTACGACATCAACAATGATTAGATGTTTTAAATGTGGAATGTATGGGAATTATGCAAACCAATGCCCTAAGGGAAAATCTCATGAAGAGAATCAGCATGGTCATATGAGTAGTATTTATGTGGATGATGATGAAGAGGCAACAAATGAAATATGAGATGAATGAAATGATGAGGCTCAGTCAGTGGTTTAAGAAGTTAGTGGAATGATTGTATGTTTATAAAGAATAATGTATGGTACTATGGAATAAAGAATCATCTAAGGATTGTTACACTATTTTTTTTCCTAAAGTATTTGAAAGCATATGTTGGATGGTACCGGTAACCATGGAAGGTTATTTAGATATTTTTGGAAAGTAGATTATATGCACATAATCAAGTGATAAGAAGATAATGAGATGTTTGATTATATTCATCAGCTCGTGATTGATATAATGACTAAGTTATATCATGGTTTGAGTATATAGAATTTTGTGGATTTTGGTATGTGGAAAGAGTTAACTTTTGACAACATTCATGTTTTCACTAATGTTAAATGGGTTTTTATTTTTTTCAAGAGAATACATGATTAAGGAATTCACATGTTTTTAATTTGACCAACAAGATATATCTTATGATATATGGGGGATAAATGATGGCATTCACGTGATTGTTATGTGACATTTCAAGTAATCATTTTCTTAATACTATGAGCTTGGACCGAAGTATTTTAGATAAGCCTAAAGATTGGAATGGATTATGTTGTACATAAGTTAGTATTGTTTAAGGCTTGAACTTTTTTCGATATTATTGATTGGATGTTATAGTAATGTAGTTTTTGAAAATGGACAACCTGCAAGACTGGCGACAGCCCATCGCGTCGGACAAGGTTGTGGGAATCGAACCCACAACCGAAGTACGACTGGCCTTTATCGCCTACCAATGGCCTACAAGAAGTCCCTGGTTAGTAGAAACTAGTTTTATTTTATTAAGCGGTATGATATATGAAGTATAGATTCATATTTGGAACCATATAAGATTAATCTAACCATATGATGGACTTATAACTTTTGCTAACCTTTTGTTTGAAACAGATGGAATGACCCATCATTCTATCACATGATCGGCTAACACATCACGAATAAAAAATTCAACTTCATTTCTTTAAGGGATGAAGTGGAAATTGTTCAATTCACAAACAATAGTGAGATTGTACCAAAATCATGTAAGTATTTATTTTAATTCATCAACTTTAGGGAAATGATCTTGAAAACCAAAAATGTTGTCCTAGTGACCTTATATCCGATGAATCAGATGGTACCTTAGATCATCACAAATCTATGGCTTTGTGATTGTTGGATTTTTCATAGCCATGTTCTCTACCACTCTCTATCAGAACATGATGGTTATATTTCTCATCCATATCCATATTTTCACCTATGTTCTCCTATGTGGAAACCCAGTGATTAGTTTATTTGGGTAACCATTACGTTTCATACTTTAGTTTTTAAAGATAAGTTTTGGTATACCTTTTTACGATGTGGGTTTCAATTAAAGAAACTTTCAAGTAGAAGACCATTTATAACCCCAATGAATTTCGAGGGTGAAATTCATTTTAAGGGGGGTAGAATGTAATAACCCGAGATTTTATAAGATATATTATTTTTAATTTCTTTCATATCTTGTGTTGTATGATACACCAAGATTATCCTGCGCTATACGCAATACCGTATTAGCTTGCAGTATACGAAACACTAATCTGGGACCGTGTTACACACAATTTCTTGTTTGTTTTATAGTATTTATTCTACGAAACATTGAATATATATATATATTCAATGTATTTTGTTATACACAGCAACAAAGGAGTCTTGCACTATACGCAACCCTGACTTGTCTTGCATTACACGCAATCCCGACCTTCTTCGAAAGCGTGTGTTGTACGCAATACCGGGTTTTACTAAACAACTATATGTTATTATAATATTATTATGAACTAGCCATTATGAATAGTATTAACTAAATTTTTAATTTTATAACATTATTATTCATCTTACACATTTTCTAGAACATGGTATAAGAACAAAATAATTTTTTTGGGTAAAATATGTATTTTTTCAAAAAATACAGTTTTGCCGCCTTTTGATGGCGCAACCACTTTAAATCTAGTTTTTGACATGTTTATAAGTTCAATTTTACAAAATAAAATCATTATTTGGAATTAGGATATATGTAATAATATCAAGAACGACAAGTTGAAACACATACGATAAATGAAATGATTTTACCAAAAATGCTACTTTAACAAGGAATTTACAAAAGAACGGGTAATATAGAGTCATAAGTGAAACATATATGATATCATAACAATGAATATGATTATCTAATAAGTCAATGACATTATTTAAATCATTATACAGGAGGTTCGGATCCATACGAAGCATATCGGACCTAAGGTAAGGGATAATTATTCCAATCTCATTCTTATACGAGATTGTTTATTTGTAAGTATTTACTAGGGTTATGATTATTATCCATGTCCATATGTTCTCAAAATGTTTTCATAAAATGATTAATTTTCTTCCATGTATGTTTAAAGTCATTTTTACCCTTTTCTACTTTTACCACATCGTATGGCATGAATCTTTCTTTTGTTTACCATACGAGGTACTTTTTTTACTATTCCGACAGAAGTACGAGAAAAATGTTATTTTTAACTTATACTGCATGAATGTATTTTTACGGTTTTATAAAGACTTATTTTAATGAAGATTCCTCCAAAATATTTTATGACTATTTTCAACAAAATACTTTTCATTTAAAATTCAATGGAATTTTGTGAAAAGAAAATGATTTTGGAGAAGAAAGGATATTTTCCTCAAGAATTCATTTCAAGTGTTTTATCAAAACTATTTTCCATCTAAGATGAAATTATTTTAATATGTGTATGTATCAAGTATAATGTCTCTATGATTTACATGGTTTCAAGTTTCTTATGATGAAATGATATCCATTTTTTTATGGATTATGTTATGATGGGATGATGTTTATGAAACCCATTTTTATTCTTTGGGTTATGATGAATGATTTATGTTTATGTTGTGGCACAAGTAAGAATGATTTCATTATGAGATGGTTGGGACCTATATCTCCCTCCAATGCATTGGGTAAAGATTTATATCTCATGAGACAGACATGGCTGGAATGGTAAGTTAATCTGGTTCAGTGTTACAGGACTGAAACAGGGAGTGAACTCGATCCAGAAAGGGACTTTGTCCACTAAGATGGTCTTGGAAGCAATTCCTTGGCTACTATGGAAATCATGACATGTTCTGAATGGTTTCCACAATTACATGATTTACTCCCATGCTATTTTATCGTGCTTAATGTTCCTATATGATTTATGCTTTACGTACTTCCATGTTTTATGTTATTGCTCAAGCTTTTGATGTTTAAACATTATGTTCATGTTTTTTAGCTCAAATGTATATGATTTGTTTTATTTTATCCATGCTTACCCTTACTAAGAATTTGAGCTCACCCTTTGTATGTTTTCTTTTCCCCAGGATATAAAGAAAGGTTTTAGTTAAGAAAACAAAAGGGGAAGATCGATATGGGATATGTTGAAGATCTTTCAACAGGATTAGATGTTTATATTCCGAGTTTCCAAAGACACTAAACTATTACGGTCCTTGTGTGTCTGTTTTTGTTATGTATTAAGTATTCCTCAAAAGTAATATAATGTCCATGTATGTCAAGCTTTGGGTCTCTATATATTATTTCATTTATTTACCATTCCATATCAACATGGTCTTTATTCATATTATATATATTTATAAAAATCATTGATGGTGTCCTAATGAGTTGTACGCAAACCATACACAATTCAAGATGTGTACCCAAGATAAATTCTTGTTTTATGACATAATATAGATAATTTATATATAGTAAAATTTTATTGGGATAGAAGGTTTGAAGTATCGGTGATGACACCAGAGTTTGACTCAAGACTATTTTTTTAGTTTTCACAGTTATTCATTTTTTATTATTCTTTTACGTATATGATATTCTCATGAGGGATTTTTATTAGGTTGGTATGACTTATATAACACTTACTTTATTCATTTTGATATGTCATGGGTTATAAATATTGTTTGTTAGTGCTTGTCATGGTTTCTATTATCATTTACTCATTTGGATGAATGTTTTCACTATTATTTTTGTTTTTTATTCTTCTCTAATATGAAGGTATAATCTCTAAAGATATTACCATAGACCCACCCTTCTTTTTTTCATCATCTATAATATGTTGAGGCACACTTGAGGTCAAGTAGTTCTCTAATCTGGTTACCATAGAATGAACTTGGACAAGACATCACATGAATAGTTCCTAAATATAACAAAAAAGAAACACTTCATAATTTATTTATTTAATACGGTAAATCCATAAATAAATTTAAAAACAAGTTTAAATTTATTTTCTAATATGATATCTTTTATAATGATTTTTACATGGAATTTAACTAAAATGTATGTGTTATATAAAAGATAAAAAAATTATATTTGAATTATATTATGTAAACCGTTATATAATCTTAATACAATATATCTAATATATTTAATATAATGATCAAATCATTCATTAAAACAAATTTCGACAAGATTTCAATAATCTCTTAAATAAGCGTTTAAATTGAAAAAATCAAATTAATAATTATAAATAATTCATAATTTAAATATAACAATTTTTTATTAATTTTTTAGATTATTTTGTAATTTATATAAAATTTATAAATTAATCTTATTATTTAAATATAAACACATAAGATTTAAATTATAAGTCATACCGTATAAATTGAAAAAACTACATTTTTCAATATTGAAAAATAATATTATGGTATATTTAATAAATGTTCAAAAAAATCAACAATTTATTATAAATATTTTATAATTTATTTATTACAAAGAAAATTTTATATAAAAAATACACTATTTTTATTTTCCCCATTATTTAAAAACATTTTATAATTTTTTTAATTGAATTTATAAATGAATTTTTAGGTAATACTATTATTATATTCTAAGTTATAATTAACAACTTACCCTGCTTATATAGGATTAACTAGCATCAAAATAAATTGGATTGATCCCATGTACCTGGTCTATGGTATGGTTCACGTATCATTAACTCATCATTTCATGTGAGATTATATCTACGTGTACATAAGAATAATCTAAACATACTGAGTTTTATGTAGTATTAATTGATCACTTGTGTTGGATTAAACATGGTCCACATATAGGATTAACTCATGTGACAAAAGCTTTATAGAGAATAAATCAATAGCTGTGTAAGATTAACCATATGATGTGGTGGCTTTGTATGTAGAAAAACATATGATATGGGTTTTTGGTTAAATTAAACCTAGAATTTTATACAAATACATTCATAAGATTCATCATATTAACTAATCCATATCGCACAAATTTGAGTATAACACCCACATAAAAATAACATTATATTTCCTGACATGAACCAAGATTTATTGTCACATTGGATATATTTTGGGTTCAAATAATTTAGTTTATATTGTAAATAGTGATACCAATATTCCATTCCTCTAGTCATGTTTAACAACACACACTAAATCATAGATGATGATTCTATGCTCTGTTTTTTCAACAACATTCATAAATTCATTTAACAACATAATTTCAAGTATCAAATGAATGAAGTGAATCTGATAACATTGTTGAATTTCATATAATCTAAAACACTAATAAAGCATAAATAAATCAATATATAAACCCATAAAATAGGATCAACATGTGAGATACCCAAAACTATAATAATATATAAATAAGGAAATATATTGTGTACCTACACCATAGGACTTATGATATTTCCTTTATTTCAAGGACTTGATTAGGATCACCTAATAGGTATCATAATAACATCCCTCATCTATGTTGTATCCATGGTTTATTCTTGAATCAGTGTTCACATGATTTGGACCCTCTTGTCTCACATGATATATCAGTGCCTCTTAAAGGATAAGGGTGGAATAGGAAGAGATCTATAGCTATGGGAACATCGACATGAGGCCTGGAAAACACCCAAAACACACATTATCTGGATACAAACTCTATATAAGGTCATTAAATACACTCATTTGTTGAACATGCATTAACTCATATACCATTAGTAAATTCATCTGGTTACATTGGCTGTAACACTCGACCATGCTGACTTAAAAGAGTTTCATCGTATGAAATGATCTTTATTACCCTTTTATGGAAGAGATACAATATCCAAAAATTATTATATTATAATATTATATTACCATTTCAAAATAGTTTAATATTATCTTTATACCATATTGAAAGATATTCCAAAAGCCAATAAATTAAAAAATATTTAGTATCCATATGTTATACTCTATGAAATTTCAATAGTTTACACTAATATATTGTAATATACATACCATATATATATGTTTGTGGGTTTATTTTATACCTCACAAATTTTAACCATTCCAATATATGGTGACTTATATTTTCATTATCATAACTCTCATGTTCTCCCCTATCAGTGAGAATTTCATAATCATGAAGTGACTATTTATGTATCAGTTTTCATTCCCTTAGGTATCTCCTCAATAGTGTTTCTAGAGGGATTATATCAATAATATCATGTTACGAATCTCTATCATAAGACATATAAATATTACATGTTCATGATGTTTCATTGTTTTCATGAACCTCTCACCCATTATCTGAAACTTCTGGTGGTGAGATTGTTTTATATTAACTGGAATTTATTTTGATTGTGAATCATCTAGATTTACAAAATCATCAATTATTTGATCATCAAAAAATATCACATCTCGACTTTTGATGATATTATTGATAATGGAATCCCAGATTCAATACACAAAATCTTCATGATCATATTTCATATAGATATATTAAAATCCCTTTCTATTTAGTTTCTTCCCCTTATTTTTTAAATGTGCATAAATTCCCTACATCAAATAACTCACACATGTTTTTATGGAACATATATACCTATAAAATCTGATTTTGGTTTGTCATAGTTCAGTGGAATTTATAGATAATGGTTAAAATGTTCTAATTCATTCGTCACCCCCAAAGAGTTTGGAAGCTTTTCATTTGAGAGAATACATTTGACTCTCCCATACAATGTTCTGATAATCCTTTCAATTGTACCATTATATTGAGGATTCTTCATTACTGATTAATCAAGAATTATTCTGAAATATATATGGTATTATTCAAATAGAACATGGTACTCTTTTTTATTGACTTCATGTACACACTGCTAGGTTTCATAGGCTTTTATACTAATTAAAATAAGCATCGTAACATAGAAGAAACAATAGATAAGAAACTCTCGTAGAGGATACACAAATCCATGTACTCTCAAAAACAATGATTTTTTATGTATACCATTCACTAAATGAGATGTTGTAACCATATTCATATTTCAATCTTGATGGATATAATAACTTGTATTCAATTGATACCCCTCCTTTGTGTAGTATCTGTAGGCTGAGATAAATCACCAATCACATGGGAAGGGTCCAATTTCCTTCCACCGCATTTTAAAATATCATATCTAAAAGTAAAGTGAAAGAGAGAGCTCTTGGTATGGGATAATTGTCCAAGGATTGGATGAGTTCCCATTATCACCATCATATTGTGATAGCCAATGTCTATATCTTTCTATGAAATTCCTTAGGTTAACATGAATTTACTTTTTCATTATAACACATGAGTGAATGGAATTCATCCAATCAAAAATTCATCTCATGAAATCGTATTCCATACATTTTAAAATATAATCCATTCGTATTTAATGATATTAAATGGAATATATTAAAATATATAATTATTAATCAATCCAATTCCATGAAATGGTAATATATATAATACAATAATATCTTATCCTATATAAATTAATCATACCTAATTATTTATAACTAATCATAAAATATGACGAGCATAAGCAACATGCAAGATATCTTATATAATTCTCTTATGATATGGAAAAAATCATCACATGAATAATTGATTTATGGCCTATATGTTTCAATTTTCCACTTTCACTAGATTTATATAAACAATGTTCCATTTAATCTTATATTGAATCATATATTGGAACATATGAAAAAATATCCAACACTCCTTGTTGATATCTTCCAAAACATTTTTTAAAATTTATCATCAACCTCACCTTGTATCACATCATATGCAATAAATTGTGAAACCTCAACCCAAAATCATTTTATATTAACTCTAAAACAATTGTAGAGAATCTATCTAAGTCGCACTAAATCATTAAATAATTCAAATCAAAAGTATAAACTCAGGGCCCTTTACAGCATTAAAAAAATATGAATCAAAATATATAGAAATGAAAGAAAATAGTTTCCTCTAAAAATAATTGATTATACTCAATAAACAAAGGTATATATAATGATATATATCAAACCTATGTATCTATATACCTATTTCCACCAGCCATATCATATAAAATAATTCATTTTTATATGATCCTTTTGTGCGAGACATCACGTAAAAAATGTGATATGAGGCATGTCCATATAATATATCACATTAATATTTTCTCAATTATCCATGTATAGACTGAACAAGTATGTGAATCCATAACATGCCATTTATATTTGGGGACGAGTGAATCATATTAATCTCTCATAAATAGATAATCCCATCACATGTTCTATCAAGGTATAGTTATATGTTCCCTCAATCTATATCAATTGAGGGCCCATATTTCATAACCATCATACGAATATATATCATCTGAGTAAACCTTTAAATGATGACATTGTCAGAAATATACTCAAAAACCATTATTATCTAAAGATTAAAAAATGTGTAAGAAATTTATCAAAGTATGAAGTTTTTCATGATATGTATCTCACAATCTTTAAGTAGTGTTAACTACAAATATGTATTATTCACCACTTATATACCTAATAAATAGTGTCAAAAACTCTATATGGAATACTACATGGTTCATTTAGTGAAATAAATTAGTTTATTTTTTCTTCATAAGCATATTTTGAATCCTGATAAAAATATCTTAATCTTTATAACCTAACATTTATTAAAAACCTATAATGTTCAAGGATAAAAATAGGACAGTGATTTATGTTCCATGAAAAGTTTTAATCCAATGATAAGTGGTGTTTTTAAAATTTATTTAACTTTTAAATTAACCTTAGTAACCTATTAGGATATAATACCCTCATATATTAAATCAATACCCAGTCAAAAATTTAGAGAATGAATTGATAAGTAATATAGTATTTTTCCAAGGTATGAATCCTTTATGGAATTCTTAATTCTTTTTTTAGTTGGTCTATCTCCCCAACCATGGATTCTTCACTATAATAATAAGTATTTACAATGCTTCACACATGTGTATATCAATATGTTATTCCTATCCAATGTCACACTAGACTCTAGAGATTCAATCTATATATATAATAAAGTGAAAATATAATGAAAAAAAATCCGTCTAAATATTCAATGGATTCAACAATATATGATTTTTATCTTCCTTGATGATCCTTCAAAACATTCAATTAAATTCCTCACTTTATAAAGTATCAAGTTTTGATCTACATGTCAAATTTCTCTCTATCAGGTTTCATTGAAAATGAGATCTCGAAATGATTTTCAATTTTTTTCTTACTCAACCAACATACTTTTTTTTCTCTAAATATCTATGTACACGACATCGGTTCCCACACCCACAACTCTCACTCTAGAAAACATAACATATTAAATAGATATCAAAATATAGGAATTAATTTTAATTCCCCACATAATTTCCATATTATCATTCTTGATACTTCCTTCAATGGAATTTTACAATGTGATACTCTTCATTTCCTCATTTGGTCATGATTAAAACCATTCACAACTATCACTAAATATTCAATATTTCAATTAAATGAATGTTTTTAGTAAATTTCCATAACATAACCTACTTTTAATTTTCTCTAGCCTTCAGTTTCTCATACACTTGGTTAGGAGTTTCCTCGAAGGAACTTATTGAATATTTTTTGATTTCCATGGGAGAAGACTTTAGATATAAGAATACCATCATATTTTAATCCTAGTGTAACTATTTTTCTTAATACAAGATGCTAGGGAATAATTTAGAGACATGGAGGTGAAGGGTGAGGCAATTGGGAGATGCTCTGGAGGTTCTGTCAGAATGTGTCCAGGGCAGTTCTCCTAGTGTTTTTGGCCCGCTTCTGGATACAACTTGTGCAGGGTTTGTAAATTGTTTTGTTGGTTCTGGTCAAGGTAATGGTAAGGCAGAGGATAATATGTGCTCTGGTTGAGAATGGATGCAAAAACTTGTCATAGACTTACCTCCTTGACCTAGTGTAGTGTAATTATTCAAACAGTTGCAGAGTGATTTGGAAATCCCTCCAAGAAACAAGCCTATGTCATAGGGAACATAGGCCAGTGGATTGGATAGAGAAAATATGGATAGAATCACTTCACATACTCAGGCTCTGAGGGAGTATGTTGTAGCTATTGGAGTTGTTTTCCCAACTTATATGGCTGAGGTGTGCCAAAATCCATGCACTTATGCTATAGCAGTGTGTGTTGGTTGTTGCATGAACTCTGAAGGGTGTCTCATCCCAATGCTGAGAGTAATTTCAAGGCAAGACATGGGTGGGAGCAGACGTCACATGGTGTACGTAGGCCACTAGAAATTAAAAAGGTCACCAACTGAAGGATAACTCTATCTTGTATTGATCTCAACAAACAATTTATATGTTTAAGAAATGATGGAGGGTCAGAGGGTAATTATACGGGTCTATATGAGGTTGATTTTGGGGGTGCTGAACAAATATCTGATGATAATGGTTTGTGAGGGGTGGGTAATGTTTTTCATAGCCAAAGATGGAAGAAAGGGAACAAATAGAATAGGGATCTGTGGAGATGTATAATTTCTAGGAAGCCAAAACCAAAAGGGAGTAAACACTACTCTTACATTCTTTGACTAATGGAGACCCAGTTGGCCAAAAAGAGGGGAAACTAAATATGCTCAAGAACCATCCATTTGAGGGAGAGGAAGGCTATAATTTCATGGTCTCCGAGTCTCATGAGCAAGAGGATGGACCCTCAAAGGAATGAGCTAAACATGAGTATATGCACTTTTATTCAGAGGACATGATGCTGGAGGTGGAGGATGATACTTCCCCTGGTCTATGGTGTGAGGCAGGATCTAGTCCAGTCCCATGGACTGGCTGGTCCAGCAGGGAAACTAGGGGAGCTATCGATTTGTATCGGTGTCAACCCGGTTCTTGTTATGATCGGTATAGAGGGGGTGAAGGTGCACGAGAGGGAACCAGTTTCCCCTGCCAAGGAGGGAGTGGAAAGGATTATTAGGGAGCTAAAAGGATTGGTTGTGTTTAGGTAATCTTCAAAAAAATATGCTATTACAATATGAGAAAGATATGGGAGCGAAGGTGTTATCTATCGGTGCTTCTATTGAGGTTGCGAAAAGGATGCAGGAAATATCGATTCATGTAAACAAGAATAAGGATCCAAGTGAGTGGATTGAAAAACAACACCTAATCCTAGTCAGTGGTTTCAAGAACAGGAAAATATCTGTGGAGAAGTTCTTGCGAGATTGGGGTAAGATGGATTCTCATTTAGAAGACATTATCAGGGATGACCCTAGAAAAAACGTAACAACTATATCATGGAAATTGTTTAAGTAAATAAAGTCTAATGGGTTCAAGCTTGTTTTTAATAATTTTTTTATGTTCTTTAATGTTTTATTTCATGGTTTTACTTGTTGGTTTCATACTTTCTCCATAAAAGTGTTTTTAATAAAAATATATATGGATGGGTTCTTGACTTCAACACATTTCAACTTTAACGTGCTCTGGAAAAGTAGCACACTATAGAAATATGATACATAAAACCACAATAGCTAAAAAAGTAATCTGTAATCATTGAAAATTTCTTTTTATTTTGTTCTATAAACTTTAGATCATCAAATAATCATCAGAAAACAAAATTCTAGAATTTGTTTTCGGATATTAATCCACATAAGTTTTGATTTAAAATTAAACATCCATTAATCAAATAAAAATAAATTAAAGCATTATTTCATTTGAACCTTTATTTCCCATTTGGATTAGTCACATAAATCATCTTGAATCACATATTAAATGTTATTCTTCAGGAGTTAAATATTGGTTCTAGAATCATCTAGTATTATTATCATGAAATTATTCAATCTATAATTTTTTTAAACCATGTATCTTATAAAGATCAAATATCTTATGAAAATATATCTTATGAGACTTATCATACACATTAATGATATATATTATGTATTCCATATTATTAAAAAATTAATATTTTATAAAAATCTCCAATCTTATAAAATATTCATATCATACCAATTTACCTTACATATGAAACATCATCATAAATTTTTAGGATAATTTAATAAATGTTGAATCATATAGTGTCCCCTACTATCTTACAAAAAATCATATCTTTTGTGGATTGTAATCATATATGATCTCAATATCTTACTCAAGGCCAACTATATCTTATAAAAGGCATCACACATGGAAAAATTTCACTTTATGAAAAACTGAATTCTATATTAAATAAACAAATGTACATAACCTATTCCAATTTATTATTACCACCCATACACACATTAAAAATTTATAAACTACTTTAATAACATCTCAATAACCTCCAATGATTATCAACCACAATTTATATCAAATTAAAACCACAAATAACCCTAGGGAAACAGTAATATCCACAATTTAGATTTTTTGGTAGCACTATTAAAATCTTTCAAATTAACTCAAATCAATTTATAATTCACTAAATCTCATGTGAATCACCAAATCACAAACTTTATCTAATAATAAGAGTCTTGTACCACCCTACTAGATAAGATAATATTTTTTAGAGAATTATTATCCTCTGTGAGAAGAAGTTATGGCCAAGTGAAATAGATAACAACCCCTTGATTCATATATTCACATAGAACATCCAAGAATATCCCCAATAAGCATTACCAATATATTCATATTCAAATAATTTTAAATATCACATTACCCCTTAGTAGTAATAGTTGAGAATATTATCTCCCCTTTTTTCAACATAACCTGAACCCATTTGGGGAAGTTTTTTCACACAACATTAAGTGACAGTAGAGGGATGATCGTGGGGCTTCATTCATAAATATTAAAACAACTCCCTTGGAACTGACTTTAATGACTCTGGAATTTCAATTTTACACTGTGATTTTTCAAATAATATTTTTGGATAATGGCATGGAGTCGGTATAGGGTTTCAGGGCCAGTGGATCCTCAGTGTTGATATATTAAAAATATTAAATATAATACATCACAGATGAATATTTTATCACCAATACAAAAATAAATCAAAAAATATGTCTCAAATGATAAATATAGGACCACTATTATATCCAAGCAACGGGTTCTACCCTTGGTGCATCATAATTGTTGTGGGTGTTAGAATCTTGGATTTTCTATTGTCATGGGTGGCCTAAATTAATTTAATTAATTTATTAATTTGATTTTCATTTAATTTCCTTACCATAGAAATCACTCCTTTATGAATATCTATTTGGTGATTTACATTGGTTTATCCACAGAACCATATAGTAAATGAGAGGATAGAGAAAGATATGTTGGTGAGAATATTGGTGGGTGATCTCAAGATTTAAGATCAGTGATCGATGGGTGTGGGAATTCTTATAGCTAACGATAATCATAGAGATTTCTTCATATCCAATGTTTTTACCGAATTATACTCCAAATACTTATCCAATCAAAGGGAGGATGTTTATTTTTATCGGATTGTTTCCTCATTATTTCTTTCCATGATGAATGTGAATTAATTCCTTTGAATTTAGTTTTTAAATATCTATTGTTGATTCATTTTTTATTATTATTAATCTTAGAATAAAAAATTATATTATTTATTATTCAGATATTTATGCTTTTACTGTCATCTTTGTTCTTTAGATCCCATCAATTATGTAAAAACAAACATAATCCCCATTAGATTCTCACTTTTTTTCTTTCATTACATCATATGTTCTTCAATTTTCTTCATCGGTGTTCTCATTGGTAGATGATTCAATGATAAAAAGGGAATTGATCATTGGACAATAATTTTTTTCACAACTGATCACGGTTATAGGTTTGGTTTAGGTATTTTGAGATGTGATAGATTTTTTGCAGTAATGACAGGAGTCTAACAATGGTTAATTTTGTGGTGGTTTCAGATGATAGATTAAGTGGATACCACTGGTGGTATGATGATGATTTATTTTTCTTATAAATAACATCCAGAATCTAACATCCATTTGACCATTTATGGTGGCTAACTACATTATGAAATTTATAGATGATACTTCTAGTATATTTATAGGCAGTGGTGGTGTGGATGATGTTAAGGGAATATTCTGGATGTTCTGTGAAAATATGATACACAGAGCATGTAGTTTATAGGAACACACATCTTGTGGACTCTTATGTGTGGCATCTCAGTATTACATAGTGATTTAAATATCATATGTCATGTGGAGGACCCACATTCCATGTGACCCTTAGCCGGCCGGCATGGTTTATATGGGTAGTATACACCAAGGAGGCCATAGTTCTATGCACATCATGTGTGTTGACTCCCACCCCATATACTTTGGAAAGTGCATGATATTTGGTAGGAAGTACACACTATGTGTCTACTCGACCTCCACACGTCGTTTTTCACAAGAACATGCCATGGGTATAGGGAGGTACATGCTTTGGTATATGGAAGGAAATGGGTAGTTTCAAGCTCAATGATACAAGAATTTTACACCATTGGACACACCATGTGATCCTATCAAAGAATGTTAGAGACATTGTTCTTCTAAACCCATATATAACATGATATTTGGTGAGTTCCCTAAAGCTATATTAGTGTTGGAGAATTCCCATAGTATATCCCAAAGAGGTTATAGTGTGGCATCCCAGCCTGAGTACAGGATGAGTGATCTGCTCTACAGGTTTGTTCTAGAGAGAGTTAGGTATCCCTTCATGTGTACCAAGATGTGATCCTCTATTATTATTCCCTAGTTGGGTTAGGTAACCCAATACCAACATCCAAAGTTTTTTATCCCTTTTCTTGTTTGTTATACTGAATTGGGATAGGTATCCCTCGGAGGCCCATGGTGTGATCTGTTATCTATGTATCGACATGTGTTGTCTTTCGGTAAACTATAGACCAATCAAGTGATTATCTCAAATGATCCCCCTCAATTACATCATAATTCAGTGAATGCACAATTGATCATGACCCTTAGATGACTTCCGTCATCTTTATCAAAATCTAATGAGATAGTTCTCTTGGATGAATGTTTGCTTTGAGCCACTAGTATAATTTTAAGATGGCGATGAGGATGTGAACTCCCCTTGAGACCTAGATTCTTCCTTTAAGAATATATTGGTTATTTATTTATTCCTTGTATTTATTATTTAGATTCAACTCCATCATTGATTTTTTTTTGGGGTGTCATACTTGGTATATTTATACCCACATATACATGGGATCTTCTCACACGTGTCATGTCTTATGCAGATGACAAGCCTTCTGAGAGAGTACTAGGATTACCAATAGATGGTGGAGTTTATTTTTACTAAATATATTATATATGATTAAATAATTTAATTTTTATAGTAGTCCCTCTTATTGTTTGATTTTTGGACTCCATAGAAAATTTAAGAGGATTATTTTTTTACTTAATTTTTTGTTTCACCCTTTTTCATACTTTGATGTTGGAATACTTGTTATGAATGTATTTATGGTATCCATTGTTAATATTTTCTACATTATACTAGTGTATGGAGATGTGTGTTTGTTTTGGTGTGCATGAGTGCATGTATAATTATATTAGGTGAAGTCCTCCTATGTATGCGATATTCCTACTTGGTGCTAGTCACCAACCTTAGGCCCATTGGACATAGTATGGGGGTGTCACAATCATCTTAAAATCTACTTTTTGATTTCCAATGGTATAGGTCATGAAAGTTTCATATCATATTGGTTCATCTTAGGATCATATTTAGAGATACTCAGGTTATGAGGTGTTGTTTGGGAACTAGGGAAATAGCGTTAAAGTGTTTGGATTTTGAGCCACTATCATGGGAACTCAGTGATGGGGAAATGACCAACGTATCCATTTATTATTACTCTGATAAACTTATTATTTACTTGGCACATATAGGAACTTGTTATAGGGGAAATGGTATAAGAATCATAGGAAAATTGTATATGGTTTTAGTGTACTTCTTGACGCAGTTTCCCATATATTCTCTTTTGAACATGGTTCATATTTTCTATAATTGGATGCCTCCAAGATGTCATCCATCTAGGATTCCATATTAGGTTCACAATTTAGTTCTATTTAGTGATGAGGCTTCATCTAAGAGACATTTATAGGAATAATTTTATCCATTTTGATAGTCAATGGTTCCTCCACCCATTGAGTAGCATGTTATCCCACATCCAATGGTCCAGGTGGATACTCTCCATTAGTATGATCAGTAGTTGGTCACAATAGTATTTGAAGATGATACACCAATATTGAATGAATTTCATGAGTATTTAGTATTGGGACCACACTGGATATTTTCTAAGCTATACCCCACAAAACCTCTACTCATCAGGTAGTATAGGACTGGATTGAGTCTGTATTGTAAGTAATTCACTTGGTTAGGTCCCTTTCTTTATGGTGAACCTAGCTATGAGACTTCTCCAAGGTAAACCTAGAAGTGATACTTCTCCAAGGTGACATAGTTATTTGGTGTTCCCTATTATGGTGATTTATGACATGTATTTATAAATCCAAAGAAGATGGACTCTTCCCAAAATGAGATGAAATCTCTAGTTATTTTATTTAAATCCATGGATGAAAGTCAGTTCCTCCCAAATAAGATAGTGTCAGGGTGTGGTGGATAAGTTTCTTGATTTTAATGTTTGGGACTATTTTGGATGTGATATGGTCTTAGAGAAAACTTTGTTGTTGATAATAGAAAATTAATGGGATGTATAATTATAGATTGTGGATCCAAATAATATAGTGGCTCTAGGTGTTACCCAAGTTGTAGTCTATAATTCTATACATTAGTTGCAGTTTGGGTAGATATTGGAACTATCCACTCTTTCCTTTCCATATTCTATTTTTGAGACCTAGAGTTTCTAGTGTATCATTTATATAGACCCTTGTTCTTAAATACTACATATGATAATGTCGTGGTGATCATACTTTCCTTCTAATAGTTTGAATTTTCTCATGGAGGCTACCTTCACATGGTATCTATCTAAAGTTATGATGAATTATAATGATGTTTCCTATAATATGGAATGGTTTTCTATATTCCATGACCATTTTGACTATTACTAGTGAGGTTTTAAGTATATCTTGGTTGATTGGATAATATTTTGCTTCTTTAATGTGAAGGAATACTAGGTAGATTAGGATGATCCTATATATTGGAGGATATGATTGATTTATTATGAGTTGGCTAGTATAAACCATAGAGTGGTGGATGATATGATCTTTCAGAGTGGTGATGGAGAATGAGGATGCATTCCCTGAGGATGTATTGGGCATACCTCTATATCTAAAGATTCACTTCTATATAGACTTACACCTAGGGATGGCCTGAAATCTATGTCAGTATATCAGATGACCATGTAGAGGTATGGAAGTTGAGGGTATAGTTGGGGTATCTGTAAGGGAATGGATTATTAGACTTGGTATGTTTTCCTAGGTTGCCCCAAAGTTGTTCAACAAAAATGTGGACGAAATATTGAGGTGATTCATAGAAAAACAACGCCTAATCCAGGTGACTGTCAGGAAAAAGTATTAACCTCTGAGAATCAATGACTTCTTCAGCCAGTGGTTAGGGTTGAAGTAGATCGTATAGTTTTCCATTAGAACAAGTTATCATTAATTATATGTTTGAGATGGGTATATAACGAATTATTATTTTCAGAGAGAAAATGGTTACTTTCAATTATAATTGGTTCCCCTCAGTGTGCTAAGTGATTTAGTGGTGTTTATATAACTCATGAATAGTTTATTTCAGCCCTTCGTAGGTCATTTCGTGGTGGCCTTCATAGAGGAAATCCTCTTGAACTCACTGTCAGAGTAAGAGAATGTGATATGTTTAAGAATAGTCATTCATATGCTCCACGAGAAACATCATTATAGGAAGCTCTAGAAATGATTGTTTCAGATTTGAGAGGTCCCCTTCTTGGGATATGACATCTCTAAAGAAGTATTATTGGTGGAACCAACAATTTTTGAGTTAGTTTTATCTTTGGAGTAACCCAAGAGAGTGAACAAGGAATAGAGGCTCATTGGGATGTCGGGATATTATCAGAGATTCATGCTTTATTTCTTCATTATCAAGTCACTTCTAGTATCATTGACCAAAAAGTGTTAGTCTTTTGACTATATAGTGAAGTGTCAGTGGGATTTTTTGGATCTGAAATAGTGGGGAAGTACACCCCCCATCTTGAGAACAATAGAGGATAGTGTTGAGTTTGTGGGGTTCAAAATTGACTCTATAAATAGGTTTAAAATAATTATTATGTAGATTCATGTAGTGATTATTATGGGTCTTGTTAACTGAGAACCATTGAGTCAAATTACATGACTCATAACTTCAAGCTAATAGCGGAAATCGTTTCCCTAAAGTTTTAAAAACATAATCTCATTGGTGATGGATTTATTATCTTTTCAAAACTTAATATTTTCATGTGTATCTTTCTGTAGAAAGATATTAACTTGAGGTGGAGGTGGTCGTTAGAGTTCCTGCATGTTTATGGATTTTACATGGTCTATACTCCTAGAAAGCAGAATGTAATAGAATATTATCATAGTAGAGATTTTCATTTAAAGTTTCAAAGATAATAGATAGACCAGTTGACCTTATTATAGTTGACCCTAGTAGATGATGATGGTGCAGTATAAATCTAATTAATGTTTTACACCTATCAACTTCTTCAGTATGTTATGTAGGAAAAAATTGGGATATATATTGTTATATATTTTGTGACTAGATTTCTATAGGACATGCTCTTGATGGATTTTATAAAGGTGGAGAGAACTTTGTCTTTTTTTTCATGGATGATGGTTTTAATCATGTTGTAAGAGAAATTATTGAGTTATTTTCATGCTTCCCACTTAGCGGTACATCCATGAAATGTGAGAAAGTACCGGAATCCTTTAGAATTAGTTTGGGTGACCAAGGATGTAGTAGAGTGTTTTTTAATTTAAAACTTGATTCCTCGCCTAATAATAGGTGAAATCTAAGGTTCTAGAATGGGATTAAAAATGGGATTTTATCTTCATATTTTTTGTGATGGGACTTTTTTTATTAGCAAAAAATCAAAACACCATTTGGATAATCATATTTTGACTCTGCATATGAGTCTACTTTTATCTATCCAAGAGTAGAGTTTGGTGGAGATCTTGGAATGTTTGTGCATGTGTGAGATAGTCCATTTTCATATAGTTTCATTGATGATAATTTAACTTCATGTCATAATTGTCAAGAGAAATATAGGAGTACTTGGCAATCAATTTTGAGTGATCATTGCAATCCACCCCATATACATGGCTTCAAAGAGAATATCATTCAAGTTCTAGAGGATATGCATTAGATATGAAAGTTATTTTTTTGATATAGATGGTTGGATCATATAACCTTGGCTGAGTTTCATGTAACAATAGTTACCATTATTCCATTAATTTTTACCCATTTTAGGCATTGTATGGGAGACCCTATAGGTCACCACTATACTATTTGGGGAAAGGGGGATATGCTCATTATCCTAGTGTTGGTGTGATTGATGGTAGGGACGGTGTAGGTCATCCAATGTGAATTAGGACTTCCCAGAGTGCTCAATGCTCCCATACAAACCAATGATAAATACCTTTATTGATCAATGATAGAGACCACATGTTCTTAAAGGTCTTGCCTTAAAAAATTCCAAATTTTAGCTGAGGAAAAAATCTATCTCCAAAATTCATAGGAAATTTTTGAATTATTTTTAATGGTTGGGGAGGGGTATACCACTTGAAAATTCCACTATAATTAGACTAGGTTCATGGTGTTTCCCATATGTTTTGGTTGAGGAGATATGAACAAGACCCATCATACATTGTCTAATGGGGTGAGATTTAAATTAAGGATGGAGAAACCCAATCAACGTACCTAGTGACAAACAATGACTGGTTGGATAAGATCCGTAATTAGAGATTCATTCCTTTAGTTTGTGTCTTTTGGTATAATGATAACCTATAGGAGAGATAATAGGTGAAGGATAACAATTTTAAGCACATTACCATCACCTATATGAGTATATTTTCACATTTCATGATGAAAGGACATGATTGTTGAAAGAATGTAGTGGCTCTGTTATTTTTTTGACACTTTTTAAATTTTTCAAACAATATTTTTGAAGTAAGTCATGGATTCAACACTAGATTTTTTGGGTATGTGGATCCTCAATGTAGATATATTAAAAATATTTAATATAATAAATCAAGCATTCATATTTTTTCCAAAATAATGGAATAACTATAAAATTGTATCTCAGATGAGAAATTGGATACCTCTATTAAATCTTGGGTGTGGGTTAGTGATATAACTCTTGTTGACATTAGATTATTCGATATAGTACAATCATTGGTTGGTTAAATGGATTAAATATAATTATATATTTTATTGACAATAAATTTCCTAACCGAATAAACATGCCCTTTATAAATATATAATTGGGGAATTCCCAACGGTTATCCACATAACTCTAGAGTAAATGATTGTATTGGTAGTGCTCTTATGGATAGTGTGTTGGTGAGTGATATTGGTATTGAGGTTTGATGAGATATGGGTGTCTGAATTCATGGAGCCAATGATGAGAACAGTGATTTCCTCATCACCAACATTTGTGGGTGAATTGTCCTCTAATGATTGATCTAATCAAAATTAGGTAGTATTTTTATTGGATTATTTATTCATTATATTTTCGATGATGAATTTCAATTAATTCTATATGATTTAAATTTTGGATCAATATTTTAGATTCACTTTTCAGTATTTCTCTCCTTATGAATAGTAATTTAATATTTAATTATTATTTGTATTTTGATTCTTTCATTATCCTCCCTATTATTTTTATTCAATTAATGATGACTCAACAAACATGACCCTAGTTGGATGCTTAATTTTTTTTTGTTTCATTCCTTCCTACCACCATTCCTCGATGTTCATTATCAGTGTTTCGATTAGAGGAGGATTAAATTAAAATCCAAGAACCAATCAGTTTTCAATCATTCTTTGGGGAAATGGATCGTGGTTACAAGGTCACTTTTTGGATTTGGAGATGTGATGGAGGCAAGGCGGTGGCAATGGGAATTTGATGATGGTTTAGGAAATTGTGGTTCTATGAAATATATTGAGAGTACATCTCTAGTGGTATAATGAAGATTGGTTTTTTAATGAAGAACGGGTGGAATCAATCTTATAGTCAACCTTTGATGGTCGTAAAATTCATTATACCACCCCACATGCCATGTGTGATAGGGAACACCCCATTTAATATTGAAATTTGGTGGAATATGGTAGTGAGAACACCCCAAGTATTAGGCTGACCTCTACACATCATGTGTCATAATAACATATCTTAAATATGGGGAAGTAAATTTTATGTGAGATAGTAATACATGGGTAGTTCCAAAATCTATGAGACATGTTGTGTACCCCAGAGGACAAGTCGTGTACTCCTCATGGGGAATGTAAGAGACATTTGTCATCTCAAAATAGCTATAGTATGAAAATGGATGAGTTCTCTCAAACTATATCAATTTGGTTCTGTTACCATAGTCCACCCCAAAGAGGGAATAATAAGGCATCACATCCTATCAACATAATGAGTGATTCCATAAAAGGGTTTGTTTTGGATAGATTTAGGTATCCCACTATGTGGATCAGGGAGTGATCCTCTATCATTATTCCCAGGGTTAGGTCATGTATCCCATTACCAACATCCTAGACATAAAATACCCTTCTTAGTGAGTTATTCTAGAAAGTGTTAGGTTTCCCCCATAGGCCCTGGAATAATACCTTATTTTTGTATCAACATATTGTTTCTTCTAGTGAGGAGTAGAAGAAACGAGTGAGTATATAGGATGATCCATCACAGTTCCTTCATGTTTTTAGAATGTTCCAATGTGTGTAACCCCTAGATAAGTGTCATCAGTGTTATCAAGACTCGATGATTGAGTTTTTTTAGATGAATGTTACCATTGAGCCTATAGTATGATATCAGGATGGTGGTGATTATGTAACCTCACCATGATACTTAGAGACTTACTTTGAGAAAATTTGAGTTATATTTTTTATACCCTAGATTTGGGATTTATATTTGACTCCCTCTTTCATACTTCTCATTTGGTGATTTTGGGGTGTCCTGTTGGGTATATTTATACTCACTTCTATATGGGATCTACCTTCACATGTTTTGTCTTATTCATATCATAGTATTTTTGGTTGATCCATAGGAGGTCCAAGAAAAGGTAGAGCTTAGTTATGCTTGATCGAACATATAAGATTTTGGAAGTTTAATTTTGATATATTTCTAAATTATTGTTAGATAGTTGGACTATTTGGTAACATTGGTGGGCCTGTATTTGGACCTTTTATTTTTTTGTCCCCTTTTTCATAATCTCATGTGGGATTAATTGTTATGAATACATTTAAAGTATCACTTGTTTACATTTTTCACATTATATTAATTTAAAGATATGATTTTGTGTGTATAAATACATTAGCATAAGGCATATCATGTATGTGACATCTATACTCAGTGTCAACCACAATCCCCTAGCCTGTTGGATGCAGGCTTGAGGTGTTACCCTCATCTTACAACTAGCAAAGCAGGTCCTGATAGGCCAACTCTTGATAGGAAATTTTGGGTTGTGGCACTCAGATTACTATCGGTCGGGAAGGCCCTAGCAGGTCAATTTGTGGCATATCTTTTTCGAATAAATCTAAAATCTAATTATAAATATATATGTATTCAATTTTTATATCTCTATTTCAAACCCATTATTTGACGAAATGATATTTAATTTCCATATGTTTGGATCTATAATGTTGTATAGGGTTCTTTAGTATATCTATTTCATACTGGTTATAAAAAAGTATCTTCAGTGGCCTCTTAGTCTCAACCTTCAAATATTCTAGTTATATCATTATCCATAAAACATATACACATTCATGTGTATATAACAAATATTATTCTTCAAATATGTTAAGAGTCTATTTATTTTCCTTTTTGTTATATCATCTCAAAAAATCCTCACCAAGAATGAAATTTCCACCAAAATGTTATCTTATATCAGTGAAATCAACTTCTAAATCATTATTTATAAATCTTGGTAGATTTAAATTTTCACTAGTTCTATATAATAACCCATAGATAATTTTTCTTTTTACATATCTCAGAATACATTTAGTGGCAATCTTGTGTGACTCCCATGGATCATTCTAAATTTTGGAAAACAATCATAACATAAGTTACACCATGACTTGATGTTATTAAATATATCAAGAATCCAACAGCTCTTATAACTCCATTTAATCAATCTTTCTTCCATCCTAATATTTACAAAGTTTCGTTCTGACTGAAATTGGAGTTTATACATCTCTTTTACACATCTATTCCAAAAATTTAAATAAATATATAACTAATTTTTCTTGTGTAAAAATATATATCTGTTTCTCTATTCAAACAATAATACTATAAGGTATGTAGTTTCTCTTAGAAAAAAATTTTAAAAGTGATTTTCTGTCATCCCTAAAAAATCATCATAATAGTACCTTTTATCTATAGAAAATATTTTATCATAAATATATAGTAGGATAATAAATTTTTCTTATGGATACTTCTTTTTCAGAAAAATTAGTATCAACTTTCAATTTTCTGAAACCCATATATTTAAAGAGACCATATAATTTTAAATAGCAAGCTCTATGGGTCTATTTTCATCCAATCAAATAATTTTTTAGTCTACACATTGTACTTCCATAAAAATAATTAAATAATAAGGTTTCTCAAAGAATAATTATTCCTTAAGACATCCATTCAAAAAGGTTTATTTAAAATTCATTCGATATAATTTATAATGGCTATGTGTATACACTACCAAAAACATTCGTTTGGTTTCTAACCTTTCTATAGTGGAAAAGTTTTGATAAAATTGTATACCTTCTAATAGAGAATATTCATTACACACTTGATTATTCTTGTCTCCTAAAACATTAACATTCTAATTCATATTTTTTTAAATACCCAATTTGTTTTAACTACATTTTATACGCATTTATTGATAATTACTCCCAAGTGGATATTCTCATAATTTTATCCATGTAATCATTCATAGCTTGTATTCATTATTTATGTTTAACAAATTCAACATTTTTTATGGTATAACATGTGAAATAAGTGTAGTTTAGTTCTCCATTATCGGCCTTATTTTTTGGACTAGAGACTTATGGTTTCTTATTATATTATATTTTTGAACTTGATTTTTCTACCTCTAAAGTCACAATCACTAATTTATATCAATTTTATCATCAATAGATTAATTAGGGTCATATACATTGAGTTATGCTCAAATTATGAATCTTGTATATTTTTTCTCCAGAATTATACTTGATACCTACTTATTTTAATTCATCTTCAACCTTAGAAAACACCTCTAATTTGTGATGATTTTTAATTATTATTGACATTGGAAAATTCATATAGTTTTTGTAATATTTTTTTATTGTATTTATAGCCACATG
This sequence comes from Viscum album, assembly GCA_963277665.1. Lineage (NCBI taxonomy): Eukaryota > Viridiplantae > Streptophyta > Magnoliopsida > Santalales > Viscaceae > Viscum > Viscum album. The sequence continues at coordinate 617,642,863 of OY728148.1, read as the reverse complement.
AATTTTAAAACTAGACTAAAAATATCTCTTCATCTTCTTTTTTCCTTGAATATTATTATTTTATTATTTTGTATCATTATAAGATAGGGAATAGAAAATACCTTAATGTAATTAACTACTGGTTTTTTCTTGTACCACATTTAACATGTTGAAAAGTGTGTTTTATGTCTCAAAAGATATATGTTATGTATGTGTACTTTAGTATTTACATATTCTCTCCAAAAATATTTGGAGATCTTTTTTTCAAAATCTATTTTTATACCCATATAAGTTATAATTTTATTTCTCTTTTCTACAATACCATTTAATATGGGTGTATATAGTGCTCTAAATTTATTCTTGATTCCATTTTTAGATAGATAAATTCTAACTTCATCACATTAATATTCCTTCCCATTACCATAAATCATTTTTTTATATAGTCCTAAATCTTTTTCAACGTTTCTCTTAAAATTTTTTGATCCTCACAATTACTTATAACTTGTTCTTCATAAATAACACATTTGTCAATCAAGTGTATTAATAAATAAATTTCATGAAATAAAAATCACCATTGGTATAATTTTATCTCATAGGGCCACATAAATTAGTGTGGATGATTTTCAGTGGTATATTTGAATGAATAAATACATTTTATATGAGCTATAAGTTAATTTTTCTTTCTCAAATTATCCAAAAACATTAACTATTTCTATTTTCACCTTGGTCTAGTCTCCCCCAAAACCATAATTTTAAATTGAATTTAAACATATCTCTTTAATATCGTCAAGCATTTTATTTCATAGAATGATTTCATATTTTTCACCAATGTAAATAGGGTAATTAGTATTTCATATTTAAAAAATATTCCCATTTATTCTTTTTTATTGAGTAATAATCCTTACATCCATTATTTTTTAATAACACATAATTAATTATCAAATAAAAACTCATTCTAATAATCCCAATGTTCAATAAAACTTAATATATTATGCTTCTGAACTTTCTCATACAAAAAAAAAATTAGATTTTAAATTTGGAACTTATATTTAAGAAAATACAACTCCATTTATTTTTGGATTACTAAAATTACCAAAATGGACAACTCACCCTTTTTATTTAAAAATATTCTTTAGAATATTAGTGTTTTATGTTATGTGGGATAAAAACCCACTTTAAAGAATCCCTTACATGAATCATATAATTTCATGGAATGCAACTTTATCTAAACATGTATTTTTTTCCTTGACCTTAGAAATTCTCTTTCCTTTACTACCATAAAAAATTTTTCAAAGTAATATTTTAATTAAATATTCTAAATAATGAAATTATTGATCACACCAATAGTATATTTCTTCAAGGAAATAAAGAATATTTTTTATAGGAATATTAAAAACATTTCCTATCATGGATATCCATCTCTAGAAAACTAATTTCATTTCCTCGGAATAAACCCCCCTAGATTCATGCATATTTATTGGTAATGACATATTAAACCATCACATGTTGGAATAATCAAAAAACACTCAATAACACTATGAATATCATTAAATTTTGAAACATCTATAGTCATTAAATAGATATGAACACTTATTATCAAGATTTCTATTTTTTGAACTAATTTGGTATGAACAAGCATCTGTTTGGAATAAGATGAGATTCTTGAGTTCCTTCTTTCTTATACTAAAATAGTTGAATGTTTCTTCAAATTTTTTATAGTCCAAAAATGACCAAATTTAAAGTATGAACATACACTATTAGTTAACGAATAATTACAAGTAGTTTTTTTAAGATCAAATTTAACTAGATTTCTAGTGTAATATCTCTTCGATAAATTAGAGGATTTATCCTTGAATTCAATTAATATTTTGAAATATTATTCCAATTTATTAAACGTATTCTTAGTTTCAATATTATTTGAATTTTTCTTTGATAAATATTCTTCTTTCATATAATGTATGGATTCAAGATCCTTTACCATTTTTTCATATTTAGAATATATTAATTTGAACTCCATGATTCCACAAAAATAAGTTGGTTCTTTCTAGAATCATTCACTATTTTCTTATGAAATTTTCTTATTATCATTCTAAATCTCTTTCATTTATTTCATGATATTATTTTTCTAATCAAGATAATATTTTAAATTATCTTTAAAAATGTGTTTAATGTTAGTAAATTCTTATTCATCACCCACAATTCTAGAGGTATTCACAGATTTTTCAGCATGATCCATAAAATTGGTAAATTTATCACTAAACTCACCTTCAGATTGTCCTCTACATAAGAGGTATTATTCCTCTACTTTTATCATCATATTTCATCTTTTATTTCTAAATAATTTCTGTTTTTTATACTCAAACTTCAAATAATTCATTTAAAGTTCAACCTTATTTCTTCCATTTAGTTTTTACTCTTTTTCTTTTAATTTTTATTCTTTAACTTTCTTCTTTACATATTTTATATAAAAATGTTCAATTCTACTTAATTTGTAAAATCTTTAGGGAAAAATAATTTTAATATTACCCTTTCTCTTATTTAACATATTTTAAATAAGGTAAATGATTCTCAGATAATCTTCATCGTCAAATTCACATGGATTCCAAAAAACATCATCCATAATATTTAACTTCTTAATATCCTCAAATTTCATTTTATCCATAGTATGTTTCTTAAATTATGTGATTTTTATCATTTAATAGGTAATGAGGATATTATGTGATTGATTAAGGGAAATTTGTTCTTAATCTTCAAGAGCTGGAACATTGGGATGAAAACATTATGTAAAATTCATAATAATCTATTTGAAAATTGATGATTGTTCTAACCTTACACAAAACCATTAGATATTATAGAAAATTTAGTTGAACCTTCTAAAATATTAAAAAATATTTTCTTACTAATCTATTTTTATATCATAAAATCAGCTTCTCTAAAAAATTTATTTCACCTCCTGGAATTTCTCATTGCCTTCATATCGGCTTTCTAGTTTACCTCATAATTTCATGGATGACTTGAGTCCCATTAATTTAGTGTAAACCTTTTCTAATTAGGGAATTAGAGTTTTATTCTTATTTTTCATTGATCTCAATATTTTATTTATCAAAAAATGTCATTGTAGTATTCCTTTTAATGGGTGGAAACCCCACAACTATTTTATCTCTCACTCTTGGGGAAAGAGATAGAAGATATGAAAATATATTAATCATAAAACTATCTAATTCATACAATAATTATTACAATAATCCCTAATATTTACATTATTCAGATTATCTATTCTCATCACTTGTGTAACATCCAGATCCAGAGGCCACTCTATGGGTGCTCCAGCTAAGTTCACTACATGATATCAGGTGCGCCTCATTGTATGTCAATGGTTTCCAACTAGTGTAAAGGGTCTAAGGAGGTACCATCGGGATACTATACCCACAATATATAAGATTTAAATAATATAATAAATCATTTATTACCATACACCACACTTAACCAATAGTGTACATAGACAAAAAATAACATCTAATTAATAATAATATGATGTTTAACATGCATACAATCATACATACTGGATCGACCAATGGTACGATAAAATAAATATTTTAACAACCTAGTTAATGATATTATAAATAATTTTCATATTTATTATTACAAAATAGATAGTTATATTATTTACAAAATTATTAATTTATTTTTTGATCAAAAAAGAAAATAGTTTTAATTAAACTTTTTTCTGATATGGAATATATTTAAAAGTTTAATTTATAAGCATTAAACATTTAATTTGAAAATATTAATATAATTTTTAAAATAAAATTATCAAAATATTTATCTTTGGTGAATGTTTGTGATTTTTAAGACAATATGAATTTTTCAGAAAATATTGATTTTTCTGTGAATAGTGAAAATGCAATTTTTTTGTAAAAAGAATTTTCTTTTCAATAAATTAAGTAATTTAGAATTTACATTATGTTTTTAATATTATTTAAAGTAACATAATTTTTTTTAGTTATATTTAATCCATGTATTTATATTTTAATCAACTTTATTTTTTTAGTATAATTTTGTTGTTGGGTTTAAACACAGGTTTTTATAAAAACTATTTTAAAATACATAATGTTTCTGCATTTTAATAAATTAAAATAATCTATAATGGAAAATTTTTTAAATTAAATTTATAGATTATATATCATTAAATATTAATTTATTTTTATACAATTATTATTATTTTTCATAGAGTTAAAATAGTAGCATCTTTTTCTCAAAAATACTCTCATTGAAACCCGAATTTTTCATTATGTCTACATGTTTTATTTTAAAATATATTTTCCAATTATATTAATTTAATTTGATAAAATTATTTCTATATTTTGAATCATCGTAATTTATTTTTTATAATAAGTTCAAATAAATTTTTTTACAAAAATTGATAGTGAAATAGAAAAAATTATTTACAGTTGTTAAGATAAAAAATTGTTTTATCAAGGGGCAGGTTGAACTAAAAAGATAAGGGTTAAATGGATTAAAAAATTTCAAAATCTATTTTATATGCATAATTTTATCTTAATCCTTATATCACTTATAATGTTCCATTTTTTATCCTTCTTACATGAAAAAATCATGGGTGGAAGTCATTCTTTTCAAAAAAAATACAAGTGTGCCACTCACCTCATTTATAAAAGGCCACACCCTCTCCCCAAATCTTCACACCTTAAAACCCATTGGTTTATCCAATACCTAACCAAATAAATTCTCCAATTTCCTACTGGTGTCCTTCAAGCCTTATTTTTTCCATAAATCTAACAAATCAAGGGCTTTGGTGGAATCAAAAAGAAGTTACCCAAAGAAGATGTAACATTCTTCAATGAGCATATTTATTTTATTTATTCATAATAATTATTAAGTTATTATTAAACCATCATTATATAAGAACATCATTTTCATAAATATACTAAAATTTGATAATATTAATGTAATAACCTAAATCCTTCTTCTCTTTTATAAAATTAGTTATAAAATCATCATTTGAGTGTACGACGGTCTACCAACTCACAAATCGATGTTATTTTTTTCATTTACCACCTCTCATGGTTTATTATGATGGATGTATCTAAATTATATATATGATATTTATAACGTAATTATACCTTCTAAGTCAATATATCATATATTCCTTTATTACTTTCTATTTAATATGGGATATGATAATGTTGCTCTTGTGTATAATGGACTACCGTCTCACAAAGAAAAGTGATTCATTTTTTCACTAATGTTATAAATGGAAGGTAAAAATGTAACATCCCGAACCTATATTCCATTGAAAGGTTCCTGATCTGGTTTTCTACATGGCCTCAACTGCATCTCACAAAATTACAAAGGCTACCAATTAGCAGTGAGGTCCTCGGGTGTGACTGTGGGTGATTATTTCCTCTTTCCAAAGGGTAACATAGAAAAATAGAAATAACAGTCAAAATAGAAAGTAGTATAAAATTCATACAATAGATAATAGTATGAATGGATAACAATTAAATAAGTAAACTCACTTACAAAATAATGATACATTTCATATGTCTCTACAAAACATACAAAATAGGTACACAATAGTATAATACAATACATGCAGTATATGTAAAAAAATACCAAAATAATCCATCTAGCGTCATGAGCCTCAGCTCAGACCCATTCTACCTTTCTCCTAAGGAGAAATAAATAACCTATATTAAGGTGCCTTAATTTATTCATACCTGTAATCATATAATATTTTTGGCTACCTAAAGGTGTCCCATATAGGGTGTGAGACTAAATCCCAGTAGGAAACCACCCAAGGTCAAGTTCCATTCAGTCAGTAAATATATAATGGTATGTGTACTGGTAGTAGTATAATATGTAAATTAATTACTCAAATTAAGCATCCTATAAATTCTATGTTCTCATTTAATAATAAAATCCATTTAATGATACAATTCCATTAAATACGAAATTCATAACACCTGGCACAATGCCCATCATACCCCTTGATAAGACGATCAAAGGATGCCTAAAATGTCCATCCATAAGGTATAAAAAAAGACCAAATCCAATAATTTTATTTAGCTTGAAAGATACATCATATAACTCATTCCATTCATTATTCAATTCAGAACCCAAGCATGTCGCTTGATTCCTAAGTTGGAACCCATGTATCACTCTAGGTATATCATATACCAAGAACCTTACAAGCCCATCCATGGAGATACTCACAAGAACCTAGTTATCACTCTATGTGTGGAAGAATGTCACTATAATTTGATACCATCCATGTTGATCAACTATGGGATCCCAAGTATCACCCATGGCATATATAAACATATTCTCATGGATTCTATCCTTTGCATTCCAAATTTGAAATCCAAGTATCACCCAGCTTAATATTGTTAGACACCACAAGCCCATCCTTGGCAGTCCATAAAAGAATTTTAAGTGTCACTTGGTCCTAAGAATCATAAAATTGAAATGATTCTACCCATGTAATTATTTATTTGAATTGATGTCTCACCTAAGGAATATAATTATTCAATCAATTTATTAAATTTAATAAATTTCATTTAACATGTTAATGAAAATTACCAATAATATTACAATTAAAACTCACCTCAGAATGTGACACAATTAATGGGATAAGCATAGTAGTCTTTCCTCTAAATTACTCACATGTGTAATACAATATTATCACAATCACATGACTAATTAACCAATACATGGAACGTTTATAGGGACATGGAATATTTTCTCTATTACTTATCAATTCAATTAAAATTGATATTAGAATTCAAATCACTTATCAATTCGTAATTGGATTCAATAATTTGATTCACATTCCATTCACAATCCACTTCCCAAGGAAAAGGATAAATAAGCACACCTAAAATGTATCAAAATTCATATAGCATATTAAAGTTTAATTTAATTAAAAAAACATCCAACTAGTGGGTTTCATTTTCAAGGACATAAACCAATAAATAATCTTTAACATACCTCTTTAATTACATAGACCATGTTTAGAAATTTAATTCAAGGATCTAAATTCATTTCAAAGCACTACATGAGAATTGGGTGTGAAGAACAATGATAATACATAAACACATATAATTATACTTAAAGGAATGATACCACCTATCGTAGGTCCGTAGAGGATACCACATCCAGTATCATCTCCTGATTCAACTCAGATCGGGATAAAATTATAGAACAGACGAAGAACCTAATAATAGGGAAAATTATCTTCATCCTAAAGAGCACATCTGATAGAAAATAAAATGAGGAATGGATAAAAATTTATTAATAACTTCCATATGTGTATCAAAAAAGATGATAGATGATTGAATCTGTAAGACGGTGGAATTACCATGATTCCTAGAATAGATCTCAAAAGTGCTCTCAAAGGTTAATCTTATTTCCATTGGAGAAGAACGAAATTAAGTTTGATTTTAATACATTAATTAAGGGTAATATGGTAAAATCACCAAAAAATGTTCATCACATGTTTTATTCAGATGGTTTCCAAATAATGTGCCAAAATAGTATGCTTAGATTTAGGGAAGGGCACATTACATGTTTTGTCTGCACATTTTGAATAACTTTTCACAAATAATGAAAAACTCTTTTTTCAAAATTGAATACATGGTCACAAGGTCATGTGACCAAAATCACACTATTTATTCTAACCTTGTGGGATTTCCCTCCTCTCTTCTATGCCCTCATAATGTTTTTTAAAATGTATGGCATGTCCTGTATGGTTTAATCTAACAGTGTGCTAGGCCATTTTCACCCAAAAGGTTGGGTTTTGATCTTTGAACCTTCTCCGGCCACCCCAAATACATTTATGACCTCAAAGTGAATTAACATTGGGCCTTATTTAAACATGTAAACTGAACATTTAGGGGATTAAAGGGGTCTATTCCTCAAGAAAGAACCGGGTTCTTAAAACCTTTCACCCTTAATTCAATCTGTCAATAAATTTACTTATCATGGGTCATGAAGATTTTTTGAGAAAAAATATATCCACTATGATCATACATTAGCCTCCCATTCTTGGGAAATGTCTTATACTTATCCATGCCTCCATATCACATGTATTAAATCAATTGGCCATCCTTGGAGAACCCTTATTCTAAGATCCACAATATGTACTAGATCATGGTCAAAGGAAAAATCTACTTGTTATTAAACCTCTTAAGGATGAAAAGAATGACATGGGTTTGAATAATAGAATTTTTGATGAGTTACAATGAAGACATCATGCGTGGATCGGTACATCTGAGGTAACTATAACAGATATTCTACCATTACCAATCTCTCAAAAATCTTGAACATACCTACATACGATAGTGAAATTTTTCCCTATCTCTTGATCCTTCTATCTCCCAACCGTAGTTATACATGTAGAAATACTCAATCCCTAAACTCAATATCTATAGGTTATCTTCAAAGATATATATTTTATTTCTATCAAGACTGCACAGTATCCATCTTCTTTCGAATCAACTTCGCCTACTCTACGGTCTCTTTAACAAGATGAAGTTCAAGTGTAGCTACCTCTCCTACCTCTAACCAACATATGGGTGATCGGAATGTCCTACCACACAAATCCTTATAAGGCACCATATTAATAGTATCCTAGAATCTATTATTGTAATTGAATAAAATCAAGGGTGAATGCCTCTCCAAAGATCCACCAAAACCATGGATGCATGCTCGCAACATGTCCTCATGCACCGAAATTGTGAACTCAAATTGGCCTTCTATTTAGGGGTGATATACTATGCTCAGGAGCACTTTTTTACCCAATTCCCTCTATATCCCTTGCTAAAACTGTGAAGTAAACTAGGAATCCCTATCTAAAATGATAGTTTTTAGGATCTTGTGAAGCTATATCATCTCATAAATAGACAACCTCCTAAACTCATCCCCACAAAAGGTTTCCTTGATTGGTGGGAAATTTGAATCCTTTGTGATTATATCAAAAAAGACCCATAAAACATCATTACCATATGAAGAACTTGGTAAACAAGACACAAAATCGTTCTTGACATCAACCCACTTCCACTAAGGGATGGGTAACTACTGTAAAAGTCATGATGGTCACTATTGTTCTGAATTCTCCTACACATAGGTTGAAAACCTTATGAAAAAACCTACCAAATATTTTTTCATACCCATCCAGCAATACTAGGTATGTAAATCTTGATATTTCTTGGTTATTCTAGGATTTACATCCCATGCTAAGGCATGAATTTCTTGAATCATCCCTTTCATGCATGTCTACTGAAACCCATACACAACCATATATTCTCCGAATTTCATCATCACCAATAGCCTAACCTAGAGGAGGGTCCTCCCCTACCACACTATCCCAAAAGACTAGGCTCTTAGAATCTGATAGTTTCCTCATCCTCACTCTATATAGAAGGGTATAGGTAAAAGATAAGGATAAAAAAATGTCTATCCCTGACTATACTTTAACTCCAACTACATATTATAAAAAAAATCCATGATCTGAACATACTATTAGCCTATTGAACTGCATTTATCTGAGTCCTTTTATATAGTTCATTGTCCACACTATTACCTTTAACATTTCATTAGGAAAGATCAAAATCGAAAGAATATATGTACTCAGCCCATATTCCCTGTATCGGGTTTATATCACACTGACTAAATATGTATTTGAGGATTTTTTGGTCTTTGTACACCAAAAAACACTCTCCAAGTATGTAATGTATCCAATACTTTAATACATGAGGAACCAAATCTAACTCGAGATCATGTGTTAAGCAGTTCCTCTCATGATTCATCAACTGTCAAAACTCATATGCCATGACACTACCACCATGCATAATAATTTTTGTAATATCGATACCTAATGCATCTCAATACACAATTTAACTCTTACCAAGATTTGGAAAATTCTGTATTAACACTAAATTAAATCTCCTTTTCAACTCTTGATAGGTCATACCACAGGAATATAACCACACAAACTTCACACCCTTCTTAGTGAACCTCGTAAGCATAGGTATTAAGCATGAGAAGTCTTATATAGAATTTATATAGTATCCAGCTATCCCCAGGAAACATCATACCTCAAAGGCGCTCATGAGATTCTCCTAGGAAACTATAGCTCTCACCTTTTATGGGTCTATTTATACTCTTATCTCTGTGATAAAGTGACCCAATAAGTGAATATAATTCATATATAAGTGGTGCTTTATGAGATTATCATATAAATGATTCACTCTCAATGTATTCAATAAGATCGCAAGATGTTTGGAATGTTCATATTAATTTTCAGAATACACCAAGATATCATCCATGAAAACTAAAACAAATAAATACAAATAAGGATAGGGGATTCGTTTCATCAGTGCCATGAAAACCACTGGTGTGTTCATGAGATCGAACAACATAATCAAATCTTAATATAGACCATACCTTTTACAAAATGTTGTGTGAGGTATATCTGATGGCCTAACATACAAATGATGATAACTAGATATCAAATAAATCATTTAGAATACACTATATCCTTAAAGATAGTCTAAATGATCATCTATCCATGGTAGAGGATAAAAGTTCTTAATTTTCAGTTGGTTCAATTTCATGTAATCCACAAAAAAGGACTAGTGAATCAAATAGAGAATTATTGGTTTGTATAAAAACTTTTTCCTCTAAATCATCTAGTTTATAATTGAGCTCTTTTATTTTAGTTGTAGCCATCCTATAAGGATGATTGGATAATGGTGAAGCTCCTGGAACTAGGTCCACAGAAAACTCCACCTCTATCACTAGAGATAATATTGAAAATTCATTCTGGAAAATATCTTTGAAATGATCAAAAACAATAGGGAAATCTATCTAACAAGTTTCCTGGTAATATAGATATAAACTCACAATCTAGGATATTATCCCACCAATTCGATGATTCTCAAGTCTAGCTTGACTCACCTGGACATCACATTAACCCTTCTGAATACCCTCTCCACCCTTTGGTGATGTAACGGTCACCCTACAATGATAGTAATCAACAAAAGCATTAATGCAGACCAACTAGTCCATCCCAAAAATGATGTCAAAACCTCTTATATCGATGAAAAAGAGGTCCCATATGAAGTGACCCCCACCAATCTCAAGGGGGATCCCTGAACTAACATTCATCCTCTATTCTAATCCCCAATGGATTTTTAAGCGTCATGAATTCATCATAACTCTAAAATCTGAGCCCAAGGCTCTCTAGAATGGGAACATATATAAATCTATGAGAAGTCCCTATATCAAAAATTACAGAAGCTTAAGGAAATGATACTATAATAGTACCTCTAACAGTAGAAGGATTGGGGTATTTCTCTTCAATTGTCAGTTTCACTATGTACATATGGACTAAAGAGGGGCCATGTGATACTACATAGATACCCAAAGCAGATTCACTCTGTTGTCATTATAAAATTGGAGTTTGACTTCCATGGACACAATTAATGCATCGGCTTGATCAGCAAGTTGTACTTCAAATCCCTACCTGATGAGAATCTGTTGACCCTACTCCTAAATTTGGAGTTGGTGTAGACCTTCTCTCACTGGCTGTCGAAGGAAACATTCTACAGAAGTGCTATAAATGACCCATCTAGTGGCAATATCAGCAATGGACTAGGTCCCTTGTCCAATGTAGCCTTATATGCCCTAGACTACCACACTGGTATCACGTCAATTGGATACCTAAGTATGTTCTCTAACTATTTATATCATCATATTGAAGGTTCATTTGTCACTCTCTACTACCAATCATTGTAGTACCAAATCAAGATACAGATCCACCCTAGCTCACACCCCCAACCTCTCCCATGTTACACTCTATAAAAATATTTTAATTCACTTTTCCCAAATTCGTAGTCATCCAAAAGGCATTCACTTAAATTCGGATGTCATAACTAAGACCATCCTATAATCTCATATCTTTAGATAGCTCATCACCCATCAGAATAGGTGTGTATCACTGGAGCATAGTAAAATGGGATGAATATTCTATCAATGATAATTCACCCTACTCTTGACTCATGAACTCTTAGGACCTATCATCCCTCAACATCTTGAGATAAAATTAATCATAAAATTCCATATAGAAAACCCTATAATACATATTACAGTGATGTCTATTCTTAGTAATGGAATCCCACCAACTCATGGATGAATCACACAACATATACATATACAGCATGTCCCTCCTCTCAGGAGGAGTCTCTAGATGCACAAAGATAGATAGCATGGCCTCTATCCATGAATATGTATCATGTGGTTCGACTTACCTAGAAAACGTGGGCATATGTTTCTATTGGAACTCATGTGTGAACTCTTCCACTGTCGAGGTAGCTCACTGTGCTCCTTGAATTTTATGAATAGAGTGTAAGAATCAACTAAAAAACTATTATGTGGAACCTATGTCTGTTATAACTACTGGTTCCACTAATGGCACCACTAGAGGATCCACTGGTATCCCCTGGCCTACCACCTCTGGAGTTTGGTCATCGCTACCCTTCTAGCATACTAATGGTGTATTTTCAATAATAATACCTCAATAAATGACAAGTTCATGCCTTTGAATAAAACATTATCAAATATTGTATCTCAAAAGTGTAGATACTGAAATATTATATTTATAATCCTTCTTATATAATAACACACGCCTCTACCTATTCCTAGGGTCAGATATGGGCATCAAAAATATCATATAGGAGAAATATATACCACCTACTTCCCACTAGTATGGTCAAGTTTGCTTCAAGTTCTCTAATGTAAATAATAATGTTTCCATTTCATTCATTGCAAAATTACTTATTCATTTTCATTTGAATTCATACGCATTTCACATTCATATCATAGTCCATTACAAATGTTGAAGTAATGGTTCTCTAGATTTTGATCCATGAGGGCTAATTTTCCTCAAAAACCAAAGTATGATGTCCACCTATTTCATACTATAACACATTCTAGAATACCTATCACAACATTTTGGTATATGTGTCATAGAACCTATCACAACCGCATGCAATAAATAATAAATCCTAAATGTCAAGGCATAATTCATATCATGTGATTCATGTAAAGTGCCAAAAATGATGCGTGATATGTAATAACCTCATCTCAACGGGTTGAAAAAAAATTAGAACCCATAATCATAACAATAATAGTATCAAAAAGAAAGTACATCACCTAATGCGGTAATGGAATCAACTGTAATATCCAAAATCAGGAAAATAGCAATTTAATTCAAGGAAATTTGGATTTTTCCTATACATGGGTTAGCTATGTCTGGTCACATATTGTTAGAAAATATCAATCTCTACCTATACCTTTCTATTGTCTCCAAATAGTAAATAATACTAGAAAATAATTCTTTATGATACCACTTTGTAATGTCCTGAACCTGGATTCTAATAAAAGTTTCCCTAATCCTGGTTGTCCATAAGGCCTCAAATGCATCTCCTCAAATGATAGAGGTTGTCGAATAGAATAAAGTGCCCAAGATGTGTCCATGGGAAGACAATTCCCTCTTAACAAAGTGTAACACATTATAAAAGCAATTGAGTTAAAAAGCAGAAGCAATATAACAACCAGAAAATAGATAACTGTAGGAAATGATGACAATGCTAGAAAAAACCTCATATAAAAATTGATGATACATGTCATATGTATCTAAAAAATATACAAAATAGGTATATATTGTTACAATAAAATAGTTGTATCAAAAGTAAAAAAAGGACAAAAGAATCCATATAGTATCACGAGGAAAAACCGGTCCCATGCTACCTTGATCTTAAGCAATAATCAAGAACCTATAGTATGGCGCTTTCCCTTATCCATACATGAAATAATATAATATATGTGGGTACCCAAAAGAGTCCCAAACATATTGTGATACTAAATCCTAGTAGGAAACCACCCAAGGTAAAATTTCATCCAGTTAATGAATATATAATGAAAAGAGTTTGTAGAAAGTTGTAGAATATGTAAAGGAAGTACTAAAATTAAACATCCTATAAATTCAAGTTTTTAATTTAATAATCAATCCATTTAATGATTAAATTACATTTAATAAGTAATTATTGTGGCCAAACATAATTCCCAGCATCCTCCATGATAACAAAATCACAGGATTCCTAAATAGTATATACATAAGGAAAAAAGAATATTTAATCCAAGTTTGTCATTTGGAATGGAAGACGCTTCATATAACTCATTCCATTCATTATTCAATTTAGAACCAGAGCACATCCTTAGATTTCCTATGTTGTAATCTAAGTATAACTCCTGGTGTATCAAAAACCATGAACTTTAGAAGACCATCTATGGTGATCCTCACAAGAACCCATGTATCACTCTAGGTGTGGCATAATGTCACTACCATTCGAGTTCATCCTTGGTGGTACACTAAGGGAGAACAAGTATATTTCATTGAATATATAAACAAATTCTCCCCAAGTTCATCCTTGGAATTCTAAATTTTGAATCCGAGTATCACTCAAGTTATAATAGACATACCCAACGAGTCCTTTATTTGTAGTCTATAAAATGAGTCCATGTTTCACTCGATCATAATAATGGTAAAAGACAAATGATTCCATCAAATTAAATCGTCATTTAAATCCACAAATAACCCAAGAAATATAATATTTCCGTCAGTTCGGAAAAATTTAGTCAATTTCATTTAACATGTCAAGATTATTACCAAGAAGATTTAGATTAAATATCACCTCAGAATATTTCCCAATTAATGGGATAATATTTTTAGGATTTCCTATCATTTACTCAGGTGGTAACGTCAATATAACCAACATCACAATCTTAATTTAACCAATACATGGAAAGTGTCTAGGGGCATGGAATCTATTCCATATTCCTTTTCAATTCAATTACAAATGATATTACAATTCAAGTCACATATGAATTCATAATTGTATTCATCAATTAGATTCACAATTCACATCCCAAGGAAAGGGTTAAATAGAAATCCAAATTCATATAACATATTAAAGGTTTGTTTAATTAAACAACACACGAAATGGGTTGGTTTCTAGGTCCTCAACCTATAATCATTCTTTAACAGTCCTCTTTAATTGCATATTTCATGGCTTTATATTTAATTCAAGGATCTAAATCCATTTCAAGGTGCCTCCCGAGAATTGGTCAGATGGAAGAACGACAATATATAAACACTTTGACTTCTAATGAATGGTATGATACCACCTAAAATAGGTTTATAGAGAATATCTTTTCCAATATCATCTCCTAATTTGAATCATATTAGGAGAAAATTGATGAAATGATGAAGAACCTAATAATTGGGAAAATTATCTATCACCTAAATATCAAAAATGATACAAAATAAAACGAGGAATGGATAAAAAGGAATTGAGAACTCTCCAATTCAGATCCAATGAGATAAGAAGCAGTTGAATCTAAGCTAGAATATGGGAGTTATATTTATTACAAGAATAGATGTCAAAAAGGATATCAAAGTTGGAGCTTGTTTCCCTTACGAAGGAAAAAAATTATGGTTCATTTTAATAGATTAATTAGGGGTAAAATAGAAAAATCACCCAAAATTGGGTATCACATAGTTTGGCTACACAGTTTCAAAACTGTGCACCTGCCACACAAGCTTAGCTATTGGGAAGGGAACCTTACATGGTTTTTCCACACAATTCGACTAACCATCCAAAACTCCACTATAAAAATTGTAGACATGGATTCACACATGTTCTCCCCAAATCACATGGTTTAGTCTAACCATGCAAGATCACCCTTCTCTATGCCCATCCCTCGTATGGTTTTTCAGACCATTAGGCATTCTCTTCATGGTTTACTTCAACAGTGATGCGGGCTATTTTCATCCAAAAGGTTTAGTTCTGGGCATAGTACCAAACTTAGACACCCCTAATACATTTATGAACTCAATGGGAATTCACATTAGGCAATATTTTATCATTTCATCTAAAAAATGATTGGAGTTAATGAATTTGTACCTCAATAAAGAACAAGGTTCTTACCATAAGTGTAATGATAATTAATATATTTCATGTAAATGGAATAACTATAATATTCCTAACATATTTACCATTCTTAATAGAAACTATATCCTTTTATTTCTTACCTTTTCACTCACCAAAAATTGATAACATCACACATGAACATGTGGACTACCGCCTTCATGAAGCGATGTGACTCTATTTTCATAAACACACCACATAGATGATATATATAATTATATTTAAAGAAATAATATGGTATAATTGATATTATTATTTTTCTATACAGATAAAAGTTTACTTACCACTTTTCCATAATGATCATTGAAAAATGGAAACATGACTCATGTGTATGTACGGTCTATCGTCTCTGTTTCTTTGATGCACTTAATTTCTCAAAACCATATTTTATAATCAGTAGTAAAAGTATAATTAATGTATAAATATGATGAATATTTCATAATTATTATTCTTGAGATGCTAAAATAGTGACATATTTGACCATAGTCAATCTACCAAAGCACTATGGAAAAACTGTCTTATACCAACAGAAATTTACGGACAGATAATATATATGTTGGTAAAAATGAGCAATTCCAACAGATATTAAATTTTATTGATAAAATTTTAAGTACCATCACCTGTTTTTACCAACAGTTATATTTGTTGATATTGATCATGTAACACCAAAAAATCTTTTACCAATAGTTAAATCTATTACGTTATCATAAAAATACTAACATTGTTTTACCAAAAAATGATTCTATTACTATTAATTGTTATTACCAACAAATTTTTTACCATTATAAAAATCCATTTCCATAAATTACCCTATAACATAAAATATTTCACCTAAAAAAGTTTATATATATATATATTATTTTCAATAAATGTTATAAATTATAAATATTTTAATAAAATCATATAATCATATGTTTTCATTGATACATTATAAATTATAAATATGTTAATAAAATCATATAATAATATGTTTTAATTTATTAATTATATTTTGGTTATAATATATATATTATATGTTTTCTATTATATAAATTATAATTTTGTGATGAAAAATGAATATAATTTTTGGAAAATTGAATGTAGTAAAAAATAAAAAAATAAATTCACTTATATATAATTTCATTATATGAATTAATATAATTTTTTATTGAGAATATATATAAATTTTATGCTTTTTTGATTGTATATAAATTATATATAAATTTATTATACATCAAGATGATAAATGTTTTTCCCTTTATTTTCTCGAGGAGACGTCTTCGCCGCGCATAGTGTAGATCTACCACCGTCTGGCCATTGTCGTCATGTACCTCCACTGCTAACCCATATGATGTGCACTGTTGTCCACCACAGGCTCCGCAGATAGTCCCACCCACCATGACTGTAGCCAGGACCACTGTGCATCATAGCCTTTGTCGAACCCTACCACTGCCTCTCCCCTTACTGTTTATATCGCGTGCTCCAACTAGGAGGATCCTCAACTGTACACCCCCCTCCTCCTCTGGCTATGGGATTTAGATGTCTCTCCTTCCAATTTACTACGTTGTATCCTCTGGTTAGCATTCCCTCTCCTCTGATCTCTTATTCTTATCTTTTTATTGTTATTTTCCCTATCTTTCTTACAGTGTGCATGACCCATCTGAACCCTAAACTGTATTTCGGTGTTTCATTTGTTGATTCTTGATGGTTAAGGTTCATGAACCCATATTGTTGTCTATTTTATCAGCAGTTGTGTAAAGATTTTTAGGCCATTGTACAATTCTTGCCCATTTTTTATTTTTGGATAAATTCTATTTGTTGATTTAGTGTGTGAAATGCCTCAATGTTTTGTTTTTTCTTTACTAATTAATGATTCTCATTCCACTGTTTCATCAGTATTAATAGTTTCTCTCCTGTACAGGCCACCGGGAGTGGCATGGCGTTTTTCCCACAAGACATGCTCCCCCTTTTCCCGAAGCATGTATTGTGTCCACTTCTCAATTCTCTCGGTAGCCAAGTGGATCATTTGCCTGCCTTCGTGGGTGCTGCTTCATCCCACATCACCATAATCTAGAAAGGCGCTTGATTTTATAATAACAGTTCTTGGATATATATTCATAACAAAAGTGGGAGTCAATTTGGAAGAGAGACTCTTTATATCAAGGTTACGAATATGCCTTTATGTGATTTCTTCTCTTGTAACTAGTTGCTCTGGGTGTGGTTATTTAACATTTCTTGATTCTGCAGGTTATTTGTGATTTTCTTACTTGGGAATGTATGTCATTGTTCCCCACTAAATGATAATGGTGGATGTTTTGGAATTGATTTTGTGTATTTTATATGACTCATAACTTTTCAGCGTTGGGTTTATGTAGATTTTAAAGCCCTACACCTTGAATTTAATACTGAGACTTGAACCAGGAATGGAAATCATCTGTGTTCATTTGTTCTTGGAGTCTTAGTTTACTTTGTAGAAATTGGGACACTATTATTCACATTTCAAGTCAAGTAAAAATGATGATTAAAAGGTTAATGATATTCCTTTTTTATTATGGGATTGTAAAACTGTCTTCTTTTTTATTTTTTGCATATCAATGATCTACTCAATATCCTAGACCTGTCTCATTTCACCATTGACATTTATTTCGGTTTTGAATAATTTGGATCAAGATAGATAGGATCTTATAGAAAATATCTTCTACTGACCATTTAATATAGTTTAATCCCAAAAAAAATTGAGCATGGCACCTCTAGTTTGGCGGGGATTGTTCCTTACCAAATGACCTGATTCTCAGTGGTAAATTGTTAAATTTGAGAGGTTTTATGTCATTAATAAATAAAACTATTTTTTGAATATAATATCTAAAAGTTATTATATTAACTTTTCAATCCTTCATAGGCTCAAATATGTAATTATACATGAACTCGCTACATGGAACTCAAGGTGCAATGTTGGGGAAGGACATTGATTTCTCTCTTGATGGGAAGTAGGTTTGTGTAAAACCTATTTCTGTATAATCTGGCTTGTATCTTGTTTACTTGAACTTGGTCCCTTGCACCTAGTCCTAGTTTCATGTATCTAATTTTTATTTCATTGATCATCTTTCCCTCAACTTCTCACATGCTTCAAGACTTGGGCTTCTTATAGAAGTTATCAATTGTAATGAGCATGCTAAAAAATAAGTAGTTTTAGTTATATTTCTAAAAAATTAACTTAAATTCTAGGAGAAGTTCACTTAATTAAGTTGAAAAAAGTAGTTGTAGTGTGTTCAGTAAGTGAGTGTGTGTTCAATAAGGTTGAGTGTGTGCACTAGAAAACTCTAGATGTGTTTCAGTAGAGGAAATCAGTTTCAACAATGGAGAGTGCAGAAGAACAATGGAAATCTCCATGTGTGTTATTCATGAAACATTATGTTCACCAGAACGATTATATTGTAACAAGAAAGGGAACTCTAGTGAGAGTGTGCACTAGAACACTCATGATGTGTTTCAGTAAGGGAAATCAGTTTCATACATGGAGAGTGTGTGTAGTAAGGGGGAGTGTGTGCACTAGAACACACATGCTATGTTTTAATAAGATAAATATTTTTCATCCATGAAGAGTTTTCTATCTCCATTTCACCTTGATGTTTTTTGGACGTTTCATCCATGACATTATTAGGTTTCATCTATGACAATGCAGTGTTTTTTTGATTCTGTAAACTAGTACACACATGGAGTGTGTGTACAGAAAGGGAGTGCATGTTCTTCATAAACAACACTCATAGAATGTTATTTTTCACACACTCTTCCTTTCCGCACACACTCCATTTTCACTAGAACACTCGTGCTCTTTACAACATTTCACACACTCTCCCTTAATTATGTGTCATTTCCCTTACTGGAACTGAATTCCCTTACTGCACACACTCTCGATGAGTGTTCAAGTGCTATTGTTTTTTTAAGTTAACCCACAATGTTTATTCTCTCTTCCACTGTTTACTTTTAAATTTTCAACTCTTTTTTGGATAGAGTTGAATGCAGAGTCTTCTAAATTAACTGAGATATAATATTATAATTCTATTTTAGGACCGTCCTGATGAACAACATTTTGAAATCTATGGATTCCCTTGTTATCCAGGTATGTTCACTTCTATTTTAGGACAACCTTATTGAATAATTTTAGGATAGTGTTGTTATCCATGTATGTTAACATCTTATGATTGTGCAGATTTTTGACTAATGAAGTTGGTTCTCTTCATATATGTTTAGGAAGCCGCTGCAGCTATTATTTTCTATGGTTTGGATGCCATGTTGATGTTTGGAGTTTACCTAAGGCCAACTGAGTTACTAGTGCAGTGTTTTCTCATTGGTTTAAGTAGTTTTTAAGTTATACTAATCCATATTGGGACTAAGTTAGTTGGAAAAAAATTTTCTAGTAAATTCTATCTAGGAAATTATATCTAACCCAGACTGTGAGATCAAACCATACTGTGAGAAATTATAGTTTTTTCTTATGAGATATTATTTTACTTAATTAATAAATTCTTTTGTGCTAAGATGAATTATTTTACTTCTTCCTTATTTGAGGTGTTGTTCTATCATAACTAGATTGAAGTATCAATGGATTAAGGTCTAGTTTCATTCATGTTTTACATTTCAAATCATTTCTGAAATGAATCTATTTTTGGATTAGATAGTATCAATGGAAGAAGATCCAAACCGATTTATCATTTTAGAAAAATGTTTTACAGTTTACATATGTTAACAGATTGTGTAGATTAATGAACGTAGGATTTCTCACCAATCATATGATAGTATGATTATTGTGATGATGTCTATAGGATGTCACATTTTTGTTTTCTCTAATTTCATGTGTACTAACTCATCCCCATTAATATCCATAGGTTCCTATATTAAATTTTTTTTAATGGAACGATTTGGCATTGGTTCTATTTATATATTTGTCTCTCCTCATGGTTTAAATCATAAATGTAACATAATCCAATGATATTCTACCTATTTAACATTGGTTTCCATGATTTCTATTATTATCCTCTTCTTTATCTATTGTTTTTTTTGTAGGTTATCATGTGGTGATAAACAAGGGTTAAGACTTTGAAGGATATAACAGGAAATGGATATCCTCTAACTCATAGAAAATGGATAGTTGAATAGTGATTTTGAATCTTTATTTACTGTATTTTTTTCTTTCATTCTAGTTTTTTTGGGTGTTTAGTTTTTATTCATGTTAGTTGATTTTCATGGGTCTGTTATGATAGATTTACCATCTAGAACCATAAGATGATGAATGAAAAATTCCCATTCTCTAAAGATCATTTTGTTATAATTTCATTTATTTCTATTTTGGTTTCAATTAATTTTTTTATTTTCATTTATTTGGGGGGTGTGATCTTTGGTTGTGTGGTGTAGATATTGAAGCTAGAGAGAGGTGATGTCAAATACAGGTTTGTCATTAACATTGCTAACACTTTAACTGCCGAGTGAACCTCATCATCTCTGCTAAATAAATGGCTGAAATTTTTAGAGGGTCGTTTGAGGTTTTGCAAAAAGTGAAGGGATGTGGGTGTTTTGTTTTTCTATTGCATCTGGATGTTTACATCCCTGATTTCCTTTGTTGTTTTCAATGAAATTAAAGAACCTTTTCTCCTAGTTAGGTGAATTTACTTTTTTGAGTTTTCATTCCATGCAGATCAATTTTTTATACTTTAATTTTTTTGTTTCAATTCATGCAGATATATTTCACTGATTTGTTGGTATTATATTTGATTGTGTGGTGTAGATATTGGGGATGAAGGGTGTGGCATAATTACTAGAGCTTCCTGAATGGTACTGGAGTTGACTTGGTTTGTTTCTTCTAGTGTCCTGCCTTGGGGTGATGAAAGATCTTTCATAGAAGTAAATATTCTTCTACCATAATGGGTGTTGGAGGATTGCAGTCAAGAGATGATAGTGCTGGAGGATTGTAGTCAAGAGACAACACGGGTGGTGGGGGTGTGGCGGTGGAAACTACATAGATGGATCTTGGGTTTTTGTGTTTATGGTTTTTCAGGTATCAATCAACTTCAATGATGTATTGATTAATTTTGTATTAAATTCCATTATTAATATGATTATTCTTCTTCAAAGTTTGAACATGTGTGAAAATGGTCTTCTGTTTGATAATTAAAATAAGTGTATTATATATGATAAATTAATATAATATAAAATTTTAGTAACAAATATTGAAATACCGAAACATTATATCTAATATAAAATATAAATGAAAAATAAATATTAATTAATGGTATCAGTTATGAAATATGATAATAATATTACCAACAGATAAATTTTTCATAAAAATTTGTTGCTAATCATTATGACCAACAAATATATTATCTGTGGGTATTATTATAATTATAACAGAACTAATTTATCTGTCACAATAAGATTTAGCGACAGAGGTTTTACCAAAAATTTAGTGACAGGACAATTTTTGTTGGTAAAATGTTTTACCAACATAAAAACCACTTTTACCAACAGATATACCCCTATTGGAAAAAGCTAATTATTTTGTAGTGAAATCATTTTTGATTCATAAGCCGAATATGGTCAAAACATCCAATTTAAAATTAATTGATTATGTAATTGTATATGACCTTGTAATAAGTGATATGATAGAAATAATAAACTTTAAAATGGTTCACAATAAAGTAAATAATGAGAAATAGTTTATTATTTAGGAATATAAATACACATGTGATTATTTGGACTCAAGGTAATGGAATTCATCTCAGCTTCCTTTCATTGAGGCATATTTCGATGTTATGGTCCTTTATCCTTTCATAAAGTGTACACATGTCTCATTTTACATGATATTTCATGAATTTATTAATTATTATTATATTTAATGATTATTTTTAGGTTATTCATTCATGGGGATTGTGATTCATGTGTTTCCCAACTAATATGGGATTTTTCTTTTAAACAATAATTTTTTAAAGTTTTTCCTTCCAAAACATTCTATTCCATGTCTATGTTTTTTTAAATAATTTCATGAAAGTTTTTATATGGAAATAAAAATTTTATAAAGTATAATTGGTTTCACTTTTACTTTATTTCAATGGTTTTCAGAACTAATGATTTTATATGTTTTATAAGGGATGTTTTGTCAAATAATAAAAGGAATGTTCTATTTTAACATTTAAGGAAATAATGTTGTTTTCCCCATCATTATTGTTCTTTTATTTATATATTAATTTTCAAGATTTCTTGTATTATTCAAAAAAACCCTTTTCCCTTTTTCTATTTTTATATTTAAAATGGTTTTTAAAAATAAAATGGTATTTTGATATCCAAAGGTGATTTCTTTATGAGTTTAAAAGGGAATTTCAAATGTTTTTTGATGGAAAAGTGAATGAATAAAAAAATTATACATGATATGGTACATTAAAAATATACAAGAGATAAATGTGTTCCTAGATAGTATAAGGTGATCTCATTAGATCATATTGGATCGGTACACCCAGATAGCATAGGTGGATCCCATTATAACTTAAATGATGGGTGTTCCTAGCTAACTCTCCAATGCCTTGGGTAATGTTCCCTATCTTAATATGAAATAAGGATGATGTAAAAACAATTATCCTATGGATTCATATTCCCTCTAGTTAATTATAACATGGGTTTGAAATAGTTTAGGAATGTGATGTTATAAGTTATCGAAAATTGTTTTTACTTTCCTGATATATGTTTTTAGGGTTTCCTTCAATGAAAATGTGTTTTTTGTCATGTAAAAATGTTTTTATTTCATATTATCGATGAACTTTGAAGATAAAGGTAGACATTACATAAGTTCGCATGTTTTCACTGGTCTTATATTTTTAATTATTTTAATATACCTTGTTGAGATTTTCGTTCTCATCGCATGTTTTTAAAATATTTTTCACATGATAAGGATGGGTAATAAAAAAGAATAGGTCAAGATGAAATTTGTGAATATTTTTTTATGAAATGGAAAAAAATTGTTTCATAATTTTTTATTTGGTGGGAAAGATGGTTTCTGATAAGAAACGTCCATATTGTTTTATATGGTTGGGTAGTGTTAGAGTTATGGACTAATTATCTAAAACTCTAAACCATAAAGGATCCCCAATAATATGATATCGAGTTCTTGACTTAAATATCTAGAAAATGTAATGTTTATGGTTGGGTCCTTATAGTTGGTATCATAGGTTATTTTAAATAACTTTAGATTTTTGGATAATGATAATATCAGACCCTTTAAAGACATTAATTAATGGTAAAGTTGAAATGGTAAAATATTTAATGATTACCATGTTACATAATCAAAATTATTTTTATTTGGAATGGTTTTTCTTAAAAGAAATGTGGAATCTATATGTGGAATAAACCAAGAGGAAAATATCCCTCAAAATTAGCATCTCAAGATGATTCGAATTGGAACAAAATAGATTCTTGCAATGATGGACCACCTAAAATAATTTATTAATGGTAGTGTTATACATATTATAGAAAAACTATATCTATCATGAAGGAAAGTGTAAATAGTGAAGCATTTTATGAGAAAAAACTCCACAATATTTCATCAGATAAAATGTCTCCATGATAACTAAAGGATGTACTAATTCTATAGTCAATATATTGGATGTCATTGGATGTTTGGAATGTCAAAATATAAATTGTTATGTTTATTTTTTAAAAGTTAATGCTGATTGATGGTGGTATTTGGATATCAATACCAGAGATAAAGAGGATCTTAATTCCATAGAATTAATATATTGATGTATTTCATGATTATTTTCCTTGTGTTTTTCTTGATCGGGGGTTAATTTTACTACTGAATTAGTACCTGATGCTAAGCCTATTTTTAAACCCCCTTATCGAATGAGATGAGTAGAAAATTTAGAATTGAAAACCAAATTTTATTTTTTTTAGATAAAGGTTTTATCCGACTTAGCACATCATCATGGGGTACTTCATTTTTTTATAAAAAATAAATATGGTTCAGTTTGAATTTTCATTGATTATAGAACCTTGAATATCATCACTGTTGATAAAAAGTATCATTTTACTCATATTGATGACTTTTTTTATATGCTCCAAGGAGATCATTATTTTTCAAAGGTTGACATGAAGTTGGGGTACCATAATTTGAAATTGAAAGAATAAATCTCTCTTAAGACTATGTTTTGTACTAGATTTGGTCAATAATATTTTTTCGTTATGTTTTTTAGGTTATCTAATGAACCTACTATATATATGGACCTTATAAATAGAGTTTTCCAATATTTCATCGACATGTTTATGTTTTTATTTATTGATGAAATTTTGGTATATTCTAAAATTAAATAGGACAATTAAATTCACCTAAGGATTTTTTTGAAAACCTTAAAATAAAATAAATAGTATAGGAAATTTAGTAAGTGTTAATTTCTATTACCAAAAAAATATTTCTTATGGCATATGGCTTCTTATGATGAAATAATTATTGAACCTTTGAAAACAAAAGTTTTTCAATAACATACAACACCCAAAAATATAAAAGAGTTTAATAGTTTCCTTGGATTATGGGGTTAATACTAGTGGTTTATTTCTAACTTTTCTAGGTTTTATATCCCATTAACTATGTTAACTATAAAATGAGTTAAATTCATCTAGATAAAATAATTTGATGATTGTTTTTAAGACCTAAAAATAATATTGGTGAATGATCCGGTTTTGACCCAGCCTTTTAGAAATGGTGAATGTTTCAACTATAGTGATGCTTTATTGAAATTACTTCATTGTGTCATAATATAGAAATATAAAGTAATTGCTTAGGATTTATGTCAAATGAAACCTCATGAGTTTAATTACACTATACAAGATTTGGAATTATCACTTGTGTTTTTTTAAAAAAAAAATTGGAGGCATCATTTTTATGGAGTAAAGTGTGAAACATATACTTATCAAAAAAAATTTAATTATATATTCATTTATAAAAAATTAAACATGAGACAAAGAAGATGTATGGAACTAATCAAGTATAATAATTTCCCAATTTATTACCATCCTATAAAAAAGAGGACGATACTTTGATTCAAACACAAATACTACATTGTCCATGTTACATATGGAACATGACACTGTGCTAAAAAAATTAAAAAATTTATCCTAGAAGTTGTGGATTTAAGGACATGTGTTGTTTTTTTTGGTTTCAGTGCAGTCATATTTGTCATAAAGAATTAATAAATCTTAGTAGAAGTATAAATATTTATAGGAAAAGGTATAATCCAATAATAAGGGTAATTTTATTGATTTTAATATTGATAAAGAATGTGTTTTATAATATGGAAAAATACTTTTCTATCTTATGAATATTATTTGAGGAGAGAGTTGTTGAGTGAAGCTTATAGTTTTTCATTTTCTGTTCATCTAGGAGGAACTATATTGTATTGAGACCTTTGGATGAAGTACGGGGGATGGAATGAAAAGAGAAATTTATGAATTCAATATAAAGTGTTTTAATTGTAAGAAGGTTAAATCAAAATGACTTTTACTAAATGTAAAGATTCAACCTTTTACAGTTCTTTAGTGGAAAAGGGAAAATATATCAATGGATTGTTTGTAATATTTCCAATTGATTATCAAGGTAATAATTTGATTTGTTTTATTGTTGATTGATTAAAAAAACCTTCACATTTTCCTCCCATTATAAGTAAAATTTCATTAGATCATATTTTTAAACTATGAATAAAGGAGATGGTAATATTATATAGAGTCTCACTCCCCATTGTGTCATACTATGATCCCATGTTCACATTTAATTTTTTGAAATTACTTATGATGACATTGAGTACTGAATTAAATTTCATTATAGAATTTCATCCTAATTTTGATGAACAAACTGAGTGGATAATTAAGACCACAGAAGATATCTCTAATTCATGTTAAATTTATTACTAGGAAATTTTGGATCAGCATCATTCCTTGGTTGATTTTTATTATAATAATAGTTTTCAAGAAAGTATATATAAGGAACCATTTGAGGTATTATATATAAAGTAGTGTCAAACACCAACATTGAGGGATAATGTTGGATAACAAAAGTTTATGGGACCAAATTTTCTAGAGGAAATATTGAAGAAGTTGTATTTGATTAAGTAATATATGAGTACGTCACAGAGTAGGCCAAAACTTTATGCATAAAACCAGAATAAATTTCTTTCTTTCTAGGTAGGATATCATTTCTATCTTAAAGTTTCTCAACGGAAATGTGTAATGTGATTTGTAAATAAGGTGAAGCTACATCCATGATTCAATAAACTATATGAAATCATGGATAAAGTTCAATAATTTTCCTACTAACTAGCCTTAACTCCAAGTTAATCTCAGATATACAATGCATTTCAAGTTTCAATGTTATGAAAACATTTTCCAGGTTCATATCATGTTATCACCCCAGAAGTAGTTCAGTTGGAAGAGAACATTTAATCATAAGAATAATCTGATCATATTCCTGACCATAAATATAGATTGTTTCCAAATATTTAGATTCCATAGGATATGGTTTTAAGGAAAATCCATATGGATAAAGAGGCAACATGAGAATCTAACAATTCTATAAGGGAAAGTTATCCACATTTGTTTAATTAGTGAATAAAACTGTCATAATGAAATTTCAAAATTTGGAGAATAATTTAACAACCCATATAATGATATAATAAAACATTTTCATTTTTATTAACATGAATTATATAGTTATATTTTTTATAAAAATATTAAGTTATTTTTAGGTAAAAAAGTAAATAGTTTTAACTAAACCCTTTTCTTATATAAATTTTATTTAAATTTTTAATATATAAATTTTAGAATTTAAATTTTAAAATATGAATATTATTTTTTAAATAAATATATAAAAATTTACATTTGTTGAAATTTTGGGATTTTTTGAAAAGTATTAATTTTCAATGAATAGTGAAAAATACATATTTCTGTAAAAAGTATTTTATTTTTAATAAATTGTGCAATTTAAAAGTACCATTATGTTTTTAATATTATTTTAATTAAAAAAAATTATTTAGTTATCTTTAATACACATAATATATTTTCAGTCAAATTTATATTTATTTTTAATATAGGTCGGTTTTTTGGTTTAAAACCAGTTTCTTGATAACTATTAAAAAAAGCATAATGTTTCACCATTTTAATTAATAAAAACAATACCTAATGGGTAATGTTTTTAGTGAAATTATTATATTATATATCATTATGTTTTATTTATTTTCATTAATATATTATTATTATTCAAAGATTTAATATGAAATCATCTTTTTCTCAAAAAAACATTACTTTAAGACTCGCTTTGTCGTCATGTCTATAGGTATTGTTTTCAATTGAATTTTTTCAATTTTTAAAATTTAATTTTATAAAATGGATTCCATATTTTTAATGAACATAATTTATATTTTTAAATAAATTCAACTTAATTTTTTTACCATAATGAATAGCATAAATAGTAAAAATTAATTAATGTGGTTATGGTAAAAATGGTTTTATTAGGGGTAAACTAAAAATATAAGGGTTAAAATGAGCTAAAAAGTTGACTAAAATATATTTTATGGATATATTTTGAACATATACATTATATTATCTATAATGGTACATTATTCGTGTCTTTTTATGTGAAAAACAAATCAGGGGAATTCATTCTTTTCAAAAATTACAAGTGTTCCACTCACTTCACTTATAAAAGGTCACACCCTCTCCTCTCTTCACACCTTAAAACCCCATAGTTTTATTATATAACTATCCAAATAAATTCTCTAATTCCATCATATAGTACTGTAAGCCTGATTTTTGGTATAAGTCCTACCAAGAATGGACTTTGGTGCAAACTAAAATAAGTTACTTGAAGAAGAGTTAACGATATTACACAAGCATTTTTTATTTAATTCCTTACTCCACCTTCTTAAATTCTTCTTAAAAATTATTATATAAAAAATAAGTGTATAAAATATAATTATATGTTTTTATGTTAGTTTATTATCCTGAACCCTTCTACTCTTCCATCAAATGGGTTACAAAATCATCATTCATGTGTACTATGGACTACAGTCTTGTTAATGGATGTTATTTTTTTTCATTACCACCTCTCAAGTTAGAGTAAAATTTTGTATATAAATAATATATATTTCATTTATAACATATTTATAACTATTGATTCATTTTATCTTATATAACTTTTTTACTTTCCATTCTGTAGTGGATATGCTAACGTTGCTTATGTGTGTGGATGACTACCACCTCACGAAACGATGTGATTTTATTTAAATAATGTTTCACATGAACGTTAATATGGGTAAATATAATGAATATATGTTATATAAATGGAATAATTATGATATTTATGACATATTTATCATTATTAAAATAAAACATATCATTTTCTTTCTTTCTTTTTCACTTGGTGATAAAATGATAACGTCATTCGTGAATGTGTGGACTACCTCCATAATGAAGTAATGTGACACTCTTTTCATCATCACATCACATGGATTAAATATATCATTATATTAAAATACATAATATGGTAAATATATAAGATATTATTATTACTTTTAAAAAATAAAATTAAAATTACCACTTTTCCATAACGATCATTGAGAAAAAGGAAAAGTTACTTATGTGTGTGTACAGTCTACCATCTCCATGATTATAACATACGTCATATCTCAAAAACATCCTGAGTTATCATTCTTAAAATTATA
This sequence comes from Viscum album, assembly GCA_963277665.1. NCBI lineage: Eukaryota > Viridiplantae > Streptophyta > Magnoliopsida > Santalales > Viscaceae > Viscum > Viscum album. Next base: position 617,613,084 of record OY728148.1, on the reverse strand, counting down.
ATTGATGTATAAATATGTGAAATATTTCTTTATTATTATTCTTTTTATGTTTAAATAATGACCACTTTGACCATATTCAACCTACCCAAGTCTTTTTTTACACATAAGTCAAATATGGTCAAAAGAACCAACATATACTAAATTGATTATATAATTTCATAAAATATGGTAATATAATGAAATAAAAATAATAGTAAACTTGGAAAAGGATCTCAGGAAAATAAATGATTCACAGAATTTTTTATTCAGGAAGATAGAGACACACATGACAAGTCAAACTCAACGTGATGGACTTCATCTCAATTTCCTTTCATTGAGAAATATTTCGATATTATGCACCAATATTCTTTTATAAGGTTTATATATAGACCCTTTAATTTTTTATATCATGAATTTATCTATTCTCATGATATTTTATTTTTTAATGTTATTATTTCATACGGATTATGATTCATGTGTTTCCAAAGTTATAACAAATATTTATTTTAAAAAAAATATTCTTTTTATGTTTTTCCTTCCAACTATTTCTATTCCACGTCCAGGTTTATTAAATTATTTTATAAAAGTTTTTATATGCATGAAAAATATATAAAAAATATAGTTTATATCACTATTAATTTATTTCAATGGTCTTAAAAAAGAAATATTTTTAAGTGATTCATAATAAACGTTTTGAAAAAACAATAAAAGTAATGTTCTATTTTAACATTATTGACGATAGTAAATTTTTTCAATTTCATGAACATAGTTTGAATTATATATTCCTTTTTATGATTTCATTTATTCTTAAAATAAAAAATATTTTCCCTTTCAGGGTATTTTTATTTTGAATTTATTTTAAATAAAATGTTATTCTGATATCGAAAAGTGATTTTATTACGAGTTTAAAAGAGTTTTTCAAATATTTTTTGATAGAAAAGTGAAATAATAAAAAAAACATTATTCATGATATGGTACTTGATCATTATAAAAGTGAAACAGGTGTAACTATATAGAACAAGGTGATCTTGTTACAGCTTATAATATGGGTGCACCCAGATAACACCGGATGAGCCTATTATAACTTAAATGATGGGTGTGCCCAGATAACACTCCAATGAATTGGGTAATGTTTCTTTTCTTGGTAGAAAATAATCGAGGAGTTACAAAAGGTTTTCTATTATGGATTTAACTATTCGTTAGTTAATTATGACACAATTTTAAATTGGGCTATGAATTTAATGTTCTAGGTTATTAAAATGTGTTTTTAATTGCTTTATATAGGGTTTTAAAGTATTCCTTTGAGAAAGAAGTGTGTGTATTTTTTATGAATTTTTTTCTTTTATATGCTCAAAAAATATTTATGTTGAAGGTAAATGATACATGAGTTTATCATTTATCACTATTCTAGCAGTTTTCTTTCTTTTCGCATCCCTTACTAAGGTTTTTGTTCTCAACCCATGTTTCAAAAAAATTACAGGATTTAAGGATAGGTAAAAGGGAAATAATGGTCATGTTGAATTCCTGAATATTTTTTAATGAAATGAAAACTGGATTGGTTTTAAAAAATATATATGCTTGAAAATAGGTATACTAATCAGATGTTTCAACTTTTTGTTATATGGTTTGTTTATGTATGAGTTGTGGCATAATTCTCTAAAACTCTAAACCTAAAAAGATCCTAAAATTTAAGAGAATTAATTATTAAATTAAATATTAATATTATTTACTATTCAAGGATGGATATTGAAATATAATAACATAAATAAACAAAAATTAGCACCTACACCCAACTATAAGCCTTAACTCATCCCAAGATCTATGAATACATTGACATATCCTACTCGGTCAATCTTGAACCTCTTTCCAACCTATGCTTACAACCAAGTGAGAATCTTCTCGGGTAACCTAGTTATAGTGAATCACACTTTACATACAAAAATATTACCTAATTTTATATTAATATCCATTACATACCAATATTTTCCACACCAACCCCATAAATGTTTAGTGTATTTGTAAAATTAGATACCAAACCAATAGGTATATAAAATACCTACATCATATCTCATTATGTTGTCCACAAATATCACCCCTATTAGACATATCATACATAGAACCTTTCTTATTAACCTAGGGAAATTAAACATAACAAAGTGAATGAATATATTCTCAATGAGGGTAAACATAATAGATATTAATCGATAGTCATAAATAAGTATAAGACAATCATTAGGGTATAATAACATGATAATAAAATACAAAATTCAAACCCAATCATTCAAGGATCACTAATAATGAATATTAGAATTAGGATTTTTCCTATGAAAATAAAAAATTCAAAATACTTTGGAACCATCAATAAGAAATTATGTTCCATGAGAGCATAACATGATAACAAGAGAAATGTTTTTGGCATACACATATGCATATAAAATCATTCCCTTAGTCAAGGGTCATTGTCAAGACTATCGTAATGGATTGGGTTGACCCCCAATTGCATCATTTACATAGTCAAGGTTTGCTACCAAGACTATCTTATTAGACAAATCCCCTTATTGAACTTTGTTTACTCTTCATTCCATCCCTTATTATCTCATGATATATCTATCCATTCCTAATGCATTAGAGGGAAATATAATTTTGTGCCCACATATCACATAATTTAAACTTAAAAAATGTGTACCACAAGATCATAAAACATTCAAATTATTATCATATCATAAATCATTTAAAGTATACATGTATCATAGTCTTTGCATCATAGAATAACCCATAAAAATAAACAGTTTTCGTAAGCATCTCATAATCATTGTCATAAACCCTATAAGATAAATGATAAGTATTTTATCATTGGATAATTTCTCTAATAAATCAAAATTAAGAGTAAATGATGTTTTTATAGATAAAAACATTAAAATATCCTAAGAACCATTTTTGAAAAATATACACTTTAATTGTGAAATCAATTATTTAAAATTTAAAAATTTATAAAATTTAATGTAAACAAATTTCTTTGAAATGAAACATATAAACTTTTAAAGGAATATTGAAATAAAATATTGATCATTATCATAATAAATTCATTCATATGTTGTGTGTAAAAACAATGGATCCTTCAATATTTTACGTAAAAAGTCAATAGTACCTCATTCAGAAAATGATAAGATGATTCTATTAAAATATTTTTATACAAATTAAAACATGTAGAAAAATGAATTTAATAAATATCTTTATAATAGTAAAAAAAATTATTGAAAACATTTTAAGAAAAATATGAACACGTAAGAAAAATATTTCTGATTGAAGATAGAAATAATATCGTTTTCAATAAAAAAATACTCTTTTGGTCATAAGAGTACTTAAAGTGAAAAAAACGAATAAAAATAATCCAATATCAATAAATAACCATAGGATTATAAAGGGAATAAGAATTAGGGGAGATGGATTATATAATTTCCTCATTATAAAAATTAAATCGTAAACAATCCCTGTAAAAAAGAGATTGTAATGAACAATCCTTACCACCTTAGAAACATTTGTTTCATAAAACCCATAAATAAAAAAAATTAAAATGAAACTCTAAATAAAATTAAAATAATAATATATATAATAAAACATAAAAAAATAGGGTGGAAGATACACCTTAGAAAATTTTATATGTGTATAACAAAACATATATCTCAAGGAAGAAAATTTTAGACAATAAACCCTTCCCACATAGGTAACTTTCTAATCAAAACCCTTTGGATGATATAATTTGAATTATAACATTAAATAATATAAAATAAAAAATATCAATGATATAACATGTAAAATTATTGGTATATACACCTCACAATCATAAATAGGTTCATAACATCAAACATGACTCAATGAAACAAAATTTAGATGAAGAACCCCAACCTTATGTCTGACTTGATCCATAAGTGCTCCAATATACTATTCTTTTAGAGACCTAGCTTGACATTAACCTAAATCCTTGAAATATTTTTCTTAATAGAAGAATATAATCTATAAAATTAATTTGGGAAATCTATATATGATTTTAGTATATATTTTATAATCTAAAAGGATCCAATTATGTGAATAAGGGAGGATAATAGGTGTAATTTCATTAGTGAGGGGAGAGAAACACATGGAATTTATTAAATGATTTTAATAAAATCAGGAAAATTTCATATAAAAGTGGCTCAAAATGGCCATGTATTCTAAGTTAATATAATATTAGGTCTAAATATCTTCATAAAATAAGAATTAGATATGTGTGGGTGGAATGTATACCCTTAACTCTTGGTTAAGCCCCTGGTAAACTTATTTCGACCTTAACCGTGTTAACACAATTTTACTATTTTTTCTAATCACTATGAAAAAAATTAATTTCAACTAGTTAAATAATATAAATTATTTTAATACCAACAAAAATAGAATCAATTTTAAAATATTCAATTTCTATAATTTTATTGATTTAATATTAATTGATCATTCAAAATGCAATGAAACCCCATTTTAGAAAAATGCATTTTTAAACATAAATTTTATGTTACTTTCATTCATTGACTTATAATAACCATAAAATAAATGTTAAAATATTTAATGGAATATATAATATATAAATGTCATTAAAACCATTAATAAATAGTTTAAATACCCAGACCATGATAGCCCCAATTCCATGGTTACTTTATTATATTGTCTTAAGATTAAAGGAATCTCATCCTGAAGGACTGAATAGTTTAGTAGTCTTTGTAAACATGATACATACTTTAATATCATATTAAAATTGAAAACAATAAATAAAAAATATTATTTTCATTGATTACACCATTATTACCTTTATTTAATCTCCACATATCAATCATAAATCTCTTCCTTGTATCATGAGGAATGGAGAGTTAAGAAAGGGGTGAGCTCTAATGCTCAGTAAGGGTATGCATATAGTAGAATATATCATGAATAAATAAGGGATAATAAATATATCAAAGCAAATAAATTAAGCCCAATTAATTTAATCTATAACTTTAACATGAATAATAATATGTAAGTAATAAATAATAATTTAATAATGTTATATACATAATCACATTCGTTTGAATATTTTCCATGTATATTCTAAAAAATAAAATTATCATATGGACATAAATAAATAATTTCATAAGGATGGAAATATTAATGAAGGAAATATTAAAATTCCCACCCATGTCGTGTTTCAAGATATTTATACCATCAAGGCCTTGTGGAAAGACAACTTACATAAGTGGGTTAGAAACCATCCCAAAACCAAAGCTAATTTGTCTCATAAGACACTTACCAATGCATCGAGGGGATATAGCATGCCCCACACATAAATTATTAAGTACAATTAATTTCTAATATGAAATGGGTAAAACAAAATAAATATAAAAGTTCTTTTTGAAAAACTATAATATAAAATGTTAATACTTTCCTATAATTAGTAAACATAATCATAAATAATTCAGAGTATGGGGAAAAGTATAAAATCATATATAGATACCCTATCAAAACGATCACAAACTATCCCAATAAATAATAATTATGGAATAAATACAATAAATTCCCAATGGGGCATAAGTTAAATATGGTTTTTCCATTGATTAATAGAAATATCATAAAAATTCCACTAAAATCTTTCTTGAGGAATATATATTCTTCACTTAGAAAAACACTCTTAAAAACTAAAAAATTATAAAATATTTTGAAAAAAAGGTATTTAAAAAAATATAAAATTATAAAGGAATATTTAATTCAATTAGTGGCCATAATGGTGGGAAATTCTATACATGCCAAGTATGTTAAACCAAATATTCTATTCAAATTTTTTTAAAAAAGTCAAAAAGTAACTTGTTTGGAAAATGATGGGAAGATTACTTTATAAACATTTTTTAAAAATAAAATCAAGCATAATAATTTATTTAATTTATAATTTATATAATGTTAAAAAAATTTGAAAACATTTTTATAAAATGTGGACATGGATGAGAAAAGGATTTTCTAACAAAAAGAGAAATAAAGTTGGATTATACATAAAATTATTTTACAATCATTTTAAGTACCAAAGAGAGTAAAATGGTTCAACTTCTTGAATCTTTTTTTGAATAAAAAAATTAAAATAGAATTAATTAGTTTATTAATTTATAAATCGTTATCTAATATCATCAGAAAAGTAATAATAAACAATCTTGATAAAAGATGAGAGAGTAAATGTAAAGACCTGGAAATTTCAAGGAATTTTTTTTCTTAAATACCTTGGAATTTTACAAGTCCATGGCTTCTGACAGCACTTGATTCTAAGGCCTGGTGTGCTCGGAATCAATTTTCAAAGTTAAGCTCGAGTACGTTCAGTAAACGAATTAGTGGGTTTTTCTATCTTTTGAACTGGTGCTCGGAATTTAAATCTGAGGGCACCAATGAACTCGCAGCGTCAGTAATTACTTAACAGGACCTTTACCGCAGTTGCGTTTTAAGCGGGTTGAGAATTATTATTTAGGGTTTAATTAAGAAGTAAATAAAATTGTTTGTACAATTTTATTTTCTTATCCTTGGGAGTTAAACCCTTCCATGGGATGTTGTTGGGGGGGCCCAGAACCACCCAACTTACCAGGAATGATTTTATGAGAGGTGGGTCCCACACAATCCACAACCTTACAACTTCCCATAACCCTATTTAAACTCCCCATAACTCTCATAAACACCCCCCCCCCCTTTAAACTTGAAAACTCTCCCATATTTATGAGACCTCTCACCTCCTCGTCTCTCCCACATTAACTCTTGACAGCACATTAATTTAATGAATTCAACCACATCAATTAATTAAATGAAGTGGTTTGAATTTTAATTTTAAATTGAATGTGATAATAAAATAATAGGGGAAGCATATTATTTTATTTTTGGGAGGTTTTTTGTTGTGCGAAGGAAGATTGGGGAGAGCTCTTGAGATTTTGGAACAACACAGGTCCTCCGACGAAGAACGCCGGTTCCACGAAGAACGACAACGCATCTATAATCTCTTCTCCATGACAAGTGAGGAGACGCCGCTTCCACCTCAGACACACTCCGATGAAGTCTATGAATCCCCACCTCACGATGACATCTTCTGTGATGCCGACGTTCGACATAATTTGTTGAGGTAAGGGTTTATTCTTGAATTGAATGTTTTCGTACCAAGTACTTCATTGGAAATCATTGTTTATATATGGCCAATTGCAAACACTATACGCGGAGGGCATGTGCTGAACGATCACGGCCTGACGACCCTCGTCGATCTTTTTATTATTCTTAGAATTCACAACTGAAGGTGGAGGAGGCACGACGTCGTAGCGATGTTCCGGGTACGCGGTGAAGGAAGCTGGCACCGTCACGCCAGCTGTGTGGGAGGAACCGCGGCCCACAACGTGGGCCGCTTCAGCAGAAGAACCGGCCGGCTCATCGGCCGGCCAGGCGGAGCCAGACCGCGGCACCTGGAGGTTCCGCATTGAAGAAATATGGGGCCCTCCATGGAGGCCTCGTGCACCTGAAGGTCGGCCGGTTTAGCAAAGGCGGCGCCGCTTCGTGCCGCCGGTTCGGACAGCTAGGGGGCCGCACCCCCCTCGAAACCGCTCACCCTTCTGGCCGCGCTGGGCTGCGCCACTTTGGTTCGGGTCTAGCTGCGTTTTTTTCCTTTGGACCGGTCTGACACCCCTCCTGGATCAGACCCATCAAACTGTTTTAACCCGACCCGTGGGCCCACTGGCCTAAACGGGTCGGGCCCGTTATTCACTTAAACGTTAATAACCTAAAGACCACACGTCTGATCAACGCGTTGTCTACGGAACCGGGACTCTTTCGATGAGACGGTACTTTTTGGATACTCTAAGTGAGTTTTGGACAGCTTTGGTAAATGGATGGGTTTGGAACATGCATATTTACAACTGGGCCCTTGGAATGGAAAAGCCAATATCTCACATACCGGGTGTCTGTTTGACGCGTCGTCTATCGCGTTGAGTTCCTTTTGATGAGATGGAAGTACGGGATACATAAACTCTGGACTTGATGACAGTTGATGTATCAAACCCTTTTACTAGTGGAGCGGACCCTCCCGGAATCGAATACGCTATGTGCAGGAACCCTAGAGCTGGCTATGATTGTGAAAACGATGATGATTGTACTTGGATCCTACGTGGGTTCGGTAGCGATAAAGACTTTAATTGGATCCTACATGAGTTCGGAAGTGAATACGACTGTACTTGGATCATATGTGGGTTCGGCAGTGAAGGTTACTGTACTTGGATCCTACATGGGTTTGGCTGCGACGACTTCTATACTTGGATCCTATGTGGGTTCGGCAGAGGAGATGATTCAGAGGCTACATCTAATCATTTCCACCACTCTTCGTGATTATTATACCTGTTTGAGCTGAGTCTTGACTTTTAATCATTATCATTGGTTTGATTGACTTCTTTCCTATGTGGACTAGTTGTGATTTGGCTCGGAAGTTTAAGTCGTACTGAGATTGATGACTTAGGTATATGTATAGGCATATAACAAAGTGGAGTTGGATGTTACTTCGTGTTTTTATCTTTCCTTTTTGCATTAACCATTGTGGATTTTGGGAGACCTTTGGGGGTCTCTGGGTCCCTACCCGAGCTTCGTGAGCTACGGGTACAGTTGGAGGATTTTTATGGAAAGGGATTCATCTGACCCAGTGTTTCACCCTGGGCTTCTTCGATTTTATTCGCCAAGAAGGCGAATAAGAGCTTACGACTGTGTGTCGACTACCGTCTCCTGAATCAGGTGACCATGAAGAATAAGTATCCACTTTCAGGAATTGACGACCTCTTTGATCATCTCAAAGGAGCACGATGGTTCTCAAAGATAGACCTCAGGTCAGGCTATCATCAGCTCAGAGTTCAAGATGTGGATGTGCAGAAGATGGCCTTCAGGTGTCGGTATGTCCACTTCGAGTTCTCGTTTGTGCCTTCCAGCATAACTAACACACCAGTAGTGTTCATTAGTATCATGAACATGATCTTCCAGCCTTACCTCGATCGTTTTTTCATAGTCTTCATTGAGGGCATACTGATTTACTGGACTACTGAGGAGGAGAACGCCTACCACTTGCGGGTCGTACTGGACACACTCCGAGAGCACCGGTTTTACGGTAAGCTCTCTAAGTGTCTGTTCTGTATTCTAGAGGTACATTTCTTGGGGCACGTCATCTCAGATGTGGGAGTTGTGGTGGATCCAGTGAAGATCAAGATAGTACTTTCTTGGAAGCCACCCAGGAGCTCGACGGAGGTGCGAAGTTTCCTAGGTTTGGCTGGGTACTATCATAGATTTGTGCCAGACTTCTCCAGAGATGTAGCACCACTTTCAGCTTTGACGAAGAAGGGGAAACACTTCGTGTGGTCAGATAGATTTCAGCATAGCTTTCAGGAGATGAGATAGAGATTGACCAGTGCACCCATCTTGAGGCTACCGGAGGAGGGTGTAGGGTACGTAGTTTACTGCGATGCATCAGGGACCGGACTCGGGTGTGTCCTGATGAAGGAGCGGGCAGTGGTCACCTATGGTTCACGACAGTTGAGGTAACACGAGCAGAACTACGCTACCCATGACCTGGAGTTAGCAGTAGTGGTCTTCGCCTTGAATATATGGTGGCCCTATCTGATGGGTGAGTGCTTTATAGTCTCCTCTGACCACCAGAGTCTCAGGTACATCTTCTCATAGAAGGACATGAACCTGAGACAGTGGTGATGGCTCAAGTTCCTCCAGGACTATGACTTTGATATAGTATATACTCCTTGTAAGGGGAATTTTGTGGATGATGCTCTGAGTACAAGAACGGGCATTCAGCTACTTGGAGAGGCGACGGAGAAGTTAGCCGCTTTACAGATATCCTTCATGGATAGATATGGGGAAGTCTTTCTATAGTATCTAACATTCACTCCTCCACTACTTCAGCGGGTCAGGGAGGCACAGCGTGGGGACGTTGATTGTGAGACACGACGTGCTCAGATTTCCACAGGGCAGGCACCTGATGGATTTTCTGAAGGAGGAGAGCACGTTATCCTCTTGAGGGGACATACCATGGTACCAGTTGCACTGTAGGAGGAAGTGATGAGGGAGTTTCACACTTCCCCTCTAGCGGTACATCCTGGAGTGGCAAAGATGTACCAGGACCTCAGATGATAGCACTGGTGGGCGGGTATGAAGAAGGTTGTAGTACAGTTCGTTTCACGATGTCTCACTTTCCAGCAAGTGAAGGCAGATCACCAAGTACCAGCAGGATTGGTACAGCCCATAGAGGTTCCTAAGTAGAAGTGGGAAGGTATATCCATGGATTTCATGATGGGGCTTCCACGTACTTCCAGAGGACACGACTCCATCTGGTTGATCGTAGACCGACTCAGCAATTCGTCCCACATCCTACCGATCAGAGAGTAGGAATCAGTAGAGATCTTGGGACGCCTCTACGTTCATGAGGTCATACAGCTTCATGGTGTGCCATCGTCTATCGTCTCTGATCGAGACGCTCGCTTTACTTTCCGGCTTTGGAAGTGGTTGTAGGAGGCTTTTGGGACACAGCTACGCTTGAGCACTGCCTTTCATCCTCATACGGATGGTCAGATGGAGAGGACCATTTAGACACTCGAGGAAATACTTCGTTCATGTGCCCTTGAATTTGGTCCCAGCTATGAGGATCACCTACACTTAGTGGAGTTTGAGTACAACAATAGATACCACTCCACAATCGGGATGGAACCATACGAGGCACTATACGGCCGACCATGTAGATCACCTCTGTGCTGGACTGACCCTGGGGAGTCAGCACTCGTAGGACCAGAGATGGTTCAAGCTACTACGGAGAAGGTGAAGATCATTCAGGAGTGGATAAGGACTGCACAGAGCAGACAAAAGTCCTATGCAGATAAGAGGTAGAGACCACTAGAGCTTGAGGATGACGACCACATTTTCTTACGATTCTAACCTCGACGTGGATTATGGAGATTTGGTCGGGGTGGAAAGTTATATCTATGCTTTATCAGACCATTTTAGGTCCTCAGCATGGTAGGTGAGGTGGCATACCACCTGGCCCTTCAACCTCAGTTGCACCGGGTGCAAGATGTATTTCACATATCTCAGCTGAGGAGATACGTTCACAACCCAAACCACATCATTGATCATGGGGAGCTGGACATCGATGATGGGGCTACATTCACGGAGGTCCCAGTGGATATCGAGGAACGACATGAGCAGGTCCAATGTAAAAGGTCGATTCCTCCTGTGCGCGTTCGTTGGTAGTACGGGAACCTACAGGAGAGCACATGGGAGTGGGAGGCTCAAATGCGTGATCAGTACCCTCATTTGTTCCCCTAGTTTATGTTATATCTTTACGAGGACATAAATCCCTAAGGAGGGAGTAATGTAAAGACACAGAAATTTCAAGGGAATTTTTTTCTAAAATACTTTGTAATTTTACGTGTCCGTGCATTCTGACGGCACTTGATTCCGAGGCCCGGTGTGCCTGGAATAAATTTCCGAAGTTAAGGTCGGGTGCGTTCAGTAAAAAAATGAGTGGGTTTTCCTATCTTTTGAACCAGTGCTCGGAATTAAAATCTGAGGGCACCGATGAACTCACAGCGCCAGTAATTTCTTAAGGGGGCCTTTACCGTAGTTGCGTTTTAAGTGGGTTGAGAGTTATTATTTGGGGTTTAATTAAGAAGTAAATAAAATTTTTTGTACAATTTTATTTTCTTATCCTCGGAAGTTAAACCATTCCATGAGAAGTTGTTGGTGGGGCCCACAACCAACCAACTTCCCATGTGTGGTTTTATGGGAGGTGGGGCCCACACGAGCCCCAACCTTACAACTTTTCATAACCCTATTTAAAATCCCTATAACTCTCATAAACTCCCCCCTTTAAACTTGACAACTCTCCCATATTTATGAGACCTCTAACATCCTCTCTCCCACAATAACTCTTGCCAACACAATAATTTAATTTATTCAACCACATTAATTAATTAAATGAAGTGGTTTGAATTTGAATTTTTAATTAAATGTGATAATAAAATAATAGGAGAAGCCTATTATTTTATTTTTGTGTGGACTATCATTGTGCGAAGGAAGATTGGGGAGAGATCTTGATATTTTGGAAGAACATCGGTCCTCTAAAGAAGAACACTAGTTCCATAAAGAAAGACAACGCATCTCCAATATCTTCTCCACGACAAGTGTTGAGACGCCGCTTCCACCAAAGACGTACTCCGATGAGATCTATGAATACTCACCTCGCGACGTCGTCTTCTGCGACGCCGAAGTTCGAAATCATTTGTTGAGGTAGGGGTTTATTCTTGAAGTGATTGTTTTCGCACCTCATACTTCATTGGAAATCGTTGTTTATATACGTCCAATTTCTATCGCTATATGCGGAGGGTGTGGGCCGAACAAACATGGCTTGACGACCCTCATCGATCTTTTTTTTATACTTAGAATCGGCAACTGAAGGTGGAGGAGGCACGAAGATGTCGCACTGTGCTGGGTACGCGGCGAAGGAAGGTGGCGTCGTAGCACCGGCTGTGCGAGAGGAACCGCAGCCCACAATGCGGGCCGCTTTGGCGGAAGAACTGGCTTTCCCGTCGGCTAGCCGGGCGAAGGGAAGCCACGGCGCCGGGAGGGCACTGTGCTGGAATACCGGTCGGCCTAGCCGGACAGTTTGGGAAAGGAGGTGCCACTTGGCACCGATGGTTCGGACAGCCAGGGGGTCACGCCCCCCTCAGAACTACTCCACCAGCCGGTCGCGCCCACTGGCCGCGCCCTTCTCGGCTGGGTCGCACCACTTCGGGCCAGGTTACGCCCTTCAGGACGAGCTGCATTTTTTTCACTTCGGACTGGTCTAACACCCCGGTGGGTCAGAACCGTCAAATTGGGTTAACCCGACCCATGGGCCCACTTTCCTAAACGGGCCAGGCCCATTATTCACTTGAACGTGAATAACTAAAAGACTGTTCGTCCGATCGACACACCGTATGCGGCACTGGGACTCTTCCAACAAGACGGTCCTTTTGCGATAATCTAAGTGAGTTTTGGATATCTTTGGTAAATGGCCGGGTTTGGAACGATCATATTTCCAACCGGGCCCCTGGAATAGAAAAGCCAATATCTCACAGATCGGGCGTCCGTTTGACGCACTGTCTATCGTGTTGGGTTCCTTTTGATGAGACGGAACTACAGGATACATCAACTCTGGACTTCTTGAAAGTTGGTGTATCGACCCCATTTACTCATGGAGCGGACCCTCCGGGAATCGAGTACGCTGTGTGCGGGAACTCTAGATCTGGATACGACTGCGACGACGATGACGACTGTACTTGGATCCTACAAGGGTTCGGCAGCAATGACGACTGTACTTGGATCCTATGTGGGTTCAGTAGTGATGATGACTTTACATGGATCCTACTTGGGTTCGACAGCGATGGTTACTGTACATGGATATTACGTGGGTTCGGCATCGACGACTTCTGTACTTGGATCCTACGTATGTTCGGTAGAGGAGATGATTCAGAGGCTACATTTAATCATCTCCACCCCTCTTCGTGAGTAGTATACCTATGTGAGCTGAGTCTTGACTTTAAATCATTATGATTGATATGATTGACTTCTTTACTATGTGGACTGGTTGTGCTTTGACTCAAAAGTTGAAGTCGTACTGAGATTGATGACTTAGGTATATGTATGGGCATATACCTAAGTGGAGTTGGTTGATACTTCGTGTTTGTATCTTTCCTTTGTGGTTTAACCTTTGTGGATTCTGGGAGACCTTCAGGGGTCTCGAGGTCCCTACTGAGTATTGTTATACTCACCCCTACACGGGCATTTCCCGAACTACATTGTGTTGGTTGCAGATGACAGACATCACTGATCGTGGTCGAGGCTTATGGAGCTGGACGGTTTTCGGAGGTGGACCACATGGCAGGACGTACACGGAGAGGGAGGACAGACCCGAGGTACCGACGAGACTATCTGTACCCACCAATCAGTTGGGATTCCCAGAGGACGACTCTGTGGTTGTTGATTTACTTTTCAGTTGTTGTACATTCTTTCTCAGTTGTATTGTACTTTCAGTTGGGCTTGTATGCTGGCCCATTTACTTTTCAGCACTTACTTTTGTACTCAGTTTACTTTGTGTTTACTCCAGATTTTGTACACTGTTGTGTTTGTTTACTTATATAAAGTTAATGCATTCTCTTTTATCGGGATTTACAACTTTGGGGCTAGTCTCTAGCCGCTAGCCTATGGAAGGCGATCTTGGGGTAGTCACAGCACGGGCCCCGAGGGCGGGTCGTGACAGTAAAATAAAAATTTCCCACTTTGATAATTTCGGAATCATAGGACCCATGAAAGAAATAACTTCATATAAAATTTTAAATAAAATGAATATAAATTAATTAATGATATTATATTTCAAAAGTATTAGTATAGAAACCCCACAAAATGACTAAGTAGTGGATATGGAAAATATATCATTGAAGTAAAAGTGAGATGAGAAACCCTTACTAGAGATCATATTTCCTGTGTACATGTTCATAACATCTATATAATTAGTATAAATTTATTATAAATATATTACTAAACCATAATCAAATTTTTCATAAATTATATGATATAATTAGAGTTTTTATGACCCTTTTATTAATAATACTTTGTTAAAATTGTTGTTTTGTGTGATAATTGTTTGGTTCTTCATGTATATTTTGATTTGGTATTTTCTATAATTTTAGTTTTATCCTAATTGAATCATATATATATTGTTCTACATTTCAAAAATATCATATATAATAATTATATATGTATTTATAGAAATCCATAAAAGTTAAATTTAGAAAATGCATTACACCATTCATTGAGATGGTAGGTCGTACGTACACATGAATGTTATTTATATTTTCTCAACATATGGAATGAAAGGAAAATACATATTCATTTACCTATAAATAATCATTATTATGTTATATATATCATTTATATTAATTAAATAAATCATTATTACCATCCATGAAAAAATTAATTGAAAAACATTTCACATCATTATGTGGAGGTGGTAGTCCACACATATGCACGAGTGATGTTATTTCTTCCCAATGAATTAGAATGTATAATTTAGATGTGATGGTATATTTATATAAGTATTTTAATTTCATAAATATCATATATATTTATTAAATTTATCCTTAAAACCCTCCATGTAAACATTAAGTGAAAAATTAATCACATCACTTTGTGAGGTATTAGTCTTCCGTACACATGAGCGACATTATTATAACCCCCAACAAAATGGAAAGTAAGAAGGTATATGTGATATAATAATTTCAAAAATATAATAATGGAATAAATATCATATAAATATGTTAAATCCACCATTATATCTAATATATAATTATTTTTATGGAAAACTAATTATATCTGTTCGCGAGGTAGTAGTCCTCCGTACACATAATCATCGGTTTCAGTTTCCATTTGCTGGAAGTGGAGTTAGATATAGGTTATTAAATTAAAATAAGAAAAATATAATTATATATTATATACTATTGTTATTTTATTATCATTGTTGTAGATTATTTTAAGGATGTTTGACAATAAATAATACAACTACAAATGTTAAATATTTAACCTCTTCCTCAGAGAACCCCTTAAGGGTTATACCAAAATCCATCATATTAAGTTTTCCTAATCCGAATAATGCCTATATCATGTGGTTACATTTTTTAATAATATACATGTGCCATTATTGTCTGAACCAAATGGATTATTAAGTGTAAATATGGGAGTAGTGCGGGAGGCCTTTTATAATTAAGGGAGAGGACACACTTGTAATTTTTATAATAAAAAGTGATACCCATGTTTTTTAAATGCCACGAGGATACAAAATGTCACATTATATAAATTTAGATGTGATAAGGCCTAAATATTACCATACAATAAAAATTAAAAAATTGTTTTAAAATTTTAACACTTATTTTTTTAGTTTAACACCCTCATAACCCCATTTTTAACTTTAACGTGATAATTAATTTTTACTTTTATACTAAAATTAATGTTAAAAAAATTAATTTGACCTTGTTAAATAATATCAAATTTTCTAATTCCAATTATGGAATCATTTTTTTCAAATTCAATTCATATAAGTGGAAATTTTAATTTAAAAGTAAACTCACTAACCCGATGAAAAAAGTGATTTTCCAAAGAAAATATTCAAAATACTAAAATATTTTTACCTCAGAAATCAAAATTAAATCGATTAAAATTTAACAAAGTAGATAAATTTTATTATAATTGATCTAATTTTATTTTAATATCAATTAAAAATATAATTTTACTTTGTAAATAACTTAAAGGAAAATGCAGTTTTTAAAAAAACATTTATTTTTTTTCTATTCATAAAAAAAATTAATCATTCAAAAAAATTCTCAACAACTGTCCAAAAAGATAATTTTTAAATATATTCTTAAAAATATAATTTATTTTTTGCAAATATTTTTTATAAAATTATTAAAAAAATAAATATAAATTTTATGTGCAAAGCATGAATAAACTACCTTTTAGAAAATATAAATATTCAAAAAACATTTACTTCTCATTCAAATAGTTATTATATTATTTATAATCAATAAAAACCCATTTAATTTATTTTAAAATTTTCTAAATCATCTAATTTTAATAATATATTTTGTCCAATTAATACCCACAAATTTAATAGCTATGTTAGAATAGTATACAATTTTATAGTATTTTTAGACTCGGGGTTGCGTTTATTGCATGCTATCGAAGGGGTTATGTTTCATGGGTTTTTAAAGATCAATGTTATGTGTGTCATAAAATATCAAACATAATTTACTTTTTTTAAAATATCATGGTATTATAATCTCATGTTTTTTTATTTTGATCATCGTAATTCTAACATTTTTTGAAAAACCACAGTATACAAAGGGTTAACAAAATTCTTCTTGATAAAATATAAAAGAAATTATGATGGTCATTTAGAATAACACATTACTAGGTTACCGTGTAGAAAAACATTGGTGGGAAGTGATTATATGGGCATGTAAGAAAACTGTAAATTATTATAGAGAGAGAAATATTTCATTGATCACCTAAAATTGAATGATCTTGAAAGTATAATGACCTCAAATTCATACATCTCGAATGATTTAAAAGATGATTTGATTTATCATAAATTAAAGAAGTAGGATAAATGTTTTTCAAGATCATTTACCATGTTTTAATTTATTTCATTACCATCTTGATTTAGAACATAATAAAATATACATACTTGATATATTTTTACTTAATAGGCACAATTTTACATTTTTTTGTGCATCGATCAATTTCCCCTTAATTTCATACTCCAAGAAATTAATACCCAATATGAATTTTTATTCCTAAAGCACTAAAATTAACTTTTAATAGATCATAATATCCCTAAAAGAGTGAAAAGTCTTAAATGTCCCTAAAAATTTACCAAAACCAACATATTAAGAACAATTCATTTAATATAATACATTAATATCTGAAAATAAAAAGTAACACATAAAGTTTATCTTTTCCCATTTAATAAATAGTTACACTTACAAAATATTTCTAACCAAATTCAATATCAAAAAATTTGGAATTAAGGTCCCTGAAATTATAAAATCAACTTAACATTAGATAGCACAACAACATAAAGTAGTCCTTAATATCAAATACATGATATTTGAATTCCTTAATCACAATAAAACCATAATAAAAAAAATTATTCTTCTTCATTATTTTAAAAAACCACAGATTATTAAATATATTCCATAAGTCCAATAACGTTATAAACATCATCAGTGATATCATAAACTACTTTATCAACAAGCCGATAATCAGTTTCGAGGCCATAAATACTATCCAATTTAATTTATCCAAATTAATATTTATCCATACTAAACACCATTATCTCAAAATTAGGAACATATTAAGGGTTATCCTCTATCAATCATGAATTTTTTCCAAAAAAAATATAATCTTTCCACTATATCACTTTTCTTGGTCATCAGTTCCAGTCAATCATATGTTTTCAAATCATTATAGAAAACTACCACAGTACATTACATATGTGTCTCATGATTATTATAATGAGAATATAATTAATAAAATACTTCTACAACATAATTACCGAATTCAAATACACATACACTTTAATCATTTCACTTCACTTTTAATCCAATAAATAGGATTCATCATCTTATTCATTAAAACCTAATTTCTTTCATATATCATGTATAGTATCTTCATCACCAACAGAAAAAGCTTTACTCATACAATCTTTCTAATTAACTTATTGATCTTCACACCTAGAAAATTGATTTTCATAACACCCATATGTAATGGAATGAACCTCTATGGTCTATCACATAGTGAAAATACACTGGGTGGATTGTTTTAGGAGGTAATGGTTACATATTTCAACACTTGGAATAATTTCTAGTATTTTAGGTTCTCTAATGGTAGGTCACTGATGGTAGGTCACAATGGTAATTCGTAATGGTGACTCATGATGGTGAGTCATGACATTGTCTCATGATGGTGACTCATGATGGTGAGTTAGAATAGTGAGTAGCAATGTTGAGTTCTGATGGTGATTTTCGATGGTGCGTCATGATTGTGAGTCGTGACGGTATCTCACCAAATGGTAGCTCATCCATTAGTAGCTCATACAATGATGAGTCATCTAGTGGTGAGTCATCCAATGGTGATTCATCCAGTAGTGATTTGTACAATTATAGCACTTACAGCAGTGAGTCGTCCAGCAGTGAGTTGTCCAATGGTGAGTCTTCCAACATTGACTCATCCAGTGATAGGTCATTTCAATAGTGATTCATGAACAATGTTTCCAGCATCCTACACTTTCACCCCTTTGAAGTTTTATTGGATGTAAAATTAGTTTAACACATTATTTAATAGTTCTTTGAGACGGTTTAACTAATATATATCTTCTAAAAACCTAAAGCTTCCTTTGACTTCCAAATAACATGGTCTAGGTTATGATCTACCTTTATGGATTTTAATACCCATTTCTCTGGTTGATTTAGGATCTGGCGTTTTTAAAGTCAGTATCTTCTTCTCCTTTAGTGATTTACCATATCTTGGTTTGAGATCCCCTAAACCCCCACACCCAAGGAATCATGTAATGTCTTTCATCCTTTGGAACATGTGTCCCCAAGAGGCACTTCCTGCTTTATGCATGCCCCCTAATTTGGTGAAACTAGGAAGTATCAATCGAATCGTATTATAAATAATCTAACTTCATATCTCTCAATTGTGTATCATGTGGGGTCATTATATGAATTTATCTCAGGTGAAAATAGTATAATCCAAACTAAATAAATATAATAGAATTAGTTTAAGACTGACATGCAGGAGTTGGGGAAATGTGACGTATGATTTGCTTGTTTTTTTCCAAATTATATGAGATAAACACCCTGCTAAAAATAATGGACATTGGTGTTCCTTGTTTATGCATCGATTAATGATTCTGGAATGGATGATGATTGGTTTTTTGTTGAACAATTATTATGAAATTCGATAAAAACATACATTGATCTATTAAGTGGATTCCCCAGGATCAAACATTTCCTGTGATAACCCTAGAATTAATTATATGAAATTGAGTATGGAATGCATTTTTTAAATTTGAATATGCATTGCCTTGGTTTGTGTGGTGGTGTGTTATGTGTGGGTTTTTCTTAACCTATGTTGTAGTTGGGTTGTGGGAATGTATGTGTCATGTGGGGAGGTTTGGAAAGTGTGTTGAAATCTTAGGTTGATATATTGTTTGGTTATGGAATGGATGGGATGTTTTGTACAGTAGGGCTATGATCGGGTTATGTAGTGATGTGTTACTAGGTGAGGATATGAGTTGGGGGATTTTTCTATTGAGAGGATGGTTTGGGCGAGATGACTTTGGAGAATTATGATGTAATTGGTTGGCTTAGGTGTTAAAAAGAGAGGAATGTGAAGTGGATTAATTTACCATGGTTCTACTTATTTTGTGTGACTTTTATTGCATGGATTGTTGTGTTTTGTACCTAGTAGTTACCTAGGTACAGATAGAATGAATCAATGAATAGCTTAATAATAAATGAGAATATGTTAAATGAATTAGATGCAGTATGAATATAGTTTGTGGTTTTTTGTGTGGTTGTTCATTTAGAGGTTGTAAGGAAGTCGGTTGTATTGTGAGCTACTTTTTTGTTTGAGAACCCATAGGATGGGAAGGATTATTTGGTATTACATCTATATATAAATGTATTTTCCATTTTTATTTCCATACTCAGACCACCCTATTTGAGAACTACATTCTGAACACCCCCATTATCATGGGGAGTATCTTTCCCAAACATCTCGGTGGGAGGGTGGATGGAGGGACACCCATTCTTTCTTTATCCTTATTCTATGAGGTGGTATACCTAGATTCTTTGGATAGGTTGTGTTTTGTGGGGCCCATATGACTACGGGAATTTTTCTCATTCCCAGGTGTCTTCAGGACAAGATGAGATGTGTTTTCTTAGTTGTATTCAGGATGAGATGAGTTGTGATTTCCCTGGTGTTTTGGGTATGTGACATGTTTTATGAACTTGGTGTATGTGGGTGGGATGTGGTGTAGTTTGTCAGTTCCTAGGTGTGTGTAGGTAATATGTGATGTAGTTATGCCCTAGGTGTTTGCAGGAGGGATGTGATATAGCTTAGGGACAAGGTGATGGGATGACATGTGGTTTGTGGTGCCCAGGTGTGTGCGGCTGGGTTGTGATGTGATTTTTTGGAAGATATGGGAGCGTAAGGATGTTTTCCATTAGGAAAGAGAAGCTAAACCAGTGAGAAGTGGTATGGGGTACCCAAATCATCGATGTGATTACTATAATACTTTACATGACTTGATTTACTTAGCTAGTGTGACTTGGCAAGGTTGGGATGTCTATTATACCTTGTTATGTGTTGTTGGGTTCTATTTTTTTCTCACAAGCGAATTAGTATCCTTCTCTCACTTGTGCATGAGAGACTTTGATTTTATTCTACTAAGTATAATTGGGTTCTCACCCTACATATATAATACTATTTTCTGGTTTCCAAGAGGATTATGTGGACCTTGTTGAACCTTACTAGCACAGATAGTGGGATAGTTTCCATGTTGCTATTTATCTTTTTTTTTTGGTATTTACTTTTGAGTTTCATTTTATTCATAACATTTTTATTTTAAAAATTATTGTGGGATGAATTTTTTATTTATTTCATATATTTATAAATAGAATACATGGTGTTCTTTTTGGATGCACTATCTTATCTCCCGATCTTATTTTCGTAAAAAATAGTAATGCCTCCCATTTTGTGAGATTGTATAACCATGGTGCAGGTTGGCACCCCAGGGACAACTAGAGGAGGAACAATAAGGTCATTATCTATCTTTCTTATTTTCCAGCCCATGAGTTGAATATTTTGAGGGAGGGGGTTGTGACACCATAATTTTCACATTTAAAACATTCAACTATTTAGGATTCTTTAGGAAAACAATTATTTTCAACCATAGTGTTAAGTAAATTTTCATTTTTTTCTCAGAAATTAATTACTATATAACCTTATTATATTCATATACAATTTATTCTGGTTCATTTGATTCATTATATTGATTTATTATTCCCAAATTATTGAATTTTAGGAATTTTATTCTTATTTTCTTTCACAGTCTCCACCACATGATCTCTTAGTGAGCTCTCTCCATATCTAATTTGGTGTGTCTCGGTATTAGTTAAGGTGAAACTTGTTAATAATATATCATGATAATTAATTATATAAAATTACAATATGCTTCACTCAAATAATCACCCCATTTGGTTACTCTATAACATGTTATCTATCACATTCAACATTAACCCAGTTTATTCTGGGTCCTACGTTAGACTAAAACCAAAAACATAGAGTGAGAAACAACAATCCTAGTGGAAAACACATATTCATGAAAAATAATTTATAGGATTTATAAACCGTGACACCTCATTTCACTACTGGAAATCGGATCTTTCCCAACACTTCTATACCAACGGTTTGTAAAAACCGTTGGTATAGTCACCCTTTCCCAACGTTTCTCCCAAACCATTGGGAAAGGGAGATCAAAACACCCCTTTCCCAACGGTTTTGGAGAACCTTTGGGAAAGGGGTGGGTCTTTCCCAACGGTTCTCCCAAACCGTTGGGAAAGGGGTGGGTCTTTCCCAACGGTTCCCCCAAACCGTTGGGAAAGGGAGCTCAAAACACCCCTTTCCCAACGGTTTTGGAGAACCGTTGGGAAAGGGGTGGGTCTTTCCCAACGGTTCCCCCAAACCGTTGGGAAAGGGAGCTCAAAACACCCCTTTCCCAACGGTTTTGGAGAACCGTTGGGAAAGACCCAACCCTTTCCCAATGGTTCTCCAAAACCGTTGGGAAAGGGTGTCCCAAATGCACCTATCCCAACGGTTCGCAAAACCGTTGGGATAGGTTCTTTGATTTTTTTTCCAGGTCTACTGCCCGAGAACATTATATAAATCTAAATTTTAAATAATTATTATAATACATATATATATTTATGAAATTATGTTCAAAAAAGTCATATTAGGTTAGTGGTTAAGTCGTTCTATTATAAACGAAGGGTTCAGGGATCAAATCACACCGAATGTATTTTTTTTTAAATACATATACCAACGGTTTTATAACCGTTGGAATAGATTTTCATATTACCTATGCCAACGGTTTTCAAAACTGTTGGGATAGGTCTATACCAACGGTTTTCCAAAAACCGTTGGTATAGACCTATCCCAACGGCTTACTTCGCCACAGTTCTCCAAACCGTTGGTATAAGCTATACCAACGGCTTGGAGGCCTATACCAACAGTTCCAAACCGTTGGTATAGGTTAGTTTTCCAGTAGTGTTTTAAATATATGACACCATAGGTTTAACCTATGATATTCATAGTTATCATTTATTTAAATCCTTTATAATGATTCATCAAACCTAGTGCCCAGTAATGCTCATTGTTGTGTAGAATGTAATGCTCAAGTCAATATTGACATTCCATTTCTGGACTTATAACCCCTATTTACAACTCTTCCAAAACCACATCCACTTATATTATTTATACTGGGATGTATTTTAACGAAATCCACATAATATCTACCTTTCCAAAACATTAGGATGTTATATTATTCTTACACTTATCCATAAAATAAGTTATTGATTTATATTCTCAAATATATGTTTTCCTAAATCTAGTTCCCTTGATTTATAATAAACATCCTCTATTACAAAATGTAATGACCCCAACACAAGTATCCAAGAGTTGGTGGTTACTTTATTAGATTGGAAATAGATACAAGGAATCATATCCAAATAGACAAAATAGTTTATTAGTCTTGGTAAACTAGATACATACATTAATATCATATTATAATTGAAACAAAAATAAAAAATAGTATTTTCAATGACTACAACATTATTCCCATTATCATATCCCTGCATATCAATAATAGAACACTTCCTGGCATCCTAGGGAATGGAAACATAAGAAATGGGTGATCTCCAATGCTTAGTAATGATATGATTATAGTGGAAGATATCATTAATAAATAATTAATAATAAATATGTAAATTTAAATAACTAAAACACATTATCTTTAATAAATAACATGAACTTGATTAATAATATGGTAAGAATAAATCATGATCAAATAATTTCATATACATAATCACATGGTCTTCAAATGTTTCCATGGATATGATAAATAATCGAATTATCACATAGAAATCAATAATTTATTTCATAATGACTGAATTTATAATGTTTGATAACTAAACATTTTCATCTAGACATTGTTCTAAGACATCTATACTTTCAGTGCCTCATGCCAAGGCATCTTACAAAAGTGTATAAGGCCTTGGACAAAAACCTAGGTTAGTTTTTCTAATGATACCTACTAATGCATTGAGGGGCTATAGTAGGAACAACAAGTCACTTACCAACTCTAATTTATTTCTCATATGAAAGGGGTGAAACAAAATCAACATAAACTTTGGTATTGAAATAATTACATATGAAATTTTAATACTTTTCCCAATCAATAAATTTAATCATAAACCATTTAGAGTAATATGGTTAATTTTATGAAAATCATACATCCCTAGTCAAACTGATCAAAAATTATCATGAGAATTAATAAGGATGGTATCATTAAAATACATTACTAATGGGGCATAAGTGATAAAATGGTTTTTTTGTTGATGAATATAAATACCATAAAAATTACAATACAAATTTTATTTAGGAATATATCCTTTTAAATTTGAAAATCACTTCTAAAAAAATTACATAACATTTGGAAAAATATTTTCTTTGAAATTAACCTTATAAAATAGAAAATAGAGATTCAAATAATTTATTGGTCATGATTATGGGTTGTTCTATACATTCCAAGTATATCAAAAAATATATTCCTTTCATAATTTTGGAAAAAAATCAAAAATAACCTTTTTTATAAAATGATAGGGGGATTACTTTTAAAAAACGTTAGAAAATCCTATAATGGGTAAAAACTTCTTTAATAAATCATTTGGAAAATATTAAAAAAAATTGAAAACATTTTTAAAAAACATGGACTTGGAAGAGAAAATTATTATCAACTAAAAAGATAAAAAGTTGTATTTTCTTAAAAATTAACATCCATTTTAACTAGAAAAGTGAGTAAAATGGTAATATTATTACATATTTGGTAATTATTGAATCATAATCCCCATGAAATAAATAAATTAAAATTATACATTAAATAATAGGAATATAAATTAATCCATTATATAA
Organism: Viscum album; assembly: GCA_963277665.1. Lineage (NCBI taxonomy): Eukaryota > Viridiplantae > Streptophyta > Magnoliopsida > Santalales > Viscaceae > Viscum > Viscum album. Next base: position 617,588,205 of record OY728148.1, on the reverse strand, counting down.
AATATAAAAATGGGCAGTATATACCCAACCCAAAATAACTATGTGGTGAATATGGCATACGTCTCACAGAAGTAAATGTGTGAGGAGAAACTCTTACCTCATATCAAATTTCCTTCATATGTGTCTGTAACTTCTATATAATACATTTATACATATTATAAATATTTTAAAGAAACATAAAAAAATATTATATACTATATAATATTTACTAATAGTCTTTTATAACCTCTTTATTAATAATTCATTGTTAAAATAACTGTTCTTTGTGACTATTTCTTTGTTTTGAAAATATGTTTTGATTTTGTATTTTCAGCCCATTAAATTTTATCATTAATGGATCATATATAGAATTTAATAATTGATTTATATATATATATATATATCATAATTAATAATTATATATGTTTTTATATTAATCTACAGAAGTTAAAGCTATAAAATGCATTAATTATGCATTGAGATGGTAGGTCATATGTGTGCATGAACGTTGTTTCCATTTCCAAGATGGATAGAACTAAATAAAAATAAATATTAATTCAACATTCATGAATAAGTATTGTGATATATATATAATTTATATCAACTAAATCTATCCTTATTACCATACAACTAAAAATAAAATTAAAAATATTTCACATCACTGCTTGGACGCGGTAGTCCACACGTACGCATGAGTGACGTTATTGTTTTGAAAAGGATTTGATGGTAAGAAGTTAAATGTAAAATTATATTTATAAAATTATTTTCAGTTAATTATTATCACATATATTCCTAAAATTTATCGCTACTACATTCCATGTAAAGCATAATCGAAAAACGATTCACATCGCTTCACAAGGTAGTAGTCTACCATACACTTGAGTGATGTTATTGTATCTCCCCTAGAAATGGAAAGTAAGAAGTTATATGTGATATCATACATAAATAATTATAAAAAAATCATAAATATAATATATAAATTTAAAATCCATAATTATATCAAACCTTGAAATGTGATGACGGAAAACAAAATACATCGATTCGAAAGGCGGTAATCTGTCATACACATGATCGATGATTTTGTTTTATATTTGATAGAAAAGGGGATGGATATAGGTTATTATATTAAAATAATATCATATAATTATATATTATATATTTTTGTTATTATATTATGATATTTGGAGAATATTTTAAAGAGGTGGAATAAGAAATAATACAAAAACTCGGGTTAATAATTTTACAACTTCTTCAAAGATTCCCATCAGATTTATACCAAAAGCCTTCTTAAGAGGGTTTCCTAATAAGAATTAGGAATCTATGATATGGTTATATAACTAAAGAAGTGAATTTCATATTTATTGGAATAAAAAAATCACTTTGTAAGTGTGAAGATGGTGGCTAGGGGTGCGCTTTTATAAGTGGGGGAGAGGACACACTTTGAGTTTTTGAAAACAAAAAGTTATACCCATAATTTTCACCTGATAAAAGCATAATAAATGGATAATTATTTAACCTTGTATGTGATGAGTTCTAAAAATTACCATAAAATATTATTTATACATTTTTGGGGTCATTTTTACTCATATCTTTCTAGTTTAATTCCTCACAGACCCATTTTTACTTTAATCATGACAATTATTTTTACTATGTTTACTATTAATTAGAATAAAAAATTAAGTCAAAATTATTATATAATATTAATTATTATGATAAAAAATATGGAATACTTTTTTTCAAATTCCATTCAAATAAGTGGAAAATTTTAATTTAAAATCGAACTGTCAGACGTGTAGAAAACAAAGGTTTTCCCAAGAAAAACATTCAAATGATTAAAAAGGTTTTACATCATAATTAAATATAAAATTACTTAAAAAGACCTAAATTGATATAATTTTAATATAATTGACATAATATTTCCTTAAATACAATCTTAAATATAACTTAACTTTTTAAATAACTTAAAAAGAAAATTTTTAATAAAAATCATTATTTTTCACTATTTATCAAAAAAAATCTTTTTAGAAAAATATAAAAAAAAATCGCCCAAAGATAATTTTGACATGTAGATTTGAAAATTAAGGATTATTTTTTCAATAAAATTTACATATTTTTTTAAAAATTAATTTTAAATTTTTTTTGCAGAGCGTGACAAAACTGCCTATTAAAAAATATTTTTTTTTCAGATACCATTTCTTTTTCTTTAAAATGGTTCTTATTTTATTTATAATAAAAAAATAATAATTGAATTTATTTAATACATTTATAAACCATATAATTTTAATGATCTATTTACTCTTAATCATACCCTAAATTTAACATCTTGGTTATAATGGAATAATATTTTACAGTTCATTTTGATTTGGGGTTGCGTGTATGGAAAACAATTGAAGAGATTATATTTCGCTGGTCATTTAAAATCGATGTTTCATGTCACATATGATATCTAAAAATATTTTATTTCTTAAAAATATCAGGGTTTGAAAAATATTTATTAATTTAATTTAATAATATAAAAACAAATTGCATACATAAAAACTGTTTTTAGAAAAATTTGTTTTTATGCCCAAAAATAAACTTATACCAAAATAAATTATAATAATGATTCAAATATAATTAATTAGAACATGTATAAACAATGTAAAATTCATTTAATTTAATGTAAAATTCTAAACATAATTAGGCTTCAACTTGTAGATAAATAAGAGATATAAAAATAACTATATTTTTCAATATTCATTGAAATGTAAACATTTTTAGAAAAATTATAAAAATTCACCCAAAGATAATATTGAAATTATTATTCAAAAAATTAAATTATATTATTCAATTAAAACATAAAAAATTTATAAAATAATTATAATTTTCATGTAAAAATTCAATAAATACAATTTTGGATGAAAAAATAACTTTCAAGCCTAAAATGACATTATAAACAATTAAGTTCTTATTTATTATACATCAGTCAATATATTTTCATTATTTAAAACCTTTAAAAAATTCTTATTTTGGTTATTATTATTAGAAATAGTTAATTTAATGGATTATTTATAATGGTTTAAATAAAATAATATTAATTTTATTATATATCATAGATCACTCAAAGCTCGGTGTTACATGTTATGAAAACTATCATGAATAATATTATTTTAAAATAAATTTTCAGCATTTTAAATTTCCCCACCGCTAAATAAATTGCATTTTATCATTTTTTATCTCTATAATAAAGGGTTTGATATTTAAAAATACCTGTATTTAAATTTCCTTTATCAAGGTTCGCTCCCAAGACTGTCTTATTAGACAAATCTCATATTAATCTGGATTCACTACCAATTCAGTTTATTATTATCTAATGAGATATTAACCTTTAACTGATACATTAAATGGTTATATAATTTCCATCCCACATATCACATAATTAAAACAAAAAATATGGGAACCTTAGTATCATAAATAATTCATCATATTATCATATCATAATAAATATAAAAGATATGAATTTCATATACATTAAATAATAGAATAACCTACAGAATATAAATGGGGTTCATAAACATCTCATCATAATAATAATAAACCATCGAGATAAAGAATATAAATGGTATCATAGGATAATATCATGATTATATCATAAGTAACATCAAACAATGTTATTATAGTTAAAAATACCTTCAAAAGATTATTGGATCCTTTCTTCAGAGAAATGTCTATTTATTTTGAAATCACTTATTTAAAATTTAAAAGTTTACAAAATATTATGGAAAGTATTTATTTGAAATGAATCCTGTAAAATTTTTAATTATGAATAAAATTAAACATTTTTCATGATATTAAAAAATTGTTTCATCCTGTGTATGTAAAAAGAAGGCTTCCTTTTAAATTTTCCATAACAAATCAATACTACCTCATTCAGAAAAAGAAGGAATATTCCATTAAAAAGTTATATAAAGTCAAAAATGATTAAAATGAAATTCATATGTCTTTTTTGAATATTTAAAAAATTAATTTAAAGTATAACATGGACTTTGATGAATATTATTTATAGATGAAGAAAAGAATTTAGTCATTTTTCCTTAAAACGTTCTTTTAGTCACTTGACTAATTAAATAGAGAAAAATAAAATTAAAAAATGAAATATCTATAAATAATAAAATTATAAGAAAAGGAATAATATTTGGGATATATAGATAATATAATTTTAGCATTATAAATATTTAATCAAAACAATCGTGATAAAAATGAGATTGTATTGCAAAACTGATAGCGCTTTGGTAACTTTTGATTCATAACCCCCATGAAGGAAATAACATCAAATGAAACTATAAATACTAATAACATAAAGATATTTATGACACAACATACTAAATATCTAATTAGATACTCCTCATAAATTAATTTATGTGTATAACATAACATATGTCCCAAAGAAAACATGTTGAGATAATAAACCCTTATCACATTGGTAACATTCAAATTAAGACCTCTTGAATGAAATAATTTTAATTGTAACTTTAAGTACCAAGAAATAAGAATTATCCATGATATAAAATGTCAATGGTTCATTATATAGACCTTATAAACATAAGAAAGTTCAGATCTTCAAATATATATCAAAAAAATAGAGTTGAGATAGAGAACCCTTTCTTTTTGTTTGACTTGATTCATAAGTACCCTAACCTCCTCTTCTTTGAGAAAACTCCATTGGATTACACCTTAAGCCTTGAAAGATTTGTACAAGGATAAAACTACAAGATATAATAATATGGTAAGTAATGTTGGAAGTTTTTGGGTTACAACTTAGATGATCTAAAAGTTTCATGTTGTGTGAAAATAGGATAAGAAGATGTTCCTTTTTATAACTAAAGGGTGGGACACACATATAATTTCTTAATGGATTTCATAAATATAAGTCCATTTTCATGTGAAAGTAGCTCAAAATTTACATTTATTCAAAGGTAGGAAAATATAAGGTTGAAATATATTCAATCAATAAGAATTAAGTAGGTGGTAATGGAATTTATACCCTTATATCTTTGTTTAACCCCCCCCCCCCCCCACTTTAATAAGCATACAAAACGCAATGAAAACCCATTTTAGAAGAATTCATTTTTAAGTATAAAAAATAATTTAAATCTATTCCATGACTTGTAAAAAACATTAAAATTAATATTAAAATATATTATTTAATATATAATCTATAAATTTCAATAAAATCATTAATAAAAAGTGATTAATTTAATTTATTAAGATAATAACACACAATAAGCATAAAAATTATTTTTTAGAAAAATGTGTTTTTTCGCTTAAAAATGAACTTATATTAAAATGAATTATTATTATTATTATTATGTAATTAATTAGATAATTTATAATTAAATGGATCTTATGTAACTTTAAGACCAAATTAAAAACAAAATGACACTTTTACTTGAAAATAAATATAAGTTGTACAAATAAACTATATTTTTTACTATTCACTAAAAAATAAATCTTTTTACAAAAACTCTAATGATTCATCCTATGATAATATCTAAATTTTTATTTAAAAATTATATTAATTTCATATAATAAAATTTTAAAAAATAGAATAAAGTAATTATAATTTCTGTGGGAAAAAGAAAATAAAAATCATTTTTGACAAAAACATATTTTTGAAGCATAAAATGAATTTATCAGAAATTTAGTTATTATTTATTATGATAGATCAACATATTATAATTATTTAAAGTTTTTATAAATATTTTTCATAATGTGTTTATTATTATACTTACATTCTAATTTAATGGCTAGGTCATAACATTCATATTTAAAAAATATTAATTCTTTTATATATTGTATTTCTCTCAAAGATCAATGTTGCATGTTAAGAAATATATCGATCATAGTATTTTTTTAAACATATTTGGGGTGTTACACTAGTTAAATGATGGCCTTATCAGGATGTGAGTATATAACTGAGTAGGTAATAATCAACGTAGTCTCATATTAAACCAACAATGTAGTGATATGTGTATATGACATTCCCAACAAAAATAAATAAATAACAACTAAAAATAAATTTATAATAAACCACTATTGATCCCTAGATCTAGTACCATGATCAACAATACCTACATCATCCAATTTCAAGGTGTTTGTGAGTTTTTATTGATGTTATTCTAACCATATACATACTTAATCTTATGGTGTAATCTAGGAATCCCCAATACGCATGCTCAAAGGGATAATAATTTATCATGAACTTCTCCACAGCTAGATCTCAGGAATCCCAGAAATATTTCTAAACTATAGGTATAATAAACGGATCAATTCCAATTTTCAAATTTCTGGGAAATCATTGAATCGTAATCATATTAATTTCACCATAACAAGAAGCCAGATCCCTGGCATCCTGACCATCCTAATCATCATGTAATGTCATCAGGATCAACTGTATGGATCCTAGGGTAACCTAGGCATCTCATAATAATAATAATAAGAGTGATCACAATAACCAATATTGGATGTATAAATACTAGACATGGTAATAATAATATCATATTGTGGGGTATCGGGTATCGAACACATACCTGAGGTCAAATCCTAACATCTCTAGCATTCTTTATATGGATCAATTGTCAGATCCTAGGATACACACCAATAATCTGTGATGATGTGATAACATATAAGTTTTATAATACCAGTATATCAAGTGGTTAAAAATCTAGGTCCTATGAATCATATTTCAGAACCCACCATATCACCCTCATCTAATATAAGGCACATATGTCAGATCCAATGAAGTACATCTATTCATCCAAAATGCATCAAAATAAATAAATAAAAGATAAAAAAATAGGGATGGCCAAAATCTAAAAGCTTTAGTCATTTTTTATAGCCTCGAGGGCTCACATGTCTGGTGAATTTCTTATGGTGACACCCTCTACCCTCTCTACCAATTCCCCTATATTCCCACTCAGGGTTATTCTACCACTAGGGCATGCACATGGGTCTCTTTGGTCAAATCAATAATGTGTCACCCTAACTGGGGAAATCATTTAGTTTAACTCATATACAATATCAAAACCCAACATATTTAAAAAACACATCCATCATCCAAGTTTCAAACATTTCACTTCCTCATGGCATAATAGGATAAGTCTAAGTGGAAAAACACTAAAGAAGGAATATATCTCATCTCAATTTCTAAGGTCTTTATAGTCTAGTCCACTCAAGTCTGGCTACACCCCTACATATAGGTGGTTGAAGGCTCTTACATAATGCCACAAAGTCACACTCACCTAGATCACAATTTCAAGGGTATAAATTAAATATGGCATAAAAAAAATCTCATGACATTGTCCATCAATGGTTGAGGTAATAAAATTGTGAAAAATGGCAATGTGGCCCTGACACCTCATTCACCCTATCATGTGGAATTTCATTTAAATAAAATATTTCTATTTAATTTGAAAATTTAAATAATTATTTATGTTTTTTAATTCCCTATGGAGTGTTGTTATGCATCACGTACATCATAAATCAATTTAATTAATCTATAGAAAATTTTTTAAGGACCATATACCTCATCTTAGATTATTTTACCCATTTAATTCAAAACCTAAAAACTATGGCCTAATCTTGCCAAAGTTTTTTCAAGTACAGTACAACACCACCACCCATTGATTGCACCCTATGGCACCTTACTCATGCCAAGGAATAGTAATTACTTAATTATAAACTATTATAATTAAATATAACATTTATTTAAAAATATAATAATCATTAAAAACTCCTTGGAAACCCTCACCACAAAGAAACCAGGACCAACAGCATGTAGGAGGTCCATAGAAAACCCCCATTATCATACTAGTTGAAATACCTATCATGAATTACCAATTACCTAATTATTTTTATTTAAAAATAAGGAAAAACTATAAATAAATAAGCAATGCAACGTAACTTAACTTTTCTAAAATGATGAATTGTAGTCCCCATATAGCCTTCTAGGTCATCCCCATTCTTAGTAGAACAAAATCCCTATATTGATCTGTCAATTCCACCAAGATCTGGTGGATTCAAAATTGAAACCTAACCAGTATATAATAAAATTGGGTTAGATTTAGGTTAGTTTCAAAACATATCACTTGAGTCTAAGACGTATATAAAAATATAGAGAAACACCCTTTAGAACACCATCACATCAAGGATACGAATAGAGAAGGAGAGGGGATCATCCCTCTATTTGTGAAATTAAAATGAGAGGGGGTAGTGGGGTTGGGACCCTTAAAATTTTGATAGGGAAAATGGAATTATTCCCCCTTTTAACTTCTCTGACTAGTTAGTATTGTTCTATCAGCCATCTAGTGGAACCTGCAATGGCACTTAGGCCATAAGCAACCCCATAAACTATCCCAGCATCCCTTTTGTGCTCTAATGAACTAATCATCCACCATTTTCCCTCTATTTAATTTTCTAAATATAACCTTTTTGAGGTTCCATCCTTCAAAGATAAAGTGTAAATCCTAGTTTGAAATCTAGTTCATCCAATAAATTTAAAACTCAAATTTCCCTTAAATTTCAACCACCCATCTTGAAACGGGGTCTTATAATCTCCCCACCATAAAACATACCAACCCTGAGAATATTCATTGATATTTAAATCATTGTTAAAAAATAACATGGGCCACCAAATCAAATCCAAATGGCTATGTTCCATCATGAAGGCTCAATGTGCTCCCAAAGTGCATCATACAATCAAAGGTGTTCACCTCACTAAAACACTTTCCATATCTCATAATAATTACTAGGAAATCGAGATGAATCTTCCATGTGTCCATATACATAGAGAAACTTGATGTTTCTTCATCCAATCTATCATAAAGACCATGTTTCTTCCAAACACAATGTTTAGATCACTATGGATAATTTTGAAACCTTAACACTTCCCATCACTGGAATTTCTTACCAAAACACATTGGAAATAGTATACTAACCAAATCATACTGAGTTCCAAATTTACATAATTAAACATTCATGGGATCCCCATTTAAATAGTATTAACCATTATCTTTTACATTTTCCAATTCAAAATGGATGTCCACCCACCATCTTTTTGTTAACTTGAGTGTTCTAGATTCTACAAGAAAAGTATGTCAAATTATCAAAAATGAACATGATTTATCCAAAATGATTTATCTATTTAATTCCCTACCCTACTGAATCTCTCACTTGTAAAATCATTAGATTAACCTCTTCTATCAAACATATCCCAAAAATTCTTGGCTGTAGCTTTTGAAACATCAATAATTTACCCAATCTCAATAACTATACTTCTGGTGTCATCCAGATATCATTATAACGTGTACCATAAAGTCACAAACCAAAATATAGTATAATTCCATGGTCAAATAGTCAAACAAAAAATTCAGAATCAATCTCAAAACCAGATAACTGATGTGTTCCCAATCTAATCACTCTTAGAGATTTTAAAAATATTCTTTAGAATGAGGCTAGTTCTTAGACTCCGTCAAATATCACATCCAACTCTATACTTGAAATTCCCTAAGGAATCTAGTTTTATTTGGATTTATTCATCTTCCAGTATCCGAATTACCTAATGATCATACAATGAATAATTCCACATACATAAGACCCATATAACATTATGGTTGTCTCACCCATGATTGACATCACACTACCTATCATAGGATTGGTCTCTTCATTGCATCACTAAATAAAAATTATAATCACCATGGCCCACAATTTCTTATTTCCAAACATAATGATCAAAATCTTCCAAACGTACATGTACCTAAGCATAAATAAGAAAATTATTTTACTAATTATTCTTGACTCATGAAAACACCACTAAAATCCTCATCCAAAACTTAATCCATAATGAGAGTTACAACCCTCAACTGGTCAGTCGTTCACTCCCCAGCATATAGATTTTCATATATAATCCTTGTGTGAAGCCTCAGTAGGTTACACAACTGCACACATGTATCTCCACCTAAGATATAATCTATATCCTATCAATACCTAACTAGCATTGATCAAGATCATTTTGGCCACAACACCATATTTATTCTTGATGTACCCAAAAATATACACATACCTTTCTCATTTCATTATAATTTAATGTAAACCATTCCAAAAGATCATACCAATTTTGAATAGCCATTATCTCTTACTAAGCCATCTCAAATATCAATTTCAAAAGGTACCACATGTAATTAGTATGTTTTTTATCAATATCTTCTACAAAAATCAATGTTAATATTCTCAAGTGCCTCCTAAATACAAAAATCTAACTCAAATTCCCATGAATCGCACATCATCATAATTAGTAATGTGAACCTAAAAACTGACCTTTCAACATGTAATGTACATTTTTAACTGACCAAAGAACCCTTAGAAATTCTCTACAAATTTGGGAACTTCAATTATGAATCTATTTACCTCATAATCACTTTCTATATGGGTTTTGTTTCTAATTATAGGAATACTTCCATGTTACAAAGCATGTCAATCTCATCCAAACAATTAATTACCACCTAACACCACACTAAAACTAATCTAACCACACCCACATTGTACTATTAAAACATATTCATGATCATTAGGGATTGGAACCTCAATGGTCCAACCTTATAAAACCTATCCTCTACACTAAGGCACTCTAATAACATCACCTTCAAAAGAACAATCACTCAAGGTACTTCTCACATAAATGGTATTGTAGCACCATCATTCCTATACTGCAAACACTTACGCACCTCTAGTGCATCGATCATGAATACCATGAAACAATGCAAGTATTTATAACTCAAATTAACTAAAATGGTAGTCTCGACCTATTATCCTTGATAATAAATTGAGTAATAACTCAATAGAGGGGAATTGAGTTCTTAAAAGTTTCTTTGATAACCATCCTCTTCAAAGTGTGTAAGTTCAATTTTCTTCCATAAGATAATATGAAGTGGAAATGAAAATATGAAGTAAGGAAGTCAAACATAGAGATTTATAGTGGATTGGGGGAACATAAATCCTCAAGTCAACTCCACCAATTCTCTACTCCTTGATCTTGGTTATTTTCACTTAACAGCCCTTTTACTAGGGGATCATAGCTAAGTATAAGACGTTTTCACATAGTACAATGGTTCAAGATATTTCAACTAGGATATCCCTGTATAATACATATCCATATTATTACACACTCATAAACTAAGTGAAAAAGAAATATAATCAGATACAATATTTGAGAAAAAATTACGGCACATACTTTGAAACTGCAGTCGACATTATATGAAGATTCATGCTAAGAAAAGATAAACATCAAGTATAGAATAGAATGATATTCAGTGAAATTTATGTAGTTGATAAGTTTAGAATTATACATATTTATTATCAATATATATATATATCTCCAGTGCTTGATATGGGAAACAAGACCTTACTTGCTTTTTTATATTCTCATCATATTCTTTGTTCCACTCATTGTGTGGTTTCCAACTGTTCCTTGTATATGTTGTTTTCATCTTGAGCACAGGATAATTTTAATGGTAAAATGAACTATGAAGTGATCCTTATAAGATGGTATAATAAGAGTATGTATTCTCTATTTCCAAATATGTAATTTCTTTTACAATGGAGATTTCCTGTATTTCCTAATTCTTAGAATATTCTTATTCATTGAAATTGTTGTGCAGTATGATATTTCCTTCAATTGATATTATTATATTGATGTTCTAAAAAGGTATAAAAAGACATATAAATATATTATCAATGTAATAATAATGGTCTAAAATATCATATCTTTATAGTATATGGTCTAAACATACTGTTGACCATCAGATATCTTTTCATAAGATAAAGAATCTTGACTTCATTATATAATTAGCCTTCAAAAAGGTAAGATAATTCACCAATATAAGATAAATTGTTACTGAAATTTCATTCCATTTTCTCCAAATTATGTTTTCAATATTTATTTTTCTTAGAAGAATAAAATCCTTTCACATTTTCATTCTCTCTAGAAGTATCCCTTGAGTGACTTAGTCAAACATCACATTGTAAGATAAATTACTATATTCTTATTTTTATTTTGGAGTAACTATAGATTTCCCTTAATATTCATAAGATAAAATCATTATTTAATAATAAATACTTGACCACATAGTTCAATATATAAATAATCTAAAATAAATAAAAAAACATGTAAGAAAAAACATAGGTATTTTATGAACCATCAAAACACATGAATCAGAGATGTATTTGAATAATATGTGTTACATCAATCTCTCCCTTTTTATGATCTTAAACCCCATCCAATGGAAAATAAAAAAAATATTTTAAAAGATTTTAACTTTTTAGGAAGAAAAGTATTTTTCTTTACTTCTAAGAAATTTCTTCTCTCCTTTTGAAATAAGAGATAATTTTGGTAAATGAGGGAAATTTTGTATTTTCCCCTTTTCATATCCCCCATTTTGTTATATCAAAAAATGTTTATGGAGGAACCCATTTTATATTGCACACAAATATCAATTAATAGAACATATTTTTGGCATTAGGGTGAGTTCAAAATGAAGCATTGAAATATAAATATAATAAGATAATAAAAATAAATATTGAAAGAAAATTTTGATCTATAAATATAAACTAGCTAAAGATAAAATATTTATAATGGATAACATGACATTAAATGTATATGAAAGTAAATGAGGTAATATTATTCAAGAAAAATTATATTGATAGATTTTATAACCATCCAAAGGAAATTTTTAAGTAAACTAATGCATAAGTTTAAATTTTATAAAAACATTGGTATAATTAGAATATTTTAGAAACACCCAACCATCAGGAAACTAACTTCACTAACATCAATAGGGATAAGTATAAATTGTTATACTATAAATAGATTTCATCAGGTGGTTTCTTAAATGATATGGTTTGGTCATGAGGTAATGAATATTTCGGAAGAGGAGATTAAGTTTTTGTGCTAGCAGCATCACCTAACGTTAGTGAGGATACTTTAAGACCAGCACAATGTTCACAATCAAACCGGACTAGTGTTGAGTGAATTTTTCAAGCATATTTTTTTCCCTCACAATATCAAAGTTATCTATATGATTAAAGGGTAGTTTAAATAATGTTTTACGGAATAATGAATATGTATCTATTTAAATACTTTGATCTTCCCATGGTTGATCCACTGATGAATCAAAAATATCATTGAGACACAAAGAGGCTTGTGGGTATTAATCTAAAATTTGAGCTTCAGGAAGCCTTCTTCCATTCATTTGAAAGAGATATTCAACAAAACCATCAATACATTTGACCATGTAATTATTGAAATAATATATGATATTTTTAAATCTATTTCATATCCTCTTATATAAATTTATAATAAAATTTTGGAGGTCTTCATTCATAATGAAATTTTCTATTAGGTTTTTTATAACTTCTACATGGTTTTATGACATCCCGAGGATATAAAATATGTCTTCTTCTTTAGAGGGTTTTGGTCTTTCAGATGATTCTGAAAAATTATCAATTTCCATCTCATCATCATCTGAGAATGTTTTTTTAAGGTTGTTCATTATTTCTTCATGAATATCTTTAATTTTCATTTTGATTTCACCATAACTGTTTTTAAAGAATCTATCCAACCTTCTTAGAAGGGTAACTAAAAATATTATGTATTTATTCAATTTCATAAAGTTTTATGAAGATTCTTCAATCCCTTGATTGAGCATAGATCTTAACTCTTATGTTGATTTATTTATAGCTCCAATTGTTTCCTTCAACGCAGTCATCAATCTTATGACTTCATAAATGATAGATCTTTGGATGTATTGAAAATTTATCTAGTCACAAATTCACATTGAAGTGAATCGAAAACTTTTTTTATGAATTCTATAGCATTAGATAGTTCCAAAATTCTGGTATGAACATCTGAACTGAGTAGGGTTCCCCTAGCGAGTATTTTTTAACATTTTTCAAAAACAATCTATATAAACAATCAATGTTCTTGAATGTCATATTTATAGTCCATTTTTTCCAAATAGGGTTCTTACTTGGTGATGTGATTCAGAAATTTGAGGTTTTTGGATATCAATATTAAATTCTAGATTTGAAGGGATTTGTTGAGGTCTTTTAAAGATGGATATTTTTTTTATATAATTTCTTCATTTCTAGTTACTTGGAGAACATAGGAATACCTTTCCTATAGAACTTTATTACTATATTATTTAATATGTATATTTTCAGCAACAATGAGTATGATGTCTGGTGTTTTGATTCTTGTGAATCTATTCTTCTAATCATTTCTTCATAAACTCTCTCTATTTCTTGGGACTGAGAATAGACTTGGAGAGGAGATATTTTTGACCTTATAGATATTGTCATATCTTGACCGAATGAATACATCTGAGTGATAGTTTTTGTAACCAATTCATTTAGAGGTTAAACAAGTTGAGAGGTAAGATCAGGGGGGCTCTTCTAACGAACTGCTTGACGGATTGAGGAAAGACCTATCTAGACTCGTTTTTTTAAAATTAAGAGTCTCTTCTTTCCAATAACATCTATTTCTTATCTCTGAATGATGAGAAGAATCTTCCACCAAAATTTGTGTTTCATGAATATTAGAATGTCCCCTTGAGTCTGAGTAGGGTCTAATTAGGTAATTGAATAAAAATAAAACAAATTTTTAATGGAAAAACCCAGTGTATGCCACACTTTCTCTACACACTTCCATTCAGATTAGTCAAATCATGACATTGTGTTACATAAATGATACCTAAAACAACTTTAACACTTTGAAACACTAGAGTTATGATTCATCTATATCGGTAGATATTGAGGGAATTATTTTTTACATAGAACATATACCTCAGGATATATTTTTCTATGTTCCTGTGTTTTTTGAAGAATAAACAAATAAATAAATGAAACATAATGAAAAGTAATTTTCTTGGACTCACCATTTCTTTTAGTGATTCGAGACTGAATAAACATGACCAAGATATTTGGTTCTAGCTCCAGGTTCCTCACTTGATTTTTCTCCAGGATAAAATTTCTAAAAATAATTTTCATAATATCTGGAGGAGTAATGCCATCCATAGAAGATAATGAGGTGTGGAAGAAGGGGTATCCTTCATGTGGAACTTTTAACATTTTAGTAATCTTGATAGAAGTCAGTAAAATTTCTTTCTGATTTATAGTTGGGGTGATGAGGTATCCATCATCACCGAGGTGGAAAATGGTAGATTTATAGAAACTAAAGAACTTGTTTCTTGAAAACTTCCTAGGTTCATGATGCATAATAAAATTATTCTCATCCTTGATGATTTAAAACCGTCCTTAACCGCATATTAGTTTTGTCTAGATATTTGAAATCAACGGATCTTCCACTTAAAAATTTCATTAATATCCTTTAATGTTTACTCTTTCTTGATTAAGAACCATAGGATCCATTTGTTTTCACAATTTTCATAGAGGTTGTGGTATTGGAAGTTTGGAAGGCTAGGGTAACAAGGGATTGATCAAATGGAAATAGGGTTCATAGGGTTTAGGAGTTGTTTCACATGTAGAGTTAATAATCAATCATTTTTTTGTTCATGATAATTGAGGGGTTATGTAGTAGTCATAGAGTAATTGTTACTAAATATAGATTACAGAGCATGTGGGATTTGAAAATTACTCAAAATTGTGTCACAAAAAATATTTAAATAAATCAAATAATATACTTACTATATATATATGAGAGATATAAAATGAAATATTAATTTAAAAAATTAAATTTACCTAATTCTGATTTAATAAATTTTAATATGTTACCTGGTAGGTTCTTAGTAAAAATATATATTAATTTTTTATGTAAAATAAATTCTAATTATAAATTATTTTTCTATGCATGGTCACTTATGAAATCAAGTAATAAATCAATGTCCTTTGTTCTTGAATAATTTATTTGATTCTTTGAGACTTTTATTGCACTTGTGTTATCACGTCTGATTGGAAAACAATTAAAGTTAAATCCAAAACCCATTAAAGTGTGTATCATCTACATAACCTTTTCTTAGTAACGTCATGTGGAAATATATTTAGGTTTGGCGGTTGATAGTGATATAGAATGTTGTTTCTTATTTGACCAAGACTTGAGAGATTTATTAAGAAAATGACAGGGTCCTAATGTTCTTTTCTAATCTAATATACATCCAAAAAATCATAATCTAAGTATGAAATCAAATTAAAATCAGATACTATTGTAAAAATAATAGAAATAGTTATGTTCACTTTTAGATATCTTAAAAAAATCAGAGAATTTAAATGCGATTCTTTTGTATTAGAATAAAATCGTTCAAAAATACCTACTAAAAACATAATTTATGGTCTACTTGAAATAATTTACAAAAAAATTACAATGATTTCTCTATCCAAATTTTTGTCTATTGGTATTCCAGTTTTATCTGAGTCAATTTTATATTGGAACTCAAAGGAGTTGAGTTTGTCATACTATTTTCAATTACAAACTTATTAAGTAATTCATGTATGTATTTTCTTTTATTTAAAATATTTAAAAAATATTTCTGATAAACCTAAAATCCTTCAAAATAGTTCATTTCTCCCATAATGATCATTTAAAATTTTTTTACATATGTTTTGAAAATTAATTTCTTTATTTTCAATTATTTGATCTGAAAATAACATCATCAATGTATAATTGAACAATAAAATTATCAAAAAAATTATTTTTCTTGAATAATATAGGATATGTTTTTTCCATTGTAAAATTATTTGATAAATGAAAAGAACATGATCTTTTATACCATGTCATAGGAGCTTGTTTAAGTTCATATAGATATTTGGTATGTTTGAATACATATTTTTAAAAATGAGGTTCTTCAAAATTGGGAGGTTGTTCCATGTAAACTTCCCCAATTAAAAACCATTTAAAAAGGCAGATTTTACATCCATATGATAAATTTTTTATTCATATAGTACGAATATGCTATAATTATTTTAATTGCTTCTAATCTAGATACAGGAGAAAATATTTCTTCATAATATGTTATTTCTCCTTGATTATATCCTTTAGAAACTAATATAACTTTATTTCCAGTTATTAAATCGTGGTTATCTTATTTTCTTCTAAAAACCGAATAATGTCAGAGTATAGGTCAGTTTGAGGGTCTTTCAACTAGTTCTCAAAAATTATTCCTTTTAAATTTATATCACTCTTCTTGTATTTCTAGGAAACAAATTTCATCTTATAATGATTCTTGTACAGATTTAGGTTCAAATTGGGATAGAACGGCAAAGAACTATACTAGATTACCAACATTTATTTTAGTTCTCAATCCTTCATCATGGTTTACTATAACTGTTTCTAAAGGATGGTCTTTAGGTTTCTAGGTGTACTAGGAAACACACATTATGGTTCTCTAGTGTATATTTTTATTAGATTTGGTTTGAGATAATGAATTTCCAAAAAATCATCCTTTTTTTCATGAAAGAGTGGTTTAGGTATAATATTTTTTACTAAACAATTTTGATCATCAATTTGAGTCATTTCGTGACCAAAAGGATCACTTTCATCAAATTTCACATTAGTATATTCTTAAAAAATCCTAGACATTTGTTTTAATATCTATAAGATTTGGAAGTATAATAATAGAATTGGAAGATACCTACATCAGCCTTTGGATCTAACATCTAAAGATTATACATGGTGTTTAAGATGTAAACCTTACATTCAAATAATTTGAAGTATCCTACCATGGGTTTTGTATTATTCCACAACTAATAGGGTGTTTTCTTGAAAATAGGTATTATCAGGAATCTGTTAATTATATAACATGTTGTGTTAATAGCTTCCTCCCAGAAGTGAGTGGGCATGTCATATTCACCTAACATTGTCCTGGAAATTGTTTACAAAGTCCTATTTCTCCTTTCGACATCACCATTTTATTATTATGTCATGGGGGAAGAGAATTTTTGTTTAATTCCTTTATTAGAGCAATAATAGTTATATTCATGATTCTAAAATTCACCTCCATGGTCACTTATCAAAGACATGATTTTGGCATCTTTTTCATTTTCACAAGTTTATAAAAATTAAAAAAAATATATATAACAATCTTTACTTTTAATTATTAAAAATTAAACCCATGTAAATCTCAAATAATGATCAACTAACACATAAATAAATGATGTAACAATAAGAATTTTTTTGTAGTTAGTTCGAATATATGCATATGGATAATCTCAAGAGGTCAACATGTAGAACATTATTTAATTAGTTTGGAAGATGAATTATGTTACTTGTTAATTTAGAATGCACCGTATAGTTTCTTTCTGTCCAATTTAAGATTAGTAATGTATAAAATCAAATGTTTTTCGGAAAAAAATATTTAAATAATGAACATTGTAATGTCTAATCCTCCTATTATAAATCCATGATTCATAAAGTTTATCATTTAAGAAATTTACATTTTGTCTATACAACAACTTAAGATGTAATGTGTAAACATTGTCTGTTTTAGGTGCCTTGAACTTGAGATAATTATATTTAAAAACTAAACATACATTATTTGAAAAATACTCTTAATAACCATCGTCAAAAAGTTGAGAAATACTTATCAAGTTGTGCTTCAAGCCTTCAATATAACATACATTATTGATAAAGATAGACTATGGATTTTAATGTGATCTAATTCCAACTATCTTTCACTTTTCATCATCTCCAAACATTACATATCCTCTATATAATTTGGATAGGGAATGAAAGTTGGAGTAATATCCACTCATATTCCTTGAAAAGTGACTATCCATAAAACATTTGGTATTGTTGTTCATATGGATACTTCCCTACAATAACAAATCAAACAACAGATTTATTTGGTACCCAAATTCATTTAGGTCTAGAAATGTTAGCTATAAAAGATACAGTTATCCAAACTAGTTTCGGTTTTCTAGAAAACATTTCAATTTGTTTTGAAAATATTTTGAAATAAAAACATTTTTAATCTCAAAAATTTTAGGATTTTAGAAATCACAAATATTTGAATAATTTCCAAGTTTACTGAAATTAAAACATGTAACTTTAAGAAGATATTTATTTTTTGATCAAGGAACAAAATATTTTCTATAAAGTTTAGATTTTGAATAATTTATAAATAATTATTTTCTAAATTTATTTTTCCAAAGAAATTTTTTTAAATAGACTTATCCTTTTGTGAACACACATGCATCATCTTTAAAAATTTAAACTTTCCTATGTAAATTTTTAAACATTTTGACTTGTTCATCATTCAATATAGTAGAGTTTTCTAACCGAATTTTTAGTTTGAAATAATATTATTTAGATTTTCTTCTACACCAAATTTTTTTTTATAAAAACATCGAAGGGATTTATTTTTATTTTCATGATTTCATACATTATTTCTAATGTGGTGTAGTATTAATTTAGGTATTTTAATGAGAAATAATTATTTACTAATTTCATTTCATGCTCAAAAGAGTATTAGGAATGCACCTCATATAATTATGGTATAAAACATATGTTTTTATTTTGATTTCTATATTCTTCTTCTGATACTGATGATATAAATTCTCTATAATATTCAGAAGCACTCTAGTTGGACTAGATACCTTTCTTATATTTCTTATATCCAGTGTTTTTGAAGTACTTAATTTCTTTCTTCCTATCGTATTTTACTTTCAGATATTCAGGCTTAATGTGTCCTATTCTTTTGAATTCATATCATCTCATCTCTTTGGATTTGTCTCCATGCTTTATAAGATTATTCAATGGTCTTATGAATCCTCATCTCTTGTTATAAATTTTTTTAACTTTAGATTAAATTTATCAAGAACATAATTTCATTCAGTATTTATTGAGGATTTTTATTCTATATACTCCTTAGAAACATTTTAACTTGTTTTCTTTATATCATCTTTAGAAATAAAAAATTTCAAGGTATAATTTTACTTTTAGATCATGTTGGGATTCTTATCTATAGTTTCTATTTTATCCTTATACATCATGATAATTCTGATGAGATATTTTATCATTAATTTTTTGAATTCTATAGATTTTTATATAGCTACAGAGATTCTACTCCACTTATATGGTAATACTCTTAGGGATTTCAATGATTTTCTCAGATTTCTCATAGGCATTCTTAGAGCAACAATTTTATTCATTATATTTTTTATTCTCCAATTCAATTGGGAAATGCTCTCTCCTTCATCCATTTCGAATGTATCAAACTTATTCTTGGTTGTATCATATCTAATAGCTTTTACATTTTCAATGAATTCATATGCAAATACTGTAGCGGTCCATATTTTAAAATCTATTTGACATTGAGAGATTCAGTTAAACTCATATGGTCCAAAACCAAAAATTATACCATTCATAGCCTTGGAATTTAGATCATAGTTCTCTTAAGCTAATTCATCCCACGTTTTTAGTTATTAATTAGGGATTTCATAGGGTTGAATGCTTGTAGATGGACTATTAGAACAAGATTCTTTAGATAGATGATCAAATAATCTATCCAACTATCTTAGCATTCACCGTTGAAGTACATATCTCTAACCATTGACATACCCTCTCTTTTATTATCCATGGAATCCATTTGAATATATATCTTTTGGGTTCAACTTCTATAGTTTTGAACTCAAGAGTAACTTTCTGTAATACCAATTGTTATTCCAAATAATGACTGGATGAATAACTCAAGAAAGGGTGAATTTAGTTCTTAAAGGCTTCATCAATAGCCCCCCTCTTCAAAGTATGTAATTTAGATTATCTTCTTTAAGATAATTTGTCGTGGAAATGAAAATATGAAGAAAGGAAATTGAATAGATATATTTATAGTGGTTTGAGGAACAAAAATCCCCTAGTCCACTCCAAAAATTCTCTACTCCTTGAGATTGGTAATTTTCACAAAATAGCCCTTTTACCAGGGGATCCTAGCTATTTATAAATAGTTTTCACTTATTATAAAGGTCTAATATCTTTCAAATAGCCTCAACCATTACAATACCTATCCACAATCTTACACACTCTTACACTGAGTCCAAAAAAAGTAGAATGAGATACAATATTTGAGAAACATAAGAAACACTGACAATAGATGAAGATTCATCCTGAGAAAAGATAAACTTCAATAATAGCTAAGGATGATATTGAGTAAAATTGGTGGAGCTGATAATCTTAACACTGGAATTATTTATTTTCAAAATGTACAAATCCTTAGTTTTAGATAAGGTAAACACAACCTTACTTGATTCTTTTTGTTATCTCACATTTTCTTTTCCACTCAATGTGTTGTTTCCAACTATTCTTTATATATGTTTTATGAAATTGAGAATCATATAATTATAATTGTCGAATGATCCATGAATTGATCCTAATATGACATGCTAATAAGACTATGTATCCACTATTTTCAAATATGGAATTTCTTTTGTAATCAAAATGTCATAGATTTTCTCATTCTCTAAATTTTGTTATTCATGGTAATTCTTGTGTAATCTGACCTTTCCTGTCATAGATAATATTATTTTTTATACTTATATGGTTAAAAATACTTATTAAAAGATTATAAAATTAATCATGATGTTTTTCACTATCAGATCTTTATAGGATATCAGCTAAACATACTACTCAACATCCGATATATTTTCTTAAGATAAAGAATTTTGAATTCATAAAATAATTATTCTTCAATGAATCATAAGATAATTCACCAACATAAAATAAAGTGTTACAAACATAGCATTCACTTTTATTTAACTTCTTCTAGAAATAAAAATTCCTCCCAAAAGAATAAAAACCTTTCATATTTTTATTCTGTCTAGAAGTCTCCCTTGGGTGACTTAATCAAAAATAACATTGTAAGATAGTCTTACGATTGTTATTTCTAATTTTGAGTAACTAAATATGTCCATCAGTCATTGTAAGAAAAAATTATTTTTTAACACAAAATGTAAGATATATATAATCTAAAACACTTATAAATCATGTTATACTAAATGTAGGGATTTTTTGAATCATCAAAACGCATACAGAAGATATGTATAATAACAATAGAATTTACAACAAAAACACTCTCATGGTATTCCCATGAAATAAAACTAAGCACCGGACTATTAAGGTCTAAGTCATATCACAAGGGTAACTAGGGTATCCCTTTTTTCCCCCATAACCTCGGTCTTGTGAAGGGTCATAACTCTACAGAAAATACTTATTATAGTCATCTAAAAAATCACATGACATCTAGTTTTCCTATTAAAACTCATGGGTTCTATATACAATTAGATTAGGGACCTTATGAGAAGTCATAAGTGTAATAGAGAATAATTTCTCACTAAGTATCCACCTTTTAGACTACTCCCTTGCGAAAAACAACTCATCTATCAACACTACCACATCAATTGGAATCATCTAGATGATTTTTACCAAAGTGAAATCAGAACCATTTCCTCAGTTAATTAGAATTTCATTCCAATCTATATGGAAAAATTCCATATAGGTTTTACAGGAACTTTATATAATAAAACTGGAATAAAAAACACCTACTAAAGGTTTCTATGTAGGGAACCATATGTCGTACTAAACTAATGGCGTAATTATAATTCTTATTCACATGGACTATTCCATTATCATCAAGTACCTCACCATAGACCCAAATTAACTACCATGAGAATGAAATGAAAATAAAATTCAGGATAACTGAGTAGAATGACACCAAGTACTTATAAAATAAAACAACATATGAATAGTTTTTGACGCATTAAATATCTAATCCTCAATCATCTGTGATCAAAAAACACTTGAAATCCCCTACATATCATTTCAATCCTTTGTGAAAACTAATGATACATAAGATACCTCGTGCCTCTATAGGGAAAGAGAAAAATCTAATAACCATATTCCTACTAATTGGACAAGATCCAAAATCCAATGATGAAAAACTCAAACTCAAACACAATTTTTATCAAAAAAAAATTGATAATCATATCAATCATAACATCTCATACTAAGAAAAGAAAGTCCTAAGACCCCGATAACGAGGAATTCCTACCAAAACAAGTGTCCATGATGCACCATCCCGATTTCCATCACAACCTTTGAAACATTCTTGAATTTTTTGAATAAAATACCCTAAATAGTAAGTTAAAATAAAAATAAGGCTTTTATACCACTTTATAGAGTCACAATCTAGAAGCCACTTAGATGGTGCTCTAGCATGATTCACCACATGACCTCAAGTACACCTCTCCCTATTCCATTGGATTCCAAATAGTATAGAGGGTCAAAGGAGGTATTGTGGGAACACTATACCCCGATATGAGAGTGAAAAATTAAATAAGAAATAACTAATTATCATACACTACACAAAACCATCAAAGAATGCATAAAAATCCAATTACAAAAAATATGGGGAGGAACATACATACATTCACATAAACTTGATCACCCATTGGATAAATTGAATATAAAGAATAATAAAATAAATAAACACCTCTGAGGCCCTATTCCTAACTCTAAGCCTCGCCTCATCCTAGTCTCCAATTACATGTTGATATACCCTACTCAACCATTCTTGGGCCTCCTCCAAACCTATTTCTGCAACCATGTGAGGGACTATATAGGTACCACAATGTAATGGAAGTATAATAAAGTAGTGATTACATTACTTGATAGGTCCCAAATAAAAATTTTCCATGATACGCCAATAATTTATTGATATGTGTATGTGATATTATCAAATAAAATCAATAAATGACTATATTAAATACATAGATAATAAAACACTTTTGATCCTCTAGTTTTAGAACTCAATCAACCATACCTAATTTGAGAAATGTTTGGTTGTATCTGAGTATATCATGATATCAAGAAAACCAAATAAATACTAGATTCTTGGGTGAAACCCTTAAATCCATGCTAGTTAGGATAAAAAATACAGAAACTCATTATGATTGTATCTACAAACAAATACTAGGCATCCTGGGAACCTCTCCAAACTCTAGGTATAATGAATGGATGGAATTCAATTCCCTACAAGTTGTTAAATCACTGAATCAAAATCATATCCATGTTACCATGCCAAATAGATGGATATCAAGAATTTTAGGAATAAAAATTTTCATGTAATGTTATTAGTCTTGACTAGATAAATACTAGTGGAAACAGATTAATCTCATCACAATAATGATAGTGATCATAGACATTAATCATGAACGGTTAAATACTATGTAATCTAGGAATCCTATGGATTTGTGGTGCCTAAGCGATACCATATATACCGGAGGCCGAATCTCGGTGTCCTGAACATTCTTTACTTGGATCAATAGCTAGATCCTAGGATACACACATGGCATCCATGATGATGTCATGATGTCCAAGTCATTTCACAATAGTATCTCAAAGGCTCAAAATATACAACCTAGGAAGAACATCTTAGAAACCATTACATCACTCTCGTATCATATAAGGATTATAAGATGGATCCCAAGAAGTATGTATAGTCATCCACAATGCATCAAAATAAATAAATAAAATGTAGAAGAAATCATGAGCTGGTCGAAATCAAAATTTCATAGTCACTATACATATCCCCATGGTCTTACAGGTTCATTGTGGGTCCTAAGGTGACACTCTCTTCTTTATCTACCCATGTCCATATATAACTGGTCAGTTTTGGTTTGTCAGTAGGGTACCTACTCATCTCCCCTAGGTTAAATCAATAAAAAGGCACCCTACTTGGTGTCCTATTTTAGTTTGTCTAACATCTAGGGTCAAAACCCATCACATTGGGAAAATACATCCTTCATCCTAGTTTCAAACATTTTACATCATCTTGGCTTAATAGAATAATCCTTAGTGGAAACACACTAAAGATCTGACATTTTCAATCTTAATATCTAATGTCATTCTATCTCAGTCCACTCAAGTCAGGTCATACCTCTATATGGAGGATTACAAAGTTTTCTACACAAGTCCACTAAGTTACACTCACCTTAGTCACACCCCTGAGA
The DNA here is from genome assembly GCA_963277665.1 of Viscum album. Lineage (NCBI taxonomy): Eukaryota > Viridiplantae > Streptophyta > Magnoliopsida > Santalales > Viscaceae > Viscum > Viscum album. The sequence continues at coordinate 617,563,182 of OY728148.1, read as the reverse complement.
GTCTAAATTTCATAGGTCATACCAAAAAAACTACCAAACATAACCAATTATGGATATAGAAATCAAAAAATGCACAAAGACAATGTGGCCTTGATGCCTCTTTTACCCTATCATAAGGAATGTCACTGAAATTAAACATTTCAATTTAATTTTACAGTTTATGTAATTAATTAAGTGGTACAATACCCTTTTGAGAATTTTGATTCATCAAAATGGTCATAAATAACTCACATTAATACATAAATAAATTATTGGGGACCACCTACCTCATTTTAAATGATTTCCCCATTTATTTCAAAACCTAAAAACTCCCACCTAAGCTCGCCCAGGCTTTTCCAAGGTCATCTCATCACCACCATCGACTTCCTATTCCATTGGAAACCTCACTCACAATAAATAACACAATTAACTAATTATGAAAAATTATAATTAAATATACCATTTATTTAAAAATAGAATAATTTTTCAAAACTCATCAGAAACCCTTATTTTGCTGAATTTCTGACCAAATATCTATGGGAGATCTATAACAGACCCCCAACATAATCCTAACTGAAACCCCTATCATGTTTTACAAATTCCATAAGAATTTTAATTTAAAAATGAGAAAAAAGAACATAATTAATTGGTGGTACAATGTACCTTTGTGAAAATTAAGAACAGTTATACCTAGATGGCCTCCTAGGATGTCAAATTTTTAGAAAGAACAAAAGACGCATACTGATCAACCAACTTCACAAAAATATGATGTAATTTCATTTTAAAACCAAACCCATAGGGAAGAAATTATGATTTAGGGATGATTTTATCAATATAGATCACAGAAACTAATGACGTACCTTTAATCATCAAGAAACACCATTGAAAACACCCCCACGTCAAGGGGAATAAGAGAGGAGGATAGGGGTTTGGCCCTATAGACATCTAATAAAAATTAGAGGATGTAGAGATGCTATAACCCTTAAAAGTTCATGGGGATGTATTATTTTCCCCTTTTTACCTCAAAGACTAGACAATACTAAGTCATGGGCTAGGCGGTGGCCTCTATAGTGGAACTTGGTCTATTATGGTCCCCACTAGATATCTGGTTGATAAAGACTATAGATCAACTATCCTAAAATCCATATGGTGCTCTAATAAACCTCTCAAACGCCTTTAGAAATCCATATCATGTCTGAAATAACCCCTTTCAGGGGTTCTATCCATCAAAAATTATGTCTGCAGTTGGTTCAAAATATGCCTCATCAAATAAATTGAAAACTCAAATTCCATTGAATTTATTCCACCCATCCAAACAAGAGGTCTTGTGACCAGATTGTAAGTAATAGAGGAACTAGGATCTAATACTTCTTTATGTACTATGGAAGGTGTTTATACACTATGGTGGTGGTGTTGAATCAGTGAAAACTTATGTTTTACAATTTATTTCACATTAAATTTAACCTCAGGGGCCCATTAGGATTTGATAAATTCATATAAAAAATAAAAACCTTAACAACACACAAAAAGAATGAAATAAAATAGAACATGGTATTTTTATAAGGTTCATCTTCCTCACAAAATTCCTACTCCTTGTTATGGTTAGTTAGTCTCCATAATCATTGATTCATCAATTATTTTTTTCTAACTCAAAATTTGGACTCTATTTCTCTGTCAATATCTTGATACAAGACTTTATCTTCCATACCAATCACTCTCTCTACACTACTTCGCATATTTATGAAAACTTGAAACATAGGATTAAATCTTAATTCCTCATATCATTTCCAACTCAACATTCTAGGGAAATATTTTAATAGAATAGTACATTGAGATCCTCCTCATTTCCTCCATTTTTTAGGCTCAAAACCATACACTACAATCATAGAATAATATTTATTTTAATTAACTACATGTCTCAAGTGAATTTCAAAAACATCTCTTTCTTTTTATTTCTTTTTATTTGTTTTTATTTTTATAATTTGAATAAAAAATTTCAGAAATATATAGTATCATGAATAATTAGAAAATAATTTAGAAGAAAATGTATTTTTTAATTTCACAAATACCCATCCTAATAGTTTTCTGCATGTTTCATTTTCACAATATTAGATAACTTAAACTTCAACATACACATAGAAATAAGAATGAAATAGAAGGATAATAATTTCAAAGAAAGTAACTTAAAAATACTCCACTAAAGTCACTACAAAACTACTTTCAAGATATTATATGATCTTTATATCGGTATAGAATCATCATAGAAAACATTACATGAATTGTTTTTGGATATTCATTCTCATCAATTTTAAATTCAAACTCATCATCCATTAATTAGATAATAAGAACTTGAATCCTCACATACATTGAACATATATCACCTACATTGGTTCCCCGCCTAAATCATCTTGAATCAAATTGTAAATGTTATGTTTTTAACATCAAATATATGTTCTAGAAGAAAGATATATATTACCTAAATCCATATATATATTATATATATTATGTATTACTTGAAATTCTTAATTTTCATGAATAATGGGATATATATTTATATATATATATATATTATACTTCCTTCATTGGTAGTATAGGTTATATATCTGATCAATCCTCTACGTTAGTTATCATTAAAATATAGGTTTTATAAGATGAAGCATATGGGAGTTAAATACATTCATTCATATGATGTATGAATTATCCAAGGAATTAATACATGCATTATAAAACGATTAATTAATAAATTCTTCTTTTAGTAGAGTCTTAAAAATCTATATAAAGTCTTTATAATATTATGGTAGTACGATGTAGATTCGGATCCTTATGTTTGGATAAAAATCTTTATACCAAAAAAGTTATTCATTTTCTTCCTTCATTTCATGTGACATTTTAGCACATCATAGAGGATATAGAGTCCTATATGTGTGGCATGTGAATTCGATTATTTTATAGATACCTATAGAGGTGGGATGCTTATGTTTTACACGTTAGTGATCTCTCTCAAACCCTTATGATAGAGTTATAAGATAATTAAGTTGTTTCTTCAATGTAAGGTATGTGTGTTTTATAATATTCTTCATTTCATTGTTTTATCTAGGTTTCATATATCATTCATGTGAGATCCTCATATTTGGTTTCTAATTTCTACCATTGTGTCTAATAAATGTTATTGTATTTTTATGAAAACTAATAGTAGTACCAGAGGTACTAATGTGAAACGGGTGAGTTAGGGTGTGATGGGCCAACCTCATACAGGGTTTTACCCAAGTGGGTTTGTCTATAAAATCCCTTATATAATGTAAAAAAAAATCAATCCCTCCCAACCCCACATAATTTTGCTGATATTCTAACATTTTAAATAAAACACAATATTTATAATCATTTAAATATTGTATCTTTTATCATTCATAATCTTTATTGTAGATATAAGTAAGAATCAACCATAGATATAGTTTTAGGGGATGTGATAGAGAACCTTTTGATGGTTTAATGGAGGAATGTGGTGATATCGATGTGGTGGTGAGCTATTCCAATGAAAAGTAGTTGAGTGATCGATGATGGGATATAAATGATGATGTTGTTTTTGTAGTGATGTGAACAATTGGGCCTAATAATGATCGGTGACTCTCTAGTTAATGATAAGTTTTATAGGAGGTTATTAGGGTTCCCATAAGGTCCTTACCTTTTTTATTAATAACAAAATAAAATTAAATAATAAAAATAAAAATCTACCTAAACAATATTATTTTAATAACTATAATAGAATTGAAACCATGTGCATGGGAGATGGGTTCCATGTTTTAGAGGTGGGATGACACTCAATGTGAATATAGTAAATAATTACTACATAAATATTTTAATATCACATCAAAACAATAAATATAGACCAATTTAAAAATCACATGTAAATTATTGGGGAATTAGTATGACTATTATTGTATAAAATCATATATCATTGTTTAAAAATGATTTTTTATTAAGAAACTAATATCTAAAAGAAGAATATGTTTCAAAAACATTAGGATCGTGGGTATTCTCATACCCATGTGGAAACATCATGCCTTGGCATACACCTACATGGGCTCAAACCACATTTTCCAGCACTCATAACAGTCAAATTTTTTTGGCACGCCCCATTTCTATGAAGCCTGCAGATTGTGGAACCATTTTTCATTACTAATTTTTTAGAAATCATGATTTATATTTATTAAATATTTCCTTGATATGAATAAGAATCAAATAAGTAGATTAGTTTCACATTTTAGTAAATTTAATTTCATAAAAGTATTTACCCTTATGTTGTTGTGATACATACAGTTAACCACCACCTTTCCCTTAAACAAATGATATGTATAAGGGTAACCAAGTCTTTAACCTTTTACATAGTGGTCTATATAAAGTTCATCTCACCTTACCCTTATGTAGATTGGTTTATGTATGGGTCACCTAAATTTAAACTTACATTTAATGGGATACATAAAGGTCATATCCTTACATGATTCACCTATGTGAAGGTAGTTTCCTTAAGAATTGATTCCTAAAGATCCTATAAATGTATATTGATACCTACCCTTTCAAGAAGTGTTCAGGTGAAGTTAATATCCTTATTACCCATATTCAATTCATTTTATTTTAGTTTCGTAAAGATAATTAGTAACTTAACATTAAACAAGAACTTTCATTTAGTGGTATGTAAGGGTATTATCCTTCCACAAATTTCATGTGTAATGGTTGAGTATAGTTACCCTTAAATGGAGTGTCTACATAAGGATAAAGGGAGGGTACACTTGAAAAATAACTGGTTCTTATATAAGGCTAAATAAAAAAAATAAAAGTTTTTTTAACGTTTAAAATTATTTTAAATGATTATAAAATGTTTATAAATCATTATAAAAGTTATTTACGAGTGTTTTAATCTATAAACAGTTTATAAGTTAATTAATTATAAACTTATTATATTTAATTGTATATGAAACATTTTATAACCAAATATTAAATTTTAATATTTAAAATAACATTTAGAGAATTATATAGCATGATTTATGATTTAAAAGTAAATTTTTTTATTTAGAAATCATAAGTGATAACTTATAAATGGTTATAAATTATGAGATAAGGACAAAATATAAAAAAATATTTAAATTATTAATTTTCTATAATTAATAATTTTGAACTGTTAAAAATAAAAGAGGTCCATAGTTGGATATTATTTAAGCCACATCAAAAGTTTTTTCATGATTGTTGTGATCAACGTTTAAATAATGAATAATTATATGATAATTAGATTATGTGAAATGTTTACATAAAATTTGGGTTATAAATTTTTATATTTCATATAAAAAATATATTTAAAATTAAATTTTTATATAACAATAAATATACAAGATTTCATTTTATAATTAATATAATGTGTTTATGTTACAAAATTTAAAATAAATATGAAATATTTCATATTTAAATGAATATAAAAAATTTATATTCAAAATTATGGAATTTACATAATATTAATGCTGAAAATTATAAAAGGATTTATATTTATCTTTTATTTATGAATTGATTATAAATTGTTTATCTCATGTTTTAATATTTTAATTTTAAATTTATTTAAAAGTATATTCCTTCTAATATTCTTGTTTATTAAATTTATTAATAAATTTGAATATTTTATGGTATTGTTAAACTAATTCTAGGATAGATCCTTTCATTTCATGCTTTGATTGAATCTATAATGAATTTAGTATTTCTTCTACCTTGACCTAAATTTTTAATTTGAACTTATAAACATGAATTTAGTTATTGAGTATAGTTTGTGAATATTAGGTGTCATAGTTATGATGAATTGGATCTTATCTTGAGTAAGGAATATCTAAGTATAGAGACTTGGGGTATGACAATATGTCTAACAAGACACTTGTGCCTTTTCTTAGATGGTGAATGGGGTTGGTTATCTGTCTCTCTGGGATCCCTCATGTTGATATTTTCAATATCCTATAACTCAAGGAATTTACATGAAGTTTTAATATACAATAGTCAAATGATTCATTTGTATATGTATGAATATGTTTGACTTCATTTTTTGAGTAACAGAAACTTAGAGGTTGTTTAGAAAGTTAAACATCAACATGGTTTGAATATAATTATTGGGTTGAAGGAATTGGATTAAAAACAAAAATCACTATATTAATCCATATATAAAAGAGAATAATGTAGGATAATATGGTGACATTAAAGTCCCCTTCATATACTAAGTGTAATATTCCTCCCAAAGAGACACTTTTCAAAACCTTCATCATCCAACTAGGTATTTTTATTCCAAATATGGGTGCCCCTCAATTATCTTTTATAAGGAAAGAAAGTAATAAGTGACTCCAAATTATATTGTTGGGTATTTTAGTTCCAAATATAGGTTCCCCTATATTTTCTTATTATAAGCATAATTTTAGAATTTTCATTAAGTAACACTTATTTGGGAATCCCTAATGGTTAAGACACTAGAGGAATAGATTTGAGTTTATCTATAAGATGGATTGGACAAAGGATGTTCTGCTCAAATATATAATAATCATATATGATATTATTAGGAAGATTCCCTACCTTAATAATTAAATTTTCATATGAATGAAAAAGATGACTCATTTCTTTGTTAAATATGGATCATGTCTTACTAATGGTTATTATGAATTTTTAAAAAGTGGTCATTATTTTAGTGGGATTCCATTTAATAAAATTCCTTATAAAATAGTTAGTATATATGATACTCATATAATAAAATCTTATATTATAGATAATATCATCATCATCAAGATAAACTTTGTAATAAAAACATGATTAGGAAAATCTTAATATAAGTATCTCTTAAGAATGGTAACTAAAGAAAAATTCTTAAGTGAGATTTGTGACTTAAGAAATGTTCCTAAGGAAAATTCTATGGGTTAGAATAGTAATAATTAAATATGATTATATTGTCCAAGATATACCAAAATGGGTTTGTGAAACATCATGGAATGTTTATGTTAGGTATGGATGTTATAGAAATTAATTCTTTGATTTGAAAGTCATGTGATACTGAAAATATATTTTACAAAGTGCTTTAAGTATAAAGGGATTAAAAATAAATGAATGAATTCATTGAGCTTGTATTCATAAGATTTATTAAATAGTTACTACATTGATTATTTGATTTTAAATTATTTTATCATGATAAAATGAATCAAAAACAAAAAACGTGTATCTTAATTTCATTTCCCTTATGAGATAAGAGAAGTTTTTTTATTAGAAAGAGTTTATATGAAACAAAATGATATGATTAATTTTATACACATGGTTTAGGATTCATAAATTTCTATAATAGTATTATATATGAATATATGGATAAAATTGTTTTATCCAGGATAAAAGTTTTTATCCAAATATTTTTTTTAAATATGTGGGAATATTTTCCCAACACCCATTAGTGAGATATTTTAATAAAATATTATTTTTAAAAAGGAAATGTTCCAAAATCATAGAATACAATATATGATATATAAAAAAAGTTTATATTTTTAATATTACTACTAAAAGGAAATAAATTTTTTCTACTAACAAAAATCAGTTTGTGTGTCTTAGAAAGATACACTACTAGAAAACAGGTATTTGCGACGGGTCATTTGCGACGGGATCCCGTCGCAAATGACCTGTTGCTGAAAACGGTGTCGCAATAACAATTTTTTGCGACGGGCCCGTCTCTAAAGCCCTTTTCCGTGACGGGGAGAATCCCTGTCGCAACTAGTACTCCGTATATTTGTAAAAAACTATTTGCGACGGGGCCCGTCGCAAAAACTATTTTTTTAAAAATAATAATAATACTACTACTTTTTGCGACGGGAATAGTATCCCGTCGCAAATACTATAAAAAAAATAAAAAAAATAAATTGTTAATAAATTATTTTAATTAATATAATAATAATCCAATTATAATTCAAAAATAAAAAAATATAAAATATTAATAAATGATTTTAATTAATATAATAATAGAATTATAATTCACAAATAAAAATAATAAATTATTTTAATTAATATAATAATAATAGAATTATAATTCAAAAATAAAAAATAATAGAATATTAATAAATATTTTATAATGAGACAGAAACTACGAATAGAAAAAAAATCATATTTTGATTTCACAAATTTTATAACATAAATACAAACTCTAATCTGAAGGAGGGGGGATGGGGAGGATCTGCAGATGGTGGTGGAGGAAACATCATCCCTAAAGCATGAGTGAGTCGGCGCATGTACTCCATCTGCTCCCGATGTTGTTGCTGCCACCGACTCGTCTTCTCCTCGTACAGCTGCTGCTGGCGTCGACGCTCCTCCTCATGCTACTGACGCATCTGCTCCTGCTCCTGTTGGAGACTCTCTATCATTGCAGTCTGAGATCGCAACTGATCCTCATACTGTGTAGCAGAAGAAGATGTACGAGCTCTTCTCGAGCTGGACGCCGACATCACAGCACTACCATAATAATCTCCGGGATTCAGTCGAGAGCTGATACCAACTACACGGCCCTTCTTGAAGGCATACTGGGTGGCCTGCATCCATGCCGCCTCATCAAACTGACGGCCAGTGGTCTGATCTGATGACTCGGCCTGACTCCCAGGTCGGGCCTGTGACGCTGCGGCCTCATATGACTCCTGTAGTTGCAATTTAAAAATAAAATTGTGAATATATTATATACAGTTAATTTTTAAACTTGAAAACAAATAATACTAACCACGATGTGATGCTGACGATCACCTATGATCTCCCCAGTAGCAGGATCACTACACATCATCCGATATACGTCGTACTCCGTAATATCGGGTTGCTCGACAGCCTATAAGAATAAAAAATAAACTGTTAATATTTATAGTTATATAAAATATTTATAAATAATGTACGTACCAGATGTTGTCTATGAGTACTGAAAGAACGACTCCCAGCTCGATGAGTCACCTCCTGTCTCCCCCGATTATGCCTCCCCACCGATGATCTCCTCTGAAAGGCACCACTCAACCAGTGCGCACATAATCCATCCCATACATGGGATGAAATGTACTCTGGTCGGTGTGCTCTACATGACTCGTCAAAATCTAACACTCCTGCTTTCTTCATCGCAGCTTTTCTTAAATTGTGGAAAAACTGACGAAGGCGATCACACATGGCCACCTTCCATGCCTCGTGGATGGAGTCACGCATGGTATCCTCGATCGAATACCATAAACCCTACAAATCAATCAAAATATCAAGTTAGAAATGAAATAATTTTCAAAATAAAAATTATTTATTTACGTACGTACCAACCAATGGCCGAACATGGCCTGCTGCACATCAATGGGAATCTGCTCCCATGTGGTCCACGGCTGAGAGAAATAGTTGCGCAAAATAGCGCTGCCCTGTTCGACTGCTATATGTGGAAAACTGTAAAATTAATAAACATTTATTATGTGAATAGATTATTGAAATCTTAGTCAAATCAACAGGTTATCACATAGGTTATCACACCTCCGTGTGCGTGGATCAAACCCAAGACGTGGACGTCGCTCAGGGACGGGGTCAGGAATCATCAATCGTGCAAGACCACGCCCCCTCCGCGTACTCTCTGGAGTGCCTACAGGCTGAGGGTCATCTGGCAGCAACTCATCCACATCGAAAGTCAGGTCAGCATCCGCCAACTCACGAAATGTGGTGTCATCCATCTGAAACAGAAAATGTTAATGTTGTTAGCAAATAATTCATAATTACTATTATATATACATATATACATATTATGATTGTATATAAATACCATGGAATTCTATCAATGTTCATCTTCATCATCATCTTCATATATGTCAATGTCATCTTCATATTCCTCCTCAACATCATCGATATCCATTCGAGTTACAGTTGCTTCATCTCTTACCATTTCAAATTCATATGTGACATCATTAACATCATCATCATCACCGACTCTTAAATGTGGGGTGTCGTCATCGATACTCATGTCTCTTTGCAAAAAAGATTGATTTTGAGTACTCTATTGAAAAACTTCAATTCTTTGCACATCAGTGAAAGCACATTCACTTTGACTAAACTGATTGTCTCGAATTTTGATTTTTATTGCACTCCACCAATCAGTCAAGTCTCTTGATGTAGCACAGTACTTTGCGTAATAAACTTGATGTTCCTGTTGAGCCAATAAGAATGGTTCATTTACTGTGAGAACACTTTTACATTTAATATCGATGATTCCATGAGTCGGATGAACACGCATGCCTCTCTCTGTATCCAACCACCGACATTTGAACATGGTTATGTAATGTTGTCCAAGATAACAGAGTTCAATGACTTCATCAAGTATGCCATAAAAGTCAACTTCATTTTCTCGATGATGAGATCCTCTCAAGATAACTCCACTGTTCATTGTTTTTTTCGATTCCACATATGCATGTGTGTGGAATCAAAATCCATTCACCACATATGCATTATAAGTTTTAACAAGTTTGGAAGGTGGGTTACTCAATACACACAGCCGTTTTTCAATTTTATCAGCATGTCGAGACACCTGAAAATTTGTGAAATAATTATCAATATAGTAAACTATACATTGAATGAGTTGCTAAAAGATAAAGAATTTATGTTACCAGTTTTTGAAACCACTGAGAGAAATTTTTCAGTCGACGTTCTTCGAGAGCAGCTGCTGTAATTTGTGGAATTTGTTTCTTGATATGATTATCATACAACCTATAAAAACCAAAGTTATTTACTGTAACATAAATGATAGAATATGTGATATAAACACTTACAGTACAATTGATGTCATCTCTTCACAGTTGAGAAGAACATACGTATGAGCTCTATGATGTTCATCATCTGAAAGTCAGCGTTCATAAACTCCACCAAAACCAAGCTCTGACTGGTTGAAAACAGATAATTGATTGTCGATTTCATGAATATTCCTCTCGTTCCGTCCCATTCGGTTGTGTTTTGAAGGATACTCAGATTCAAAATAATGGGAGCAGAAAAAAGATATTTCCTCTTGAAAATAAGCTTCTGCAATAGATCCTTCAACAGATGCTTTGTTACGTACTTTTCTTTTCAATTTTTGCATGCATCTTTCAAATGGGTACATCTATCGAAACTGTACTGGACCTCCACATTTGGCTTTATATGGCAAAGGTAACATCAAATGTTCCATTGAGTCGAAGAAAGACGGCGGAAATATTTTTTCCAGTTTACATATAATTACAACGACATCTTTTTCAAGTTTTCCTAGAGCATCATAATCTACTGTAGCCGCACAAATTTCCCGAAAAAATTGAGAAATGTCTGTTATGGAATCCCAAATCACAGAATTCAATAGACCTCTTAATCCAATGCGTAGTAGTCTTTCCATTATAACATGACAATCATGACTTTTTAATCCAATAATATGACCATTCATTACACATCTACCCAAATTGGAAGCACAGCCATCTGGAAGTCTCAAATCTGCAATCCACTGACAAAATAATAAACGATTTTCTTTAGACAGTGTATAAGCTGCTTTTGGTTTCAGTAACCTTTCTGTTCTGACATTCTCAAACAGTTCCAATATTGGACGCCTGCAAATTTGGGAAAGATCTAAACGTGCATTTACATTGTCTTTTCTCTTTCCTAGCGTATCCAAAACTGTATGAAACAAATTATGAAAACATTTCTTCTCAATATGCATGACATCTAACATGTGTCGGACCAACAAATCAGACCAATATGGCAAATCCCAAAATATGCTACGTTTAATGCAATTGTGTTCTTTCCCAAAACAAGAAATTTTCTGTTGGTTTATTGTGGGACCAAAAGTGATGGGAGGTAATGAAAGTAAAACTGATTTTAACTCCGAACCTGATATCATTTTTGGAGGTCCTTCCCTTTCAACTGTTCCTTTTCTGAAATGAGATCTGTTTCTGCGAAAAGGATGATCAGCTGGAAGAAACCTGCGATGACAGTCAAAATAACAAGGTTTCATTCCATGAATGAGCATAAATTCTTTGTTCTCTCCCATACAGTAAGGACATGATTTCTGACCATGTGTACTCCAGCCAGATAACATCCCATAAGCCGGGAATTCACTTATTGTCCACATCAATGCTGCTCTCAGTATGAAATTCTGTTTCGTTGCAACATCATATGTACTGACACCAGTACTCCACAATAAATTTAATTCATCAATCAGTGGTTTCAAATAAACATCAATATTTTTCTTCGGATGTCCTGGAATTAGTAAAGTCAAAAAGATATATGGCTCCTTCATCAACATCCATGGAGGTAAATTGTACGGAGTTAAAAAAACAGGCCAACATGAATATTGACTACCATAAGATCCAAACGGACAGAAACCATCAGTAGAAAGCCCCAGTCGAACATTTCTAGCTTCTAAAGCAAAGGATGGATGAACTCTATCAAAATGTTTCCATGAATCACCATCGGCTGGATGATTCAAGCTTTTATCGGTTGAAATATTCTCTTTATGCCATGACATCATTGTCGCTGTATTCTTAGACATGAATAAACGTTGGAGTCTGGATGTAAGCGGAAAATATCTCAACTGTTTTACAGGAATCAAACCAGACTTCCCGTGTTGTCCTTCTTTATATCTCAGTTTCCCACATGTGGGACAACTATCCAACGACTCATTTTCCCCAGAATATAAAATGCAGTCATTTGAACATGCATGAATCTTCTGACAAGTAAGTCCCAAATTTCGAACCAGCCTCTTACTCTCATAGTAATTTGCAGGTAAAACATTTCCTTCGGGTAACAGTGTTTTAAGCAAAGAAAATATCTGTTCAAAACAGGTGTTTGAAATTCCATTATCTGATTTGATAGCCATAAATTTTTCAACTGCTTTTAATTTGCTCATCTTGCAGCCAGGATATAATGCATCCTCAGCAGACTTCAACAACTCATAAAATTCAGACGGTGCCAACTCAGGATTTGAAGCTATATCAGCCGGAGTTTCTGTATGTTGAACAGATGAACCTGCAACATCATGTACTAAATCTTGAAACTGGGATGGATCCGGAATCAAGTTGGTATCACCTGCTCTGGAACTGCGTTCACCGTGTTGATACCAAAATACATAATCTGGTTGAAAACCAAAACGCAAGATCTGTTATCCCACTTTTTCAAACGTGTCAAACGTTCTCAATGCCCATTTTCTGCAAGGGCATTTTATTTTTCCTTCTGAAACAAATTCTGGATTTAATGCCGCAAATGATAAAAAAGTCTCTACACCCTCTACATATACTGGATTTAAACCAGAACCATTTGGATTTCTACGTTAATTTATCCATATGCGGTCACCTAATAATGATTGTTGACGACCTCGTTGTTCCATATTTCTCTATAAAATATAAAAGCATTATTGGTTTTGAATAATTTGTTAGAAAAAACACTCAAGAAAGGATAATTATAGAGTTTAGATCATACACGACTGACGTAAACTTTTTATTGAGATAGACCTAAAAATTGACCCTTTAAGAATTAAATATGTTGAGAATAAAGCAAAACATGTTACAAATATTGATAATTTTAATATTATATAATTTTTTTATTATTTTCATAGTACTAATATTATTGGTAAGTATTACTAATTATTACTAATTATTACTAATTATTGGTAATTATTACTAATTATTACCAATTATTTGTAATTATTACTAATTAATACTAATTATTGATAATTATTACTAATAATTACTAATTATTAGTAATTATTGGTAATTATTAGTAATTATTGGTAATTATCGGTAATTATTACTAATTATTACTAATTATTGGTAATTATTACGGATTATTACTAATTATCGGTAATTATTGGTAATTATTACTAATTATTGGTAATTATTACTAATTATTGGTAATTATTACTAATTATTGGTAATTATTACTAATTATTGGTAATTATTACTAATTATTGGTAATTATTACTAATTATTGGTAATTATTACTAATTATTGGTAATTATTACTAATTATTACTAATTATTGGTAATTATTGGTAATTATTGGTAATTATTACTAATTATTACTAATTATTGGTAATTATTGGTAATTATTACTAATTATTACTAATTATTGGTAATTATTACTAATTATTACTAATTATTACTAATTATTGGTAATTATTACTAATTATTACTAATTATTGGTAATTATTACTAATTATTACTAATTATTGATAATTATTGGTAATTATTACTAATTATTGGTAATTATTACTAATTATTGGTAATTATTACTAATTATTGGTAATTATTACTAATTATTGGTAATTATTACTAATTATTACTAATTGTTACTAATTATTGGTAATTATTACTAATTATTACTAATTATTGGTAATTATTGGAATTTATTGGTAATTATTACTAATTATTACTAATTATTACTAATTAATGGTAATTATTGGTAATTATTTCTAATTATTGGTAATTAATACTAATTATTGGTAATTATTGGTAATTATTACTAATTAATGGTAATTATTGGTAATTATTACTAATTATTGGTAAATATTACTAATTATTGGTAAATATTACTAATTATTGTTAAGTATTACTAATTATTGGTAAGTATTACTAATTATTGGTAATTATTACTAATTATTACTAATTATTGGTAATTATTACTAATTATTACTAATTATTGGTAATTATTACGAATTTTTACTAATTATTGGTAATTATTACTAATTTTTACTAATTATTGGTAATTATTACTAATAATTGGTAATTATTACTAATTATTACTAATTATTACTAATTATTGGTAATTATTACTAATTATTACTAATTATTGGTAATTATTACTAATTATTACTAATTATTACTAATTATTGGTAATTATTGGTAAATATTACTAATTATTGGTAATTATTACTAATTATTGGTAATTATTACTAATTATTGGTAATTATTACTAATTATTGGTAATTATTACTAATTATTGGTAATTATTACTAATTATTACTAATTGTTACTAACTATTGGTAATTATTACTAATTATTACAAATTACTGGTAATTATTGGAATTTATTGGTAATTATTACTAATTATTGGTAATTATTAATAATTATTGGTAATTATTTCTAATTATTACTAATTATTGATAATTATTACTAATTATTACTAATTATTACAAATTATTACTAATTGTTACTAATAATTACTAATTATTACTAATTATTACTAATTATTGGTAATTATTTGTAATTATTACTAATTATTTTTAATTATTACTAATTATTGATAATTATTACTAATTATTACTAATTATTACTAATTATTACTAATTATTACTAATTATTGGTAATTATTGGTAATTATTACTAATTATTGGTAATTATTACTAATTATTGGTAATTATTACTAATTATTACTAATTATTACTAATTATTACTATTTACTGGTAATTATTTCTAATTATTACTAATTATTACTATTTACCGATAATTATTACTAATTATTACTAATTATTGGTAATTATTACTAATTATTACTAATTATTGCTAATTATTCCTAATTATTCCTAATTATTCCTAATTATTCCTAATTATTACTAATTATTACTAATTATTACTAATTATTCCTAATTATTACTAATTATTCCTAATTATTACTAATTATTGGTAATTATTGGTAATTATTACTAATTATTGGTAATTAGTACTAATTATTGGTAATTATTACTAATTATTGGTAGTTATTACTAATTATTGGTAATTATTACAAATTATTACTAATTATTACTATTTATCGGTAATTATTTCTAATTATTACTAATTATTACTATTTACCGGTAATTATTACTATTTACCGGTAATTATTACTAATTATTACTAATTATTAGTAATTATTACTAATTATTGCTAATTATTGCTAATTATTGCTAATTATTCCTAATTATTCCTAATTATTCCTAATTATTACTAATTATTCCTAATTATTACTAATTATTCCTAATTATTCCTAATTATTCCTAATTATTCCTAATTATAACTAATTATTACTAATTATTACTAATTATTACTAATTATTACTAATTATTACTAATTATTACTAATTATTACTAATTATTACTAATTATTACTAATTATTCCTAATTATTGGTAATTAATGGTAATTATTCCTAATTATTCTAGATTATTACTAATTATTCTTAATTATTACTAATTAGTGGTAATTATTAGTAATTATTAATAATTATTACTAATTATTGATAATTAGTAATAATTATTAATAATTATTACTAATTATTGATAATTATTGGTAATTATAATTAATTATTGGTAAGTATTACTAATTATTGGTAAGTATTACTAATTATTGGTAATTATTACTAATTATTGGTAATTATTACTAATTATTGGTAATTATTACTAATTATTACTAATTATTACTAATTATTACTAATTATTACTAATTATTGGTAATTATTACTAATTATTACTAATTATTACTAATTATTACTAATTATTACTAATTATTGGTAATTATTGGTAATTGTTTTTAATTATGAGTAATTAAATGAATAATTACCAATAATTATGAATAATTACCAATAATTAGGAATAATAACATTATTAGTATATTTTATTATTAATATTAAAATAATATAATTTTCTAATTTATATACAATTCTCCTTTCATCTGTGTGTTTTCTATCTCCATATACAAATAATACATGTGAAGACAGCAAACACACAGATGAAAAGAGAATTGTATATATATAAAAAATTATATTATTTTAATATTAATAATAAAATATATTAATAATTAAATAATGTTATATTCCTAATTATTAGTATTTATTACTAATTATTAAGTTATAAAACAATGTAAACATAATTAAATTACAACTAATTAAGAATAATTAAAACTAATAAAACATTAAAAATAAATATTAAATTAAAATAAATATAAATACCTTGAAAATTGATCTGAGGTTGATCTCTGATCGTTCTTCAAAACTTCAATATCAACTCCGGAGAAAAAAATTAAACCTGAGAAAAACTGAACTGTAGAAATAAAATTTTGAGAGAAGAAGAAGATGGAATTTCAGAATGATTTGAAAAAACAGATGGGGGTATTTATAGGTTAGATTAGTTGCGATGGGACCATTTGCGACGGGATACCCGTCGCAAATACCTTAGTCAGCATTTATTATGGTCAACGGTTAAATAGTTATTTGTGACGGGTCCCGTCGCAAATAACCACCTGCCGACATACTATTTGCGACGGGGGAATATTCCCGTCGCAAATACCTTTTACCGCCGCCAGTTATTTGCGACGGGAATATTCGCTCGACGCAAATATGTTTCCCGCGATTTGGCGCGCAAAGGGCGCCAGTCCTTTTGCGACGGGGAAAGCTATCCCGTCGCAAAAGGCTACTTATTTGCGACGGGCAAATACCCTCGTCGCAAATAAGTTTTTAATAGGGGTATTTGCGACGGGATTTATTCCCGTCGCAAATAACCCGTCGCAAATACCTATTTTTCCCGTAGTGATATTTTTAAAACAATATAGTCTTTAAAAGTCTAGTGAGAGTACTTTTAGACTTAAATAACATCCAATTAAGAGATAATGGATAACACAAATAAAAATGTAAAGTGTTTTTTACTTAATATCTTAAAATTTTTAGGGTATGTGATGGAAAATAAAAATTTAAGTGTTTTATTTAGTTAGAATTTAGAAAGTGGATATCATTATTTTCTAAAGGATTATACTAGTACAAAATCAAAATGATTATCCACTCAATGTACATAAATAGTTTAGGATATATAATGGTAAATAAAAATTTAAATAGTTACATTATTTACCATAATGTTTTTTATAAATTTATCCTGATAGAGTTTAGGATACATTGTTAATGAAAAATGTAAGAGTTAGTCACCATATTAATGTTATTTTCACTTTATCCTAAAAGATTTTGTGAGTCCTGGTGAAAAATAATGTACGTAGTTACATTAATTCAAGAATAAATTTTGATCGAATAGTGTTCCAAATTCAATGACTATGAACATATAAATAGTTATAAGTAGATAATGAAAGTTAAAATCATTACATTTAGTGTTGCAATGTATAAAATATTGAATGTGATCCACAATTTGAAAGGTTAGGAAGATGATTTTAAAATATCATCATTATTCAAACCATATTTATTTATAGATGTTTCTCACAAAAGTGTGAATGTGTATTTTTATGAGATGGTCACATAGGGATGTCATAGTTATTATATATGATGTAATGTATTAACAAAATCTAGAATGTATAGCAAACAAAAGGCTAGATTAGCAGTTTATCATATATGATATGTTAAACTAGTTCTTATGTTGGGTTTTTTTAAATATTATTAATGAATTTAATAATATTGAAATGGATTAAATTGAAACATTTCCTCTATTTTATCATTTTTTACATCAATGTATATATATATATATCATAAAGTGAGATGATAATTGACTTATCTAAGTATGGCTTTGAGTTTATCCAAAACCAATGTATGTCATGAAGTATTATTGGTTATGATGAAATTTCAATGTTTTCATGGGTAGGATTCCAGAATAGAGATATATAAAATGCCTATTATTCATAGTGAAAATAGTATTTTGGGTGTACACTGGATGACCCACTAGGTACACCACAAGGACTGACATAAAAATTTCTTTGGTGCACTAGGGATTCATGGTAAAATTTTGAGTCCTTTATACCATAGATTGGTAAAATTCCTAGAATTTGAAATTTCATACTTTGATACCCTACTTATGCAGGTCTACATTTTTGCTTGGCTAATAAAAGGGTAGTTTGGTATATTACATATCATGTCATCAGTTCGAGCATAACCAATATGGGGTTTTTTATCATATAATTAATGTAACATCTAGGTCCTCAGTTGAGATAGACTTGGGAGTATTCAGACACAGCTAGATATTATATATTTATCCATATATGGGGAATTTGTTTTTTTATACATAAGGAATAATGAAATTTGTTTTATTCATTGATCATATAAGTATATACTCAGAGAATCAAGAATATATAAGTTGGATCTTTGGGGTTGACATTATTTGTTTTCCACGATCACATGATGTCTTGGACAAAGAAAAAATATGAGAATACATGTTTTTGTATGATGAAGACTGATGGACATAGGTATATAAATTCATGTGTTTGATAGAGATCATGCCAGATCCCTTTATACCATATGAAGAATTAACACTTTTATAGAGGATGCTCTTTGCTAACATATATGGATTAAGGGATTCATATTTCTTATCAACACTATAAATTCTTGTGGGGTCACACTATTTGGTTGACAGAATAAGGATTGTGTTTGACTCTGATATCTATTTTAAAAGTGTTTTATATTTAATAAAAAAATGGATAGGTATTAATAATGTATTGCATATAATTTTGTACATGGTGAAGTTAATGATGGATTTCCAAAAGTATTTTTTAATATATTCAAAAGGAGTTTTGGATATTGTTTCATAATTTATTGTGTACAATAAAATATAAGGTGAAATTGAATAAATTCTTATAGGATTTAGTTAAAGTAGGATATTGGAAGAGATAAATTCCATAAACCCTAATATATATATGATATATATATTACGGATTACAATAAATCATTAATTTTCATGAATGAAGGGATATATATATATATTATACTGTCTATATTGTTAGTATTGGTTTTACATTCAATCAATCCTTCACATTGGGTATCATTAAAAGATATGATTCATAAGATGAAGCATATGATAGTTAAATTCATTCATGCATCTGATGAATGAATTAGAAGATTCATTAATATATGCATTATTAATTCAAAAATTAATGCATTCTTCTTTGAGGAGCATCTTCAAAATCTATATAACTCCATTTCCATGAAATGGCAGTAGGGTGTGGATCTTGAGCCTTATTCTTGGATGAAAATCCTTATACTCAAAAAACTATTTCTTTTTCTTTTCTTATTATCATATGATATATGAGCACATCATAGATTATGTATAGTACCATATATGTCACATGAAATTCAGATTATCTCATGGATACCAATAGAGGTGGAATGCTTATGTTCTCCACTATGATAATCTCTCTCAATACAATGTGATGGAGTTCAAAGATAATGAAATTGATTCTTTTTTGTAAGGTATTTAGGTTTTATATTATTCATAATTTCAATATTTTATGCATGATTTATATATCATGTATTATAGAACCATGTATTTGGTTTCTAATTTATTTTGTTTTGTCTAATAAGTGTTATAAGACTCATATGAAACCTATAACTAAGATTGTTACATTTCATTCTCTCAAAATTCTTCATTATAAAAATTTGTTAGTTTCTTAAAAAGTCTTACATATTATATATATCATGACTCTTATAAAAAATTATCTTACAAAAAATATCATATATGTTGACCATGCATCTTACATGTTTCATCTTCATATGTGTCTCACTTCTTATGATAATGGCATATATTATGAAATTTTCTTGTCTAATGAAGTTCCCTTTCATACGAAAGCTCTTCATATAATATCTCCTACTATCAAAAAATATATATCTTATGCATAAATTCTTCATATGATCTCAACATCCTATTCAGGGCCTCATGAGTGTAATAAAAATCTTCCAACAAAAAAAAATTCAGAGTCTCAAAAACAAACATCCAGATTAAAGATATAAACATACAAAACTTATTCTAATCACTATTATCACCTCCAAACACCGTAATAACATTCTAAATAACTCTATAAACATCTCAAGAAACATAAAAAATTCTTAACTATGGTTGAAAATAAATTTCTATCAACAATAATTCCATAGTAACTTTAAGGATAACTCAAAATTTTACATTAAGAGGTTAGTTATCTTTCCAATTAATGAAATGTATATCCATATATCCATATATACATATAACATGAATTAATTATAAATTATTGATTACTTTTTTATAACATTTAGAATTTTTTATTCTTAAAATCATTAAATAAAAATTAAAAATCAAACAAAAGTGCATATATAACATATAATATATAAAATGCTTTCATATCAGCCTTGTGTTTGCTTCACTTTCCATAGTTTTGTTAAAAATATTACATATTTATGTAATTATTTCTAAATATCTATGTGATTATCTAGTAAAAACCTCACACTAAACTCTTTATTTAATAACATCTATAATGTGATCTAGTTTGAACAATGGTAATACTTATAAATCATAACACTAATGTTTAACTCATCGCACATATTCAAAAAAAAAATTACTTCATAGAATCAAATGTTACGGTATTAATAAATTTTATTGTCTACTTAAAACTCTTTCTAAACTTATCATCATCATTTTTTAAAACCTCTCAATCAATATTTTCTCTTCAAATATCCTTTTGGTAACTAAATAACTCTTTACAATAATAATTTACCAACACATACTAAACTACTTTATGATATAAAGTCACATTCATTATATATTTTTCCTATAATGATTTTTTATTTATTTACTTCTCACATTATAAAGTATTATAATTCTTTCAGTAGCCTCATAGACATTATATCCTCTTCAAAATATCGAACTATGATACACAAACTTCTTTATGTCTAGGAAATAACACTCATTTACTCTTAGTATGAATATTTAACAAATAAATAATTAAATTAATATAATTCATGGTATTATATTTATTTTTGATAAATTTTTAAAAAGAGTATTTTTATATAAAATATCATTGAATTTGGTTCATCATGTACTTCGTATTTTAACAAAAATCCGGATAAACTCTTTTATCTTAGATAAAAACCCATTTAAACTTATACTAATCTCATGAATGTTATAGAATCCAATGAATCATAAACCATGTCCACTGTTTCATATTGTTTACAACAACTATATTAATAAAAAACTTCTCTCATCATATAAGTGAAATAACATGATTATACATATCCTTTACTAAGATATATTAGATCATGATATATTAACTTACATTAAAATCATTGATTCAAAAACTCTTTTATATTTTATTTTAGTACAATAAATAAATTTCCACCAACTTGTTCTTTGATATTAAACTTCTTTATACTCATAAAATTTTCAAATTATACATTCAATGTCATATACTCTTCAAAATAAAATAATTTATTTTAATAACAATGGTATCTAACATAAAAATTCCATGGTGTTTCCATAATTCTTCAACTATCTCAATTTATTCCATCATATGGAAATATTACTCCATCATGTTGATAACTATATGTTTCAATAACCTTGATTAGATACTATAAAAAACATTATTTAATTTTCTACAAAAATTTTATTCTTTTATTTTGAACTTTTAGCCAATTGTATTGTTGATAAAGTACCAGAACTAAGACATAACATATTGGGTTTATCAATCCTCAACACTTTGAGAATACTTAATACACTTTTATTAAACTCAGACTCATTATTGAAATATTTCCATTAATTCCAATAGAAATAACTCTATATAAAAAACTATACTTAAGGAAACCTAGAGTGAATCATTCTTTGTTTATCATAAGTATCTATATTCAAGTGTTGAACAACTTCAAATATTGGATGTTTCGGAAGGATTTATTCTAACTCATGAAATTTTCATACTTAAAAACATTTCCTAAGTTTTTATCTTAGTCCATGAAGTTGTTTAAAAATAAGCTTCTATATTCAATAATAATGATTTCAAAGTAAATTTTAATGATTCTGATGATCCTATTATCAATAATAGAAACTTTTATAGGGATCATGTTTTACAAATATTTAATAAAAACTTTTATTAATTGTTCTAGCACAAAAATGATGTCTCATTTTTAAATAAATAATATTCATTAGTGGTTCAAGATTCCTATTTTACTAATAAATGACACCACTTTAGTGTGAACTTGACATTAATTTAAAATTTTATTAAGAGGATGTCAAATAATCGAAGAGTTTAGGGAGGCCTAAAATGATGGATACCAAGTGCATCCTCAAGAGTAATAATCTTACATTCTATTGGAATGGACCCTATAGAAGAATATATTTTATTTTCATGAGAAATATCCCCTTTATCCACCAAAGAATCCATAGATCAATTACCCTACTTCTAATTATAATGAATCATAGGTTCATGTTTGATCATATATTTGAATTCATGAATCAAATAAATGATAGTAAAATGAGATAGAGAGATTCCAATCATAATCCCAATCACCAAAGTAGAATCAGAGTAAATCTCTACCAAATTTATACTGTATCTTTTGAAAATAGCCAGCATGGTATGTAAAACCCTTTATTCCACATTGAGAGAACACATTATTCCATAGTAGGTAGTGTATGTGAGGATAACCTGTCTACCTCCATTAGAATAAAACCCCCTCCGTTTATAATACTATTAGAGTACGCACTATTTGTATTCATTTTATAGACCATATATTGAGAAAACCATTATACTTAATCCCCAGAAACCCTACTAGTATCATTATACCACCCATATGTGGGATGATAAAAGCTTATAAAGAATATGGGATGTAAGTTACAACCTTGAACTATATTTTCTATATCATAAATCATCTACATCGTCGTGATCTTCAAAATTTTTATGCTCATAGCATAGTTAATTAGTTAGACCATTATTTTTATCAGATTATATATAACTCTCATACTATTTAGAAGAAAATTCTTTTTCCAATCCCTCATACATATAAAAATACCATTTATTTGGTATCCCAACTCTTAAGGTTTCCCAGTTAAGTCTGAACAAAATAAAACACCAAGAATGAGGGTCCTAACTCTTTGGGTCACCTCATTACATTCTTACATTACACAAGGCAATCTATGGGCACCTCGCTTTGGTGTGGACCTACCTAGTTATATCATTGATTTATTGATAGGTGTTTAGTTTGAAAGGACTCTAACATATTGTATTTTGAAATGGATTTAATATCAAAATTTTATCTTAATGCTTTATCCTTACATGTATACATGATTTTAATGATTTAGTTGGGAATCATATTCTCTCTAAATCAATATATGAAAACCATAAGGTTGTATAAATCTTTACACCACTAAAAGATTGTGTTACTAACTCAAATTAAAATCTAACTATATTCATACATATACAAATACATCCCATGTATATGTTTTGTTTGAACCAAGGTGGCCCAAATATTATAACTAAGGAGAGCTGAGTTGGAGATTGGATATTGTGTTGTGTTTGTTGTCAAACCATTTTTCAAGATGATCAAGGAGTTAGTATCCTAAGGTATAAAGTTCATAAGAAGTAAAATTCTAAAAGGGTAACTGAATAATGTTGGAGAAAATAGCATAGTTTCCTACCATTTTCCAAAAAAACTATTGTGTGAAAAATTTATAGCTAAGTAAATATTTCATTAATATGAAGTATAAGACCCCATAGAGAGTACATGACTAGACAGCATATGTTGGAGGTTCATAATCATAAATGAATCAAGTAAAGGGAGGTTTTGTTTGTGAAGAAGTTGCACGAAGTGGTTTTTCAAACTATGTAAGGTGGATGATTTGTGAATTATCCATGTAGGTTATTTGTGGATGATTTGTGGTGATTTATTTAGGGTTACAAAGGATGCATACACATAGTACATACACGAGTAATAGATTATATACAATGGGTTTTTTTTGTAACTGTGGTGATTAGAAAAATTATCATAGGAATTTTCATATCAATATACC
This sequence comes from Viscum album, assembly GCA_963277665.1. Taxonomy (NCBI): domain Eukaryota; kingdom Viridiplantae; phylum Streptophyta; class Magnoliopsida; order Santalales; family Viscaceae; genus Viscum; species Viscum album. The sequence goes on along the minus strand of OY728148.1, from coordinate 617,538,452 downwards.
AAAAATCTAATTACTACTAATGAGAATATAAATAAGATATGAAGATTAATCTGAAAATCAAAAAAGTTAGGAAATTTTTATATCAAGGCCCATCTCACTAAGTAGAGTAGTTCATGAAGGGTTATTTTTTCAAATAAATTCATGAAGTAGTACACAAAGTATATTCTGGTAAGTTATCTTATTGGGGGGTAGTGGTTATGAATCCAACCTAGATACCCTCTCAAATAAATACCATACCAGAACCATCACATATCCAAAGGGAATCCCTGATCCCCAGGGCTAGTGATGGGCACACATGCTTGAACAACAACCAAATGAAACAATTTCTCCCAACCTGAAGTAGATAACATGACATATATATACACACATTGGGAAGAAACATAAGTATATTAAAGGAATAAGAGTATGTCATATAAAAAGTTAATATTATAAGCAATACAACTCAAAATTAGAAAACTAGTCTCCAAGGTACAAGTCCAATGTAAATGGACAACAAAAACCAAAACATGTACTCTAAGTGATAGTAAAGAAAAACCCCCACCATCTCACCACTAGAAACCCAGAATATTCTAACAAAATCCTTGTTGCCCCAATGTGGCACCTTGACTTTCCTTATATAAAAATTCATACAAAGGTTTATACACCACAAAAGGGGTGCATATGGTGTGAACTAATATGATCAGAAGGAACCCACCCAGGTCTTCCATAACAAGTGTCTATACAACAATTTAAACATGCTCAGTTTCAAATAAAATGAGTCATTCAATATAGTTAAAAAGTTTTTATATCATTATAATGGAAAAATTTTTAATTTTCACGTTTTTCTACATTTCTAAAATAATCTAGGAAAAACAATTGAAATCATTTCATATGCATCAAAGCAATCGAATCCAAGAAAAGAATAAATCACATATCATATCAAATCCAAGGTAGTACAAAATAAAAAAGTTCAATCCAAATAATAGGTATCATCATTCCAAGTATCACCAGAGATCAATCTAGCTAGAACACTTACATTAAAACCTGAACAATCACATGCATCAATTATCTAGATATATGCATTGAATATTGAGATCATAGGAACACCCTAATAAGTGATTCCCCAACCCAATATATCTGTCAAGTCCCAAGATCAATGGTCCTAGGGAGTATAGGAATTCTCCATGAGTGAACCCCTTGAATAATAGACAAGTCTTATTAATACACCTTTTACCAAAGTTCCCAAGGAATTCCATGTGCTCCATTTCCAAAACCATTTCTTAAATCCATTTCACACATATTTGAGAATACATTTAATATTCCCAAAATAAGGGGAAAGAAATATTTTCTAAAGAACATTTCCACTCACATAAAACAATCAATAAATCCTGAAATTTAATTTATAAAAAAGTATATCCAAATTAGAGTAATACAATTCATACAAAAAAGGCTAAATACATAACAACCTACCTTAATCTTGGGTCCCACATGCCTGTGATGGGATCCATCAACCTAAAAAGAAAACAATTTCAAAAACATAGGCCCTAAGATTGATTCCAATTTCTTAAAATAACATACCAAGATCAAAAAAATATTGAGGAATTCGTAGATCATGAAAATACTCAATGAACATGCACACATTGCACCATAAAAAACAAAGGATTGACCCCTAAAATAAGATCACAAAAAAATATAGGAAGGTTCAATAATATTATCATCACATATCAATGGATCCAATAATGCAACAAATATTTTCTCCTGTAATAAAAAAACTATGAAGAAGTATAGGGATTAATCACCTAGTTAAACACACTATAACCGCAACAAAAACCAATCACTAAACAAATACATCTAGAAGGAGCAGATGCCCCAAAATCACTTATGAGAGCTCATAGGTTGGAAGAGAAGAGGCATATAATCGAATGAATAAAAAATCATGATTTAAATGGATAAAAAGAACATTCCAGAAGAATTACACAGTTTTTATTCATTATGATTAACATTTTCTGCTAAAAAATATGTTTCTCAGATTAAAAATCTATATTTTTACCATTTCATGACATGTAAAATTTTTAGGAAGTGTAATAATCTCATTCCCAAAACCCATCTCATGACATCTTCCCTGTAACATTCTAAGATTTTCTGAATTTTTTTCAAATTAAATCATATTTTTAGATAAAAAATTTTATATAAAAAATCAAGTTGAGATTGTGTTACATGCAGCAATGAGTTTATTTGATATTATTCATTACACACAACATCGAATTTCAATGATCTAGGAAATAATATTATTATAAATATGACTTTTATAACCTTGATGTTAAATATGAGGGTATGAATAACATCAACTTCTTTATGAAATATATATATAAATTTCCTACTCAATATAAATTTATTTAAAATTTCTTAGTAAATAATCAATCAGTTTTTAGTAAAGTAATTATATTCTTCAAAAATATGTCTTATTTAAAAAAATATTACTTTTGTTTAAAAAAAATATTATAATTAATTTAAATATATTTCAGCAAGTTTATTTGATAAAATTGAATTCATTTTTGAAATCATAATATCAAAATCTACTTATGGTGAAATTTTGGGATTTTATTAAGAAAATATTTATTTTCCAACGAATATTAAAAATACAGATTATTGTAAAAATATCATTTATTTTCAATAAATTATGTGATTTAAATTCAAAATTATTTTTATAATAAATTTAATATTATTTATTAAGATTTAATCGATATAATTACTTTTCAATCTACTTTATATAGGATTTTAGTGTAAGTTTATTATTGGGTTTCAAGATGGGTTTTTTCTAAAAATTGTTTTAAAATACATAATATTTCTCTATTTTAATTAATTAAAAAATCACTAATAAAGAATTATTTAAATGAAAATTATATATCATATATTATTAAATTTAAATTTGGATTCATAAAATTATTATAATTATACATAAATTTAATATAAAATCATCATATTCTTGAAATAAAAACACTTCTCGAAAAGTCGTTTTTTCGTCGTGATTGGGGGTTTCATTTTAAATTTAATTTTTCCAATTTTAAAAAATTTACATTAAAAAAAATTAAATCATAATTTCTTTATTATAATAGGGTTAATTTTTTATTATTTTCTAAAGATATTAATTTTTTTGATGAATAGTAAACAATACTGAATCTCTATTGGAAACTACCTTTTGATTAAATAATTTAAAATTTCAAATTATATTTTAAATCAGTTTTAAAGTTATATTAGTTCAATAATATAGTAATTAATCCAAATTAAGAAATTTTAATCAATTTTATATGGAAATTAGATTAAAAAAAACTTGGTAAACATTTGAACATTTTCTCATGGAAAACCCACTTTTCCGTCATGTCTACAAGATTAAATTTAAATAAAATTTTTCCACCTATATTAATTTAATTTTGAAAAAAGTAATCTATATTTATAATCATCATAATTATTATTATTTAATAAGTTAAACATAATTTTTTAACAAAATAAATAGTGGAAATAGTAAAAATTAATTACCATTGTTAAAGTAAAAGTGGGTTTATCAGGGGTTAAACAAAAATAATAAGGATTAAAATGACCTAAAAAATCAGTAAAATGTATTTTCTAGATATATTAAGACCATATAATTTTTAATTCTTGATAATATTCTATTTTGTTTCCTTGTTTCATGATAAAAACATGGGTAACCCTTTTACTTTTAGAAATATTACATGGGTGTCACTCACCTCACTTATAAAAGGTTACCCCTCCTCACTCTTCTTCACATCTTCAAATAATTTTGTTTAGTAAAATAACTAAACAAATTAATTCCCAAATTAATTCCTCTTGTACTATAATAATTATTTTTTCATAAATCCAACCTAGTAAGGCTTTTGGTGCAAACATAAAGAGGTTACCCGAAGAAGACATAATGTTCTTCAATGAGAACTTTTCTTATATTTCTTCCTCCATGTAAAGACCCGTAAAATTCAAGGGAAATTTTTTTCTTAATTTTCTTTAGAATTTTACAAGAGCGCGGTTTCAGACGGCACCTGATTCCGAGGCCCGGAGTGCCCGGAATTAATTTCTGAAGTTTGGCTCGGGTACGTTCAGTGAACGAACGAGCGGGAATTCCTAACTTTTGATCCGGTGCTCGGAATTGAAATCCGAGGGCACCGATGAACTCGCAGCGCCGATATTCGCTTAAAGAGACCTTTTCGGGAGTTGCGTTTGTTGCGGGTTGAAAGTTAAGTTTTGGGGTTTTTAGTTTGAGTTAAATAAAATTGTGAAGAACAATTTTATTATAACTAGTTAAAACCTATCAAAGGAGGTTGGAAGTGGGACCCACACCCACTTAACCTCCCTTGGGAGGATTAAGTGTGGTGGGGCCCACACGAACCCCTAATTTTTTCAATTTCTCTCAACATACTTAACCCCTAATTAATTGCTCTAAATTAATTATGGGAGTTAAGTCTTTTTGAATTTCAAACATTGAAATTCTTTTGTGTTATGTGTTAATAAAATAAGAGGTAGTCTTATTTTATTTGGAGTTCTTTGTTTGTCATTTTGAGAGCTCCTCTTCATCTTCAACACTGACGAAGAACGAAGAACGCTCAAACTCCGACGAAGAACGACGCCTCTCTTCTTCGTCCTCGGAGTCAACAAGAGGGAACGCCGCTTCCTCCTCGGACCTTCTTCGTCGGCAAACGAAGATCCGCCAACGACGTGTCTCTTCGGGCATATCTCTTCGTCAACGGATTTGACGAACGACGATCGCGACGCCCGACCTCCGCGACGCCGTCTTCCGTGGAACGTAGACGAATCTTCGAATCTTTAACCCGAGGTAGGGGTTGTTGATTCATTATTTATTTATTCCTTTTCATTTTGGTTTCCTATTTCCTTTTCTTGCTCGTGGATCGCATGTCTACGTGAAGCATTTAAATAATTTTATATAAGTGTTATTGTTAACGCGAGGGGGGGCCAGACCGCACGAACACGGCCGAACCCCCCCCCTCCATCGTTTATGTTTATTCATGCGGGTGGAAGCAAGTGGCGTGGTGCCGTCGCACCACGCGGATGATCGTACAAATAATTTATGTGGCGCCGTCGCGCTACGTCAAGGAAAAATCTTCAAGAACGCGACGCCGTCGCGCCACGTTGAAAAGAATCATGGCACGGCGAAAGGGGCGCGGTGTCGTCGCACCGCGCCGGACGACGAACACCGCGGCCTGTTCCGGGCCGCGGCGGGACGAGAAGACCGCGGCCGGTTCCGGGCCGCGGCGGGACGAGAAGACCGCGGCCGGTTCCGGGCCGCGGCGGAAGAGGAGACCGGCGGCCGGGCCGCCGGCGTCGGAAGTCGAAGGCGGGACCGGAATTTCCGGTCCCGTTGGTAAAAACCGGCCGGCCAGCTGGCCGGCCGGATGACATAAAACCGGGGGAATAAATCCCCCGGCCGGTTCAACAAAACCCCCCTCTTAATGAGGGGGGCGGTTCTTGAGGGAAGGGGGCAGCCGCCCCCTTGGTTCGGCGCCAGCAGGCCCCCCCCCCCACGTGAGGGTGGGCGGTTTTAAAAGAACCGGCGCGGCACAAAGGCCGCGCCACTTTGAAGAACCGCGGGGCTTAGCCCCCACGTGCGCAGCCCGTGCGGCGCCAGACGCCGCCGCCGCGGCCCGCCGCCGCCGCCGCGCCGCCCAGGGGGGGTTGGGCCGGGTCGGCCCGGACCCGGACCCCCCGTTTCGAACCAGTTTTTGTTTTTGGCCCATAACTTGAGCCTCGGACCTCCGAATGACGAACCGTCTGCGGCAACGCGATCCTTGGATCGAGACGGTCGTTTCGGTATATCGCACTCAAGGTTTCGGTTTACTTTGAGTTCGGCCGGGTTGGTTCGTTCACGAAACCAACCGGGCCTTCGGAGCGGAAACGCTCATATCTTGAGCTACGGACGTCCGATTGACGCGCCGTCAGTCGCGTTGTGTTCCTCTTAGTGAGACGGATCTTTTGGCATACTCCGCCCGAGGTTTGGACGCAGGTGGAGTACGGTAGGGTTGGTTTTGCCTTAAAAACCAACCGGGCCCCGGAGACGAAAATGCCAATAACTCTCAGACCGGGCGTCCGATCGACGCGCCGTCTGTTGTGTTGAGTTCCTGTTGACGATACGGAACTTTTGGATACATCAACTCTGGTCTTCGTGACAGTTGATGTATCAGCCTCTCGGCTCGTGGAGCGGACCCTCCGAACGAGCTTGCTATGTGCGGGAACCCTAGTGCTGGCTGCGACTGTTCTACTGCTACGACTGCTACTGTGACTGCGACGACGACAGTACAGAGATCCTGTGTGGATTCGACGACGACAGTACAGAGATCCTGTGTGGATTCGACGACGACGACTACAGCACTCAGCGATCCTACGTGGATCAGTGCTACAGGTCCTGTGTGGGCCCGATCCTGTGTGGGTCCTTGCGCTCAGCGGTTCTGTGTGAGCCAGCGCCTACAGGTTCTGTGTGAGCCCGATCCTGTGTGGGTCTTTGCGGGGGTTAGTTACCTATCGATCCTTCGTGGGTCCGACGACTTAGATGGATCAGTGATCATCTTTATCGTCCTTGAAGAAGTATACCTGTGTGAGCTGAATCCTGTTGTTTTCCTGTGTGGATTGTGTTGTGCAATCCTGTGTGGATTATGTTTTTCTTTCCTATGTGGAATACGTATACTTTCCTGCGTGGACTGAGTTGTACTTGGGCTCGGAGGTTGGAGCGTATTTTAATTGATGACTTAGGTATATGTATGGGCATATACCTAAGCAGTGTCGGTTGTTACTTCGTGTTTGTACATTTCTTCGTGGTTTATCCTTTGTGGATTTGAGAGACCTTCAGGGGTCTCGGGGTCCCTACTGAGTAGCTTATACTCACCCCTGCACGGGCTTTGCCCGCACTACGTTGTGTTGGTTGCAGACGATGGACAGCGTTGACCTTAGCTGAGGCTTGCAGAGCGGGACGGTACCCGGAGGTGGACCACTGGGCGGGACGTGCTCGGAGCGGACGGCGGGACCCGTGGAGCAGAGGAGCTATCTGTACCCACCCTTCAGGTGGGATTTCCAGAGGACAGCTCGGAGTAGCGGCTTTTACTTTTTAGTTGCTGTTTTTCCTTTTTCGAGTTGTACTTTACTTTCAGTTTGGGTTTGTATACTAGCCCATTTACTTTTCCGCACTTTCAGTTGTACTCTGCTTGCTTAGTGTTTACTTTCCGCTTGTTTACTCTGTGGTGTGTGTTTACTTTTCAAAGGCAATGCCTTCCCTTTTTACTGGGATTTACGCCTTGGTGCTAGTCGCCAGCCCCTGGCCTATGGAAGGCGGGCTTGGGGTAGTCACGGCACGGACCCCGAGGGCGGGTTGTGACAAATTGGTATCAGAGGAGTTCGGTTCTACCGCGAACTCTGATCTTTTCTATGTGAAGCAATAATGTTTAGCGTATTGAGTGTGGTTATCAGTCCAGGGAGTCCAGTGTTGGTTCGGCGGCCGACATATCCGTACACCAGGACCCTGACTTCTGATTTCCGACTTAATGCACGAAAACATTGATTGTGTGTGTGTTTCAAAGTTTTCTTTGTGATTACTTATATCAGCTCACCAGGTATACTGTTCTGACCGTGGCGCACCTGTTTCCTTTTCAGGATGGCCCCACGACGGCAGCCAGCTAGGGTTCCGAGAGTCGAGCGAGACGACAGCCCACTGAGCGACGAGGCCTCGGTGCAGGGCCCTTTTTCAGTAGTGGCACCGGCGGTAGCTTTACCCGCCGAGCCCCCGATGCTTCCAGCAGCAGCCGCTGACGATGCACGTCGCCTCAGCGCACTGCATGAGTTTCAGCGCCAGCGACCGCCCAGGTTTCGCGGGGAGACGGATCCCCAGGCAGCAGAGGACTGGCTGGAGGCAGTAGTTCGAGTGTTAAGGCTAGTGAGGACACCAGCAGACCTCATGGTGATCCTCGCTGCGAGCCTATTACACGCAGCAGCAGGACGATGGTGGAGCTTGATGCTCCAGGTGCACGATGAGGCATCTCTTCTTTGGACGGACTTTGAGAGCCTCTTCCGCTCGGAGTTCGTCCCAGCCACCCTTCGTGCGGTGCGTATCCAGGAGCTTCTACAGCTGCGGCAGGGCAGCATGACGGTCGCTCAGTACTCGGCGAGATTTACCGATCTCTCGTGCTACTCGACCGACATGGTACGGGACCCATTCTTCCGGGCCCGGACCTTCGAGCAGGGTTTGAGACACGAGATCAGGGCATCGCTGATCTCCCTCAGCATACCGACTCAGACAGGAGTACTGGAGCGGGCCCTTCTGATCGAGAGCTTCCTTGCTGAGTCTACACCAGCACAGCGACCCACCGCAGGGCGGCACGTGGCAGAGTCATCTGCAGCAGGCAGTTGATGGATGACTCAGGGGTCCAGACAGACCAGACCTTCGGGCAGACGTTCTCAGGGCACTGGCTCAGCAGTGCGGGGCACACAGCGCGGAGCCAGTCTTACGAGAGGCAGACAGTGCTACTCGTGCGGCGGGCAGGGCCACATGGCTCGCGACTGCCCGACCCGTCGTGCCGAGGAGCAGCAGTCAGTTGATGGACCACCGAGGCAGAGGCAGAGGGTCGACCGTGGCGGTCCGCAGGGAGGAGGCGGACGAGGCAGAGGAGCTGGACGAGCAGCTGGTAGTGGCCGACGCTTTGAGGCTCTACCACCACCACCACCAGGAGGTCCACCCCGACCACAGGGAGCTGGCGGGCAGCGACAGGCACAGCTCCAGGCAGCAGAGGCCTACGACCACGGCGCACCTGAGATGATTCGAGGTACTATCTGTGTCTACTCCACCCTTGCTGCAGTTATTATAGACAAAGTAGCGAGTCATTCTTTCATAGCCGCTGCCCTTGTTCGGAGCTCGGAGATTCCGACAGAGCCGTTGGCTCGATCCTTACGGCTAGAGACTCCTACGGGAGCAGACTCGACGATTACGCACTGGTGCCGGCAGTGTGAGCTTACTCTAGGAGACGAGAGCTTCGGCTGGGATCTTCTTGTAGCAGCGTCGAGGCCTTACGACGTCATCTTGGGCATGGATTGGCTGTCTACGGTCCATGCATAGATTGACTGTTTTAGGCGCAAGGTGCGATGTGTACGCACCGACGGGAGCAGGTTCACCTTCACCGGCGAGAAGGGAGCCTTAGCAGCACAGGATGGACTTCCGCGGAGGAGAGGACAGCCCATTACTCATCAGTTGGCTAGCCTCATCCTTGGAGCAGTTGACGTGCGGAGTCCTGGTTTTCCTGCAGTGGTGGATTAGTTTGCGGACGTTTTTCCCGACGACGTTCCAGGGATACCTCCTCGCAGAGAGGTAGACTTTTATATTGACTTGTACCCCGGGACAGCCCCGATATCCACTCCAGCATATCGGATGGCCCCCGCCGAGCTTCGAGAGCTACGGGTACAGTTGGAGGACTTGCAGGGCAAGGGGTTCATCCGACCCAGTGTTTCACCCTGGGCTTCCCTGATATTGTTCGCCAAGAAGGCGGACGGGAGCTTGCGACTTTGTGTTGACTATCGTCGCCTGAACCAGGTGACAGTGAGAAACAAGTATCCGCTACCGAGGATTGATGACCTCTTTGATCAGCTCAAGGGAGCACGGTGGTTCTCGAAGATAGACCTCAGGTCAGGCTATCATCAGCTCAGAGTCAGAGACGAGGATGTGCAGAAGACGGCCTTCAGATGTCGGTATGGCCACTATGAGTTCTTGGTTATGCCTTTCGGTGTAACCAATGCTCCAGCAGTGTTCAAGACTCTCATGAACAGGATCTTTCAGCCATACCTCGATCGGTTTGTCGTGGTCTTCATCGACGACATTCTGATTTACTCTACGACAGAGGAGGAGCACGCCTATCACTTGCGAGTTGTTCTTGACACACTCCGAGAGCACCAGCTTTATGGTAAGCTCTCGAAGTGCCAGTTCTGGATACGTGAGGTCCACTTTTTGGGACACGTTATCTCTGAGGCGGGAGTTGCAGTGGATCCCGCAAAGATTGAGGCTGTGTTAGCATGGGAGCCACCCAGGAGCGTGACTGAGGTTCGGAGTTTCTTGGGACTAGCTGGGTACTATCGTAGATTTGTGCCGAACTTCTCCAGAGTTGCGGCATCACTCACAGCTTTGACGAAGAAGGGGAAACCCTTCGTGTGGACTGACAGATGTCAGTAGAGCTTCCAGGAGCTGAGACAGAGATTGACTAGCGCACCTATCTTGAAGTTGCCTGAGGAGGGAGTAGGGTACGTAGTCTACTGCGATGCATCAGGAACCGGACTCGGATGTGTTCTGATGCAGGAGCGGGAAGTGATCGCCTATGGATCATGACAGTTGAGGCCGCATGAGCAGAACTACGCTACCCATGACCTGGAGTTAGCAGCAGTGGTCTTCGCTCTGAAGACATGGCGACACTATCTGATGGGCAAGCGCTTTACAGTCTTTTTCGATCATCAGAGTCTCAGGTATATCTTCTCGCAGAATGACCTGAACCTGAGACAGCGACGATGGCTCGAGTTCCTCCAGGACTATGACTTTGAGATAGTCTATACTCCTGGGAAGGGGAACGTAGTATCCGATGCCCTCAGCAGGAGGATGGGCATTCAGCTACTCGAGGAGGCGACGGAGCAGCTAGCCTCTTTGCAGATATCCTTCGTGGATAGAGATGGAGCAGCCTTTCTTCAGTCTCTCACAGTCACTCCTCCACTTCTGCAGCGAGTCAGGGAGGCACAGCGCGGGGACGCTAACTGTGAGACACGACGTGCACAGATATCCTCGGGACAGGCACCTGATGGTTTCTCCCTTGGAGCAGAGCACGACATCTTTTTCAGAGGACGTACCATGGTACCAGTAGCTTTGCGAGAGGAAGTGCTGAGAGAGTTTCACACTTCTCCTTTGGCGGTACATCCTGGAGTGGTGAAGATGTACCAGGATCTCAGACGACAGCACTGGTGGCCGGGCATGAAGAAAGCTGTGGCAGAGTTCGTTTCTCGATGCCTTACCTGTCTGCAGGTGAAGGCAGAGCATCAGGTACCAGCATGCTTGGTACAACCCTTGGAGGTTCCGGAGTGGAAGTGGGACGGCATATTTATGGACTTTGTGACTGGACTTCCACGCAATTCCAGAGGTCACGACTCCATCTGGGTGATTGTTGACCGACTCACCAAGTCGGCACACTTCTTACCCATCAGAGAGCAGGGCTCAGTGGAGAGCTTGGGACGTCTCTACGTTCAGGAGATTGTGCGGCTCCACGGCGTGCCATCATCTATCGTCTCCGATCGAGATGCCCACTTTACTTCCCGGCTTTGGAAGGGGTTGCAGGAAGCGTTCGGGACACAACTACGTCTTAGCACAGCTTTTCACCCTCAGACAGATGGTCAGACGGAGAGGACCATTCAGACACTCGAGGACATGCTCCGCGCATGTGTCCTCGACTTTGGTCGTAGCTGGGAGGAACACCTACCCTTGGTGGAGTTCGCTTACAACAACAGCTACCACTCCACCATCGGGATGGCACCGTACGAGGCGTTGTACGGCCGACCATGTAGATCTCCTTTGTGCTGGACAGACCCTGGGGAGTCAGCACTGGTGGGACCGGAGATGGTTCAGGCCACGACAGAGAAGGTCCAGGTCATCCAGGAGCGGATGAGGACAGCTCAGAGCCGGCAGAAGTCATACGCTGACAGGAGGCGGAGGCCACTAGAGTTCGAGGATGGCGACCACGTCTTCTTGCGGGTCTCACCTCGACGTGGTATTCGGAGATTTGGCCGAGGCGGCAAGTTATCTCTGCGCTTCATCGGACCCTTCCAAATTCTCAGCAGGATTGGCGAGGTGGCTTATCGCCTGGCTCTACCACCTCAGTTGCACCGGGTGCACGACGTCTTCCACGTATCCCAGCTGAGGAGATACGTGCACGACCCGACACACATCATTGACCATGGGGAGCTTGACGTTGACAATGGGGCGACTTTTACGGAGGTCCCGGTGGAGATAGAGGACCGACAGGAGCGGGTCCTGCGTGGGCGATCGATTCCTCTTGTGCGCATCAGATGGCAGCACGGGAATCTCCAGGAGAGCACATGGGAGCGGGAGGCTCAAATGCGTGCTCAGTACCCTCATTTGTTTCCCTAGTTTTTGTTGTATCTTTACGGGGACGTAAAGCCCTGATGTGGGAGTAATGTAAAGCCCTGTAAAATTCAAGGGAAATTTTTTTCTTAATTTTCTTTAGAATTTTACAAGAGCGCGGTTTCAGACGGCACCTGATTCCGAGGCCCGGAGTGCCCGGAATTAATTTCCGAAGTTTGGCTCGGGTACGTTCAGTGAACGAACGAGCAGGAATTCCTAACTTTTGATCCGGTGCTCGGAATTGAAATCCGAGGGCACCGATGAACTCGCAGCGCCGATATTCGCTTAAAGAGACCTTTTCGGGAGTTGCGTTTGTTGCGGGTTGAAAGTTAAGTTTTGGGGTTTTTAGTTTGAGTTAAATAAAATTGTGAAGAACAATTTTATTATAACTAGTTAAAACCTATCAATGGAGGTTGGAAGTGGGACCCACACCCACTTAACCTCCCTTGGGAGGATTAAGTGTGGTGGGGCCCACACGAACCCCTAATCTTTTCAATTTCTCTCAACATACTTAACCCCTAATTAATTGCTCTAAATTAATTATGGGAGTTAAGTCTTTTTGAATTTCAAACATTGAAATTCTTTTGTGTTATGTGTTAATAAAATAAGAGGTAGTATTATTTTATTTGGAGTTCTTTGTTTGTCATTTTGAGAGCTCCTCTTCATCTTCAACACTGACGAAGAACGAAGAACGCTCAAACTCCGACGAAGAACGACGCCTCTCTTCTTCGTCCTCGGAGTCAACAAGAGGGAACGCCGCTTCCTCCTCGGACCTTCTTCGTCGGCAAACGAAGATCCGCCAACGACGTGTCTCTTCGGGCATATCTCTTCGTCAACGGATTTGACGAACGACGACCGCGACGCCCGACCTCCGCGACGCCGTCTTCCGCGGAACGTAGACGAATCTTCGAATCTTTAACCCGAGGTAGGGGTTGTTGATTCATTATTTATTTATTCCTTTTCATTTTGGTTTCCTATTTCCTTTTCTTGCTCGTGGATCGCATGTCTACGTGAAGCATTTAAATAATTTTATATAAGTGTTATTGTTAACGCGAGGGGGGGCCGGACCGCACGAACACGGCCGAACCCCCCCCCCCCCCTCCATCGTTTATGTTTATTCATGCGGGTGGAAGCAAGTGGCGTGGTGCCGTCGCACCACGCGGATGATCGTACAAATAATTTATGCGGCGCCGTCGCGCTACGTCAAGGAAAAATCTTCAAGAACGCGACGCCGTCGCGCCGCGTTGAAAAGAATCATGGCACGGCGAAAGGGGCGCGGTGCCGTCGCACCGCGCCGGACGACGAACACCGCGGCCGGTTCCGGGCCGCGGCGGGACGAGAAGACCGCGGCCGGTTCCGGGCCGCGGCGGGACGAGAAGACGGCGGCCGGTTCCGGGCCGCGGCGGAAGAGGAGACCGGCGGCCGGGCCGCCGGCGTCGGAAGTCGAAGGCGGGACCGGAATTTCCGGTCCCGTTGGTAAAAACCGGCCGGCCAGCTGGCCGGCCGGATGACATAAAACCGGGGGAATAAATCCCCCGGCCGGTTCAACAAAACCCCCCTCTTAATGAGGGGGGCGGTTCTTGAGGGAAGGGGGCAGCCGCCCCCTTGGTTCGGCGCCAGCAGGCCCCCCCCCCCCCCACGTGAGGGGGGGCGGTTTTAAAAGAACCGGCGCGGCACAAAGGCCGCGCCACTTTGAAGAACCGCGGGGCTTAGCCCCCGCGTGCGCAGCCCGTGCCGCGCCAGACGCCGCCGCCGCGGCCCGCCGCCGCCGCCGCGCCGCCGCCCGCCGCCGCCGCCCGCCGCCGCCGCGCCGCCGCGCCGCCCAGGGGGGGGGGGGGGGGGGGTCGGGCCGGGTCGGCCCGGACCCCCCGTTTCGAACCAGTTTTGGTTTTTGGGCCATAACTTGAGCCTCGGACCTCCGAATGACGAACCGTCTGCGGCAACGCGATCCTTGGATCGAGACGGTCGTTTCGGTATATCGCACTCAAGGTTTCGGTTTACTTTGAGTTCGGCCGGGTTGGTTCGTTCACGAAACCAACCGGGCCTTCGGAGCGGAAACGCTCATATCTTGAGCTACGGACGTCCGATTGACGCGCCGTCAGTCGCGTTGTGTTCCTCTTAGTGAGACGGATCTTTTGGCATACTCCGCCCGAGGTTTGGACGCAGGTGGAGTACGGTCGGGTTGGTTTTGCCTTAAAAATCAACCGGGCCCCGGAGACAAAAATGCCAATAACTCTCAGACCGGGCGTCCGATCGACGCACCGTCTGTTGTGTTGAGTTCCTGTTGACGATACGGAACTTTTGGATACATCAACTCTGGTCTTCGTGACAGTTGATGTATCAGCCTCTCGGCTCGTGGAGCGGACCCTCCGAACGAGCTTGCTATGTGCGGGAACCCTAGTGCTGGCTGCGACTGTTCTACTGCTACGACTGCTACTGTGACTGTGACGACGACAGTACAGAGATCCTGTGTGGATTCGACGACGACAGTACAGAGATCCTGTGTGGATTCGACGACGACGACTACAGCACTCAGCGATCCTACGTGGATCAGTGCTACAGGTCCTGTGTGGGCCCGATCCTGTGTGGGTCCTTGCGCTCAGCGGTTCTGTGTGAGCCAGCGCCTACAGGTTCTGTGTGAGCCCGATCCTGTGTGGGTCTTTGCGGGGTTTAGTTACCTATCGATCCTTCGTGGGTCCGACGACTTAGATGGATCAGTGATCATCTTTATCGTCCTTGAAGAAGTATACCTGTGTGAGCTGAATCCTATTGTTTTCCTGTGTGGATTGTGTTGTGCAATCCTGTGTGGATTATGTTTTTCTTTCCTATGTGGAATACGTATACTTTCCTGCGTGGACTGAGTTGTACTTGGGCTCGGAGGTTGGAGCGTATTTTAATTAATGACTTAGGTATATGTATGGGCATATACCTAAGCAGTGTCGGTTGTTACTTCGTGTTTGTACATTTCTTCGTGGTTTATCCTTTGTGGATTTGAGAGACCTTCAGGGGTCTCGGGGTCCCTACTGAGTAGCTTATACTCACCCCTGCACGGGCTTTTCCCGCACTACGTTGTGTTGGTTGCAGACGACGGACAGCGTTGACCTTAGCTGAGGCTTGCAGAGCGGGACGGTACCCGGAGGTGGACCACTGGGCGGGACGTGCTCGGAGCGGACGGCGGGACCCGTGGAGCAGAGGAGCTATCTGTACCCACCCTTCAGGTGGGATTTCCAGAGGACAGCTCGGAGTAGCGGCTTTTACTTTTCAGTTGCTGTTTTTCCTTTTTCGAGTTGTACTTTACTTTCAGTTTGGGTTTGTATACTGGCCCATTTACTTTTCCGCACTTTCAGTTGTACTCTGCTTGCTTAGTGTTTACTTTCCGCTTGTTTACTCTGTGGTGTGTGTTTACTTTTCAAAGGCAATGCCTTCCCTTTTTACTGGGATTTACGCCTTGGTGCTAGTCGCCAGCCCCTGGCCTATGGAAGGCGGGCTTGGGGTAGTCACGGCACGGACCCCGAGGGCGGGTCGTGACACTCCACATCCTTAAATTATTATTAAACCTTGATTATATAATTATATAATTATATTACAAAAATTTATATTTTTTTATAATAATTTCTCTACAACAATCTTCACTTCCATCAAATGGGTAATGAAAACATTACTCATGTGTACGGTGGATTATTGCTTCATAAACCGTTGTCATTTATTTTTCTATTTCTACCTCTCATGGTTGGGTGTGATGATGGATATAAAGTATATATATGATATTAATAACAAAATTATACCTATATATTTATTATGATATAAATAACTTTTTACGTTCCATTTAGTAAGGGATATGACAACATCACTCATGTGTACAGCGGACTACCGCCTTATAAAGTGATGTGATTCGTTTTTACTAATGAGTTACATATAAGATAATAAGGATAAATATATATTACATAAATGAAATAATTATGATATTAATGAAATATTTATCCTTACATAAATATAGAATATCATCTTCTTTCTTACCATTTCACTCACTGAAAAATTGTTGGGAAAAAATTCTTCAAGCTACGATAGAAGCATTTTTGAGGTAATTTTGTTTGTTGACAAAGAAGACCTCCATGTAGAAAGAGCAGACCAAGATGTTAATTTTGTTGAAAAAGGGTGTTTACATGGGAATTTGTTGAACTCCATAGATATTGTTGTAAACCAATGTTGACAAAGAATAATTAAAAAGGAATGGATGAAAGAGGAGGCTTCGCAAAAGATTTAAAAATTGGCCAGAAAGTGGAGGTTGCATGAAAGATTTGAACATTGGAATGAGAGAGGATGTTTCACGAGAGATTCAAGAAAGGCATGAAAGAAGATCATGGCTCAAAAGCGACTTCTGCACCAAAGGTAAAGTAAAATGGGATTTTCTGTGCCAGGCAGGATTCACGGTCCGAACTGCAAATAATGGAAAAGGATTGAAGTTTGTGAAATATTCAAGATGGGAGAGAAAGAATATGTTGGCGTGAAAGAGACTTTCATGAAAAATGAAACATAAAATGGTTTTTGTGTGACACGTCAGAATCTTGCATGATGTGTCAGGGTTTTTGCATGTAGGGGTCAATGAGGTCTATAAATAAGGGGTGACCCCATCACACTGAGTGAGCCTGATACTTAGATAAAATCCAAGTACTAGATCTTGTATGAATTTCGCAAAAAGGGAGTTCTGCAAAAGATTTTGAAGTAGCGTGAAATATTGAAGTTGCACGAAAGATTTGTGTGGCATGAAAGATTTGCATTGCAAAAAATATTTGAGTTTCATGAAAGATTGAAGTTACACGCAATGGGTATTTCACTAAAAAGGTGTAATCTTGTACGCAAGGCATTAAAGTTGCGTGCAAGACGCAATAAGGTTTGTGCAAAAGATTTGAGGATTCCCACTACACCCGGTGTAAAGAGATATTCATATGCGGGTGAAATCTGAACATCAATAGAGCATTTATCAACAGTTAAGGATGTAGATTTTATTAGAGATAATTAAGAGACCTACAGGTCTATAAACTATGAGTGGATCTTCTAAAGAAGTTGTAAGAACACTTCAGTTGAGAGAGTAGCGAGCATTCATATTGTGAGTGGTTGTAAACCAGGAGGGATAGTGAGTCTGCTCTAAACTTGTAAATAGCAGTGTACTTATTGTGGAATTGGTACATCGGCACACTACTGGTGTATGCTCCTTGGACGTAGCCTAGTGAGGGTGAACCAAGTAAAATATTTTGTGTCCTCTGCATGCTTTAAGTTTTATTCATACTCTGCAATGCGAAAGAGAGGGTAGAGGGTTTTGTCTAACAGAAAAACAAGATCAGAAGTGGCAGTTGTTTCAATCTTTCATACCTGGATTCACCCCCCCCCCCCTCTCAAGGTATCTATCCTAGTGGACCTAACAAAAATGATTACCTCATTCATGTACATGTAGACTACCACCTTCACGAAGCGATGTGACTCTATTTATATCACCACACCCCATGGATGATATGTATAAGATAATTTAAAGAAATAATATGTTATTTATGAAATTATTATCATTCAATAATGATAATATATTACCTAACTCATTTCATAACTATTTTTCAAAAATAGAAATTCTTCACATGGATACGTATTGCCTACTATCTCCATGATTGTAATGTACTTCATTTCGAAAAACCATCCTTCTTGATTGGAATTAAACATATAATTTGGATATAAATATTATAATAATATCATGATTATTATTCTATATATGATTTAACCATGAAAAAATTAGTAGGAACAAAAATAAAAAATCAAAATATATACCTAAAACAAAGAAATTATTACCCAAAACATGACTATAGCGTGGAAATGTAAATAAAAGAGTAATAAAAGGACATAAGTAAATAATAAATATTATGATATATATAAGTGAGGATATTAAATAGATTTATAATAAACTTATATTCATTATAATGGATGTTCAAATATTTATGAAGTAAGTCGAGACTTATGTTAAGGGATGGGAATCCCACATTTATTTTTCTATGAGACAAATTCCATATTCAACATGTGTTTCTTTTATGTTCTGTATATAATTCCCATGAATGTATTATATAATTATTTGACTTAAATTTTATAGATTTAAATATCCATTTTATGATCAATTTTTCATGGGATTTATGTATCAAAAGTTACCAAAGTAGTATGTCATTTTTGTCTCAATTTTCCTTCTTTAAGACATATGTTATGTTATCCACCTATCTTCTTTTATGAGGTGCATATTCACTAACCATTTGATAGGTGAAATCATGGATTAATTTATTCTCATGATATTAAAACATTAATTTAACTTTAATCTATCATGGGTCTTTCAATTCAATGTTACCAAAGTGGTAAGGGTTTTATGTTACAATCTCATCATTTGTCAGTATTACTCATCATTAGGCTTCCAAGGAAGTAATATTATGATATATCTCTCAAGAAAATATTTTATTTTATTTTTATATAATTATTCATGATATTATCTAGAAATAGTCTATTTATCCACTCTTTTTATCTTAAAATAGTTTATAATATATTTTTAAGAAAAATCATCTTTATTTATCTTTTCAGACGAAAACCATTTTTCTAAAAATAGTTTTATTTTTTTTAACATTATTGAAATTATTTATTAAATAATTTTTTACCCATGTTTTAATTTTGTCAAAAAAATTTGACTGGAATCTTCATTTAATTTTACAATAAATTACTGTTTGGATTTTACAGAAAATGAAAAAGGAATATTTTTCATAACATGCACTACACAAACAGTATTTACCGCTATAATGACCACAAAATTAATTCAATATTACATTACATGTTTTCAAATTAATTTTCAAATAAATTTTTTTACTTCAGTATTTGGGAAATTTTTATATTTTAAATAAATGATTTCAAAATGAAAATTATTTTCAAAATTCTTTATGTTTTAAAAATTGGTTTTCAAATAGGAATGAGTGGCTTCCTCATGAATTTTTTTAAATTATTTTTAAATGTTCCTATATATTTTTTCAGGTTTATTTTTAATGAAAATGATTTACAAAGTGATGTTCATTAAAAAATTTATTTTCAATGAAAATTTATCTTCCTCAAGAAACAATCAATGTGATTTATCTTTCAAAATAATTTTCCATATAAGATGGCAACCTTTGATGTAACTTATGATTTCCTAGGGATATAAACCAATGATACCATTCTCATTATTTATCTGTATTTTTTATAATTACAATATGTTTATAAAAATCATATCTCTTCCATGGGTAACACCAAGAAAAAATTCTTATGAAACCTGTTTCTTTTTTCATGTGTTATAACATGAAAAAAATTATTATGAAACCTATTTCTTTTTCAATGGTTTATTTATTGATGATAAGAAGAAATGATTATGAAATATGATTCTTTACTATAGGTTTTTATATGATGAAATGTTTATGAAACCCATTTCATTTCATGGGTTATGATATTATGAATGTTTTATGATCATATAACATACATAAATTTAGTTATTATTATGATATGGGTGGGAACTATATATCCCTCATATATATTGTGTTAATATTTATATATCATAATATAGATAGGAGTGCAATTGGGAGTGAAATCAGTTCAGTAAGGGAATTTTTATAATATGATGTTTTTGAGAATGAACTTTGATAACTATGATAGTTTGGGGAGTGAACCCATTCAACTATGATATCCTTGGAAGTGAGCCTTGAATACTATAGAATTTATTTTTTATGATTATGTGTATGACACTATTTTATGTCATATTCCAATTTTTTATATTATGGAACATATGCTTTGATTCCCTTATTATTCATGTCTTATGAACTACCAATATCTTTTTGTGAATCAATAATAGGATCATTGTTGTGTAAGGATTGTCTTTCAATTGTTATGACCATGTTCTCAAACCCTTATGCTCATGTTATGGTTATGTATCTCTCATGTTGACCCTTACTGATAATCTAATCTCGTATGTTCCTCTGTTTCATTTTCCCAGGTAATGAAGAAATATTTTAAGTAGGGTATGTCTATGAAGAGTACATCATAGAAATATATTTATGGGAGACATTGATAATCCTTCATTAATTAAGAATGTTTTTTCAAAGTTTCCAAAGTTTTTAAACTATTATATTCATTAGAAACATGTTTATGTAATATAATTGTTGAGTCAGTAATGTTTTCATTATGACGTTTCCATTCCTTCATGAAAAGGGTGAGATTTTTATGTCATTAAGGCATCCTTATGACTTTATCATTCCTTCTTGTTTTGAAAATCACAAACACCTTATTTCAAGGAAAAACTCATTTTACCCCTGTTTAACTTCCATAAGGAAAATTTCCTTCCAAAAGGAAATTTACCCCTAACTTTTTTTCATTGTTCATATCAAAAAAAATTCTTAATTATAAAAATTGGATTCATATCTAAAACCTAGGAATCACATAATACTTAATATGAATCATTCTGTTTTAGGATCCGAATTCATGTTACAAACTTTTATGATGTTCTACTCCGAATTCCCAGTTACGAACATTTATGAAGTTCAATCTCTGAATTCTGATTACAAACTTATATAATGTTCTAACTATGAATTATAATCATGAATTCTGATTACAAATTCTCATTACGAATTCCGATGATGAATTCTGATTACGAATTATCATTACGAATTCTAATGATGAATTCTGATTACGAATTCTCATTACGAATTCTGATGATGAATTCTGATTACGAATTATCATTACGAATTCTGATGATGAATTTTGATTTCGAATTCTCATTAAGAATTCTGATTGTGAATTCTAATTACAAATTATGGATATGAACATGTATGAATTTCAACTCCGAATTCTTCTGATAAACAGAATCTGAATATCTTTTTATTATAGACTCCGAATTCATTGTCTGGTTAGACTCGAACATTAAACTTTCAACACTCTAAACATTCATTTTCTTCATTCGGAATATCATTTTAAGTTATGCTTTCACTTTTTCTATTATAAAATGATGTCGTGCATTCAGTTATCAACTAACCATTTTTTTAGTGACACATGTACCGGTCCATCCGAAATTCAAGGAAAAATATGACCGTTGGAGGAGGGAGCTGACCGTTGAAGATGTGTCGATAAATAGGAGCTCATTTGAAAAGAAGATAACAGTTGACAACATCTTTTACAACCATGAATACCTATTGTTGAAGTGATTTATAGAGATAGGGGCTCTAATAACTCTCAAACTTTGTGCAGAAAGTTTGAATTACTTGTTCAAACTTTTCTTCGTACAGATTTTCTTTGTGAGACTACAATTGTTGTTGTATACAATCGATGGATTCTGGGGATATAAATATAGAGGTTTCGACTACCTGATAGTTGAGGGCCTGCGGGTATAGCAAGACAGAATCTGATCTTTGTATCGAGAGCTTACCCTGGTGTGGGTAAGATAGACTTTCATGAAAGTATAAATCAAGGGACCTTTATCCAAGGTTGTTGGATACCCTTCTCTTTGGGTTAAAAGATTTACTACTTGTTACTAGATTTGTTTCAAGTTTTCCACTGCAATTTTTATTGTTGAGGAAAGTATAACTTTCTTATACATTCTCATACTTGTACTCTAATTTAGTTAGATTCTATACGCTATATGGTAGAATCATAGTTGGTGTAAACTTTTGTTAAATTTCAATTTCGAAGTCACTTTTTCTGGAATCAAGCATGTTATTAGAACTTAGAGGTGTTGTGAATTTTGGTTATGAAAAATTTCCTTGAGGATTTTTTTATAAGTATACAATTAACCCCCCCCCCATATTGTATTTGAGCATCTCATACTTATATATTCGATCATACATTTGGTATTATAGAGTATATAATACTCACATACCATCTCACAATTGGTATCAGAGCATTTGTTTCAATCCGAATTAATCTCACAATTAGATTTAGAAGACTTTATTCTTCTTATATCTTTCAGAATTTAATGTTTGTAATTGAATTTTCTAGATTCGTATTTTTGGAATCTGTTTTTCAGAATCACATTGTTCGTATTCATATTTTTGATTATGTTATTTTCTCTTTTTTAAATACTTATACAACTGACAAGTTTTGTGTGCCAAAGACTATCTTAAGGATGAAAGGTTTAAATATTTGTTCTATTGATAACCTAAATCCTACCGGACCTATTTTTTTTTATGGAAATGAATATGAGTACTGGAGAGATAGAATGAAGACTTTTGTTATCAATACTGGAGTTGATAACTATCTAATACTGACTGGAGATTATAAGATTCTGGATAAGTAATTGAGAACATTTACGAATCAGGAGAAAGAAAAATATCAATCAAACTTCAGAGTCATAAATACTCTGTTATGTTCCATGATTAGGAACATAAATAGTCAAATATCTTTGTGTGAATCTAAAAATAGTATCTGGAAGAAACTTGAAGTTACAAATTTCGGAACATCTAAAGTCATAGAGACAAGAAGAGGTTTGTTGAGAGCTGAATACCATAGTTTTAACTTTTCTTATGGAGAACCAATAAGAAATGTTCAGCAATGGTTTATGAATATTGTGAATAGATTACAATCTATAGGAGAAAAAGGTTTGGATGATGAGGCTCTTGTGTACACGATCATAAACATCATGCTAAATGAATGGGAGTCCAAGAGGAGAGCTATTGATGAGAATAGGAAAGTCACTCAGATTTCCTTAGATGAGTTGTTTGGAACTCTTCTTCAGCATGAAACCAGAATGAAGAGAGATGCTGAAAATGTTAAGAAGAAGAATGGAAATGGAGGATTTTCTTTTACAACCACTTCTAAACATATGAAATCCAAAACCCCAGAAAGAGTAACCAAATCAAAGACAAAGAATGTCATTTTTCAGTCAGAATCTAGTGACACAGAAAAGTATGAGAATGAATTACCTAATATTTCTTGAAGAATGAACAAGATAATAGCTCAAAGGAACTATAAGAATAAGTACAATAAGAAAGATTATAGAGATAATAAATATGGAGAAGTTACAAGTTATGAGTGTAAAAGAACATGGCATATAAGAACTGATTATCCCTTGTTGAAAAAGAAGAAAATGAATGAAAGGAATTCAGAAAGGAATAGGAAAAAATTCTATCGATCAACGCACAAGAAAAGTCATAAAGATAATGATACTTTGAGTTCTAGCTATGGAGATTCTTCAGAAAGGGAATCTTATGAATATGATTCATCAGCATATAAGAATATGGGAATCATTGCTACTACTTCTGTACCCAATACATGTCTTATGGACAAGGTATGCTATGCCGAGGCATTAAAAAATTTATCTCTTGATAAGAATTACTATTCCGAAAATAGTACTTCTAATGAAGATACTTTATCCTCAAGAAAATGAAGAATTGCCTTCATATGAAGAAGTTTCTAGATTTTCTAAGTTACTTGAATCAGGAAATTGTAAAATTTCTAAGAAATAAGAGAAGGAAAACACTAGGGAAGAAATTCATATAGAAGATATTTCAGATCTTTCTAGAGATCTTAGAGATAAATAATATCTTTTAGAAAAACTTTCTAAAGGCCTTGAGAAAGCAAATTATGATAAAGAATAACTTTCTAAAGATCTTAAGAGTACTATTTTAAAGATAAAACTTATTGAGGAAAAATCTATCTCTAAGGAAATGATTTCTGAGGATAGGAATTTAGTCATCAGACTGAAATCGAAAATATTTTCTCTTAAAAATATCCTTGCAAAATTTACCTCTAGGAAGGAAAATTTTGACAAGATGTATTCTCAAATTAAACCTCAAGGAAACACTACTAGAGTAGGTTATACTCACCTAAAACCGGTTTTAAAACCAACTATTATGTTCCTTCTAGAGCCCTTTTTTGTACTAAGTGTCAAAGTGGTAGGAATTGGAAGAAAAATTTCTACTTAAATAGAGTTCACTATCTTGGGTTTCATACAGATTATTTTTCTAAACAAATTTGCATACCCAAAATTTTTTTATCTAACAATTCCGGATCGAAGAAATATTGGACTCAGAAAGCCTAACATTTTATTATTTTCAGGAAAATAGGGAAAGTAACAATAGTAATACATGGTAAATGGAAAATATATGTTCTCAGCATATGACTGGTAACAAAATTTATTTTGAAAAGATCATCAAGAAGAAAGGTGGAAAAGTAACTTTTAGAGATAATGCTCAGGGAGAAATTATTGGTACAGGTAACATTGTTATTCTTGAAAAAAAACATTTATTTCAAATGCTTTATTTGTTAAGGGTCGTATGGACAACCTCATTAGCATAATCCAATTATGTGATGAAGTCTACCTTGTGAATTTTAGGAATGACAAGTTCTTAGTACACAATTCCAAGGAGGAATTTATTCTTTCTGCCAGTAGGAAAGAGAATGTTTACACACATAACTTATAAGACCTTATGAGCCAAGACTTACCTTGACTTAGTGAAATGGAAGATCATTCTTGGTTATGGCATAGAAGGTTAGATCACTGTAACCTTAGGAACTTATGAAAACTCTCTAAGAAAGGACTAGTTAAGGATCTACTGAAGCTTATATTTGATTCCTCAAAAGTTTGTGACCCTTTTCAATATGGAAAGAAACATAAATCAAGTTTTAAATCATTCGGTGAAGTCTCAACTACTGGTGCATTACAGCTAGTGCATATTGATCTTTTTGGTCCAACACAAAAAAATAAGCATTGGGGGAAAGTATTATGTATTTGTCATAGTTGATGACTACACAAGATTTACACGGGTCTATTTTCTAGCAAAAAAGTCTAAAGCCATCTCTTATTTCAAAAGTTTTAGAGCCCAATTGAAAAATTAGAAAATCCTTCCATTGAAAACTATCCAAAGTGATCATGGAGGAGAATTTCAAAACTCTGATTTTGAAAATTTTTGTAGTAAAAAAGGTATTACTCACAACTTCTAAGCACCCAGAACACATCAACAGAGTGGTGTTGTGGAAAGAAGAAATAGAATTCTTCATCATATAACTAGAACCATGTTGAGTGATTATTCTGTAGCCAAAACTTTTTGGGCTAAAGCTATAAGTACTACTTGTTATATAATAAATCATGTTTTGATTAGACCCTTTCTTAATAAAACCCCTTATGAGTTATGGAATGGTAGAAAATCTGGACTTTCTTACTTTAAGGTTTTTGTTTGCAAGGTATTCATCCTGAATACTAAAGATAATTTATACAAATTTTCACCAAAATCTGATGAAGGAATTCTATTAGGCTACTCCACAACTTCTAAGGCATATATAGTTTTCAATAAAAACACATGTATTATTGAAGAGACTTTACATGTTAAATTTGATGAAACTGGTCCTTTTGTTTTTAAACAACCCCAACCTACATCCTTGGATGTGTTTTTAAAAACTGATTATCAGCTTTGATAGAAAATCTTTCTGATAAGAAAAATGTTCAAGAAGATACTACTGAAACTTTTACCCTAGAATATTTTCTTCCCTATGTTGATGAACAAGTTTTACAAAACCCAAACCAGTTGTTTCTAAAGAATCATCCTAGTGATAGCATCGTTGGAGATGTCAATAAACCTATAAGTACTAGAAGTTGCTTATGAAATGAAGTCTAACATGTAGCATTTCTTTCCAAATTAGAACAAAAAAGCATTGATGAAGCTTTATTTGATGATAATTGGATAAAATCCATGAAAGATGAACTAAATGAACTCAAAATCAACAAAATCTGGACCTTAGTTGAAAGACCTAAGGAAACTTTTGTTATTGGAGTAAAATAGGTCTTCAGAAATAAGTGTGATTAAAATGGAATCATCATAAGAAATAAAGCTATATTAGTTGCTAAAGGATATAATCAACAAGAAGGAATAGATTATGAAGAAACCTATGCTCCAGTAGCTAGACTTGAATCTATTCATATTTTACTTGCCTTTGCAGCATTCTTCAATTTCAATCATTTTCAAATGGATGTGAAATGTTCTTTTCTTAATGGTTATGTTCAAGAGGATGTTTTTTTGAACAACCTCTTGGATTTGAAGATACAAAACATCCTGATCATGTTTTTAGACTTACCAAAGCTCTGTATGGACCTAAAAAATCCCCTCGAGCTTGGTATGAAAGACTTATAGGATTTTTGCTTGAAAATAACTATGTTAGGGGAAATGCAGATCCAACTCTTTTTATAAAGAAAGAAAAGAAAAATGTTTTATTGTTCAAATTTATTATGATGAAATTATATTTGGTTTAACTCAGCAATCCTTAACTGATTCCTTTGTGGATCTAATGAAATCTGAGTTTTAAATGAGTATGATGGGTGAGTTAACATTTTTCTTAGGTTTTCAAATTTCTCAAAAACCAAAAGGAACCTATATATCCCAACATAAGTATATTAGAGATCTTATTAAAAAGTATGTATATGACAACACTAAGAGTATAAGTACTCCCATTGGTACCTAAAACACACTTGATCTTGATGAAGCTGGGAAAAAAGTAGATCAAACATCTTTTAGAGGTATGATAGGAAGTCTACTTTACTTGACATCTAGTCATCTAGACTTAATGTTTTTAGTATGCTTATGTGCAAGATATGAATCCAATCCTAAGGAATCTCATTTAAAGGCAGCGAAAAGAATTTTTCACTATTTGAAGGGAACTATGGATTTAGGACTATTTTATACTTCTAGAAATGATTTTTTTCTTAAAAAGTTATTTAGATGCTGACTTTGGTGGATTTAGAATGGATAGAAAGAGTACATCAAGAACTTGTCATTTCCTAGGAGATTCATTAGTTTCTTGGTCCTGCAAGAAGCAAAATTCTGTAGCACTCTCCACTGCTGAAGATGAATATGTATCAGCTAGAAGTTGTTGTGCTCAAGTGTTTTGGATGCAACACACACTCACAGACTATGTCTTGAGTTTTACTAAGTCACAAATTTTATGTGATAACACAAGTTCTATTGCCCTTAGTAAAAACCCTGAACATCACTCTCGTGCAAAACACATAGATATTAGGCATCTATTTCTTAGGGATCACACACAAAAAGTAGATATCATTCTTCAATTTATCGGAACACAAGATCAAGATGCTGATATTTTCACAAAATCTTTACCCTCCGATAGATTTCAATACATTAAATAGAATTTAGGAATGATACCATGAGGTAATCTTCCTCCATTAACTTTCTGTTGAACCAATCTCCTTATATTAATAAACTCCTTTTCGTAGGGGGAGTACATCTCTTATTTAAGATTTTCAAATTTTCATAATGAAGATTTTTCGTACATAGTTTTTCAAATTTTCGTAAGGAAAATTTTTCGTACTTAGTTTTTCAAATTTTCGTAATGAAAATTTTTTTTACTTTGTTTTTCAAATTTTCATAATGAAAATTTTTTGTACATACTTTTTCAAAAAAAAATAATGAAAATTTCTGCAGTTGGTTTTTCAAAAAAATTCATAATGAAAAATCTTCAAACCTGAAATTTTCATAATGAAAATATTCGGAACTAAAATTTTTCATAACGAAATTCTTCAAATATAAAATTTTCGTAATTGACTTTTTTGGATTTGAAACTTTCGTAGTGAAGTATTTTTTGTATTCAAGTTTTTTTTTGAAATCCAATGTTCTTCAAGAATTATGTGACCTATTATGAATAATATTCCTAGCCAGTCCGAAAGGTATAATTTCATTACCTAAATTTTCATAGTCATTTTTACTTGCTTTAATTTCTTTTTCTTTTTAAAAATTTTTTCGGATTCAAGATTCCTTAAATCTGAATTTTTTTCTTCAAACCTCAAAAGATCGGATTCAATATTTCCTTGCGGGTATGTTTTCAACCGTCAGATCAAATCAGAGAGTTTTTCAACCATTAGATTGGAATTGGCAGTTGAAAGGTCACTTCCATCACTTATATAAAGGGGACCCCCGATGGTTGTCCCACATCGGTTTCCAAGATCTTACGTCTCGAAGCTCTGACCCTTTACAAAATACCGTTCTGAATTCATCAGAAGTGCCTAGTACGAATGTCTGTAGAAGCCCCTTCTCTTGATATGTCTTCAGTCAATCCAATCTCGGAGTTGCAGATATATAGGGAGAGGTTGGTACACCCAAAATTCGTTAATAATTATGACTCAATTATATCCAAGAATATCAAACTCAATGGATGGGAAAGTGTAGCTATATCTAAGACCCGAGCACAAGATGTGGTGTATCCAGACTTGCTTATATAATTTTATGATTCAATTTGTTTTTTCAAGGAATATGGAAGGGATAAGTTCTCCTTCAAGATCTATGGGAAGATGTATGCTCTATCTTATACCAAGGCGGCTAGCTTGGTGAGCATACCTTATGAAGGAGAGGCTGAGTTTTTCTCTCACAAGTTTCCTGAGGTCCAGGGTAGTTTTTTCAAGACAAAGGCTATAGAATGCCTTGGTCTTTCAGATGTAAACACTGCTAAGAAGATCTCCCATCTATCAACCAACAACCGGATTCTACAGATTTGGGTGCAAGGATTTATCATATAGAGGAAGGGTGATAAGGATACCCTTAAGAAGAGTGATATGTATATTCTAGATTTTTTGGTAAATATAATGAAGGTGAATTTCATGAGACACATCCTCATCACCATTGATAACATCAAGAATAGAAATAATAGAGCTTAGATCATTATGTATTTTTCATTTCTTTCAAAGTTGATAGTTTGGTGTCTTGAATCTTTCAAGATCCCCTACAGTTCCAAGATGAGGAATTTCAAGGTGATTCTGATCAGTGATGACACTCTTAAGAGGATAAATATTTGTTTATCAAAACAGTCAGTTCAGTTTTATGATCTGCCAAAGGAGGATGCAGAACCCATTCCAGAAAATGTGGAAAAGGTTGATCATTTAAGGAAGGCTGGGAAGAAAAGGAAGTTGAAAGAAGTGGAAGTTGAAGATAAAACCTCTAAGTATAAGGAAGTCCAATCTGCACCTCCTAAACCGAAGAAGTAAAAAGCGTATCCGGATGAAGTAGCTGCAAAATGGAGGGAAGATAAAAAGACTAGAAAAACAGGGGAGCCACAGTTCAGTTTGGATCATGTTGAGGATAAGGCCTTGAATGAAAAAGCTACTGATGAGCTAGAGAAGTGGGCCAAGGAGAAGAAGTATAAGAAGAAAATGTATGCGGCAGAGATTTTTCAATCTCTTTTGAAGGCTGCTGAGGTTGCATCTGAACAAATTCCTATACTGAAACCCTTTTTATTGTAATCGTTACCTAAGACTCCGAGGAATAATTCTTGTACTCCATAAAAACCACAAATAGAAGGGTGTGGAAGAGAAGGAAGCTAAAAAATAAGTACAAGATGTTGAGAGCAGTGGTGGCTCTGATGATGTAATTAAGAAAGTTGAAGAGTATCATAAAAAACAAAGTTCTTCTGAAAAGTTTTCAATCCAAAAATCTCAAGACGGATCTTCAAAAATTGCTACTCCTGGTGCTGATGATGTGGGTGAAGACGAGGAAGTAAACAAGTTTTCTGAAGAATATAGATTTAATCATCACTTTATACACCCTAAAGACATTGAAGGTTGATCTAAGAAGGAAAAAGTTGATGAAGACAAGATTGTACAATTATCCGGAAGTGAGCAGGAATCTCTTGATGAGGAATCAATACCGAAAATTGATAAGGGTAAACAAGTAGTTTTTGACACCCCAACAAAAGATATTATCAGGAAGAAAAAAGCTAGAGGATTCTCTAAGAGGAAGTTGGTCGAGTTAGAGGAAGAACCATCTCCTAGTAAATTTTCTGATTCGGATTCATCTACATTGGGACATGATTTTGTTGTTGAGTCCCTAAAAAAGTTAGTAGATGCCATTCTGATCATTCCTACAATAGATTTCAGATGCTAGATGCTTCTACATAGCATGAATCAAAAGTCATAAATCGTATCCATGGTAATGGATAAATGTGTGAAGATTGAGGCAGAACATAAAAATTTTCTTATCAATTATGAGGTCCACAGAAAGTCTTGCAGAAAAATGACTCTATGGTCAAAGAAAATCAATAAAGATTTGGCAGAGCATAATCTATTTAAAGAAGATTTTATGGAAGCATTTGGTATTGAGGATGTCAAAATTAAAAAACTTTCAGATAGATTTCAGGATAAGTTAACCCTAGAGAAAAATACTCGGAATCAATAGGAGAAGGATCTGAATGGGAAGCTTAGCTCTGTTGCTCAAAGCTGGAAGGGGAAAAGAGATCTCCAGATTGAGATCGAAGAGAAGCATGTAAAGCAGGTTTAATTGATGAAGGTTCTGGAAGAGGCCATGAAATCATAGGAATGTAGGATCAAGGCATTTGAAAAGCAAGCTGAGTAGGATCATAAATAACTAAAAAAGGTGAAGACCATTGTGAAGATGCTAATGCCCAAGGAAAAAAGAACCAAAATAAATCACACTCGGATCTTTTGTTGTATTTATTTTTCTTTTTACTAATTCATTCAATCATAATGGAATTGTGGCATGTCCATTTTTTCTATGTCCTTACTAATATTTCAGGTACCATATTTCTTTTCCATTCCCTCAAACTTTTTTTGAATATCACAAAGGGGGAGAAGGAAAAAGAACTCAAAAAGGGAGAAAAAAAATCTAAAGGAGTGTTTATTTAAGGGGGAGTTTCTCATTACGAAGATTTCCACAATCAAATGAAATTCTCATTCTGGAAATCTAGAATATGATCCTTATAGTTCCAAATCCTTAGGAGGAGTTAGTCATATTCACCATTGTCCATGAACAAAGGGAGATAAGATTTATTTTTAAAGTCTAAGAATTTTTTTTCCAAGTCCTTATATTCTTTTTCGTAAGGATGTTTGTGGTTTCCAAAAAGGGAGAGATTGTTGAGTCAATAAGGTTTTCCTTATGAATTTTCCATTCCTTCATGAAAAGGGGGAGATTGTTAATTCATTAACGCATCTTTATGACTTTACAATTCCCTCTTATTTTTAAAATCACAAACACCTTATTTCAAGGAAAAACTCATTTTACCCATGTTTTAAATCCACAAGGAAAATGTCCTTCCCAATGGAAATTTACCCCTACATTGTTTTCATTGTTCATATCAAAATTGTTTTTAAGTATAAAAATTAGATTCATATCTAAAACCTCAGAATCAAATAATAATTAGATATGAAGCATTCTGTTTTAGGATCTGAATTCCTGTTATGAACTTTTATGAAGTTCTACACCGAATTCCATGTTACAAACTTTTATGAAGTTCAAACTCTAAATTCTGATTACGAACTTATATAAATTTCTAACTATGAATTATGATCATGAATTTTGATTACGAATTCTCATTACGAATTCTGATGATGAATTCTGATTACGAATGATTATCATGAATTCTGATTACGAATGATTATCATGAATTCTGATGATGAATTATGATTATGAATTCTCATTACGAATTCAGATGATGAATTCGGATTACGAATTCTCATTATGAATTTTGATGATGAATTCTGATTATGAATTCTAATTACGAATTCTGATTGTGAATTATGATTACGAATTATGGATTCGAACTTATATGAAGTTTGACTCTGAATTCTTCTGATAAACAGAATCTGAATATCTCTTTATTATAAACTCCGAATTCATTTTCTGGTCAGACTCCAAACTTTAAACATTCAACACTCTGAACATTCATTTTCTTCATTATGAATATCAGTTTTAGTTATGCTTTCACTTGTTCTTTTATAAAATGATTTCATGCCGTCAGTTATCAACTAACCATTGTTTGAGTGACACATGTACTGGTCCCTCCTAAATTCAAGGAAAAATATGACTGTTGGAGGAGGGAGCCGACCATTGGATTTGTGCCTATAAATAAGAACTCATTTGAAAAGAAGATAACACTTGAAAAAATCTTTGACAATCGTGCATACCTGTTGTTGAAGTGATTTCTAGATAGAGAGGATCTTATAAACTCTCAGGATTCATGCATAAATTTTCAATGACATGTTCAAACTTTTCTTCGTTCATATTTTCTTCATGTGACTATAATTTTTTCTGTATACAATCGATGGCTTCTGGGGATAGGAAGACATAGGTGCCGACAACTTGATAGTTGAGGTCTTGCGAGGATAGCAAGACAGACTCCGATCTTCATATCGAGGCCTTACCATGGTGTGGGTAAGACAGAATTTCTTGAAAGTATAAATCAAGGGACCTTTATCCAAGGTTGTTGGATACCCTTGTCTTTGGATTAAAAGATTTACAACTTGTTACTAGATTTTTTTCAAGTTTTATGCTGCAATTTGTATTATTTATGAAAGTATAACTTTCTTATACTTTATCATACTTGTACTCTAATTTAGTAAGATTATATACGTTATAACGTAGAATCTTAGTTGGTGTAAACTTTTGTTAAGTTTTATTTCCAGAATCACTTTTCCGGAATCAAGCAAGTATTAGAGCTTAGAAGTGTTGTGAATTTTGGTTATGCAAAATTCCCTTGAGGATTTATTTTAAGAATATAAAATTCAACCTCTCTTGTATTTGATCATCTCATAATTATATATTCGATCCTAAATTTGTTATTATATAGTATATCATACTCACATACCATCTCACAGTAATAAATATTCATCTAAAAAGATGTAATATCTATATATGAAAATCCCGAGTCTCTATAGTTGGAATCAACGAAATGTTTTAGATGACCATTGGAAACTAGGATGAGGAAACTTTAGTGATATATATAGAGATATTTATAAGGATATACCTAGGGATGTCTCTAAGGATAAGTCTAAGGATGATTCAATATATAGAAAAATGTTCTAGAATTTTGGTAAATGATTGAGAGAGTGATTTCTAAGAAATAGATTCCCTATCTGGATACTCTAAGTTGAGGCTTTACCACTAAGGTACCTAAGGGTAATAACTAAAAAAGGGAACATTGAGCTGGACTTGATCATCACTTGGTTCATGACAACCAAACATACTACACACCTAGTTTGACACTCCTATGGGATATACTTTGTAAATTCAAAAAAACTTTGTGAATAACCATGATGGATTTAAATAGATGATGATCATGGATAACATAGGATAAAATGAAAGTTTCATATATTAAAACACATTAGAATATTTTGACATCTTATATGTGATTTTTCAAGATTATCTAGCTCTCAACTATGATTAGTGGTTCTAATGCAATGATTTTCAGTTTTAGTCAGTGGTTCGAACCAGAAGGAATCATGTTAGCATTGAATCTGATGAAAAATATGGTGACTATGAGCAACCAAATTAGATAACTATAGGAGAGAAATATATTTTTGTTATACCTAATCATCTAACATGATATTTGATTGGAAATGTGAACTTCAATGAGATTCCCAAAGCATAAAATAAGAGAAATATGGACTTTTAGGAATGTTCATGTGGTAATGAATACAAAGGAAATAATATATATCTTTCTATATGTCATGAATGTTGGAAGAAGCACACAAGGGAATGTCTTATATGGATGAGAATGTATTTTTGGTGTGAAAAGGAATCTCCAAAAGCAAGAAATTCTATATAAAAACTAAAAATTTTGATTAAATCAATGGAGGAGAATAATGGTCTCCCAAATATATCATCAACAATTTAATTTTTTAAATATGAAAATTATAGGAATTATGAAAATCAGAGTACTAAGGTGAAATCCCAAAAAGGGAAGTTGTAAAGTTGTATGATTTATGGTTTTTATGTTGAGGATGAAGAGACTGCTATTTAAATATTAAAGGAAATAGGTATTAAGGAATAAGATGATGAATCATAGTTAAAGTTTTGAGAAGAAAGTTGTATGATTGAAGTATTTATGTATTTGAATTTAATAATTATGATATATATATATATAAGGATTTTTCTGTATAAGTTTCTCATTAAGGATTTGAAAGAACGTGTTTAATGAAATTCATGACCTAGAAATTTAATTTAATAGAAAGGTGATATTCATGGAAAAACATTAAGGTAAAGATAAAACATAATATGTTCCTAATAATGATAATGGAGTAAATATATTATTTTTATGAATAAAGTAAATTGGATAGTATTGATGACCATGGAACTAATAAATGATTTTCAAAAAAAATAGGTTTTTTTATGGAGTTTATAGAGTTATTGGATTTATGTAATATATTCAAAAATATGTGGTATTATTAAAATAATTACTAATTATGTATGTTTTTGTAACGTCCTGGTTCTAGAAGACACCCTGAGCCACCCCGTACCTGGTTGGTCACATGGCCTCAAGCGCATTTCCTCTAATGCCAGAGGCTGCCGACTAGCAGTGAGGGCCTTGGGTGTGATAGTGGAAAAACTATGCCCTCATTGGCAGAGTAACACGGTGGAATATAAACAGATATACAATAGTGGAAGCAGTAATAATATCAAACAACTAGAAAATTGATGAAGACTGAAGAAGAAACAACTGGAGCATACATATATAAATGATGCATGATACCTATGTCTAGGAAATAATCCAAACACATCACAATACTGGGATATAGTACTAAACCAAAGTATATAAGAAAAAAAGTAAACTCCTCATCATCGCAAGCCTCAACTTTGTCTCATGCTCTCCAGCTCCTCAGTAAATCAAGTACTTGAAGTAGAACGGAATTTTCCCTTATCTATACCTGCAACAATATAATATCTTTGGGCCCAAAATCTTGACCCAAACAGAGTGTGAGTCTAATCCCAGTAGGAAACCACCAAAATATCTATTCCTAATAGTCAGTGAATATATATGGTAGGAAATAAGTAAAAATAAGCAGAAAATAGTTAAGTACTCAGTAATAGACATTCCCGTAGTCGCAAAGCATTCAATTCCAAATATCAAGTGAGAAGATAGTCACAAATAGGTAACCCTCTGGGATGTACTCATAGATTATCCCCTATAGTCCTACCTAGTAACACAAGAAACCCTCTAGAAAGTACACATAGTCTAACCCCTCTAGTTGAGCTTTATAATTGACTCACTTGGCAAGAACTCACCATCAATTCCCCCTATAGTCTCGTATCAGTAACTGAAGGCACTCTGGGGAAGCACTTACATCACATTCCCCCTTGT
Organism: Viscum album; assembly: GCA_963277665.1. Taxonomy (NCBI): domain Eukaryota; kingdom Viridiplantae; phylum Streptophyta; class Magnoliopsida; order Santalales; family Viscaceae; genus Viscum; species Viscum album. Next base: position 617,503,186 of record OY728148.1, on the reverse strand, counting down.
GGCCCGTGTCGAGGAACTACAGACACTCTGAGGAAGCACTTACGTCAATTCCCCCCTATGGTCTCACATCGTAATAGTAAAAACAGACACTCTAGAGAAGCCCTTACATCTATTCTCTCAATGGTCCACTACACTAGGTTCTCACTACCCTGTGTAAGTCAAACATGCATAGAAATTAAAATAAGCCAATGTAATTCTCAATAACTACTTGGCTAATAGTCTACATCATAACATCATGGCAGATAACAAAACCACGCCATCCTACAATACGAGGCATGGGAAACCAATAAGAAAGCCTAATAGGATAAACAAGACCAAACGGTTATAAATAAACATGCATGTGAAAACACATCCAAATAATATTAATTAACCCTATTTTCATTCAATTTACCTTTACTCAAGCATAAATGCATAGAAGGAAATTAACAGGGCTAAAACAGTAAACATTCAATACCCAGTTCAATGGTATTGGGAAATTTTTCACATATAAGTCAAAGACATTCAATGGAAAGGCACAAACCCCCTACCTCGGCATTGTAGGACCACTATATGTGAACCTCAAGACTTGAATCACCCTAGAAAACCATAGATCTAGAAAAAAGTTTTAAACGATCAACTGACGATAACTCTTGAAAGATGAGGAATCAGGAAATGAAGCTCTGGAAGAAGGAAGATCTTATTGAGGTGATCCCAACTCATCAAACGAGGGTCGATTCAGAGAATAGATTCTCAGTCCGGGGCTTGGAGGAAGATCACAACAATACGGGTTCTCTCGGATGAACAAAACCTAAATAAAAGTGGTTCATTCCATCAGATGTGGCCCTGGTGCATTTAATGAAAAACAAAGTACACAACATGAACTTTATAAGTACACAGCATGTACTTGCCTTCACCAGCCACCGCATTAAGTATTATCTAAGTCACTACACACGGTCGTGTGCATGGCCTCTACATGGCCAGCACTCGGCTACCAACGGTAACCAAGTACACGGCGTGTACTCAAAAAGTACACGGCGTGTACTTAAGAAATTTCAAGAAACTGCTCTTTTTCTCAAAAACACTAGAAAAAGGAAAACATACTTGAAAAGAAGATCAGGGTTCTTACTGTTTTCATTAGGGTTTTATGGTAATTCTAGTTATTACCATGTTTCAAGAAAATATAATACTAAGTTATTCAAAAATTTGGTATTTTACAATCAACAGATATATTATGATATTTGGGGGATTAAAGTTAAGTTGATTTTGAGAAATTTAGAAATCATATTTATAAATTTTATATTTTTTTAACGGTTACAATGTTAACCATTTGTGGAATAGATTAACATGAATTTTGGATGTAGTTTTATAGGTTAATGTATTACTTCACCATACGAATATTTATTACTAACTTGTACAAACCATTTTGTTTTTTATTATAAAAATAGGTAGAAGTAATGACTAATAATTCTTTTATGGATCTTATTAGTGCTTTAGACATGATAAATTCATCTCTTAGAGTAATATTTGAAGTTGAAATTGATCAAATCACAACCAATGGATGGGATGTTACATATTAAATGAAATTAAATCAAGTAAATATATCTTCTAATGAAAATTTCATAACATTAGGAAAAGTAACTTGAAATAAAAATATTTCCTATTATAATCATTTTTATGATGTCAATGACCTTTTTTACACCTCCTTGGTTTTTTTGGTACTGAACTACCTATTTACCACCCACATTCTTATGATGAATAATCTCTATCACCCTCTATAATTACTTATGATTATCTTTCATTTCCAAATAATAAATTTCAACCAATTTTCTTCTATATGGAAAACTAGTTATGAGTTAATTTATGTAACATTTATGTTTAAAACTAACCCTTTTTATGTGAATTTTTATTATTCATTTTAATAATTTGGGTTTCTTTGAAAGAATTTTTAAATGTTAAACCTTTGATGAGTAATGTGAATTTTGAGGGTGAAATTCATTTTTAAGGGGAAGAATGTAACATCATGATATTTTATGATTTTTTTAAATTAATTTAAAATTTTAGATAAATTACATTATAAACAACACCAGTTTTATATTTTATTACATGCACCAATGAGTTTCTTCGATATCATGCATGACATGAAACACCGAATTTCATCAAACCATGAAATAATATTATTATAAATATGATCATTATAACCTACCAGTAAAATAGGAGGGTATGAAAAGCATCAACTAATTTATGAATTAAGATTATAAATTTCCTACTAAATATAAATTTATTTATAAGTTCTTTTAAAATAATCAATATGTTTTTACTGAAGTAATTATATTCTTCAAAAAATATGTTTTCATCAAAAATTAATTTTATTTATTTTTATGAAAAAAATTATTACAATTATGTTAAAGATATTTTAAAAAAAATTGATAAAATGAAGTTAATTTTTTAAATCATCATATCAAAATTAACTTATTGTGAAACTCTGTGAATTTTTTCAGAAAATATTGATTTTTCAGTTAATAGTGAAAAATACCAATTTTGGAAAAACTATCATTTATTTTAAATAAATTTGTTAATTTAAATTAAAAATTATTTTTTAAAATTGAAGAAGTATTATATATTAATCTTTAATCCACTTAAAAACTCATAAATTATATTTATATTAGATTTTAGTATAAGTTTATTTTTGAGTTTAAAAAAGGGTTCTTTATGAAAACTCCTTTAAAGTGCATAAAGTTTCTCCATTATAATTAATTAAAATAATCCATAATTAAGAATTTTTTAAATGAAATTTATGTATAATATATCAATAAATTTAAATTTATATTCATACAATTATTATCATTATACATAGATTTAATATGAAATCATTTTGTGCTTGAAAAAAATACACTTCTTGAAAACCATCTTTTTCATCATGTCTGTTGTTTTGTTTTAAATTAAGTTTTTTAAAATATTATAAAGTTTATTTTAAGAAATAAAATTAATTTTTTAAATCATATTTTAAAACATATATTAGGGTTAATTTTTGAGTATTTTCTAAAAAGGTTAATTTTTTATGAATAGAAAATTAATATTGAATTTTAATTCAATATTTAGATTTCATTTAAAGTATTTATAAAGATAAATAATATTTTAGAATATTTTTAAAGTTGTATAAGTTCAATTATATATATTTTAATCTAATTTATGTCATTTTAATCAATTTTATATTGAAATTATATATGAAAACTTGGTAAACTTTTGAACATTTTCTTTTTGAAAACCTGCTTTCTTGTTGCATTTGTGAGATTAAATTTCAATTAGAATTTTCCAATTATGTTAATTGAATTTGTAAAAATTGATTACATGTTTAAAATAATAATAAATTCTACTTTATAATAATTTAAACATTATTTTTGATCAAAATAAATAGTTAAAATTTTAAAAATTATTTATCATGGTTAAGGTAAAAAATGGGATTATCGGGGGTTAAACTAAAATGATAGGGGTTAAAATGGCATAAAAACTTGTATAAAATCTATGATATAGACATATTTAGATAATATAATGTATAATTATAGATAATAATTTATTTTGGTTTCTTTTATCATTATAAAAATGTGGGTACACCTTTTTCATTTCAAAACATTACAGGTGTGCCACTCACCTCACTTATAAATGGACACCCCCTCTCAACTCTTCTTCACACATAAAAAACCTTATTATTTTTCCAATATCTACCCAAATAAATTTCCAAATTCCCTTATACCATTATAAAATCCTTATTTTTTTCATAAATCCATACTAGTAAGGCTTTTGGTGCAAAACAAAGTAGGTTCCCTAAAAAGAGGTAATGTTCTTCAATGAGCGCTTTTATTTTATTTCTTCCTGCACCTCATTCAATTATTAACAAAACATGGTGATATAATAATATTATTATCTTAAATATACATAAATATTATATATTAATTTAATTACCTACAACCATATCCACTTCAATCAAATGGGTTATGAAATAGTTATTCAGGTGTACGGCGGACTACCGCCTCATGAACAATGGACATTCATTTTTCTATTACCACCTATCTGGGTTTGTTATGGTGATGGATTTAAATTATATATATGATAATTATAAAATTATTATACCTCTATATTCATTATTTCATATATTAATTTTACTTCCCATTCATTAAGTTATATGATAATGTTGCTCATGTGTATGACAGCCAACTGTCTTTTGAAGCGATGTGATTTGTTTTCACTAACAATTTACATAGAATATAATAAGGATAAAAATATTTGACATAAATTAAATAATTATGATATTAATTAAATATTTAAAATTATTAAAATATAATATATCAGCTTATTTCTTACCTTTCCACTCATTGAAATATGATAACATAATTCTTGTAATTATATACTACCATCATCAAGAAGCGATGTGAATCCTTTTCCATAACCACACCACATGGATGATATGTATAAGTATACTTAAATAAATATAATTTTATTTATGATATTATGATCATTATTTAAATAAAATATATTACTTGACTCTTTTTCATAATGAATGTTGAAAAATGGAATTGTTACACATGCATACATATATCTTATCGTCTTCATGATCGTAATGTACTTCATTTATCAAAACCATCATTCATGATTGGACTTAAAAGTATAATTTATGTATAAATATTATAATTATATAATTATTTTAATTATGGATATGATGTAACCATGATCAATGTAATAGGACTAAAAATAACAAATCAAAACATATACGAAGAACAAAGCGTTTATTACCCGAAATGTGACTTTAACATGAAATTGTTAATAAAAGATTAAAAAATGGGCATAAGTAAATAATATGTGGTATTATATATTTAATATTGGTTATATAATATTTCTATAATAAAATTTTATTTATTATAAATTATTTTTGAATGTGTATGATGGATGTAGAGACTAAATGTACTGTATTCCCTTCTCACATTTATTTTTCTGTGAGATACATGTCATATTCACAACATGTTTATTTTTTGTGGTCTATATACTATCCAGGAATGTATTTTATGAATATTTTCATTAAATGTTTTTTGATTTACATATCATTTTCATGATCTCTCTTTCATGGGGTTTATAGTTTAATGTAACCAAAGCAGTAATTGATTTTTGTCTCAATTTGCCACCCATAATAAATGTTTTAAGTTATGAACCATTATTATATTATGAAGAGTATATATAAATACCATTTGACATTTAATATTAGGAATTAAATTATTCTCATGATATTATAAGTTTAATTTAACACTATTCTTTCTGAGGGATTATAATTCAAATATGCCAAAGTGGTAAGGGTTTTATGTTACAACTTCATTGTTTAATGGGATTGCTCATAATTATGCTTCCAATGATGAAATATTTTGATCTATCTCTAAATAAACTCATGTATTTTATTCTCCACTGGATATTCATAATTATTTCATGTAATATTATATTTTTTCACTCTTTTCTGCCTAAAATAATTGAGAATATGTTTTTAAGAAAAATATTATTTTTTCTCTCATCATTACAAAATTCTTTTTCTTCCAAATACAAATTTTATTAAAATGTTTCTAAAATTATTAAAATGATTTATTAAATACATTTTTAACCATGTTTTAATTTTAATAAAATGTTTTTAAAGGAATATTTATATAATTTTCCAAAAAATTTCATTAGGATTTTATCAAAAATTTGAATTGAATCATTATTTTTAACATGAATGGCATGGAAATAATTTTATGTTGTTCTAAATTCTCAATGATTTCAATATTCCCCTAAATTTTTTTAAATTTCTTTTCATATAATTTTTTTCTTTAATATTTGAAAAAAAATAGATTTTAATTAAATGATTTCCAAATGAAATTTATTTTGAAAATGTTTTTTGTTTTAAAAAGTATTTATCAAAGAATAAAGGAAACTTTTTATCAATAACTTTTTTCAATTATTTTTAAAAAAATCATTTATATTTTTTTATGTTTATTTTTAAGGAAAATGATTTTAAAAAATAAGATTAAATTAATTTTCAATAAAAATTTATCTTCCCCATAAAATATTACAAGTGATTTATCTTTAAAAATAATTTTCTATCTTAGAGGAAGTCCTTTGATGTAACTTATACTTTACTGGGGATATAAACCAAGTATACCATTCTTATTATTTATCTAAATATTTTATGATGAAATGATTTTTATGAAACCTCTTTATCTTCTATGGGATATATCTTGAAAAAAATCTTATAAAATCCCTTTCTTTTTCCATGGGATATTCTTTGATGAAATGATTAAATGATTATGAAACCTGTCTCATTTCCATAGATTATGACACTATAAAATGTTTATGAAACACATTTAATTTTCTGGGTTCTAGTATGATTAATTTTTTTATGATGTTGTAGAACAAATAAATAAGGTTTTCATTATGAGATGGGTGGTACCAATACCTTCCTCCAATGCATTGGGTAAAGATTTATATCTCCTGAAATAGACAATGAACTAACATATAGTGAACCTAGTTCAGTAAAAGAATTTTTAATCTATGATGGTATTGGGAGTGAATATTAAATGTTATGATTTTTTAGGGAGTGAACCTATTCCACTATGATAGTATTTGTAGGGATACTTGACTACTATGGAAATGATTTCCTTACTTATGTGTATTCCAGAGTTTTATGTCTTATGCCAATATTATTCTCTCCTAGATCATGTTATTTTTTTCCTTATGATTCATGTCTTGATAACTTCAAATATTTTTTCAATGAATTGATACTATGCTTTTTTTGTTGAATGTTATCCGTTTAAATTGTTATGTCCATGTTATCATACCCTTATATTCATGTTATTCTTAGGTATATCCCTTTTTTACCCTTAGTGAGTATATGAGCTCACTTTCTAATATTTCCTTTCCCAAGTTTATGAAAAAAATTATTTTAATTAGGTTATGTCTATGAAGATTACATAATAGTAATATCATTACAGAGGGCATTGAAGATATTTCATGAATTAAGAATATTTTGTTCTAGGATTCCTAAGGCACTAAATTATTATGGTATTTAGTCTTGTGCTTGTGTAATGTATTTAATATTCATCTAAAAAATATAATATCTATGTATGAAAAGTGTGAGTCACTATGTGTTTGGAAAATAATACATGATGTGTACACTTTACAAGAAATATAAAAATTTCACAAATTTTAATCAATACATGAAGTGAAAACATCCAGCAGACGTAAAAAACACAAGATTCTACTCAAAATACAAAACCAACACTCGTGTACTCCAAACATGGGGAGAACCCAAAAAATCTTTAAAACATTTAAATTCAGAATTAGTTAATTCAAAAAAACACATGCATACTATTATTGTAGGTTATCTTTCACCTCAAAGGTCCTCCATCCTTGAGATTCCCAAAGCACACCCAAATAAAGTGTAAAATGAAAAGATATCAGATTAATACCTAAAAGTGGGAAACATAATGTTAAAAACTCACCACCATAATAAATTTTCTCCTAATAAGTCATGTTTAGGAATTATTTCTAGGTAAAGGTGAGGCCACTACTACATCATAAATAATTTATGCTCCCATGCCTCATGAGAATTTGACTCATGTCATCATAACACTCAGAAGAATGGAATAAACTTCAAACAAAATGATTCCACATGATAATCAATGATATATGATAGATTCTCCACAACCCAAAATTTTGGCTCCAACTTGACCTCTTCCCGCAGCAAAATATGAGAGGGGTCCAGATTTCTTTTCATAGGCTATGATAAGTGGAAAAAACTATTAATACCCATCAACTAAACTAAAAATTATAACTGATAAGCAACATATGGAAGTCATTTAGTAACCTCAAATGGTCCAACATATCTCAAATCTTACTTTCCTTATTTTTTTAATCCGATAGTGACCCAACCAAGGAAAAAATTTCAAGAAAACTCATCAATGGAAAACTACAAAACATAGTACTTAAAATCCAAATATAATTTCAATATAATCTAAGATATAACCAGAAATTATCATATATCTATAATCCTTGATGAAATATCTAGAAAGATACTCAGTATCAATAAAGAGGCCTTTCCCACCTCTTCCCTAAAAATATGTTATTTGTACAAGTGACTATAAAAATCAATGAAGGGATCCATTCTGACCGAAGACTAAAAACTTTTATTGATGTCGGAAAGGATCTAATAACAACTGATATCGGGGGCGTTGAATTATTTGTTCACTTTTTATATGTTTAGTACTTTTAAAAACTTAACCCTGATAACATGTTAAGATTTATTTCCTTATCAACATTTTATTAAATACTTATCCATACAAAAGTATGAAATAAATTTAATCACACGTGATTTATAAGTTTTGGCCTCAGTGTGAGAACCTAAATCCTTTCCAAATACACACCCATGGGTATATGAAAATTAACTACTATGAAGAAGTTAATAGAACATTTGAAAACTCCCATTAGACACCTTTAATCTCCCAATAGGAAATATTATACGGACTCCCATCAGTTTACAAAGTTTCTTACAAAAACATTGTCCCAAAACGAAATAATAAGACTTTGTTTAATTTTCTTCAAAAAATCTCAATATGTATCCTAACCTTGATTTGGCTGGATCCAATTATCTAAATCTAATAAGGTTTATATGATTCTCCATCACTCAATCTTCACTTCTCAAACTCTTCTCAAATACTAAGTCTAGTCTTCCCCAGTCTGATTGAATCAATATAATGGACTCAATATGATGAATCAATTCCCAATATTCAAAACTCAAACTCTACTAAAATTCTCAAAATGATCTTCCTCAGTACGATGATAAACTTCACTTACAATTCTTCAGTGATCTACTTTTTTTGCTTATGTGAAAAGTTTTTTTCAGTAAATAATAATATAAGAAAGTATGTATAATCAAGTCAAAAAAAACATGAGATGGAAACATTAAAACATTCCCCACTTCCTCAAATTTCCAAAATCCAATAATCCCTTACATTTAAACATCAAATTTTACTCAACTTTAAGCTCTAAAATATAGAAGTAGAAACTTATTTGTATTCTTTCATCCCAAATTTCTTTAACACCTCCCTAGAATACTTTTCTTGAGATAAGAAAATGTATTTTTCATTTCCTTAAACTTATAATCCAAGGAAGAAAGTTAATTATCCTAATATAGAAATATCAACAGTCTTCATCATTTCCTCAGAATTTTTTTTAACAACATCTTTTCTATCCCCCAAAAAAATTATATCATCCATATAAGAAATTAAAATTAAAATTCTAAAGTAAACATATTTTACATATAAGTTGCTTTCAACATTTCCTTTAGTAAAATTTATCATTATAAAACAATTTTGTAACGCCCTGACCCCAGTTACCAAGAGTAGGTGCATTATTACATAACATTGGCAGGATCACAAGAAAGATAAAATCTCGAATGACTGATTTGTTTAGTAGCCTTGGAAACACTAGATATATTCATAAGTCTTACATTACATCATAAAATGAAAACTACAACAACAACATCTTGTCTTCATATCCCCTCATACTATCCCTGCAGGTCATTCATAAATTACTTCTTCACATCCTAGGAAAAATAAAACATTGAAAGGGGTGAGCTCAGATGCTCAGTAAGGATAACAATATAGTGGAAACTTTTATAAATAATCATAAACATTTAAGGCAATGTATAAATAAAACAAAATCCTTTTAAATTTGAATTTCAGCATAATATGGAAAATATAAAATAAAATAATGCCATTTACTTATTCACATGGATATTCTACTAGTCGAATAATCACATGCAATATTAATAACCACTTTCATAATGATGGAATGCATAATTCCAGACTATCATAACCTCAAGGCCTCATGCCAAGACTACAAATAAGATTCATATACATTAATATGATATCATATATGTTCTTTTAACATTGCTTTATTAAAAATATTTTTGTATTATTGTCACTTCTAGTGTTAACTTGCTCGTTTTCCATTATATTCATTATTATGTACGCCGGGTTTGTTATGGATAGGCTGTATCTTATTCATATACAGAATGATACCAATTCCTTAAACATTATTTTTAACCATTTAATGAGAATTATACTCAAATGGATATGATGGGGAATGAATCTCATCGCGTTCGTGGAGACCGTAGTCCGTACGTATGCACGAGCGACAATATCATTATTTTGATATTAAATTAATATATAATTTGTTGGTATATCATATAGATAGAATCATTATCATGTTATATTTATTATTTACATTAATTATACATCATTATTATACCCATCTAAATAATAATATATTGAATAACAATTACACCACAACGTGGAGACGGTATGTCGTACGTACGCACGTATGGTGAAATTTCATTCAAGGGATGGATAGAATAATGAATTTGTTTGTTCCATATTTATAATAACATCATAGCATATTAAAGATAATGGAGTTATTATTTTATAATAGAAATAACAGAGAAATAAGAAGTTGAAGAAGAAAGGAACTTGAAAGTCGGTGGTGAAAACATTACGTCTTCTTTGGGTTCTTCTTTTTGATTTGATCAAAATGGATCCTTAGGTTAGCATTATGATCAAACTAAGGCCTCTAGTTTGAAGTGAAGGAGTTTTGGAGGATATTTGGGTAGAGGTTTTCCAAGCCAAAAGGCTTTTATGGTGTGAATAATTGGTTAGAAGTGGTGTCCTTTTATAAGTGGGGAGGGGCTCTTTAGAAAAAACATAAATTATTATTTTATAATAAATTCATATTGAGTTTCTAATGGCTCCAAAGTGTATTATTAAAGCCTAAGGTGGGGTTGGGTCGAAATCCCTTCAACCAATAGATTTTAGACAGGTTTTTGTCATTATATTAACCTTATCTTTTAGTTTTAACTCTTGGTTAATTATTTTGACACTTACCATGTCACTTTGTATTTTTTTATTATATAGATAATAAACATACTATATACCTCCAAGAGACCCCCAAGCGGTCCATTAATGATACACCTGTCATGATACAAATCCTTTGGATGAACCTTAGATTTTTAGAAATTTAATATCAATTAATAATATAATATTTGTTTTAAAAACTATTTTATGTCAATTTTGACACTATTTGGTATTTGATTTTTGTGAAAAATCATAACAACATGAAATCAATCCAAACATGTCATATTAACCTATAAAATTCGTGGAATTCATTAAAATTATAAAATTAAATTTATTTGGGTATTTATAATATCAATTATATTAATATTTCACTAATAAGGTAATTACTACATCATCATTGTGTCATAAATAAATTAAATTATTTTTGTCTAAAATTTATAAATAAAATACCATTATGTAGGAAATTTTTTTACCTTTCTAATTAATATTTATATTCGAAAATATAACTTATATAACTCTATATAAATTTTTTTTTACTAAAATATATAGGCTTATGTCATTTTTGTATTTACTTTAACTTAATTAATATAAAGTGTCATTATCACTTACAAGTGGATCCATGGGGTCCCAAAATCGACCAAAGATGCACATGGTCAGACATGTATCAACCAATAGGGTTAAGACTTGTTTTAGGGTAATTAATGTTTATAATAACATTATTTTTTTACCCTTATTTAACAGATTTACCCTTTAACCATGATAAATAAAATATTTACCAAAATAATTATTCAAAATGACTAAAAATAAAAGTTACCTATTTACACAATCTGGACATCCTGATTCAAAATATGAAGTCCATATTTCCAAATTCAAAACACAGAAGAGGAAGAAATTAATTTTAAATTAATTCTTGCTGTCAAAACAAAAAGTGTGTTTTTTAGAGATAGTAATTATCAAAAGATTGACACTTGTTTATTTTCAGTTAAATGTGAAATTATGTCCAATGACCAACATTTTATTAAATGGTAAAAATATATTCTAAATATACTTTAATACCACTCAAATTCATAATTTATAACTATTAATTATTTCGATTAAAAAACTTGTTTTTAATTAAAATTTAGTAATTTTAACTATTCATCAAAATATAAAAGTTATCCGAAAAGAACCAAGATTTCATCCTAGGATAATTTTGATATTCTGAATCCAAAAATAAAGTCCATTTTGAAAGATAAAATGTATAAAATTTCAAAAAGTGGGTTTTACTATTCATAACGGCTACTTTGATTAGTTGCGGCTTGTTAGAATCTCGAAGTTGCATACAACACACGCTACTGTATTATTCAAAGAGAAGTGTACCATGGAATCATGGGGTGTTACATTCTCCCCTCCTTAAAAGAATTTCATCCCCAAAATTTCTAGAATATTACTGCATAAAAATACTCGATTGGTTCTTCATCAAAAGTTCCTCGGGTTCCCACGTTGCCTCTTCTATTTTATGGTTTCTCCATAGAACTTTTACCAGAAAAGTCGTCCGGTTTCTCAGCACTTGTTCTCTCATATCAAGAATCCTGAAGGGCACTTCTCAATAAGGGAGTTCAAGATCTGGTTCTAATTCATCATAGGTGAGTACATGCATTGGTTTAGGCATGTATTTTTTCAACAGTGATATGTGGAACACATCATGAACTTTGATGAGATTTGGCGGCACTCCCAAATGGTAAACTACAACCTGAATTCATTCTAGAATTTCGAAAGGTCCGATGTACCTGGGACTTAATTTACCTCTCTTTCCAAAATGTATAACTCCCTTCCATAGAGATACATTCAAGAAAACATGATCTCCCACCTAAAATTCCAAATCCTTTCTTCGGTTGTCAGCATATCTCTTTTTCCTACTTTGAACTGCTTTGATGAGGTTTTGGATTACCTTCACCTTTTCCATCGTTTCCTCCACCAGTTCTGAGCCTAAAATTTTTCTTTCACCAACGTCATCCCTACAGGTTGGTGTGTGACATCTCTTTCCAAATAACGCTTCATATGGTGCCACCCTAATTCTTGAATAGAAGCTATTGTTATAGGAAAATTCTACCAGAGCTAAATATTGATCCCACATACCCTGAAAGTCAAGTGATCCTGATCTCAACATGTCTTCTAAGGATTGAATAGTTCATTCTGATTGTCCATCTATTTGAGGGTGGTAAGTAGTGCTCAAACAATGTTCATAATCCAAGACCCTCTGAATACTTTTCCAGAATCTTGATGTAAAACGGGGATCACGATCCAATACAATCGATAGGGGTACTCCATAAAGTCTCACAACTTCATTAATAAATATTCTCGCTAGACGTTCAAGTGGTAAATCCTCCCTTATAGCAAGGAAATGTGCTGACTTGGTAAGACAATCAACAATGACCCATATTGCATCGTTCCTTCTAGGAGTCTTTGGTAGTCCTATGACAAAATCCATAGTGATATTATCCCATTTCCACTCAGGTATGGGAAGAGGTTTCATGACTCCTCCAGGTTGTTGCCTTCCATCCTTCACTTATTGTCAAACCATAAATATTGACACAAAATCAGCAATATCCATCTTCATGTTGTCCCACCAAAAATGTTCTTTTAAATCTCTATACATTTTGGTGCTCCTAGGGTGTATGGAGAAATTGGAACTATGAGCATCGTCTAACAATTCTGTCATGACCCGACCCTACCCTGGCTCGAGCCGCAACTACCCCAAGCCCACATCCATAGGCCAGGGGCTGGAGACCAGCGCTGAAGGCACAACAACTCGGGGAGTCCTTTGCCTAAGTACCTGTACACGCACAAACGCATCACACTCAATGCAGAAGTGCAGACTAAAAGTAAAGACAAGCCGAGTAAAGTGTAGCTGCTATAAATAACCACAAGAGTGCATTGACCTCTAAACAGTACATGTAAAGTGCTGAAAAGGAAAAAGGGTCAAAAAACGCGCCCAACCAGAAAAGGTGCCACAACCCAGCAACAGGTAAACAAAAGAAACAGCTGATGGGTCTCCCGCATAGAACCCAGCTACGACCACCGCACACGGTCCAAGCTCCCAAGCTCTTATGCTCCACTGATGTCATGCTCCACCTTTCCATCATCTTCAAGGGCACACCAAGTGTGGGAAAACCCCAAGTAGGAGTGAGTTTAAGAATACTCAGTAGGATACCTCGAAGGCTCGAGGGAGCAACAAAGTAGGTGTCGAAGGGTGAGCAGTAGAGCGAATAGGGAAAAGTACAGGAGTACAACCGAATGTGCAGTAAAGAGTACAGTAGAGAGTCCAGCTCAACCCAACAATAGAAAGGAGGTAGACTCATCCAGACATAAGGAGCTGTAAATGGTGAGAAGATGAAATTCCCGTCGAGTCTTCGCTACCTATAGCAGGAGAGTATACTTTTCCAACCACGAGAAGCTAGACACGGAAAGCACGTGGCATACCCCACGCGTCTTCGCCTCTATGGAAATGAGAGTAACCGAACCCAAGAAGTGGGTAGTGGAACAAGGTATATACATATCCTTATGCTCAATCAAGAATCCCAAACAAGATCATAAGGGGATCTCCATCCCATAGCTCAGCCCAAGAATGTGAGTCGCCAACAGTTTCAGGAGTAAACTCCATCGATGCCCAACATCCCGCACATCTGCCCCGAACAGCAATCCAAGGGCTCAATCACCGCACCTCGACACTATCCGCTTTGGGCGTCACTGACTCACCCGCACGTTTTTAGATCGCATCACAAGAATGCGTCTCGGAAGGGAAAGTGCCCCTTATACTTGAGAGTTTTACGTAAAGTCAAACCACTCCTCGTCACTGCCCCGTAGTCGAGAGGTCTTCTCAAAGTCAAAGTCGTCACAACACTGACCCATATAACCAAGGGTCCCACTCCGATAATCATGGAGGAAAGCCACATACTAGCCTAGTAGAAAGGACTGAGTCTGGAATATCAACGGGTGCCCCACTACTCAGCCCTGCTGGAGGGTAATTCATAATATGATACCGGGTGACCCACTGCCCATACCTGTTGGAGGGTAAATCATAATACATAATCAGGAAACCCACTGGCCAACCCTGCTGGAGGGTGAACCTGGAATAAGATATCAGGTGACCCACTGGCCAGCCCTGCTGGAGGGTAACCCATAACAAGTCGACAGGCGACCCACTGCCCAGCCCTGCTGGAGTGTAGACCTAGAAGAAGTCGACGGGTGACCCACTGCCCAGCCCCACTAGAGGGTAAATCCTAACAAGTCAATAGGCGACCCACTGGCCAGCCCTACTGGAGGGTAGACCTAAATCAAGACGATGAGCGACCCAATGCCCAGCCATGCTGGAGGGTAGACTCTAAAGAGTCATCGGGTGACCCACTGCCCAGTCTCTGCTGGAGGGTAATCCTGAATCTTCTCTAGCCATCCCTACTAGATGGTACAACACTGGCCAACCGAGCACTGAGTGGGTACCGCACAACCACTCAATTCCAGAACAACTCACCCAATAGAGGTTCAGTGCTTGTTCCATCACTAGATGTCACTAGCACCGCTACTGGCCGATCCATCGAGAAATAAACCAGAGAGAGACCACTCAACCCTGCTGGTCAAACAAACGAGCATAGAGCCAGGGGAAGAACTCAATCCCGCTGGTCAACAAACGTGAACTGAGGGACCCTCTACGTCACGAGGGGTCAAAGTACGCAAGGCAGAACACGACATGCACTTGGGGCCCACACGACGTGTGGCCCCAAGTTAACCCCAACCAAGTGCACAAACGCCTCATGTAAAAACCACACGTACCTCCAAATGCTCCTGTATACTCCCAGAGTATACTTCATTTTCATCCCAAGGGCTATCGTGCACACGGCACCCAACGTCAACGCAAAAGGCGTAAACACAACTTCGCCAACTTTCCACCTCATGGGATGAGGGATAGTCAACCACATCTATTTAAACACCAACCTCACTCTCCCAGGAGTGCACGCGATCACACGACAAAGGTCCACTACAAACACGGTAGAAGAACCGCCACCGGGGCACCTTTCATATTTCCACATTTAATAAGATTCCGTATAAGGCTTCACACAAACAAATGGATCACATCGTTGTAATCCTCATGGAAAAACATGCGAGATAGACTACTCACTCGCCTCAAACGGATAACCGACGGAAAAGTCACCAACACAGCCTCACGCCCGAACGGCGTCCCGTGATCCCGAGCCTCGGCCCCGAAAACAGTCAGGCGCATCGCACCATTGCGATCCCGTCAGGAAAACACGTCAAAAGCACTACTCACTTGAGTGCAACGGATATCCGGAGAAAAAATACATTCTGGCGCACCGCACATGAGCGGTGCCATGTGGGGCCCGCATCCCGGTCCCGAAACTCAACGGATAGATTGTACCTTTGCGATCCTCTCGAAAAAGCACACAACATGGACTATTCACTTGTCCAAAACGGTTTCCCGGTGATAAAGATGGAAAATCGCCGTCTACACCCAAACGGACCTCGTGGGCCCCGCACCATCATGCTGAATTAGAGTGGTCGGATTGCACCGTTGCAATCCCCTCGGAAAAACATTCAGAAATGATTGCTCGCACACCCCAAACGGACGTCCGATGAAAAAGTCATAAAATGCTGCACGCAGCTCAAAAGACAGCATGTGGGGCCCATGCCTCAACTTCAGCCTCAACGCCTGAAACCACCCTTGAAAGCTCTGCCTCAGTGCCAGGGTCCCAACGCCACTGGTGGCGCTTAAATTGGACATCGGATGCGTCCGCGCCGTCCAAAACAAGTTCCCCCGGAAAAATGACAATCCCCTCGACGTACGTTTTGCGCCACCGAGGCCCCTCGTTTCGGGAAATAAAAATTCCCAAAACCATCTCAAAATGTCTGCCTCGTCGATACGGTTCCACCGCCACATACGGAACTCAAAACGGACACCCGTAGCGGAAAATACGGGTGTCCGAAAACCGAGGGGGAAAGGCCCCTGGGGCTAGACCGGACTGGACCGGTCGGTCCGCCCGGCCTGGGCCGGCCCACGGCTTAGCCGCGTGGGTCAGCCGCGGACTCGCGGTCCGCGAGCAGACTGGCCATGAGGGCCGGTCGCGGCTGCCGCGTGAAGACCCGAGCGGCGCGGGTCTTTGTCGCCGCACGGTAGTCGCGCGCCGCGACCCTGCGGTCGCCGCTCCTTGGCGACCCGCCGCCTCGCCGAGGCGCTCCGCCTGAGCCCCAGCCTCCTCCTGACGTCGCCCCCTCGCCCTGGCCAGATGCCTCCTTACGCCACGCCACTCGCAGGGGCCCGCGGACACCCCCCTGCTACCGATGTGAGCCCCCGGCCGCCTGAAGCTCGGCCGAACCACTGCGTCGCCCTGTTGATCCTCCCAATTCCCGCAAACTTCGGCGATCATCTGTGAGAACCTCAAGACTCGGAATTAAAATCCACAAGATGCGTCGGAAAGATTATAAAATCTACTACAAGATTATGGTATTTTTTAGAGGATCAAGCAAAAAAATTATGCATATAATTGAACTCAAAGGGAGGTTCAGAAATAAAACGCAACAAAAACCTCCTACCTCGTTGGGCTTCGCCCGGAGCTTCACGTCGATCCGCCGGCATCACCATACCTTGCCGGAGTCGCCTCAATAGAGATGGAGGAGGAGAGGGGAGGGTTTTCTCCAGGGGTTCAATGGGGAGGAAGGGGATGAGGGGAGAGTTTAAATAAATAAACTCTTTAATTAAAAGTCTCGTCCCCTAAAACACCCGCGGCCAAACCCTCTGGCGCGGTCAAGATTAAGCTCACCCTAGGGTAAACACCACCTCCCAAGCACAACAGAGGTCTCATAAATTTAATCTGAGACCCCGTTCGAAAGTTATTAAACTTAGCGTCTGAGGCCTCCAAATTATGAAAATTCCCCAGGGGCCATTTTTCACAGACGGCCCATGCCCGCAAAAACTTATAACCCTCCTAGGGTAAACGGAATGCTCCGAACTCAACGGTGCCATTGGTTTCCCTACCCGAGCTAGAGTTTAATAGATACTTGTGTTTCAACATTAAACAAATTAATTAATTAATTAATTAATTAATTCGTTTAACGTTCCAGAAGCGGGCGAGGGGTCGAAACATCCCGCACCGACAAGTTTTATGTCGTTCCTAGAGTAAACACCTCATTCTGAACCCATCTGTACACTCGGATCTATGATCCGGATCACCGTTTAGGAGTTATCCCATTTATTTGGCGTTTCCAGTGTGAATGCACTGAAAATTTAATTTCGGCCGCTCTGGGGCTCAGAATCGCACTTCGTCTGAAGGCGCTGCTCTAGAATATCCTCAAGAATATTCCAAAGTCTTTCACAGAAAAAACCAGGTTCTTACATCATTCCCTCCTTCAGTATTTTTGTCCCCGAAAAGAAAAACTAGGGAGCAACACATCATACTAAGCCCACACCCAGCTCTTCCATACCCAGAATAACTATCGCACAGCTCTGTGCCACCGCACATAGACCAAAGGATTGATCTTTTCACGCGAGGTCGGTCCTTGCCGATGTCGTGCACCCACTCCATACTTTGGGGTTAGGGAAAGGCGGTAGGGAACCTCTCCATCCCTTTTCACGGTCTCAAACGGGCCGAAGTCTCTCGGGGGTAGCTCACCTCCCCGGCCGAACCTCCACATCGCAAGCCGTGACTGGAATCACCGCCCGCACCTGGAACAAGGCCCGGTGATTCCCTCCTTCAGAATATCCATATGGTGAAACACCCCAGGATATCTGGTCACACAAGATTCTACAGTCGATGTCCCACAACCAGGGCTCTCTTACAGGCTCAAAAGGCGAAGGAGTCGACACCATCGACTAAAGGAAAAGGTCTCACGCCTTTTTATCATACCAACACAGGGTTACACCGACGCCCCGCGCCACCCTGGTAACATTTCAAGAAAGGAGAAGAGAGGAAGTCATTCCACACACAGAGTCTATCAATTCTACAGCAAGAAGTAGAAGATCTGTTGAGCGTAGCTCTTATCACCTCATGCTCTGTAGGATTGTAGACATCCAAAGCTCGTGGCTTTCGGTGGTCCCAACTGTCAGCTCCCGGAGCATGACGTGGACCGCCTAGTGGTGATGGGAAGACCTCGTAAAGCCTTCCCCCACTACCAGCTCCTCACGCTCCTCTTCTAGCACCACCTCTCTGGGTACTACTCCGATCACGACACTTCCTCTGTCGTGGTGGTGCACCTGCTGCCTACCCGAAGCTCTCAGCAACTCGGGTCGGGCAGTCGGTCCAAGTGACCTCGTCCGTCACAAGCATAGTACAGACTCTCTCTGAGTTGCACTAGTGCCCTCCGGCGCCACTATGTTGTACGACCACGCCCCTGAGTCTGGTTTTCAGAAATCCACCTACGTCGAGGTTCTTCTTGCTGACGCCCACTAGCTGCGGAAGACATCTCGGCTCCAACGTGCCTGCTGCCACCACCAACTCTAAAACATGACAGGAAGCTCTCGGTCACCAGCGCCTGCTCTAGCACCCCAGCATATTTTGAAATGCCCAAGGGTACTATGACAGAACGAATCTCTCAACGGAGACCCTACTCAAACTTCCGCGCATGGAAGTTGTCGTCACGGACCAAGTCCAGGTAAAAGCGTGCACGGTCTGCAAAACTAGCCATGTACTCAGCCACCGTCAACACACCCTGCTGAAACTGCTGGAGCTCCCAAATCCGAACGGATAGTAAGCATGAGGGGAAAAACTCCTCACAAAACAACAACTGTAAGTCATCCCACGAAAGCGAAGAATCATCAAGAAAATGAGTCACCAGACTCCACCACCGCCGAGCTGCTCCACGAAAAAGGTTGGCTGTCAAAGCCACTATCTGGCCTGCGGGCGTCTGCAGAAGCCTGAAAAGGCAAGCCACTGCCTCGAGCCAAACCTCTGCTGCCTGAGGGTCTGGCTCACCACTGAGCCTCAGCGGTCTCTGCCGCTGAAACTCACGGAGCATGCTCAACCTGCGATCAAGCTTAGCCTACTCTACTAAAGTTGTCTGCTGCCCATCAAGTGGGGGTGCTACTACTGTCCCACCCGGAGAAAGGGGCTCGCATGATGGGTCCTAGACTGTGGCCTCGTAGCTCACAGGGTCGTCGTCACGAACCAAAGCTGGTATCTTGGCTGGTTGTATTCACGGAGACATCCTGAATGTTATCAAGGAGTGTCGCGGTCAGATGATCATATATGTATATACCAATAACAACAACAATGGGGAGTTAACTCAAGAATGACAGTCAAGACTCAGTCCTATGTGATACCCAACAAAAAGTTTCCCCACAAAAAGTGTATCAACATGCCGAGTCGACAAGCGGGTTATCAAGGTCCTGGTGAATGGATACGTCGGCCGCCGCCCCATCACTAGACTCCCTGGCCTGAGAGCTGTTCTCGAGACACGTTGACACTATTTCCCTAAATCCCAACCAATTCCTTTTATTTCAGGGACGTCCGAACAACGTCCCAAGGAATGAACCACCTTTGATACCACTTTGTCACGACCTGACCCTACCTGGCCTCGAGCCGCAACTACCCCAAGCCCGACTCCATAGGCCAGGGGCTGGCGACCAGCACCGAAGGCACAACAACTCGGGGAGGCCTTTTCCTAAGTACCTGTACACACAAACACGTAGCACACTCAATGCAGAAGTGCAGAGTAAAAGTAAATACAATCTGAGTAAAGTGCAGCTACTATAAATATCCACAAGAGTGCATCGACCTCTAAACAGTACATGTAAAGTTCTAAAAAGGAAAAGGGGAAAAACACACGCAGAACCAGTAAAGGTGCCACAACCCGGAAACATGTAAACAAAAGAAACAGATGACGGGTCTTCCACCTGGAACCCGTCTATGACCACTGCACGCAGTCCAAGCTCCCATGATCCTATGCTCCACTAAAGTCACGCTCCACCTGTCTGTCGTCTGCAAGGGCACACCAAGTGCGGGCAAAGCCCAAGCAAGGGTGAGTTTAAGAATACTCAGTAGGATACCCCGAAGGCTCGAGGGAGCAACAAAGGAGGTACCGAAGGGTGATAATTAGAGCGAATAGGTAAAAGTAAAGGAGTACAACCGAATGTGCAGAAATGAGTACATTAGAGAGTCCAGCTCAACCCAACAAGAGAAAGGAGGCAGACTCGTCCAGAAACAAGGAGCTGGAAATGGTGAGAAGATGAACTTCCCATCGATTCTTCGCTACCTATAGCAGGAGATTAGACTCGTCCAACCACGAGAAGCTAGACACGGAAAGCACGTGGCAAACCCCGCGCATCTTCACCTCTCTGGGAAAGAGAGTAACCGAACCCAGGAAGTGGGTACTGGAACAAGGTATATACATATCCTTATGCTCAATAAATAATCCCAAACAAGATCTTAAGGGGATCTCCATCCCGTATCTCATCCCAAGAAAGTGAGTCGCCAATAGTCCAAGGAGTAAACTCCATCGATGCCCAACATCTCGCACGTCTGCCCCGAACTGCAAGCCAAGGGATCAATCACCGCACCTCAGCACTGTCCGCTTTGGGCAGCACTGACTCGCCCACACGGTTTTAGATCACATCACAGGAACGCGTCTCGGTGGGGAAAGTGCCCCTTGTACTTGAGAGTTTTAAGGAAAGTCAAACCACACCTCGTCACAGCCCCACAGTCAAGAGGTCTTCTCAAAGTCAAAGTCTTCACAACACTGACCCGTATAACCAAGGGTCCCACTCTAGTAATCACGGAGGAAAGACACATACTAGCCTAGTAGAAAGGAATGAGTCTGGAATATCAAAGGGTTCCCCACTGCCCAGCCCTACTAGAGGGTAATTAATAATATGATACCGGGTGACCCACTGCCCAACCCTACTGGAGGGTAAACCATAATACATCATCAGGCGACCCACTGCCCAGCCCTGATGGAGGGTAGACCTGGAATAAGATATTGGGTGACCCACTGCCCAGCCCTGCTGGAGGGTAAACCATAACAAGTCGACAGGCGACCCAATGGCCAGCCCTACTGGAGGGTAGACCTGGAAGAAGTCGACGGGTGACCCACTACCTAGCCCCGCTGGAAGGTAAATCCTAACAAGTCTACAGGTGACCCACTTCCCAGCCCCGTTGGAGGGTAGAACTAAATCAAGATGAAGAGCGACCCACTACCCAAACCTGTTGGAGGGTAGACTCTAAAGAGTCATCGGGTGACCCACTGCCCTGTCTCTGTTGGAGGGTAAACCCGGATCTGCTCTGGCCATCCCTACTAGATGGTACAACACTGGCCAACCGAGAACTGAGTGGGTACCGCGCAACCACTCAACTCCAGAACAACTCAACCAATAGAGGTTTAGTGCATGTTCCATCACTGGGTGTCTCTAGCACCTCTACCGGCCGATCCATCAAGAACGAAACCAGGGGAAGACCAATCAACCCTGCTGGTCAAACAAACATGAACCGAGGGACCCTCTATGTCGCGAGGGGTCAAAGTACCAAGGCAGAACACAACACGCACATGGGGCCCACACGACGTGTGGCCCCAAGTTAACCCCAACCAAGCACACAAACGTCTCAGGTACAAACCACACGTACCTCCAAACACTCTCGTATACTCCCATAGTATACCTCATTTTCAGCCCAAGGAATATCGTGCACACGGCACCCAACGTCAATGCGAAGGTCATAAATGAAACTTCTCCAACTTGCCACCTCATCGGCTGGGGAAAAGTCAACTATATTTAATTAAACACCAACCGCACTCTCCTAGTAGTGCATGCGATCACACGCCAAAGTTCCGCTACAAACATGGTAGAAGAACCGCCACTGGGGAACCTTTCATATTTACACATTTAATAAGATCACGTATAAGGCTCTGCACAACCAAACAGATTGCACTATTGTAATCTTCGTGGAAAAACATGTGAGATAGACTACTCACTCGCCTCAAATGGATAACCGACAAAAAAGTCACCAACACCGCCTCACGCCCAAACGGCGTCCAATGATCCCGAGCCTTGGCCCAGAAAACAGTCAGGCGCATCGCACCAATGCGATCCCCTCAGAAAAAACATGTAAAAAGCACAACTCACTTGAGTGCAACAGATATCCGGAGAAAAAGATGCATTCCGACGCACCGCACATGAGCGGCGCCACATGGGACCCGCATCCTGGTCTTGAAACTCAATGGACAGATTGCACCATTGCGATCCTCTCCAAAAAGCACACAAGATGGACTATTCACTTGTCCAAAATGGTTGCCCGGTGATAAATATGGAAAATCACCGTTGACGCCCAAACGGCCCTCGTGGGCCCCGCACCATCATGCTGAATTAGAGCGGGCAGATTGCACTATTGCAATCCCCTCGGAAAAACATCCAGAAATGACTACTCGCACGCCCCGAACGGGTGTTCGATGAAAAAGTCATAAAACGCTGCACGCAGCTCAAAAGACGGGCCATGGGGCCCATGCCTCAACTTCGGTCTCAACGCTTGAAACCAGCTTGGAAAGATCCACCTCGGTGCCAGGGTCCCAACGCCACTGATGGCGCTTAAATCGGACGTCGGATGCGTCCGCGTCGTCCAAAACAAGTTCCCCTGGAAAAACAACAATCCCATCGATGTACGTGTCGCACCACCGAGCCCTCTCGTTTCGGGAATTAAAAATTCCCAAAACCATATCAAAAAGTCTTCCTCGTTGATACGGTTCCACCGCCGTAGACGGCACTCAAAACGGACACCAGTTGCGGAAAATACGGGTGTCTGAAAACCGAGGGGGCAAGGCTCCTGGGGCTGGACCGGCCGCGGACTCGCGGTCCGCGTGCAGACTGACCATGAGGGCCGGTCACGGCTGCCGCATGAAGACCCGTGCGGCGCGGGTCTTTGTCGTCACACGGGGGTCGCGCACCGCGACCCCGCGGTCTCCACTCCCTGGCGACCCGCCGCCTCGCCAAGGCGCTCGGCCTGAGCCCCGGCCTCCTCCAGACGCCGCCCCCCTCACCCTGGCCAGATGCCGCCTCACGCCACGACACCCGCAGAAGCCCGCGGACACCCCCTGGCTGCCGTTGTGATCCCCCGGCCACCTGAAGCTCGACCGAACCACCGCGCCGCCCTGCTGATCCCCCCATTTCCCGCAAACTTCGGCGAACATCTGTGAGCAGCTCGGGACTAGGAATTGAAATCCGAAAGATGAATCGGAAAGATTATAAAATCTACTACAAGATTATGGGATTTTTATGAGGATCAAGCAACAAATTGATGCATATAATCAAACTCAAAGTGAGGCTCGGAAATAAAACCCAACAAAAACCTCCTACCTCGCTGGGCTTTGCCCGGAGCTTCGCGTCGATCCGCCGGCATCACAGCACCTTTCCGGAGTTTCCTCACCGGAGATGGAGGAGGAGAGTGGAGGGGTTTCTCCAGGGGTTTCAATGGGGAGGAAGGGGAGGAGGGGAGAGTTTAAATAAATAAACTCTTTAATTAAAAGTCCAGAGCCCTAAAACACCCGCGTCCAAACCCGGTGGCGTGGTCAAGATTAAGCTCCCCCTAGGGTAAACACCACCTCCCGAGCACAACGGAGGTCTTAGAATTTTAATCCGAGACCCCGTTCGAAAGTTATTAAACTTAGCGCTCGAGGCCACCAAATTACGAAAACGCCCCTGGGGCCATTTTTCACAGACGGCCCGCGCCCGCAAAAACATATACCCATCCTAGGGTAAAAGGCACGATCCGAACTCAACGGTGCCCTCGGTTTCCCAACCTGAGCCACTGTTTAAGTGATATTTGCGTTTCAACATTAAACGAATAAATTAATTAATTAATTCGTTTAACGTTCCAGAAGCGGGTGAGGGGTCCAAACGTCCCGCGCTAACAAGTTTTATGTCGTTCCAAGAGTAAAAACCCTATTCCGAACCCATCTGTACACTCAGATATTTGATCCAGATCACTGTTAAAGAGTTATCTCATTTATTTGGCATTTCCAGTGTGAATGCACTAGAAATTTAATTCCAGCCGCTCTGGGGCTTGGAATCGCACACTGTCTGAAGGCACTACTCTAGAATATCCTCAAGAATATTCCAATGTCTTTCACAGCAAAAACCAAGATCTTACAGATTCTTTTCTTAAATCAGGTATATCGGGAACACAAATTCTCTTCCCGAATTTCAGGATTCCTTCTTCATACACAAAGTCTCTCAATCTCCAATCATTCACAGCTTTAATCTTCTTTTGAAATTCGTAATCATCAGTCTGAGAACTCTTAATTCTTTCTAGTAAAGATGGTTTGGAAAACATTTGAAAAAACATTGATGTTTCACCTTCCATGGTTATTCCCATGTACATCTTCATTAGATCCATTAAAATTGGATCCCTTTCAATTCTCATATTGTTCAAAACACCATGATCTTTTCTACACAAAGAATCTGCCACCTTATTTGCATTTCCTGGGTGGTAGTGTATCGTACAATCATAATCCTTGAGTAGTTCAAGCCTTCTCCTTTGCCTCATGTTGAGTTCTTTCTATGAGAAAATATACTTTAAACTCTTGTGATTAGTATAAATCTCACATTTCTCACCATAGAGATAATGTCTCCATATCTTCAAAGCAATGATTACAGCAGCTAACTCAAGATCGTGTGTAGGATAGTTCTGCTCATGAATTTTTTTCTATCGTGATGCATAGGCAATAACCCTATAATTTTTCATAAGGACATAACCAAGTCCTTTCATTGATGTATCACTATAAATACCGAACCCATCATTCCCCGATGGTAGAGTCAATATAGAAGCATTGACTAATCTTCTCTTAAGTTTTTCAAAACATTCTTCACACTCTTTTGTCCAGACAAATTTAACCCCTTTATGTGTGAGCTTAGTTAATGGGTTACTAATTGGGAAAAATTATGGACGAAACGTCGATAATAATCTTCCAAACCAATAAAACTGCGTACCTCAGTTATACTCGTCGGTGATGGCCATTATTGGATTGCCTTAGTCATAGAAGGATCAATAGAGATTCCATCCTTAGAGACAATATGGCCAACAAAATAAATCTCCTGAAGCCAGAATTCACACTTGCTAAACTTCCCATAAAATTCATGCCTTCTAAGAGTCTTCAAGATAATGCGTGAGTGATTTTCAAGATCTTTGTAGCTTTTAGAGTATACCAAGATATCATCAATAAATACCACAAAAAATCATTGATATATTCCTTGAAAACTCTATTCATTAGATCCATGAATACA
Organism: Viscum album; assembly: GCA_963277665.1. Taxonomy (NCBI): domain Eukaryota; kingdom Viridiplantae; phylum Streptophyta; class Magnoliopsida; order Santalales; family Viscaceae; genus Viscum; species Viscum album. The sequence goes on along the minus strand of OY728148.1, from coordinate 617,477,035 downwards.
GAGGGTGCATTAGTCAATCCAAAAGGCACTACTGTAAACTCGTAATGCCCGTACCTTGTTCGAAATGTTGTCTTCAGAATGTCTTCCTTCTTCACACACAACTGATGATATCCAGATTAAACTTCAAACTTTGAAAAGTATTGAACTCCATGCAGTTGGTCAAATAAATCATCAATGCGAGGTAGGGGATACTTTTTCTTTATTATTATAGCATTGATCTCCTTGTAGTCGATACATAACCTCATGGATCCATCTTTCTTTTTAACAAAAAGAACAGGGGCTCCCCATGGAGAAACACTAGGGAGAATAAATCCCTTATTACTCAATTCCTCTAGTTGTTTCTTTAGTTCAACTAATTCCAAAGTGGCCATTCTATAAGGAGTCTTCGATATAGGCCTTGAACCATGAATTAAATCAATGGAAAACTCAATTTCTCGTTTTGGAGGATGTCTAGGTAAATCTTTCGGAAACACATCTACAAATTCTTTCACAATAGGTACATCCTCTATTTGAACATTCCTTTCCACACCCATAGTCATTTCATTCTCTTCCACCCCAATAATTGAATTTAGATGAGCTACTGGGGGTGGATCTAGATAAGATTTACGTGGTGACGATTCTGCTCTAAAAATAAGGTGTTCCTTGTCATCATCATCAATAATCATAACCTCCTTCTTCTTAAAATATATCTTCGTATCATGGCTTGAAAGCCAATCCATACTAAGGATTATATCAAACTCGATCATAGGTATGACAATGAGATCAGCTGATAAAGAACATTTATGTGCTCTAATGGGGACTGATTCACAAAACATTGTTGCAATGATACTTCCCTTAGGAGTTTTAACTGACAAATCCTTTGTTAAATCAAATTGGAAATATCTAATTTTCTTAGAAAACTAGGAATATATTAAACAATGTAATGATACAGAATCAAATAATGCATTTTCTAAACTTGAGGAAACCATTAAATTACCTGCTACCGCGTCTTTCGGAGCTTCCACTTCAGTAGTAGTGATATCATAAGCTTGGCCTTGATCCCTTGGCCTTTTCTGAGGTAATTTACCCTGATGCTTAGGACATTAATTTGAATAATGTCCCATCTCCCTGCAATTGTAGCATTGGACATTGGTAGCTTGCTTCTCCCCCTTGCAATCATGAGCTTGGTGGCCTTTTTCACCACACTTGTAACAGACTCCCATTCCCTTCAAGCAAGTACCAGTGTGTTTCTTCCCACATTTACTATAGGATGGATATTCAACTTTTCCCTTATTCCCCTTATTTCCATTCCTAGAATTATCTGTAGATCTCTTCTTATCTTGCTTTTCTTTAATGTCATAAGACTTAGAGAATTCATTTTCTATCTTGATAGCACATGAGACAATGTCTTTGTACAATGATAAGGATTGTGATAATAGTGCTCAACGGAGAAATGGTTTTAACCCATCAAAGAAACGATCAATATTACTTATTGGGTTACTTATATAATCTCTAGCATACCTTTCTAACCTTATAAAGTTAGCCTCATACTTTGCGACATTCTCATCCCCCTTTTGTCTTAGACTCAGAAATTGCCTTTCCATATCTGCTCGATGGTCACAAGGAATGTATTTTTCTAAAAATAGATCTTTGAACTCCCTATATTCCTTATTTGATACTTCATCATCTCCCTTCATGTTTTGAATCAGTGGCCACTATTGATCAGCATCTTCAGTGAGGCGTTGAACTTCCATGATAACTTTTTCCTTTTCACTACTCCACAAAGCCTGAAATATTTTCTCTAGGGAACTTATCCATTTCTCGGCTACCAATGTATTTGTACTCCCATTGAATGTTGGTGGTTGTTTCCTCATGAAGTGATCTAACATTGATCCTCCACGCTATGGATCAGGGTGCTCCATACGGGTAAGTTTATTATTCATAACCTGAGTGAGTTGTCCTAGTATGGTGATTAGCTGATCAGCACCAGTTGCATCACCAGCTCCACTATAATTATATTGACCAGGAGGGAAATCCCTACATGGAGTGCGTGCATTGATACGGTTTCCATTCCTTCCACTAGGTTCCATTTCTAAACAATAGCATAAATTGGATCAGTTTATGAATCAAAATACATAATTCCATACTTGTAAAACACATAACATAAATTGAACTATTTATGGATATAATCCATAATCATAAAAATATCTTCTTTGAGGATTTATATACTCATAAACCCTTCATAATTTTTTGTAAAGAAAATGAGAGTTATCCTAAGAATATCTCTCGGGTGTGTCGTAACCAAGAGTGCAGCAAGGCCCGTTGTCGTGCACCAGTTCCCGTTCGAGTCGAGCTCAAAACGGTGTTTTTGTGTTTTACCCCTAGGTACATCTATGCCAGAGCCGCCTCTACCTGCTCCTATCCAGACAGGGATGTATTGCTCAGAAAACTCACAAAATCTCTACAATACCCAGGGTCGGTGCATTATTACATAACCTTGACATGATCACAAAATATCATGTCTCGAAAGACCGTTTAGTTTAGTAGCCTTGGAAACACTAGATATATTCATAAAGTATACATTACTTCATAAATTGAAAACTACTACAACAAAATATTGTCTTCATATCCCTTCATACTATCCCTATAGGTCATTCATAAATTACTTCATCACATCCTGAGAAAAGTAAAAAATTGAAAGGGGTGAGGCCAGATTCTTAGTAAGGATAACAATATAGTGGAAACATTCATAAATAATCATAAACATTTAAGGCAATGTAAAACTAAAACAAAAGCCTTTTGAACTTGAACTTCAGCATAATATGGCTAAGATAAAATAAAATAATTCCATTTACTTACTCACATGGATATTCTACTAGTCAAATAATCACATGCAATATCAATAAACACTTTCATAATGATGAAAGGCATAATGCCAGACTATCATAACCACATAGTCAAGGCCTCGTGTCAAGACTACAAATAAGATTTTCTCAAGGCCTTGTTCCAAGATAGTATTTTGTCTCATGAGACCTACCGATGCATCGAGGAGCTATAGCGGGCTCCACCCATCACTTATTAGGTCCAATTCATTCCTCATATAAAAAGGTCTAAACATAACATAAACATTCGTATTAAAACTGGCATACAAAATGTCAACACTTTACCCATAAACCATGAATGGAATAAAAATAACACATCCATAGTCAAACATATCACAAAACCTTCAACACAATATATTAAAATTGTATCATGATAAATCAACTTCAAAACAAGTTTAAAATCCATTAAAAAATTTTGACATAGATTAAAATTATTTGTAAAACTCTTTGAGAGAAATACCCCATTTTCATGAAAACATATAAAAGTCACTCAATTTAGAAAAGAAGTCATTTAAATAAATTTTTGAATCAAATTTTCCCATACCAATTTGAAACCTTTTAAAGGAATTAACATTTTAAAAACATTCATTTCCATATAAATAAATCCTAAAAACACATTTTGAAGACACGGACATTAATGAAAAATATTTAGAAGAATAAATATTTAAAACATTTGAAATGATGTTTTAGTAAAAAAAAATTCCTTAAAATAATCCATTTTAAAACTCATTAATGATACATGGACACGGATAATTAATATGTCCCAGTAGATACTTTTGTAAAAACAACCTCAGATAATAAAGAGATTGGGAAATTAACCCTTACCAATTTGGTAAATTACGAAACATACACCACATAAAAGAGGTATCATACAATGAATATGTAAATAAACATTAATTAAAGTGTATTACATAAATAATACAATTATGGGAAGTACATACACAACACAAAAGGTAATAGTGGCAATATGGCATGAATCTCACGGGAATAAGGAGTGAGATGAAAACCCCTTACCTTATACTTTTCCTTGGTCGATGGTTGGTTAAATTCATGTATAATGGTAAAATAATTGTTATTAAATTATACAAGAATAATATACATTAATATGATATCATATATGATCTTTTAACATTGCTTTGTTAATAATATTTTAGTATTATCATCATTTTCGGTGTTAACTTACTCGTTTTCCTTTATATTTATTGTTACGTACGTCATGTTTTTTATGGATAGGTTGTATCTTATTCATATAAAGAATGATATAAAGTCTTAAAATTTTATTTTTAACCATTAAATGATAATTAGACTCAAATGGATATGATGGGGAATGAATTTCATCGCGTTCGTGGAGACCGTAGTCCGAACGTACGGACGAGCGACAATATCATTCTTTTGATATTAAAATAATATATAATTGGATGGTATATCATATATACAGAATAATTATCATGTTATATTTATTATTTACATGAATTATACATCATTATTATACCCATATAAATAATAATATATTGAATAACAATTACACCACAACGTGGAGACGGTAGGCCGTACGTACGCACGTATGGTGACATGTAATTCAAGGGATGGATAGAATAATGAATTTATTTGTTACATATTTATAATAACATCACAATATATTGAAGATATTGGAGTTATTATTTTATAACAGAAATAACAAGGAAAGAAAAAGTTGAAGAAGAAAGGAACTTGAAAAAGGGTGGTGAAAACATTACCTCTTCTTCGGGTTCTTCCTTTTGATTTGATCAAAAAGGGCTCCTTAAGTTAGCATTATGATCAAAATAAGTACTCTAGGTTGAAGTGAGGGAAGATGGGAGGATATTTGGGTAGAGTTTTTCCGAGCCAAAAGGCTTTTAATGTGTGAATAATTGGTTAAAAGTAGTGTCCTTTTATAAAGGGAGGAGGGACTCTTTAGGAAAAACGTAAATTATTATTTTATAATAAATTCATATTCAGTTTCTAATGGATCCAAAGTAGATTATTCAAAGACTAAGGTAGGTATGGGTCGAAATCCTTTCAACCAATAGATTTTAGACAGGTTTTTGTCATTATATTTACCTTATATTTTAGTTTTAACTCTTGGTTAATTAGTTTGATACTTACCAAGTCACTTTGTATTTTTATATTATATAGTTAATAAAAATACTATATACCTCCAAGAGATCCCCAAGTGCTCCATTAATGATACAACTATCATGATAAAAGTCCTTTGGGCGAACCTTAGAATTTTAGTAATTTAATATCAATTAATAATATAATATTTGTTTTAAAAACTATTTTATGTCAATTTTAACACTATTTGGTATTTGATTTTTGTGAACATCATAAAAGCATGATTACTTAGAAAATAGTTAATTAATTCAATCCTAACTTTTCATATTAACCTATAAAATTCGTTTAATTCATTAAAAGTATAAAATTAAATTTATTTGGGTATTTATAATATCAATTATTTTAATATTTCACTAATAAGTTCATTACTGCATCATCATTGTGTCATAAATAAATTAACTTATTTATTGATTAAATATTATAAATAAAATACCATTATGTAGGAAATATTTTTAAATTTATAATTAATATTTATAGTCGAAAATAGAACATATATAACCCTATGTAAATATTGTTTTTCTAAGAGATATAGGTTTATGACATTTTTGTATTTACTATAACTTAATTAATATAAAGTGTCATTATCACTTACAAGTGGATCCATGGGGTCCGAAAATCAACCCAAAGATGTCCATGGTCGGAAATGTATCAACTAATTGGTCTAAGACACGTTTTAGGGTAATTAATTATTATAATAATATAATTTTGTACCCTTATTTACTAGATTTACCCTTTAACCATTGTAAATAAAATATTTACCGAAGTAATTATTCAAAATGTAAAAAAATAAAAGTTACCTATTTACACAATCTGAACATCCTGATTCCAAATATGGAGTATATTTTTTCAAATTAAAAACACAGAAGTGGTAGAAATTTATTTAAAATTAATTCCCGCTGTAAAAAAAAGCGTGTTTTTTAGAGATAATAACTATCAAAAGATTGACACTTGCTTATGTCCGGTTAAATGTGAAATTATGTCCAATGAACAACATTTTATTAAACGGTAAAAATATATTCTAAATATACTTTTAAACCACTCAAATTAATAATTTATCACTATTAATTATTTCGATTAAAAAAAGTTGTTTTTAATAAAAATTTAGTAATTTTCACTATTCATCATAATATAAAAGTTATCCGAAAAGTACCAAGATTTTATCCTAGGATAATTTTGATATTAAGAATCCTAAAATTAAGTCCATTTTGAAAGATAAAATGTATAAAATTTCAAAAAGTGGGTATTACTGTTCATAATGGCTACTTTGATTGGTCGCGACGTGTTAGAATCTCGAAGTTGCATACAACACACTACTGTATTATTCAAAGAGAAGCATACCGTGGAAGATTGGGTTGTTACAAATTTTCAAATTTTTAATACCAATAATGTGGAGTTTGTTTCATCCCATAAAAATATTTATTCATTTTATAAACTTTTTTCATCCTCTTCAATTAGAAACCCATAAGGTTGTTTACTGTATACTTCTTCCCTAATATCATCAGGTAAGAAAGCTAGCTTTTAACCCATTAGATAAAATTTTCAACTCCAATGTGCAACTAATAAAAGAAACACTCTTATAATTTATAATCTTACAATTGAGAAAAACTTTTCTTCAAAATCCACACCATCAACTTATTCATAAACTTTAAAAATAAGTCTGGATTTGTATCTTGAATATTCTCTAGGTTCATTTAACTTGTTTTTGTAAACCCACTTGGTTCCAATGAAAATTTTATTTTATAGTTGTGAAATAAGTGCTCATTTTCCATTCTTCTCAATAAATTATAACTCTTTATTCATAGAATTCACCCATTATTTGTGTTCAATAGCTTGTGAAACTGTTTCCAATTCCACTTTTGAGATAAGTGAATTCTGGTTTTATAATCTCAAATTTCTTCTTTTCTGAATTGGATCCCTCTGATTTCCAATAATTTTAACAGAATTAAAAATTTTATCTAAAGTAGTAAATTTCAATGTTTTTTTCTCAACTAAAATTGCATCATCACATTAATTTTTTTAAATCTGTATAAGGATGTTTTATCCTACATTCACTATCATTGGAAATCTCTAGTTTATCCTTCTTAGTATTCTCAACAAATTTTGTTAAGGAATTTTGATTTTCTATTACCTTCACATCATATGAGTCCAACAAATTTTGTAAAAATTTGTTCCAAAATTTTTAGCTTCTTCCATTTAGTGAATAACCCTGAAAAGTCCCTTCCTGATCATTCTCATAAAACTTTCACAAATATAGATTTTTTATTTTAAGTAAACATGAAATTCCAAATACTTTTATTTACTTCAATGAATGTTTTTTTATACCACATTTTATAAGAAGTCATGGTTGATTACAGTCTCAACAAACATATGTTTTGAACATGTAAAACAGTATTAATAGCATCTTTTGAATAAAACATTGAATGTTTGTATTTTACTAACATACTTCTTCCCATTTCCACTAATTTTCTATTCATTTGTTATATACATTATTTTTTTGTAGAGAATAGGGATAACTATACTGATTTTTGATACTATATTTTCTCAAATAAGCTTCAAAGTCATTTCTCATAAATTTGGTACCATTATCTGTTCTCTACTTCTTTATATAAATCCCCATTTCTTTCACAACTTCTTTTTTGAAAAACATGAACATTTCCACAGCCTCTTACTTTTGTATTATAAAAAAGATGTATTTCAACAAATTGAAATCAACAATAAAGTGATAAAGTAAAAAAAAATATCCTTTTGTTTATTGATGTCTCATCATCCCACATAAAACAAAATTAATAAGCTCAAGAGGTTTGGTAGACTGAATCTCAAATCTCTTTTGACATTTTTTCATCATTTTTCCTTTTTAACAAGTAATACAAACATATTCTTCACTTATTTTGAAATCTCTAATGTTTCTGAAAACATAATCTTTAGTAATTTTGTTCATGTTATTATGTCCAAGATGTCCAAGTCTTTGGTGCCATAATTTATTTTAATCATAAGCACTTAAGTAATAAGAGTTGTTAAAGTATCCTATTTGGAAAATATTCTAATTGGTAATTTCCCATTTTTAATCTTTTTTCCATATTTCACACTTTTGATAACACAAGAATATTTTATGAAGATTACTTATTTTCCATCATAAATAATTTTACTTAAAATAATAATGTTATGTTTTATCCAATAAATAAATAAAACATCATTAGATTTCAACTTTTCTACTTCAATATAAGTCGTTCTAATTTCTTTGATTTTTAATAAACTATCATTACCAAGGATAACTTCTCCCCCACAATGACTTTCACCATGTTTTAATATTTTCATATCACCTATAACTTATAAATAAAAACCACTATCAAATATCCATTATTTGATTCTTTTACTTGTTTTTAAAGCTATTTCCATAACGAAAGCTCTTTCATTAACATTCTTCTTTCCAACTTCATTTTCTTTTCCACCATAAGAAACTTTTTCCAAAATGAGTGTCATAAATTTATCAATATTATGACTATCCACATCACATTTTCCACAAACATATTCTAAATATTCAAATTCTTTTTTTATTGATAGGTTTCTCACATCTTAAATTTTTTCCTTTCTAACTTCCTTTGGATTAGGAAAGTTATACATTCTATTTTCATCAAGCCATATTTCGAGAAAAGATAGGTTACTCCAAAAATTATAATATCTATGTCCATAGATTCCACAACACCGTAAATATCCATAAAATCATGATTTTTTATTGAGGTATGATTTTTCTTTATAGAATCCTTATTGAGGTTTATAAATTCTATTTGTTTCAGTAAACTCTATTAATGGACCATATTTTTCCTATGTGAGTATTAAAATTTAATATATGTAATAGTTTTATCACATCATTTTTCCACCCAATATTTACCAATACATTTTCTAGAACCTAAAATATTATAAAAATCATATGAAATTTTATTTTTGGTGGGTGAGGATTTAACCTGATTCTTGATTTGATTCTTCTCAAATACTTCGGAAGTCTCATATTTTACTTCCAAGTCTTTTTTTAAGTTATCAGTCTTTTATATCAAGGTATTTTTAGACTTAAGAAAGTTTGATTGAAACCTTTTAACTTATTCTTCCTGGACCGTCATCTTCTTACTGAGATCTTCAATCATTTTTCCATATTCATCAATTCATAGTTTCAAACTTAATATCCATTAATATATTCATCATCCTACTTGATGACATAATTTCTTCCTATATTAACTTCTATAAAATCATTCTTTATCATTTTTATTTCCTTTTTAAGATATTTTTTTATCAAGAAAAGCAAGAAGTTTGGTTCTGAGCTGATACTCTTAATAAGACTCTTCACCTACTTCTTCTCCAGTATTTGAGGACTCTTCAACAATCTCAACATTTTTCATTAAGGTTTTGAATTTTTCAGAACTTTTATCTTATAAAGAATTGTTTTTAGTTGATTCTAATTTATCTTTCTTAATCAAGAAACGTATCTTTTTCCCAGTAAACTTCTTTTTTGGATTTGTTGGATAAATTTTTTTATTTAAGACATATGTTCCACTTTTTCAAACGAGTTATTTCATCAAAATCATCTCAATATTCGCTAACATTATTATTGAGTCAATTCATAGAAAAGTGTCTAATTCCACCACACTCAAAACATTTTAGATGATTTTTAACTCCATACATTCCACTTCCTCTTTGATAGTTCTTGTATATAATAGTCATGATTTTATCATTCAAATCATCATCCTCTTTACATCTGATTCACAAGGACTAACATCTTCAACATCATGAATTTTCAACTATCTCGTAGATTCAATTTATATTCTATCCTTCATATTATTTTTAAACATTAGAGATTTTCTCATTTCATAAAAAATAAGAATGTTATGAAATTCATTAATATATAAATCATCCTTTTCTTCTAGAGATGAAATTTTAGAATCATGCCTATTTGGGATGTTTTTCATAAGTCTCTTCACAGTTGTATAATATTCTTGGACATCTTTGAATACTTAAATGTTGGAAATAATTTCATTTACTCTCGTTAAGTATTGATAAATAGTTTCTTCATCTCTTGTTCTGATTTCTTCGTACTTATTATGCCAGATTTGTAGATTTTATTCCTTTAATTTAGTATTCCCTTAAAAAAATACTATCCAAATTGTCCCACATACTTTTTCATTTATTGAGACCTATCACCTTCTGATAAAAATTCTCTAGTAAGGACATAAGGATTTCATTTCTATCCTTTCCATCAACTTCTATATTTCTCTTATTAGAAAACATCATAGGAGAATCTTTGTCAATAGGTGGAAAACCAATAGTATCAGCATTAACTACTTCCAGTCCAAGAGATATAAGATAATGAATCATCCTATTTTTCAATCAATAATAATATTTTCCATCAAATTTATGAATTCCACTATGGTTTTTAGAATTGGTATTATCTATGATAAGGATTCAACAAAAGAAAATTTTACTCTGATACCTATTGAAGTTCTAAATGATTGAATAACAACTGAGAAGAGGGGGTTGATTCAGTTATTCAATTTTTATAAGATTAAATACTTTTTAAAACATAACACTTGTAACCTATTAAGATTTATTTCCTTATCAACTTTTTAGTAAATAATAATGCGTGAAAAAAGTAGGAAATAATGTAAAGAATACAAGATTTAAAAGTTTTATCCACATTTTGATAAGATTCATCCATACAATATCCACTTTCATGGGTCTATAGGGATTCACTATTTTGAATAAGTGAATAAAACTTATGAAAACTCCCGTTAGACACCTTTTATCTCCTGATAGGAGTGATTATACTGAATATTATCAATTTGAAATGTTTCTTACAAAATAATTAATCAAAAATAAAATAATGATACTTTGTTCAATTTTATCCACAAAATCTTAGTCTTGATCCTCAGTCTAATTTAGTTTTGTCTGATTCTATCAATCTGATGAGGTCAATAATATTCTCCCTTACTCAATCTTCACTTCTCAAAATCTACTCAAATACTACTTCTGGTCTTCTTAAGTTTTATTGACTCAATAATATGGACTCACTTTGATGAATACATTCATAATATGAAAAACTCAAAAAATATCAAATTCTTAATATGATCTTCCTCAATCCAATGATAACTTTCACTTCCAACTCTTTGGGGCTTCACTTGTTACACTTATGAGAAAAGTTTTTTTAAAGATTGAATGATCTAGGAAATTATTTATAGGAAACTCAAAAAAACAGGAGTATGAAACTTTAAAACCTTCCCCACTTCCTCATATTTCTCTGATATTTACAAAAAAAATTGATTTTCAAGTTTCACCTCTTCAAATATCCATAAAATGTATGGAATATTCTATTTGAGAATTCATCATAATCATCTTTCTCAAACTTTCTAACCTTTATTCAGTCCTATATAACTTCATCAACTTCAAAATGATGTATCTTCCTAATCTTAAATACAGTGTATCTTTATTAGGAAATTACAATCATCCTTTCTTTCTTAGCTCATTATGAGCTCACTTTATTTCTCAACTCATTGTGATCTAAATTTATTTATCATATCATTATGATATGCCTTTTGTTCCCATCTCATTGTGATCTAACTTTATTATTAAACTCATTAATATCTTCCTTTCTTTCTCAGCTCATTATGATCTATCTTTATTTCTCAGATCAATACAATTTGGCTCTCTTCCTTGAATCATTACAATGAACTGGATTTCCTTATCAGATTTAGTCTAATGGAATCCTTATAATGATGTAATTCTTATTATTATGGAATTATCATTATGATTTATTTTCCTATTATGATGAAATTTCCATTATGATTATTTTTCTTTAACGATGAAAAGTATTCACCAATAAATCCACTTAGAAACTTAGAACCTCTTCAAAGTTCAATAGCTTCACACATTCTGACTTATGGATATGATCTTCTATGTCTAGTACTTCTAGATCAGGTGAAAACTATGTTTTGATCACTGGAATCGATTCAATCATTATGATTCCTCAATTTCTTAAAAAACTTTTATCATGAGTACATTTTAGGATTTATTAGAACTTCATGATTAGTAAAATAATCATGTTACTTAGTTTAGAAATCATGAAAATTTTCTAACTCCTCACTTCCCAATTTTACTTCAAATATCTTCGATAATAATACAACTTTTTCACTTCAAAAATTCTATCTTTCTAACTCAGCTACCTCTTTCTTTCTCTAATTATGGTAATTTAAAACTTCTACTGATGAAAAAATTCTACCTCCAATTATTTTGGATCCAATGATCTAAATCTAATGTTGATATATATAAGGTTCTAATTCAGGTGTTTCATAGTTATATCCTCTGAATAAGGGAAAAAAATTCTCTCCCTTTATGTTTGGGTTCAAACATTCAATAACTTTTAGCTTTCTTACAAGGCTCATTATGATGGACTAGGTCTAATCCTAAATAAAAAAACATTACTAAACAAAAAGGTTGGTATCCAATAAAAACAAAAACATTGTTAAAAAATATATCACAATTTTTCTTCATTTATTAAAAGAAAAATCAACTAATCCCATATATTTATCCCATGATCTACCATAATTCAAGACACGGTTAAAGAGTATATCCTCCAGTATCTAAATGGCATGCTTTGTTTGACCATATATCTATAGATGGTAAGTCGTAATCATTAGGACGTGAGTCCCCAAAACCTCTTGTAGACTCCTCCAAAACCTCATAGTATACATCAGATCCCTATAAAAAATAATTATTGAAGGAACCCCATGTAGGCTCATAGTATCTTGCACAAACAACATAGTTAGTTCTTCAGCTTTAATGGTGTCCCTGATCAAAATGAAATGAGATTGATTTTTCAACCCATCAATCGCCACCCAAATAGAATTTCTTCCTTAGGTAGTACATGGTAATCTATTAAATAAATCAATGGATACATCATCTCATTTCAAAACTAGCACCAAAAGAGGCAGGGGAAAAATAAAGTATTTTAGATGCTCTACCTTTATCTTTTGGTAGGATCAACAATGGGACACATAATCTATAATTCCACGCTTCATACTCGGACACCAAAATCAGAATCTCATGTCATAATACATCTTCATGGATTCCATATGAATGGAAAATGAATAAATATAATAGTCATACCAAATTATGCTTCTCATAAATTTTGGGACAACAAACTGATCCCCAATATGGAGAATACCATCATAAGAGAGAGACTAACTAGAAATGGTATCCTAATGATATAAGGTTTCTCAAATTCTTCTAAGATCATCATAATATTATTGAATATTTAGAGTAGACTCAAGGAGATATGATCATAACTAAACACCAGTAATAACCATAATAGAAACATCCTCTTAAGTAATGAGGTGAAACTAAGTGAAGAGACCCATAATGTTTCATTCTTCCTTTGAATCCCAAATAACCAATGATGGTAATTTTCTTTCTGAGAGCGTCTATAGTGGAATTCCCCTACCCCGAGGTATAGGTGATATGAAAGGAAAATGTATAACGGTATCCCAGCCACCATCTCTATTTTATATTAAATTATTTCTAAAAATATATATCTTAGACTCTTTTTGTCATAAAATATCATGAACCTATCGCCAAAAATATAGTGCCACCAATACTTAAGCATATATATGACTGTGGGAAGATCTAAATCATCAGTGGGGTAATTCTTCTCGTAAATCGAGATCTAAATAGAGCTATAAGCAACCACATGATCATCTTTAATAATCATGCAAACCAAAAAAGAACTAGAATCATCACACAATAACCATATACCCCTTACTGAGTTCAGGTGGGATTAGAATATGAATTGATGTTAGAAGTCATTTCTACTCATCAAAAGAAGACTAAAACTTTGCATCACAAATTAATATCACCCATTTTTTGGTATGAGCAGTCAAATGTGATTATAAAATTTAAAAATTCTTGATGAACCATTGATAATACCCTGAAGGACCAAGTAAACTCTGACTCTTGAATACAGTATCTCATTCTTCCCAAGTCAAAATAGACTTCACCTTTTCAGGATCAACTGATAATCCATGATACAAAATCATTTTCCCTAAGAACTTCACTTCTTGGATCCATAAATTTCATTTATGAATCATTCCATACTAATAATAACTCCTTGGTATTTATAAAACCATACTCAAATGGTGCTCATGCTCATGCTCAGATCTTGAACAAACCAAAACATTATCCACAAAAACTACTAAAAAAGTGTCAAGATGCACATGGAATATTTGATTAATCAAATCCATAAAAATGAAAAGAGTTTTAGTCAGACTAAACAACATCACAAGATATTCATAATGTCCATACCTAAACCTGAATGTTATCTTCGATATATCATACTTAAAAACTTTGAGCTGATGATAACCCAACAGAAGATCAGCCTTCAAAAACTATTTCCCCCTTCAAATCATTAAAAAATCATTCACATGAGGAAAAGGATATTTATTCTTAACCATTACATGTTTCAACTTCCAATATTCTAAACATAATTGAATTGGACCATATGCATTACTTGTAGAGAGAAAAGGGGCTTCCAAAGGTGAAACACTCGGGTGAAGAAATCATTTCTCCGTCAGATAATCCAACTTAATCTTATACTCTTTTAGCTCCACTAGTTCCATATGATAAGATGGTATAGAAAATAGCTACATACCTAGCACCAAATCCATCATCAAATATACCTCCCACAATGGATGGATACCATAACAATTATCCATGAAAACATCAGGAAAGTACCAAACAACAGTTGGAAGGTCAACAAGAGAAAAAACATCATCAGGATCAATTGCTATAGTAAACAAAAAAACTCTTGATCACTATGTGGGAAGGTCATGCATGTCTTGTAATAGGATATCACTCACCCTAAAACACCTATGAGCTTCCATTGATCATCAAAAATGAGACACTCTGGTGATAATAATAAACCTTAACTTGATGAATGATAATTCATTCCATCCCCATGATGACATTAAACAGATCCATGTAAAGAGTGAGGAAATATCACACTAACTCCACATCAACTATCAATAGAAAACAAGGAAACAAAAACCCATGATCCTTCCTCTTCCCAATAGGTTTCTCTAACTCGATAACAAAGGGAATTATTTCCATTGTAAGATTAATTATATCAAAAAACAAATAGATATAATCAATTGGGAAGCATCAGTATCAAATAAATCAATCACTAATGAAGATTATATAGATATGGTACCTTTCACTATCACTGTAACAACATATACATCTAATGAAAACACATCTACTATTTAAAAGGGCTTTACTCCTAAGGCCTATTGTTGGATCCCTATATTATTTGAAGCATTTGATTATGCTAAAGTATTATTTAGAGACAACAATTCCTAACCATAACAAGGCATAGACATGGCCTAACATAAATGCTAAAAATTTCCATGACATCCAAAACTATTACTCATATTAGCTAGTGAAGAATAATAAAGTAGGGTTTTTATAACCTTGTCATGCTGAAAGAGAGTTAGGGGCACACTACTAGATGTAACTGAATGCGGAAAGTAGGTTTTTCACTAAGAATGACCTCCACCACTCCTTTGATTCTCTTACCAATTCATCTCTTTCCACTTCAAGCCACCCAAACTTCAACTAGGTTGAAGTGGAGGGGAATAGTAACCAACCTTCTCTACCATATTACTCTATTCAATAATTTTCATATCTACTATCTCCAAATAGTCAGACATATTCAGTATAAATTCTAATTATCTAATATTTGTTCATAAATCATATAGTTATTTTTGATCCTTCATGTGGTCATTATTCACCACATCTAAAGAAAAATAGACTAGCTTAGTAAACTGATTGGTGTATGCTGACAAGAAACATTCTCCCTACTAAAAATGGGTGACTCTAAAGACTTTGACATCATAAAAAACTCTAGAGAAAAAATCTAGAAAATAGAGCCTTGAAACCCTTCTAGTTCAGAACAACATTCTTATCCTCTTGTACCATAGAATCCCACCATATCTTGTTGGAACCCTCATGTATGAATGCCACAAACTACACCTTGATACTCTTAGGTGTATCCAAGAATTAAGTGCTCTAATAAATTTTATCAATCAAGACCCCCACCTCTTCAGGTTCATTTTTACCCTTAAATGATGGTGGATTCTTACGTAATAACTCCCATAATTGATCCATTTCTCCTATAACTCCTTATTGTACATAAAAAATTGTGTTCTGTATTGGTGGTATATTTTGATCAACATAATGAACTCCTTGCATAATACCATTTATAATATTTTGATCGATAGGAATATTTCCATGAAGATCATCTGCTTCACCCTCTAGAGGAACCCATGGAAGACGTCTCATCGGCATACTACTACACACAAAAATAGAAGAAATGGTTAGAAAATAGAATAATCTCAATTCAGACCAAAAAAACCATAAGAAAAACAATTATATTAAGGTCAAGAACTCAAAATAGGAGACACACATCCCAACATCCCATGGTTACTTGATTCTCGTTGTAATTAGATTTGGCCAATCACTCACCATAACCAACCTCTCAAGTCCTAATAATACTATATCCAGTCTACCAAATGTTCCAAGTTAAGGAAACTTGTAGAAAAAACTCCTCTAATAACAAAATGTGGGAAACCAACCTGGATTCCTTCTGAAACTAGTACCCTACCCAACCAACACATACCTGGAGGGAATTCTAAATCGCCAGATTCTAGAAACTAACACCTAAGAATCAACAACAACTTGAGGAAATGATTTCTTTTAAACTAAAGTAGAAAGAATGACAAATATATATATACAAGATTAGGAGAAATCATGGAAGAGTATAAAAATAAATGTATTCCATATCTAAAAAAACAATAGAAGCTATAAATTTAAAAAATAGAAAAATAATCTCAATGTTATAGGTCCAACAAAAAAGGAAAACCAAACCAAAATAGTTACTCCATGTAATAGAATGGGAAACCCCCACTATCTCTCTACCAATTGTCCATACTCACATGAAAAAAACCATACTTCCTCACTATGGTCCCTTGAATTTCACTATATTGAAAGACATATAAAGGGCTATACACCACCAAAGGGGTCCATAGGGTGTGAGATAACATGCTAGTAGGACCCCACCCAGGTGTTATTTCACAAGTCTTTATAGAAAAACCTCAACATGATCACCTATAAAGAAAACCAATAATGATAAACAGTTAGATAATTTTTATATCAAAATCGTTGTGAAACATTTAATTATCACCTTTTTCCAAATTTCACAAATACTCCATGTAAAATAGTTCAAATAATTTCATATAAATCAAATCAGTTGAATCAATTAATATAGTGAATCACATATCATATCAAATCCATGGAATTATAAAATAAGTAATTATAAGACAAAACATAGGTAACATCATTCCAAAGATCACTATATTTTAGGATAGTTGGTACACTCATACCTAGACCTATAAAATCATTCCATCGAGTCTCAAGATATATTTATCCAATCTAGAAAAAAAAAAGGAAAACCTTAGAAATTGAACCCCCAACAAGTCTATCAAATACCTAGATCAACAAACCTAGGGAGTAGAGGAACACCACATGAATGAACCCCCTAAAAAATGGTTGAGGCTTGTTACTACACCTTCCACATAAGTACCCAAGGCTTCCCATGTACTCTATTTTCCAATACTATTTCATAAATTCATTTCAAAATGCTTTAAAACTAACATTGTGTTCACCAAAATAAGGGGAAAACATATTTTCTCAAAAAAAACCCATTTCCAAACACATAAATCAATCAATCAATCATTCCATTCCATTTATAAATTTTTTTTTCAAAACCATAGCAACATAGTTCATCCAACATAGGATAGAGATAGAACCACCTACCTCAATCTTGGGTCACACATGCTAGCAACGGGTTCCACTAACAAGAAAGGACCATGAGGTCTACAATAGAGGGACTCATATTGATTCTCATGTCTTATAATCACATCCCACAAACCAAAAAAATGGAATAAAGGGTTGATCAAGACAAACCTCAAAATCACACACTCTTTTCACCACAACCAATAAAGAATCAGCCCCTAGAAGAAGATCATAAAACAAATCAAGAAAATATCATGAAAATTATCATTTCAGATCAATAGATCCAAAAATGAATCACAACATTGCTTCCACAATAAATGGAAATAAAGAAGAAGAATTACTACTTAGCTGGTGAAATGAACTACAACTGCAATAGAGATCAATCACTGAATGAAGTGATCTAGAAGGAGTAAAGGCCCCCAAACATTCATGGGGGGTCTCTTAGGTTGATAGAGAAGATGCCTACAGTATAATGAATAAAAAATCAGTTGTGTATTTACCTAAAACATAGGAAGAAATAATTATAGGGTGCATATTAATATCACATAGTGTAATTACTGATTAAAAATTCCTACAAAAAATATGTAACCTCATATTAAAAATATATATTTTTACCATTTCATGATAAGAAAACATTTAATTGTGTGTTCACTTTTCATACCCTAAACTCAACTCACAAAATCTGCCTGGTAACCAACACACAATGTGAACACTTTTCATGGTGTGTAAAACATTCATGACATGTAAACATTACATGATGTCAAAATATCTAGTAGACTGTAAAAAATATAGAATCTACCCAAAAGTAAAAATTATTACACCGGTGTAATCCGCACTCGTGGATAATCCTGAAAAACTTTTAAATAATTTATACCTAGCCTCCATTAATTCAAAAAAAAAATACATCTACAAACTTTAGGTCATTTTCCCCAGTAAATGCTCTCCATCCTCAGTTGTCCCAATGCCCACCCATATAAAGGTGGAAACAAAAAGAGAGAAGATGAATATATTAAATTGGGTAACGGAATGTTATATTATTATTATGTAATAGAAAGTGAAACATATACCACATAGAATAGGGAAACTCAAAAATAACATATCGTGTAATGTGAAGTAATTAATGAAGGTCACAGGGTAGTTTTTCATGATAGTAAAAAATGAATGTTTTTATATATATAACTTACATGTAGTGAAATTTTAAGAAATCATATTTAAATGAAAATTTCTAGTGGGTATTAAAGAACGTGAGGAGTTCATTGAAGCATAAAAATATAGATTTCCAGATTAAAAAAAACATATTTTTTCATAATGAGAAAGTGACCTTTAATTATTTAAAATGAGAAAGTCTTGATTTGAAATAGTAATCAAGGAGGAGTTACACAAAGTTATCCATAGGAGGAAATGCTCTTATCCTTAAAGAAATTTTTTAAGTAATTGAACATGGAAAAGAGTAACCATGGCATAAAATTGTAATCATTTAATACTAGTAAATCATAGTGGATTCTGGTATAACAAACTCGTCATTGGTGTATGCTCATTGGATCATACCTTAGTAGTGAACCATGTAAAAATATGTTTTGTCTATTATTTTAATTTATTTATTTTATGATTTTTTTGGTTTTTTAACTAAACAAAAATATTTTAAAAGTTCCGAAAAATTTTGGGACAAGATTATTCTTATCGTAAGAAAAATTATACACCTTGATTCGCCCCACCCCACTCAAAGTGTCTATGATTTCAACAATTGGTATTAGATCTGACATTGCAAACATTAAATTTATTATTCAAACTCATTATAGATACACAATGAATGTTAAAGGGATTTTTGTATATTATGGAAATACCTAAAAGGTCTGGAAGAACAACATCAAATCTCAATTATTTTCTCTTGGACTTGAAATCTTCTTTGGTATAAAAAATAAAATAAAAGTTAGAGATGCATCCGAACTATCCATGACTAAAATAGATAGAAAACTATTTGATTCTAGGTGAAATGTTCACAATGCCTTATCCATAGCTCTAAATCATTAGGTCTGCATGAAAATTATGAAATTTTATACTATTAATGAAATGTTGAAAAATTGGTTAACATTAATAAGGGTGACTGTAAGGCGAAGTAAGTTAATTTTTAAGTGTTGTATAACAATTTTGATGACCTTAAAATGATCCTAGATGAAAATAATGATGGTTTGATAAAAAAACCACTAAATTTTTGGCATATATGTTTCTTCCATGAATTCCTTCAGTTAATTTTTTGGAAGATACTCTATAGTAACTTCACATATGATAGAAAAATATATAGAATGAACCCCACAAATGATGATTAGAACATGGAAGACATGAACACCCAAGTCACCACACTGTAATGTAAAACCACATTCAGAATGCATGTAAGACTATCATAAACAATGATAAAAAACAAAATTTTGACTTAAAATAATAACAATAAGGTATTATTTGTTTCAAGAATTTGGCCTAGTCTATAAGGGAATGCTACTTCCCTCATATTCTGAAAAACTAGGGGAATGATTACAGTGATTGAATATTTATTCTTATCTTAATACGTCAATCACTAGTGATATACCATCATTTCATAAAAGTTTTCATACAATTATTCTAGTCTCTATTTCCATCCTATATTTCTGAGTTGAAGTCTACCTCATAAGAGATAAATGGAGGATCATTTTTTCAAGTCAACCCTCTTCACCACTACAACATTCCCAACTGGTTGATTGTTCACCCTCGAATAAATTTATAGTATATACCTATTGTTTTATCTTTCAGTGACTTAACTTATGGTGAAACGAATCCTAATACACAATTATACTTATTTTGGTGAACTAACAACTATATTCTAACACTCCATCTCCATGAAAGTATCAAAAATTATGTCATAATATTTTCTCTTTCTATAGGTCTAACATTTTCTCCTTTAAAAAAATTGAGTCACACACCTTAAAACATAAAATTTGAGATTAATTTCCATTTTTGGACTAACAAATATTCCATATCCCATACAAACTTCCTTCTTTTAATTTTTTTGAAGAAATTTTATGGCTCTCGAACATGACTTTATTTTGGTCAACCAAATCATACTGAGGCGTAACACCACCTCAATAATTCATTATTAATGAACTTTTTCAACATATTAGCTAGTTTAAATGATCCATAAAACTTATATAAGTATAAAACTCCTTCCAACATCATCCATATAAAGTGGTAATTCAACTAAATTTGCTTAATATAATAATTAAATTAATATTTCTGGCCAACATAATCATGCATTATAAATCACAAAATAGTTTCTCAACTTCTAGTAATTTTACAATATACTTTAGTATCCATTTTATCCAAAAAAATTATTTATTTTCTTTCATCAAGATGATGTACTCTAATTCCATTATAGAATGGGAGACCACTTATTGATGTTTGGATATCCAACTGAAAACCATTAGACCAAAAGTAAAATCATATCCTATGGCTCACTTCTATGAATCTGAATCTCCACAAAAGATATAGTTTGTAAAAACTTTAAAAGGTTTATATATTATAAGAAAAAGTATTAATTATTCAAAACCATTAAATTACCAGATAATCTACTTTACCACCTCTCAATTCTCCCTTTCTGTATTTGGAATAAATCTTATGATAACTCCCACTAACAGTGAAATGTCTAGTTGAGTAAAAATCATGGTGTACATAAAAATTTTAAAAATGATTTATATGGAACTTTATTCATTTACTCAACCTCATATATCATTAAATGTGACTTCCCCTTACTTATCTTTAAATTCCTAACTTTTTTTGTGGTCATGGATCCCTTGGATCTCTAAATTTGGGGTGGTTTTGCTGGGTAATCTCCAATAATCATCAACTAAGTAACTCCTCCGCTTGTTACTTCCCTCTTCTCATCTCCTCTTTCCTTCTTCTTTGGGTTCTTCCTTCTCCAGTAGTTGGTTGACTAAATAATTTTTAAATCTCAATTTTTGGGTTAAATATTGATATAAATGGTATTTTATTACTTTTATAGGTTCTTTTTGTGGTGCAGTTGGGGTTTTCCACTGAATTTTAGAAGTTTCTAAACTTGATGTAGGTGATTTCATGATTTAGCATTATTAAATGATTTTGGTATTCTTGATTTGATTGTGAAATGTAATATATGGAGTATGTGGGTGGTATGAATCTTGTTTTCAAATGAATTTGGTGTTTTTATGGGTTGAAAGATTATTTTATAAATGAAATGGTGGATTTTTTTGGATTTCTCAAAAATCGGACATGTGTGTGTAAGGGGTTTGGAAAATGGTTTGCCTATCAAAAATGGATTTTTGGTATGTATATTTTCAATACGGGAAGTTTTTTTATAAAATTGGTGTATTTTTTGTCTATTTTATGTTATGGAATTGTGATAATGTTTAATTAGTGTTTTATGTCACATAAAAAAGTGTAAATTGAGCCCAAAGGGAATCCTAAGGGACTAGATGTGAAAATTGGGACTAGTACACTAATTGGATGAGTGAGACTAAGGATCAGTTCCTTCTAGAAGGATTGAATATACAACATTGACTAGTCAATTATAATGATTATTGACCACTATATCTAGGGTTGCATTCCCCTCTAGTGGTTCATGCATGAGGATGTTGTGGGTTATGGTTGTGACACCATGTTCACTGAGGTACGAGGTTCCTAGGGTCTCACTAACACTATTTCTTAGGAATTAGCTATGGTACTCATGTTATGATATTCCTATGACTTGGATCTTTATGGTATGTGATATTATTTATAATTTTCAAATAAAATTTCATTTAAAAAATATATATTTTTCATTAAAACTAGCATATTCAATTTTCTTAAAATGTTAAGGTTTGAATTCCTTCTCTTTGGGTGGTATCCTATTAGGTATTGGGCCACACCCTATATACACCTTCATGTGTTTGTAGATCTTGTTCTATTTGACCTGTGGAAAGGAAATATGTTTAGTGGTAGTTGTGGTGGATCTTTTTTCTAGTGTTCAACTTCTTTCTGATATTGGTGGAGGTATCTTGAGGGTGTTGTCATTATTATTGCATGGAGATTCATGGTATTGTAGTTGGCTCCCATCCCCATTTGACGTTTTTCGTTTTTGATTAAATTTTTAAAATGTTTGAAATGTGATGGTGATACCTCTTTTGTTTATGTTTTGTGGTTGTGATGGTGTTTTATTCTTGTTGAATGTTTGTGGTTAATCATGTGGATGAAATAATTACCAAAGTGTGATGTTTGATTCCTAGAAACTAGTTTTTATCCCGTGGGGATTGGTAATTCCCTTTGGACCATTCCATGAGTCAGTTCGGAAATTGGGTGGGATGGAAGCCTAGACTATTTCATGGATAAATTGTACAAAATTTGGTTTCACCCTTTCTTTTGGTCTTGTTATTTGGGAGAGACTAGATAGACAGGATCTATAATGCTCGGGGATTGAGGTTGTTGTTATGAGTGTGGTGTATGTCCAACACACCTTGTGACAGACCTTGGGTCACCATGGGAAGTCAGTAATTGGTTTAAATTCTTCATTATGTGATATGTATAGGCTGTAAAATGTAAATTGACTCATGGTGGGGTTGATTTGGTTTGTATTGTGATTGTGCTAAATATGGTTTTGGTGTTGATTTATAGAGATATTTTAAATTTTGTTTTTATTGAACTTTTCAGGGTATTGAGTTGATGGATTCTTTGGTTTGTTAAATGATGTTGCAGTATGCATCTCAAAAGAATTAGTTTAAAACTATGGTAAGATAATGGAGAAAGTTATTCCTCACCAGTTGATTAGATATTATTGGAATCAGTGGTTCGTGTTGTACATGCTTTGGGTCAGGGAATGGGTCCGGGTCCTACTCAGGTCAAGGAAGATGAACCAGGTCTAGTAAAGGACAAGGCTCTTGATTTTATCAAAACAAATCTCTTACCTTTCGATGTAGTATGGATCCCCATGAGGTAGAGTATTGAATTGGGAATATTGAAAGGATATTTGGGTTTCTTGATAATCATGAGGCAGCTAAAGTAAAGTTTGCTTCATTCTTGTTTGAAGGTACCATTCGGTGGTGGTGGGAATAAGTTGTTTAGGCTGTGAAGCATGATAAAATGGGTTCGAAGGATTTCAAGTTCATCATTAATGATAATTATTCCCAAGATACCTTATCCTTCACTAAAACCCTGGATTT
Organism: Viscum album; assembly: GCA_963277665.1. Classification (NCBI taxonomy): domain Eukaryota; kingdom Viridiplantae; phylum Streptophyta; class Magnoliopsida; order Santalales; family Viscaceae; genus Viscum; species Viscum album. Next base: position 617,452,959 of record OY728148.1, on the reverse strand, counting down.
TATGGATCTCCCCTAGGTGGATCAAGTCATGTTATAGTATACCAACTGTTTCACTAAGATGGTTTACTTCGCACCTAAAATGGTTTCTAATGAGCATCTGAAGGATCAATGATTTGAAATGGGGTGGTTTCTAGATATTTAATCCCAATTATTCTTGTTTAAGTTGAAGACGTATGTAGATTTGGTTTATTATGCTTTAATGGTGGAAATTGACCGCTCTGGAAGGTCTGATTTAACTGGGCCAGTTTTTTCATGGGGTTAAGGTGGTGGAATTTCGTTTGAGAAGAAGATGAAGTGTGATGAGTAATAAAAGGGGAGAGGTGGTAACTCAATCCATTCTTCTCAGCCATTTTCATCTATGGCTTCCAATGTAGGGTAAGTCCTATGTCGTTAATTTTGTAAGGCATGGCATATGTGGTCAATGTGTTCAGATCCACCATGACCATTTAATCTATGTGAAACTATGGGGAACTTATATCAGTTTTTTAAATTGGCCTACCCATATTAGGGTGGTACATGTTCTACAACCTCTAGAGGGATGTCATCTTAGCTAAAACTATCCATGATAGTGGGTTCTCATTTTGGAGGTCACGGAGGTAAGGATAGATCTTCTTCAGGGAAAATTAATATTAAGTCAGGGATTCAGGTTAGTGGTTATTCTTAGGCTCAGGTAGATATGAGGCATCTTCATGATATTGACCAGTAATTAATAGGATCTAATACAAGAATTGCAATATTTTGAATTATTATTCATATTTAATTGTCTATATTTATTGTTCTATTTGACATAGGTACCTTTTTTCATTTATTTTTTCAAATATTGTGTATTTGTTAATGTTTCCAATAGAACTCATTTCATATGTGATGGAGTTAGTGATGCCACTGGTAATTAAGTGAGGATAGGGCATCAGGTTCCCATCATGTGCATTCACCCTATTACGGATTGAGCTGGAATGGGATTTCCTAGTTTTTGGAAATATAACTCTTCAACATGATCATCGGTATAGATTGGATGATGCGTTTTAAGGATCATATCAATTACTATCACTAGTGTGTGAGTTTTAAAGCACCTAATGGGAGTGGGTAGGACTTATAAGGTGAATGTGATACTCGGTTAGGTATTGTTGGACCTCTACTTCAGGGGTTGGTTAGTCTTTTTTTTCAGATCTCTTCCTTGATGTTTGAGGATGATGATAGAGGCTTTGAGGCTGTATTACATCCTATGTTGGATGATATCCCAAATGTATTTCTAGATGACTTATCAGGTTACCCTCTAGAGCGTGATGTGGAGTTAACCATCAATTTGGAACTAAGTACATAACCTATATCTATTCCTTCATACTAGATGTCCCCAATCGAGTTAATGGAATTAATGATACATCTGCATTATTTGGAATCCAAAGGATTCATTTTCCTGAGTGTCTCATCTTGGGCCACCAAATTCCTATTTTCTAATAAGGTCAATAGATCTATCCAGTTGTGTATTTACTATCAAAATATGAATCAGTTATGGATCATGAAAAAATATTCATTTCCCCACATTAATGACTTTTTTATCTACCCAAGGGGGAAATGTGGTTCTCCAAGATTTATTTTCATTATGGGTGTCATCAGGTTAGATATAGAGGTGAATGTTCCTAAAATAGATTTTTGAATTAGTTACATCCATTTGAGTATTTCCTCATGCCATTTGGCATGATGAATGCTCTATCATTTTTCATGGCTCTCATGAATAGGGTGTTCCATCAATACCTTGATTCCTTCATCATAGTATTCATGGATAAAATCCTGATTTACTCTAGATCCAAGGGGGATAATGAGAATCAACTAAAAATTGTGTTGGGAACTTTTTGATATCATCGAAACTACACTAATATTTTCAAGTTCTCCATTTGGATCAGTTAAGTAATGTTTCTGGGTCATGTGATCTTAGAATGAGGGGTTTCAGTGGACCATGGTAAACTTATTTTGGTGACGTCATGGGAGAAACTGAGGAATGTATTTGAAATTGTGAGATTTTTTGTCCTAGAATGGTATTATAGGTGGTTCATTTGAAATTTCTCTCATATTTTATCACCCATGATGGTACTTACATAGAAAGGGGAAAAGTTTGAATGGAGACTAGAGTGTTTTGAATCTTTTTAAAATCTTAAAAAGTTGTTGATCATGGCCCCTATTTTGATCTTTCTCTAATATGTAAAGAGGTATGTGGTATATCTTGATCCTTTAGTTATGGGAATTGGGTGTGTGATGATGCAAGATGAGAACTTGATTGTAACACCCCGAGCTTCCACGATACGCCTCTCTTTTAATAATGCAATAGCTTGCATTGTACGCAAGTTCGAGTTCTAACACACCGCAACTAATCAAAGTAGCTGTTATGAATAGTAATAACCACCTTTTAAATTTATAGAAATTTTATATTTCAAAATGGACTTCATTTTTGTATTCCTAATATTGAAATTATCCTATGTTGAATTTTTTGTAATTTTCCGAGAACTTCCAAATTTTTATGAATAGTGAAAAATACTTAAAACAACTTTTTTAATCAAAATAATTTATAGTGATAAGTTATAATATTTAGTGGTTTTAAGGTATAATTATAATATATTTTTACCATTTTATCCAATGGTGGTCATTATAATTAATTTAACATTGAAATTGGACATAAACAATTGCCAATCTTTTGATATAAATTGTTTCTTAAAAACACGCTATTTGTCGTAACAACGGGAATTAATTATAAAATTAATTAATGAAACTTATATGTTTGGAATTTTTTAAAATAGACATCATTTTTGAATTCGGAATATCAATTATAGCTTAGGGTGAAATTTTGGCCTTGTTCTGAAAAACTTCAATTTTTGATGAATAGTGAAACCACTAAGTGGTAGTTAAATAACTGATTTTTCGTTTAAATGAAATATTACCACTTCTGTGATTTGATTTTCAAAAATCCGACATACATGGTTGTCATTAAGAAGTAAAATGTGGTTCAATGAGATCAAAATAATTTTTTGGTGAATAGTAACTTTTAAGTTCTTAATCGTGATTAGAGGTAATTAGTGTAGTTTAAGGTACAAATAATGTTTTAATAATATGAGATGAGCATGACACTTGTCCTACTCCTATTGGATGAGTCATGGGCGACCAAGACAACCCATGGGTCAACTTGGGGACCCCATGGAGCCACTTTAGTTGGAAAATGACATTAATATATATTTATTTAATGTTAAAATTAAATTGACACAAACATGAGTTATTTTACTAAAACAGTTTTTAAGTGGGGTTACACAAGTCCAAATTTTGACTATAAATATTCATTAGAAAGATAAAACTATTTCCTATATCATAGTATTTTTTTTATAATTTTTAGACATTAAATAAATTAAATCATTTATGACATCATTATGATGCAGTGATGACCTCATTATTTAACGATTTAAATAAAATGATAAGATAATGCAAAATCCAAGGCTTACACTTGTCCAAAGCCTATTTTATGAGGATATTTAGAAACCGTATCACCTTACCCTCGAATTATATAAGTGTGGGACCTTTAGAATCCGAAAATCATTGTGAAATAATGTAACATTTCAATCTTTCCAAAAGTGGCCCTCCTCTCCACTTATAAAAGGCCCCCACCTCTCCCACCTCATTTACACTTTCAAGCCATTTGGCTCGGCCAACCTCTGCCCAAATACTCTCCCAACTTCCCTCTCTTACTCCTAGAAGCCTCACTTTGGGCAGAACTCTTCTCAAGGAAGCTTTTGGCTCAAATCAAAAAGAGTTACCCGATTTTGAGGTAATGTCTTCTCTAATGTTGTTTTGTTTTATTTTTCTTCTCCAACCCCCTAAACTCTTTTTATTCATTTATTTTATAACAACACCAGTATCCTAAATATACTAGGATGTTTTTATAAGAATTATTCGAGCTACACTTACACACACCTACATCTAATGGTTAAAGAACATACGGTTTCTGTGGATGGCGAATTTCTGCCTCACGAAACGATGATTGTTCAACACTCATATAACACCTTCAAAGGTGGCCATTAAGATGTCACTATTTTTATATATGATATATAATATGTTTATGTTTTACTTATGCTTCTGTATTTCTCATTTATGGCATACTTTATGATTTCCATTATGGGTAAAACGCGATAATTTCATTTTAGGAAGTGCGGACTACCGCCCCCTCAAAGTTATTTGAATCGTTAATGCCATATGTGGGATGTATAAAGGATGAAGAAAATGATATTATACACTATATTATACTGGAATTATATTATACATTTATATCATTATAATTTAGTTCCATTAAATATGAAATTGAAATGGAAGTAGCGTTCATGCGTACGTACGGCTTACCGTCTCCATGAACGGTGCATTTCATTTCTTACCTCTAAATGTTACGTAATATTATAAATGAATGTATATACTGGATATATAAGATATATATGACATCTAAATCATGAATATAATTCTGGATATAATGGATATTCTACCACATGAACAACTTATAATTATAAGAAGTTTATTGTTGACTCAAGTTACCAAAGATCGACAAAACGACCGTTATTAACTTAAATAATTACATAATGTTCATAACATTGTAATAAGTGATATAAAAAGGATAATAAAATTTAAAATGGTTCTTAATAAGGTAGATATTAACTCTAGTTTATTATTCAGGAGGTTAAAGAACGGTTGAGTCAAGTCGGACACAAGGTAAGGGAACTTCTTAACCCAATTTCTATTCTTTGGGTTAATCTCCTACTTTCAAATTATGTCATGATATTATTATGTACTATCTTGTATGTGTACTTTATTTATGTGTACTTATAGTGAATACACATAATATATCTACTTTATTTTTAAAAAAATGATCTTTGTAAGGGTCTTCGTCTCAATCACCTTTCATTGAGGCATATTTGGTTTTATACACAACTTTCTTTTATACGGTGTATAAACCCCTTTGACTTTTACATTTATTCAAAAGGAATCTTTTTTATACAAAGAGTTTTGCTAAACAACAAAAGGGAATGTTTTCTTTCCATACTTATGCGGTGACAACAACTTCTCTGCCGCCGTGACCATTATTTGAGAATCGGCTTCCTCTACAAGCCATCATTTTTTTAATGAAAAATAAATACAAAGTTTTAACTTTATTTTATTTTGGTATTGAAAATGGTTTTGAAAGAATTTTTATTATATCAATGTGTTGTATTTATATCTTGTGATTGAAATGTGGAAATGTTATGTTTCCTTTATGCATGTTTAATGTGATATGATTATGTTATGGTTTATGATATGTTTAAACCTATTCATATGAGGAATACATTAGACTTAATAAGTGACGGGTGAAGCCCGCTATAGCTCCTCGATGCATCGGCAGGTCTCATGAGACAAACTAGTGTCTTGGCACGAGGCCTTGACAAAATCTTATTTGTGGTCGTGGCACGAGGCCTTGGCTACGTGGTTATGATAGTCTGGCATTATGCATTCCATCATTATGAAAGTGGTTATTGATATTGAATGTGATTATTCGACCAGTAGAATATCCATGTGAAGAATTAAATGGCATTATCTCATTTTACTTTTTCCATATTATGTTGATGTTCATGTTTAAAAGGCTTTTGTTTTAGTTATACATTGCCTTAAATGTTTATGTTTATTTATGAAAGCTTCCGCAATATTGTTATCCTTACTGAGCATCTGAGCTCACCCCTTTCAATGTTTTAATATTTTCCAGGATGTGAAGAAGTATTTTATGAATGACCTGCAGGGATAGTCAGAAGCGGATATGGGTGTAGACTATGAAGACTTTATTATTAGTTTTTCACTTTATGATGTAATGTAACATTTATGAATGTATCTAGGGTTTCCAAGGCTACTAAACTAATCGGTCTTTCGAGACTTGATCTTTTATGATCATGCCAATGTTACGAAGTAACGCACCAGCTCCGGGTAGCTGGGGTCGGGGCGTTACAGTTGGTATCAGAGGCAGTTTAGTACTAACCTTGGAAGCTAGATTTAGATAAACTCTGATTAGAGAACATAGCCCAAAGATAGACTTTGAGGATTAGTATAGAATAACTTCCTAGAATTTTGGTATTATAGAGATGTTATGAGTTTTCCGAGCAATACATCCCTGTCTGGATACGAGCAGGTAGAGGCTGCTCTGGCACAGATGTACCTAGGGGTAAAACCTGAAAACACCGCTTTGAGCTAGACTCGAACGGGAACTGGTGCATGACAACGGGCCTTGCTGCACTCTTGGTTACGACACTCCCGGGGGATATGCTTAGGATAATTATCATTTTATTTACAAACCACTATGTAGGGTTTATGAGTATATACTTCCTCAAAGAAAACATTCTTATGATTATGGATTATATCCATAAACCGTTCAATTTACTTTAAGTATTCTAAAAGTTTGTAATTATTCATTGTAATTCATAAACTAACCTAGTTTATGCCATTGTATAGAAATGGCGCCCAGTAGAAGGAATGTGAACTCCAGTAGTACGTATGATCCAAAGAGTAAGAAGGATCGTATCTTTCACTGTATTAAGCCAACATTTCGAAGGGAAATAGTCTCCCATGTGTTCTCAACATATGAAGAAATAGTATCATGTGTTAATAAGATAAGTAAAGAATTCTCTGAGTCCTATGGCTTTGAAGCGAAGCAAGAGACGAAAGGGATGGAAGAGAGAATGATGGATAAAGGGATGAGGGGAAAGAAGAATTTTCCAATATGTGGTAATTGTGGGAAGAAACATCATGGAACTTGCCTAAAGGGAATGGGAGTTTGTTATAAGTGTAGAGAAAAAGGACACAAAGTGAGTGACTGCAAGGGTAAGAAAATGGTTTCAAATGTACAATGCTTCTTCTGCAAGGATTGGGGACACTACGCAAACCAATGTCCAAATCAGTAGAGTATGCCCCAAATGATGTTATTGGATAATAATCAAGTTATGATACTACCACAGATGAGGAGTAATGATTAGAGTTCTTATGTTGTTATTAAATAATTTTGTAATTTGAGTGTTGTATCAATGATGTACTAGTTATAATAATTATGGAGTATATGAGGATTGTACTGCAGTACTATTTCATCAAGGACTTGAGATTGTGTGGAACCAAGAAAAGTGACTCCACAGTAGGATTAAATTTTTGGAAAATATATGGTTGAGAGAAAGATAGACCATAATATGGTTCTGATACTGAGATTGTGATTTTGGAATAAGACGTGATTGATTTGGATAAATTATATTGGATATACTTAACTTCCTTGAAACTGATTGATGTTTTGTATACATTTTTGGATAGAAGGAGTATATCTAGTATTCTATAAGGAATAAGGGATCATGGTAATTCAGTATGTTTAAAAAGAATACATGATGAAGGTATTCACATGTTGTTACATGGGAAAAAGGATCTTCATTATGTTTACCTTCCTTATAAAATTTGGACTGTGAGTTGGACAGAAGTATTTTGGATAACTATAAAGGTTGGAATGGATTAAGTTGATCTTTGGATAGTATTTTTTAAGGTTAAAGCATTTTTGAATATTATTTTTGGAATATTATAATACTATAGTTTTAGGAAAAGGACAACCTGCAGGGTGGGGCATAACCCGTCGCGTCGGACAAAGCTGCAGGAATCGAACCCACAATCATAGTGCGACATGCCTTTATTTCCTACCACTAGCCTACAGGAAGTCCCTGGTTATTACAAAATAATTTTACTAATCTAAATAGTATGTGTTAACATTTGGAACCTTATACAATTAGGATAAGTATAATATTTTTGAGTTCTATTATCTTTTTGGGTGAAAGATGAGTTGATGGTTGAAACTCTAATTGACAAGCATAAATATATATATACCTATCTCTTATTCAATGAATAAATTAATTCTTAAACTTTAGTAAAGGGATATTAAAACAAAAAATGTGTTATCCTAATACCTTATGTCTTGTTGAACTGGTGATATTTTAAATCAACATAGATTGAAGGCTTTGAGGCCCTCAATTTGACAATTGGTTGTGATTGATGACCTCAATCACTCCCTACAAATATTTACGTTTTTCCTCCAATTATATGTCTCTAATTGCCACCAATGTTCTCCTAATCGAGATCATAATTGGGTGGTGACTTTTTCATTTCTCTTTCCCTCTTATTAAGGCTAAATTTTATTAATCTTATTTCCGATGTGGGTTTTCCTCAAAGGTAATTTCTCATTTCAACCTTTTATTTTCAAAGAAAAATTTCAAATTGCGAGGACGCAATTTATTGAAGGAGGGGAGAATGTAACACCCCGAGCTTCCACGATACGCCTCTCTTTTAATAATGCAATAGCTTGCATTGTACGCAAGTTCGAGTTCTAACACACCGCAACTAATCAAAGTAGCCATTATGAATAGTAATAACCACCTTTTAAATTTATAGAAATTTTATATTTCAAAATGGACTTCATTTTTGTATTCCTAATATTGAAATTAGCCTATGTTGAATTTTTTGTAATTTTCCGAGAACTTCCAAATTTTTATGAATAGTGAAAAATACTTAAAACAACTTTTTTAATCAAAATAATTTATAGTGATAAGTTATACTATTTAGTGGTTTTAAGGTATAATTAGAATATATTTTTACCATTTTATCCAATGGTGGTCATTAGAATTAATTTAACATTGAAATTGGACATAAACAATTGCCAATCCTTTGATATAAATTGTTTCTTAAAAACACGCTATTTGTCGTAACAACGGGAATTAATTATAAAATTAATTAATACAACATATATGTTTGGAATTTTGTAAAATAGACATCATTTTTGAATTCGGAATATCAATTATAGCTTAGGGTGAAATTTTGGCCTTGTTCTGAAAAACTTCAATTTTTGATGAATAGTGAAACCACTAAGTGGTAGTTAAATAACTGATTTTTCGTTTAAATGAAATATTACCACTTCTGTGATTTGATTTTCAAAAATCCGACATACATGGTTGTCATTAAGAAGTAAAATGTGGTTCAATGAGATCAAAAAATTTTTATGGTGAATAGTAACTTTTAAGTTCTTAATCGCGATTAGAGGTAATTAGTGTAGTTTAAGGTACAAATAATGTTTTAATAATATGAGATGAGCATGAAACTTGTCCTACTCCTATTGGATGAGTCATGGCCGACCAAGACAACCCATGGGTCAACTTGGGGACCCCATGGAGCCACTTTAGTTGGAAAATGACATTAATATATATTTATTTAATGTTAAAATTAAATTGACACAAACATGAGTTATTTTACTAAAATAGTTTTTAAGTGGGGTTACACAAGTCCAAATTTTGACTATAAACATTAATTAGAAAGATAAAAGGATTTCCTACATCATAGTATTTTTTTTATAATTTTTAGACATTAAATAAATTAAATCATTTATGACATCATTATGATGCAGCGATGACCTCATTATTTAACGATTTAAATAAAATGAGAAGATAATGCAAAATCCAAGGCGTACACCTGTCCAAAGACTATTGGATGAGGCGCTTTAGAAACCTTATCACCTTATAATCGAATTATATAAGTGTGGGTCCTTTAGAATCCGAAAATCATTTTGAAATAATGTAACATTTCAATCTTTCCAAAAGTGCCCCTCCTCTCCACTTATAAAAGGCCCCCACCTCTCCCACCTCATTTACACTTTCAAGCCATTTGGCTCGGCCAACCTCTGCCCAAATACTCTCCCAACTTCCCTCTCTTACTCCTAGAAGCCTCACTTTGGGAAGAACTCTTCTCAAGGAAGCCTTTGGCTCAAATCAAAAAGAGTTACCCGATTTTGAGGTAATGTCTTCTCTAATGTTGTTTTGTTTTATTTTTCTTCTCCAACCCCCTAAACTCTTTTTATTCATTTCTTTTGTAACAACACCAGTATCCTCAATATACTAGGATGTTTTTATAAGAATTATTCGAGCTACACTTACACACACCTACATCTAATGGTTAAAGAACATACGGTTTCTGTGGATGGCGAATTTCTGCCTCACGAAACGATGATTGTTCAACACTCATATAACACCTTCAAAGGTGGCCATTAAGATGTAACTATTTTTATATATGATATATAATATGTTTATTTTTTACTTATTCTTCTGTATTTCTCATTTATGGCATACTTTATGATTTCCATTATGGGTAAAACGCGATAATTTCATTTTAGGAAGTGCGGACTACCGCCCCCTCAAAGTGATTTGAATCGTTAATGCCATATGTGGGATGTATAAAGGATGAATAAAATGATATTATACACTATATTATACTGGAATTATATTATACATTTATATAATTATGATTTAGTTCCATTAAATATGAAATTGAAATGAAAGTAGCGTTCATGCGTACGTACGGCTTACCGTCTCCATGAACGGTGCATTTCATTTCTTACCTCTAAATGTTACGTAATATTATAAATGAATGTATATACTGTATATATAAGATATATATGACATATAAATCATGAATATAATTCTGGATATAATGGATATTCTACCACATGAACAACTTGTAATTATAAGAAGTTTATTGTTGACTCAAGTTACCAAAGATCGACAAAATGACCGTTATTAACTTAAATAATTACATAATGTTCATAAAATTGTAATAAGTGATATAAAAAGGATAATGAAATTTAAAATGGTTCTTAATAAGGTTGATATTAACTCTAGTTTATTATTCAGGAGGTTAAAGAACGGTTGAGTCAAGTCGGACACAAGGTAAGGGAACTTCTTAACCCAATTTCTATTCTTTGGGTTAATCTCCTACTTTCAAATTATGTCATGATATTATTATGTACTATCTTGTATGTGTACTTTATTTATGTGTACTTATAGTGAATACACATAATATATCTACTTTATTTTTTAAAAAATGATCTTTGTAAGGGTCTTCATCTCAATCACCTTTCATTGAGGCATATTTGGTTTTATACACAACTTTCTTTTATACGGTGTATAAACCCCTTTGACTTTTACATTTATTCAAAAGAAATCTTTTTTATACGAAGCGTTTTGCTAAACGACAAAAGGGAATGTTTTCTTTCCATACTTATGCGGCGACAACAACTTCTCTGCCGCCGTGACCATTATTTGAGAATCGACTTCCTCTACAAGCCATCTTTTTTTTAATGAAAAATAAATACAAAGTTTTAACTTTATTTTATTTTGGTATTGAAAATGGTTTTGAAAGCATTTTTATTATATCAATGTGTTGTATTTATATCTTTTGATTGAAATGTGGAAATGTTATGTTTCCTTTATGCATGTTTTATGTGATATGATTATGTTATGGTTTATGATATGTTTAAACCTATTCATATGAGGAATGCATTGGACTTAATAAGTGACGGGTGGAGCCCGCTATAGCTCCTCGATGCATCGGCAGATCTCATGAGACAAACTAGTGTCTTGGCACGAGGCCTTGACAAAATCTTATTTGTGGTCTTGGCACGAGGCCTTGGCTACATGGTTATGATAGTATGACATTATGCATTCCATCATTATGAAAGTGGTTATTGATATTGCATGTGATTATTCGACCAGTAGAATATCCATGTGAAGAATTAAATGGAATTATCTCATTTTACTTTTGCCATATTATGTTGATGTTCATGTTTAAAAGGCTTTTGTTTTAGTTATACATTGCCTTAAATGTTTATGTTTATTTATGAAAGCTTCCGCAATATTGTTATCCTTACTGAGAATCTGAGCTCACCCCTTTCAATGTTTTAATATTTTCCAGGATGTGAAGAAGTATTTTATGAATGACCTGCAGGGATAGTCAGAAGATGATATGGGTGTGGACTATGAAGACTTTATTATTAGTTTTTCACTTTATGTTGTAATGTAACATTTATGAATGTATCTAGTGTTTCCAAGGCTACTAAACTAATCGGTCTTTCGAGACTTGATCTTTTATGATCATGCCAATGTTACGAAGTAACGCACCGGCTCCGGGTAGCTGGGGTCGGGGCGTTACATTGATGGTGTATGGTTCTCTCCAACTCCATCCACACAAAAATAATTACCCAATACATGACCTATATTAGCAGAGGTGATACATTCCTTAATAATATCGTGTCATTATCTATTCAGGTAGAAGTTCGTGGTCTACTCAGATCGTAAGAGCTCGTCTTAGATTTTCTCCCAAAATGACCATAATTTGGCTAAGAATCATTGGGTTGAGTACCTTCATGGGTTCCATTTTGATATCGTGTATACCATCGGTAAAGGTAATGTGGTAGAAGATGCTTTGAGTAGAAAAATATTGGTGTGGCCAGTGAAAGATTCTAGTGATGAATAGACCTTGATGGGTTTTTTCAGATGCATATAGAGACTAGGGAGAATAATGGATGTGTGTTATTGGAATGTATTAAACTAACACTCTCCCTCATGGAGATTATTTGGAAAGAGTGGTTAGGAGATGAGTTTTTCTAGTGGTCTATGTAGTGCTTAAATTGTGGGGAGGTTCCCAGTAAATGGTCTTTTTCTTCAGATATATTTATTTGCTTCAAGGGTTGTGTGGTGGTGTTGTTGTCTCTATAGAAGGTGGTAATGTTGGATATCCAAAAGTATAGGTGGTTCATTCATCTTGAGACCCCCAAAATGTTTTATGGTATCATCATTAGTTCTAGTGTCCTTTTAGGATATATGGTGTAGCTGACTTTGAGGCTTTGCTTCATCATAAACCCATTCCTATCAAGAAGTGAAATGTGGTCTCCATGAACTTCATTATTGGATTACACCATAAACCTCCTGAAAGGAACACAATATGGGTGGTGATTTATTTTCTAAAAAAATCAACCCATTTCATTCAGATTAAGGACTCGACCAATGTGGAGGAATTTCATCTATTGTATATAGAAGAGATATTGAGGCTTCATTGTGTGTCATAGTCTATCAATTCAAAGAAGTACCCCACATCACCTCTCTGTTATGGGAAGGACATCATAAAGAAATGGTGTCACATGTAAAGTTGAGAACAACATACCATCCTCAAATGGATGGTCAAACAAAGTTGGAAAATCAGATCATAGAAGATGTGATCTGAGTATGTGTGTTATATTTAGATGTTTTGTGGGATATCCATTTGGGGTTTTTCATGTTTTCCTATAACAACAGTTACCAATCCTTTATAAGAATGGCTCCCTTTGAGGAACATTATGGTCAACCATGCCAGTCACCTTTCTATTATATAGATATGGGAGAGACTTCATTATTGGTACTGATTCTCGTGCAAGATATGTCTGAGAAGATCTATTTGATTAGGCAGTGGGAGTTGACAAAACATAACCTCCTTAAGTCTCATGCCAATTTGTGACACTCATATTTCGAATTATTTGTGGGTGATCAATTTTTTTGGAAGGTGGATTCTCATTTGGGTCATCGTCTTCCGGGAAAGCAAGGAAAGTTAATAACAAGGTATGTTAGAACTTTTGAGGTTACCAGTAGATTTGGTAAGGTTGAATACCGATTGGATTTTCTATCCAAGAAGATTTTAATTCACGACATGTTCCATGTCTCTCAGATAAATTGGTAAAAATCAGATTCATCTCATGTGATGAATTCCAAAGAGTTGGAGATGGATCACAATTTTTATGTGTTTGAGTGACTAGTCGAGATTATGGATTCTCAAGAGAAAGTTATTTTTGGGACGTTAATATTGTTCATTTGGGTAATTTTTCATAATGGTAACGAAGAAAATGGGATATGGGAGTAGCAATATTGGGTTGAGGATCCTTACCCATATTTATTATTTGATCATACATTGAGTTGACTTTCTAAGGGAAGAAAGTTTTCATGGTGGGGAGAATTTTCACATATATGATTTGATTTTGAGGTATGTTTATTATTTATTTATAAATTCTCTGGGTTCCATATAACTCCCAAGTGTATTTGGTGGAAATGGAGTTTTCAAAACCTACAAAAGGTGGTGCATAGTTGGTACACAGTTAGTAGAAATTGTGTGCCATCTAAGGAGAGATCGTGCACCCTAGACAATTGGACTTCCCAGATTTAACGACCTACCACACAGGTCTACGGCTAACCATGTGCTTATACCAGTGTATCTATCTGGGGAACATGGTCGACTGAATGGGAATGTGGGCTCCCTAAGGAATCGTGTGGCCTCATTCCCCTTTGGGAAGAGAGGGATGCACAATTTTTACATGGTTTGTAAAACCATGTGGCCAAACAATGTAGCATATCTACGTCTTTCAAATTGTGTATTTTATCCTTTTTTATCTCTTTAAATTCAACCCCTAATTCATCCATTTTATCACCCACTCAGGATTTCCATCCCTAGGTGCCTCCCCCTCCCCACTTGGCTTCCTTGGATCTCCAAATTTTGGATGATTTTGGTGGGAAATCTCCAAAAATCATCAATTAAGTCACTCTTCCTATTGTTCCATCCCATTTCATGGTTCATATTTCCTTTTTATTTGGGTTCTTATTAATACAGTGGATGGGTTGACCTAATAAGGGTTCACTCTTGATTTTATGGGTTAAATCATGATTTTTATGGTATGTTATTTTTTTATAGGGTATTCTTGTGTTGTGGTTGTGGTTTTCCACTGTATTCCAGAAGTTTCTATGCTTGGGGTAGGTAATTCCATGCTTTATCATTATTATATGATTTTTTATGCATTATTTTCTTTTTAAATGTGTTATATGGATTATTCTTGTGGTGTAAATCATGTTTTAAAATGAATTTTTTGTGTTTATGTGTTGAAACAAGATTCTAAAAATAAAAAAGGTGGAATTAATTGGATGTTTCATAATAGGTACATGTATGTGACAAAGGGGTTTTGAAAATTGTTTGCCTATCAAAAATGGAAGTTTGGATTGGATTTTTTCAATATTGGAAGTGTGATTATAAAAGGTGTGAATATGGTGTGTGTTTTATATTATGGAATTGTAATAATGTGTAAGTGGTGTTTCATGTGACATAAAAAATTGAAATTAAGAACAAAGGGAATCTAAAGTGACTAGATGGGTAGACTAGGACTAGTATTCTAGTCAAATATGTGGGGTCGAGGCCAGATTCCTTCTAGTAGTATGGATTCTATAATACTAACTAAACATTGGTGGGGATTGGAAACCACTTGACCTTGGGATCCATTCCCCTCTAGTGGATCATGCATAAGGACACTATGGATTATGGTTTCTATACCTTGTTCACTGAGGTAAGAGTTTCTAAGGGTCCCACTGACACTAATTTTTAGGGATTCCTTGTGGTTATAATGTGATGATCTGTTAATGTCTTGTCTCTTGGTTGTATATGATTTTATTTATTATTTTTAAAGAATGTTTTATTTAAAAAAACTCTCTTATTCATTAAAACCAGCATAGTGATGTGTCTTATAATTTTTATGCATAGAAGCCTTATATTTTGGTGGTATACTACTGTTCATTTTCTCACACCCTACATAAAATCTTGGGTGTATGTAGATCTTGGTATGTTTGACCAATGAAAAGCCAAGATTTTTTGTGGTAGTGATGGTGGATCTGATTTCTAGTGTTCCATTTCTTATAGGTGTCTGTTGTAGTGAATTTAGGGTATTTTTCCTCTTGTTTCATAGAGGATATTGTTAGTGTAGTTGGTCTCCAACCTGTTTTATGTTTTTGGTTTTTTTAAGTTGTAAAATGTTTGACATGTTATAGTGATTCCAGTTTTTTATGGTTATTCATTGTAATGATGTCTTATTCTTGTTGAATGTTTTTGGTAAATCATATAGGAGAAATAATTACCAAAGTGTGATGTTTGATGTCTAGGAACTAGTTGTTAGTTCATGGGTATTTGTAATACTATTCAGTCTATGCCACAGTGTGGGTCAGGTGTCAGGTTAAACGGAAACTTAGACTAGTTCATGACACCCCACCATTGTTAAACTATAATCACATCAGCTTACTTATGGTATTATTTTCCATCATAGAGCTCCATCAAATGAAATTATCAAACACCTATGAAATGTGATTAATAATAGGTCCCACAATTTATAAGTGGAATAATTAATGAATGTCACTTAGACGAGTAAACCTTTTTTATAATGCTCCAGATATGTACCCCATATTTCATGACCCGACTTTACGGGGCCTGAAGAACGACTACCCCAAGCCTGCCTCCAATAATATGTTGGGGGTTGGAATCTAGTGATGAGTATGCATATCACACACATGATATGCATTATCCTAATGTACATGTCCACACACATACATCTCTCATCCCATAAATGGCTGAAATGAAAAACAACTGAATCCAATGCATGCATACATCTATAATCCCACAATCAGAGTATGAAAATTGTGTAATAAAATTTTTAAATATTACTAATACAATCCAACTAAAACAAAACTAAAAAATCAATCCTATAAAATAGGAAGGGACTAAAGAAAAATTAAACCACCAGTATATACCTAGTTCTGTCTATATCACTAAGCTCCACATGGTTCTTTTCCTACCAGCACACAGTTAAAAGTTTCATCATCTACATAAGACAACACACATGTGGATAGATACAATTCAAGAGTGAGTATAAAAATACCTATTAGTACACCTCGAAAACACCAAACACAAAGTATAAATTTTAGTAAAATCAAAAAAATGTTATAGGAATCAAGAAAAATTGATATATACTCAAGAAGGACACCACGCCCTTAGGTGATCTCAATCAAACTCATAACCATGCGATTCTACTCGAAGCTTCTAGGAATGCTTGTTTCAGGAGAACCCACTCCCCAATCCATGTTATCATCGAAGACACTCATCCAAGAGGTTGTGATATTTAGGACCTACCTAATAAAACTCACTAGTCTTTGAAGATCTTAATACATAGATTAGGGATCACGCCCAAGATCGTGGGGGGACACTAGAAACCCAATATGGATAGATTTCTATGAAGGGGATCACATTCCAAAGATACCATGAACCCTACTAAATAGACTTTTTGATAGAATATTAATGAACTAATCAAGGAGATTATACCGATTCTATGAACCCCACCTAGGTTATAAGAAGGAATGATTGAGGATCACACTTTGGTCTCATGAAGGGACCCCACAAACTCTATTTAAGACTTTTCCTCCAAAGGCGATCACAATCCAAAATTTTGGATATAATGACGCATTTTACCCTTGATGGGATGGACCTAGGAAATACACTCAATTGATACTTCTCCAAACTAAAGAAATAAAGGGATCAAAACTCCTTCAAAGAGGGTATACGACATGTACAGGGGAGTGTATTGTGTGTCTAGACTGCCCTTATTCTTCCCATGTGCCACTAACCCACAAAAAAATTAAATATAGAAATACACAGCATGTAAGTATGTATAAAATGTTTGTAGATGTATTATATAACCTTTCATGTGTTTTATATTCATGCTCATGAACTTCTAGTCAAGCCTATGTGCCAACCTGTATACACATGATTATGACCATGTACACCAGCCTCTAATACACTCTATCATGACCCAACCCAACAAGTCATGAACCATAACTACCCCAATACAACCTCTAATAGGCCAGTGTCTAGAGACTAGTGTTGAGTAGGAATATAAAAAACATCAGTGGCATTAACCTAAGGTACCTATGCACATACACACATCTCCAAGACCATATAAACCTAAAATTTAAAACAACTTAATCCAATGTATGCATGCATCTACAATTCCACAATCAATGTAAAATAATAATGTAATGAATATAGAAAAGAATACAAACACAATCCCACCAAGAAGGAACTAAAAACAAGAACAACCTATGAAAGAGGAGGGGACAATTATAAAATTAAACCACTAGTATATGCCTTGGTTTTTCTAGCACACTAAGCTCTGCTTAGTACTTGTCCTATAAGGAAACTGTCCAAAGTGTCTTTGTTTTCATAAGAAATGAAACGTGTGGGAAGATCCCATGATGGTGTGAGTATAATAATACATATTAGGACATCCTGAAAACAAAAAACAAAAAACATAAATAGTATTAAACTCATAACAAGGTTATAAAAATAAATAAAATTTAGATATACTTAAGAAGGAAGATAAGCCTCCATGTGGTCTTAATAAAAATGTTGGTTACAAGATTCTGCTTGAAGCTTCTTGGAAATGATCAATCTAGTAAAACCCACTCCACAAGCCATGATGTCACTAAAGACACACATTCAAGAGGTTATAATCATAAGACCTATCTATGAAAACTCACAGATCTCTAACGATGTTGATACTCAGATATGGTATTACACCCATGATCACTATGGTACACCAATAATCCAATCTGGATCAACCCACTATGTAGGGGATTATATGCCAATGATACTGTGAATCCTACTACAATGGCCTTCAATATGGGGGGTCAACAACCTGATTATGGAGGCCACACCAATTCCATAAAGCCCACCTAGGTTATAGGAATAAATGATAAATGATCAAACTCTAGTCTCACAAAGGGATACCACAAACTCTATCTAAGACTCATCCTCCAGAGGGAATCAATCCAGAGCAATGGACATAATGCCACATTGTACCATCAATGGGATGTACCAAGAGAATTCAATCAACTTACACAGTTCCAATCAGTTTAAAAAAAGGGCTCTAACACACTCAAAGGGGTTCCATAGAATATACTAGGGAGCACACAACATGTCTACTCAACACATGGTCTTCTTATATGCCAATTCCTCATAGGGAATGTAAACCTCAAAATAAATTGTGTGTAATTATGTATAAAAAACAAAAAAAAGTCTGCCATCTGCTTAACTGTTCCATCTATCTTTGCATGTGTGCCCACCCATGTACACCTAGCCATGCCTGTGTACACCTGTTAATGTCTGAGTAGACAGATTTACCCATGCACTCTAGTCATTTCCATGTACTCCATTATGATAGAACCCATGTACCCTCTGAGGCACATGACAAGATTCTAGCATGGTTCAAATGACGTGTGACAAATTTCATATGGTGTTTGATATTTTTATCTATGTGGAAACCCTAGCACTACAAAAAGGATCCCACGTAGCATTTATCTCTAGATTACTTATTATGTTACTCTAGAATTTCTAGAACCCATGCCTTCTTCTTCACATTATCATTTGTGCTTCTTACACTGCGATTCCAATTGGGTGATAATAGTTTTGATATCATCTGTCCCTACAATCACTAGATATCCAAATTTGGACTTTGAAACATCTCATAAAACACATCATCATTCCACACCAAAGACAACGCATCAAACTAGGAAGAAGAGGAACCTTCTATTTGTCCTTGTCTACCACTAATTTCCCTTTTTCACCTTTTCTCCTCAATAACACCCTTAGTCACAAACCACTCCCACGGTATTGATCCATTTTACCAAATAATTTCATTAAATGATCATATACCTGATATTCATCAAAATACAGCACAAAGAAATTGCATGTGATTAATGTGAAAAGAAACATGGGAGAAATCCAAGAACCACAAATATGAGGAATGAACCTTGTAATGTTTTCATTTAATACTGAATCCATTGTTGAATTATTTATCAAATGAAGAGGGAATAGTCAAAAAAACAAATAAAATTACCATAAATAAATCAACCAATGATATGTAAATCAATTCTTGTTCATAGAATTAATCCACTTTTGATCAGGATAAAACAAAGGGATGGAATCACACAAATAAAAAATCCTACCTAGAGTTTTGATGGATCAATGATTAATAACAGCCCAAAGTTTTCATTGCTGGAGATATATACAAACTCTGATGGAATAGGGATCCTTGATCACGATCTAATCTGATGTCATCAGCCAACGATCCTCCAATGGATCCTCTCCAACAGGTCCTCTCAATTTTCATAGTTATGTAGCTAACCATATAAATTTTCTATAAAATCAAATTTATAATATATTATTAGGTTTATGATTTAAATTAATTGACTAAATAAATATAATTAATTTTTTTTAATTATTATCCCATGAGGATTCTCAATCTCAACATATGACATCATAAATGATTATGTCACACCTAGGGTAAAACTAATGTTCTAAACTTAATTGTTACCTCTTATTTCTGATCCAAGCCTCTATTTAATATTTATTTCACTTTTTCAGTAGAACTATGCATGCATGATATTAATATTTTTAATACTTTTCAAATATCAATTATGGACTCACCATTTCTTGGAATATCACACAGTCTCAGCACCTAGGTCCAAAAATAATCCATATAAGATTCTAAAATAATAAATATAAATATAAGAGTTGTTACATAATAAATTTGTGTAAAAAATCCAAATTATAGTGATTTGGTGTTTTCTCTTCTATTTAGAAGGAAACCTTATTCTACTTTACAATGACAGAATCCTCACACATTACATACTCTATACTTAAAGTCTTCAAAAATCCATTAGTAGCTAGAATATTAATTATCATCTCACTAATGTGGCTTATTTGATCATGATAAAGTTTAGAAGAAGAAACTTCTCCAACATTAATTACTCCTTCCAATGAACTTGTAAATTGCAAGATATCATCCTTCACTCCCTTTTAAAAAACATTGAATCACATGAAATATTCCATGTTCCATTTTTAAAAATTGTATATAAACATAATTCATTCAGTTGTCCTGTATAAATTAAGCTTCTCCTTAATATAGGGATGTGACGCAGCCCTTATAGGATCAGTAATCTTTTTCCCTTGTCTATATGGAGAGATCTCGTATACCAAAAACCTCGAGATATTTTCCATCCACTAGATGAACTCTAACAAATATTATTGGTATTTATTTTTTCATACTCCCTCTCTAGGATATTCAATGGAGTAAATATTCAGAGTCTATCACCTAAGAATCAAGTAATATGGAAGAACTTAGGGTTAAACCACTCATTTCCTTGGACACAGGGTTCCTAGACCCACTAATAAAAGGATATCATCCAAATTTATCCCTCTAATCACTTAAATCATTTTTTAAGATGTTATTTCATCCTAAAATTCCAAAATTGGGGAGAACCTTACATTGAGTTACTCTTGTTCATGATTATTCAACCTTTATATTTCTAGTGACTTTTTTATCTAGTAATATTCTTTATACCCTCCACATGATAATCATTAATAAAAGGTGCGTAGATCATTAGCTGATGAATTTCATCATTCAATATCGGGTCACGTACATCCATAAACATTAAATATAACTTTTCACTAGGATTTATCATTGAGGTCGCCACTCCATCCCATTCTTCTGTATGTGAGGAAAGTAAAAAAAATCTCCAAAACCAGGTATCTAAAGTATACCTTTATTGATTTATCTAACATTGAAAAACATTGAATTCATTAAAAATATCATCCCCAGACTTACCTTCTAACATTCACATGCCAAATATTATCCTTAGTAAGAATAAATTTTTCATCACCATGGTATGCTAATACATATCAGTTAATATTTTCATGAGTTCTAATGTTTTCTTTACTTCTGGGATATTGAATTACATGTTTTGATAAAGTGGAATATGCATCATTGTAACTGATTTCTTATCAATCCTTTCCTATTCAATCATTTTCATCACTTCTGTATAGGATCTAGTTAAGAAAATATTGAGGTGTTTTTGTAGAATGAAATCCTCTATCTACATTTTTTAAAACCCAAAATATGTTTCCTTAAACCAATTTATGAAGACATTTCTCTAATCTGATGCCTTCTCATAGGAAATTGATAACACCTACAACTTCTTGAAAATATAAAGCAAGATGTTAGGAACTACTTACTCGTATTCTTCTATAAGGAATAAAAGGGAAGAATGTTGCTACTAAATCAAGCTCTAAAACACATTCAACGAAGCTTGGTCCTTTGGAATAACTTCACCCATGAGATCTAATACCATTTATTGGGTTCATCACTACTATATAGTTAACCACCAAAAGATAATGTTCTATAATTTCTTATAGGGAATGTAATTATCTGAAATGAACCCCACATATAATTCCTAAAACTAGGAATTAAAGCACACCCAAGTCAACACATCACAATGTAAAACCATAGATAGAATGTAGGAAATTCTATTGAAAAAATAATCAAAAGAAAATTTTTAAGGAAAAGAACAAAAAAGGGGTCTCATTTGGTTTAGTATTTATCCTTAATCAACTATGTAATGATGCTTCAAATATATTAAAATAAATAAGTTTAATGATTAAAATGATTTAATGGTCACCCTCCACTCAGTTTATTTATAATAAGTGATCTACCGAACTTTTATTGGAGTTTACATTTGATGCATATAGTAACTACCAACAACCTATCTGTAAGATATGAAGTCTACCTCCAATGAGATATATAGCATCCCGCCTCTTTATCACATAAACTTTCATTACATTTTACAAAACCGAGGATCTTTAAGGTTTAGTGTCTTGGAAACCAGGAACTTTAAACATGAAAACATAAAACATTCTTCTAAAACACTTGAAAGGATTATCCTCATGTTCATCCTAGGTTCATTACTGCATCACATAACCTGGGAGAATACATCAAAAGAAAGGGTGAGCAAAAAGCCCAGTAAGGAAAACAAGAGAAACATTTTACATGTGAACTTGAGATACTTCAATAAGGTCATGAAAAAGAACTTTAAGGCATGAGAATGAAATAAGGAGGCATATCATAATAAAAATAACATTTTTCATAACTTGAAAATGTGGCTACATCATTTAACATATACAATCATGAAAATATCACCAAGGTCCATCCCCAAGGTGTCATTTGAAAATTACCAAGGTTATTCACCAAGGTATCGTCAAAATTTTAATCTCTAGTGGTTACATCATTACCCAATGCATTGGAGCGCTATCAAGGCGCACCCTTAAATTTGTCTTTATTATCATGTGAGCCACATATATCATCATCAAACATTTCATAAATAACCCATATAGCATAAAATAAATGGGTTTCATTTCATAATCATAACATTTTAAAAACTGCTTTAAAGACATGATCTTTACATCACTTTAAAACCCACAGAAAAGGAAGGTGGGTCTCATGTATGTAAATACCAGAATTTCAAATAGAACATTTTGGAATATATGTGAATACCCCTTTAGAATAAAGAGCTTTGAGTATTCACTTAATAATATAAAAGAACTTTAGAAAAAGAGAGAGACATTTTGAGACGGAAATTCTGCAGCATAACGGCTATGTTACTAGGTTTTAGAAGACATTAAAAGAGAGGTAAAATGGGTCAAACATTCATAAATGAACCATAAAATAGTATATGGACATAATAAGAAGGATAAATTATCATGATAATGAAATTTCAAGGACATACCATTTGAAATTAAAAACATGGAAGGAAGACAAAAATTAGATTTCTCTTATGAAAGTTCAGCAGCCTAACGACGTTACTTAAACTTCAACAAAAATGATTTGAAAAGATCAAATAGGGTATCTCATCATGTGAACATAAGATTTTAGTATGATAGATATAGATATAATTCCCCAACATAACAAAAAGGAACTTGAACGAATTGACATGAAGGTAGAACTTCAAAACGAGAAGGGTGAAGAACCACTTAAAAATTCAGCAGCCTAACGGCGCCACTTAAAACTTCAAAATACTGAATTGAAGAGATCAAATGGGGTATCTCATCATATGAACATAAGAGTCCAGTATGATAGATATATAGATCATACCCAAACATAACAAAAAGGAACTTGAAATAATTTACATGAAGGTAGAACTTCAAAACGAGGAGGGTGAAGAACCACTTAAAAATTTGACACCCTAACGGTGCCACTTAAAACTTCAAAATACTGAATTGAAGCGATAAAATGGGGTCTCTCATCATATGATCATAAAATATCAGTATGATAAATTTAGAGATCATACCCCAACATAATAAAAAGGAACTTGAAATACTTTACATGAAAATAGATCTTGAAAAATGAGAAGGGAGAAAGAATCCGTTACAAAAATTTCGGCAGCCTAACGGTGCCACTTAAAACATCATAAAACGAAATAATGAGAGCAAGATGGGATCTTTCATTATATGAACATAAAAAGGGCAGTAAGAGGAGTATAAAAGAACATCCTCCAACATTAGAACATGGAGCATAAAAGGAATGACATAAAAGAGATTACTTGAAATGAAAGAGAGAGGTCAGATCCCTTACCTTAAAACATAACTCTTAAAACTCAATGTTTGGGACCTTGAGGGATTGGGGGCACCATGGGAGGACTCATTGGGAGGTAATGAGACCAGAACTTCGTTGGGGGAGAGTGGGGAGTCGAATGGATGAGAGGATGGCTTGGTATTTATAGGGAAAGTGAGGGGACAAGGCATTAATGGAAAAGGGACACCTCATTAGTGGTTTTGGAAAAACCATGGGCTTGCCCATGGTATTTGCCCATGGTAATGGCCACTTGGGACACCTCATAACTTATCTCACTATTCATAATTCGAACATATTGATTACAAACTTAATACATCATTTAATGATGTCATTAAACACTCGTAACTTAAAAACTGTATTTTCACTATTCATCGAAAATTCAACTTTCTCAGAATAATCCCAAAATTTCACCTTAACCAAATATCAACGCTCTGATTATAAATATGAACTCCATTTTATAAAAATAATTTTCTAAATATTTTTAATTTAATTTTTAAATAAAAAAACTATTCACCAAAAATTCATTTTTTTCAGAAAAAACCCCAAAAATTACAATAGCATAATATCGGTGCTCTGAGTTCAAAAATGAAATCCGTTTTATAAAAATAATTATCTAAATATTTTTAATTAAATTTTTAAATAAAAAACACTATTCACCCGAGAAAACTAATACTTGAATAAAAATTTATGAATCCGTTATTTAACCATTTTATTGAATCACATTACTTAATCAAGGTGCCTAGATTATATTAATACTTTATTTAAGTGAGATTACTAATCCATTTGGACACATTACTAATCCTAATCATAAAATAACTATTCATAATTTTCTATTCCTCAAAAATTAAGTTGATCTTATTAGACTCTAAATTTCGTACTGAACATAATTGTAGAAAACCATTTTTCGAAAGTCATTACACATTTTTAATTATTTAAGGTTTACACAACCATTTTTAAAATATCTTTTTTCTAAAATTCACCAAAAATATGCATACTATATTTATCCAGTCATTTGAAAATTCATAAACTTCATCATAAGAAGAAATCCCAATTTTTATTTAAAGTAAAGGATTACACAAGGCAGTTACGGTCTCCTTACATAGCCCCTTATCACACCAGCATAGGACCTAAGTGTAAGGTGTGCTAAGGTGAGAGAATCCGAGGGAGGCTCGGCTAACATCGCACGAGTAGTAATTTCTATCTGTTTGAACTTCTCGCGAAGGCGATCCTGTTCTAGCTTTATACGATGAAGTTCAGCTTGGGTTTGGTCCAGAGCAAAGCCCAATGGTGCTACCTCCTTCCCATGTTCTGTTAGATGGGCTTCGATTTGTCCAAGACTACTGGGTGAGGCCATCGAATCTTATTTCTATATTAATTAACCAAGATTACTTGTATTTAGAGACAATAATCAAAACGTTTAGTTTCTAGTGGTCATATTGACCAATGGTCATATAATAGTCAAAAACCAACAGTATCATTTAAATTATACTCATGTTATCAAATGAAACATTTTTGTTGAGTATAAAAAATAAAATAACACATAAAATTAGGAAACAAGATTTAGTCAAAGTTTCGGGTTGTTACAAGATATATGAAGGAATCTTTTTTATAGTCAAATAACTTAACCACCTCAACTTATCCAACTAGTTGACTATTTACGCTCTGGTAAAATTATTATGTGCCCCTCTAGTTTCATCATTCGGTAAATGAAATTATAATGGAATGAATCTTACTACATCATATTGCTTATTCTAGTGAATTAAAACCCTTAAAATACTACTCCAAATACATACAGTTGTTATAAATGAGGTCACTGGATTTTCTTCTTCCATTAATCTAATATTTCCAACTTCTAGAAAAATTAATCTCATGCCTCAATAAGATATTCTAAGACTAGATGATGAAAATAAGGATAATATTATTGTAAAGATAATTTTATGACGACATCCAAAACTATATAATCTTAAATTATCAACTCTTAAAGAAAGATACTTGGCTAATTTATCTCTTGATGATCTACTAAATAGTTATGTTGATGATGATATTATATATAACCAATATGGAACATCGATATATTATAGTGAGGATATTTTCATTAAATCTATATAAAAAATTTAAATACTTAAAAGGAGGATATAGAGAAGTAATTTTTGATGTTTAATTACTTTCACTTATATCCAATAAATTCAAGAACAGAAAAGGGAGATTCAAAGGAAGGCTACCTTTAGAAATATTTTAATGTGGAAAAGTTAGAAACATTGAAAAAAGGATTCCAATAATTTTTTATTATAAAGAGAGTGAAGCTAAAGTAACATAGAATCCATGAAGATTCTTTCCTCCTAAAAGAGACTCAAAATGGAAATTTTATTCGAAAAAAATATCTAACAGAAGTGATTTTGTGAAAAAAAGAATAAGATGATAATAAATATTTTTCATCGGAAGGAGAAACAGAATTCAATTATAATATAGAAGATACCATAATGAAAAATATCTGAATATAGTGGTTTTAAAAAAATAATATTAGAAAATCACCAAAATGTGATGTCAATCTTAAGGTGGAACTTCAGGGTGTTCTTAAAGAGATTGATATGCAAAAAAAATAAGTATTGAAAAACTAATGGGTTTTTTAAAGAATATTACATGTATGTGGATCATCTTGAAGTAAATATTGGCCAAATAAAATAAGAATTAGATAACAAATTATCGAGTTGTGAAAATTCTGAAGAAGTAAAGTAATTTAAAATAAAAATTGGAGAATACAAAATGGTTATTGATGAACTCAATTCTATCTTATAGGAGAGAGATAAAATGGAAGATTACCTTGAAGAATAGGTTTTTTCATTAAAAAATAAATTTGAATCTAAATAGAAATAAAGTGAATCATAGAAGATGATACACTTTAGGAGGTTTATAGATATATAACTACAATAATGGACTAAGGGATGTTATATAATTTTTTTAGGATTATTAATAAACAAATACCTAAATTTTTGGGTAAAATTGGAATTGGGAGTAATTTTGAGACCACAAATGAAAATATAGTGACCTATCATAATAAAAATGGAAGCATAAGATTTGTGATTATGGTATCAACAATATCATGCCAATTTTATAGACTAAGCTATATCCATTAAAAGGAAATTAGATGTTTGGGAAAACATCTCAATCATCAAGTATTAATCAACAATAAAGAGCTTCAAAAAAGTACGATACATATAGAATAAAAATGGTGTTGATATTTTTCTTCTTACAAAATATTAATTATATGTATTTTTTATCCACACCATGTACTATTGTGACGAAGAAATGAGTTATTTGAATGCGTAATCTCTATAAAGTTGAAAAGTAATAATGATCTCATATCCTAAATATCATGGAACAAATAAATGTGTAATTTTATTGATGTTCTAACTTTGGTCATTAATCTATTGGTTATAGTAAAAGAATAAATGGTGTTTACCACCCAAGAAATCATAGAATAATTTTTCAAGGAAATCCAACTAGGTTACATTAAAAAAATAGATACATTATGTTATAGGAATAAGATGAGTATAATTTTTCTAGTATTGTTTAAGAGAAATATTATAGGCCTCCATATGCCTCTACTCAACTAGGAATCTCATTGAAGGAGAAGAAGATGGGAGATAAGGATAATCTTGTTAAAATCACTCTCGGGGCAATGAAAAACTATAGTACATGGATCCTTCAAAGTTGGTTCTCGTCTCTCATGAATAGAAATATGAATCTAATAAATAACATGAAGGGAATAGTTGATGAAATAGTGTATTTTAGTAACGATTCAGCATTGAAAATTAAAGGAAGTGGGAATATTCGATTGATATGTGATGAGTTAAAGAAGACATAAGTTCTCTATATGGGTGTCTTATGATAAAACCTCTATATCATGGATCAAATATATGACATAGGAATTTAGGTGACATTTAATTATAATGGGTTTGTAATCAATGTAATATCTAGAAACTCACTCAAGAAAGGGCCTAGAATGATTATTAACCACTACAAGTAGATAATAATGAAAAAACATTTCTCATTATGGTAGAAGATGAGAATGGATTACGACATCAAATGTTTGGCCACATTCATCAACAGATCATAGATAATTTATCCAAAATATAGGCTATAGAGGATTTTCTAAATCTAAAATGATATTGATAAAAAGCTTTTTATGCTTGTTTTTAGAGAAATATGTTCCAAAAATTATATCAGAAAATGAAGAAATGGGAATTCAATATCATCGACCTTGGAAATATCAATATCTATGGCCCAATGAACGTATCATGTGGATATAGATAAATTTATTTAATATTTTTAGTCAATTATTACAATATAATAGAATATTTTATGTTTATATGGAGTAGTATGGGAGTGATGGACTACGTGAATAGGTATAAGAAAAGGGAGGAAAATGAGACTTGATCTATAATCAAGATCTTATGATATGGTAATTGAACATAACACATATCCATTGAATTTGAAAACTACCTTGATAAAAATGTAATTAATTATAAGCTACCATTTAGTGAGAACACCATAACAGAATGGATTTATTGAGGGATGAAATTAGTAGGTGAATTGTATGGATAAGACAGTTATTATTGAGATTCATGTCTTTCATCATTACTAGAATAATTTTATAAAAGTTTTCATGTATACTAAAAATTGGGTAGTGTATTGCCTTGGGGAGGATAGAACACCCTATAAAATGTGTAATTTAAGAAATCCCTCAATGAAATATTTTCCAATCTTCATAAATAAATGAAATATTCAAAAAAAATGAATAATGTTGGGGAAATATTGGTGATGTGGAAGATGAAGGATTATTTTTATGATACTCAACAAAAATTAAGGCCTATAAATAATTCAATAAAATTTAGAACAAAATTTTAGAGAGTAATGGTGTCAAATTAATTAAGGATAAAGAAATAAAGAACCCCTGAAGATCTATATTTGATGACTTCTGTAAAAAATAAGATAAATTTGGAATTAATATTTTGGTTAAATAAAGCATCCCAAGTTATCAATACTCTAAGGATGAGTTAGAAGATGATACTATTGTTGAAGATATTTATATTCACCCTAGGGGAGAAATAGGAGAGAAAATTTTGATAAATTTGAAGGTATTAGGTCAATAGAAGAAGTTAGTGGGCTAGGGTTTTTAAAAAAAATCATCATCATGGTTATAAGACATGAGATATCTAAAAATCCAATTCCTGGTATGGTCTGAGGATCTCAGATGAATTAAATAGAGAAAAAATATAAAACAAAAAAACTTCTCTCGATATGTATCCACACTTGATATCGTCTTATCATTGAAAATTGTTGTATAATGGATTTGATGCATAATCCATATAGATTTTCCGCTTATGATTCAAAAAAATACCAGGGTGTCGATTGTTAAATTCTGTTTGTTAGAACATCAATCTGATGATACCTTCGATGTCCCAATGATCACTACATCGATGTGCCATCAATGCATGGAGATGATCTCAGTCAAATCACTTGGATTAGGAGATTCTCTCTCTAGAGATCAGGAGAGGAGAGAGAGGATTTGAAGAACTCACAGTGAATAGTTTTTTTTGAGAGCCTCTTTCCAAATATTTATAGTTCATTATCAAATACCAAGATAGGATTCCCATATCCCTGTATATTAACTTTATACGAAATGAGTAATAATTAATTAATTATAACAAACTAAACTGCATCATAATTATTATTTATATTTTATCACATACCTATAATATATATTATGAGATAAAATTGATTCATTTAACTTGAATTGTAATTCCCACTGATATTAAATGAGCCTAGAATATTAAATAATATATATTAGAAAAATATTATTTCTTGTATTCGCCAAATACCTCATAAATTATTTTAATAAATAAATTCAACCCAATTATTATTTATTGGAATAATAATTAATCTATTTATTTATCGGTGAAATATAACACTTGGACAACTCCCAGACCATATGGTGGGGGCCACTATGTCCCATATACTTATTCACTAGAATATGTATGATTCTTGTAAACTCTATTGTATGTGAACCTCTATTCCTTTATCTCGATAGCAGTGAATATCATTCACAAACCAATAGTGGAGTATAGAAACCCATTAAGGCCCCTAAAGAGATAAGGAATAGTCATAGTAACAAAAACCAAGCTACGAACACATACTATGTAATATAGTCTCTTTGTCTCTAAATATCACATAAATTAGGATGAAAACTTGTTTCATAGTCCTTAATTGATTTATATCTTTTTTATCTAACATGATAGATTTCTCTCAATTTCCTTGGATAAGGTCTAATGAAGGTACTTTCATCATGTTCAACCAGGCCTAAGATATTACTTCCGTAACTCGAAAGAAAAAAATCCTTTCTTAGTCATTTAACCAATTTAATACCACCAATGATTCACCTAACATAAGCTACCTTTCCATAATTTCATCTATCATGATTTTTTCCTTTCATAAAATTATGTGACCAAATTTCACACATTGATGATGATATTGAGTCATGAATCCAATACACATGTCCATAGATATGAATAATCAATGAAAACCAAAATATGTGGTGTTCCTATTTGTGGGTCTTCCCTCATGATATTTCCATCCAGATATCACCAAGTGAAAACTTCAGGAGAAGAAGTCTTAATGATTATGAGCCCCCAACACCTGATATTCAGACACTAAATGTTTCCAGTTAGTATGATGTATTTACAACATAGGATATAAATTTAAGATTAATGTCATAGTATCCCAAGGTTATAATTATGGATTGAGATCTTCTAAAACATTTTGATATGAAAATAAATCTATGGGCATTACCATATTAATATTGGATACAAAAATTTCTAAACTATAATGGTAAGAGTACACCATGTATAACTTACTTTATACAAGAAATAATAATCATAAAGTACAGTATAGTTGGGTTTAGGAAACACACTATTACAACACTCTCACTTGCACTATATACAACTTTCTAAACATCCTTGTTATCTCTCACATGATTAATATCCCATTTCTACTGAGTCATGGCTTTAGTTTATGTGTCTTCAATGACTCCACTGCATGACAATTCTACTATGTGTGGCCTCACCTCCTTGAGTAAAACTTCTAAATAGATGGAACCCCTGAGTACATCCCTTTTGCCTACTACTGAAACATGACATCTTAGCTAGTACTGGTTATATAATTATCATCATGATAAAACATTACATACAAGGTGGGATTCTAAGAACTAGAAAAAAATTGAATTTAATAACTACTTCTTAGATACCTTAGAAGTTAAAATGTATTTGGTATTTTTAGATATGGTACCACTATCTTGTATGATCTTTTCATTATCATTACCTTAGCCTAACCATGATATTAAAACACATTGATCCAAGGAAAAATAGTTTTTGTCCCCTAAAAACCAGTATCCTTCTTTTCCACATATCAAGTAAGTATTTTTATACTTTATCAAGTACAATAAGATAGTTTTGATTACTTCTCTTTTAGTTGTCTTAGATATAAATGATATTTTTCTATTATAAAGTATGTATTGTAAATATCGTTTATTTTAAATAGAATGGCATACGTGATTGATCCATCACAAAAGAGTATGGAACTAAAATCACAAAATAAATCTTCTTTTATTCCAATCCATTTGTTCTTGGGGATATATATTCCATGTGACATAAGTTTATCTATGATTGGCTAGGTCCAATCAACTATTAGATCTACCTCAGTAGATCTTGTTCCTTAGAACTTAGGTTGCTACTTTAAGTCAATATTTGGATTATTTATATTATTTTAGTCTTATATAACTTGAATACCAATAGGTGTTCTCCAAATATTACCAATAATATTTTACTTGTAAAACTATGGAACTCCCACTAATCTTTGGTAAACACAAAGAAAAATTCATTTCAAATGAACATTCTAATATTTTTTTTCTTAATTTAATCCAAAACAAAATTTCAGTCACTTGAAACCTTATAGAAATTCTTTGAATTCACTGTCCCTATATATTGTGTCATATATACACCTTAAATGATTGGTGGTCTTGATATCCAATGCTCAATAAAAAGATCTTATAAATTAGCTATGAAAAGTAAAATTTCAATAGATTTTGGCAGAAGGACTTGGTATAACCAATCAAGACTTATTGGTATGATGCATATACCATCAATTTATAATAATAATTGAATACCCACTAAAATATTCCAAATAATAAGCCCCTTTTCACTTTTATACATGGAATCCATTATTTAATTTTAAATTATCATATCAATTTTTTCTAATTGTCATATACTCTTTACTTGTAGGAATTGTTATTCTTAGTGAATAATTTATCACCAGTCGTGGTTAATATAAGATATCTCCATGTTTTTTACTTATGTAGTATATGTCTCTACAACATACCTCTTCCATTACCTCTTGTGTAACTTGTTCATAGGAAAACTATTTGTGCATCCTCAGTAATGGCTAAAGCCAAGTCAATCTTGCTCCCACTATCACAATAAGAGATGTGCACCCTTTTATAGAAATATTCTATAATTTATCTATATATTTTCTATCATAGGGATTTCAAAAATATCCTAAGAAAAGTTTTAGGATAATTACTATAGATTTACATTGTCTTTTGATTGATGAAGGTTTGTTTATGCCCGTAGAAAACACTTTGAAAACAAACAAAAGTTCTTATGACATAATGAATTTGTGTCATACTATAACTCATATGATATACATTTGAAATTATTGTTAGAATATTGTTATGGGATAATTACATTATTAGTGATGCATATCTTGAAAAATAAGGAAATTATTTTCAGTTAATATAAGTTGAAACATTGACACTCCTTTTAACCTACATCATAACAGGGATGTATATTAGGAATTGTTCTTTTATGAATTGTTTCATGCTACATTTTATTCATCAATGTTAACATGTAATTATCTTCATCAATGATACTTATAAACATTATATCCATATTTTGGATAAGGTAATGTGAATTTAGGAATTATTCCTTTTTTCATTAGATTGATCGATGATTGCTTGGTCAATATAATTATCTTTACACAACTAGATATATATGTATTACACTTTATATTCATCATGTATTGCCTATCATTCATGTATCACTGAACTATTTCTTGAGTATTTGACACCACAAACAACTTTCATTCCTAAACATTGAACAATGTCTCAATATTTCTAAAGGACATGTGCAACAAATTTTTTGGTTATACTCAATAAAATTTATACTCCAATCATTATCATGGAAATAAGAAGTTGTATGTTTCTCACCACTGAATTTGGAACCACCCTTTCTCAACTTCTTTGAGAATAAATCATACTTATTATAATGTTTTTATACTTACAAGGTTACTATATTTAAATACACATATTTTATAGTCATATTTTATTCAATATTCAAAAATAAATACAAAACATTAAAAATAATTAGTGAATATATATGAAGTATCAAATACATGCTTCTTTGATTCAGATAATTTAATTTAAACTTACATATATTTAATTTCATGATATCCAAAGAAAATAACCTCATGTTAAATAATTGTTTCTTTGAAGAATTTTGTAAAGGTGCCTTGTGAATCTCTCTTTCCATGGGCCTTATTTCCTTGTCTTTAAATTTTTTTCAAAATAATAACTAAATATTAATCTTTATTTAATGTTTCTATTTACTTGGTGAACCTTACCTATTAGGTAACATAGAATTTACTCCATCCTGTTTATTTTGTAATATTAAATGAAACTACACTAATTGGATGAAAAGGATATGATAAAGGGATTCAATGAAAGATTGTGATCCATATTTCAATTTAAACAAATCTAGTGTAATCATAATTTTTTCATAATCTCACTTCACTTTCTCTTGGAAAACTTCTAAATGATGAAAAAAATATAACAAAAATCCTTTCCCAATGTCATATCCAAAACTCAAATCATGAATTAATGATAGCATTGTAATGTAACCATCATATACATCATGCATCATTCTCATGTAATAACGTTTACACCCTCACTTCCTAAGGTGGATTAATAGGTATTGGGCACTCTAGAACCTTGAATTTATAATATCGTAGTATTGTGCACAAGTTCCGATACTACACATGGAAATTCATGCTAGTTTAGACATTTACTTTGTCCAATCTTTATCACAGTGTATTTATGGTATTACTTTCCATTTTCAACAAAAATAAAATCTTGCAGATTTTACCTTTTATCATGATTATTGATTATGTCATTATTGATTAATTAATAAAATCATAAAATGTATCCCACTATTTTAGAAAATTATAGGGACCCTCTATACTAGAATCATAATACTCTGTCACTT
The DNA here is from genome assembly GCA_963277665.1 of Viscum album. Lineage (NCBI taxonomy): Eukaryota > Viridiplantae > Streptophyta > Magnoliopsida > Santalales > Viscaceae > Viscum > Viscum album. The sequence continues at coordinate 617,418,402 of OY728148.1, read as the reverse complement.
GATTATTTTAGTGGCAATGATCCTTGAACCACCCCTCATGGTCTATAAGCTTTGGCTACACCACTACTTTGAGAATTCAAGGTAGGCATTTGACTAGCCAACTACATTAAATTGCGGGTCCCAGATATGTTGAGTGAAGTCTCAGCTTCTAAAATAATAAAATTGATTTAATCAATTATTGCATATAAAGTAGCATCAATCTAGATTTGGTTATTTCTTTTCTTCCAGATTTATTTAAGATAACTCATCACTCTCATAGGAAATCTCTAGTAGTAAGAGGAACACTCAAATTTTGCTGACGAGCACCCTAAACAAATGATTTTTTTCAAATTAAAATGATGGGAGGAATTTAAAGACTTAATATTTTGTGAGGATTTTTATTATTTTGTAGATGAATATAATCCATTTTTATTAATATTTTTCAGTCTATATTGTCATACTCACAACTAAACATTAATAGAAAAATATACATCACTTCATTACACATTTTACTATTTATTATTTTATGTGGTCCCCACTATCATGGATATTTATAAAATAATAAACAAATGAATAAAATAAAATAAACTACTTGAATGGTATTGATCATCTAATATTGGTTGTTCCATTTAAACTTAATGGATTAACCATGTTCTTGGTCAATCAAACATGAATCGCAACTTGACTTGTGACATAGCTCGTCCTTGCCCAATGTGTTCACTTCTCATCTAGATTATAACCTCATCTTGGTGGGGTCCACATCTAATTTGGTATTCTCTCTTTTCATGGTGGGTTCTACATCATACATCGTCTTTTTCAAAATACAAATGTACTCGCATGCAAGAGAGGGGAGACATTGGCATAATATAAAATAGATACATTTGGATGTGCAGACCCTTATACATATGGACAAAAAATTGATGATGCGTAGGATATATTATTTAATTAAAATCATCACATGAAATTAAATAATAATAAAAATAAATAATAGTCATACACAAGTTGGTCATCTGCTCAAGACCAGTCAGTGGGTAATATAAATTCAGGATAAAAACTAAATTATAATAAATAAAAGTATGATGGTATTGAAATAAATAAAAAGAATTATCTAAATTCAAATAATTTATTTTATTTTTTCGCATAATTAATTTAATTCTAATTCCAAAAATTAAACTTATTAATGAAATTTAATACCAAAATTAAATTAATTTTTTCAGGATATTAAAAATTATATTTTTAAACAAAAATTAATATATAATTAACTAAATTTAGTTCTAAAATTAAAGTAAATAACATTATTAATTTTGATTAAATAAAATATTATCGGTTTTCTGAGACCCCATAGAGGGCCTGTGTGGGTCAGGATGAACCCATGCATACCCATTTCGAGTAGTGAAAAGCTCGTTGATAGCCAATCTAGGCCAGTCAAATTCGCCTTAAACCATTATGGGTCAAGAAAAATCGTCTGGTCCCATTAAAGCCCATACTGAGCAAGAAAACCCCAGTTGGGGTGCCAACTAGGTGAATCAGAGCCGGGCACGGTATTACCTCACCAGAGTGAGGATGGCCCGACGGGGAGCAAGAGGCTGTGGGAGATGATACTGGGAGGGGAATCCATCAAGTAGGGAACCCTAGAGAGGCATGGGCAGGTGTACTATATTTGTTTGGAGGGTGGTCTACATGAGATTACATGAGCTGTGGAGGGCATCTCAGCTTTCTCAGGGCGGTGTGATGGCCAGCGTTGAGCCAATTCGAATCTTGTGTGGTGGCCGGCATAAGTGGAAACTGTCTCGACCACTGAAGGCATGAAGATAGAGGAACTAGGGAGGAAGTGTTGTTATACTTAAAAGGGGACCCCTCGAGCTGCCAGGGTCTCGTCCATGCACCTTGCAGGAGGTGATCTGGTGGTGGGTCATTGGGGAAAGTTTTAGCCAGCAAGTGAATGGGGTGATCGGGACTAGTAGAAGTGGGCGGCGGGGATCCTCCACAAGTAGGTTGTTGTTGATGACGGCGACCCTATGGTGGATAAAGGGAACGGGGTCAGGCATCGGCGAGCTAGAACTAGGGAGGAGGCTGGATGGGAAATCCCTACATGTTGGGGAATCCACGGGTGGCCCTCACCCCCATGTTCTTTTGGTTCAACTTAGTCTCTGCTACACCTTTTTAATTATATTATTATTTAAATTCAATTATCCACTTTTAATTATTTAAATTCAATTATCAACTTTTAATTATTTTGTGTATTTCTCCACACCTCACAACCATCCACCAAGGTAAGTCATCCCTTTAAATTTGTCCCTATACAAATTTTCTAAAGCCTATTAAATATGATTTAAATATAATAAAAATATTATTCTCTAGATTTTCACAAAAATAAACACAAACTTAAATTATCCAGATTTAATGTTACCAGATTCAAATTGTACACACCAAAAAACAACTAAAAACAATAATTCAAGTAAAGTTAGATTAATATAGTGAACTATGATTTTTAAAATTTTGATTTGAAAGGTCAATTTTCACCCAAAAATATAACCCTTTTCAAAAGAATAAAGCATGGATGGAATTATAAGATCAAATTAAAACTTAATAAAAAAACTCCCTTAAATTCTAATGAAATAAAAATACTTTTCTCACCCTTAACACAATCACAAACTCATTAGACACACATATATATAATTTCAATAAATTTAAATAAAAAGAATAAATATCCCTTAATGATTAAAATTCAAAAAAATTAAATTAAAGTGTTACTGGATAACATTTTTCATCTCCAAACATTCTCCCCTATTTTGATGTTCAAAAATAATAAAACTTTTAGAAAAATATAGAATATGGAAGTAAATAAAGGTAAAATAATTCATAAAAACATTCATAAAATGAGAATTAAATTCATGAAATAAATTTTAAGAAATTTACCTCTTGGAAAAAATTGTCATAATTAAAATTAAAATAATTGGAAGTTGAGAGTATCGTAAATTAAAAATATTAGTTCTTCTTTTATTTCAAATAATAAATCTAAAATCAAGACTTCCCAAATATTCATGGACTAATGCATATAAAATTAATCAATGAATTTAAAAAGAGTTTATACATACATTAGAAGATTATAATAAAATAAATTTCTATTCTTTGGAAATATATTTATACATAATTTTTCCAATGTTTTAACCCTGTTAACTAGCTCTTCCAATGAACTTCTGAAATCATTCAATTATACTCATAAATATTATTACAATTTATTCTGTCTTAGTAGAATCTATTTGTGGGATTTAAAATTTTTAGCTTGTACCTCTATCTTCTAATATTCTATGGCATTTTAATTAAGCAATTGATGTATAAACTATTCATTTTCTTACTTTTATAATTTCTTGAGATTTATAAAATGACTCCCATGATCTTCTTTGAAATATATAATATCAGATTTTATTTCAACTTATTGGTCTAGGAATTATTGTAATGTCTAGGACACATAATCATTAGTGGTACCGATTTGAGGATTCTATAAGTTAAGAATCCATCTATTGAAGAATTTAAATCAAACTAATAAATTTATTTATATAGTTATCTATAATTCCAATCTTATTTTCCATCCATCCACTACTAGTATAATATTTCATAGAAATTTCATTAGATGAAATGTAAAGATAAGTTTTAGCCAATTTAACTTCAGGATTAACATAAGTTGTATATTTTAGATAAATTTTCTTTTTCTAAGTAATTATTTGGACATTTACATGGTGAGAATATTGTATTCCTCAAATTTATCAATTTCTATTCCATTATGATTACAAGAAATCATAGAAATTTTATTTTCTATGTCTAGTGAATTATTTTCAATAATTAAGGACTCCTTTGATTATTTTTGTGAAGGGGTATCTTTTGTAAAAGATTTTTAATATTTTTTTACTTTATTATAGGAGGATATATTATATTATTTATTTTATAGAAAAATTTATACTTATTCATACTTAAAGATGACTGAGTAAAATCCTAAGAAAATGAAGAACAAGTTTCTTTATGAGGTGCTGAAGGATTAAGAGACACTTGAATAAAAGATTTCACATATTCTCAAAATGAATAACCCTTAGTAGTCTTCTTATACTGATTAAGTAGAACATAAATTACAATATATTTCTCTTTACTGACTACTAAATCTAATGAATATAACTTTTTCTTTAACTCATCTGTAGTGTATTTTCTTAAAGAAACTAGAGGTAGTGAAACTTGAGATCATATAACATTTTAACCATTCTTTCAAAAAAATTATCCATGAGGTTTATACTTTTTTCTTACTAATGGGATTTTGATGAAACATTATACTCTATTTTCAATTTCTTCTTTATTAGATAAAACATGAGTGAGTATAACTAATTATTATTTTATCTTCTCCTTCAATTTCCTCACTTTCTTCTCTTTAATATCTTTTTCAGGATTTTCTTATTACATTTGTGTGCCTATCAAGGGAGGTTCATCTAACACTCTTTTAAAAAACTTATTTTCATTTGATTGATTTTACAATTTCATCTATATGATGGTTTCAACATTTAAGGGATATTATTTTCTTCTTCCAATAAGGACAAAATATTTTTACCCTAATTTCATTAAGGATTTAATAATATAAGGTATAGAATCTAGGAGTAATGTAGAATTTATATATTTACCATTCTAATAAATAAATCATTAGTATATTTCTAAGTTAATTAAATAATATTAAAATTTATCATTATGGTGAGAAAATATAAAACATGAAAACCTTAAATTTTCACAATATAGTGATCACATTTTCTCAGAATAAGAAAACCTTGAACCCATTGAAATATAACCCTTGTCTATGTGTATAAGTAATTTATATTCTGAATATTTTCATTTATATTGAATAACCTCTCCACAAAATGTCTTCTAATATAATTTTTATTGATCTCTGGAAGCTTATATGAATCAAAAAAACATACCCATTCAAAAAAACTTCCATTGAATTTATAGAATTTTTCAACAACGTGACAATGTTTTTCCTTAAAATTTAAATGACATCTTCTTCTCTTCATATGTATTATTAAAATAAAATATACCAGAAATTTCTAAAAAACGTGAATAAAACATCTCTCTTTCTTCAAGTGGAAAAGTAAAAAATTCTCAACCTTGATAGATAATAGCATTCTCAAATAGCAACTCATTCTTATCATACCAAATTTAGTCAATAAACATTTTACATATAATTTACCAATATTAAATTTATTCAGAAAAACCAATTTATTAGTGGATGATTAAAAATCCATATAATATAATCTCAAAATGGGATCATTTCACAATGAATGCATACAACAAACATTATGTCCACTCCTTTATATATAGTTAACACCTTCTACTATTGATGAAAACTGATCTGAGAGTCCAAATTATTTTTTTGGGAAAATGATACAATATTTATATTTAAAAAATATAATTCTAATAATAAATGATATTCTTTCAATGAAAGTAAATTTTTAAAAGTAATAAAAATGTATTGTAATGTATTATTTTACATAATGTAATGTAAATATTCATTTTTTTAAAAGAAAACATAGAATGGGTATAGTAAACTTTTCCCCTCTCAAAGAGTTTTCTTTTGAAATATATTACATTATCTTATTCACTTGAAGATAGTTCTAAAAATATTTCATAATTGATGTTCTCATAAGCATTGAAATATAATGATAAAAAATATTTGAAAAAAAATTATCCAAACAACACAAAAAAACTCATTATTTCTAAATGTGAAAATATATAATGAAAAACATAATATGCATTAACGTTATGATAATCTAAAAACAAAAAACATGATATCGATGATATAGATTTATTTGTTTTTATATTGTGTTTTCACTTGATCGGAAATTAAATCTGAGGAAATATGGCCTATTTAGGTACAATTGAATTTGAAAAAACTAACTTCTATACCAAGATCTACTTAGATTTATAATGTTTATATGTAGTAATTTCATTGAAATAAATTCTCTATTTCTAAAAAATGATTTGACTCTATTCAAGGAATAATATGTATTCCAATGTTCTACTCATCGAAACATAGTTTAGAAAGGTTCTTTAATTAGAAATAAAATACTTTGGCTGGTATGTTGATCCATTAGTTTTTTTACTTCCATGTTTGAAATTATTTATCTTAACTATTACTTTCCCATATATCTTCTCGAATTATCCTCTTATGGTAGTTAAGTTTGATAATGACATTTCAATATCTCCACTTTATATTTATGTTTTATAACCTCATTATTATTTTTAATAAAATATATGGACTTTGAATTTTCTCTAAAACTACTCTTCTTTAAGTCATCGGAATTTAGATGATCTTCTAAAGAAATAGTAACTCCTTTAGTTTTTTCATTAGCAATATCTCTATTAAATTTTACAATAAATTCTTCCAAATTAAAATTTGAGTTCATATTTCTATTTTTATACTTATCCTATTAATCCAAAGATTTAGGATAGGCATATCTTTACTGAGTAAAATCATATTTATGTTCACTATACTACCTATAATGTTTAGAAAAATCATCTTTAGTTTTCTCACACTCATACTTCATTATCTTATCTATTTCTTCAATACTGATTATGTTGAAATTAATTTCTCCAATAGTTTTAGAATCATATTCATCATTACATTCATAATCTAAATCAAAATAACATTTTAACTCTAGGGTAAAATTTATAAGTGATTCATCGGTTACCTTCCCAACGGATGATTTTTCATTATTTCTAAAATTATTATGAATTTTCATTATTTTTATTTTATCAAAATTTTCATCATCTGATGAACATTTATAGGTTGCGCCTCCACCATTAGCACTCCAGGTATTCATGTCCATTAAAATTTTCTTCCCCTTCTTCTTATAATATCTTTTAGATTAATTTCCTTCTCTTCTCTTGAGCTCATGAAATCATGTTGAATATGACAAGGGTTTTTACATCCATAACATATAGTTTTAATGGACTCCTTCTTTTCAGACTTTTCATTTCTATCTTTATGGTTCTCCCTTTGAAAATTCATTTTTCTAATATAATAATTCATCTTTCTGAAAAATTGAGATATCTATCTCCCACTTAACTAAGAATAGCTTCTTCCTCTAGATTTAATTGGGTTATCATTCCAAGATTTGTAATATAATCCTTTAGAATTGGTTTTAATTGTAACCCCATTATTCTTCTTTTCTTTTTTAACATATCATTTAAATATTATATCGTAATGCAAAAGAGTTTTAATGAAATCATCAAGACTCAAACTAGTGATATAATTATAATAATTATGGTCATCATCTTAAATTCCCAATCCTTAGATAAAATATTAATAACCTTCTCAACTATTTGATTATCTACTAATTATTTCTCTCTAAGAGATTATAAGTTATTGATGATTTTTAGCATATATTGCTGAATTTATGCAAAACACTCTCCCTGTAAAAAACCAAAATATTTAAATTCAACTCTATGAATATATTAATTATTTTCAAAAACTATTTAAGTTCTAAAATTTGGAACAGTAATATTTTTCCAAATACCACACACTATTCTATGGGATGAAACTTTAACATATATTTTCCTTTGTATAGAATATAATAACTGATTCCTCATAATAAAATTTAGATAAACTCATTTCTTTCATCTCTAGTAATGTAGTAACCTTTTTCTCTAGAAATTTATAACTCCAAATAAGAATAAAGAGATTATATTCACAGGTATTAATAAAAAACATTCCATCTGGTTTCTTAAATACTCTTAGTCGTTTACATTAAAAATAGGTGGTCTATTTAGATTGATATTATCTAAAATTACATCATGTATAAAACCATCCACATTAAAATGAATAATATTTTTCTCTACAAAATATTTATTGTAATGAAAATTAATTAAAAATTCTTATTTAACTAATTGAAAAATAAATAAAAATGATCAAGATTATTCTTAGAGGTAAATAAGCGATCCAATTCCCAATAATGCCTTATAAATTAAAAATAGGTAACAAAAAGAAGTGGTGAATTGTAGTTAATAAGATAACTTCAATTTTTCATCCCCTTAAGTTTTATGTAATAAAAAATACAAACATTTGATAACCCTAAATATATTAGACTATAAAATTATAAAAGCAATGAAAATTTTAAATATTGTACTTTTAACAACTTCTGATAAAAGTATTTAAGTACAATAGAAATAAAATGAAATGAAACAATGTTTTAAAAAAACATGTAGTAAGGATTAAAATATTTAAACTCTAAAAGGATATTATTATCAATAACTTATAATAAACATAATTCTTTACTTTTATCACAATCCAAAAAAGGATTACAAACATGATAAAGGTATCCTTATTCTAATCACCATAAAATTTTCAACTATTAACCTATCATTAAATATATTTATCTTCATATCCATAGAATCCCTCTATTTTAGACTATTTAGAAGGTTGTTGAGATGAAATTTTTACTTTATACACTTTCAATCCTTGGTTTTGAAAATCATAAAACACTTTCTTAAAAACTATGTTTTACTAACTTTATATTTCCCAAGTATTTTATAATTTTTTTATAGAATACTCTTTATTATACCAGATGTATAAATCTTTCTAAACTGATAAATATAAAAAACTTAATTTAATTCTAGTCAATCAAACTGACTAATTCTAGTCCATCAGACTGACTGAGTCTGATTCATCATACCGACAAAGTCTAATCCATTAGACTAACTATTTGTGATTTGTCAGACTCACTAAGTCTAATCCATCATACTGACTATGCTTAATCCATCTAATTAATTATTTCTGATCTATCAAAGTGATTGTGTCTGATCCATCATATTGACTAAGTCTGATCCATCAAAATGAAAAAGTCCGGTCCATCGTACTAAAAAATTCTGTTCTACCAGAGTGAAAAATTCTATTCCATAAAATTAACGAAGTATAGTCCATCAGATTGATTAAGTCTAGTTCATCGGATTTATGAAGTTCAGTCTATCAAACTAACCATGTTTGATTCATCAGATAAATATATTTTTGATCCATTAGATTAAAATAAATTTATTCAATCGAAGAATAAATTTTATAATAATATGATAATAATTATTTCAACCAAATTGAAGTCTTTTATATCCTTATGATGATTCTATAAAAATGAAATCTGATGAATACATACAGAATATGCTATGCTTCTAAGGTAGATCTTATCTGAGTCTATCAAAACCAACTCTGAGAATCATGGAATATAATCATTGAGTTGTTCATATAAATAGAGGTGAATTCATAGAGGTTGTAGTAGATTATTTTATGACTCAAACCATCTGAAGCTTAATCTATTGTATTAACTTGTTACTTACTCTTCGTAAATATTCATGGAGTTTTTTCTAAGGAATATAAGTTAGGATTATAAATTACTTATAACATTTTGTAATTTTATTCATTGTATCTAATCTAGGTTTATATCAAAGGAACTTGTAGTTAGTAAGACTGCTAATTCTGATCAAGATGATCAATGGATTATGGGGAAAGGATGAAAAATATGATTCTTATATTTATGATCAAGGGATTTTTTGATATAAAAAGATAAACCTTATGGTTAGTTTGAAAACCAAGGATGCCGAAATTTAGTGTTTTTAACTACCTTAAATCTTATGTTTAAAGAGTAGAAATTTTTTTAAATCTTTTTGTAAGTCATTATTACTTTTGTTTAGAAAAAAAATTACATTGTTTTTAACAATTTAATATTTTCTGATTTTAATTTATTTAAATATTTTGACTTCTTGTAACTATACTAAACTTTGATATCTTAGATTATTTGTGTGTCTGATCAATAAACTCTGAAGATCGTATGATATCTGTATTCAATATATCTTAACTAAGAGGTTTAATAATTTTAGTTAGTTTATGTTTTTTAAACTAAAATTCACCCCCTCATTCTTTTATCCGTTAATATACTATTCGATCCTAAAAATGTTATCATAGGGGGTCTACAACTTAACATTTTTGTTTTTACGTTTTTTACTTTAAGAAAGTTTCAAAAGTATTGCATATTTTTTTATAAACTATTTTTATAGGTTTTGTATATACTATTTTACACTAATGTATATTATATAGAAAGAATATTTTTCATGTTTAAAAATATCTAAGGTTTAAATTTTGAAACTCTTAATCATCTTAATCCTAGTAGACACTTGATTTTGGACGGATCTGATTATGAAAATTTGAGATATTGTATGAAAATATTTTTTCTTAGCACAGTAGTAGATATCTTTTTTATGATTATTTTGGATTAACATATACCTGAGAAATAAGTATCTAATTTTAAAAATGATGAGAAGCTTTAATATTAGCTGAATTAACAAGTTAGGAATAATTTTTAATGTTCTATGGAAATGAATGTCTTTGGTAAAATTTCTTCTTGTGAAGACTCTAATATTATTCAGAAGAAGTTGGACATTAGTCATTTTGGTAATTCTAATGTTATAGAAACTAGAATAGAAATTCTTAGAGCTAATTATATAGTGTTTTATTTATTACTTGGAAAATTTGTTTCTAAAATTCATCAAATATTAATAAAAAATTGTTAATATTTTCCATTATATGGGTAATAAAGATCTTAAATATCTGATTTTAGTTGAAAATATCATTGAGATTATTTCTGGAGACTGGAAATTGAATAAAATGGATCTTGATGATAAAAAGTATATTACTAAGTTGAGTTTATATGATATGATTGGTACTCTTATATAGTAATAAGTCATATTGAAAATTAGTATTGAAAAAGAAAAAAGAAAAATGGAGTATATTTTTCTTCTATTTCAACTATTTCTAAGAAATTGAGAGCTGCTGAAAAAGTTTCTAAGGTCTTAGAAGAAAAATAAATTTAATGTTAGAATAGAGAGATATTCTTCTAAACAGCCTAAGAATGAGTTATCCAATCTCTCAAAGATAATAAAAAATATTGTTGGGAATAAATATTTAATATATATGTATCATAATAATTTTAAAGATAAAAGTTATAAGAAGGATTATTCTAAAATGATATGTTATGAGTGTAAGAAATCTAGTTATATAAGACTGCATTGTTCCAAGAATAATAGAAAAGATAACAAGGATAAAAATTATGAGAGGAATTTTAAGAATTTATATACATATAAGGGTAATAAAATTCTAAAATAATTAGATACTTGGATTGAAAGTGGAGGAGATTTTTCTTCAGATAATTCATTCGATAGTGAAAGTGAAGATCAGAAGAATAAAAATTTATTTTACGAAATTCCAAAGAATAATAATTATTTTATGGCTAATGTATCAACTACAACTATGAATAATATTTATGTGAATGCTAATTAACATGATTTTGAAATTGAGAATAATTTTATATATTTAGGTAAAGATTTTAATTCATCCAAAGAGAATAATACTTTACCAATCTTTAATAAAGTTTCAAGATTTTATAAATTTTTAGATAACCAAAATCACAAAGTTTCTAAAAAACATGATGTTACTGAGGCAAAACATGATAAAGAAAATTTGATAATATCTATACTTACTGTTGAAATTTATAATATTTTAAAATAATTAATGAAATATAATATTGAGAAAAATAATTGTTTAAAAGAGTTATAAAAACTTAACTATAGTACAACTTATGTTGAATATAAAAAATTTAGTTGTGAATCTAAATTCTGAAATTTCAAGTCGGAAAAAATTACTGTAAAAATTTACTACTGGTATAGCTAATTTTGATAAAATTTATAGATATATAAAACCTTATAGTGATGTGTCTAGAATGGGATTACAACTGAAAACCCAAATTTTCAAAATAAATGTTTTGTTCCAAAGAGTTCCACATTCTGTATGAAATATAAAAGAATAGGAAATTGGGAGAATATATGTTATTGTAATATATTATAATCATTGGGCTTTAACAAAGCTTATTTTTCCAAATAATTAACAACTTCATCAAAAAATAAAGCTGTATAGGTGTGGATTCCAAAAAAAAATTCTAATAATGCTTGACCCAAGTAGGTATGGGTTCCAAAATACTAATATTATTACTTTAAGGGAAAAAAAGTGTTCTAATAGAAATGTAATTTTGTTTATGGATAGTCGATGTTCGTATCATATAACTTGGAATAAGGATTTGTTTAAAAATATTATTAATATTAAAAGTGGAAAAGTTTTCTTTGGTCACAATGCTCAATGAGAAATAATTTGAATATGTAATATTGTTCCTCTTGGAAAATCTTTGATTTCAAATATTTTTTTGGTGTAGTTCTTAATTAAAACCCTATTATCTTAAGTAAATTATTTGATTATGTTTATCCTATGAACTTCAAGAATTAAAATTGTATTATTCATAGTTCAGAAGATAAATTTATTCATTCTGCCAATAGGAATGACAATGTTTTCTCATATAACTTAGAATGCATTAGGATCCAATATCTACCTTTCCTTAATGAAATGGAATATCAATATTAGTTATGGAATAGTAGATTAGGATATTGTAATGTTAATGATTTATCCAAAATCTCTAAAAAAAGACTATATAATGATCTATTAGAGCTTAAGTTTGATTCTTCTGATATATTTTATCCTTTTCAATTTTGAAAGCAACATAAGTCTAAATTTAAATATATTAGTGACGTCTCAACTTATGATACTTTATATTTAATTCACATAAATTTATTTTTTCCTTCAAAAACTGTAATTATTAGTGAAAAATACTAGGTATATGTTTTAGTTGATGATTACACTAGATATAGATGGGTCTATTTTCAAGTAAAAAAGTTGAATGCAATTTTATTTTATAAAACCTTTTATAGTCCATGTTAAAAATGATAAAAATTTATAATTGGTACATATTCTTAGTGATCATGGTGGAGAGTTTTTTTATTTTGATTTTGAAACATTTTTTTAGTAAAAATGGTCTAATAGATAAATTTTTAGCACCTAGAACTCCATAGTATAATGGTGTAGTATAAAGATAAAATATAATTATTTAAGAAATTCAAGACCCATGTTGAGTGAATACTCAGTTGCAAAAGAATTTTGGGTTAAAGTAGTGAATACTGCCTACTATACTATAAATCGTGTTTTTATAATACCTTTTTTTAATAAGACTCCTTATGAGTCATTGAATGGAGTAAATACAAAACTTTATTAATTTAATGTTTTTGTATGAAAATTATTCATTCAAAATAATAATGTTAATTTACATAAATTTGTTCTCAAATATAATGAAGGAGTATTCTTAGTTTATTTTGTACCTAATAAGGCTTTTAGATTTTAAATAAAAATACAAGTATTGTTGAGAAAATATTACATGTTAAATTTAACGAAACTAGTCCTTTTGTTTTCAAACAACCTCAATTTTCATCTTCTGATGTTATTTCAAAACCTTATTTTTAACCCTTGTTGAAAAGTTCTTCTTATGAGAGAACAACTAAGGAAACATTTTCTAAAGTTCCTCCTCGAGAATAATTTCAACCTATTTATGAGGAATATAGTTTTTTAAACCCAAGGAATTATTTGTTCCTTAGGAATCATATTAGTGATAATATCATTGGAAATGTGGATCAACCAGTTAAAAAAATAAGTTCCTTAAAAAATGAAATTTAACATTGTGCATTTTTAACTCCTGAATATACTTTAGGAAATGAAAATTGTTAAAAATCTATAAAAAATAAACTCAATTAATAGAAAAACAATCATGTTTAGACTTTAGTTAAATGACTTATATATTCACCTATTATTGTTGTGAAATTTATTTTTCAAAATAAATATAATCAAAATGGAAATATAGCTATAAATAAATATAGCCCTATTAAAATGAGTTATAATCAAAAATAGGGGCTCTACTAGGAAGAAAATTATACTCCAGTATCTATACTTAAATATATCTATATTCTTCTGGAATATTCATAATTTCTTAATTTCAGACTCTTTAAAATTGATGTGAAGTGTTATTTTAATAATGAATATATACAGGAGGAAGTTTATGTATAAGAACCACCTGGCTTTGAAAAAAAAATCTCTAGACCATGTATTTAGACATAAAAAGGCACTTTATGGACTTAAAACCCCTTAGAGACTTGTATGATAGATTAACTATATTTTGTTACGAAAAAAATGTTAAGGGAGTTTCTGATCCAACACTTTTTATTAAAAAACATTATAATAACACTATAATTGTTCAAATTTATTTTGGTGGCATTATATTTCAATCAAATCAAAAATTTCCTATAGATTTCTTTATTGATATTATGATATCTGAGTTTGAGAAGGGCATGAAATGAGAACTTACTTTATTTCTTGGTTTTTAAATTTCAAACCAAAACTAGAAGAAAAATTTATATATGAACATAAGTATATAAAATATATTCTTAATAAATTTGGATATAAAAAACCCTTAAAGTATAAGTGTTCCTACAATAAACTCAATTAATTAAGATATTGATGAATCTAGGAAACCAGTTAATCATAATATCCTCATAGTATGATTGGTAGTTTAAAATAATTAATAGTTATACATCCATATTTAATGTTTTTTTATACTTGTGTGAAAGATATCAATACGATCTAAAGGAGGCCCATATTATGGCTACAAAATTAATTTTTCAATATCTTATAGAAACTATGTATCTAGTCATATTTTACTCTTCTTGAAATGATTTTAAACTTAAAATTTTTTCATATGTTGACATTAGTGGATGTAAGATGGATAGAAAAAGTACATCTATAAATTTTCATTTATTAAGAGAATATTTAGTTTCTTGGTCTTATAAGAAACAACATTTAGTATAACTTTTCACTATTGAAGCTGAATATATAGAATCTGGATGTTTTTGTGCTCAAGTGTTGTGGATAAAACACACACTCACTGATTTTGGATTGAATTTTAGTAAAACTCTAATTTTTTGTAATTACACAAGTTCTATAGCTTTAGCTAAAAATATATCACATCACCCATGATATAAGAATATAGATATAGGACATAATTTCCTTTAAGATCATACACAAAAAGGATATATATTTTTATAATTCATCAGAATGCAAGAACAACTTGCTAATCAATTTAATAAACCCCATAATTTTGAAAAAATTTAATATATTAAATCAAATATAGGGATTGTCAATACTAAATGATAATTTATATCTACTTATTATTTATCCATCTTTTTACAGTAATAAACTCCTTTTTAAAGTGTGGTGCATATATTGCTGATTTAGTTTTTAAAAAATCTTTTTTCTAAAAACATTGGTTTTTCTTAAAAATTTAATTTTTCAAAGAACTTTGGATTTTCTGAGATTATTAGTTTTCCTAAAAATCATTGGTTTTTCCAAAAAAAATAGTTATCTAAATACTTTAATTTTTCTAAAAATTTTACTTATTCTAAAAACATTTTATTTTCAAAAAACCTTACTTCTTATAAAAACTTTTGTTTTTCTAAAAAAAATAGTTTTTATAATAAATATTTATTTTTCTATTTTATATTTAAAACACCCCAAGATTCCACGGTACGTTTTCCTTTGTATAATGCAATAGCTTGCATTTTACACAACTTCGAGATTCTAACACATCGTGACCAATCAAACTAACCGTAATGAATATTAATACACACTTTTTGAAATTTTATATATTTTATCATTCAAAATCAACTTCATTTTTGAATTCTGAATATCAAAATTATCCTAGGGTGAAATTTTGGTATTTTTCTGAAAACTTTCAATTTTTGATGAATAGTGAAAATTAATAAATTTTAATTAAAAACAACTTTTTTAATCAAAATAATTAATAGTGATAAATTATGAATTTGAGTTGTTTTAAAGTATATTTATAATATATTTTTACCATTTAATAAAAAAATTTGGTTATTGGACATAATCTCACATTTAAACCGAACATAAACAGGTGTCAATCTTTTGATAGTTATTATTTCTTAAAAACACGCTTTTTTTTGACAGCATGAATTAATTTTAAATTAATTTATGCCACTTCTGTGTTTTCAATTTGGAAAAATGGATTCCATTTTTAGAATCAGGATGTTCAAATTGTGTAAATAGTTAACTCTTATTTTTAGACATTTTGAATAATTACTTCGGTAAATATTTTATTTACCATGGTTAAAGGGTAAATCCAGTAAATAAGTGTAACAAAATAATATTATAATAATATTAAATTACCCTAAAATGTTTCCTAACACTATTGGTTGATAAATTTCTAACCATGTTCATATTTGGGTCGATTTTGGGACCCCATGGAGCCACTTGTAAGTGATAATGACACTTTATATTAATAAAGTTAAAGTAAATACAAAAATGATATAAGGATATATCTTTTAGGAAAACAATTTTTACATAGGGTTATATATGTTATATTTTCGACTATAAATATTCATTAGAAATATAAAAATATTTCTTACACACTGGTATTTTATTTATAATTTTTAGACATTGAATAATTAAATTTATTTATGACACAATAATGATGCAATATTTTCCTTATTAATGAAAGAATCAAATAATTGGTATTATAAATGTCAAAATAAATATAATTTTAATGTTTTGATTCCATAAACTAATTTCTATGGTTAATATGACATTTTAGGATTTCTTAAATTTATTTTTATTGAATTAATAAATTTTTTAAGACTTTAACAAAAATCAATTGTTAAATAGTGTCAAAATTGCCATACAGGACTTTTTAAAACAAATATTATATTATTAATTGATATAATATTCCTAAAAATATAAGGTTCATCCAATGGACTTATAGGATGATAGTTATGTCATTAATGAACCACTTGGGGTTCTCCTATCAATTTATAGTAAGTTTATTAACCATATAATATAAAAATACAAAGAGAAATGGTAAATGTAAAACCATTTCACTAAGAGTTAAATCTAAAAGATAATGGTAAAATAGTGACTCAAACTTGTCTAAAACCTATTTAATGAGTGTTTTCCGACCCATACCCACTTTATACTTTAAATAATCTAGTTTTTTGCCATTATAAACAGAATATTAATTTATTGTAAAATAATACTTTAAGTTTTTTCTAAAGAGTCTCTCCTCCCCCTTATAAAAGGACACCACTTCTAACCAATTCCACACACCTCTAGAGCATTTTGGATCGTCCAAAATCTGCCCAATTAATCTCCCTACATCCCTATCCTACTCATATAAGCCTTACCATAGGCATAAGTCACTTCAATAGTCTTTTTTGGTTTAAACCAAAGGGAGTTACCCAAATTAAAGGTAACAATTTCCCTTAGCTTCTTTTCTTTTATTTTACTTCTCCAACCCCTAAACTCTTCTTATAATTTTATTTTGTAACAAAACTAGTATAATAAATATACTAGGATATTTTTATGAGAATTATTCGAACTACACTTACACACACCTCCATCTAATGGGTGAAGAACATAATGTTTCTGTGGATGGCAACCAAACGCCTCACGAAACGATGATTGTTCAATTATCTCTTACTGCCTCTCATGGTGGCCATTATGATGAAAATATAATTAAATATGATATTAATGATATTTATTTTATATATAAGCTTATGTAATTCCATTTTATATCATACCATTATTCGTTTCATGTTGTATATATATACGATAATTTCATTTGAGGAAGTGAGGACTACCGCCCCCTCAAAGTGATATGACTCGTTCATACCATGCATGGAACATATAAAGGAAGGTATTAATGAACTTAAGTAACACATATAAGATATTATATTATACTAGAATAATAATATACCAATGTATAATTTGGTTTTTATTCCTTTTAAAATGAAAAATGAAATGGAAGTAGTTTTCGTGTGTACGTACGGACTACCGTCTCCACGAATGCGATGATATTCATTCTCCATCATATACATTCAAGTATAATTCTCATTTTATGATTAAAAATAATGTTTAAGGACTTGATATAATTCTGTATATGAATAAGATACAACCTATTCATAACAAACACGGCTTATGTAACAAAACATATAAAATAAAACGGGTAAGTTAACACCCGAAACGACGATAATACTAAGATATTATTAACAAAGAAATGTTAAAAGATCATATATGATATCATATTAATATATATTATTATTTTATAATTTAATAAAAATCATTTAATCATTATACAGTAGGTTAACCTACCATCGACAAAGGAAAAGTACAAGGTAATGGGTTTTCATCTCACTCCTTATTCCCGTGAGATTTATGTCATATTGCAACCATTACCTTTTGTGTGGTGTATGTACAATCCATAATTTTATTCTTTGTGTAATACACTTTAATTTATGTGTATTTACATATTCATTGTATGATACCTCTTTCATGGGGTTTATGTTTCTTATGTTACTAACTTGGTATGGGTTAATTCCTCAATCTCATTATTATCTGAGATTGTTTATGTGAAATTATTTACTAGGAAATTTTTATCATCCATGTCCATTTTTCATAAAAATGATTTCAAAATTAATAGTATAAAGTTTTTTGAAAGGTACTCTTTATCAAGATCAAAATTTTGAATGTTTTAAAGATTTATCTTTCTAAAAAAATTTAATTAATGTCCATGTTTTCAAAATTATTTTAAGAATTTATTAATATGGACATGAATGTTTTGAAATGATAATTCTTTTCAAAAGTTTCAAAGTGGTATGGGACACTTTGATTAAAAAATGTATTTAAATTTATTCCTTTATAAATTGTGTGACTTTTAAATGTTTTCATGAAAATTGATATTTCAATCAAAGAGTTTTACAAATCATTTCCATCTATGTCAAATCCTTTAATAGATTTTAAACTTGTTTTGAAGTTGATTTATTATGATAAAAAACTTCCATATTGTATTGAAGGTTTTGTGATACGTTTGACTGTAGATGTGTTATTTTTATAATATTCATGGTTTATGGTTAAAGTATTGACATATTGTATCCTAGTTCTTATACAAATGTTTATGTTATGTTTCATCCTTTTTATATGAGGAATGTATTGGACATAGTAACTAATGTTTGGATCCAACTATAGCTCAATGATGCATTAGTAGTTCTCATGAGACAACTAGACGTGGAATTGGATGAGTCCTTTTCCAAATTTGACTTATGTTTTTGGCTGAGGCCTTAATCATTTTTATAAGTCTTGGTCGAGGCCTTGACAAAATGTTTTAGAATGCCTGGCATTATGCATTCCCTCATTATGGAAATAATATCGATGGTTCATGTGGTCATTAGACTTGTAGAATACCCATGATTATGTTTTATTATGGAATTATTTACTCAGCTCATATTCTTGCAATAAAATTATTCATGTTTATTTGGTAAAGGCATGTGGTTTCAATTATTCACCATGTTTAATATTTATTTTATTTTCCGCTGTATTGCTTACCCTTACTGAGCATTTGAGCTCACCCCTTTCTATGTTTTTTTTTTCAGGATTCCAAGAAGTGTATTGTGATTGATATGCAGGTTTAAGATAATGTATTAATGGAATTCATAAAGGATTATTTATGTTGTGTTGTATGTTATAAACTCTAATGTAACATTTATGTATGTAATCAATTTTCCTAGACTGTTAAACCAATCGGTCCTCCAGGACGTGATTCCTTATAATCATGCCAATTTGTTAAAATAATGCACTGACTCTGGGTAACTGGGGTTGGGGCATTACAGTTGGTATCATAGTAATTTTAACAATAACCTTGGAAACTAGATTTAGATAAACTCTGATTAGAGCACATATCCCTAAGATAGACGTTGAGGATTAGTATAGAATAACTTTCTAGAATTTTGGTATTGTAGATATTTTTGATCTTTCCATGGAATAAATCCCTATATTGATACGAGCAGGTAGAGGCGGCTCTAGCACATATCTATCTAGGGGTAAAACTCGAAAACACCGCTTTGAGCTAGACTCTAATGGGAACTAGTGCACGACAATGGGCCTTGCTGCACTCTTGGTTACGACACTCCTAGATGATATGATTAGGATAATTCTCATTTTCTTTACAAACCATTTTTAAGGGATTATTAGTATATACTTACTCAAAGAAAACATTTTTATGATTATGGATTATATCCATAATCTGTTCAATTTACGTTAGGTATTTTACAAGTTTGGAATTATTTATCGCAATTCATAAACTAACATAGTGTATGCCATTGTATAGAAATGGTGCCCAGTAGAAGGAATGTGAACTACAGCAATACATATGATCCAAAGAGTAATAATGATCATATCTTCCACAGAATTAAGCCAACATTTATAAGGGAAATAGTCTCTCATGTTTTCTCAACATATGAAGAAATAGTATCATGTGTTAATAAGATAATTAAAGAGTTCCTTGAGTCCTATGGCTTTGAAGGGAAACAAGAGAAGAAAAGGATGGAAGAGAGAAATATGGATAAAGGGAAGAGGGAAAAGAATAATTTTCCCATATTTGATAATTGTGGGAAGAAACACCCTAGAACTTGCTTGAAAGGAATTGGAGTTTTTTATAAGTGTGGAGAAAAAGGACACCAAGTACGTGATTTCAAGGGTAAGAAAAAGGTTTCAAATTTACAATGCTTAATCTGAAAGGAGTTTGGACACTATGTGAACCAATGTCCCAGTCATCAGACTATGCCACAAATGATGATATTGGATAATAATCAAGTTATGATACTACTACAGATGAAGAGGAATGACTAATGTTCTTATGTTGTTATTTAGGAATTATTTCATTGAAGTGTTGTATCAATGATGTACTGGAAATAAATTAGGATTGTACTGTAGTACTATTTCATTGGGGTTTTGAGATTTTATGGTACTAAGAAAAGTGACTCTATAGCGAGTTAAACTTTTTGGAAATTACGTGGTTGAAGGAAAGGTAAACCTTAATATGGTCCTAATATTGAGGTACTGATTTTGGAATAAGAGAAGGTTGATTTGGGTAAATTATATTGGATATTCTTGACTACCTTGAAACTGATTAAAGATTTGTATATTCCATCATTGTTGGAGTTTACAACATTTTTGGATGGATGAATTATATCTAGTATTCTATAAGGAATGTGGTTGCATGAATGTAATCAATACAGTTTTAGGGTAATTCGGGATGTTTCAGTGTTTTAAAAGAATACATGATGAAGGTATTCACATGTTATTACATAGTAAAAAGGATCTACATTATGTTTACCTTCCATATAAATTTTGGACTGAGAGTTTACAAAAGTATTTTGGATAAATATAAAGGTTGGAATGGATTATATTTTACATTTGATACTATTCTTAAGGTTATTATTGGATATTTATAAAAATGATAACACGCAAACCGTCTGACAACCCGTCGTGTTGGACAAAGCTGTGGGAATCGAACCCACAAACATAGTGCAATTGGGATTTATTGCCTACCACTAGACTATGTGAAGTCCCTGGAGTGTATAATGTAGTTTTATTTTTTTAATGTTCTGATAGATGAATGATAAATTTTTTTTAGAACCCTATATGGTTAGGATAAATAGAATATTTTTGAGTTCTATTACCTTTTGGAGTGAAAGATAGGTTTGTGGTAAAATTTTATTAAAGATTGAAAGTCTCCATGAAAAGTAACTATATTTCTTTAAGTTCTTAGTAAATATAATAAATAAATACCTCAACTTTATGAAAGGTAACTTAAAACAAAAACGTTGTTAGTTAACTTTTCTTATTGGGGAATTTAAGACCGTTTAACCAATCACAAGTTTGAGATTTTCTTATAGTTAACTTTCTCCTAATCCAGTTTTCAACAACTCTCCATCAAAACTTGATGATTTTTTTCTCCTCCATATCCATGTTTTCTTAGAATCCTAGTATGGGCTATCTCAGGGGACCTTTGTACTTCTCTTTCTTTCTTTTAAAGTTATATTTTTATTAACCATATTTCCGATATGGGTTTTCCACAAAGGTATTTTCTATTTAAAACTGTTTATTTTCAAAGAACATTTTAAAATTTCGAGAATGAAATTTATTGAAGGAAGGGGTAATGTAACTCCCCAAGATTCCATGGTACGTTTTCCTTTATAGAATGCAATAGCTTGCATTGTACACAACTTCGAGATTCTAACACACCGTGACCAATCAAACTAGCCATAATGAATATTAATACCCACATTTTAAAATTTTATAAATTTTATCTTTTAAAATGGAATTCATTTTTGTATTCAGAATATTGAAATTATCCTAGGGTGAAATTTTTGTATTTTTCTGAAAACTTTCAATTTTTGATGAATAGTGAAATTACTAAATTTTAATTAAAAACAACTTTTTAAATCGAAATAATTAATAGTAATAAATTATTAATTTGAGTGGTTTTAAAGTATATTTAGAAAAAAAAATTACAATTTAATACAATTTTGGTAATTTGACATAATTTTAAATTTAAACCGGACATAAACAAGTGTCAATATTTTGATAGTTATTATTTCTTAAAAACACGCTTTTTGTCTTGGCAGTGGGAATTAATTTTAAATTAATTTCTGCCAATTATGTGTTTTGAATTTGGAAAAATGGATTCAATATTTGGAATTAGGATGTCCAAATTGTGTAAATAGGTAACTCTTATTTTTATACATTTTGAATAATTACTCTGGTACATATTTTATTTACCATGGTTTAAGGGTAAATCCGGTAAATAAGGGGAACAAAATAATATTATAATAATACTAAATTACCCTAAAAGGTGTCCTACCACTATTGGTTGATACATTTCCAACCATGGGAATATTTGGGTCGATTTTGGGACCCCATGTAGCCACTTGTAAGTGATGATGACACTTTATATTAATTAAGTTAAAGTAAATTCAAAAATGACATAAGCATATATCTTTTAGAAAAACAATTCTTACATAGGGTTATATATGTTATATTTTCGACTATAAATATTTATTAGAAATATAAAAAGATTTACTACATAATGGTATTTTATTTATAAATTTGATACATTTAATAATTAAATTTATTTATGACACAATAATGATGAAGTATTTTCCTTATTAATGAAAGAATCAAATAATTGGTATTATAAATGTTAAAAAAAATATAATTTGAAAGTTTTGAAGCCATAAATGACTTTTAATGGTTAATATGACATGTTTTGATTGGTTAAATTAATTTTGTTTGAATTAATAAAGTTTTTAAGACTTTAACAAAAATCAATTATTAAATAGTGTCAAAATTGACATAAAGGAGTTTTTAAAACAAATATTATATTATTAATTGATATAATATTCTTAAAAAAATTACGGTTTGGCCAAAGGACTTATATGATGATAGGTATGTCATTAATAAACCACTTGGGGTTCTATTGGTAGTTTATAGTAAGTTTATTAACCATATAATATAAAAATACAAAGAGACATGGTAAATGTCAAACTATTTAACTAAGAGTTAAATCTAAAAGATAAGGGTAAAATAGTGACTCAAACTTGTCCAAAACCTATGTATTGAGTGTTTTGCGACCCATACCCACCTTAGACTTTAAATAATCCAGTTTGAAGCCATTATAAACCAAATATAAATTTATTATAAAATAATACTTTAAGTTTTTTCTAAAGAGCCTCTCCTCCCCCTTATAAAAGGACACTACTTCTAACCAATTTGTCACACATATCAAGCCTTTTGGCTCGTCCAAACTCTGCCCAATTAATCTCCCTACATCCCTCTCTTACTCATAGAAGCCTTAACATAGGCAGAAGTCACTTCAATAGTCCTTTTTGGTTCAAACCAAAGGGAGTTTCCCAAATTAAAGGTAACGATTTCTCTTAGCTTCTTTTCTTTTATTTTACTTCTCCAACCCCTAAAATATTCTTATTATTTTATTTTGTAACAAAACCAGTATCCTAAATATACTAGGATATTTTTATTAGAACTATTATAACTACACTTACACACACCTCCATCTAATGGGTGAAGAACATAATGTTTTTGTGGATGGCAACCAAACGCCTCACGAAACGATGATTGATCAATTATCTCCTATCGCCTTTCATGGTGGCCATTATGATGGAAATATAATTAAATATGGTATTAATGATATTTATTTTATATATAAGCTTCTGTAATTCCATTTTATAGCATTCCATTATTCGTTTCATTTCGTATATATATATATACGCTAATTTCATTTGAGGAAGTGCGGACTACCGCCCCCTCAAAGTGATATGACTCATTCATACCATACATAGAAAATATAAAGGATGGTATTAATGAACTTAAGTAACACATATAAGATATTATATTTTACTGTAATAATAATATACCTATTTATGATTTGTTTTTGATTCCGTTTATAATGAAAAATGAAATGGATGTAGCGTTCGTGCGTACGTACAGACTACCGTCTCCATGAACGCGATGAGATTCATTCCCCATCGTATCCCACCAAGTATAATTCTCATTTTATGATTAAAAATAATGTTTAAGGACTTGATATCGTTTTGGATATGTATAAGATACATCCTATCCATAACAAGAATGTCTTATGTAACAAAACATATAAAATAAAACGAGTAAGTTAACACCCAAAACGACGATAATACTAAGATATTAATAACAAAGAAATGTTAAAAGATCATATATGATTTCATATTAATGTATATTATTATTTTATAATTTAATAACAATCATTTAACAATTATACAGGATTTTAATCTACACTCGACAAAGGAAAAGTCCAAGGTAAGGGGTTTTCATCTCACTCCTTATTCCCATGAGATTTATGCCATATTGCCACCATTGCCTTTTGTGTGGTGTATATACTTCCCATAATTGTATTATATGTGTAATACACATTAATTTATGTGTATTTACATATTAATTGTATGATACCTCTTTCATGGGGTGTATGTTTCGTATGTTACCAAATTGTTAAGGGTTAATTCCACAATCTCATTATTATCCGATATTGTTTATGTGAAATTATTTACTGGGACATTTTTATCATCCATGTCCATTTTTCATAAAAATGATTTCAAAATGAATATTTTAATTATTTGTGAAAGGTACTCTTTATCAAGATCATAATTTTAAATTTTTTAAAGATTTATCTTT
Organism: Viscum album; assembly: GCA_963277665.1. Taxonomy (NCBI): domain Eukaryota; kingdom Viridiplantae; phylum Streptophyta; class Magnoliopsida; order Santalales; family Viscaceae; genus Viscum; species Viscum album. Next base: position 617,393,345 of record OY728148.1, on the reverse strand, counting down.
CTCAAACTTTTTAATTAATGTCCATGTTTTCAAAATGATTTTAAGAATTTATTTTTATGGACATGAATATTTTGAAATGATAATTATTTTCAAAAGTTTCAAAGTGGTATGGGACACTTTGATTCAAAAATATATTTAAATTTCTTCCTTAGTGAATTCTTTTACTTTTAAATGTTTTCATGAGAAGGGATATTTCAATCAAAGAGTTTTACAAATCATTTCCATCTATGTCAAATCCTTTAATGGATTTTAAACTTGTTTTGAATTTGATTTATTATGATACAAAACTTCCATATTGTATTTAAGTTTTTGTGATATGTTTGAGTGTGGATGTGTTATTTTTATACCATTCATGGTCTATTGTTAAATTATTGACATTTTATATCCTAGTTCTTATACGAATGTTTATGTTATGTTTCATCCTTTTCATATGAGGAATGTATTGGACATAGTAAGTGACGGGTGGAGCCTGATATAGCTCCTCAATGCATCGGTAGGTCTCATGATACAAATAGACATGGAATTGGCCGAGGCCTTTTCCCAATTTGATTTATGGTTTTGTCCGAGGCCTTAATCATTTTTAGACATCTTGGATGAGGCCTTGAAAAAATGTTTTAGAATGTATGGCATTATACATTCCCTCATTATGGAAATAATATTAATGGTTCATGTGGTCATTCAACTAGTAGAATACCCATGATTATCTTTTATTATGAAATTATTTACTCAACTCATATTCTTTCCATAAAATTATTCATGTTTATTATTGGTAAAGTCATGTAGTTTCAATTATTCACCATGCTTAATATTTATTTTATTTTCCACTGTATTTCTTACCCTAACTGAGCGTTTGAGCTCACCCCTTTCTATGTTTTATTTCTTCCAGGATTCCATGAAGTGTATTGTGATTGATATATAGGGTTATGCTAAGGGAATAATGGAGTGCATAAAGTATTATTTATTTTTTGTTGTATGTTATAAACTGTAATGTAACATTTACGTATGTAATCTATTTTCCAAGACTGTTCAACCAATCGGTCCTTCAGTACTTTATTCCTTGTAATCATGCCAATGTATTAAAATAATGCACTGACTCTAGGTAATTGGGTTCGCGGGATTACAATATTTATTACAAAAACATTGTGAGAAAAAAATTATTTTTTGAAAACAAAAACAATTATTTCTGAAAAAACTTCCCACATAAAGTTTCAATTTTAATACTAGAGTAAATTTTTAATCATTAGTTTTAATTATCCTTTACGATTTTCATTATGTTATATGTAAATTTTCTTTATCTTTACAAACTAAATTTTTTTTACAAACCTTTAATTTTTTATTTTTATAAAATAAGCTCTACTAATGATAATTTTCTTAAAACTCATTTATATTTCAGAATACATATTTATTCTTTTGAGGATAAAAATCAATTGTTAGATTGGTATTTATTTCAAGATTTAGAATCTCTAAAATTTTAAATTTCACACATGAGCCTATAAATACAGGTTTGGGTCACCACATCCCAAATAAATTTCTTAGACTAATCTCAACTCTTGACCGTCAAATCTCTCATGTGTCTGATTTTTTATCCTTCATTAGATCAATTTTCCCTCATCATATCATTAATATTCTTCATTATTTTAAAACGAATTCTACTAAAGAAATTTCAAATCGATAAGTGGTGAAATAAAGGTTGATTTAGAATTTTTGTTTTGATATGATTAATTTGATTCTAAAGTAAGTTATCAAATTTTAGGGATGGGAAAAGGTTTGTGTTGAAAAAAATTATTTTGATCTTTATTATCCATCAATTGTTAAATATTTTTACTCTTTAAAGGTTTTTATTTTTGAAGATGATTTAGGGGTTATTACTTACAATATTTTTGACGATTTATATGATATTAATATTCAAAAAGTATCTAATTTGGTAGAAATTCCTTTAAAAGTAGAATCATATCTAATTACCCACAACCTTCCAGATAAGCTTGGTAGTTTTGAAAAATCTAAGGTTGGGACTTCCTAATTTCTTTATTATGAAAAGTTAATAGAATTTTTTCATTTAAAATTTGATGAAATAGTTTTAAATCCTTGGAAATAGAGGTATATTATCCTAAGAAAATGGGATATAGATAAATTCAAAGTTTTGAATATCTTTGTATTAGACTTCTTGGTGAATATGAATAAGCTTAATTTAGTGAAGTTCATTTTTCTCTTGATTAAAGTAGTTAAGAAATGTTTTATGATGTTAAGGATTTTTTTATTTATGTGTTTCATCAAAAAAATTAATAAATTTCATTATTATGATGTAGATAAATAATTTAGAAGTTGCAGTTGGTGAGAAGGTTTTCTCGATCGGTGAAGGAACTATTTCTATAATGGAGTTTGTTTTTGTGTTACATCTTTTTTTTTTTTTGAAAAATTGGAAAAGGATCCATCTAATGATGAACTTCTTCTGTTTAAAAATATATTTTAATAAAAAATTTAAAGTTGTTTAATCTAAACCAAGGATGAAAAAGAAGTTAAAAGAAATTTATGATGAGGAATATAAGGATTTGATGAAGTGAAAAGTTGAAAAGAATCCAGATGATCCAGATTTTGTTCTTGAAAAGGCATAGGCCTTAGCTTTAAAGGAGAAAATTTTTAAGTTTTAAATGATTAAGAGAATAAAAAGAAACAAAATAAAATATTTTATAAACCTAATAAAATGGAATGTTTGATCAAAAGAGTACAAAAAGATCATGTTAAACCTTTATCTAATTCTCTTTTATCAGTTGTTCAGCTAATTCCTCGGTTTTTTAATGATCATTCCATTATTGATCAATATATTCCATCAAAAATAGAAAAAATTTGAACTTCCAATGTTCTTATATATATTGAGAAATTAAAAAGTAAATATGGAATAGTTAAACAATCTGTATTTGAATGTATTAAAGTTGAATCTCAAGAATGTGTGAGAAAATATGTGAAAGTGGATTTGATAAGTAATGAGAAGTTGGAAAGATATTTTTAAAAATAGTTATAATAATACTCAAAATAATATTCAAAATAGGAAGAATAATAATAAGAATATAGTACTTCTAAGATATCCTTTTTCACCTATTAGTCTGAAAAAGATGTTGAGTTAGAAGTTTCAGATAAGGAACAAGGTTCTAAGAAGGAACCATAAAATCAATAATCTCATACAAAGTTATTAGAAAAGGGTGGGTAGGATAATAATTTTGTTGTTATTTTAGTATTGGATTCAATGAAATAAAAATTGAAAGACAAAGTAGATGTTTGTACTTCTAGACATCATGTTTTCAATGTCTCATTGGACACAACCTATTCTCTAGATAGTAAATCTATTAAAAGGGTTGAAATTGTATGTACTTATTTTAATGAAGAATTGAAAAATATTTTTAATGAAATTCAATATTTTTATATTATTTAATATCATTTCAATCATATTCAAATAAGGTTGAATGGTTTAGAAAGTCCAGATGTGGTGAATCAGATAGCTGACACCATTGTGAAAAATAAATCTGATTGTAAATCTTCTAAATATGATTATAAGGGAGAAATAATATAGATAAATCAAATTGTTATATGGTTGAAAAACATAGAAGTGGAATTTAAATTTTATTATGACCAAATCAAAAATGTTTATAATTCATATTTGGATAATTACGATTCTTTTGAAAAGTTTTATTCAAATTTTTATAATAAGTTCAAGATTTTTGATAAATTAAATAATTTTTTAGAATCTCAAAATAAAGAAATCTTGGATATAAAGAGAAATAATTTTTATCTTGAAGAAAAAATTTTGAAGTTCAAATTAGAGAATAGAATAATCCAATTTTATATAGAATATGTTATTAGTTTTAAGTAAGTGATTAAAAGGTTTCATGTTCTATAAGAGAATGTTTCTAAGTTGGAATCATCAGCAGTAGATTCAGAGAAGAATCTAGATGAATTTAGAAAGATTAAATTTATTTTAAAGAAATAGCAGAAGAATGAAAGATTATTTTTTTCAATTAACTATTAATATTCTAAAAAACAAAATTTTGATTGAATATTTGTTTGAATAAATCATTTTCAATGTATTTTTTGTTTTGATTTCTTTTCAATCGTAGTTTATTGAATTTTCCTTCTATATTCTTGGATAAATGTTTACTTAAACAAAATTATTTTGTAGTTTTGTTTTTATAGTATTTAAAATATACTTTTTACCTTCATTATTCTTTTAGAAAATAATATAGGGGGATAATATATTGAAAGATATTTTTATTGTGAAGAATTTATATTTAAGAAGTTTTTATCTTACCTGTGTTCTAAAAAAATTAGAAAAAGTTTGTTAAGTAAAAACAGATTTACAAAGAAATGGGGAGATAATAAAGAAATGGTGAGAAGCATTTTTATGTAAAATAATATAATTATGTTCATAAACATATAAAGGAATGTTATGTTTTTCAAAGTTATTAGTTTTTCTATTTAAGTGTTGCATTTGGTGATTTTCAAAAAGTGGGAGATTATTGAGTCAAAAATTTTAATTTCTACACTTTCTATATTATGTTTTGAAAATAACAACACACTTTTTTAAAACCTTTATTGTACTAAATTTATATTTCCCAAGTATTTTAGAATGTTTTTGTAGAAAAAAAATTATTCTACTAGATGAAAAAATCGTTCTAAACTTACAAAAATATATTTTCTATACTAAGAAAATTTAATCAGTTTAACTAAGTCAAGTCCCTTGGACTGACTAATTTTTTTCCATCAGATAAAAAAATTATGATCCATCAGACTGCTTAAGTCTAATCCATATTATTGATGAAGTCCATTCCATCATATTGACAATGTCTCATCCATTAGATTGATGAATTCCAAACTATAATATTTATGAAGTCCATTCCACTAGACTGACTAGGTTTAGTCAATTAAACAAACCAATTTTGATCAATATGAAAAAATTATTTTTGACTTCTTATATTAAACTACATTTATTCTATCAAAATAATAAAGTTCATAACTAGATGATCAAAATTATTTCTACTGGAGGGAATAATTTTATTGAATTATGATAATTCTATCAAAAACATTAGATAAAGATATATAGAACATGTTGTTCTATCAAGATGGAGCTCATCTAAGTCTATTTAAACTAACTTCAAGAAACATGAAATATTACTATTGGTGTTGTGTATATAAATAGACTTGAATTCATAAAGGTAGAAGTAGATTCTTTTATGACTCAACCTGTCCAAATATTACTCTTGTTTAATATCTTATTACTTATTCATTCTTGATCTTTAGATAGTTATTATTCATGAATCAAAGTGAGGATTATAAATTCCTTATAAAGTGTTTCATTTATATCAATTGTATCTGATCTGAGTTTAGATCTAGGGATTCAAATAATAGGAAAATCGGTGATTTCAATTAGGATGATCGAGGGCTTCTGGGACTAGGAAGACAGATTTGATTTTGATATTTTTGATAGAGGGATTTCTTACTGTAGATATATAGACATTACGGTTGGGATAAAAATAATTGATACCCAAAGTCAAGGTTTATAACTTCCTTAACACTTAAGGTTATAGAGTATAAATTTTTTTAATTTTTTTTAAATAATTCTTTCTTTTGATTAAACTTCATGTTCAATTTTTTGTTTTAATGAGTTATTGTTTCATTATATGATTATTTTATAAATTTTTACTTCTTCTAACTTTACTAAACATTGATATATAATATCATATATGTGTTTGATTAATAAACCCTAAAGATCACACGATATCAATGTCTAATAAATCATGATTGATGTTTTTGGATTTTTTTAGCTTGTAGAAGTTTTTTGAGAAACAATTCACCCCCGCCATCTTGTATCTATTTATATACTCTTCAATCATATAAAGGATTCATTTTCTTTCATAGCCAGAAGCCCAAAATATTGAAGGGTCGACTCAATGTTGACATCCTCATAGAATCCATTGATCACAACTAGTAGGAAACATCCTATCTTCCTTATAGAATACCCTGATCCAAATGATCAGAAGAAGATCTTTCTTCCTTACAGAATCCATCGACACAATAGTCAAAAACACAATTAAAAAAATAATAAAACGTAGATCAATTACACAGAAATCATTGAAATTGGAAACTCTAAGTGGAAGCACTCGGAAAGAAAAACTACTACAATCAGAAGATCATTTATCAACAAAATGTTTCAAGATTCAAAAAAACGAAACTCTTTATTACATCCATTTTTTAAACTTCATACTTCATTATCCTAATCCATGAGTTTGTGTTATAATTTATAAATGAAATCATAGCTCCTCCAATGTTTTAATTTTTCAATTATTAAGCATAGTATTAATGAAATCAGAAACATCAATTTTATATTCTGATAGAATCAAATACATTATATATCTTTTTATTGAAATGATTTTGTATTATTATAATGTTTTAACATCTAGTAAAATAATTCTTTCATAAAATATCAGTTAATCCAAATTTTCACACAAGTCAACACAAACTTAAATACTTTATATTAATATTACTATTAATTCATTCTATCAACCAAAAATAACTAAAATCTACAGCTCAAATTAAATAGAATTTATATGAAGTGTATAATAATTAAAAAAATGGAGATATAAAATAGTCTTATGGAATAATGGAAGCTTTAATTCAAAATAAGTGGTGTTGATTAAAATCCTTATGTGAAAATATCCATTAAAAATAGTTTATAGTGTTGGTTTATATGGAAGATATCATATTTGGTGGTAAAATATATAAATCTATGGAGGAATTTTCTGGCATGATGATTTCATAATTTTAGATGTTTATGATTTGTGATTTTATATATTTTATGGGGATATAAGTAGTTTAAAAGTAGAGATTTAATTTTTTATCCAAAGATAAGTATATTATAGAGCTACTGAAGTATTTGATATATAGGAATATAAACCAATGTAAAATCTAATTATAATTGGAACCAAAATTCAGAAGCATGAGAATTGAAAATCTCAAGATCCTGACCTTAAAAAAAATAATATAAATAATATTATTCTTGACTAAAATACCTATACATATTTTCTTTGAAAAATGTTTAGAATAAAATTTCTACATTAATTGAAAGAAAGAAGATCTCACAACAGTTAAAAAATTATGAGGCACATATGATATACTCTCAACTACAGTTTTCTCTTTGATATAAGAAATAATCATAAGTTTTCTTAATTTTATGATGTAGACTAGGTTGGAGATGTTGTGGATTGAAATTCTAAAAAAAATAGTACATTATTTATTTATAGTAAATGTGTTTCATGTATAAGTAATAAGTATTAAAGAACTTCATTGATAATATTATAAGTACAATACATTTTAGTAACCATGACATGCACTCAATTTTTATGGATGAAGAAACAACTGGAAGATATTATTAAAAAGAGAATTATCCTATGGTGATATTCTATGATAAAAATAATGTGATTAAACTCATCAATAATATCATACATCACTATTGCACCAAACATGTCAAGATATATTATCACTTTATCAAAGAACATTTGGATTAAGGAATTATTAAACTTCAGTATATTGGAACTAATGAAAAAGTGGTAGACATCATAACTAATCTAATGGCCACTATAATGTTTTAGAATCATTGGTTGAATATGAGTGTTCAACAACTTCCCTAAACTTAATGATGTTTGGAATTACCCCTCTCCCCATGTATTTAAATGTTTCTAACTATTTTTTTTATAGTATTAATGGGAATATATGGTCTATGGGGTGTAATGTGCTAACAATATATCATTTGGATGAGCTACAAGTATAAATATATTTCCATTTGGGTTTTCTATCAAAGGGGAGAAATACTGATGAAATTAAATAATATAAAAATTGTAACACCCCAGGTAAATAAAGAATATGACATTTTTATATTTATCTATATTTGTGAATAAAATTTTAATATAACTTTAAAGGGGACGCTATGCTCGATGGCGTACCCAACACGCAACAATGAGTTTCTTGGAAATCTTACGTTGCACTCTAATAATAAAATAATATTATTTTAAATAGTAGTTAACGCCTAGTCGTTGTAATGGATGGAATGAACAGAACTAACTACAAAATTATTATATATGTTTGTCAAATATTTTTACTTTTTACAATAAATTTTAGAGGATTAAAAATGCAAATGAATCCAATTTTAAGCGTAAACATTCTAATATTCTTTAAAAGGTCGATTAACCGCCTTTTGATGGAGAACCTCTTTTAAATCCAATTTTTGACAATTTTATGTGTTATATTTGAAAAAATAAAATTCATCTTTAGAATCAGGACATCAAAATTTACTTTGTGTAAATTTTTTGTATTTTTCCGAAAAAGTTCAATTTTTAATAAATAGTGAAAAATGTTGTATTTAAATTCAAAACCTATTTTAATCTAATTTATTTATATGATTAGATTATCATTTGAATTGGTTTTAAAGTGAAATTAGAATATATTTTTACCATTTAATCCAATAGTGTTCGTTGGAATTAATTTCACTTTGAAATCGGACTTAAACTAGTGTCAATCTTTTGAAACATTTTGTTTCATAAAAACACGTTATTTGTTTTGACAGTGGAAATTAATTATTAAATTAATTAATGAAAATTATATGTTTTTAATTTTTTAAAATAGACATCATTTTTTAATTTGTAATATCAAATATAGCTTAGGGTGAACTTTTGGTAATTTTCTGAAAAACATCAATTTTGATGAATAGTGAAACCACTAAGTGGTACTTATAAAAACTGCTTTTTCCGTTTAAATGAAATTTTTCCATCTTTGTGTTTTGAATTTAAAAAAACCGACATACATGGTTTTCATTAAGAAGTAAAATGTGGTTCAATGGGATTAAAATAGTTTTTTGGTGAATAGTAACTTATTAAGTTTTTAATCGTGATTCGAGGTAATTAGTGTAGTTTAAGGTAAGAATAATGTTTTAATAAAATGAAATAACCTAGACACATGTCCTACCCTAATTGGATGAGTCATGTCCGACCAATACAATCCATGGGTCAACTTGGGGACCCCATGGAGCCACTTTGGTTGGAAAATGACATAAATACCTTTTTATTTAATGTTAAAATTAAAGTGACACAAACATGAAATGTTTTACTAAAACAATTTTTACATGGGGTTATATAGGTCAGATGTTTGACTATAAATAATAAATGGAAATATAAAAAGATTTCCTACATCATAGTATTTTTTTTATAATTTTTAGAAATTAAATAAATTAAATTATTTATGACATCATGATGATGGAGCGATGACCTCATTATTTAATGATTTAAATAAAATGGAAAGATAATGTAAACTATAAGACCTAAACATGTCCAAAACCTGTTGGATGGCTTTATTTAGAACCCTTATCACCTTATACTAGAAACTCATCAATTTTGGACCATTAAAATATGAAACGCATTCTAAAATAAAGTAAAATTTCTTTACTTTCCAAGAGTGCCCCTCCTCTCCTCTTATAAAAGCCCCCACCTCTACCTCCTTACCCACACATCCAAAGCCTTTGGCTCGGCCAACCCCTGACCATTTTGTCTCTCCACATCCCTCTATAACTCTTAGAAGCCTCACTTTGGTCATAAGTATTCCCAAGGAAGTCTTTGAGCACAAACCAAAGGGAGTTACCCGATTTTAAGGTAATGTCTTCACTTGTGTTCTTTTGTTTTATTTTGCTTCTCCAACCCCATAAACTCTTTTTATTCTTCCCTTTTGTAACACCACCAGTATATTAAATATACTAGGATGTTTTTATTTGAATTATTCAAGCTACAATTACACACACCTTCGTCTAATGGTTAAAGAACATACTGTTTCTGTGGTTGGCGATTTTCTGCCTCACGAAACGATGATTGTTCAATATTCTTTTAACACCTTTAAAGGTGGACATTATGATGTCACTGTATTTTATATATGGTATATATGGTATTTATGTTTACTATATGCTTCTGTATTTTATATTTAAACCATACCTTTATTCTTTTCATGTTGTGTTAATGCGATAATTTCATATGAGGAAGTGTGGACTACCGCCCCCTCAAGTGATGTGACTCGTACATGCAATACATGGAATGTATAAAGAATGAAATTAATGAACATATGTGACCTATATAACATATATATTATACTGTAATTATAATATATATATATCATTTATTTTTAATTTCGTTAATATGACAAAGAAAAAATGAAAGTAGCGTTCATGCGTACGTACGGCCTACCGTCTCCATGAACGGTGCTTTTGGTTTTTTTATCTCCAAATGATATGGAATAGTATAAAATGAATATGTACTAGATATATATGATATTTTAATCATTAATACTATTCTTTAAATTATTTACTTATAACTACATGGACAATCATTTTTTCAAAAAAGTTCATTTTTGACTCATGTACCAAACATCGGCAAAAACGTCTGATATAAACTAACATTATTAAACAATTATTATAACATTATAATATGTGATATGAACTGAATAATAATATTTAAAGGAGGTACATAGGAAATTATAAATTGACCAAATTTTATTATTCAGGAATATAAAGAAACGAACAAGACAAGTTGGACTTGAGGTAAGGGATCATACTCCTCTCTTTCTTTTTAAGTACACTCTTATATGTCATTCCATTTAAGCTCATCTTTCTTATGATTGGGATGTTATTTTACATTACTCCTAGTATACTTTTTATGTTCATATGATGAGAGACCCTATTTTATCTCATCAATCCATTTTGGAAGTTTTGAGTGGTGCCGTTAGGCTGCCAAATTTTCATAAGAGATCTAACCTCTCTCTTTATTTTGAAGTACTCTCCTTCATGTCACTTATTTTAAGCTCATATTTGTTATGATGGTGGATGTTATTTTATATTCCTCCTTCTTTACATTTTATTGTAATATTATTAGAGACCCTATTTGATCTCATCAATCCATTTTTGGAAGTTTTAAGTGGCGTTGTTAGGCTGCCGAGTCTTCGTAAGAGATTTTTCATCTCACTTTTAGTCCCGTAAGATTTATGCTACATTTGCCACCATTTTCATTGAGTGGTGCATGTACTTCCCAATATTATACTATTTGTGTAATGTAATTTCATTTATGGGTATTTACATATTCATTGTATGACCCTTCTTCAATGGGGTGTATGTTTCGAAAGTTACCCATGTCAGTAAGGGAACCTTTCACCCTCCTATTTTTAAAAGACTTCTTTTGTTATGTCTTTTAATTCACATAACATTATGTTGGTATATGTTCTTATATATCCTTAGTGATTTAAATTTTATGTCCAAGTGATGAGATACCCTTTTTATCTCTCATCAACTTATTTTCTGAATTTTGTAGTGATGTCGTTAGGCTGTCAAATTTTTGCAAGGGAACTTCTTAACACAATTTTGATTCTTTGGGATAAGCTTGTACTCCTTGAATATGTCGTTCTATTCATATGTGTGAATAACCTCTGATTGTTTTACACTTAATATCCACTTATATTTGGTGTATTAGTTTGTCACACATAATTATGTAATTGATTTATCCTTAATCTAAGGATACCGTCTTTGTATGGGACTTCGTCTCAATCTCCTTTCATTGAGGCATATTTTGTTTTATACACAACCTTATTTTATATGGTGTATAAACCCCTTTGACTTTTACGGTTATCTGAAAGGAATCTTTTTTATACAAAGAATTTTACTAAACGAAAAAAGGGAATGTTTTTATCGTACGTATGCGGTGACAACGACTTCTCCGCCGCCGTGACCATTATTTGAGTTTTAGCTTCCTCTACAAGCCATACCTTTTTTTTAAAGAAAAATAAATACCATGTTTTACTTTAATTTTATTTTGGTATTGAAAATGCTTTTCATATTGTTTTTATAACAATGTGATGTATTGATATCGTGTGATTGAAAAGTGGAAATGTTATGTTTCCTTTATACATGTTTTATGTGATACAATTATGTTATTGTTCTTGGGAATTATTATGAAGACAGGTGTTTCCGTGATCAAATAAGGGCGAGAGATCCCGATATAGCTCTCCAATGCATTGGGTAACGTGAAGGGGTTAAACGTTAAGGTTTCTCCGAAGAGATTTAAAGAATATACTGTGATGGGTATTCCAAACGTAACCAAGAGGGTTACTCCCTACATAAGAATGTTATGAATGCCTCAAGTTACCTTTATGTCTTATGATTTCTATGATTTATTCATGATTTTATGAGGTATGTTAAAGTTCTTATGTTTAATGGGTAAAGTATGATTTCATTCTTATGCATACATGTACTCATGTTTCCTTTCCATATTTTTATATCCCTTACTAAGTTTTTTATGCTCATCCCAAGTTTTTGAAATGTTTTTCATAGGTCAAGGGAAGGGTACATTATATGATGATAGTGTCAAGAAAGTGTCAAGAAATAATCCATGTTTTATTTTAAATATGTTTCCTTTGATGGGAAAAATGAATACTATCTTTTATGTAACCGCTTTGTTTAAATGTGGAATGTAATGCATGTTTTATGATCTAGTTCTCTATAACTCTAAACCTGAAAAGATCCTCAATGTGTAATATTGTAATAACTCAAGATTAAGTAAGGTTTAAGGCTGGGGCCTTATAGTTGGTATCAAAGGTTTGTTTAGATAACTTTAGAGGTTAGGTTACTCTTTAAGCATAATTGACATTACCATAATGGTTAAGATTTCAAAAAGAGTCCTAGTTTTAGATAAAGTGAATGAGTAAGTATATCTTAGTGTTTATATTCCTCATTAGTACATGATGGTTTTGTTGATATACTCACACTAACCTTTTTGGTTTTATTAAATGGTTGGATCTAGCAGGCACCAAAGTAACAGTGGATGTGATGGAAACTTTGACAGTTTTTTGAGAAAGCAACTGAATGATATGGGAGCTGCAATGAGAACTCTTGTGTTTATCCTCAACCAACTATCTGGAGTCATGATTGACCACCTAAACCTTGGTTATTTCTCTAAGGCATCATATATGCGTGAAAAAAATCCCTACGGAACTACAGGTAATAATCATAAAGGTAAGTGTGTTCAAAAACCTATGTGTCAAAGATGTGGAAAGAAACACCTAGGAAAATGTTTCAAAGGGACAGAAATATGATATAGATGTGGAAATGAAGGTCATAAAGCAAGAACCTTCCATGGAAAAAGGAAGCATCCAGTTGACTCGAGGAAAGGAAAAAAAGTTTTTTTTGAGGGATCAATTGAATGTTTTAAATGTGGTTTGCATGGTCATTATGAAAACACATGTCCTATGAAGAAGTTTCGTGAATGGGATCACCAAGATCGTACAAATATTCGTTTACCAATACCTAATGCCATTCTGATTGAGGATGAAGAAACTGACAATGACCAATCAAAGGTATGGATTATTTCATAACTTTTTTTTCCTATTTTGGAATCTTAGGATATGATTCATGATTTTGTTTCTAGGAAATAAGTATTTCAGAATAAGTTGGAAAGGAATGGTTAATGGATCATGAAGAATTTTGAGTGAGTAAGAAGTCAACATATAAGGGCTTCAAGAGTTATGGTGAAATTATTAAGAGTATTAAGTCTCTTTTGATGATGGGGTTACATTAGAAGACTTTTTATAGTATGTGTAACCCTGATGTTTAATATATGAAAATTTTCTTCAAGGAATAGTTATGTGTTCTTTTGTGGACATAGTTATAAAGAACCATTTTGGTTTATATGATCCTTACTTTTGAGGTAATTATGGGTTACTATATGTTATGATGGAAGTGAAAGGCATGAGATAAAATTAAGGTTAAATTATGTTATGGTTATTTTTTATGATTTTATATCTTTTTGGGGAATGATTTGAGAATTATATAGTTTCGGAACAAGGACAACACGCAGACCGTGTGACAACCCGTCGCGTCGGACAAAGCTGCGGGAATCGAACCCACAACCAAAGTGCCACTGGTATTTATCGCCTACCACTGGACTACGTGAAGTCCCTAGTTAGTTTGAATAATTATTTTTAGTTAGATGATTTTAGGAATCAAGAGTAAGTTTATTTTGGGTTATCTATGTAAATGATTAACCTATCATCGATGATATTTGATTAGGTTAATTACTTTTCAATATGAGAATTTAAGAGCAACTGATGTTATTTGGAGGTAAAAGTTAATTTTTACCTTAGAAGTCTATGTGACTAAATCCTTAAAATATTTGGGTTTCAATCTTAGTTTGGTTTACTTTGAAGAATTTTGTGGGCAAATTGTTTATCAAATGGTCCTCGTTGAACTTTGGGTTTTGTTGGACAAATTTTGGTGATTAAGAATAGATTTTCTTTTTATAAAGGGTTATCCTTTTCTGGATTATCTGATCTTGTACTAACCTTTTTGGTTTCGGTTTTGGTTAAAGTCTAAAGACATGGGAATTATATAGTTCTCTTTTGTGGATTAGGTGATTCACTAGAAGTTGATTATAGTGAACAAGTCTTCCTAAATACTCGTCTTTTGGAGAAAATATGAGTTTGTGTAAGAAATCTAGTAAAAGTTGAAAGTCAACATGACAAGTAAGTATGTTTCCTTAAGATCAAAAATAAATTCCTCAATGAAAAATAAATTAAAACAAAAGTGTTGTCTATTAACTTTTCCTACTGGGGAATCGAATACCATTTAACCCATCACAATTTTGTGATTTTCTTATGGTTAACTTTATCCTAAACATGTTTTCTATCACTCTCCATCAGAATATGACCCTTTGTTTTTTCCTCCATGTCCATATTTTCTTACATGGAATCCTAGTATGGGTTAACTCGGGTGACCTCTGTACTTATCTTTCTTTATTTTAAAGTGATTGTTTTACCGACTCTTGTTCCGATGTGGGACTTTCAAGGATGTTTCCAAGCTCAATTTTAAAATTGTGAGGACGCAATTCCCAAAAGGGGGGAATGATGTAACACCCCAGGTAAATAAAGAATATGACATTTTTATATTTATCCATATTTGTGAATAAAATATTAATATAACTTTAAAGGGGATGCTATGCTCGATGGCGTACCCAACACGCAACAATGAGTTTCTTGGGAATCTTACATTGCACTCTAATAATAAAATAATATTATTTTAAATAGTAGTTAACGCCTAGTGGCTGTAATGGAGGGAATGAACAGAACTAACTAAAAAATGATTATATATGTTTGTCAAATATTTTTACTTTTTACAATAAATGTTAGAGGATTAAAAATGAAAATGAATCCAATTTTAAGCGTAAACATTCTAATATTCTTTAAAAGGTCGATTAACCGCCTTTTGATGGTGAACCTCTTTTAAATCCAATTTTTGACAATTTTATGTGTTATATTTGACAAAATAAAATTCTTCTTTATAATCGGGACATAAAAATTTACTTTGTGTAAATTTTTAGTATTTTTCCAAAAAAGTTCAATTTTTAATAAATAGTGAAAAATGTTGTATTTAAATTAAATACCTATTTTAATATAATTTATTTATATGATTAGATTATCTTTTGAATTGGTTTTAAAGTGAAATTATAATATATTTTTACCATTTAATCCAATAGTGGTCGTTGAAATTAATTTCACTTTGAAATCGGACTTAAACTAGTGTCAATCTTTTGATACATTTTGTTTCATAAAAACACGCAATTTGTTTTGACAACGGGAATTAATTATTAAATTAGTTAATGCAACTTATATGTTTTTAATTTTTTAAAATAGAAATCATTTTTTAATTCGGAATATCAGATATAGCTTAGGGTGAACTTTTGGTAATTTTCTGAAAAACATCAATTTTTGATGAATAGTGAAACCACTAAGTGGTACTTATAAAAACTGATTTTTCCGTTTAAATGAAATTTTTCCATCTTTGTGTTTTGAATTTCAAAAATCCGACATACATGGTTTTCATTAAGAAGTAAAATGTGGTTCAATGGGATTAAAATAATTTTTTGGTGAATAGTAACTTATTAAGTGTTTAATCGCGATTAGAGGTAATTAGTGTAGTTTAAGGTAAGAATAGTGTTTTAATAAAATTAAATGACCTAGACACATGTCCTACCCTCATTGGATGAGTCATTTCCGACCAAGACAATCCATCGGTCAACTTGGGGACCCCATGGAGCCACTTTGATTGGAAAATGACACAAATATTTTTTTATTTAATGTTAAAATTAAAATGACACAAACATGAGATTTTTACTAAAAAAAATTTACATGGGGTTATACAAGTAAGCTTTTTTACTATAAATAATTAATGGAAATATAAGAATATTTCCTACATCATAGTATTTTTTTTATAATTTTTAGACATTAAATAAATTAAATTATTTATGACATCATGATGATGCAGCGATGACCTCATTATTTAACGATTTAAATAAAATTCAAAGATAATGTAAAATCTAAGACCTAAACATGTCCAAAACCTATTGAATGGGTGGATTTAGAACCCTTATCACCTTATCCTCTAAACACATCAATTTGGGACCATTAAAATCCGAAACTCATTCTAAAATAAAGTAACATTTCTTTACTTTCCAAGAGTTCCCCTCCTCTCCTCTTATAAAAGGCCCCCACCTCTACCTCCTTACCCACACATAAAAAGCCTTTGGCTCAGAAAACCCCTGACCATTTCATCTCTCCACATCCCTCTCTAACTCGTAGAAGCCTCACTTTGGTCAGAAGTCTTCCCAAGGAAGCCTTTGAGCTCAAACCAAAGGGAGTTACCCGATTTTAAGGTAATGTCTTCACTTGTGTTCTTTTGTTTTATTTTGCTTCTACAACCCCCTAAAATCTTTTTATTATTCCCTTTTGTAACAACACCAGTATATTAAATATACTAGGATGTTTTTATGTGAATTATTAGAGCTACAATTACACACACCTTCGTCTAATGGTTAAAGAACATACTGTTTCTGTGGTTGGCGATTTTCTGCCTCACGAAACGATGATTGTTCAATATTATTTTAACACCTTTAAAGGTGTAAATTATGATGTAAATGTATTTTATATATGGTATATATGGTATTTATGTTTACTATATGCTTCTGTATTTTATATTTAAACCATAACTTTATTCTTTTCATGTTGTGTAAATGCGATAATTTCATATGAGGAAGTGTGGACTATCGCCCCCTCAAGTGATGTGACTCGTACATGCAATACATGGAATGTATAAAGAATGAAATTAATTAACATATGTGACCTATATAACATATATATTATACTTTAATTATAATATATATATATCATTTATTTTTAATTCCCTTAATATGACAAAGAAAAAATGAAAGTAGCGTTCATGCGTACGTACGGCCTACCGTCTCCATGAACGGTGCTTTTCGTTTTTTAATCTCCAAATGATATGGAATAGTATAAAATGAATATGTACTGGATATATATGATATTTTAATCATTAATACTATTCTGGAAATTATTTACTTATAACTACATGGACAATCATTTTTTCAAACAAGTTCATTTTTGACTCATGTACCAAACATCGGCAAAAACGTCTCATATGAACTAACATTATTAAACAATTATTATAACATTATAATATGTGATATGAACTGAATAATAATCTTTAAAGGAGGTCCTTAGGAAATTATAAATTGACCAAAGTTTATTATTCAGGAATATAAATAAACGAACAAGACAAGTTGGACTTGAGGTAAGGGATCATACTCCTCTCTTTCTTTTTAAGTACACTCTTTTATGTCATTCCATTTAAGCTCATATTTCTTATGATTGGGATGTTATTTTATATTAATCATACTATACTTTATATTTTCATATTATGAGAGACCCTATTTTATCTCATCAATCCATTTTGGAAGTTTTGAGTGGCACCGTTAGGCTGCCGAATTTTCGTAAGAGATCTAACCTCTCTCTTTCTTTTGAAGTACTCTCATTTATGTCACTTCTTTTAAGATCATATTTGTTATGATGGGGGATGTTCTTTTATATTCCTCTTGCTTTAAATTTTATTGTAATATGATGAGAGACCCTATTTTATCTCATCAATCCATTTTTGGAAGTTTTAAGTGGCGTCGTTAGGCTACCGAGTCTTCGTAAGAGATTTTTCATCTCGCTTTTAGTCTCGTGAGATTTATGCTACATTTTCCACCATTTCCATTGAGTGGTGTATGTACATCCCAATATTATACTATTTTTGTAATGTAATTTCATTTATGGGTATTTTCATATACATTGTATTACCCTTCTTCAACGGGGTGTATGTTTCGAAAGTTACCCATGTCGGTAAGGGAACCTTTCACCCTCCTCTTTTTAAAAGACTTCTTTTGTTATGTATTTTAATTCACATAACATTATGTTGGGATATGTTATTATATATCCTTAGTGATTTAAATTTTATTTCCAAGTGATGATATATCCTTTTTATCTCTCATCAACTCATTTTCTGAATTTTGTAGTGATGCCGTTAGGCTGTCAAATTTTTTGCAAGGGAACTTCTTAACCCAA
Source organism: Viscum album (assembly GCA_963277665.1). NCBI lineage: Eukaryota > Viridiplantae > Streptophyta > Magnoliopsida > Santalales > Viscaceae > Viscum > Viscum album. The sequence goes on along the minus strand of OY728148.1, from coordinate 617,374,826 downwards.
ATTTGATTCTTTGGGATAAGCTTGTACTCCTTGAATATGTCATTCTATAAATATGTGTGAATAACCTCTGATTGTTTTACACTTAATATCCACTTATATTTGGTGTATTAGTACGTCACACATAATTATGTAATTGATTTATCCTTAATCTAAGGATATCGTCATTGTATGAGACTTCGTATCAATCTCCTTTCATTGAGGCATATTTTGTTTTATACCCAACCTTCTTTTATACGGTGTATAAACCCCTTTTACTTTTACTTTTATCCGAAAAGAATATTTTTTATACAAAGAATTTTACTAAATAACAAAAGGGAATGTTTTTGTTGTACGTATGTGGCGACAACGACTTCTCCGCCGCCGTGACCATTATTTGAGTTTCAGCTTCCTCTACAAGCCATAACTTTTTTTAAAGAAAAATAAATACCATGTTTTACTTTTCTTTTATTTTGGTATTGAAAATGGTTTTCATAATGTTTTTATAAAAATGTGTTGTATTGATATCTTGTGATTGAAAAGTGGAAATGTTATGTTTCCTTTATGCATGTTTTATGTGATACGATTATGTTATGGTTCTTGGGAATTATTATGAAGACGAGTGGTTCTGTGATAAAACAAGGGTGGGTGATCCCGATATAGCTCTCCAATGCATTGGGTAAGGCGAAGGGGTTAAACGTTAAGGTTTCTCCGAAGAGATTTAGGGAATATACTTTGATGGGTATTCCAAACGTAACCAAGAGGGTTAATCACTACGTAAGAATGTTATGAATGCCTCAAGTTACCTTTATGTCTTATGATTTCTATGATTTATTCATGATTTTATGAGGTATGTTAAAGTGCTTATGTTTAATGGGTAAAGTATGATTTCATTCTTATGTATACATGTACTCATGTTTCCTTTCCATATTTTTATATCCCTTACTGAGTTTTTTATGCTCATTCCAAGTTTTTGAAATGTTTTTCACAGGTCAAGGAAAGGGTACATGATATGATGATAGTGTCAAGAAAGTGTCAAGAAAGAATCCATGTTTTATTTTAATTATGTTTCCGTTGATGGGAAAAATGAATACTATCTTTTATGTAACCACTTTGTTTAAATGTGGAATGTAATGCAAGTTTTATGATCTAATTCTCTAAAACTCTAAACCTAAAAAGATCCTCAATGTGTAATCTAGTAATAACTCAGGATTAAGTAAGGTTTAAGGCTGGGGCCTTATAAAAATAGTTGTGTCATTCAACAAAACTAGTGGACAAATATTCTTTATCATTAAGTGGTTTCAGTCATGAGTTTCTCTCATCAAGGGGGGTATATGATGTGAAATTTATGGGGAGATATGACCCATAGGGTGAGTTCTAGTATGAGAAATGAAATGTGTCATGGAATAATATCATGAACACTTTTTTATACATCAATATTTACACAAATATAATTTAATTTATGGATAAGTTATTTCACTATTATCTATAATAACTAATAAGATTTTATATAATTGGTTTTCACTTAGGATTTACAACACACCTAAATGGGGGGAATGTTTACCAAAGGTGTCCCAAATATTGGAACTAAAGATATATGAGTTGTAGATTGGATATTTTATTGCGGTTTTTGACAATTAATTCTCAAAATGATCAATTTATTAGTATATAAAGGAATATGGTCCATAGAAAGTCAAAGACTAGAAGGTTTCTTGATGAATATTGGATAAAGTGTCATATTTTCCCATTATTTTCCAAATTTTTAATTGTGAAACCTTTGGGTATAAGTAAAAAAAATCATTCAGATTACATGAACATGTAAGGATTAATTCTTTGTAAATATTATATATTAGTTTTTTTACTTTAAATGAATCACAATAAAGATGGTGTTTTGATGAAGAGTTAAAGGGAAGTGATTTGTGAACAATGTATGATGGATGACTTTAAAAGATATAAAGGAAGTCATTTGTGGTTTATTAGTGATAATTTCATGAGTTTCATAAAGTATGGTTCCTTGTAGCACTTACACGGGTAATATATGTTATGAGAACTAACTTATGCGAAGGGATTTTGCGAAATTTTGGTGATTAGACAAATTTTTAGTGGACTTTTTCTATAAATACCCAACTAATTCATTCATTATTTATAAATGAAAAGTAAAATCAGATCTATATATTAATATAAAAATTTATGATTTAAGTAATTTTATAAAGTATGGCCCATCTCATTCATTTAATTAGTTTATGAATGGGTTTCATCACAAGGAAATTCATAGAGCAGCTCATGGAGGCTTTATCAATAATTCATTTCATGAAGGGGGAGCACTATGTAGTGTTAAGTGAAGAATATACCACATAATTCAAGGTATATTGAAAATCACATAACATATACTATGAATTTGTTTGTGAAGGACCTAAGTCAGTTTACAAAAATAGTAAACGGTGAATAGTTTTCCTCATATAACTTATGCACAGTGCAGGTTTTAGTAGGAATTTATACACTGATATTGCTAGTGAGTATTCTAGAGACTAATTATTTTATTATGGAATTATTTTATGGTGTTCAAGTAAATAAAATCATATTTTCATGATAATGAGGAATATACATTTAGGTTGTTAAAGTGTGGAAGTCTTCATCTGAAATCATGAGCAAGGTGGAGTTGATAAAAGTGATCTGTGGAAGCCAGTACACCTATCTATAAACTAATTTGTAAAGGTAGTGACCCTGGAATAGATTAAACATTACCTAAAATTGTAATCCATCAATACTAGTGTACAATATTAGATTCTTGTACAACCAAAACATCATCGGTGTAATGCTCCTTGGATTATCCCTTAGTAGTGAACCAAACAAAAATTATTATGTCTAGTATTTTAAAATATTAATTTTTTATTATTATGGTTATGGGATTATGATTACACATTTTACAAGTTTATAATAATTTGAGGAATAGATCCTTATTACCATAAGAAAAATTAGACTCCCTAATTCACCCCTTTATTCTTAGGGAGTCTTGACTTTCAACAAATATACATGAAACACTTTCTTGTAAAGGCTTATAATAATATTAAATCAAAAATATACCCAATAGTAATCTTATATCCATAAATAGTCAACCCAAACTTTTCTAGATAATTCATAACACACATGTATAGTTATAATTACAACCCAAATTCCACATACCATGGGATACTTTACAAAAGTGATATTTCTATTTCATTACCACTCTAACACCCAATAGGTATATGTAATATATTTGACCACTCCGACTCATTGTTTTTAATATACTAGAGGTTTTAGGTGCTTAAAAGATCATTGATGTTATAAGGGGAGGTTGAAGTTGGAATTCAAGTTAGGGGAGACAGGCCTTGATGTGAAAGGGTGTATCATAGAATGAATATCTAATTGTATCTTATCAGTAGTGTTTCAAGTCACATTCATAATGTGAAGGAATTATTCATGCTATCAAGGATTTAAGGGAGGAATTTTTGTGGTTCTATCCTAGGTGGGATTCAATGTGTGATTCTCATCATTCATGGAATGAATGGATTCTAATTTTATGGGATCTAGTGACTTTAATTTTTGAGGTATTTTAACCTAAAGTATTAATCACATGAATCCACTTATCATAGAGTGAATTAGTGATTTCTTTAGGTAGTAAAAAAATAAATTTTGTTTCCATACTCTGAACATGCTTTTCTAGTCTATTATAAAAAAGGATCCATCCCCTTCAAAATATCTTATTTTCCTATGATTCCTTTTGAGCCTCTAGTTATTTTAGGTTTAATTTTCAATGATTTTGATATCTCTTTGATGGATTTTGGTCCATAGAATCTATAGATCAGGGATTCCTTCTTTGGGGTGAGTTTCTTCCACTTTCCCTCTTAGTTTTCTTCTTTGTTTTTCCAGGGTCTTTTGTTTAAGAGGACTTTGGTAGTGGTTTGTGTTTAATTATGGAAACCAATTATTGGATTTGATATAGATATTCTTATTCAAGATCATTAGTGGTTTGGTTTCATGTTTTATATTGAAAATCATCCTTTCCGTGATATTCTATGGAAATTCTCAAATTTTCACATCAAAGTAGTGGATTTAAGACTCCCATTTATTTTGGTAAAAAAATTATGTTATTATGATTTTAGTTATTTGTATATTTATTATTAATTGACCTAAATAAGATAAATAATTAGAATATGGATAAATATAAATAGAAATGTTATGTATGTGGTTTCTCTATATTTTTATGTTGTTTCATGTGATGGTGTTATTGTTTCTTATTTGGTAAGAAAAGACTTGAATAAATAAAGAAGAATATGGTGATAAAAGATATTGATAATATAAGATAATTATGTGTGGTGTGAACCTTCATAATTTGTGGAAATAGACCCCCCCCCCCCCCACCATAATTTCAGAATCACTGCATCTTTTCTTATTGTTATGAGCCCATTTACTAATATGAATTGATTGTTATGAAATAATTTCTTGTTGTTGTGATTGTATATTATAATCACCTTGCATAATTAATGGTAATAAAATGTAATAAATAAACGGGATAATTGATTAATTTAAAATTAAAATTGTTTTATTCTATCTCATGTATTGTATATGATTAGAAGTATGTTGGTTATTATTATTGAGAATGTGTGAAGGTGATATGTGGTGCGTGTGTGGTTGGATGTGTTTTGAGATAGGCCAGTTACAAGGTGTGCATGTGGGAGTGATGAATATTGTGGAAATGATGATGTGGTTGGTTGAGGAATTAAGGGACTAGTATTGGTGGTTTTTTTCATGGTATGTGTTGTATTAATAAATGATGTAATGTGGGGTAATAAATGTGAAGTAGCTAGATAAAGAATATGGATTGTTGTGTGGGATGGATATGAATTTTGAGGTGGTGGTTATGAAAGTGGGGATGTTTTTTTGGTTATTTATGAGATATATGAGGCTTTTTAGATATTCTTAGTGGCATGGGATGGAATGAATTAATAAAAAATATTGAAATGGGCTTGATGGAAAGGAACTAATGATATAAAAAATGTGTTTGAATTAGACCCTAATAAATGTAAAGTGAATCTATAATAGTGTGTATTTTGGAAGGTGATTGGTGTAAGAACCTGGTTCTTATTCTTGAGGTACGGGTTTCTTCTTTTCTCTTTTCCTTAAGTGTTTTTGAGAAAATAAGTAAAATGGGGAAAAATCCCAAATTTTGTTGGTACACGCCGTGTACGTTTCCACAAGCCATGTACTTTGGCCATGTGGGATGAGTACAAAGGGCGTGTAGCCCTGTCAGCGATGAAAGGTGTAAAAGCCGACTACATGCTGTGTAGTGGGTATTTACACGCCGTGTAGTCAGTCGGAAGGTAAATAGTAAGGCGGTGGAAGCAGCTTCCTGCTGAGCGATAGTACACATCATGTATTCAGGAATACATGCCCTGTACACATGTCGATGGATGAATAGTGCGGCGGTGGGAAAAGTAGACACTAGAGGAATAGTTAAATGAGAAAAATACACATCATGTAGTCATTAGTACACTCTGTGTAGTTTTTTTCACTTAAAATGGGCAGTAGCCTCCCCTGTTCACAGGGAAGGCTTAGAACTGGAGGAAGGCTTGGGAGAGACGGTCGGAACTTTGGAGATCACCCGAACGAGCACCGGGAATCCGATTCTGCCTTCGTCGATCTCGTTGGAACCATACAGGTAAGCCCTTCCTTCTCCTTAAGTCGTTCATACCAATTGTTTCCCAAGGGAAATTTATTTACGTTTGAATGGGATTTTTCTTTCACCTCAGATCTATGTCGTTCATAGACGATTCGAGGAGCACCATTCACGTATACCGATTAGAGACGATCGAGGTAGGTGGCTTAATGTTTAAATTCCAACTGATGTGCGTTTTTGTGTAACGTTGAGCTATGAACCCATGTTGGGGTGTCATGTGGCTAAGGCCTTTGTTGTTTTAGAATACCCAGAATTGTACAGGTAATTGAATGTGATAATAAAATGTTTTATGGGATCACTGCTTGGATCCAGGACCACCCCGGGGGTGCGTTCCTCTATTTAGCCATTTAGCTAGGATTCTCGAGGGTATGAAATTCTAATAATGATTATTGAATTGACTTGAGAGAAATTGTTTTTGAATTTCTTGTCTATATTTTGGGAATGTCCCAGTTACCTATTTATCCTGAGGGTAGTGTTTTACTCCGCCTGAGGGCAGTGGTTATTTTGGCCTGAGGGTAATATTATTTATGTCATTGGGTGACAGACTCTGTGCCTGAGGGCGACACTTTGTACGCCTGAGGGAAATATCTGTTATGCCTGTGGGAAATTACATGAGGGTTTTGTTTCTGATTACCTGAGGGTAAGAGTTTACTTGTTTGGGGACACCGAATATCTACTTAGAACATTCACTGAGGTGATGTCTTATATTAAATGGATAAAATGAATATTAAGAATGGAAATATAACTGGTAAAGTTAGTTACTTTTGAATACTGCTTAGTTTATTGCATTTACTACTGCACATTGTTGTTGCATATTTTCACATAGTTGGGCATGGGTCTTTGGTGAGTGCCTACTAGGATTTATTTCCCACACCCTTTTTGGGTCATGTCTTCAGCCCAAATAGATTACGTTTCTACAGGTGTTGATGGGGGAAAGAGTCCCTATATAGGTACATGATTGTTACAGTGGAATAGGAGAGCATGGGACCGAGCTTAGGCTTGCAATGTTGCTGAGTTCCTATTGCACAGTTTTGTTTTTCATTACTGTACATTGTACCTTGATCTATATAGTATTGTACTGTATTATTGTGTAACATGTTCTGGAAATTTTCTTAGAACTAGAGACATGTTGAATCATTATCTATACGACTGTTGGTTGTCTTTTACTACAGTTGTTCATCTTAAATTTGTATGGTTTATTGCTTCTGCTGTTGTTGTATGTTATTTATCTTTTCCTTTGCACTACACTTTGAAAAATGAGTGCTTAGTTTCCCCACTATCAGACCTGGGCCCTCGCTGCTATTCAGGATCCTCTGGCGTTTGGGGAAATGCACTTGAGGTCATGTAACCAACCGGGTTCGGGGAACCCGTTGAGTGGCACCCAAGCCGGGGACGTTACAAAGTGGTATCAAAGGGGTTATTTTCTTTGACTTACTATTTGGAGCCTAAGTCAGGGATAGGATGGAAATAGCAGTTTTTATAATGAGCTATGCCTGGGAGTAGCTAACCCATGTACAGGGAAAATCTAGTCTACCACAGTTATTTCAATTTTTTTGATTTTAAAAATTTTACAGTTGATTTGATTTTAACCATTGGGTGAAGCACTTGTGATTGTGCTGTATATATTTTATATAGGGGTTCTATTTAGTTGCAACCTGATGAGATGAGGGTATGCCATCTCATGCATCATTTAGGAACGTGCTATAAATCACATGCCAGACATAGTTCCATTCCATGTAGGCACATTAGAAATTGCATGTTGTAGTGATAGTTGTTGTGCTAGAAAAGCATGTTGTTGTGATAGCTGCTTTGAAAAATATCGGCTATGTGATAGGGTATTTATGTGTGAGCCTGTTATAGGATGGATGCCAAACTTTGGTTTTTGGGGAGTATGGGCCCTCAATGATCGGAATTTGGTGGATCATTGACTTGTTACTTATGTATAACATGGATAAGATTCCAAACATTGATTCGCGGGGAGTATATGCCCTCACAGATCAGAATTTGGAACTTAGGTGTTTTTTTCAGTATTTAATGGGTTCCGGATTTGTTTTAGAGGCTTACTGTCCAGAAAACCCAGGATACACTCCGTATATTTCCTTGGACACACGCTCTGTGTTCTTCTATTCCGGAAGAAAAGGAAACTTTTTAAGTACACGCCGTGTAGTATCTTCCTGTGTCATGGATCATGTGGGAGGGGACACGGGGAAGGGAATGGCTTGGGAAAAACACGTTGTGTACCATTTTTACACGCCGTGTAGTATTGACCCAGAGTCCGGCCGTGTAACTAACAATATGGGCTGAGTTAATCTTTTCTTGTACACGCCGTGTCAATAATGATCACATTGTGTAGTCTGACATGGGGACCCAACCATGTAACTAACAAACACGTGTTGGTGTTAGCTCCTATAGTACACTCCGTGTACCTGTGGGACACGACGTGTAGTCTAGACCGTGTGGACCTAACCATGTGGCTGGGAAGACGAAGTGGTGTATACGTCGTGTGCTGGTGTAACACGTCATGCAGTCTTAACTGAGTAGTCAGCCGTGTCATGAACTACACGGGCAGTTGGAAATTAAACCACACACACTGTGTAGATGATATACACATCGTGTAGTCTTGTTCAATGGGATGTGTGTGGCTTATCCGTATAGAAGGACCCAAGCAGGGGAAGAAAATTCAGGTACATGTCATGTAGTCAGTATACACTTCGTGTAGTCTTGTTTTGAAAATCTTGAAATACCTTCTTCCTCCGGTTCCCTTTTTAGTCCCCTCATTTTTTAGTCTTTAATAATCTTCATTTAAGGCGTGTGTTTGAACTTGTAGAGTCATTCCGCCGAGACGACCATGTGTTGTTCACCGAGAGAGAGGCAATGACTATACTCTAGATATAGTAGGCCATGGGCTACCAGTGGATCCTCCAGAAGATCCAGATGTGGAGCCAGCCATTATACCGGACACAGGCGTGGATGCGTAGTTCTGTGAAGGCTTCATGTGGTTCATGAAGACCTTTCAGGGTGCACCACCGGCTTCCATGTCTATGGATGATCTAACTCATATATTCTAGCCGCAGCATCCGCCTACGTTTTCAGGGGATAGAGGACCATAGGATACGGAGTCTTGGCTGGAGTCTATGCAGACTATTTTCAAGCATCTTGATACGCCTCCGGGGCGGAGGGTCAAGCTCGTGACTTATATGCTGCTTGATTCCGCCAAGAGGTGGTGGGATGTTACCACCCAGACAGAGCATCACAGATACATGGAGTGGGAATATTTTTCGATAGATTTCTATGATTTATTCTTCCCAGATACACTGAGGGAAGATAGAGCACGAGAGTTCATGAATCTGCAGCAGGGTGCTATGTCGGTGATGGATTATGCTACTCGTTTCACCAAGCTTCAGCGTTTTTCACCCGTTCTGGTGGGTGATGAGACGTTGAGGGCTAGACACTTTGAGGATGGTCTTAAATATGACATCGGATCCCTGGTGAATGTTTTTAGGTTGCCTACAGTACATGTTATTTTGAACCAGCCACTGATTATAGAGAGGAACCTTCGAGAATCTAGTGGTGCAGGCCAGGGCGGTTTGGCACAAGTTTCTGGTACTATTTCTACCATGAAAAGGAAGTGACAGATGAGTTTCTCTCACGGTGATAGTACTAGTCAGGCGATTACTTCAGGTGGCACGGTCAGGTGCTACCAGTTCGGTAGAGAGGGGCACAAGAGACCTCACTGTCCATGAGACCTAGTGGAGTGCCGAGCTTGCGGCAAGATGGGTCATCTACAGTGCTTTTGCATGGAGTTTCCATCAGTGGCTAGTGAGAGGGGTTCTTTGTAGACTCCGCATGTGGGAGCAGGACCAGTAGCTTCTTATCAGTTGGGAAACTGGAATACATCAAGGCGTGCAGGTAGAGGTGGTGGTCATGGTCGTGGTAGCCGGACACCAGGATCTCAGAGCCAGCAGGGCGGGATAGCTTAGGGTAGCCTGGCTGTGTCTTAGGGTTGCGGCACTATGCAGGAATATGCAATGCAATAGACCCAACAGGAGCAGGATCTCAGACCTTCTACTGTCAGAGGTACTATTCTAGTAGCTTCTGTCTTATCTTCAGTGCTTTTCGATATGAGTGCTACACATAGTTTTATATCTATACCCATTGTGGAGAGCCTTGGGCTCTCTGGTTCTTCTTCTTCCGATGTTATGACACTATACACTCTGTTGGGGATGAGAAAGACATGTGTGCATTAGTGAAAAGAGTGCCCCCTTGAGGTTGGTGGGTGTCACTTTCTATGGGACCTCTATGTCTTAGAGATGACAGCTTATGATGTCATTCTCGGGATGGACTGGTATGTTCCCTTTCGATCCTTTATGGATTGTTATCATCATAGTGTGTGTTTCACATCACCAGAGGGCGGAGAGTTTCTATACGAGGGTGAATGGGATGTTCAGGTGAGTCGAGTAGGACCAGAGCATCGTGGACGAGGTGGTGTGACAGCCCAGATTGTGAGTTTATATCTGAGTGATAAGGGGACTTTTCATAAATATTTCCCTCCAGTGGTTGATAGTTTTAGGGATGTCTTCCCGGATGACTTTTCGTGTCTACCATCAGAGCATGAGGTGGATTTATTTATTGATCTAGTGCTAGGTGTAGCACTGGTGTCCATTCCTCCTTATAGGATGGATACACCAGAGTTGCAGGAGATCAAGAGGCAGTTAGAGGAGTTACAGGACAAGGGTTTCATATGACCTAGTACTTCTCCTTGGGGTTCGACTGTCCTGTTTTCTAAGAAGGCAGATGGTACCCTCAGAATTTGTGTGGATTATCGGAAGCTGAACTAGTTAACGGTCAAGAACCGATATCCCTTACCAAGGATTGATGATCTTTTTGACCAACTTCGATGTGCATGTGTGTTCTCGAAGATTTACTTGAGATCAGGATATCATCAGCTGCGCGTGAGACCATCAGACATATCACTTACAGCTTTTCAGAGAAGATATGGTTTATACGAGTACTTGATTATGCCTTTTGGACTCACAAACATGCTAGAAGTTTTCATGGCTCTGATTAATCGTGTGTTCCATCCTTATATGGATTATTTTGTGGTAGTATTCTTGGGCGAAATCTTGTTGTACTCTCACACTCGACATGACCATGCCACCCATCTGGAGATCATACTGAGTACACTAAGAGAGCATCAGCTATATGCTAATCTCTCAAAGTTCCACTTTTGGATGGACTAGATTTACTTCCTAGGTCATATCATCTCATAGATATGAGTTGTAGTAGACCCAATGAAGGTGAGAGAAGTAGTTTCCTGGGATCATCCTAAGAACATGTTTTAGAAACAAAGTTCCTTGGGGCTTCCTGGTTACTGCAGACGCTTCATCCAGGACTTCTCTTACTTAGTTGCTCCGTTGATGGGTTTGACTAAGAAGGTTGTGAAGATATTTTGGACAGAAGATTCTGAGATGGCCTTTCAGGACCTGAAAGGAAGGTTGATGTCAGCACCAGTCCTGATACTTCTAGAGCAAGGGAAGAGCTATACAGTTTACTGTGATGCATTAGGTATTGGACTAGGAGTAGTGTTGATTTAGGGCAACCAAGTTGTTGCGTACAATTCTCGGCAGTTGAGGCCACATGAGAGGAATTACCCGACACATGATCTCGAGTTGGCCGCAGTTGTTCATGCATTTGTGCTGTTGGAGACATTATCTCTTGGGAGAGAATTTTTTGGTTTTCACCGATCAAAAAATCCTCAAATATATCTTTACTCTGCATGACCTGAATTTGAGACAAAGAAGGTGGGTTGAATACCTTCAGTCCTTCGACTTTGAGCTTGCCTATAAAACTGGTAAATGTAATGTAGTAGCTGATGCACTGAGTAGGAGGACTCATATAGAGGCATTGCAAGAAGCCAGGGGTGAGTGGAAGCTTGTGGATTTGTTCTCTGATATGCATTTGGAGTTCCATGACAGTTAGGGGAAAACCTATCTTTCATCTTAAACTGTAACTTCTACCCTCCTGGAGAGAGTGAGGATGAGACAACTATCTAATTCAAAAGTCCTAGTTTTATAGGAGTCGGTGGCAAGTGTGGACCCTCTTTATGGATGTATGATAGGTGATGATGAGGTTCTGCATTTCCATGGATGAGTATGGGTTCCCAGGGATATACGTGAGGAGTTGATGCGGGAGTTTCATGCTTCAGCTTGGGCAGTTCATCCCAGAGTTACTAAGATGTACTGTGACTTGATACATTAGTACTGGTGGTCGGGAATGAAGAGAGAGATAGTTGGTTTTTTTATGAGGTGTTCCACCTGTCAGCAGGTGAAGGAGGAGCATTAGAGGCGTGTCAGACTGTTACAATAGTTACCCATTCCGGAGTGGAAATGGGATGATTTCACGACGGACTTCGTGACTGGGTTACCGAGGTCACCTTGAGGCAATGATGTCGTGTGGGTTGTTGTGGACAGACTCACGAAGGTAGCTCACTTTTTTCTAATCAAGGAGACCTTTGGTGTTGATGAGATCAGAAATTTGTATATCCAATAGGTAATACGTCTTTATGGGGTTCCTTGTTCTATCATTTTAGATAGGGATGCTCATTTCACATCTCGTTTTTGGCAGAGTTTTTAGAGGGCACTGGGTACAAAGATGCTTCTGAACACATATTACCACCCTCAGACTGATGGCCATTCATAGCGTATGATACAGGTGCTTGAAGACATGTTGCGTGCATGCATCCTAGACATTGGGGGCTCTTGGGAGAAGCACATACCTCTGGTATATTTTTCCTATAATAACAGTTTTCAGGAAACTATTGAGATGGAATCTTATGATGATTTATATGGTAGGCCATGACGATCACCCTTATGATGGTTAGAGGCAGGTGAGGAAGCTTTATTGGGACCACATCTAATGCACGAGACTTCTGAGCAGGTCCAGTTGATTCAGAAGCGAATGGCTACCGTACAGTCTCATCAGAAATCTTATGCTAGTTGCTGTAGACGACCCTTGGAGTTCGTGGTTAGGGATCGGGTTTTTTTGTGTGTTTCTCTGAGGTTGGGACACATATGGATTATGAGACAGGGTAAAATTTCACCGAGTTATGTGGGGCCATTTGAGATTCTAGAGAGAGTCGGGCTAGTTGCCTATCGATTTCAGTTACCACAGAGGTACCAGGACATGCACGAAGTATTCTATGTATCTCAGTTGTGCCGATATCATTTATACTCATCTCATGTCTTTCATCCAGGGGAGGTTGAGCTTCAGGTAGATGCATCCTTGGAGGAGCATCTGATTTGTATCGTTGATAAGAACATGAAGGTTCTCTAAGGCTAGTCAGTTCCTCTCGTATAGGTGCTATGGCAGTATGGCTGAGTACAGGACGAAACCTGGGAGCGAGAGACCGACGTACATGCTCAGTGGCCTGAGTTTTTTACAGTTTAATCTTCGCCACCCTCAGAAGGTAAATTCGTGGACGAATTTCTGTAAGGGGGGAAGTTTGTAAGAACCCGGTTCTTATTATTGAGGTACGGGTTTCTTCTTTTATCTTTTACTTAAGTGTTTTTGAGAAAATAAGGAAAATGGGGGAAAATCTCAAATTTTGTGGGTACACACCGTGTACTTTGGCTGTGTGGGATGAGTACACTGGGCGTGTAGCCCTGTCGGTGATGAAAGGTGTAAAAGTCAACTACACGCTGTGTAGTGGGTATTTACACACCATGTAGTCAGTCGGCAGGTAAATAGTAAGGTGGTGGAAGCAGCTACCAGCTGAGCGACAGTACACGTCGTGTATTCGGGAATACACACCGTGTACACATGTCGATGGATGAACAGTGTGGTGGTGGGAAATGTAGCCTCCAGAGGAACAGTTAAATTAGAAAAATACATGTTGTGTAGTCATTAGTACACGCCATGTAGTTTGTTTTCTTCGCTTAAAATGGACAGTAGCCACCCCTATTCATAGGGAAGGCTTATAACCGGAGGAAGACTTAGGAGATATGGCCAGAATTTTGGAGATCACCCGAGCGATCACCTGGAATCTGATTCTACCTCTGTCGATCTTGTTGGAATTGTACGGTTAAGCCCTTCCTTCTCCTAAATTCGTTCTTACCAATTCTTTCCCAAGGGGAATTTATTTACATTTCAATAGGATTTTTCTTTCACCTCAGATCTACATTGTCCATGGACAATTCTAGGAGCGTCATTCACGTATACCGATCAGAGGTGATCGAGGTAGGTGTCTTAGTGTTTGAATTCCAACTGCTGTGCATTTTTGGTGTACCGTTGAGCTACGAACCCATGTTGGGGTGTCGTGTGGATGAGTCCATGGCTGTTTTCAAATACCTAGAATTGTATAGGTAATTGAATGTGATAATAAACTATTGGTTGGGATCACTGCTTGAATCCAGGACCACCCCGGGGGTGCGTTCCTCTGTTTAGCCCTTTAGCTAGGATACCCAAGGGTATGCCACTATAATAATGATTATTGAATTGCCTTGAGATGAATTTTATGTGAATTTCTTGTTTATATGTTGGGAATGTCCTGGTTAATCCTGAGGGTAGTGTTTTACTTAGCCTGAGGGCAGTGGTTATTTTGGCCTAAGGGCAATATTCGTTATGCATGAGGGCGATAGACTATGTTCCTGAGGGATACACTTTGTATGCCTGAGGGAAATATCTGTTATGGCTGTGGGAAATTACCTGAGGGTTTTGTTTCTGATTACCTGAGGGTAAGAGTTTACATATCTGGGGACATTGACTATATACTTAGAACATTCACCGAGGTGATGTCTTATATTAAATGCATAAAATGTATATTAAGAATGGAAATATAACTAGTAAAGTTAGTTACTTTTTATTACTGCTTAGTTTATTGCATTAACTACTGCACGCTGTTGTTGTATATTTTCACACAGTTGGGCACGTGCCTTTGGTGGGTGCCTACTAGGATTTATTTCTCACACCCTGTTTGGGTCATTTCTTCAGCCCAAACAGATTAGTTTTCTGCAGGTTTTGATAGAGGAAAGAGTCCCTATACAGGTACCTTATTGTAACAAAGGAGTAGGAGATCATGGGACCAAGCTTAGGCTTGCTATGCTACTGAGTTCCTGTTGCACAGTTTTGTTTTTATTTACTGTACCTTGTACCTTGAGTTGTATTGTATTGTATTTTATTGTTGTGTAACATGTTCTGTATATTTTCTTAGAACTAGATACATGTTGAATCATTATATATAAGACTGTTGGTTGTCTCTTACTGCAGTTGTTCATCTTAAATGTGTATGGTTTATTTCTTCCGCTGCTATTGTTTGTTATTTATCTTTTCCACTACGCTACACTTTGACAAATGAGGGAATAGTTTCTCCACTATCAGACTCGGGCCCTCGGTGCTAGTCGACAGCCTCTGGCATTTGGGGAAATGCACTTGAGGTCATGTGACCAACCAGGTTCCGGGCACCCGTTGAGTGGCACCTGGATCTGGTACGTTACAATTGGTTACCATTAAATATGGGTAATGAAAGTAAAAGTAACGTGATGAGAAAATATAATGAAACATTTTCAATTAGATGAACATATATTTAAATGAGAAATTATGGATGGTTATATGGTTTTTTGTGTGTAGTTTATAATGGGTTTTGTTATTGAGGATGTGATAGTTGTTAAAGGGTGGTTTTAATTTGATATTGGTGTATATGTGTCTTTATAGGCCTATTTTTCTGTAACCCTTGGTTGGGTATTTTTTGTAAGTATATATCCTTATATTTTCTTACGATTTTTATACACACACCCACTCAAGTTGGATAACCTTAACGACGCCCAAAGGTTTTGGGTTTCGAGTGTAATCTTCAATATCTAGGTTGTTGTGGGTGGATAGATAATTACCCCCCTCTTCCACACTCTTACATAAGTATTATTTTATGGTACAGTTGGAGGTGATATTATTTAGTGGGGAATACATGGTGGGAGGAGGTCATAAGGTTGATGTATTTCATGTTCATCATACCCTATAATTCTATACCTATGATAATATAGTTATGTATGTGATGAGGTTGTGATTTGTGGATGGAATGGATAATATAGGTTTATTAGTAGTATTTCATATTTATAAAATGTGGTAATTGACATGAGTTGAGAGCTAGGCATACCAGTTATGTTTAGGATGATGGTATGGAAGGGATGGGTGAACCAGATGACAAATGTTGGTGAGTTATATTGTAAAATTATTGGATAAGTGCTAATGGGGTTCTTTTTATTATATTCTTCTAATATTATATTCTTATATGATTTATGATACTTGGTGAGTAGGCCTCAGTGAGTATAGGAATTCGTAGTTGGCCTTGAAGGTCCTTGTTGGTTATACAACTTTTTCACTGGATCATTAGTATGCTTTTATCACATTTCCACAAGAGTTATAGAGGATTATCCTATAGATTATACATTTTGTTCACACCAAACATATAAATAAATTATTTAAAAGATTATTAGGATATATTTGGTGATAGATCAAGATCATACTAGCTTGAAGCAGTGATTTTATATTGGTGTTTCTTCATCGGATTCTTTTGGATCATTATTTTGAGAGACTAATTATATTTAATTTTGTTCATTGTGGGGTTTTATTATCAAAGGATTATGGTTTATTTTATATGATTTGGTTTTCATTGGTGTAATTTTACCTTATATCTTTTAATTAACATCATATATTGAGGGTAATGCCTCTAGTTGTGTGTTTTATACCCTCAATACTAGTCACTAACTTGTGGCCTACTTGAGTAAGTCTTAGAGGGTCACTCAATCTCTTCATTTTCATATCAAGAGGGGTACTAGTGGAGGGGTTTTGAGATAAAGTGGTATCATAGATGATGGTTTAGATATAGGATTGATCTTGAGGAATATGCATCGAGTTGGTTCGGAAACAATGTTAATTGAACCTATTAAGTGATATACACAATCCAGAATGGCTTGGACATGGGATTTCAGGGCCCAAACCTTACAATGAGACGACATTAAGCTTACTACCTACTAAGTAAAGTGATGTTTCTTGTTGGGTACAGATCTAGGATAGGTTCATGCATCGTAATATTTTTACTTGTGTTTGAATTGGGTGATTTTAAAAAATAAATAAACCTAATTAATTGTACTTGAATTAATTCTCCACTAACATACTTAGGGAACTGTCTTACACAGGTCATGTATGGTATGGATTCAATCATATGAAGAGGGTGGATACCTCCACCATCAAGATTCCCAATTTTCATGACATTTTTAAAATTCTTGAAGTTGAGTCTGGTCCTCCCAAAGTTGACACTATCATAGTTTGGTGGATGGGTTCCCTTGATTTTTATGCTTTTTATGGATCTATTTATACTCATTTTGGTGCTTGTATTGTTTGATAAAAATAATTTGGTGTCGGATTAAAACTCTGAGAACAAATAATTTCCACCTTTAGTAAATGGTACATGAAAATATTTAGAAAATTTATATTGTTCACATGGGGGTGTTCTTGCTAATTTCATATTTGTTGACAATCTTAGAGGTCCTTTAAACTTAATAAATTAAATTGTTTTAACCTCATTTTTTATAAATCATGTTATGTTTTAATTTATATTCTTTAGTTTTTAAGTTATAAAAATTAATATTTACTTGAAAATAGCATGATAGGGATGAGTTGGTTGAATAAGAGAAGTATGATAAAACAATGATTAATGTTTTGATATAGTGATGGTTGAACTGTTAAAACCCTTCATTTCTTGATAAGTCAATATTGTTAAAATATTTATTTTGACTACTTAAATTTCCTCAAACCATGATGTGTTGTTTTTTTTATAAATCAAATTTTCTTTTTATTAATTGTTATAATTATTTTCAGAGTTTCCTTGTAACTGGTTTCGATAATTTTTTAAAAGTTATATTAGTCATGTGATTCAAAGAAAAGTTAAAGAGTTTATATTAAAATTATTTTGAAGGATGATTTATAAGTTACATGTTTAAATGATTTTTTACCACATATAACATTTTAATGCATCGGTTCTAAGGAATAATTTTCTTGTTTTCAAAACTAATGTTTTATTATAATATATTTTCAAGCTTGATTTTAATGATTATAATTTTATAAGATCTAAATATCATTGTAATGCTTGAATATAGGATTTAATTTGGGAATATGTTTAGGGTGTTTATTTAAAATAAATTTTATAAATATGATGTCATCTTTATAATTATAATGATTTAATTTTAAATTTATTCAGACTAAATAAAACATTATTTTTTACAAGTTAATAAATGATGAGTTTCATAGTTTTCTTTAAAAACGATTTAATAGTTTAAAATTTTGGAAATGTTGATAAACATAAATTTTAGAACAAGTTTGTATTTGAAAATTTTATTTATGACTAAAATTAATAGTATGTTAATTTGTTTTCATTAATGAAGAAACATATCCAAATTATCATAATTTCCATGGAAAATTATTTTGAAACGTTTTTCTTAATTAAATATTAATTTAATGATTAATTTTTTATTTTTAATATGAATTTAAAGCATAATACTTTTTATTTTTACATTCATTAAGTTTTAATTTTATTCTATATGATAATATAATATGATTAAAATTAAATGAAATTTCTAGGTATGGCCTTGTTTATACAAAGAGCATGATAAGGGTTATCAATTATTGTTATTTATTAGGTAGGAATTATAGACAAATTTTAATGAATTAAAAAGGTATATTTTAAAAAAATTAACAAAATGATATTTAAATTCATATATGGTTTACAAAATTTTTATTAATAAATACTAAAAAGTATTGTTATGCAAGCATGTTATTTTATGAGACATATTATTTACTCCATGTTAAGTATGATAAGTTTTAAATGTTATTAATTAAATTTGTTTCATTATTTGTTATGATTTGTTTCGATTTAGTATAAATCCTGAAAGGTGGAATATATATATCAAGTGAAAAATTAAAATAATGATAAGATATTAATGAAAAATATAATATGGGGAAAATAATATGATGTTATCATTATAATCATGTTATAATTATACAAGCATTGTACATGAAACTTGTTAGGATAACCTACTATGAGAATAGTTATAATATCATGTGTCAATTTTTGATACCATGATTTAAATAACATGTTTCCTCTTAAATTTAATTCCATTATATTTTTTGAAATTCATAACATGGTGAATTTATTCAATGATAGTGAAGTATGCTTAAGGTGTTCATATTGTTTGATTTTGAAATATTTTATAAAATAAAATTCCCTTGATATATTCAATGTTTTTATACTAAAATAAATTTCTCTAGATCCATACTTAGATGCATCATTATTCTTGTACAAGTTTTTATTTCATGTCTTACATTTAATTTAGATACATGTTTTAATGTATCTTTATTCTTTTACAAGTTTTTATTCCATGTGTTACCTTACAATCATATTTATTATATGCATATGTCAAAGATATATTTTGATTTAAGGTTTTGGTCAATTATTTTTGTACTTATTGAAAGAAGACATGAATTCTTAGTTTTTACCCATCACAAATTTGAATAATTTTACATAAATATACCTGCTACTTCTATTTAAGCATTTATAATGTTTTGTGATAATAATATATTTATGTGATGTATAAAAAATTATGAATTTCATGTAATATGAAATTTTTGGGAAACAAGTGAGCATGTTTTAGGATAAGGAAAATATTTTTTTATTTTAATAAATTCTTAATATAAATAATATTTATGTGGTTTATTTTTAGAAAAATATAATAAATTTTTTAAACTATGTTTTGTGCTAAGAATTTTATTCAAATATATAAAATTAAAAGCATGTTTACTTAAATGTAATATAGAATATTGTTTTTTAGTATGAATATTTTTTAAGTAATTTTTAATTTAAGCATTTCAGGCATAATACATGAGGTTAAATCATGTAAAGATTTTCATTTGATGGAATCCCTAAGTTAAAAATGTTAATGTAATGGATATGACGGTTTATTCAAAATTAATTTAAATAAACTAATAATGGACCATGATATACTATTTGGCTAATTGCTTCCCTAAATTATTGATATTTTTTATTAATAATATATTTTTTGAACCATAATTAGTCATACTAAAGGTTTGAAAACATACATTTTTACTTAATAAATTCCATCCATATAAGTTCTATGTAATTTTCTTAAATATATTGTGAAGTGATTTTTTATGAAAAAAGTACCCTACTATAGTGTTTATAAAGATACTATTAATGAATTAATAAAATAATCTTTCATAAATCTAATCATTTTAACATAACAATGAAGGCAATATTTTATAAATATTAAATTTAGTGATGATATTCTTTCTATACAAACTTAATTCATGTAAAAATAATTATAAATAAGTGATTGATTGATATGAATTATTGATAGGGTTTTCTACAGTTGTATTTTTTATCTTTATTGTGAATTATGTGGATTAAATTGGAAAAATTTGTGACTATTGGGTAATAAGGTTAATTGGGCCACAAGGCTATGACTAGTTTCCATAGTAAGTAATAAATATTTTCCAATGTTTTTTTAGTTCATTTGATGGAATTTTTGTGTCTTATTGATGGTGTTGTACCTGTTTGATAGGTATCATCCCTGTGGGTGTGATATTAGATGTTTTGATAAAAAAAATTAAATACCCTATTCTTTTTAAGTCGTGGTTGAGTTTGGTTTGATGTAATATTTTTTAAAACTATCTCATGGAGTGGTTGTTTAGATCCTTCCCTCTTCCATTCCTTTCAACATTTTGTTTTAAATTCTTGAGGATGAGGATAATTTTATAGATATATAATGTAAATATTTGGACCCTTCTAGCCTATTCATTCTCATATTCTAGAAGTTTGACGTGATTGAAGGAGGCTTGAGGTGATACGGTAATTTTTAAGATGGAATTTTAGTTGGAGGAGGCCAATCACGACATGAAAGGGTGTCCTGATGCATTAAGATATTCTTGTAACTGCTTGGCAGTGCTCTAGGTTGCATTAATAGCGTTAAGGGATGGTTTGTGGAGAAAAGGGCTGAAGGGTGTAATTTTGGTGGTTCCATCCCAAGAGGGATGCATGGCTTGATTCTTCCCATTCACTGCATGAATTACTTCCAGTTTTATAGGATCTAGATACTTTAATTTTAGAGGCATTTTAACTCAAATGATTCATGGAAAGAAGGAACTTGTCATGTTATAAATTGGTTCTTTCCTTGTGTGTTCATTGTGTAAATTTTTTTTCTATCAAAAACTATATTTTCCATGCTATTGTAAAAAGGGGAATACCCTTAAAGATACCTAATTTTCCTCTGATTCTTCTCAATCCACTGATGATTATATTATTTATTTATTGTATAATTTTGATCCCTCTTCAATATTTTTTGATCGTTAGAATATTTAAATCAAGGATTCCTTGTTCGAGGTGATTTTATTACTATTTCTCTCTTAATTTTATTCTTGTTTCTTCTCATATCATTAGTTTGGAAGTACTTTATCAGTGGTTTAGGTTGTGTTGTTGATCTTGGGTCCTAGATTTGAGGGATATCTTCTTAGTTTTAGATCATTGGGGGTTTTAATTGTATGTTTTAAGTTTAAAATCATCCTTTCCTTGATCTTACATGGTGGTTTCAAGATCTTTACATCAAGTTAGAGGATTCAAAACTCTATCCTTTATTTTGGTGAAAATTTTTAGATTTTCAGGCTTTTGGTTCATTGGGTATGTAGTATGAATTATCATAAGGAAGATAAATAACTAGAATATAGATAAATTGGAAGATAAGTTTTTCATATCTAGTTTATCTATATTTATATATTATTTCATGTCAAGTTTTTGTGTTTGCTTATTTGGTAAGGAAATACATGACTTACTAAAGAAGGATATGGTGATAAAAGAGATAGATAATCTAAGATATTTAAGTGTGGTGTGAACCTTCATAATATGTAGAAATAACCCCCCCCCCCCATAAATTGAAGAATGATTTCATTTTTTTCTTATTATAATGAGGATCTTTAGAACTATCGACTGATTTCTATAAAATCCTTTCTTGTTGTAATTCTTAGATATTGGAATCATATTTCATGATTGAATAATAATCAAATCAGGAAAATAAAAGTGTTTGTTTATTAATATAGAATTGAAATGGTTTTCTGAAAGGTCATGTATTTTATATTTTTGTAAGTATAATGGTTGTTGTTACTAAGTGATTTTAGTTATGATATGTGGTGTGTGTATAGTATAAAGTGTTGTGATATGGTCCATTTTAAAAGTAAACATGTGGTTGGTGATGTTGTGGAATTGGTGATGTGGTTGGTTGAGAAAGGAAGGAATTGGTATTGGCTCTAAGTTTCATATTATGTGTAGTAGTTATATATTATGTATAGTTTAATGAATATGAATTGGATACCTAAAACATGTGTCTTATTATGTGGGATTTTCATGAATCATTAGGTGTAGGTTATGAAAATGCGGATGGTTGTGTGGTTAGGACCAGGAGATTTGAGTCTTTGTTTTAAATTCTTGGTGGAATGGGATGGAATGGATTAATAACAAACATTGAAAAGGGATTGATGGGATGAAACTTATTATATAAAAAATTATGAATTAAACACTAATAAAAGTAATAATTAAAGTGAAATAACATGGGTTTTATCTTTTTCATGGTTGAAATTGAATATGGGTAATGAAATGAAAATGAGTATGATGTGGAAAGATAATGTAAAATCTTTAATTAGTAGAATAAATATTTAAATAAGAAATTTTGTCTTATTATATGGTTTTAGTTTTTTTTGTGGTTTATAATGGGTAATTTTGTAGTGGAAGAAATGGTTATTGATGTGTAGCATTGATTTTCTTGTGGGAAATATTAGTTTTTATCGAGCATTATGTTATCACCACTAGGAAACGTTTTGTGTGTAACTATCTATCCTTTTATTTTTTTTATAATTTGTATATACATCCCACTCAATTCAGATGACCTTAACAATAACCAAAGGTTTGGGTTTCCACATGTTTTTTATGGCATATAGGTTGGTGAGGTAGGATGGATGACTACCCCCACTTCCTTGCACTTACTTCAATATTAATTTATGGTATAGTTGGAAGTGAAATTATTTAATAGGGTTCACGCATGGTGGGAGGATGGCACGTGGTTATTGTCATTCATGTTCATGATACCCTAAAACTTTGGATCTATGATATGATGTATATAAATGTGATGAGGTTGTGATGTGTGGCTGGAATAATTAACATAGGTTGAGAGATGGGATTTACTATTGAGATGATGTGATGATAGGTATGGGTTGAGAGTTGGGCATTCCCATTATAATGAATATGATATCATTGAAATGATGGTAGCACAATACATTAGACATTGAGGTGTGAGGATAGAAAATTATTGTAGATGTTGTTTCATAACACCTATGATAATATTATTATGATAATATATTCTTATATTTTGTGTGATAATTAGTGAGTGAGCCTTGGTGAGTCTGAGAATGGGTTGTTGACCTTGTAGTTGCTTATTGTTTCTACTACTAATTCATAACAGAATTAATATTCTCTTCTCACATTTGTATGAGAGGTACTGAGGAGGATCCTACTAAGTATACCTTTTATGCTCAATTTACATATATATAATCTATTTTTAAGGTTATCAAGAGGATTTGGGGATGAAGTTGGACCATACTTTCTTAGAGTGAAAAATTGAAGTTTGTGTTGCTTCCTATGAGTCTTTTGGTGCATTATATTAGGAGAATTATTTTATTTTATTTCATCCCTTGTGAGAATTTATTATCAGGAGATCTTAGTTTAATTTATATGATGGGGTATTGATTAGTGTATTCAATCTTATCTCTTTTGTATAACTTCATATAATGAGGGAAATTCCTCTCATTGTGTGTTTTATACCCTCAATGATAGAGGTGGACCCATGGCCTAATGGATGTGGGGGCTTCATGGGTCACTCCCTCTCTTCATTTCTGGTCTAGGAGGGGTACTAGTGTAGGGTTCATGATAGTATAAATCATAATAAACAACTTATTTCAATCTCAAAACTCAATACAAGAAAAAAAAAATCTAGAATAAAGCTACAACTTTTATCATACCTATCATGTTACTACTTAGATGCATGGATGATAACTTTGTCGAAATTTAATAATTAAAAATAATGACTATACACATATTCATAATATAAACAATTTTTATATAATAATAATGTAAGGTACAACCTTTAAACAAATAAAAAATTCAAAAATTTAAACATCAGATAAACATTCCTAGATAATTAATAAATAAATAAATAAATTATAGACATTATAATTTTCTAATTCATAATGTAAAATTCCTAATTAAATACATATAAAATTTTTGAATTTATTCCCAATATAAAATACTTCCTATTGTTAGTCATATGTAATTTACATAAATATATGATATTATATGAAATAAAAACATTTTAAACTCCAAATTCTATTATGTAAACTATTTTCATAATCCTAATATAAAATATTAATTTTTAATTAAACCTTGATCAAATCATTCATCAAAGCACATTTTTATTTGGTTTAAATAATTTCTCAGATAATACATTTATTTTGAAAAATTAAAATTAATTTATTATGAATAATTCATAACTAGATATAAAATATTTAATATTTTGGAGTTATATTTTATTTCATAAAAACTTTATACATTAACCTTATAATTTTCTTATAAACACTTTAGATATTATTTATAATTCATATTATATAATTTTAAAAAGGTATTTAAATATTAACAAAAAATATAATTGGATATTTATTAATTAAATGTTTCATAAATATTTAACTAATTTTTTAATTATAAATATTAATTAATTAATTTATAAACACATTTCTAAATTAATGAATTTCTTAATATAACATTTATTATAATTTATAAACAATTTATAAATTATATAATTCACTTCATAATTGAATTTTAGGGATTTTTTCCAATTTTTCCTTTTAATTATTATATAAATACTTAAATAAACAATTTAGGATTAATTAAAATTAATCTCACATGGATATCCTATATAACATTAACACAGTGTGTAATGTAGGAATAGTTATGTAAGGAAACCATGACGTGAAACCTCCTTCATGACAGTAATTCCATGAAATGGTTTGTAAGAGAATATAATGTGAGATTAAACTTGTAGATCATGTACCATTAAAAAATCATTGTTTGATATTTGGTACGTGATTTCATGAGAAAAACATCACATGATGTGGTATCTGTATAGGAATAAATCTCGCTACATCTAATATAGTGACTATCGAGTGTAAAGTACTTCAATCACTCATGTTATAAAAACCCAAGAACTATTGACCAATGTATAATACATAATGGTCATAACATAATGTCATGATGACCAATGTAGGTTGAGACAAGTGTCTGATTAATCTTGTGCTACAGTAGTCAATTTACTATTAACATTGAATTATTATAATGCATGTAATGGATTTTGTATGGATGATATGGCATTGGTGGGGAGAAGGTTTGACTAAAACATTATTATGTAGGATAAATAAATGAAGTTTTATGGCTAGGATTGTGTCAAATTAATCCATACAACCATTACGATATCAATTATATCTTAAATTGGTTAGATAATCTATTTTTATTGTAAGGTTTCAAACTTTAGTCTCAGAATGATTTCAAGCATCTAATCACATGGTGAATATCTAATACCAATTTTAGGTTTCTTAGGGTATTTGGATTATTAAGAAAGTATTGAAATAAAGAAGTACCCATAAAAAATTTAACATGAAAGATATATGAAACCATGAAAATTCAATAATGAATAATTATTTTGTGTGATTTTCACCAGAAGATTTTTTTAAATTATCTTCATCATTCCTAATTTATAAATATCCCAAGAGTTATTCAAATGGAATCTCCCCTACATGATGTATCCATGGGATAAGACTAATCTTCCATTGCATGGTTAGGATCCTCGCACCTTACACAATGTGCTAGCATCTCATATAGAAAAAGAAGGAAGAAGAGAGATCTATGGTAATGAGAGAATCAACAAAGTCTTGGGAGAGTTTGTGTGATCACCATCTCATGGTGATAGCCTATTTATATATCCTTCAAGAACACTTCTCAAGTGTACATGAATTTTCTCATCCATTATAATACATGAGTAAATATCATTCGACTAATCTGGTACTCATCAAATGAATTCTTCTACCATGTGTTTCATAATAAGAAAGGTTAATATTTAATGATAGCTGATGGAATATTTTTTAATGTTTAACTATTAAACACTTCACTTCCACAAAAAGGTAGTAATTCTAACACAATAATATAGAATCATATCAAAATTAATCATACCTTATGATTCATATCTCATCGTACAATATGAATTTGAAAGGAAACATGCATGATATCTTATATCATGATCTTATAATATGGCCAAATGCATCACATGCATATTAGTTTTAGTGCATATCTTCTTTACACACTTCAATCACCAATCTATTTTTAGGTTAGAGTGGTGATTAAGATATGATATGGGGTGAATTTATCCATTTTAAAAACACTTGAATATTTTATAACTAATCCCCCTTTATAACTTAGAAATCAACATAGTTCTCTTTTATTTAACTAAATATGTTGTGGAAATTAAAATAAGAATACACATAATATTTATTGTGGTATGGGGCACAACATTCCTCTAGTCCACTCAACCAAAACTCTCTCCATGATCTTGGTGATTTTCACTAGTATACCCTTTCTGAAGGGATATTGATAGTTGAGTGAAATGTAAGAACCTCGTTTTCACTGAGAAATAATTTGGAATATTCTTGATGATATTCCAGAGCAGCGCCTTCAGACGGCATGCAATTCCGAGCCCCGGAGTGGCCGAAATTAAATTTTCAGTGCGTTCACACTGGAAATTCCAAATAAATGGGATAACTCCTAAACAGAGTTCCAGATCAGAGATCTGAGTGTACGGATGGGTCTGGAATGGGATTTTTACCCTAGTAACGACATAAAACTTGTCGGCGCGGGACGTTTGGACCCCTCGCTCGATTCTGGAGCGTTAAACGGATTAATTAATTAATTAATTAATTCGTTTAATGGTGAAACGCTAGTATCTCTTGAACGGTGGCTCGGATTAGAAAACCAATGGCACCGTTGAATTCGGAGCATGCCGTTTACCCTAGGAGGGGTGTATGTTTTGCGGGTGCGGCCCGTCTGTGAAAAATAGCCCCAGGGGCGTTTTCGTAATTTGGAGGCCTCGGGCGCTAAGTTTAGTAACTTTTGAACGGGGTCTCAGAATAAAATTATGAGACCATCATTGCGCTCATAGCGTGTTTCTTAGCCTAGGGGAGGCTAAATCCCGACCCCGTTGGGAGTTCGGGTTTGGGGCTGTCGGGCGGGCGTTTAAGTGATTTGTACTTAAATACCCCCCCCCCCTTCTTCTTCTTCTTCTTATTCCTCAAACCCTCCTCCCCCTTCACCTCCGCCGAGGTGAGCTCCAGAGAGGAGACTCCAGCAAGGTGTGGTGGTGTCGGCGGGTTGACGACGATGCGACGGGCATCGCCCAAGAGGTAGGAGTTTATCGTTTGCATTTTTCTTTCCCAGACCTCCTTTGAACCTAATTTATACCCCCAAATTTTTGTTTGATCATAGAACAAAACCCATGAATGCATAGTAGAGTTAATTCCATTTTCAACGCATCTTTCGGATTCAAATTCCGAGCTCCGGTGCATCCGTAATGATCCGCCGAACTTTGCGGATTTTCAGGTTCCGGCGAGTTCAAGCGGCGGCGCGGCTCGGTGGAAGCGGCGGCGCGGTTCGGCTCCGGGCAGGTGGTGCGGCGGCCACGGCTTCGGAAGGCCGCAACGACGCTTGGAGCGGAGGCGGAAGGCCGGTGGCGCCGACAGGGCGCCGGCGAGAGGGAGAGGGGCCGCGAGGCGGCGACCCCGTGCGGCGCAACAACGACCCGCACTTTGCGGGTCGTTGCGTGGAACGTGCGACCGGCCCTCATGGCCGGCCGGTGGAGAATCCCGCGCGGCGGGCGCACGGGTCTGAAGGGGAGCGGGCCGCGGAGTGGCGGCCCGCGGCTCAGCTGGACCGGGCCCAGCTGCTGGGCCGCGGTCCAGCGGGTCGGCCGGCCCAAGCAGGGCGGACGGGCCGGTCCGGCCCAAGGGGCTTTGCCCCTCAGTCTTCGGACGCCCGTATTTCGGGCTACAGGCGTCTGTTTTGCGCGCCGTCTGCAGCAGAGAGGATCTTGGATCAAGGCGGAGTTTTTGAGATGGTTTAGGGGATTTTTAATTCCTGAAACTAGGGCTCTCGGAGACGCGATCTGTCTTTAAGTGGACGAGCGTTCTTCTGGAAAACCTTGTTTTGGACGGCACAGACGCATCCGACGTCCGTTTTGAGCACCGTCAGTTGCGTTTGGACCCTGCCGTCAAGGCGGAGGTTTTCAGGGTGGTTTCAGGCATTGAGACCAGAGTTGAGGCGCGGGCCCCACGGCCCGTCTTTTGAGCTGCAGGCAGCGTTTCACGACTTTTTCACCGGACGTCCGTTCGGGGTGTGCGAGCAGTCGTTTTTGGATGTTTTTCTGAGGGGATTGAAGTGGTTCAATCCGCCCGCCCTAATTCGGCACGATGGTTCGGGGCCCACGAGGGTCGTTTGGGCGTCGACGGTGATTTTCCATCCTTATCACCGGGAAACCGTTTTGGACAAGTGAGTAGTCCATCTTGTGTGCTTTTTCGAGAGGATCACAATGGTGTGATCCGGTCGTTGAGTTTCGGGACCGGGATGAGGGTCCCACATGGCACCGCTCAGATGCGGTGCATCGGGATGCACCTCTTTCTCCGGATATCTGTTGCACTCATGTGGGTAGTGATTTTGACGTGTTTTCCCGAGGGGATCACAATGGTGCGACGCGCCTGACTTTTTTCGGTGCCGAGGCTCGGGATCACGGGACGCCGTTCGGGCGTGAGAAGGTGTTGGTGACCTTTTTCGTCGGATATCCGTTGGAGGCGAGTAATTAGTCGATCTCGCATTTTTTTCTGTGAGGATTACAACGATGCAATCCGTTTGGTTGTGCGGAGCCTTATACGTGATCTTATTAAATGTGGAAGCATGAAAGGTGCTTCGGTGGTGGTTCGCCCAACCTTGTTTGTAGCGGGCCCTTGGCGTGTGGTTTGTACCTGAGATGTTCGTGCCCTTGGTTGGGGTTGACTTGGGGCCACACGTCGTGTGGGCCCCATGTGCGTGTCATCTTCTGCCTTACGTACTTTGACCTCTCGCGGCGTAGAGGGTCCCTCTGTGTGTTTGTTTGATCAGTAGGGTGGAGTTTTTCCCCTGGCTCTGTGCTCGTTGGTTCACCAGCAGGGTTGAGTGGTCTCCCCCTGGTTTCGTTCTCGATGGATTGGACAGTAGCAGTGCTAGTGACACCCAGTGCTAGAGCGGACACTGCAACTCTTTTGGGAGAGTTGTTCTGGAGTTGGGTGGTTGCGCGATACGCACTCCGTGTTCGTTTGGCCAGTGTTGTACCCTCCAGTAGAGATGGCCAGAGCAGTTCTGAGTTTTACCCTCCAACGGGGCTGGGCAGTGGGTTACTCATCGACTTCTTCGGGTTTACCCTCTAGTAGGGCTGGGCAGTGGGTTGCTCGCTGACTTCTTAGGGTCTACCCTCAAGCAGAGACTAGGCAGTGGGTCACCTGACGCACTTAGGGTCTACCCTCCAGCAGAGACTGGTAAGTGGGTCACCCGACGACCTCTTAGGGTCTACCCTCCAGCAGGGCTGGGCAGTGGGTCGCCCGTCGTATAGTTCCAGGTCTACCCTCCAGCACGACTGGGCAGTGGGTCACCTGTCGACTTATTCTAGGTCTACCCTCTAGCGGGGCTGGGCAGTGGGTCGCCTGATGATGTATTAAGGTCTACCCTCCAGCGGGGCTGGGCAGTGGGTCGCCAGATGATGTGTTATGGTTTAACCTCCAGCAGAGCTGGGCAGTGGGTCACCCAGAATCTTAATATTGTTTACCCTTCAGCGGGGTTGGGCAGTGGTTCGCTTGATGATGTGTTGGGGTTTACCCTCCAGCGGGGCTGGGTAGTGGGTCACCCGATATCTGGTTATGAATTACCCTCCAACAGGGCTGCGTAGTCAGACACCGATTGGCATTCTAGACTCAGTCCTTCCGACTAGGCTAGTCTGTGGCTTTCCTCCGTGATTACCGGAGCGGGACCCTTGGTTGTACGGGTCTGTGATGAAACAGCTTGACTTTGAGGAGACCTCTCGACTGCGGGGCAGTGACGAATTTTGGTTTGACGTTCCCCCAGAACTCTCAAGAACGAGGGGCGCTTTCCCCCACCGAGACGCGTTCTTGTGATGCGATCTAAAACCGTGCGGGCGAGTCAGTGCCACCCAAAGTGGATAGTGTCGAGGTGCGGTGGTTTGAGCCCTTTGGCTTGCGGTTTAGGGCAGACGTGCGGGATACTGGGCATCGATGGAGTTTCTTCGGGGACTGTTGGCTAATCTTTCTTGGTCTGAGCTACGGGACGAAGATCCCCTTACGAAGTTGTTCGGGCTTCTTGTTTGAGCATATGGACATGTATATACCTTGTTTCCGGTACCCACTTCTTGGGTTTGGTTACTCTCCTTCTATGTGAGGCGAAGACGTGCTGGGTATGACATGTGCTTTCCGTGTCTAGATTATCGTGGTTGGATGAGTCTACTCTCCTGCTATAGGTAGCGAAGACTCGACTGGAAGTTCATCTTCTCACAATTTCCAACTCCTTGTGTCTGGACGAGTCTACCTTCTCTCCTCTTGTTGGGTTGAGCTGGAGTATTTACTGCACTCTTGGTTGTACTTTCTATTCCTTGTTCGCTCTACTGCTCACCCTTCGGTACCTCTTTTGTTGCTCCCTCGAGCCTTCGGGGTATCCTACTGAGTATTTTTATACTCACCCCTGCTTGGGCTTTGCTCGCACTTGGTGTGCCCTTGCAGATGACGGACAGGTTGGTAGTGACCTCAGTGGAGCATAGGAGCTTGGGAGCTTGGACCGTGTGCAGTGGTCGTGGTCGGGTTCTAGGTGGGAGACCCGTCAGCTGTTTTTTTTGTTTACCTGTTGCCGGGTTGTGGCACTTTTTGGTTGGGCGTGTGTTTTGCCCCTTTTCCTTACAGCATGTACTTTGTACTTGTAGAGGTCGATGCACTTTGTGGTATGTATATAGCAGTTGCCTTTTCTTTTCTTTGCTTGTATTTTCTTTTACTCTGCACTTTTTCATTGAGTTTGCTACGTGTGTGTGTACAGGTGCTTAGGAAAAGGCCTCCCTCAGTTGTTGTGCCTTCGGCGCTGGTCGCCATCCCCTAGCCTCTGGAGGCGGGCTTGGCGTAGTTGCGGCTCGAGCCCGGGTAGGGTTGGGTCGTGACAAAGTGGTATCAGAGGTGGTTCGTTCCTTGGGACATTGTACAGACATCCCTAAAAAGGAATTGGTTGGGATATAGGGCAACAGTGTTAACATGTCTCGAGAGCGGCTCTTAGGCCAGGAAGTCCAGCGATGGTGTGGCGGCCGACGTATCCATTCACCAGGACCTTGATAACCCGCTTGTCGACTCGGCATGCTGAGACACTTGTTGCAGGGAAATTGGATTGTGCATCACATAGGATTGATTCTTTGACTGTCCTTCTTGAGTCAGCTCCCCATCGTTGTTGTTGTTGTTGGTATATACATATATGCTCATCTGACCGCGGCACCCCTTGATAATATTCAGGATGTATCTGTGAAGACAGCCAGCCAGGATACCAGCTTTGGGTGCGTGACGACGACCCTGTGAGCTACGAGGCCACAGTCCAGGACCCATCATGTGAGCCCTTTTCTCCGGGTGGGCTAGTAGCAGCACCACCACCTGTTGAGCAGTAGGCAGTTTCAGCAGAGCAGGTTGAGCTCGAGCGCAGGTTGAGCGTGCTCTGTGAGTTCCAGCAGTAGAGACCGCTGAGGTTCAGTGGTGAGCCAGACCCTCAGGTAGCATAGGTTTAGCTCGAGGCAGTGGTTCGCCTTTTCAGGCTTGTGCAGATGCCGAAAGATCAGAGAGTGGCTTTGGCAGCCAGCCTTTTTGTGGATCATCTTGGCGTTGGTGGAGTCTGGTGACTCAGTTCCTGACGAGTCGTCGCTTTCGTGGGGTGACTTTCGGTTGTTGTTTCATGAGGATTTTTCCCCTCCTACTTGTGCTTTGTTCGGATTTAGGAGCTCCTACAGTTTTAGCAGGGAGGGATGACGGTGGCCGAGTACGCGGCTAGTTTTGCAGACCGTGCACGCTTTTACCCGGACATGGTCCATGATGATAACCTCTGAGCGAGGAAGTTTGAGCAGGGTCTCCGCCGAGAGATTTGTGTTGTCAGAGTACCCTTGGGAATTTTCACATATGCTGGGGTGCTAGAGCAGGCGCCGGAGGATAGGACCTCCATGCAGGTGGCCTTCCCACTGCCGGTTTCGGAGACGTGGTCGTATACCACTGTGACGGAAAGGCGCAGGGCCTCAGCCACGGATGCCCTTCCGTGAGTGGATCTCGGGCCGTGGTCGTACACCACAGTGGCGCCGGAGGGCACCACGACAGCCCATAGAGCGCCGGTGCTATGCTTGTGACGGGCGAGGTCACTTGGCACGAGACTGCCCGACCCGAGTTGCTGAGAGCTTCGGGCAGGCAGCAGGCGCACCACCACGGCAGAGGCAGCGCCGTGATCGGAGTAGTGCTCAGAGAGGTGTTGCTAGCAGAGGAGCGGGAGGAGATGGAGGTGGGGGACAACGTTATGAGGTATTCCCATCACCACTAGGTGGTTCACGTCAGGCTTCGGAAGCTGACATTTGGGACCGCAGACAATCATGATCTTTGGATGTCTACGATCCTGCAGAGCATGGGATGGTGAGAGGTACCCCTTACGACTCTTCTACTTCTTCCAGTAGAATTGTTAGGCTCTGCGCGTGAAAGACTTTTCTCCCTTCTCCTTGTTCGAGGTGTTACCAGGGTGACGCAGGGCATCGGGTGTAACCCTGTGTTGGTAAGGAGAAAGGCGTGAGACCTTTTCCTTTAGTCGATGGTGTTGACTCCTTCACCTTTTGAGCGTGTAAGAGAGCATCGACTATGGAACCTTGTGTGACCAGATATCCTTGGGTGTTTCACCATATGGATATTCTGAAGGAGTGAATCATCGGGCCTTGTTCCAGGTGCGGGCGGTGATTCCAATCGCGGCATGCGACAAAGAGGTTTGATCGGGGAGGTGAGCTACCCCCGAGGGCCTTCGGGCCGTTTGAGACCGTGCAAAGGGATGGCGAGGTTCCCTACCGCCTTGCCCTAACCCCAAAGTCTGGAGTGGGTGCATGACATCGGCAAGGGCCGAACTCTCATGAATAGATCAATCCTTTGGTCTGTGTGCGTTGACGCAGAGCTGTGTGTGGGTTCTTCTGGGTATGGGAAAACCAGGTGTGGGCTTAGTACCCTGTGTTGCTCCCTAGTTTTGCTTTTCGGGGACGAAAAGCTTGAAGTAGGGAATGATGTAATACCCCAGTTTTCACTAAGAAAGACTTTGGAATATTCTTGATGATATTACAGAGCAGCACCTTCAGACGGCGTGCGATTCTGAGCCCCGAAGTGGCCGAAATTAAATTTTAAGTGCGTTCACACTGTAAATTCCAAATAAATGGGATAACTCTTAAACGGAGTTCCGGATCAGAGATCCGAGTGTACGGATGGGTCTGGAATGGGGTTTTTACCCTAGGAATGACATAAAACTTGTCGGCGCGGGACGTTTGGACCCCTCGCCCGCTTCTGGAGCGTTAAACGGATTAATTAATTAATTAATTAATTCGTTTAATGGCGAAACGCTAGTATCTCTTGAACGGTGGCTCAGATTGCAAACCCGAGGGCATTGTTGAGTTTGGAGCGTGCCGTTTACCCTAGGAGGGGTGTATGTTTTGCGGGCGCGACCCGTCTGTGAAAAATGGCCCCAGGGGCGTTTTCGTAATTTGGCGGCCTCGGGCGCTAAGTTTAGTAACTTTTGAACGAGGTCTCAGAATAAAATTCTGAGACTTCCATTGCGCTCATAGCGTGGTTCTCATCCTAGGGGAGGCTAAATTCCGACCCCGTCGGGAGTTCGGGTTCGGGGCTGTTGGGCGGGCGTTTAAGTGATTTGTACTTAAACACCCCCCCCCCCCTTCTTCTTCTTCTTCCTCAAACCCTCCTCCTCCTTCACCTCCAGCGAGGCGACCTCTGCAGAGGC
This sequence comes from Viscum album, assembly GCA_963277665.1. Classification (NCBI taxonomy): domain Eukaryota; kingdom Viridiplantae; phylum Streptophyta; class Magnoliopsida; order Santalales; family Viscaceae; genus Viscum; species Viscum album. The sequence goes on along the minus strand of OY728148.1, from coordinate 617,340,846 downwards.
GACTCCGGAAGGGTGTGGTGGTGCCGGCGGGTTGACGGCGAAGCGACGGTCATTGCCCAAGAGGTAGGAGTTTATCGTTTGCGTTTTTCTTTCCCGAACCTCCTTTGAACCTAATTTATACCCCCGAATTGTTGTTTGATCTTCGAAAAAACCCATGAATGCGTAGTAGAGTTAATTCCATTTTCAACTCATCTTTCGGATTCAAATTCCGAGCTCCGGTGCATCTGCAATGATCCGCCGAACTTTGGGGGTTTTCGGGTTCCGGCGAGTTCAAGCGGCGGCGCGGCTCGGTGGAAGCGGCGGCACGGTTCGGCTCCGGGCAGGCGGCGCGGCGGCCTTGGCTTCGGAAGGCGGCGCGGCTTCCGCGGCTTCGGAAGGCCGTGACGGCGCTTGGAGCGGCGGCGGCGGGCCGGTGGCGCCGACAGGGCGTCGGCGAGAGGGAGAGGGGCCGTGAGGCGGCGACCCCGTGCGGCGCAACAATGACCCGCACTTTGTGGGTCGTTGCGTGGAACGTGCGACCGGCCCTCGTGGCCGGTCGGTGGAGAATCCTGCACGGAGGGCGCGCAGGTGTGAAGGGGAGCGGGCCGCGGAGTGGCGGCCCGCGGCTCGGCTGGACCGGGCCCAGCTACTGGGCAGCAGTCCAGCGGGTCGGCCCAAGCAGGGCGGACGGGCCGGTCCGGCCGAAGGGGCTTTGCCCCTCAGTCTTCGGACGCCCGTATTTCGGGCTACGGGCGTCCGTTTTGCACGCCGTCTGCGGCAGAGAGGAGCTTGGGTCAAGGCGGAGTTTTTGAGATGGTTTTGGGAATTTTTAATTCTCGAAACGAGGGGTCTCGGAGACGCGATCCGTCTTTAAGTGGACGAGCGTTCTTCCGGAAAACCTTGTTTTGGACGGCGCGGACGCATCCGACGTCTGTTTTGGGCGCCATCAGTTGCATTGGGACCCTGGAATCGAGGCGGAGGTTTGCAGGGTGGTTTCAGGCGTTGAGGCCGGAGTTGAGGCACGGGCCCCACGACCCGTCTTTTGAGCTGCGGGCAGCGTTTCACGACTTTTTCACCGGACGTTCGTTCGGGGCGTGCGAGCAGTCGTTTTTGGATGTTTTTTTGAGGGGATTGCAGTGGTGCAATCCGCCCGCCCTAATTCGGCACGATGGTGCGGGGCCCATGAGGGTCGTTTGGGCGTCAACGGTGATTTTCCATCCTTATCACCGGGTGACCATTTTGGACAAGTGAGTAGTCCATCTTGTGTGCTTTTTTGAGAGGATCGCAACGGTGCGATCCGTTCGTTGAGTTTTGGGACCGGGATGCGGGTCCCATGTGGCACCGCTTGGATGCGGTGTGCCGAGATGCACCTCTTTCTCCGGATATCCGTTGCACTCATGTGGGTAGTGCTTTTGAAGTGTTTTCCCGAGGGGATCGCAATGGTGGGATGCGCCCGACTGTTTTCGGGGCCGAGGCTCGGGATCACGGGACTCCGTTCGGGCGTGAGGCGGTGTTGGTGACCTTTTTCGTCGGATATCCGTTGGAGGCGAGTAAGTAGTCGATCTCACATTTTTTTCCACGAGGATCACAACGGTGCGATCCTTTTGGTTGTGCGGAGCCTTATACATGATCTTATTAAATGTGGAAGCATGAAAGGTGCTCTGGTGGTGGTTCGACCTACCTTGTTTGTAGCGGACCCTTGGCGTGTGATCAAGCACTTTTGAGAGAGTGGTGTAAGTGGTTCACAAGATGTGGTTGTTCGTGCCTGGGTCTTTGAGTTGGAGATGTTACGTCACGCCTTCGCGTTGACGTTGGGTGCCGGGTGCATGATAGCCTATGGGCTGGAACGAGGTATACTCTGGGAGTATACGGGAGCGCTTGGAGGTACGTGTGGTTTGTACCTGAGATGTTCGTGTGCTTGGTTGGGGTTGACTTGGGGCCACAAGTCGTGTGGGCACCATGTGCGTGTCGTGTTCTGCCTTACGTACTTTGACCTCTCACGGCGTAGAGGGTCCCTCTGTGTGTTTGTTTGATTAGCAGGGTGGAGTTTTTCCCCTGGATCTGTGCTCGTTGGTTGACCAGCAGGGTTGAGTGGTCTCCCCCTGGTTTCATTCTCGATGGATTGGCCAGTAGCGGTGCTAGTGACACCCAGTGCTGGAGCGGACACTACAACTCTTTTGGGAGAGTTGTTCTGGAGTAGGGTGGTTGTGGGATATACACTCCGTGTTCGTTTGGATAGTGTTGTACCTTCCAGTAGAGATGGCCAGAGCAGTTCTGAGTTTTACCCTCCAGCGGGGCTGGGCAGTGGGTTACTCATCGACTTCTTTGGGTTTACCCTCTAGCAGGGTTGGGCAGTGGGTTGCTCGCTGACTTCTTAGGGTCTACCCTCCAGTAGAGACTGGGCAGTGGGTCACCTGACGCACTTAGGGTCTACCCTCCAGCAGAGACTGGGCAGTGGGTCACCCGACGACCTCTTAGGGTCTACCCTCCAGCCGGGCTGGGCAGTGGGTCGCCCGTCGTCTAGTTCCAGGTCTACCCTCCAGCACGACTGGTCAGTGGGTCGCATGTCGACTTATTCCTGGTCTACCCTCCAGCGGGGCTGGGCAGTGGGTCGCCTGATGATGTATTAAGGTCTACCCTCCAGCGGGGCTGGGCAGTGGGTCACCGGATGATGTGTTATGGTTTACCCTCCACCAGGGCTGGGCAGTGGGTCACCCAGTATCTTAATATGGTTTACCCTCCAGCGGGGCTAGGCAGTGGGTCACTTGATGATGTGTTGGGGTTTACCCTCCAACGGGGCTGGGCAGTGGGTCACCCGATATCTGGTTATGAATTACCCTCTAGCAGGGCTGGGTAGTGGGACACCTGTTGGCATTCCAGACTCAGTCCTTCCGACTAGGCTAGTCTATGGCTATCCTCCGTGATTACCGGAGCGGGACCCTTGGTTGTACGGGTCGGTGATGGAACAACTTGACTTTGAGGAGACCTCTCGACTGCGGGGGAGTGACGAGTTTTGGTTTGACGTTCCCCCAGAACTCTCAAGCATGAGGGGTGCTTTCCCCCACCGAGACGCGTTCTTGTGACGCGATCTAAAACCGTGCGGGTGAGTCAGTGCACCCAAAGCGGATAGTGTCGAGGTGCAGTGGTTTGAGCCCCTTGGCTTGTGGTTCAGGGAAGACGTGCGGGATGATGGGCATCGATGGAGTTTCTTCTGGGACTGTTGGCTACTCTTTCTTGGGCTGAGCTACGGGATGAAGATCCCCTTACGACGTTGTTCGGGCTTCTTGTTTGAGCATATGGACATGTAAATACCTTGTTTCCAGTACCCACTTCTTGGGTTTGGTTACACTCCTTCTATGTGAGGCGAAGACGTGCGGGGTATGCTGCGTGCTTTCCGTGTCTAGCTTCTCGTGGTTGGACGAGTCTACTCTCCTGCTATAGGTAGTGAAGACTCGACGGGAAGTTCATCTTCTCACCGTTTCTATCTCCTTGTGTCTGGATGAGTTTACCTTCTCTCTTCTTGTTGGGTTGAGCTGGACTTTTTACTGCACTCTTGGTTGTACTTTCTATTCCTTGTTCGCTCTACTGCTCACCCTTCGATACCTCCTTTGTTGCTCCCTCGATCCTTCGGGGTATCCTACTAAGTATTTCTATACTCACCCCTTCTTGGGCTTTGCCCGCACTTGGTGTGCCCTTGCAGACGATGGACAGGTTGGTCGTGACCTCAGTGGAGCGTAGGAGCTTGGGAGCTTGGACCGCGTGCGGGGGTCGTGGCCGGGTTCCAGGTGGGAGACTCGTCAGCTATTTCTTTTTGTTTACCTGTTACTGGGTTGTGCCACTTTTTGGTTGGGCGTGTGTGTTTTCCCCTTTTCCTTACAGATTGTACTTTGTACTTGTAGAGGTCGATGCACTTTGTGGTATGTATATAGCAGTTACCTTTTCTTTTCTTTTCTTGTCTTTTCTTTTACTCTCCACTTTTGCATTGAGTTTGTTGCGTGTGTTTGTACAGGTGCTTAGGCAAAGGCCTCCCCGAGTTGTTGTGCCTTCGGCGCTAGTCGTCAGCCCCTGGCCTATGGAGGCGGGCTTGGGGTAGTTGCGGCTCGAGCCCAGGTAGGGTCGGGTCGTGACATGAAAGCAGTTGCAACTTTTATAATATCTTTTACAAAGATTTAAAAAAATACTAATAGTACCCCTAGAAACACTCAACACCTGAGTGTTCAAACCTAAAAGATATTTAATTTATTTTAAGAAATTATTTTTGAAATATGAAATGACCCAATATTTTATAAATGAAATTCCTTTTTTGAATAAATATAAGAAATTATTAAGTAATGTAGTTATAAAAAACACAAGAACTACTTCGGTTATTTTTTACTTTTATAAGTTATATCATGTCATATTTAAAATATTTTTATGCATCTGCACCATTGATAATATATATTTTATAAGGTGATATTATGATTACTATATATTATGGGTTATGATAAAGTCCAATTGACATAGACAAAGGAAGTGCTGGTCAAGACTAGTAGGATCGAACCCTATAGAATCCTATTTATTAGTGCTTCTAAGGGAGATAGTATCACTAGTTTTTGTCCTTAACCAATCCCAAGATAAGATTAAAAAACTAATGTATGAATTAAACCATTTATGGGATAATTACAAGTTCATTGATATCACATCCCAAACCACGTTCGTTGAACTACCCCATAAAAAACTCACCATCGCACGTATTACCCTTAGAGAAATCACTAGTGTAATAAATGGAAATATATATATATATAACTGAATGATATGAATTTGTATATTTTTAATAAAATAATTATTATATTTATCCTTTATTACTTTATAATGATTAAAAATGGTTTGATAAAAGTTTTATTTTGATATGATGAAACAAAATTGTATTTTTGGGAAATATATAGTTTCAATTAGGCCACTCTATTTTAATGAATTGAATAAATTTTTAAATATATTATATTTTAATAAAATAATGTTATTAAATAATATTTATTAAATATAAATGATAATATTATTTTACAAATTCAAAAATAATTTTATAAGGGTCTGAAAACTGTTATTGTCATAAAAATAGTATATTTTTATAAATGGGGATTTTTTTAGTTAAAAGTGTAAATTATCATATTTAATTTTTTATTTTGATAAAAAAATTATTTTTGGAATCATAATGTCAAAATTAAATCACACATGATTTATAAGTTTTGGCCTCAGTGTGAGAACCCAAATCCTTTCAAAATCCACTCCCATGGGTATATAAAAATTCACTATTATGAAGAAGTGAATAGAACTTGTGAAATCTCCAATTAGAAACCTTTTATCTCTTGATAGGAAAGATTATACTAACTCCTATCATTTTACAAAGTTTCTTACAAAAAAATTTACCCAAAACAAAATAATAAGACTTTGTTTAATTTTCTCCAAAAAAAATTAGTCTGTATCCTCATTCTGATTTGGTTGGATCCAATTATCTAAATATCATGAGGTTTATATGATTCTCTCTTACTCAATCTACACTTCTCAAACTCTTATCAAATACTCAATCTGATCTTCCTTAGTCTGATTGAATCAATACAATGGAATCAATATGAAGAATCAATTATCAATCTTAAAAACTCAAACTCTACTAAAATTCTCAATATGATCTTCCCCAGTACAATGATAACTTTCACTTACAAATATTCAGTGATCTGCCTTTTTTTATTACGAGAAATGTTTTTTTGAATAAGGAATAATCTATGAAAGTATGTATAAGAAACGGGGAAAAACATGAGAGAGAAACATTAAAACTTTTCCCACTTACTCAAATTTCCAAACCCCAAAAATCTCTCGCATTCAAACACCAAATTTTACTCAACTTTATGCTCAAAAATATAGAAGTATAAACTTCTTTGGATTCTTTCACCCTAAATTTCTTTAACACCTCCCTAGGATACTTTTCTTAAGATAATAAAATGTATTTTTCCTTTCCTTGAACGTATAATCCAAGGAAGAAAGTTAATTATCCTAATATAGAAATTTCAACATTCTTCATTATTTCCTCAAAAAAATTTACCATCATCTTCTCTATCCCCCAAAAAAATTATATCATTTATGTAAGAAATTAAAATTGTATTTCTAAAGTCAACATATTTCACATATAATTTTCTTTCAACATTTCCTTTATTAAAATTTATCATTCTAAAACAATTTTCAAATTTTTAATACCAAGCATGTGGAGTTTGTTTCATCCCATAAAAATATGTATTCAATTTATAAACTTTTATCATCCTCTTCCATTAGAAACCCACAAGTATTTTTAATGTATACTTCTTCCCCAATACCATCATGTAATAAATCTGATTTTTCATCCATATAATAATATTTGCAATTACAATGTTCAACTACTAAAAGAAATATTCTTATAATTTATAATATTGCAACTGGGATAAAATTTTCTTCAAAATCCACAGCTTCCACTTATTCATAAACTTTACAAACAAGTCCGGATTTGTTTCTTGAAACTTTTATAGGTTCATTTAACTTGTTTTTTAAACCCACTTGGTTCCAATGACATTTTGATGTTGTGGTCAGGAAACAAGTTCTAATTTTTCATTCTTCTCAATAAATTCTAACTCTTTATTCATAGAATCCACCCATTATTTATGGTCAATAGCTTCTGAAACTGATTCCAATTCAACTTTTGAGATAAGTGAAGTCTGGTTTTATAATCTCAACATTATTCATTTCTAAATTGGATCCTTCTGATTTCCAGTAATGTTTATAGAATCAAAATATTTTTCTGAAGTGGTAAATTTCAAATTTTCTTTCTCAACAAAAATTGTATCATCACATTAATTTTTTAAATCTTTATAAAGATGTTTTAACTTAGTTTCACTATCATTAGAAATATCCAGTTTATCATTCTTAGTATTCTCAACAAATTTTGTTAAGGAATTCTGATTTTCTATTACCTTCACATCATATGAGTCCAACAAATTTTGAAAACACTTGTTTGAAAATTTGTAACTTCTTCCATTTGGTGAATAACCCTGAAAATTCCCTTCATCAGCTTTCTCATCAAACTTTCCCAGATATAGATTTTTTATTTTAAGTAAACATGAACTTCCAAAAACATTTATTTACTTCAATGAATGTTTTTTTATACCACATTTTATAAGAAGTCATGTTGGATTCCTGTCTCAGCAAACATATGTTTTGAACTTGTACAGCATTATTAATAGAATCTTTAGGGTAAAACATTGAATGTTTGTATTTTACTAACATACTTCTTTTGATTTCCACTAAGTTTCTATTCATTTTTTATATACTCCATTTTTTTGTGGAAAATAGGGAGAACTATACTGATTTTTTATAGTATATTTTCTCAAATAAGCTTCAAAAGCATTGCTTGTAAATTTGGTACCATTATATGTTCTCAACATCTTTATATAAATCCCCATTACTTTCTCAACTTCCTTTTTGAAATACATTAAAATTTCCACAGCCTCTGACTTTTGTATCATAAACAATATGTATTTCAACTAATTGAAATCAACAATAAAGTGATAAAGTAAAAAATATCTTTTTGTTGATTGATGTCTCTTCATCCCACATAAAACAGAATTAATAAGCTAAAGAGGCTTGGTATACTAAATGTTAAATCACTTTTTACTTTTATTTGTCATTTTACCTTTCTAACAAGTAATAAAAATATCTTCTTATCTTATTTTTAAATTTGGAATGTTTTTGAAAACATAATCTTTAGTAATTTTGTTCAGTTTTTTATGTCCAAGATGGCCACGTCATTGGTGCCATAATTTATTTTCATCATCATCACTTAAGTAATAAGATTTTTTAAAATATCCTATTTGGAAAATATTCCAATTGGTTATTTCCCATTTTTGTAATAATTTTTTCATATTTCACACTTTTGATAACACAAGAATATTTTATGAAGATTACTTTTTTTCCATCATCGTTAATTTTACTTAAAATAAGAAAGTTATGTTTTATCCCATAAATAAAAAAAACTTCATTATATTTCAACTTTTCTGCTTCAATATATGTCATTTTAATTACTCTTATTTTTAAGAAACTATCATTACCAAAGGTAACTTTTCCCCTGCCATGACTTGCATTATGTTTTAATATTTTTATATCACCTATAATATATAAAGAACAACCACTATCAAATATTCATGATTTGTTCCTTTTACTTGTTTTTAAAACAGTTTCAACAAAAAAATCTCTTTCTTTAACTTTATTCTTTCCAACATCCTTTTATTTTCCCCTATAAGATACTTTTTCCAAAAATGAGTGTCATAAATTTTTCAAAATTATGACTATTAACATCACATCTTCCACAAACATATTCTAAAGATTGGAATTGTTTTTTATTATAAGGTTTCTCACATCTTGAGATTTTTATTTTCTAACTTTATTTGGATTAGGAAAGCTATACATTCTATTTTCATCAAGTCGTATTCTGGGAAAAGACAGGTCACTCGAAAAATTATAATCTCTATGTCCATAGATTCCACAACACCAGCAATATCCATAAAATCATGATTTCCTATTGAGGTAAGATCTTTCTTTATAGAAGCCTTATTGAGGTTTATAAATTCTATTTGTTTCAACATAATCTACTAATGGACAATGTTTTTTCCTAGGTGAGTTTTAAACTTTTATATATGTTATAGGTTTATCACATCCTTTTCCCCCCCAAGATTTACAAATACATTTTCTAGAACCTAAAATATTATAAAAATCATATGAAAGTTTATTTTTATTGGGTGAGGATTTCACCTGATTCTTGATTTGATTCTTCTCAAATACTTCAGAAGTCTCATATTTTACTTCCAAGGATTTGTTGAAGTTTTCATTCTTCTATATTAAGGTATTTTCAGACTCAAAAAGTTTTCATTGAAACATTTTAACTTATTCTTCCTGGACTGTCATCTTCTTACTGAGATATTCAATCATCTTTCACTATTCATCAATTCTATGTTTGTAACATAATATCCATTAATGTTTTCATCATCCTTCTTGATGACATATTTTCTTCCTTCAGTAACTTCTATAAAATATGTCTTTATTGATATGATTTATTTTTTGAGGGATTTTTTTTATCATGAAAAGCAAGAAGTTTGGTTCTGAGCTGATACTCTCTATAAGATTCTTCACCTACTTCTTCTCCACTATTTGAGTACTCGTCAACTTTCTCAGAATTTTTAATTAAGTTTTTGAATTTTTCAGATCTTTTATCATATAAAGAATTGTTTTTAGTTGATTCTAATTTATCTTTCTTACTCAACGAACTTATCATGTTGCCAGTAAACTTATTTTTGGATTTGTTGGATGAATTATATTATTTAAGACTTTTGTTCCACTTTTTCCATCGAGGTATTTCATCAAAATCATATCAATATTCTATAACTTTCTTATTGGGTCAATTCATTGAAAAGTGTCTAATTCCACCACACTCAAAAACAATTAGAGGATTTTTACCTCCATACTTTCCTCTTCCACTTTTATAGTTCTTGTATATAAGAGTCATGATTTTATCATTCAACTAATCATCCTATTTACTTCCAATTCACAAAAACTAACATCTTCAACATAATTAATTTTAAACTATCTCATAGATTCAAATTACATTTCATCTTTCATCTTATTTTTAAACCTTAGATATTTTCTCATTTCATAAGAAATAATAATGTTATGAAATTCAACAATATATAAATCATCCTTTTCTTTTAAAGATTAAATTTTAGAATCAAACCTATTTGGGAAGTTTTTTACCAATATATTCACAATTGTAGAATATTCTTGGAAATATTTGAAACCTAAAATGTTGAAAATAATTTCATTTACTATCATAAAGTATTGATCAATAGTTTTTTCATCTCTCGTTCTAATGTCTTTATACGTACTATGCCATATTCTTAGATTTTCTTCCTTTAATTTAGTATTCCCTTAAAAATTACTATCCATATTGTCCCAAATAATTTTTCAGTTATTGAGACCCATCACCTTCTGATAAACATTTTATGCTAAGGACATAAGGAGTTCATTTCTATCCTTTCCATAAACTGTTATATTTCTCAAATCAGCAAACACCATAGGAGTATCTTTGTCAATAGTTGTAAAACCAATAGTAGCAATATTAACTACATCCAGTCCAAGAGATATGAGATAATGAATCATCCTATTTTTCAATCTATAATAATGTTTTCCATAAAATTTTTGAATTCCTCTACTGTTTATAGAATTTATATTATCTATGAGAAGGATTCAACAACATAACATTTTACTTTGATACCAATTTAAGTTTCAAATGATTGAATAACAACTTAGAAGAGGGGGATGAATCAGTTGTTCAATTTTTATAAGTTTCAATAATTTTTAAAACTTAACCATTGTAACCTATTAAGATTTATTTCCTTATCAATTGTTTAGTAAATAATAATTCATGAAAAAGTAGGAAATAAAGTAAAGAATACAAGATTTATAAGTATTATCCTCATTGTGATAAGCTGCATCCATACAATAGCCACTTACATGGATCTATAGAGATTAATTATTTTGAATAAGTGAATAAAACTTATGAAAACTCCCATTAGACACATTCTATATTCCTATAGGAGAGATTATACTGACTCTTATCAATTTAAAAGGTTTCTTACAAAATAATTAATCCAAAAAAAATAATGATACTTTGTTCAATTTTATCCACAAAATCTTAGTCTTGATCCTCAGTCCAATTTGGTTGTATCTGATTCTATCAATCTGATGAGGTCAAAAATATTCTCTCTTATTCAATATTCACTTCTAAAAATCTACCCAAATACTATTTCTAGTCTTTTTAAGTTTTATTGACTCAATAATATGGACTCAATTTGATGAATCCATTATTAATATGGAAAACTCAAAATTTTATCAAATCCTCAATATGAACTTCCCTATTCCAATAATAACATTCACTTCCAATTCTTCAGGGCTTCAACTGTTACACTTATGTGAATTTTTTTTTTAAATATTGAATGATCTAAGAAATTATTTACAGGAAACTCAAAAAAAACAAGAGTAGGAAACTTTAAAACATTCCCTAATTCCTCATATTTGTTTGATATTTACAAAAAAAAATTGATTTTCATGTTTCACCTCTTCAATTATTTATAAAACGTATGGAATATTCTTTCTGAGTTTTCTTCATAATCATATTTCTCAAACTTTCTAACCTTTCTATAGTCCTATGTAACTTCATCAGCTTCAATATGATGTATCTTCCTCATCTTAATTATAGTGTATCTTTATTAGGTAATTTCAATCTTCCTTTCTTTATTAGCTCATTATGATCTTACTTTCTTTCTCAACTCATTGTGATCTAACTTTCTTTATCATATCATTATTATATGCTTTTTTTCACATCTCATTGTGATCTAACTTTATTATTCAACTCATTATGATCTTTTTTTCCTTCTCAAATCATTATGATCTATCTTTATTTCTCAGATCAGTACAATTTGGCTCTCTTCCTCTACTCATTATGATGAACTCAATTTTCTTATTATATTTAGTCTAATGGAATCCTTGTAATGATGTAATTATCATTATGATGGAATTATCATTATAGTTTATTTTCCTATTATGATGTGAATCCCATTATGATTATTTTTCCTTAATGATAGAAAGTATTCACCAATGAATCCACTTAGAAACTAAGAACTTCTTCAAACTTCAATAGCTTCACACATTCTAACTTCTGGATATGATCTTTTATGTATAGTACTTCTAGACCAAGTGAAAACTTTGTTTTGATCACTAGAATCGAGTAAATCATTATGATTCATCAATTTCTTAAAAAAACTTTTATCATGAGTACGTTTTAGGATTTATGAGAACATCTTGATTAGTAAAAGCATCATCATGCTTAGTTTAGAAATCATGAAAATTTTCTAACTCCTCATTTCCCAATTTTATTTCAAATATCTTTGGTAAGAATACAACATTTTCACTTAGAAAAATATGTCTTTCTAACTCAGATACTTCTTTCTTTATCTTATTATGGTAAATTAAAACTTTTAGTGAGGGAAAATTTCTACCTATAATTCTTTTGGATCCAATGATCTAAATCTTATTTTGATGTATCTAAGGTTCTAATTCTGGTGTTTCTTAGTTATATCCTCTCAATTCAAAAAAAACGTTTCTCCCCTTTTATGTTTGAGTTCAAACTTTAATTAACTTTTGACTTTCTTACAAATCTCATTATGATGGACTAGGTATGATTCTAAATAAAAAACATTATTAAACAAAAAGGTTTGATTCCAATAAATAAAAAAACTTTTTTAAAAAAATATCCCAATGTTTCTTCATTTTTTAAAATAAAACTCAACTAATCCCATATAGTTATCACATGATCTACCAAAATTCAAAACATGGGTACATAGTATATCCTCCAAGATCTAAATATCATGCTTCTACTGACCATCTATCTATGGATGGTAAGTCGTAATCATCCTGACATGAGTCCCCAACACCTCTTGTAGACTACTCCAAAACCTCATAGTATACCTCTAATCCCTATAAAAACAATTATTTAATGAACCCCATGTAGCCTCAGGGTATCTTGTACAAACAACTTAGCTAGTTTTTCAGCTTTAATGGTGTCCTTGATCAAAATGAAATGAGCTTAATTTTTAAACCAATTAATCTCCACCCAAATAGAATTTATTCCTTAGTGAGTACATGGTAATTTGTCAAATAAATCCATGGATACCTAATCCCATTTCAAAACTATCACCAGAAGAGGCAGGGGAAAACTAAATGATTTTAGATGCTCAACCTTTATCTTTTGGTAGGATCAACAATGGGACACATAATCTATAATGTCACACTTCATACTCAGACACCAAAATCAAAATCTCATGTCATAATACATCTTTATGGATTATATATGAATGGAAAATGAATAACTATCATAGTCAAACGAAACTATACTTCTCATAAATGTTGGGACAACAAACTGATCCCCAAAATGGAGAATACCATCATAAGAGAGAGACTAACTAGAAATGGTATCCTAATGATATAAGGTTTCTCAAATTCATCCATGATCATCATCCTATTATTGAATTTGTAGAATAGACTCAAGTAGATATGATCATAACTTAACACCAATAATAACCATACTAGAAACATCCTCTTAAGTATCTAGGTGCAACAAAGCGAAGAGACCTATATGGTTTCATTCTTCCTTCAATTCAAAAATTACCTATGATGGTACTTTTCTATCGGAGAGAGTCTGTAGTAAAATTCCCCTACCCTGAGGTATAGGTGATGTGGAAGGAAAATGTATGAAGGAATCCCACCCACCATCTCTATTTTATATTAAATTATTTCTAAAAATATATATCTTAGACTCTTATGGTCATAAAATATAATGAAACTACCACGAAAAATATAGTGCCACCAATAATTAAGCATATATATGATGGTAGAAAGCTCTAAATCATCAGTGGGGTAATTCTTCTTGTGCATCGAGATCTGAATAGAACTATAAGCCACCACATGATCATCCTTAATAAGAACGCAACCCAAAAAAGAACTAGAATCATCACAAAAAATCCATATACCCCTTACTGATTTCAGGTAGGATTAGAATATGAATTTATGTTAGAAGTAATTTATACTCGTCAAAAGAAGACTAAAACTTTGCATCACAAATTAATATCACCCATTTCAGGGTATGAGCAGTCAAATGTGATTATAAATTTTAAAAATACTTGAGGAATCATTGATAATACCAAGAAGGACCAAGTAATCTCTGAATCTTGAATACATTATCTCATTCTTCCCAAGTCAAAATATCCTTCACTGTCTCAGGATCAACTGATAATCCATGCTATGAAATCATTTGCCCTAAGAACTTCACTTCTTAAATCCATAAATTTCATTTATAAATCATTTCATACCAACAATAACTCCTTGGTATTTATAGAACTAAACTCAAATGGTGATCATGCTCATGCTCAGATCTTGAACAAACCAAAATATCATCACGAACACTTCTAAAAAACTGTCAAGATGCACATGGAAAATTTTGATTAATCAAATCCATAAAATCTCAAAGAGTTTTAGTCAGACTAAAAAACATCAAAATATATTCATAATGTCCATACCTACACCTGAATGTTATCTTCGATATATCATACTTTCAAACTTTGAGCTGATGATAACCCAATAGAAGATCAGTCTTCAAAAACTAATTTCACCCCTTCAAATCACTAAAAAAATCATCCAAATGCGCCAAAGGATAATTATTCTTAACCATTAATTGTTCAACTTCCAATATTCTAAACATAATTGAAGTGAACCATATGCCTTCTTTGTAAAGAGTAAAGGGGCTACCCAAGCTAAAACACTCGGGGTGAACAAATCATTTCTCCATCAGATAATCCAACTTAATATTATACTCTCTTATCTCCATTAGTTCTATATGATGAGATGGTATAGAAAATTGTTGCATACCTAGCACAAAATCAATCGTAAAATATACCTCCATCTATGGATGAATACCATAAAAATTATCAAAGAAAACATCAGGAAAGTAATAAACAACAGAGGTAAGGTCAACAAGAGAAGAAACATCATTAGGATCAATTGCTATAGTAAATAAAAAACTCTTGATCCCTATGTGGGAAGGTCATGCACATCCTTTAATAGGATATCACTCACCCTAAAACACCTATGAGCTTCCATAGATCACCAGAAATGAGAGACTTTGATTATAATAATAAACCTTAACTTTATGAATGATAATTCATTCCACACCCATGATGAAGTTTAAATAGATCCATATAAAGAATGAGGAAATCTTATACTAACTCCATATCAGCTATCAATAGTAAAAAAGGAAACTAAAACCCATGCTCCTTCATCTTCCCAATAGGTTTCTCTAACTCCATAATAAAGGTAATGATCTCCATTGTAAGTTTAATTATATAAAAAACGAATAGAAAAAATAATTGGGAACAATCAGTATGAAATAAATCAAAAACTAATGAAGATACAGCAGATATGGTACTTTTCACTATCACTGTTACCACATATACATCTAATGAAAACACATCTACTATTTAAAGGTGCTTTACTCTTAAGGCCTATGGTTGTATCCCTCTATTATTTGAATCATTTTATTATGATGAAGTATTCTTTAGAGACAACAATTCCTAACCATAACAAGGCATAAACCTGGCCTGACATAAATGCTACAAATTTCCATATCATCCAAAACTATTACTCATATTATCTAGTGAAGAATAATAAAGTAGGGTTTTTATAACCTTGTCATGTTGATAGAAAGTTAGGGGCACACCACTAGCTGTAAATAAAGGCATAATGTAGGTTTTTCACTAAGAACCACCTCCACCACTTCTGTGATGCCCCTACCAATTCATCTTTTTCCACTTCATGCCACTAAAATTTCAACTAGGTTGAAGTGGGTGGGAATAGTACCTAACCTTCCCTACCATATTACTCTATTCCAAAATTTTCTTATCTACTATCTCCAAATAGTTATAAATATTCATTATAAATTCTAATTATCTAATATTTGGTCATAAACCTTGCAGTTATTTCTGATCCTTCAAGTAGTCATTATTCACCACCTCTAAAGAAAAATAAACTAGCTCAGTAAACGGATTGGTATATACTAACACCAAACACTATCCCTACTAAAAAATAAGGAACTATAAAGACTTTTACATCATAAAAAACTCTAGAAAAAACTTCTAGAATAATAGAGTCTTGAAACTCTTCTAGTCCAGAACAACATTCTTATCCTCTTGTACCATAGAATCCCACCATCTCTTCTTGGAACCCTCATGTATGAACACCACAAACTACACCTTGATTCTCTCAGGTGTATCCAAGAATTAAATTCTCTAATAGATTTTATCAATCGAGACCCCAAACTCTTGAGGTTAATTTTTACCATTAAATGATGGTGGATTCTTATGTAATAACTACCATAATTGATCCATTTCTCCTACAACTCCTTATTGTACATCAAAAACTGCGCTCTTTATTGGAAGTATATTTTGATCGACATAATGAACTCCTTGAATCATAGCCTTGATAATATTTTGATCTATATGAAGATTTCCATGAGGATAATCTGCTTCACCCTCTATAGGAGCCCATGGAAGTCATCTCAAAGGAATAATACTACACACCATAATAGAATAAATTGTTAGAAAATAGAATAATCTCAATTTAGACAAAAAAACCATAAGAAAAAAAAATTATATTAAGGTCCATAACTCATAATAGGAGACACACATCCCAACATACCATGGTTACTTGATTCTCATTCTAGCTAGATTTGGCCAATCACTCACCATAACCAACCTCTCAAGTCCTAAAAATCCTATATCCAGTCTACCAAATGTTCAAAGATAAGGAAGCTTGTAGAAAAACCTCCTGTAATAACAAAATGTGGAAAATAAACCTGGATTCCCTCTGAAACTAGTACCCTACCCAACCAACACTTACCTGAAGGGAATTCTTGATCACCACATTTTAGAAACTAACACCTAGGAATCAACAACAACCGGAGGAAATGATTTCTCCCAAAATAAAGTAGAAATAATGACATGTATATATATAAAAGATGAGGATAAGTCATAGAATAGTAAAAAAATGTATTCCATATCTAAAGGAAACAATAGAAGCTATACATTTCAAAAATAGAAAAATAATCTCAAAGTTACAGGTCCAACAAAAAAGGAAGTCAAAAACCAAAATAGTTACTCTATGTGATAGAATGGGAAACCCCCACAATCTATCCACCAACTTCACATACTCACCTGAAAAAAAAACCTTACTTCCTCAATATGGTCCCTTGAATTTCCTTGTATTGAAAGACATATAATGGGATATGCACCACTAAAGGGTTGCATAGGGTGTGAGATAACATGCTTAGTAGGACCCCACCCAGTTGTTCTTTAACAAGTCTCTATACAAAAACCTCAACATGATCACCTATAAATAAAACCAAGAATGATAAACAGTTAGACAGTTTTTATATCAAAATCATTTTGAAACATTTAATTTTACCCTTTTTCCAAATTTCAAAAATAATCCATGTAAAATAGTTCAAATAATTTCATATTCATCAAATCAGTTGAATCAATGAATATAATGAATCACATATCATGTCAAATCCATGGTAGTATAAAATAAATCATTATAAGACAAATTATAGGTAACATCATGCCAAAGATCACTATATTTTAGGATAGCTGGTACACTCAAACCTAGACCTAGAAAATTATTCCATCAAGTCTCTAGATATATGTATCCAATCTAGAGAGAAAAGGAAAACCCTAAAAATTGAACCCCCAACAAGTCTATCAAGTCCCAAGATCAACAAACCTATGGAGTAGAGGAACACCACATGAATGAACACCCTGAAAAATGTTTGAGTCTTGTTACTAAACCTTCCACATAAGTACCCAAGGATTCCCATGTACTCTATTTTCTAAAACTATTTCATAAATTAATCTCAAAATGCTTTAAAAATAACATTGTGTTTACCAAAATAAGGGGAAAACATATTTTCTCAAAAAACCCCATTTCCACACACATAAATAAATCAATCAATCGTTCCATTCAATTTATAAATTTTTTTTTATCAAAACTAGATAAATATAGTTCATCCAACATAGGATAGAGACAGAACCACCTACCTCAATCTTGGGTCACACATGCCCGCAATGGGTTCCACTAACCAGAAAGGACCATGAGTTCTACAGTAGAGGCACTCATATTGATTCTCATATCTTATAATCACATCCCACAAAAACAAAATGTGTCACCTCATATTAAAAATCTATATTTTTACCATTTCATGACATGAAAACGTTTCATTGTATGTTCACTTTTCATACCCTAAACCCAACTCACAAAATCTGCCTAGAAACCAAGACACAATGTGAGCACTTTAAATGGTGTGTAAAACATTAATGACATGTAAACATTACATGATGTCAAAATTTATAGTAGACTAAAAAAATATAAAATCTACCCAAAAGCACAAAATATTACACCAGTGTTATCCAAACTCATGGATAATCCTGAAAAACTTTTAAATAATTTATACCTAGAATTAATTAATTCAAATAAAATACATCTACAAACTTTAAGTCATTTTCCCCAGTAAAGGCTCTCCATCCTCAGGAGTCCCAATGCTCACCCATATAAAGGGGAAACAAAAAGGGAGAAGATAAATTTCTTAAATTGGGTAATGGAATGTTATATTATTATTATGTAATAGTATGTGAAACATATACCACATGGAATAAGGAAACTCAAAAATAACATATCGTGTACTGTGAAGTAATTCATGAAGGTCACAGGGTAGTTTTTAATGACAGTACATAATGAATACCATTATATATATAAATTATATGTAGCGAAATTTTAAGAAATCATATTTAAATGAAAATTTCTAGTGGGTATTCAAGAATGTGAGGAGTTAATTTAAGCATAAAAAATACAGATTTCATGATAAAAATACAATCAAATTTTTTCATATTGAGGAAGTGACCTTTATTTCTTAAAAATGAGAAAGTATTGATTTGAAATAGTAATCAAGGAGGAGTTAACCAAAGTTATCCATAGGAGGAAATGCACTTATCCCTATAGAAATTTTTAATGGAATTGAACATGGAAAAGAGTAACCATGGCCTAAAATTGTAATCCTTTAATACTAGTGAATCATAGTGGATTCTGGTATAACCAACTCATCATTGGTGTATTCTCATTGGATCATCCCTTAGCGGTGAACTATGTAAAAAGATGTTTTTTCTAATATTTTAATTTAATTATTTGGGATTTTTTTGGTTTTTTAAATAAACATACATATTTTAAAAGTTCCTAAAAAATTTGGGACAAGATTATTCTTAACGTAAGAAAAATTATACACCTTGATTTTCCCCTCCCCACTCAAGATGTCTATGATTGCAACAATTGGTATTAGATATGACGTTTTAGGCAATAAATTTATTATTCAAACTCGTTATAAGTACATAATGAATGTTAAAGGGATTCCTATATAATATAGAAAAACCTAGAATATCTAGAAGATCAACATGAGATCTCA
The DNA here is from genome assembly GCA_963277665.1 of Viscum album. NCBI lineage: Eukaryota > Viridiplantae > Streptophyta > Magnoliopsida > Santalales > Viscaceae > Viscum > Viscum album. The sequence goes on along the minus strand of OY728148.1, from coordinate 617,321,702 downwards.
CTTATTTTTTCTTGGAATATAATTTTTCTTTGCTAAAAAAAATAATAGTTAGTGAGGCATCAGAACTATCCATGACAAAAATAGATAGAAAACTAGTTGATTCTAGGTAAAATGTTCACAATGCCTTATCTAGAGCTCTAAATCATTAGCTCTCCATGAAATTTATGAAATTTTATACTATTAATGAAATGTTGAAAAAATTGGTTAGCATTGATGAGGGTGACTATAAGGCGAAGGAAGATAATATTTAAGTGTTGTATAATAATTCTGATGACCTTAAAACGATCCTAGATGAAAATAATGATGGCTTGATAAACGAAACCACTAAATTTTTGGGATATATGTTTCTTCCATGAGTTCCTTCAGTTAATTTTTTGGAATATACTCCATCGTAACTTCACATATAAAGTAAAAATATCTAGAATGGACCCCAAAAAATATTCTCAGAACATGGAAGACAAGAACACCCATGTCACCACACTGTAATGTAAAACCACATAAAAAATTCATGTAAGACTATCATAAATAATGATAAAAAAAAGTTTGACATAAAATAATAACAAAAAGGTATTATGTGTTTCAAGAATGTGGCCTAGTCCATAGGGTAATGCTACTTCCCGCATATTCTAAAAAACTAGGGGAATTATTACAATGATTGAATATTTATTCTTCTCTTAATATGTTGATCACTAGTGATATACCATAATTTTATAAAAGTTTTACCCAATTATTCTAGTATCTATTACTATCCTATCTTTGTGAGTTGAATTCCGCCTCATAAGAGATAAATGGATGATCCTTTTTTCAAGTCAACCCTCTTCACCACTGCAACATTCCCAACTGGTTGATTGTTCACCCTCCAATAAATTTATAGTATATACTTATTGTTTTATCTTTCAGTGAGTGAACTTATGGTCAAATGAATCCTAATACACAATTATACTTATTTTTGTGAACTAACAACTATATTCTACCATTCCATCTCCATGAATGTTTCAAAAATTAGGTCATTATATTTTCTCATTCTCTAGGTCTAACATTTTCTCCTTTAATAAAATCGAGTCACGCACCTTAAAACATTGAATTTGAGATTAATTTCAGTTTTTTGACTAGCATATCTTCCATCTCCCATAAAAACTTCCTTCGAATATTTTTTAAGAAATTTCATGGCTCCCCACCATGACTTGTTTTTGGTCAACCAAATCATTTTGAGTCGTAACACCACCTCAATAATTCATGATTAAAGAAATCTTTCAACATATTATCTAGTTTAAATGATCCATAAAACTTATATAGGTATAAAAATCCTTCCAATAGCATCAATATAAAGTGGTAATTCAACTAAATTTGATTCATCCAATAATTAAATATCATATTTCTGGCCAACTTAATCATGCATTATAAATCACAAAACAATTTCTAAACTTCTAGTACTTTTCCAATATACTTTAGTAACCCATTTATCCAAACCAATTATTTATTTTCTTTCATCAAGATGATGTACTCTACTTCCATTATACAATGGGAGACCACTTATTGAAGTTTGGATATCCAACTGACAACCATTATACCAAAAGTAAAAACATATTCAATGGTTCACTTCTGTGAATCTGAATCTCCACAAAAGAGACAGTCTGTAAAACCCTTCAAAGTTTTATCTATTCTAAAGAAAAGTATTAAGTATTCAAAACCATTAAAGTACCAGATAATCTACTTTAAAACCTATCGATTCTCCCTTTTTGTATTTGGAATAAATCTTATGATAACTCCCACTAACAGTGAAATTTCTAGATGAGTACAAATCATGGTGTACATCAAAATTTTAAAGATGATGTATATGGAACTTTATTAATTTACTAAACCTCATATATCATTCAATGTGACTTCCCCTTACTTATCTTTAAATTCCCAACTAGTGGTGTGGTCATGGATTTTTCTTCTCATAAATCAAAGTGCTCAGCCACCTTCCAGATCTATTTAGTTGAGTCAGGTATAGTATTACATAATTTTTTTCTCATACAATCCTTATTCCTAAAATTCTCTTTTCCAAACCAAAATTATTAATATCAACTATTATATAAAACACAACCTTTATCTTATTGAACCTTACTTTTACTAGATCCACTATCATCATGCCTTCCACATAAAGAAGAATGATGATGAAACTCTCATCATCAAACACTATATGGTAATCAAAATGGTCATCATTATTCAGGATGAGCTTATGTTACATCATTTTTTTGAACATTATATTACAATACTTTATGGTTTATTCGAACCATAAAGGCTATATTTGATCTTACACACAAGTCCCTATATTCATTAATCATTGAAACCATTTAAATTATCTTTATATATCTCCTCATCAAAATCATTATAATGTAATTTTTTCTTAACATCCATATTATATAGATGAATATATTTCAATGCAACCATACTCAAAACAATTGAAATTGTTGATTGATTAAACATTGAGCAAAAGATATCAAAGAAATAAATTCCTTCATTTTTTTTGAAATCCTTTAAAAACTAGTATAACCTTATACTTTTACTTTCTATCCTCTTCTTCATTTATCTAATAAAAAAATTAATTCAAAATAATCTTATTCCCAATATATCTCTCCATAAACTCCTAAGTTATAGACACATAGAGGGACTCAATTTTGTCCCTTGTGAAAAATTCCTACTATTTCAAGTCCTTTAAACTCCTTTTCTCCTTTTGGAATTCTGGCTCCCCATAATCTATTATTAGAAGAAAATTCAAAGTACTCTTAGACCATTTCACTTAATTCCCTTCCTTGGTAGATATTCATAGTTTCCCCTAAAGCTCAACTCCTTTTGGTATTGTAACTTTTTAAGTTTGAAATTACAATAGTCATTATTTAGTATTCCATAAACTATCTAATAATTTAGGCCTATGAAACACCACCATAACTTGACCCCTATCTTTCAGTAACACCGCCTAATGGCCAGTAGTTTTCTAAACTACCACGGTTCCTAAATTTTTAAGAATATGTGAGTCTTCAAATAATCCATCTAGGTGAACCTTGGTTTCTAATGATAAATTTTATTTCATACAGATTTACCTATAGTTTCATATCCTTATATATTATATCCTCATTAATGATCAAACATCAACTTCTAATAAAATTTTGAGAGTTATTGTTCTAGATTCGAAATCCAAATTCATCATCACCATATCTAACAAAGTAACCTGATAAAGAATCATCCTCAAGGTTTATTTTTTTCATTTCCAATGATGTGGGAATAGGTGAGATCTCAAAATATGTTGAGGTGGTTTAAATAATACTTTCTTCCAGACCAATAGGTCTATGGAAGTTTCTTTCTAATGGGTGATGATAAAATATGATTGAATAAGAATGTATCATAGTTTATATACATGACCCAAAACACATTTGGTTACTATAAACTCCAATTTATCCTCTCTATAATTACATTATATTTAGATTCCAGAAATCAATCTTCTCAAAAAAACCTTCAACTATAAGAACCTTTAAAACTCCCAACTTCCATACCCACCATGTCACATTTTTTATTTTATTTTGGGGTATTTTCCTTGTTTAATTTGATCTTCTATTGGTTCATTATCTTTTATGGCTGTTTTGGGGGGAAAAATAAAGTTTATAGACCTGGATAAAGGTTGTTCATGGTGATTTTATGGTTAGTAGAAACAGTGTACCATCCCAGGAGAGACCATGTGCCCAGGATAATGGGACAATCCAAGCTGCATGGCCTACCACATCAGCATGCGACTAACTACGTGCTATGACCAGTGGTTCTATCTAGGGAACACAAGTGTTCAGCCTCCCATAGTAACCATGCATCCTCATTCCTCTTTCAAAAGATAGAGGTTCATGAAGGTTGTAGAGTTTCAAAAACCATGCATCATATCCTGATCATTAAAAATGTGGATTTTTCAATTTTTCCCTCTTCGAATTTAACCCTGATTCACCAATTTTCTACCTACATAGGATTTCCAACACTAGAAACCTCTCCATCTCTTTATGGATCCCTTGGATCTAAATATTTGGGGTGGTTTTTCTGGGTAATCTATAATAATCATCATGTAAGTCACTCCTACACTTGTTACTTCCCTCTTCTTGGTTCCTCTTTCCTTCTTCTTTGGGTTCTTCCTTCTCCAGTAGTTGGTTGACTAAATAAGGGTTAAATCTCAATTTTTTGGGTTAAATATTGATATAAATTGTATTTTATTACTTTTATAGGGTCTTCTTGTGGTACAGTTGTAGTTTTCCACTGGATTTCAGAAGTTTCTAATCTTGATGTTGGTGATTCCATGATTTAGCATTATCAGATGATTTTGGTATGCTTGATTTGATTCTAAAATGTGATATATGGAGTATGTGTGTGGTATAAATCATGTTTTCAAATGAATTTGGTGTTTTTATGGGTTGAAATATGATTTTTTAAATCAAATGGGGGATTTTTTAGGATTTCACAAAAGAGGAACATGTGTGTGTAAGGGGTTTGGAAAATTGTTTGCTTATCAAAAATGGATTTTTGGCTTTCATATTTTCAATACTGGATGTTTGTTTATAAAATTGGTGTATTTTTTGTCTATTTTATATTATGGAATCGTGATAATGATTAATTGGTGTTTTATGTGACATAAAAAAGTGTAAATTGATCCCAAAGGGAATCCTAATTGACTAGATGTGCGAATTGGGACTAGTACACTAGTTAGATTAGCGAGACTGAGGATTACTTCCTTCTAGAAGGATTGAATATACAACATTAACTAGTCATTTATAATGATTATAGACCACTATACCTTGTGTTGCATTCCCCTATAGTGGCTCGTGCATGAGGATGTTGTGGGTTATGGTTGTGACACCATGTTCACTGAGGTACGAGGTTCCTAGGGTCTCACTAACACTAGTGATTAGGGATTACCTAGGGTGATCATGTGATGATATTCCTATGAATTGGATCTTGATTTTACGTGATATTATTTACAATTTTCAAAAAAAGTTTCATTTAAAAAAATCTCTATTTTTTATTAAAACTAGCATGTTCAATTTTATTATAATGTTTTGGAATGAATTCCTTCTATTTGGATGGTGTCCTATTGGGTATTGGGTCACACCCTATATACGCCCTCATGTGTATGTAGATCTTGTTTTGTTTGACCTGGGGAAAAGAAAGATGGTTTGTGGTAGTTATGGTGGATCTTGTTTCTAGTGTTCTAATTCTTTCAGATGTTGGTGGAGGTAGCATGAGGGTGTTGTCCCTATTGTTGAATGGAGATTCATGGTAGTGTAGTTGGTTCCCATCCCCATTTGATGCTTTTGGTTTTTGTTTAATTTTTTAAAATGTTTTACATGTGATGGGGATACATCTTTAGGTTATGGTTTTTGGCTGTAAAGTTGTTTTATTATTGTTGAATGTTTGTGGTTAATCATGTGGATGAAATAATTACTAAAGTGTGATGTTTGATTCCTAGAATCTAGTTTTTATCCCATGGGGATTGGGGATTCCCTTTGGACCATTCCATGAGTCAGTTTGTTTGTTGGGTTGGATGGAAACCTATACTATTTCATGGATAAATGGTATAAAATTTTGTTTCACCATTTCTTTTTGTCATGTTATTTGGGAGAGACTAGAGATATAGGAGCTAGAATGTTCGGGGATTGAGTTTGTCATTATGAGTGGGGTGTCTGGCCAACACACCTTATGACAGACCTTGGGTCACCATGGGATGTCAGTAATTGGTTTAAATTCTTCTTTATGTGATATGTACAGGCTGTAGAATGTACATTGACTCATTGTGGGGTTTATGTGGCTTGTATTGTGATTATGCTAAATATGGTTTTGGTATTGATTTATATAGATATTTTAAATTTTGTTTTTATTTAAATTTTCAGGGTATTGAGTTGATGGATTATTTGTTTTGTTAAATGATGTTGCAGTATGCATCTCTAAAGAATTACTTTAAAACTATGGTAAGAAGATGGAGAGAGTTCCGCCTCACCAGTTGATTAGATATTATTGGAATCATTGGTTTGGGTTGTCTATGCTTTGGGTCAAAGAACGGGTCCTAGTCCTACTCTGGTCAAGGAAGCTTAACCAGGTCTGGTAAAGGACAAGGCTCCTGATTTTCTCAAAAAAAAATCTCCTACATTCTTATGTTGTATGGATCCCCATGAGGTAGAGTATTGGATTGAGAATATTGAAAGGATGTTTGGGTTTCTTGATAATCCCGAGGAATATAAAGTAAATTTTTCTTTATTCTTTTTGGATGATCCCATTCGGTGGTGGTTGGACTTAGTTGTTTAGGTTGTGAAGCATGATAAAATGGGTTCAAATGATTTCAAGGTCATCATTAATGAGCATTATTCCATAGAGACCTTGTCCTTCAATAAAACCCTTGATTTTATGGATCTCCCCTAGGTGGAAGTCATGTTAGAGTATGCCAATCGTTTCACTAAGATGGTTTACTTCACACCTAAAATGGTATCCAATGAGCATCTGAAGGCTCAATGATTTCAAATGGGGTTGTTTCTAGATATCTAATCCCAAGTCTTCTTGTTTAAGTTGAAGATGTATGTTGAGGTGGTTGATCATGCTTTAATGGTGGAAATTGACCACTCTGGAAGTTCTGATTTAATTGTACCAGTTTTAGTAGGGGGTTAAGGTAGTGGCATTTCATTTGAGAACAAGAGGAAGTGTGATGAGCAAGAAAAGGGTAGAGGTGGTAACTCAATCCATCCTTCTCAGCCATCTTCATCTATGGCTTCTAATGTTGGAAAGGTCCTATGTCGTAAATGTTTTAAGTCAAGGAATATGTGGTCAATGTGTTCAAATCCACCTTTACCTGTTAATCAATGTGGAACTATGGGGAACTTGTATCCTCTTTTCAAATTGGCATGCCCATATTAGGGTGGTACAGGTTCTACAACCTCTATAGGGATGTCATATAAGAAAAAAACTATCCAAGATAGTGGATTCTCATTTTGGAGTTCATGAAGGTAATGATACATCTTCTTCAGGGAAAATTAATAATAAGTCAGGGATCCTGGTTAGTGTTCATTCTTAGGCTTAGGTAGATATGAGGCATCTTCATGATATTGACCAATAATTAATAGAATCTAATACAAGACCTGCAATATTTTGAGGTATTATTCTCATTTAATTGTCTATAGTTATTGTTCTATTTTACATAGGTACCTTTGTTTCCTTTATTTTTTCTCATCTTGTGTATTGGTTGAAGTGGGGATAGGGCTTCAGGTTCCCATCATGTGAACTCACCCTATCAGGGATTTATCTGGAATGGGATTTCCTATTTTTGGAAATATACCTTTTCAACATGATCATCCATATAGATTGGATGTTTCATTTTAAGGTTCACATCAATTACTATCACCAACATGTGAGTTTTACAGTACCTAATGGTAGTGTTTAGGTCTTTTAAGGTGAATGCGATACTCGGCCAGGTAGTGTTGGACCTCTACTTCAGGGGTCGGTTAGTCTTTTTTTCGAATCTCTTCATTGATGTGTGAGAATGATGATAGAGGCTTTGAGTTTGTATTACATCCTATGTTGGATGAGTTCCCAAAGGTATTTCCATATGACTTCTCAGGTTACCCTCTAGAGTGTGATGTGGAGTTCACCATCAATTTGGCAATAAGTACATAGTTGATATCTCTTCCTTCATACTATATGGCCCCAATCGAGTTTAGGTAATTAAAGATACATCTGAATTATTTTAAATCCAAAGGATTCATTTTCCTGAGTGTCTCACCTTGGGCCACCCCATTCCTATTTTCTAATAAGGGCAATGGATCCCTCCCGTTGTGTATTTACTACCAAAAGATGAATCAGTTATCGATGGAGAAAAAATATTCCTTTCCCCGCATTAATGACCTTTTTTATCTGCCCAAGGGGGAAAGGTGGTTCTCCAAGATTTTTTTCATTATCGGTGTCATCAGGTTAGAGTTCGAGAGAAGAATGTTCCTAAATTAGCTTTCTGGATTAGTTATGTTCATTTTGAGTATTTCTTCTTGCCATTTGGCATGATGAATACTCCATCATTCTTCATGGATCACATTAATTGGGTGTTCCATCAATAACTTTATTCCTTCATCATGGTATTCAAGGATAAAATCCTGATTTACTCTATATCCAAGGTGGATAATGAGCATCAACTAAAGATTGGTTTGGGAACTCTTTGATATCATCAACACTACACTACTATTTTCAGGTTCACTATTTGGATCTGGTAAGTAATGTTTCTGGGTCACGTGATCTCAGAAGGAGGGGTTTCAGTGAACCATGGGAAAATCATTGTGGTGATGTCATGGGAGAAACTGAGGAATGTATTTGAAATTATGAGATTTTTGGGCCTAGCATGGTAATATAGGTGGTTCAATTGAAATTTATCTCATATTTTATCACCCATGATGGTACTTACATAGAAAGGGAAAAGTTTGAATGGAGACTATAGTTTTATAAATATTTTGATGATATTCATAATTTTTTTTTATCATGGCCTCTATTTTGATCTTTCTTGAATCTGTAAAGAGGTATGTGGTCTATCTTAATGCTTCTGTTATGGGACATGGGTGTGTGCTGATGTAAGATGAGCACTTGATGGTGTATAGTTCTCTCCAACTCTATCCACACAAAAATAATTACCCAATACATGACCTAGATTATCATAGGTGATACATTATTTAATGATGTTGCGTCATTATCTATTCAGGGGGAAGTTTGTGGTCTACTCAGATCGTAAGAGCTCGTCTTACATTTTCTCCCAAAATGACCAGAATTTGAGGAAGCAACATTGGGTCGAGTACCTTTAGGGGTTCCATTTGATATCATGTATACCCTGGGTAAAGGTAATGTGGTAGAATATTCTTTGAGTAGAAAAATATTTTTGTGGGAAATGAAATATTCTAGTGATATATAAACCTTTATGGGTTTTTTCAAATGCATATGGAGACCATGGAGCATAGTGGATGTGTGTTATTGGAAAGTGTTAAACTAACACCCTCCCTTCTGGAGATTATTTGGAAAGAGAGGTTAGGAGATGATTTATTCCAGTGTTCTATGTAGTGCTTAAATGGTGGGGAGGATCCCAGTAAATGGTCTTTTTCTTAATATAGATTTATTTCCTTCAAGGGTTGTGTGGTGGTGTTGTTTTCGCTATAGAAGGTGGTAATGTAGGATATCCAAAAGTATTGGTGGTTCATTCATCTTGAGACACCCAAAATGTTTTATGGTATCGTCATTAGTTCTAGTGTCCTTTTAGGATATAGGGTCACCATGAACTTCATTGTTGTATCACACCACAAACCTCATGGAAGGAACACCGTATGGGTGGTGATTTATTTTCTAAAAAAATCTTCCCATTTCATTCTGATTAAGGACTCGGTCATTGTGGAGGAATTGGGTCAGTTGTATATTCACGAGATATTGAGGCTTTATGGTGTGTCGTTGTCTATCATTTCAAATAAGTACCCCACTTCACCTCTCAGTTATGGGAAGAACTTCATAAAGAAATGGGGTCACATATCAAGTTGAGCACAGCATACCATCCTCAAATGCATGGTCAAACTAAGTGGGAAAATTAGATCATAGAAGATGTGATCCGAGTATGTGTGTAAGATTTCGAAGTTTTTTGGGATGTCCATTTTGGGTTTGTCATGTTTTCCTATGAAAAGAGTTACCAATCCTTTATAAGAGTGGCTCTATTTAAGGAACTTATGGTCAGCTATGCCAGTCAACTTTCTATTATATAGAAATGGGAGAGACCTCATTTCATGGGACATATTCTCATGAAAGATATGTCTGAGAAGCTCTATTTGATTAGGTGGTGGTTGTTGATATCACATAACATCCTTAAGTATCATGCCGATTTGTGACACTGATCTTTCGAATTATTTGTGGGTGATCAATTTTTTTGAAGGTGGCTTCTCATTTGGGTCACTGTCTTCCTGGAAAGCAAGGAAAGTTAATAACAAGGTATGTTAGACCTTTTGAGGTTACCAAGAGAGTTGGTAAGGTTGAATACCTATTAGATTTTCTATCCTAGTAGATGTTAATTCCTGACTTGTTGCATGTCTCTCAGCTAAACTGGTAAAATTCAGATTCCTCTTATGTGCTGAATTCGGAAGAGTTGGAGCTGGATCCCGATTTTTCTGTGTTTGAGTGACTAGTGTGGATTATGGATTCTCAGGAGAGAGTTATTTTTTGGAAGTATATATTTTTTATCTGGGTCCTTTTTCATAATGGTAATGACAAAAATGAGATATGTGAGTGGAAATATTGGGTTGAAGATATTTTCCTGTATTTAATCTTTGATTATAGTTTGAGTTGACTTTCTAAGGGAATAAAGTTTTCATGGTGGGAGAATTATTAAATATATGATTTTATTTTGAGGTATGTTTATTATTTATTTATATATTCTATGACTTCCATATATCTCCCAAGTTTATTTGGTGAAAATGGAGTTTTTAAAACCAACAGAAGGTGGTGCATAGTTGGTACACAGTTAGTAGAAATTGTGTGTCGTCTGAGGAGAGACCGTACACCCCAGACAATTGGACTTCCCAGAATTCAAGACCTATCACATGGGTATACGGCTAACCATGTACTTATACCAGTTGTTCTATCAGGGGAACATGGTATACTGAATGGGCATGTGGCCTCTCTAAGGAATTGTGTGTCCTCATTCCCCTTTGGGAAGAGAGGGATGCACAGTTTCTGCATGGTTTGGAAAACAATGTGGACAAACTATGTAGCATATCTAGGTCATTAAAATTGAGGATTTTATCATTTTTTACCTCTCTGAATTCAACCCCTAATTCATCCATTTTATCACGAACTATGGATTTCCATCCCTAGGTGCCTCCCCCTCCCCACTTGGCTCCCTTGGATCTCCAAATCTGGGATGGTTTTGTGGGAAATCACCAAGAATCATCAAGTAAGTCACTCTTCCTCTTGTTCCATCCCATTTCTTGGTTCCACATTCCTTTTTATTTGGGTTCTTATTAATACAGTGTATGGGTTGACCTAATAAGGGTTCACTCTTGATTTCATGGGTTAAATCATGATTTTTATGGTATGTTATTTTTTTATAGGGTATTCTTGTGTTGTTTTTGTGGTTTTCCACTGGATTCCAAAAGTGTCTATGCTTGGGGTAGTTGATTCCATGATTTATCATTATTAGATGATTTTGGTATGCCTTATCTTCTTCTTAAATGTGTTATATGGATTATTCTTGTAATGTAAATCATGTTTCAAAATAAATTTTGTGTGTTTATGGGATGAAAGAAGATTTTATAAATAAAAAAGGTGGAATTACTTGGATATTTGATAATAGGTACATGTGTGTGACTAAGGGGTTTTGAAAATGGTTTACCTATCAAAAATGGATGTTTGGATTGGATTTTTTCAATATTTTAAGTGTTATTAAAAGTTGTGAATTTTGTGTGTGTTTTATATTATGGAATTGTAATAATGTGTAAGTGGTGTTTCATGTGACATAAAAAAGTTGAAATTAAGAACAAAGGGAATCCTAAGTTACTAGATGGGAAGACTAGGATGAGTATGCTAGTCAAATCTGTGGAGTCAAGGCCAAATTCATTCTTATAGGATGGATTCTACAATATTAACTAAACATTGGTGGGGATTAGAAACCACTAGACCTTGGGATGCATTCCCCTTTAGTGGAGCATGCATAAGGACACTTTGGATTATGTTTTCTATACCATGTTCACAAAGGTAAGAGTTTTTAAGGGTCCCACTGACACTATTTCTTAGGGATTACCTATGGTTCTAATGTGATGATATGTTAATGGATTGTCTCTTGGTTGTATATGATTTTATTTATTATTTTAGAAGAATTTTTTATTTAAAAAAACTCTCTTATTCATTAAAAATAGCATAGTGATTTGTCTTATAATATTTATGCATGGAATCCTTCTATTTTGGTGGTATCCTACTGGGAATTTTCTCACACCCTACATACACTCTTGGTTTTATGTAGATCTTGGTTTTTTTGACCTATGAAAAGGTAATATGTTTTGTGGTAGTGATGGTGGATCTGATTTCTAGTGTTCCACTTATTACAGGTTTTCGTTGTAGTGAATTGAGTGTGTTTTCCCACTTGTTTCATGGAGGTTACTATTAGTGTAGTTGGTCCCCAACCATTTTTATGTTTTTGGTTTTCTTTAAGTTGTAAAATGTTTTACATGTTATAGTGATTCCACTTTTAGTTATGGTTATTAATTGTAATGATTTTTTATTCTTGTCGAATGTTTTTGGTTAATCATATGGGAGAAATCATTCCCAAAGTGTGTTTTTTATGTCCAAGAACTAGTTGTTAGATCATGGATATTGGTAATACCATTCAGTCCATTCCATAGGGTGGGTTGGGTGTCAGGTTGGATGGAAACTCGAACTTGGTCATGACAAACCACCATTGTTACACTATAATCACATCATCTTACTTATGGTATTCTTTTCCATCATGGTGATCCATCAAATTAAATTCTTGAAAAACTATGAAATATGATTAATAATAGTTTCCATAATTTTCAAGTTGAATAATTCATGAAAGTCACTTAGAAGAGTAAACAGTTTTTATAATGCACCAGATATGGACCCCATATTTCAAGACCCGACCTGAAAGGGCCTGAAGAATGACTACCCTAAGCCCACCTCTAATATGTCGGGGGTTGGAAACTAGTGATGAGTATACATATCACACACATGGGAGGAATTATCCTAATGTACATGTACACACACAAACATCTCCCATCCCATGAATGGCTGAAATGAAAAACAACTGAATCCAATACGTGCATAAATCTATAATCCCACAATCAGAGTATGAAAATAATGTAATAAAAGTTGTAAATATTACTAATAAAAGCCAACTAAAACAAAACTAAAAAATAAATCCTATAAAATATGAAGGGACTAAAGAAAAAAGAAACCACCAGTATATACCTTGGTCTATCTATATCACTAAGCTCCACATGGTTCTTTTCCACCCAGCACACGGTTAAATGTTTCATCATCTATATAAGACACCACACATGTGGATAGAGACAATTCAAGAGTTAGTATAAAAATACCTAGTAGGACACCTCGAAAACACCAAAAAAAGAATAAATGGTAGTAAAATCCAAAAAAAATGTTATAGGAATCAAGAAAAACCGAGATATACTCAAGGAGGACACTACGCCTCTAGGTGATCTCAATCAAACTCATAACCATGTGATTCTACTCGATGAATCTAGGAATGATTGTTTCAGTAGAACCCACTCCCCTATCCATGTTATCATCAAATACACTCATCTAATAGGTCATGATATTTAGGCCCCACCTAATAAAACTCACTAGTCTCTGAAGATCTTGACACATAGATTGGAGATAACGACCAAGATCGTGGGGGGATAGTAGAAACCCAATCAGGATAGCTTTATATGAAGGGGGTCACATTCTAAAGATACCATGAACCATACTAAATGGACTTCAAGATAGAAGATTAATGACCAAATCAAGGAGATAATACGGCTTCTATAAACATCACCTAGGTTATAAGAAGGAATGATTGAGGATCACACTTCGGTCTCATGGAGGGACCCCACATACTCTATCTAAGACTTTTCCTCTAAAGGGGATCAAAATCTAGAGTTCTGGATATAATGACGCATTTTACCTATGATGGGATGGACCTAGGGAATACCCTCAAAAGATACTGCTCCAAACTAAAGAAATAAAGCAATCAAAACATCCTCAAAGAGGGTATACAACATGTACAGGGGAGTATATTGTGTGTCTAGCCTACCCCTAGTCTTCCCATGTGCCACTACCCCCACAAAACATGTTAATATAGAAATACACAGCATGTAAGTGTGTATAAAATGCTTGTATATTCCTTATAGAACATTTCATGTGTTGTATATTAATGCTCGTGAACTTCTAGTCAAGCCTATCTGCCAACCCGTATACACATGATTATGACCATGTACACCAGCCTCTGATACACTCTATCATGACCCAACCAAAAAAGTCATGAACCATAACTACCCCAATACAACCTCCAATAGGCCAGTGGCTGGAGACCAGTGTTGAGTAGGAATATCAAAAACATGAGTGGAATTAACCTAAGGTACCTATGCACATGCACACATCTTCAAGACCATATAAACCTGAAATTTAAAAAAACTTAATCCAATGTATGCAAGCATATTCAATCCCAAAATCAAAGTAAAATAGTAATGTAATGAAACTGGTAAAGAATCCAAACACAATCCCACCAAAAAAGAAACTAAAAACAAGAACATCCTATGAAATAGGAGGGGACTGCTATAAAATTAAACCACTAGTATATGCCTTGATTTTTCAATCTCACTAAGATTTTCGCAGTCCTTGTCCTACTAAGAAACTATCAAAAGTGTCTTTTTGCATAAGAAATAACATGTGTGGAAAGATCCCATGTAGTTGCAAGTATAATAATACATATTAGGACACCTTGAAAACACTAAACACAAAACAAAAATAGTATTAAACTCATATAAACTTATAAAAATAAATAAAAATCTAGTTATACTTAGGAAGGAAGCTAAGCCTCCATGTGGTCTTAATCAAACAGTTGGTTACAGTATTTTGTTTGAAGCTTCTTGGAAATGATCAATCTGGTAGAACCCACTCCACAAGCCATGATATCACTGAAAACACACATCCAATAGGTTGTAATCATTAGGACCTACCTAAGAAAACTCACATATCTTTAATGATCTTGATACTCAGATATGGTATTACACCCATGATCACTAGGGTGCACCACAAATCCAATCTGGATCAACCCACTATGTAGGGGATCATATACCAATGATTCTGTGAATCCTACTAAAGTGGAATTCAATATGGGGGGGTCAACGGCCTGATTATGGAGGTCACACCAATTCCATAAACCCCACCTAGGTCATAAGAATAAATGATGAAGGATCACACTCTCGTATCACAGAGGGATACCACCAAATCTATCTAAGACTCATCCTCTAGAGGGGATCAATCCAGAGATATGGACATAATGCCACATTGTACCATCAAGGGGTTGGACCAAGAGAATTAAATCAAATTACAAAGTTCCAATCAGTATAAACAAATGTCTCTAACACACTTAAAGGGTTTCCATAGAATATACTAGGGAGTACACAACATGTCTACTCAACCCATGGTCTTTCTATGTTCCAATGACTTATAGGGAATGTAAACCTCAAAATAAATGGTGTGTAATTATGTATACACAACATACATAGGCCTTTCAGCACCTTACCTGTTCCGTCTATTTGTGCATGTGTGCCAACCCATGTACACCTAGCCATGCCTTTGTACACCTATTAATGTCTAAGTAGACAGATTTACCCATGCACTCTAGTCATGTCCATGTACTCCATTTTGATCGTACCCATGTACCCTCTAAGGCACAAGACAAGATTCTATCATGGTTCAAAAGAAATGTGACAAATGTCATATGGTGTTTGATATTTTTCTCTATGTGGAAACCCTAGCACTAAAAAAAGTATCCCATGTGGCATTTATCTCCAGATTACATGTTAGGTTACTCTATAATTTATAGAATCCATGGATTCTTCTTTACATTATCATTTGTGCTTCTTCCACTACGATTACAACTTTTTAATAATTTTTTTTATATAATATGACCCCACAATCACTAGATATCCAAATATGGACTACGAAACATCTCATAAAACTCATCATCATTCCACACCATCCACAACGCATCAAACTAAAAAGAAGAGGAACCTTCTATTTGTCCTTCTCTCCCTCTAATTTCCTGTTTTTACCTTTTATCCTCAATCAAACCCTCAATCACAAACCAAACCCACGGTATTAATCCATTTTACCAAATAATGGTCATTAAATGATCATGTACCTGGTATTCATCAAACTACAGCCCAATGAAATTGCCTCTTATGAATGTGAAAAGAAACATGGGAGAAATCCATAAACCACAATCATAAATAATGAACCTTGTCACTTGTTCATTTAATACTCAATCCATTGTTCAATAATTTAACAAATGAAGAGGTAATAATCAAAAAAAAAATTACCATAAAAAATCAACCAACAATATGAAAAACAATTCTTGTTCATAGAATTAATCCACATTTGATCCGGATAAAACAAAGGGATGGAATCACACAAATAAAACATCCTACCTAGAGTTTTGATTGATCAATGATAAATAACACCCCAAATATTTCATCATTGGTGATATCTACAAACACTAATGGAATAGGGATCCTCGATCACGATCTAATCTGATGTCATCAGCCAACGATCCTCCAGTGGATCCTCTCCAACATAACCTCTCAATTTTTATAGTTATGTTGCTAAACATATAAATTTTCCATAAAATCATATTTATAATATATTATTATGTTTATGATATAAATTAATTGACTAAAAAAATATAATTAATTTGTTTTAATTATTATCCCATGAGGGTGCTCAATCTCAACATCTGACACCAAAAATGATTATGTCACACCTAGGGTAAAACTAGTTTTCTAAACTCAATGGTTACCTTGTACATCTGATACAAGCCTCTGTTTATTATTTATTTCACTTTTTCAGTAAAACTATGCATGCATGATATTAATATATTTAATACTTTTCAAATATAAATTATGACTCACTAGTCCTTGGAATATTACATAGTCTCAGCACCTAGGTCCAAAAATAATCCATATAAGATTCTAAAATAATAAATATAAAAATAAGAGTTTTTACACCATAAATTTGTGTAAAAAATCCAAGTTATGGTGATTTAATGTATTCCCTTAAATTTAGAAGGACACCTTATTCTAATTTACAATGAAAAAATCCTCACACATTCCATACTCCTTACTTATAGTCTTCAAAAATCCATTAGTAGATAGAATATTCATTATCATATCACTAATGTGGCCTATATGGTCATGCCAAAGTTTAGAAGAAGAAAATTCTCCAACATTCATTACCCCTTCCAATGAACATGCAAGTTTAAATATATCATCCTTCACTCCATTTTAAAAAAATTTGAATCACATGAAATATTCCATGTTCCATTTTTAAAAATTGTATATAAACTTTATTCATTTAGTTGTCCTGTGTAAATTAAGATTCTCTTTAATATAGGGATGTGATGCACACCTTATAGGTTCAGTAATCTTTTTACCTTGTCTAGATGGAGAGATCTCCCTTACCAAAAACCTCAAGATTTTTTCCATCCACTAGATGAAATCGACCATATATTATTGGTATTTATTTGTTTATACACCCCCTCTAGGATATTCAATGGAGTAAATATTCAGATTCTATCACCCAATAATCAAGTAATATGGAATCACTTAGGAGTAAACCACTCATTTCCATGGACACAAGGTTCCTAGACCCACTAATAAAAGGATATCATCCAAATTTATCCCTCTAATCACTTAAATCATTTTTTATGGTATTTCTTCCTAAAATTCCAACATTAGGGAAAACTTTACATTGAGTTAATCTTGTTCTTTCTTATTCAACCTTTACATTTTAGTGACTTTATTATCTAGTAATATAATTTATACCCTCCACATGGTAAGAATTATGAAATGGTACCTAGATCTTTAGCTGATGAATTTCATCATTCAAGATCAGGTCATGTACATCCATGAACATTAAATCTAACTTTTCACTATGATTTATCATTGAGGTCACCACTCCATCCCATTATTCTAGATGTGAGGAAAGTAAAAAAAATCTCTCAAACTAGGTATATAAAGTCTACCTTTATTGATTTATCCAACTTTGAACAACATTGAAGTAATTAAAAATATCATCCCCATACTTACCTTCTAACATTCACATGTCAAATATTCTCCTTAGTAAGAATAACTTGTTCATCACCATTGTATTCTAATACATATCAGTTAAGATTTTCATGAGTTATAATGTTTTCTTTACTTCTGGAATATTGAATTCCAAATTTTGATAAAGTTACATATGCATCATTGTAATTGATTTCTTATCCATCCTTTCCTATTCAACCATTTTCATCACTTCTGGGTAGGATCTATTTAAGAAAATATTGATGTGTTTTTCAAGAATAAAATCCTCTATATAAATTTTTTAAAGCCCAAAATATGTTCCCTTAAACCAATCTATAAAGACCTTTCTATAATCCGATGCCTTCTCATAGTAAATTGGGAACTCCTACTACTTCTTGAAAATATAAAACAAAAGGTTAGGAACTACTTACTGGTATTCTTATATAAGGAAAAAAAGGGAAGAATGTTGCTACTAAATCAATCTCTAAAACACCTTCATCGAAGACTGGTCCTTTGGAATCACTTCAACTGTGAGATCTAATACCATTTATTGGGTTTATCGCTACTATATAGTTAAACCACCAAAAGATAATGTTCTATAATTTCTTGTAGGGAATATAATTATCTGAAATGAACCCCACATATTTTGCCTAAATGTCCCGAAGGATTTCTTTTTATTTTATTATAGATAATCCCCCTTTAAAGGGTTAAAGGGGAACCTGTACATGACCCGTAGGCCCAAGGCACAAGGCCCGACATGACCCACACTACATGACTAGAATACCCAGAGGCATATCGTGCCCATTACATGACTCGTAGGCCCAGCGCACTAGAACTGCCCCTCCCTAGCATCTTGAATCATTGATCTCCTTATCTCCCCACCTTGCATTGCTGATCAGCTAGCATTGCCTCATACAAAGTTGCATGATGCCTGGTCCCGATGGCGGCTGTCATACCCTCTCATTCTTCCTATCCGGTTAGCATTACGTCTGGTGGCTGCTACTCATGTTTCTATGATCCTCTTTTGGGTCATGTTATGTGTAAACTGGGCTACTCCATAGTCTATGTGACCTGAAGGCCCTGTGGCCCAAAGGCCTTTGATGACCCGAAGGCCCTAGAGACTCGTAGGCCCAAACCGGTGGCCCGAAGGCCCAAATCGGGTGAATAGTTTCGTCTACTATAGTACCAAACAGTAACTACTATAGTACTGCTACAGTATTGCTATAGCATCCCAAAAATTCTCCTCCACCAAATTTTGAACTCGGGTCTCTTGGATGCCAAGAAGGAGCCCTTACCACTCGGGTACGGGCACGTTGGAAATGAACCCCACATATAATTCCTAAAACTTGGAATACAAGCACACCCAAGTCAGCACATCACAATGTAAAACCATAGATATAATGTAGGAAAGTCTAGTAAAAAAACAATCAAAATAAAATTTTAAAGTAAAAGAACAAAAAAGGTGTCTCGTTTGGTTAAGTATTTAACCTTAATCAACTAGGGAATGTTGCTTCAATTTTATTAAAAGATATAAGGGGAATGATTAAACTGATTGAATGGTCACTCTCCACTCAATTTTTTTATAATAAGTGATCTACCCAACTTTTATTGGAGTTCCCATTTGATGCATCTAGTAACCACCACCATCCTATCCCTAAGAGAAGGAATTATACCTCCTATGAGATATATCAAGGAATCCTTTTTATAGTCAAAGAACTTAACCACCTCAACTTATCCAACTAGTTGACTATTTACCCTCTAGTAAAATTGTTAAGTGCCCCTCCAGTTTCATCATTCGGTAAATAAACTTATGATGGAATGAATCTTATTACATCATATTTCTTCTTCTAGTGAATTTAAACCCTTAAAATACTACTCCAAATATATACAGTTGTTAGAAATGAGGTCATCGGATTTTCTTCCTCCATTAATCTAATATTTCCAACTTCTAGTAAAATTAATCTCATGCCTCAACAAGATATTCTAGGACTGGATTATGAAAATAAGGATAAGGTTGTGGTAAAGAAAATTTTATAACGACTTTCAGCACTATATAATCTGAAATTATCAACTCTTAAAGAAAGATATTTGTCCAATTTATCTCTTGATGATATACTAAATAGTTATGTTTCCTATGAAATTATATTTAACCAAGATGGAACTTTGATATATTATAATGAGGATATTATCATTAAATATATATACACAATTAAAATATTTAAATGATGATATAGAGAAGTAATTTTTGATGTTCAGTTACTTTCACTTTTATCCAATAAATTCATGAACAGAAAAGGGAGATTCAAAGTAAAGCTACCATTAGAAATAATTTTATGTGGAAAAGTTAGAAACATTGAAAAAATGTTTTCAATAATTTTTTATGATGAAGAGAGTGAATCTAAAGTAACATAGAATCAATGAAGATTCATTCCTCCTAAAAGAGACTCAAAATGGAAATTTTATTCAAAAAAAGATCTAAGAGAAGTGATTTTGTGAAAAAAGAATAATATGATAATAAATATTTTTCATGGGAAGTAGAAACAGAATTAAATTCTAATATAGAAGATACCATAATGAAAAAAATTGAATATATTGGTTTTAAAAAATAGTATTAGAAAATCACCAAAAGGTGATGTTGATCTCAAGGTGGAACTTGAGGGAGTTCTTAAATATATTGATATGAAAACATATAATAATTGAAAAAATAATGGGTTTATTAAACAATATTCCATGTATGTGGATCAACATGAAGTAAATATTGGCCAAATAAAATAAGAATTAGATAATAAATTATCGATTTGTGAAAGTTCATAAGAAATAAAGGAATTTAAAATAAAAAATGGAGAGTACAAAAAGGTTATTGATGAACTCAATGCTATCTTATAGGAGAGAGATAAAATGGAAGATTCCCTTGGAGAATATGTTGTTTCATTAAAAAATAAATTTGAATCTAAATATAAATAAAGTGAACCATAGAAGATGATAAACTTTAGAAGGTTTGTAGATGGATAACTACTATAAAGAAGAAAGGGATGATATATAATTTTTTTAGGATTATAAATAAGCAAATACCTAAATTTGGGGGTAAAATTGGAATTGGGTGTAATTTTGAGACATTAAATGAAAATATAGTGACCTATTGTAATAAAAAGGGAAGCATAAGAGTTGTGATTATAGTATCAACAATATCACGCCAATTTTATGGACTTAGGTAGCTCCATTAAAAGGTAATTAGATGTTTGGGAAAACTTCTCAATCATCAAGTATTAATCAATAACTAAGGAGCTTCAAAAAATTATGATACATGTAGAATAAATAAGGTGTTGATATTTTTCTTCTTATTAAATATTAATTATATGTATTTTTTATCCACACCATGTACTATTGTGATAAGGAAAGGAGTTATTTGAATGGGTAATTTACATAAAGTTGAAAAATAAGAATGATATCATATCCTAAATCTCATGGAATAAAAAAATATGGGTACTTTTATTGATGTTCTAACTTTGGTCATAAATATATTGGTTATAGGAAAACAATAAATGGTGTTTACCACCCAAGAAATCATAGAATAATTTTTCATGGAAATCCAACTAGGTTACATTAGAAAATAGATACATTATCTTAGAGTAATAAGATAAGTATAATTTTACTAGTATTGTTTAAGAGAAATATTCTAGGCTACCATATGCCTCTACTCAACTAGTAATCTCATGTAAGGAGAAGAAGATGGGAGAGAATGATAATCTATCTAAAATCACTCTCAGGGCAATGAAAAACTATAGTACCTAGATCCTTCATAGTTGGTTCTCATCTCTCATGACTAGAAATATGAATCTAATAAATAACATGAAGGGAATAGTTGATGGAATAGAGTATTTTAGTAACAATTCAGCATTGAAAATTAAAGGAAGTGGAAATATTCGATTGATAGGTGATGAGATAAAGAAGACATAAGTTCTCTATATGGGTGTCTTATGATAAAACCTCTATATCATGGGTCAAATATATGACATAGGAATTCAGGTGACATTTAATTAGAAGGGGGTTTTAATCAATGTCATATATAGAAACTCACTCAAGAAAGGGAAGAGAATGATTATTAACCACTACAAGTAGATAATAATGAAAAAAAATTATCATTATGGTAGAAGATGAGAATGGATTGAGACATCAAATGTTTGGCCACATTGATCAACAGATCATAGATAATTTATCCAAAATATAGTCTATAGTGGATATTCTAAATCTAAAATGAGATTGAGAAAAAAAAAATTGATGCTTTTTTTAGAGAAATATGTTTATATTAGAAAATGAAGAAATGGGAATTCAATATCATCGACATAGGAAATATCATCACTTATGGCCCAATGAACGTATCATGTGCATATGGATAAATTTATTTAATATTTTTAATCAATTATTACAATATAATGGTATATGTTATGTTTATATGGAGTAATAGGGAAGTTATGGACTACAGGAATAGGTATACAAAAAAGGGAGGAAAATGAGACTGGATGTATAATCAAGATCTTATGATATGGTAATGGAACATAATAGACATCCATTGAATTTGAAAACTACCTTGATAAAAATGTAATTAATTCTGAGGCACCATTTAGTGAGAACACCATAACAGAATGGATTTATTAAGTGATGAAATTAGTAGGTAAATAGTATGGGTAAGACAGTTATTATTGAGATTTATGTCTCTCACCATTACTAGAATAATTTTATAAAATTTTTCATATATACTCAAAATTGGGTAGTGTATTTCCTTGGGGAGGAGAGAATTCCCTATAAAATGTTTAATTGAAGGAATTCCTCAATGTAATATTGTCAAATATTCATAAATAAATGAAATATTCAAAAAATGAAGGAAGTTGGGGAAATATTGGTGATGTGGAAGACAAAGGATTATTTTTATGATACTCAAAAAATAGTAAGGCCTATAAATAATTCAATAAAATTTAGAACAAAATTATAGAGATTAATGGTTTCAAATTCATTATGGATAAATAAATAAAGAACCCCTAAAATTCTATATTTGATGAATTCTATAAAAATTAAGATAAATTTGGAATAAATATTGTGGTTAAATAAAGCATCTAAAATTTTCAATACTCTGAGGATGAGTTAGAATATGATACCATTGTGGAAGATATTTAGCTTCACCTTAGGGGAGAAATAGGATAACAAATTTTGATACATTTGAATGTATCGGATCAGTAGAGGAATTTAGTGGGCTAGGGTTTTTTAAAAAAATCATCATCATGGAAACAAGACTTGTCATCTCTGAAAATCTAATTCTTAGTATGGTCTGAGGATCTCAGATGAATTAAAGAGAGAAAAAATATAAACCAACAAGAACTTCTCTCGATATGTATCCACACTTTAAATATTCTTATCATTGAAATTTTTTTTAAAATGGATCGGATGAATAATCTGTATAGATTTCCCAGTATTGCTTCAAAAATATACAAGGGTGTTTATTGTTAAATTCTGGTAGTTAGAACATCAATCTAATAATACCTTTGATGTCCCAATGCTCACTACATCAACATGCCATCGATTCATGGAGATGATCTTAGTATGATCACTTGGATCAAGAGATTCTCTCTCTAGAGATCAGGAGAGGAGAGAGAGGATTTGAATAACTCATAGTGAATAGTTTTTGTTTGAGAGCCTCTTTCATAATATTTATAGTTCATTTTCAAATACCTAGAAAGGGTTCCTCGATCCCGGTTTATTAAATGTCTACTAAATGAGTAATAAATAATTAATTATACCAAACTAAACTGCATAATAATAATTATTTATATTTTATCACATACCTATAATATATATTATGAGATAAAATTGATTCATTTAACTTGAATCGTAATTCCAACTAATATTAAATGAGCCTAGAATATTAAATAATATCTATTTGAATAATGTTATTTCTTGTATTAGCTAAATACCTAATTAATTCTTTTAATAAATAAATTCAACCCAATTATTATTTACTGGAATAATAACTAATCTATTTATTTATCAATGAAATATAACACTTGGACAACTCCCAGACCTTGTGGTGGGGGCCACTATGTCTCATATACCTATTCACAAAAATAGGTCTAATTCTTATAAACTATATTGTATGTGAACCTCTATGCCCTTATCTCGATAGAAGTGAATATCATTCACAAACCAATAGCGAAGTCTAGCAACCCATTAAGGCCCCTAAAGAGATAAGGATTAGGAATAGCAATAATAATCAAGCTACGAACACAGACTATGTAATACAGTCTCTTTGTCTCGAAATATCACATAAATTAGGATGAACACTTTTTTCATAGTCCTTTATTGGTTTTTTTATCTAACATGATAGATTTACCCTCAATTTCCTTGGATAAGGACTTATGAAGTTACTTTCATCCCAATCAACCAGTCATGAGATATTACATCCTTAACTCGAAAGAAAAAAAATCCTTTCTTGATCATTTAACCAATGTCATACCACCAATGATTCACCCAACATAAGTTACCTTTCCATAATTTCATTTATAATGATTTTTTCCTTGCATCAAAGTATGTGATCAAATTTCACACATTGATGATGATATTAATTCATGAAACCAATACACATGTCCATAGATATGAATAATCAATGACACCCAAAATATGTGGTGTTCCTTTTTGTGGGTCTTCCCTCATGATATTGCCATCCAGATATCACCAAGTAAAAACATCGTGAGAAGAAGTCTCAATGATTATGTGCCCATAACACCAGATATTCAGACACTAAATGTTTCCAGTTAGTATGATGTATCTACAACATAGGACATAAATTTAAGATTAATGTCATAGTACCCCAAGGTTATCATTATTCATTGAGATCTTTTAAAACCTTTTGATATGACAATAAATCTATGGGCATTACCATTTTAATTTTGGTTGTAGAAATTTCTATACTATAATGGTAAGAGTATATCGTGTATAACTTACTGTATACAACAAATAATAATAAAAAAGTACAGTATAGTTGGGTCTAGGAAACTCACTATTACAACACTCCCACTTGCACTATATCCATCTTTCTAAACATCCTTGTTAGCTATCACATGATTAATATCATGTTTCTACTGAGTCATGGATTTAGTAGATGTGTCTTCAATGTCTCTAATGCATGACAATTCTACTAAGTGTGGCCTCACCTCCTTGAGTAAAACTTCTTAAGAGATATAATCCTTGAGTAAATCCATTTTTTCCACTATTGAAACATAACATCTTAGCTAGTATCGGTAATATAATTATCATCATGATAAAACTTTACATAATAGTTGGGATTCTAATAACTAGAAAAATAAAATTGCATTTAATAACTACTTCTTATCTACCTTAGAAGATAAAATGTATTTGGTATTTTTAGATATGGTACAACTGTCTTTTATGATCCTTTCTTGCTCATTACCTTAGCCTAACCACGATTTTAAATCACATTTATCCAAGGAAAACTAGTTTTTGTCCCCTTAAAACTAGTATCCTTCCTATCCACATATCATTTAAATATTTTTATACTTTCCCAAGTACTATAAGGCAGTTTTGATTTCTTCTCTTTTAGTTATCTTAGTTATAAATGAAATTTTACTATTATAAAGTATGTATTGTAAATATCATTTATTTAAAATATCATAGAATATGTGATTGATCCATCACAAAAGAGTATGTAATTCAAATCACAACATTAATCTCCTCCTATTCCAATGCATGTGTTCTTGGATATATATATTCCATGTGACATAAGTATATGTATGATTGGATAGGTCTAAAAACTATTAGATCTACCTCAGTAGATCTTGTTCCCTAGAACATAGGTTACTACTTTAAGTCAATATTTGGATTATTTATATTATTTTGGTCTTAAATAAATTGAAGACCAATAGGTTTTCTCCATATATTACCAATAATATTTTAATGTAAAACTCTGGAACTCCGACTAACCTTTGGTAAACCCATGGAAAATTTCATTTTAAATGAACATTATAAGATCTTGTTTCTTATTTTAATCCAAAAATAGATTTTAGTCACTTGAAACCTTATTGAAATTATTTGAATTCACTGTCCCTATCTAGTTGTGTCATATAGACCCCTTACATGATTGTTGGTCTTGATATCCAGTGCTCAATAAAATGATCTTATAAATTTGCTATGAAAAGTAAAATTTCAATAGATTTAGGCAGAATGACTTGGTATAACCAATCGAGCCTTATTGCTATGATTCATGTACCATCAATGTATAGTACTAATTGAATACCAACTACAATATTCAAAATACTAGTCCCATTTTCACTTTTATACATGGAATACATTATTTAATTATAAATTATCATATCAATTTTTGCTAATTTTCATATACTGCTTACTTGTAGGAATTTTTACTCTCTGTGATTAATTTATCACCAGCCATGGTGAATATAAGATATTGCCATGTTTTCATACATATGTATTATGTGTCTCTACAAAAGTCGACTTCCATGATCTCTTCTGTAACTTTTTCCTAGGAAAACTATTTGTGTATCTTCAGCACTGACTAAATCCAAGTCAATATTGCTCCCACTATCATAATTAGAGATGTGAACCCTTTTATAAAAAAATTCTATAAATTTACCCTATCTTTTATATCATGGGGATTTCAATAATATCCTAAGAAAATTTTTAGGATAATTACTATATATTTATATTGTCTTTTGATTGATGAATTTTTTTTATGCCCTTATAAAACACTTTGAAAACAAATACAAGTTCTTATGACATAATGGACTTATGTCATACTATAACTCATATGATATCGATTTATAATTATAGTTAGCATATAGTTATGGGATAATTCCATTATTAGTGATGCATGTATTAAAAAATAATGAAAGTATTTTCCATTAATATTAGTTGAAACATTGATACTCATTTTAACTTACATCATAACAGTGATGTGTATTAGGAAATGTTCTTTTAAGAATTTTTTCCTACTACATTTTATTCATCAATGATAACATGTAATTATCTTCCTCAATGGTCTTTATTAATATTATATCCATTTTGTGAATAAGGTAATGTGAATTTAGGAATTACTCCTTTCTACATTAGATTGATTGATGAATGCTTGGTCAAGATATTCTTTGACATGTCATCCCAAAGAAACTCCTATCATGTAACCATGAATATATTATAATTCACTTTATTATTACTTAATAATCACATATAGGAATATAATGAAGTATATTTACCACTAGATAACCCTTATAAGGGTTTGTGCTCTCTTTTTGAACTAATTCTGAAAGATTTGTGTCATACCATTACTGCCAAAGGTTTCTTTTCAAAAACTAAATAAGTATATACATTGATAATACCTAAGGTGTTTAGCTCCAATAAGTCTAAATACAAAAATGGGTATATAATTTACATCCACTTTTAGTTTTACTTTATAAATAATTATCTTTACACAACTGGATATATATGTATTACACTTTATATTCATCAAGTATTTCCTATGATTCATGTATCACTGAACTATTTCTTGATTATTTGACACCACAAACAACATTCATTCCAAAACTTTGAAAAATGCCTCATTATTTATAAAGTACATGTGTGATAAATGTTTTGGTTATACTCAATAAAATTTATACTCAAATAATTATCTTGGAATAAGAAGTTGTATGTTTCTCACCACTGACTTTGGAACCACCCTTTCTCAGCTACTTGTAGAATACACCATACTTATTATAATGTTTCTATACTTACATTGTTACTATATTTAATTACACATATGTTACATTCATATTGTATTCATAATCCAAAAATAAATACAAAACAATAGAAATAATTGGTGGATATATATTAAGTAGCAAATACATGCTTCTTCGATTCAGTTCATTTAATTTAAACTTACATATATTTAATTTCATGATATCCGAATCAAATAACTTCATGATAAATAATTGTTTATTTGAATAATTTTATGAAGGTTGCTAGGGAATCTATCTTTACATGGGCCTTATTACCTTTTCTTTCAATTTGTTTAACATAATAACTAAATATTAATCTTTCTTTAATGTTTCTATTTACTTGGTGAACCTTACCTAAAAGGCAGCATAACATTTACTCAATCTTGTTTGTTTTGTAATATTAAATGAAACTACACTAATTGGATTAAAATTATATGATAAAGGGAGTCAATGAAAGATTTTGATCCATCTTTCAATTTAAAAATATCTAGTGTAATCATAAATTTTCATATTCGCACTTCACTTTCTCCTAGAAAACATCTCAATGATGAAAAAGCATATAAAAAGCATCCTTTCCCAATGTCATATCCAAAACTCACATTAGGAATTAATGATAGCACTGTAATGTAACCATCATATACTTCATGCATGATTCTACTGTAATAACTTTTACACCCCCACTTCCTAAGGTGGCTTAACAGGTATTGGGGACTCTAGAACATTGAATTTCTGATATCGTAGTATTGTGCACCAGTTCCAATACTACACTCGGAAATTCATGCTAGTTTATACATTTACTATGTCCAATATTTATCACAGTGTATTTATGGTATTACTTTCCATTTTCTACAAAAATAAAATCTAGAAGATTGTACCTTTTATCATGATTAGCGATTAAGACATTATTGATTAGTTAATTAAATCATTAAATGTATCCCAATATTTTAGAAAATTATAGGAACCCTCTGTACTAGAATCAGAATACTCTTTCACTTGATTATTTTAGTGGCAATGATCCTCGAACCACCCCTCCTGGTCTACAAGCTATGGTTACACCAAAACTTTAAGAATTAAAGGTATGCATTTGACTAGCCAACTACATTAACTTGCAGGTCCCAGATATGTTGAGTGAAGTCTTAGCTTCTAAATTCATAAAATTGATTTAATCAATGATTACATATAAAGTTTCATCAAGCTAGATTTTGTTATTTCTTTTCTTCCAGATTTAGTTAAGTCAACTCATCACTCTCATAAGAAATCCCTAGTAGTAACAAGAACCCTCAAATTTGGTTGACAAGCACCCCAAACAAATTATTTTGTTCAAATTCATATGATGGGAGGCATTTAACGACTTAATATTTTTGTGAGGTTTTTTTATTATTTTTTAGATGAATATAATCCATTTTTATTAACATTTTTCATTCTATATTGTCGCACTCACAACTAAACATTAATAGAAAAACATACATCACTTCATTACACCTTTTACTATTTATTATTTTATGTGGTCCCCACTATCATGGATATGTAAAAAATAATAAACAAATATATAAAATAAAATAAACTACTTTAATGGTCTTCAGAATCTAGCATTGGTTGATCCATTTAAACTTAATGGATTAACCATGACCTTGGTGAATCAAACCTGAATCACAACTTGACTCAAAATATAGCTCATCCTTGTCTATTGTGTTCACTTCTCATCTATATTATCACTTCGTCTTGGTGGGCCCACATCTCATTTGAAGTTCTGTCTTATCTTGGCGGGGTCTACATCATACATCATCTTTGTCAAAATACAAATTTACTCGCATGCAAGAGAGGGGAGACATTGGCATAATATACAACAGATACATTTGGATGTGCAGACCCTTATACATATTGAACAAAAAATTATGATGCATAGGATATATTATTTAATTAAAATCATCACATGAAATTAAATAATTAAAAATAATAATAGTCATATAGAAGTCGGTCATCTACTCATGACCAGTCAGTGGGTAATATAAATGCGGGATTAAAACTAAATTATAATAAATTAAAGTACGAGGCTATTGACATAAATAAAATTAATTATTTAAATTCAAATATTTTATTTTATTTTTTCTCATAATGAATTTAATTTTAATTCCAAAAATTAAACTAATAAATGAAATTTAATACCAAAATTAAATTTATTTTTTTAGGGTATTCAAAATTATATTTTTGAACTAGAATTAATATATAATTACCTAAATTTATTTCTAAAATTAAAGTAAATAACATTATTAATTTTGATTAAATAAAATATTATCGGTTTCTTGAAACCCCACACAAGGCCTGTGTGGGTCAGGATGAACCCATGCATGCCAATTTCGAGTAGTGAAAAGCTCGTGCATAGCCAATCTAGGCTAGTCAAATTCACCTTAACCCATTATGTGTCAAGAAAACTTTTATGGTCCCATTAAAGCCCATACTGAGTGGGAAAACCCCTATTGGGGTGCCAACTGGGTGAATCAGAGCTGGGTAGGGAGTTACCTCGCCATAGTGAGGATGGCCCGACGGGGAGTAAGAGGTTGTGGGAGATGATATTGGAAGGGGAATCTGTCATGCAGGGATCCCCATAGAGGTATGGGCAGGTGTACTAGATTTTTTTGGAGTGCAGACTGCATGTGACTACTTCGGCTGTGGAGGGCATCTCGGCTTGCTCGGGGTGGTGCGATGGCCAACGTTGAGCCAATGCAAATCTTTGGTGGTGGCTGACATAAGTGGAAACTGTCTCGGCCACTGAAGGCATGAAGATAGGGGAACTTGGGAGGAAATGTTGTTATCCATCAAAGAGGACCCCTCAGGTGGCCAAGGTCTTTTCCATGCACCTTGCAAGATGTGATCTAGTGTTGGGTCATCAATGAAAGTTTTATCTATCAAGTGAATGGGGTGATCGGGACTATCAGAAGTGGGCGGTGGGGATCCTCCACAAGTGGGGTGTTGTGGCCGATGGCAACCCTATGGTGGCTAAAGGGAAAGAGGTTAAGCATTGGCAGCCTTGAACTAGGGAGGAGGGTGGGTGGGCAATCCCTACATGCTGGGGAATCCACGGGTGGCCCTTGCCCCATGTTTTTTTGGTTCAAATTAGTCTTTACAGCACCTTTTTAATTATATTATTATTTAAATTCAATTATCCACTTTTAATTATTTAAATTCAATTATCCAATTTTAATAATTGTGCGTATTTCTCCACACCTCATAACCATCCACCTAGTTAAGTCATCCCTTTAAATTTGTCCCTATACAAATTTTCTGAAGCCTATTAAAAATGATTTGAATATAATAAAAATATTATTATATGTTTGATAATTCCACTCATAGTGGTAATTATTATACTTTAGTTGGAAAACACTATTTTGGGCATGGTTCCTGGTCGGAATAGCTTGGGTAAACTAAAATCGATCACTGCCTAGAAAAATTGTTAAATTAAAACATATAAAATATATGTTTACATTTTAATACCCATAGATCAACCAATTTTGATTCATATTTTTTTCAAATGGTCATAAATTGGTCATCCGACCTTGGATTGAATCATAGTATGATCCATTGGGAATGATTTATACCCTCAACTCAATTGTAATGCAACTTAATTTTTCATAGATTAGATAATTTATGAGATCACTCTTATGTAAATTGAAGGTACTGGGGCAATAATGTAAGGTGGTGGGATAAGGTTTTTAAAAAAAATCACTAGGATGACAAGATTTGTCATCTCTAACTATCTGAGCCTCGTTACATTTTGAGGATCTCATATGAATTAAAGAGAAAATGATATAAATTGAAAAACACCTCACCTGATTTGAATTTGTGATAAAAATATGTTTGTCAATGGTGATAGCTGCATGAAGGATCCAGAAGAAAATCCCTCTAGATCCTCCACACATACTTCAAAATTCTATAGGAGCATTGATCATCCAACACTAGGTACTAGCATGGTGATCTGGTGATGCCTTCAATGTCTCGACAATCAATGCATTGACATACCTTATATGTATGGAGATGAGCTTGATCCAATCACTTGGATTGAGAGATTCTCTCTCTATAAGGCATGAGATAATAGAGGCTCTGAAGAACTCATAGTGAATAGTCATTTTGAAAGATCTTATCTCCTTCTATTTATAATGGATGCTCAAACACCCAGAAAGGGTTCCCAAACCCCTGTTTATTAAACATAGACTAAATGAGTAATAAAAAATTAATTATGATGAATTAAACTGTTTTATAAACATTATTTTTATTGTATCATATATTTGTAATAAATATTAAATATATTACATGATAAAACCAAGTCTTTTAAATGAAATTATAATTCCCACCAATATTAAATGAACCTAGAATATTAAATAATATTCTTTCAAATAATATTATTTGTTATATTCACTAAATACCACATGAATAATTTAAATAAATAAATTAAACATAATTATTTTTTACACGAATGGTAATGAATTTATTTATTTATAGGTGATGGATAACACTAGGAAAACTCTCAGAGCTCATGGTGGGTCTCACTATGTCCAATATACATATTCACCAAAATAGGTAAGATTCTTGAATATGAAATTGTGTGTGACCCTCAATGCCTTTATCTCAATAGTAGTGAATAGTATTCATAGACCAAGTGTGGAGTCTAGAAAATCATCAAGGCCCCTAAAGAGATAATTAATAGTTGTAGTAGTGAAAACCAACCTACAAACACATACTATGTAATATAATCCCTTTGTCTTTAAATATATCAAAAATCAGGATGCACACTTGTGACATCATCCTTTATTTCTTTATTATTTGTTGAACTAACTAGATGGATTTTACCTCAACTAGATTGGCCAAGGAATTATAAAGGTTCTACTATCCCGATCATCTAGGAACAAGATATTACTTCATCAACTCAAGAGCTAAAAATCATATCTTGAGCATTCAACTAATGTCATACCACCAATGATGCACCCAACACAAGCTACCTCTACATGATTTCATTTATCATGATTTTGGCCTTGCATCAAAGGTCGTGATCAAATGGAACACATTGATAACGATCTCAAGTCATAATACCAATACAAATTTTCATATATAGGAACAACCCCTGACACCCAAAAAAATGGTGTTCCTAATGGCAGGTATATCCTTGTGATCTCACCTGCTATAGATCACCAAGTGTGAACTTCATGAGAAAAATACTTAATGCTTATAAGCCCCCAGCACCTGATAGTCATAAATCAAATGTTTTCTAATTAGTATCATGTATCTAGACTATAGGACATATATTTAAGATTAATGTCATATTATCTTGAGGTTCAAATTATAGCCTATAATCTGTTATAACCTTTTGATATGAAAATTAATTTAAATACATTACCATTTAAATAGTGGATGTAGAAATTTAAGCACTATATTGGTTAGAGTACATCATTCATAACTTACTATATACATGAAATAGTAATAAAAAAGTATTATATAGTTGGTTCTAGCATACCCACTATTACAACACCATCTAACATAAGTGGAGATAGAACTGTTCTAATACAAACATGGGGGATGAGGAATATAGATTATGTTTTTCTACTATAAATGGTAGAACAAACATCATTTTATGAAGATATGAATAATGAATCAAAGATAAGATCTATGAATTAGAAACTTTATCAAATTGATAATAATAAGACTTTGGAACTTGTAAAAAAGGTTACAACATCAAAATATGATAAGAATGAAGTGGATATTCCAAATAAATAAGATGAACATGGAAATTTGATCTGAAATAAGGCCCATATTGTTTGTAAAGGCTATGCTAAAATAAAATAGGTTGATGTTGAAGAAAAAATTTCATTGTTGGCTCAACTTCATTTGAACAGACTCTTCTTGGGAGTAGCAATTAAAATATAATTTGGGACTTATTAGATGGATTTTAAAACATCATTCTTGAATGATTGAATCTAAATAAAGGTTTTTATTGATAATAATATGATATTATTGATTTTAAATGATGAAACCAATGTTTGAAGTTAAAACAAACCTTGTACAATCTGAAGCAAGCACCATGAGCATGGTATACACAACTAGATGCATACTTGAATAAGGTAAAGTCCCATAAACACATAGTAGGTAAACTACAAGAGGGATTCAATTTTGGTTTATAAACTAAATTAGGTTTTTCATCCACATCAAGTTTAATATGATCATAAATATGAAATTATAAATAAACTACAATATATAAAAGTCTAAAATTATAATTGTAGTTTAAATTTAAACTTTCATAATTTCAAATACTTTTAAAAAAAGTATTTATAAACAAAATAAATAAAAGAAAACAAATAAAAGATTAAAAACATCCATGTAGTAAGGATTATAATCCTTAAACTCTAAAATTATAATATTACTAACAAATTTTTATCAATTAATTTTTTCACTTTTATCCTAAGTGGAAAGAGGATAACAAACATGGTCCAAGTATCCCCATTGAAATCATTGGAACATATTAAATTATAAACTTGTTGGTTGATATCTATAAATTACTATTAAGAGATGTTCCTAAATATATATCTATTGAAAGGTATATCTACCTTACACACCCCTAATCCATCAATCTTGAAGGATTATGAAAATGCTTCCTTCCTTACAAAATCCCCCAATAACAATAGATTAATAGTAACCAGTCTTACTTATGGAATCCCATAGTCCAAACAATCGACAGTGGCTCTATCATCAAAATTCATTAATATGGTAATTGGAAACATAATGAATAAAATAATAAAACATTGAGAACTTATAATTAAAACCTTGTAATTAGATGATCTATGTGGCAATATTTTGAAAGAAACACTACTACAATCAAAATCACACCTAAAAAAGTTATTAAAAGCTTAAAAATGATAGGAAACTATTAGTTATCAGCATTATATGTACTTTTTACTTCATTCTACTAGTCCATGAGGATGTGGTCAAATTTATAGATGAAATTTTAACTAACTCCTGTATTCTAATTTTGTACCATTTGAGAATAGTTATAACGACATTAGATACTTCAACAATATCTTTCAATAGACTAAAAAACATTCTACATATATTGATAAAATTTATTATTCACTATTATAGTGCTCAAAAATATAATAAAAGAACTTTTACGTTATTTATCTATTCTCTATATTTTCACACAAATAAACACAAACTTAAATTATCCAGATTTAATGATACCAGATTCTAATTTTACACACCAAAAATAACTAAAATAAATAATTCAAGTTAAATTTGATTAATATAGTGAACTATGATTTTCAAAATTTTGATATGAAAGTGAACTTTTGACCCAAAAATATAACCCTTTTCAAAAGAATAAAACATTGAGGGAATTATAAGATTAGTTTAAAACTTAATAAAAAAAACTCCCTTAAGTTATGATGAAATCAAAATACATCTCTCCCCCTTAACACAATCACAAACTCATTATCCACATAGATATAATTTCAGTAACTTTTAATATAAATAATAAATCTCCCTTAAAGAGTAAAATTCAAAATAAATGTAATTAAAGTGTTAATGGATAACATTTTTTATCTACAAACTTTCTCCCCATTTTTAATGTTCAAAAATAATCAAAATTGTAGGAAAATATAGAATATGGAAGTAAATAAAGGTAAAATAATTCATAAAAACATTCATAAAATGATTATTAAATTCATATAATAAATTTTATAAAATTTACCTCTTAGAAAAAATTGTCATAATTAAAATTACAATTATTGGAAGTTGATATTATCATAAATTAAAAATATTAATTCTTATTTTATTTCAAACATTAAATCTAAAATCAAAACTTCCCAAATATTCATGGACTTAAATAAAACATTATTGGAAGTTGATATTATCATAGATTTATACGTCATTTTTCCAATGTTTTAACCCTCTAAACTAGCTCTTCCAATGAACTTCTGGAATCATTAAATTATACTCATAAATATAATTAAACTTTATTCTCTATTATTATAATCTATTTGTGGGATTTCAAATTTTTATTTGGTTACTCTATCGTCTAATCTTATATGGAATTTTAATTAAGTAATTGATGTATAAACTATTCATTTTATTATTATTTTTTTAGATTTATAAAATGATTCCCATGATCATCTTTAAAATCTATAATATGATATTTTATTTGAACTTATTGATCTATGAATTATTGTAATGTATATGACACATAAGCATCAGCGGTACCAATTTTTAGATTCTATAAGTTAAGAATCCATCTATTGAAGAATTTAAATCAGACTAATAAATTTATTCATATGGTTATCTATAATTCCAATCTTATTTTCCATCCATCCACTACTAGTATTATACTTCATAGAAATTTCTTTAGATGAAATGTATTGATATGTTTTATCCAATTTAACTTCAAGATTAACATATGTTTAATATTTTAGATAAATTTTCTTTTTTAAGTAATTATTTGGACATTTACATGGTGAGAATATTGTATTCCTAAAATTTATCAATGTCTATTTCATAAGAGAATATATTATATTATTCTTTTTATAGTGAAATTTATAATTATTCATACTTAAACATGACTGAGTAAAATCCTAATAAAATAAAGAACAAGTTTCCTGATGAGGTGCTGAAGGATTAAGAGACACTTGAATAAAAGCTTCCACATATTCTCAAATTGAATAACCCTTATTAGTCTTCTTATACTGGTTAAGTATAACATATATTACAATATCGTTTTCTTTACTGACCACTACCTCTAATGAATCTAACTTTTTCTTTAACACATATGTAGTGTATATTCTTAAAGAAACTAGAGGTAGTGAAACTTGAGATCATATAACCTTTTAACCATACTTTTAAAAAATTATCCCTGAGGTTTATACTTTTTTCTTACTAATGGTATTTTGATGAAACATTATACGCTATTTTCAATTTCTTCTTATTAGAGAAAACATGAGGGAGTATAACTTATCATTCTTTTATCTTCTCCTTCAATTTCCTCATTTACTTCTCTTTAATATCTCTTTCAGGATTTTATTATTGAATTTGTGTTCCTATCATAATAGGTGCATATAACACTCTTTTAAAAAACTTATTTTCATTTAAGTGATTTTCCAACTTCATCTATATGATGGTTTTAGCATTTAAGTGATATTATTTTCTTCTTCAAACAAGGACAAAATATTTTTCACCAAATTTCATTAAGGATTTTAAAATATAAGGTATGGAGTCTTGGAGTAATGTAGAATTTATATATTTACCAGTATAATACATAAAGAATTAGTATATTCCTAATTTAATTAAATAATATTAAAATTTCTCATTATAGTGAGAAAATATAAAACATAAAAACCTTAAATTTTCACAATATTGTGATCACATTTTCTCACAAAAAGAAAACCTTGAACCCATTAAAATATAACCCTTGTC
This sequence comes from Viscum album, assembly GCA_963277665.1. Taxonomy (NCBI): domain Eukaryota; kingdom Viridiplantae; phylum Streptophyta; class Magnoliopsida; order Santalales; family Viscaceae; genus Viscum; species Viscum album. The sequence goes on along the minus strand of OY728148.1, from coordinate 617,284,612 downwards.
TATGTGTATAAGTAATCTATATCATGAATATTTTCATTTAAATTGAATAACCTCTCTACAACATGACTTCTAATAAAATCTTTATTGATCTCTAGAAGATTATATGAAACAAAAATACATACCCATTCCAAAAAACCTACATTGAATTTGTAGAATTTTTCAACAACGTGACAATGTTTTTCCTTAAAATTTAAATGACATCTTCTTATCTTCATATTTATTTTTAAAATAGAAAATTTCTAAAATTTATAAAAAAACATGAATAAAACATGTCTCTTTGTTCAATTAGAAAATTAAAATATTCTCAACCTTGATAGATAATAGCATTCTCTTGTAGCAACTCATTCTTATGATACCAAATTTAGTCAATAAAAATTTCACATATAATTTATCAAGATGAAATATCTTCAAAAAATCCAATTTATTAGTGGATGATTAAAAAATTCCATATAATATAATCTCAAAATGGTATCATTTCACAATGAATGCATCCAACAAACATTAGGTCCACAGCTCTATATATTGTTAACACCTTCTACTATTGATCAAAACTAATCTGAGAGTCCAAACTACTTTTTTGGAAAAATGATACCATAATTATATTTAAAAAATATAATTCTAATAATAAATGATATTATTTCAATGAAAGTAAATTTATAAAATTATAAAAATGTATTGTAATGTATTATTTGACATAATTTAATATAAATATTAAATTTTTTAAAATAAAACATAGAATGGGTATAGTAAACTTTTCTCATCTCAAAGAGTTATCTTTTGAAATATATAACATTATCTTATTCCCTTGAAGATAGTTCTAAAATTATTTCAAAATTGAAGTTCTCATAACCATTGAAATGTAATGATAAAAAATATTTGAAAAAAAAGTTATCCAAACAACACAAAAAAACTCGCTATTTCTAAATGTGATAATATTTAATGAAAAACATAATATAAATTTAAGTTATGATAATCTAAAAACAAAAAAAATGCTATCGATGATATAGATTTCGTTGTTTTTATATTATGGTTTCACTTGATTGGAAATTAAATCTGAGGAAATCTGGCCTATTTAGGTTCAACTAAATTTGAAAAAAGTAACTTTTATACCAAAATATACTTATCTTTATAATGTTCATATGTAGTAATTTCATTGAAATAAATTCTCTAGTTCTACCAAATGATTTAACTCTATTCATAGAATAATATTTCTTCCAATTTTCTACTCATAAAAACATAATGTAGAAAGGTAATTTAATTAGAAAATAAATATTTTGACTGGTATGTTGATATGTTAGTGTTTTTACTTCCAAGTTTGAAATTATTAATCTTAACTTTTAGTTTCCATTATATCTTCTTGAATTATTCTCTTATGGTAGTTAAGGTTGATAATGAAATTTCAATCTCTCCACTTTATATTTCGTTTTTATAACTTCATTCTTATTTTTAATAAAATATATAGACTTTGAATTTTCTTTAAAACTACCCTTCTTCTAGTCATCGGCCTTTAGATGATCTTATGAAGAAATATTAACTCCTTTAGCTTTTCTATTATCAATATCCTTATTAGATTTGACCATAATTTCTTCCAAATTAAAATTTGATGTCATATTTCTATTTTTATTATTATCCAATTAATCCTAAGATTTAGAATAGACATATCTTTATTGAGTAAAATCATATTTAGGTTCACTACACTTCCTATAAAGTTTAAAAAAATCATCTTTAGTTTTATCAAACTCATCTTTCATTCTCTTATCTATTTCTTTAATACTGATTATGTTGAAATTAATTTCTTCAATAGTTGTAGAATCATATTCAACATCACTTTCATAATCTGAATAAAAATTAAATTTTAACTCTAGGGTAAAATTTATAAGTTATTCATCAGTTACCTTCCCAATGGATAATTTTTCATTATTTATAAAATTATTATAAAATTTCATTATTTTTTGTTATCAACATTTTCATCATCTGATGGACATTCATAGGTTGTGCCACCACCATTAGCACTCCAGGTATTCATGTCCATTAAAATTTTCTTCCCTTTCTTCTTATAATATCTTTTAGAATACTTTCCTTCTCTTCTCTTGAGCTCATGAAGTCATGTTGAATATGACAAGGGTTTTTAAATCCATAACATATCGTTTCAATGGACTCCTTCTTTTCATACTTTCCATTTCTATCTTTATGGTTCTCCATTTGAAAATTCATTTTTATAATATAATGATTCATCTTTCTAAAAAACTGATCTATCTCTCCCTCACATAACTCAAAACAACTTCTTCCTCTAGATTTAATTAGGTTATCATTACAAGATCTAGAATATAATCCTTTAGAATTGGTTTTAAATTTAACACCATTTTTCTTCTTTTCTTTTTTAGCATATCATTTAAATATTATATCGTAATGCATAAGAGTTATAATGAAATTATCAATACTTACACTAGTGATATAATATGAATAATTATGTCCATTATCTTAGATTTCAAATCCTTAGTTAAAATATAAATAACCCTCTCAAAAATTTGATAATCCAGTAGTTATTTCTCTCAAAGAGATTATAAGTTGTTAATGATTTTCATCATATATTGATGAATTTATGTAAAACTCTCTCCAAGTAAAAAACAAAAATATTTATATTAAAATCTATGAATATCTTAAGTATTTTCCAAAACTTTTTAAGTTCTAAAATGTGGAACATTAATATTTTTCCAAATACCACACACTATTCTATAGGATGAAACTTTAACATATATATTCCTTTGTATTGAATATAATAATTTATTCCTCATAAGAAAATTGGGAAAAACCCATTTATTCTATCTTTAGTAAAAGTAATAACCTCTTTCTCTAAAAATTTATAACTCCAAATAAGAATAAAGAGATTATATTCATAGGTATTAATAAAAAACATTCTATATGGTTTCTTAAATACTCTTAGTCATTTATATTAAAAATAGGTGGTCTATTTAGATTGATATTATCTAAAATTACATCATATATAAAACCTTCCATATTAAAATGAAAAATATTTTTCTCTATAAAATTTTTAGTGTAATTAAAATGAATTCCAAATTATTATTTAACTAATTGAAAACTCAATAAAAATGATCAAGATAATTCTTAGAGGTATAGAAGGGTTACAATTCCAAATGATTTCCTATAAATTCATAATAGGTAAGAAAAAGATGTGTTGAATTGTAGTTTATAAGATAATTACAATTTTTCATCCCCTTGAGTTTTATGTAACAAAAAATAAAAACATTTGATAACCCAAAATATATTAGACTATAAAATTATAAATGCAATGAAAATTTTAAATATTGTAATTTTAACAACTTCTGATAAAAGTATTTAATTACAATAGAAATAAAATTAAATGAAACAAAGTTTAAAAAAATCATGTAGTAAGGATTAAAATATTTAAACTCTAAAAGGATATTATTATCAATAACTTATAATAAAAATAAGTCTTTACTTTTAACACAATTAGAAAAAGGATTACAAACATGATACAGGTATCCTTATTCTAATCACTGTAACATTATCAACTATTAACCTATCATTAAGTATCTTTATCTTCATATCCATATAATCCCAATATTTTAGACTATTCATAATGTTTTTGAGATGAAAGTTTTACTTTATACACTTTCAATCCTTGGTTTTGAAAATCATAAACCACTTTCTTAAAAACTATGTTTTACTAACTTTATATTTCCCAAGTATTTTACAACTTTTTTATAGAATAATATTTATTATATCGGATGTATAAATATTTCTGATCTGATAAATATAAAAAATTTAATTTAATTCTAGTCGATCTAAATGAATAATTCTAATCCATCAGACTGACTGAGTTTGATTCATCATACCGACTAAGTCGGATCCATTAGACTAACTATTTGTGATTTTTAAGACTCGCTAAGTCTGATCCATCAGACTCGCTAAGCCTAATCTATCTGATTGATTATTTTTAAACTATCAAAATGAATTTGTTTGGCCCATCATACCGACTAAGTCTGATCCATCAGAATGAAGAAGTCTGGCCTATTGTACTAACTAAGTTTGTTCTATCAGTTTGAAAAATTCTGGTCCATGAAATTAACTAAGTCCAGTCCATCAGATTGATTAAGTCTGGTCCATCAGATTGATTAAGTCTAGTACTTCAAACTAACCATGTTTTATTCATCATATAAATATAGTTTTGGTCTATTAGATTAAAATAAATTTATTCTATTGGATAAAAAAAATTTATAATCATATGATAAGAATTATTTCTTCCATATTAAATTCTTTCATATCATTATGATGATTCTATAAAAATTACATCTGATGAATACATACAGAATATGCTAAGCTTCTAAGATAGGGCTTATCTGAGGCCATAAAAACCAACTCCGAGAATCATGGAATATAACCCTTGGAGTTTTTCCTATAAATAGAGGTGAATTCATATAGGTGGGAGAGGATTATTTTATGACTCAAACCATCAAAAGCATAACCTATTATATCAACTTCTTAATTACTCTTTGTAGATCTTCATAGAGTTTTTTCTAAGCAATATGAGTTAGGATTATAAATTACTTATAAACTTTTTTAATTTTATTCATTGTATCTAATATAGGTTTATATCAAGGGATCATATTGATAGGAAGAATGCTAATTCTAATCAAGATGATCAATTGATTATGGGGCTAGGAGTACAAATATGATTCTGATATTTATGATCAAATTATTTGTTGATATAAAAAGATAAACCTTATAGTTAGTTTGAAAACCAAGGATGCCGAAATTTAGTGTTTTTGACTACCTTAAATATTAAGGTTAAAGAGTAGAAATTTTTTTCAAATATTTTTGTAAGTCATTATTACTTTTTTAAAACTTTTTTTTTCTTTTTTTTAACAATTTATTATTTTATGATTTTAATTTATTTAAATATTTTGACTTCCTGTAACTATACTAAACTATGATATCTCAGATGATTTGTATGTCTGATTAATAAACTCTGAAGATCAGTTGATATCTGTATTCAATATATCTTAATTAATATGTTTAATAATTTTAGTTAGTTTTTGTTTTTTAAACTAAAATTCACCCCCCTCATTCTTTAATACATTAATATACTATTCTATCCTAAAAAATTTATCATAGGGGGTATACAACTTAAATTTTTTGTTTTTACATTTTTTATTTTAAGAAAGTTTCAAATGTATTGAATATTTTTTATAAACTATTTTTTATAGGTTTTGTATAAACTATTTTACACTAATGTATATTATATAGAAAGAATATTTGTCTTGTTTTCAAAGATGTAAGGTTGAAATGTTGAAACTCTTGATAATCTTAATCCTAGTAGACACTTGATTTTTGATGGATCTGATTATGAATATTAGATATGTCGTATGAAAATATTTTTTGTTAGTATTGTAGTAGATATCTTTTTTATGCTTATTTTGAATTATAAAATACCTGAGAAATAAGTATCTACTTTTAAAAATCAAGAGAAGCTTGAATATTAGTTGAATTAACAAGTTAGGAATACTTTTTTATGTTCTATGGAAATGAATGTCTCTGGTAAAATTTATTCTTGTGAAGACTCTAATATTATTCAGAAGAAGTTGTAAATTAGATATTTTGGTACTTATAATGTCATAGAAACTAGAATAGAAATTCTTAGAGCTAATTATCTAGTGTTTTATTTATTACCTAGAATTTGTTTTTTAAAATTCATCAAAGATTCATAAAAATTGTTAATAGTTTCCATTTTATGGGTGATAAAGATCTTAAATAAGTGATTTTAGTTGAAAATATCATGTAGATTATTTCAGAAGACTGGGAATTGAATACAATGTCTATTGATGACACAAAGTATATTACTAAGTTGAGTTTAGATGATTTGATTGGTTCTCTTATATAGTAATAAGTCAGTTTAAAAATTAGTATTGAAAAATAAAAAAAAATGGAGTATATTTTTCTTCTATTTCAACTATTTCTAAGAAAGTGAGAGCTGGTGAAAAAGTTTCAAAGTATTTAAAGAAAAATAAATTTAAAGTTAAAACAGAGAGTTGTTCTTCTAAACAGTATGAGAATGAGTTATCCAATATTTTAATGATAATAAAAAATATTGTTGGCAATAAATATTTAATATATATGTATAAGAATAATTTTAAAAAAAAGTGATAAGAAGGATTCTTATAAAATGATATGTTATGAGTGTAATAAATCTAGTTATATAAGACTACATTGTTCCAAGATTAAGAGAAAATATATTAAGGATAAAAACTATGAGTGGAATTTTAAGAATTTATATACATATAAGGGTAATAAAATTCTAAAAGAATTAGATACTTAGAGTGAAAGTGGAGTTGATTGTTCTTCAGATAATTCATTGGATAGTGAAAGTGAATATCAGAAGAATAACAATTTATTTTATGAAATTCCAAAGAATAATAATTATTTTATGGCTAAGGTATCAACTAAAACTATGACTAATCTTTTTTTGAGTTTTAATTATCTTGACAGTCAAATTGAGAATAATTTTATATCTTTAGATAATGAATCTAATTCATCCAAATATAATAATAATTTACCAATCTTTGATAAAGTTTCAATATTTTATAAACTTTTAGAAAACAAAAATTGAAAATTTTCTAAAAAACATGATGCTACTGAGGCAAAACTTGATAAAGAAAATTTGAGAATATCTATACTTACAATTGAAATTTATAATCTTTCAAAATAGATAAAGAAATATAATATTGAGAAAAATAATTTTTCAAAAGAGTTATAAAAACTTACCTACAGTACTACTTATGTTGAGGATAAAAATTTAGTTGTGAATTTAAATTCTGAAATTTCAAGTCTAAAAAAATTACTATCCAAATTTACTAGTGGTAGAGAAAATTTTGATAAAATGTATAGATAGATAAAACCTTATAGTGATGTTTCTAGAATGGGCTTCCAACTAAAAACCAAAACTTTTAAAATAAACTTTTTGTTCCAAAGAGATCCACATTCTATATGAAATGTAAAGGTATAGTAAATTGAGAGAATATATGTTATTGTAATAAATTATAATCATTGGGATTTCACAAAGCTTATTTTCCCAAATAATTAACAACTGTATAAAAAAATAAAGATGGATTGATGTGGATTTCAAAAAATTTATTATCTAATAATGCTTGACCTAAATAGGTTTGGGTTCCAAAATACTAATATTATTAATTTTAGGAAAAAAATAAGTGTTCTAATAGAAATTTAATTTGGTATATTGATAGTAGATGTTCTGAGCATAAAAGTGGGAACAATGATTTATTTAAAAATATTATTAAAATTAAAAGTGGAAAGTTTTTCTTTGGTCACAATGCTCAATGAGAAATTATTGGAATATGTAATATTGTTCTTCTTGGAAAATATTTGATTTCAAATATTTTATTTGGTGTAGTTCTTAAGTAAAAATTTATTATCATAAATAAATTATTTGATTATGTTTATCCTATGAACTTAAATAATGAAAATTGTATTATATATAGTTTAGAAGATAAATTTATTCATTCTTCCAATAGGCATGAGAATTTTTACTCACATAACTTAGAATACATTAGGATCCAATATCTTCCTTTCCTTAATGAAATGAAATATCAATATTATTTATGGAATAGTATATTAGGATACTGTAATGTTAGAGATTTATCAAAACTCTCTAATAAAGGACTATGTAATAATTTATCAGAGCTTAAATTTGATTCTTATAATATATTTTATCCTTTCCAATTTTGAAAGCAACATAAGTCCAAATTTAAATATATTAGTGAAGTCTCAACTTATGATACTTTCTATTTAATGCACATAAATTTATTTTTTCCCTCACAAACTGGAAGTATTAGTGGAAAATACTAGGTATATGTTTTAGTTGATGATTACACTATATATAGATGGGTCTATTTTCTTGTAAAAAAGATGAATGCCTTTTTATTTTAAAAAACCTTTTATAGTCCATGTTATAAATGATAAAAATCTATACTTGGTACATATTTTTAGTGATCATAGTGGAGAGTTTTTAAATTATGATTTTGAAGCATTTTTTAGTAAAAATGGTCTAATAAATAACTTTTTAGCACCTAGAACTCCATAGTAAAATGGTGTTGTAGAAAGAAGAAATATAATTATTTTAGAAATTACAAGGCCAATTTTGAGTGAATAATCATTTGAAAAATAATTTTGAGGTGAATTAGTGAATACTACCTACTATACTATAAACCGTGTTATTATAATACCTTTTTTTAATAAGACTCTTTATGAGTCATTGGCAGGAGGAAAGACAAAACTATTTAAATTTAATGTTTTTGTATGAAATGTATTCATTCAAAATACTAAAGTTAATTTACATAAATTTGTTCTAAAATCTAATGAATGAGTATTCTTAGTCTATTTTGTACCTAATAAGGCTTTTAGATTTTTAATAAAAACACAAGTATTATTGAGAAAATATTGCATGTTAAATTTAATAAAACTAGTTCTTTTTGTTTTTAAGTAACCACAATTCACATCTTCATATGTTATTTTAAAACCTTATTTTTAACCCTTGTTGGAAAGTTCTTCTTATAAGAGAACAACTAAGGAAAAATTTTCTAAATTTATGCCTCAAGAATAATTTCAACCTATTTATGAGGAATATAGTATTTTAAACCCAACAAATTATTTGATCCTTAGGAATAATATTATTGATAATATCATTGGTGATGTGCATCAACCAGTTAAAAAAATAAGTTCCTTAACAAAATAAATTTAACATTGTGCATTTTTAACTCTTGAATATACATTAGGTAATGATAATTGTAAAGAATCTATAAAAAATAAACTTAATTAATAAAAAAAATAATCAATTTTAGACTTTAGTTAAATGACCAATATATTCAACTATTATTGTTGTGAAATTTATTTTTCAAAATAAAAGTGATCAAAATGAAATTATAGTTATAAATAAATATATCCTTATTAAAAAGTTTTATAATCAAAAATAGGTGATCAACTATGAAGAAACTTATACTCCAGTATCTAGACTTAAATATATCTATATTCTTCTAGAATATTCATAATTTCTTAATTTCAAACTCTTTAAAATGGATATAAAGTGTTATTTTCATAATGAATATATACAGGAGGAAGTTTATGTATAACAACCCCCTAGTTTTGAAAATAAAAAATCTCTAGACCATGTATTTAGACAGAAAAAGGAACTTTATGGAAATAAAAAAGCCTTAAAGCATTGTATGATAGATTAACTATATTTTGTTACAAAAAAATTGTTAAGGGAGTTTCGGATCCCACGCTTTTTATTAAAATACTTTCTAAGAACACTATAATTGTTCAAATTTATTTTGATGACATTATATATGGATCAAATCAAAAATATCCTATATATTTCTTTATTTATATTATGAAATCTGAGTTTGAGGTGAGCATAAAAGGAAAACTTACTTTCTTTATTTGTTTTTGAAATTTCAAACAAAAACTAGAAGGAAATTTTATATATCAACATGAGTATATAAAATATATTCTTAAGAAATTTTGATATAAAAACACTAAAATTATAAGTGCTCCTACCATAAAATCAAATAATTAGGATATTGATGAATCTAGGAAACCAGTTGATCATAACATCCTCATAGTAATGATTGGTAGTTTACAATACTTAATAGTTATTCATCCATATTTAATGTTTCTTCTATACTTTTGTGAAAGATATCAAGTCTATCTAAAGGAGTCGCATATTATGGCTGTAAAATTAATTATTCATTATATTATAGAAACTATGGATCCAGTCATATTTTACTCTTCTTGAAAAGATTTTAAACTTAACATTTTTTCATATTCTGACACTAGTGGATGTAAAATGGATAAAAAAATTACATCTGGAACTTTTCATTTATTAATAGAATCTTTAGTTTCTTGGTCTTATGAGAAATAACATTTAGTAGAAATTTTCACTATTGAATCTGAATATATGGAATGTGGATGATTTTGTGCTCAAGTGTTGTGGATAAAACACACAGTCACTGATTTTGTATTGAATTTTAGTAAAACTCTATTTTTTTAAATTACACAAGTTCTATACCTTTAAATAAAAAAACATAACTTCACCCATGAGATAAGAACATAGATATAAGACATCATTTCCTTCAAGATCACACACAAAAAAAGGATATATATTTTTACAATTTATCATAATGCAAGAAAAACTTGCTAATCAATTTAATAAACCCCATAATTTCGATAAATTTGTATATATTAAATCAAATCTAGGGATGGTCAATATTAAATGATAATTTATATCTACTTACTATTTATCCATATCTTTATAGCTATAAAACCCTTTTTAAAGTGTGGTTCATATATTTCTACTTTAGTTTTTATTTTTAAATTCTAAAAACATTGGTTTATCTAAAAAATTTAATTTTTCAAAGAACTTTGTTTTTTCTAAGAATATTATTTTTCCTAAAAAACTTTGGTTTTTCAAAAAATTTAGTTTTTCTAAAAACATTATTTTTTCTAAAATTTTTATTTATTCTAAACACATTTTACTTTCAAAAAACTTTACTTCTTATAAAAACATTTGTTTTTCTAAAAAAATTATTTTTTATTAAAAAATTGTTTTTTCTATTTTATATTTATTACAAAAAAAATGTGAGAAAAAATTTATTTTATGAAATCAAAAACAACTATTTCTGAAAAAAAAAATTCCACATAAAGTTTTAATTTTAATACTAGAGTAAATTTTTAATCTTTAGTTTTAATTATCCTTAATATTTTCATTATGTTATATGTAAATTTTCTTTTTCTTTATAAACTAAATTTTTTACAAACCTTTAACTTTTTATTTCTATAAAATAAGCTCCACTGGTGATAATTTTATAAAAACATGTTTAGATTTTAGAATACATATTTATTCTTTTGAGGATAAATATCAATTGTTAGATTTGAAATGGGATTTATTTCATGCTTTCAAATATGTAAAATTTTAAATTTCATACATGAGCCTATAAATACAAGTTTGGGTCACCACATCCCAAATCAATTTCTCAGACAGATCTCAACTCTTGACCCTCAAATCTCTCATGTGTCTGATTCTTTATCCTGCATCAGATCAATTTTCCATCATCAAATCATTAATCTTCTTCATTATTTTAAAATTAATTATACTAAAGAAATTTCAAATCGATAAGTGGTGAAGGAAAGGATGATTGGGAATTTCTGGTTTGATATGATTAATTTATTTCTAAAGTAAGATATCAAATTTTAGGGATGGGAAAAGGTATGTGTTGAAAAAAAATATTTTGATCTTTATTGTCCATCAATTATGAAATAGTTTTACTCTTATATGGTTTTTATTTTTGAAGATTATTTGGAGGTTATTACATTGAATATTTTTGATGATTTATATAAGATTAATATTCAATAAGTATCTAATTCGGTAAAAATTCCATTGGAAGTAGAATCATATCTAATTACCCACAACCTTCCAGATAAGCTTAGTAGTTTTTAAAACTCTACAGTTGAGACTTCCTTATTTTCTTATTATGAAAATTTAAGAGATGTTTTTCATTTAAAATTGGATGAAAGAATTTTAACTCCTTGGATATAAAGGTATCATATCACAAGAAAATGGGATAAGGATAAATTAAAAGTTTTGAATATCTTCTTATTAGACTTCTTGGTGAATATGAATAAGATTAATTTAGTAAAGTTCATTTTTCTCTTGATTATTGTAGTTAAGAAATGATTTATGAAGTTAAGTATTTTTTTATTTATCTGTTTCATCAAAAAAATTAATAAATTTCATGATTATGATGTAGATTAATAATTTAGATGTTGTAGTTAGTGATAAGGCTTTATTGATCGGTGAAGGAAATATTTCTATAATAAAGTTTGTTTTTGCATTACATCTATTATTTTGACAAATTGGAAAAAGATACGTCTGATGATGAAGTTATTTAGTTAAAAAATATATTTTAATAAAAATTTAATGTTGTTTAATCCCCACCAAGGCTGAAAAAAAAAGGTAAAAGAAATGTATGATGAGGAATATAAGGATTTGATGAAGTGTAAAGCTAAAAAGAATTCAGAGGATCTAGTTTTTGTTCTTGAAAAGGCATAGGCCTTAGATTTAAAGGAGACAAAATTTAAGTTTTAAATTATTAATAGAATAAAAAGAAACAACAGAAAATATTTTAGGAACTTAATATAATGGAATGTTTAATCAAAGGAGTACAAGAAGATCATTTTAAACCTTTATCAAATTCTATTTTATCAGTTGTTCAGCTAATTCCTAGGTTTTTTAAGGATCATTCCATTATTGATAAATATATTCCATCAAAAACAAAACACTTTTTAACTTCCAATGTTCCTATATCTATTGAGAAATTAAAAATTAAAGATTTCGTAGTTAAAAAATTTGTATTTGAATGTATTGACGTTGAAGCTCTAGAATGTGTGAGAAAATCTATGAAAGCAGATTTGATAAGTAATGATAAGTTGGAAAGGTATTTTTAAAAATAGTTAGAAGAATACTCACATTAATATTCAAAATAGGAAGAAAAATAATAAGAAGTGTGTACTTCTAAGATATCATCTTTCACCTCTTATTATGAAAAAGATGTTGAGTTAGAAGTTTCAGATAAGGAATAAGGTTCTGAGAAGGTACCATAAAATCAATAATCTCATACAAAGTTATTGGACAAGGGTGGGTAGGATAAAAATGTTGATTTTATTTTAGTATTGGATTATATGAAATAAAAATTGAACGACAAAGTATATTTTGGTACTTCTAGACATCATGTTTTCAATGTCTCATTAGACACAATTATTCTCTAGCTAGTGAATCTAATGAAAGGGTTGAAATTCTATTTACTTATTTTAATGAAGCATTGAAAAATATTTTTAATGAAATTCAATATTTTTCTACTATTTATTCTAATTTCAATCATATTCAAATAAGGTTGAATGAATTAGAAAGTTCAGATGTAGTGAATCAGATAGCTGAAACCATTGTTAAAAATAAATCTGATCATAAATCTTCTAAATATGATTATAAGGGAGAAATAATATGGATAAATCAAATTGTTATATGGTTGAAAAACATATAAGTGGAATTAAAATTTCATGATAGACAAATAAAAAATGTTAATAATTCATCTTTGGATAATTACTATTCTTCTGAAAAGATATATTCTGATGTTTATAATAAGTTCAAGCTTATTGATAAATTGAAGAATTTTTTAGAATCTCAAAATCATGAAATCTTGGATCTAAAGAGGAATAATTTGTATCTTGAAGAAAATTTTGTGAAGTTCAAATTTAAGAATAGAATAATCCAATTTCATATAAAATAAGTTATTAGTTTGAAGTAAGAGATTAAAAAGTTTCATATTATATAAGAGAAGGTTTTTAAGTTGCAATCATAACCAGCATAGTTAGAGAATAATCTATATTAATTTAGAAAGATTAAATTTATTGTACATAAATAGTATAAGAATGAGTGATTATTTTTTCAATGAACTATTAATATTATAAAAATCAAACTTTTGATTGAATATTTGTTTGAATAAATCATTTTCAATGTATTTTTTGTTTTAATTTCTTTTCAATCATAGTTGGTTGAATTTTCTTTCTATATTCCTGGATGACTGTTTATTTAAACTAAATTATTTTGTAGTTTTTTTTATATAGTATTTAAAATATATATTTTACCTCTCTTATTCTTTTTGAAAATCATATAGGGGGAGAGTATATTGAAGGATATTTTTATTGTGAAGAATTTATATTTAAGAAGTCTTTATCTTACCAGTGTTCTAAAAAAATAGACAAAGTTTTTTTACTAAAAACAGATTTACAAAGAGAGGGGGAGATAATAAATAAATGGTGAGAAGTGTTTTTAAGTAAAATAATATAATTAAGTTCCTAAACAAATAAAGGTATTTTATGTTTTTCAAAGTTATTAGTTTTTCTATTTAAGTGTTGCATTTGGTGATTTTCAAATAGTGGGAGATTATTGAGTCAAAATTTTTAACTTATTCACTGTCTATATTTAGTTTTGAAAATCACAACACACTTTCTTAAAAACTATATTTTACTAAATTTATATTTACCAAGTATTTTAGAATGTTTCTGTAGAAAACACATTATTATACTGGATGAAAAAATCTTTCTAAACTTATGAAAATTAATTTTCAATACTAAGACTATTTAATCAGATTAACTAATTCTAGTCCATTGGGATAACTATGTTTGGTCCATAAGATTGAAAAATTATGATCCATCAGACTAAATAACTCTAATCCATCTGATTGATGAAGTCCATTCCATCAAATTGAAAAGGTCTCATCCATTAGATTGATGAATTCCAAACTATTAGATTGATGAAGTCCATTCCACTAGACTGACTAGGTTTAGTCTATTAAACTAACAAATTTTGATCAATAGGATAAACTTTTTTTTGATCTCTTGGATTAAACTAAATTTATTCTATCATAATAATAAAGTTTATAATCAGATGATCAAAATTATTTACACAATATGGAACACTTTTATTAAATTATGATAATTTTATCAAAAAACATTGGATAAAGATGTATAGAACATGTTGTGCTATCATGATAGAGCTCATCCAAGGCTATTTCAACTAACTTCAAGAAACATGAAATATGACTATTGTAGTTGTGTATATAAATATAGTTTAATTCATAAAGGTAGAGGTATATTCTTTTATGAATCAACCTGTCTAAATATTACTCTTGTTTAATATCTTATTACTTATTAATTCTAGATATTTAGATAGTTCTTATTCATTAAACAAAGTGAGGATTGTAAATTCCTTATAAAGTTTTTCATTTATATCAATTGTATCTGATCTTGTTTTAGATCGAGGGATTCAAATAATAGGAAAACAGGTGATCTCAAGCAGGATGATCGAGGGCTTCCAGGACTAGGAAGACAGATTTGATTTTGATCTTTTTGATAGAGGGATTTCTTACTCTAGATAGACAGACCTTAAGGTTAGGTTTAAAATAATTGATACCCAAAGTTAGGGTTTATAACTTCCTTAACACTTATGGTTATAGAGTATAAATTGTTTTAAAATTATTTTTAAATAATTCTTTCTTTTGTTTAAACTTCATTTTCAATTTTTCATTTTAATGAGTTATTATTTTATTATATTATTTCTTTATAAAGTTTTAATTCTTGTAACTTTAATAAATATTGATATATAATATCATCTATGTGTCTGATTAATAAACTCTAAAGATCACATGATATCAATGTATAATAAATCATGATTGATGTTTTTGGATTTTTTAGCCGGTAGAAGTTTTTAAAAAAATAATTCACCCCCACCCTCTTGTATCAATATACATACTCTTCAATCATATAAAGGTATCATTTTCTTTAACAGTCAGAAGCCCAAAATATTGAAGGATCGACTCAATGTTTTCATCCTTATAGAATCCCTAGATCACAACTAGTTGGAAACATCCTATCTTCCTTATGGAATACCTTGATCCAAAAGATCAGAAGTAGATCTATCTTCCTTACAGAATCCATCAACACAATAGTCAGAAACACAATGAAAAAAATAATAAAACATAGATCAATTAAAAAGAAATAATTGAAATTGTAAACTCTAAGTGGAAGCACTCGGAAAGGAAAACTACTACAATAAAAAGTTCATTTATCAAAAATATTTTTCAAGATTAAAAAAACGAATCTCTTTATTACCACCATTTTTTAAACTTCATACTTCTTTATCCAAATCCATTAGTTTGTGTTCTAATTTATAAATGACATCATAACTACTCCAATGTTTCAATTTTTCAATCATTAAGAATAGTTATAATGGAATCAGAAACTTCAATTTTATATTATGATAGAATCAAAAACATTATATATCTTTTTATTGAAATAATTTTTTATTATTACAATGATTTAACATCGAGTAAAATAATTTTTTCATAAAATATTAGTTATCCAAATTTTCACACAAGTCAATATAAACTTAAATACTTCATATTAATATTACTACTATTTCATTCTTTCAACTAAAAATAACTAAAATCTACACTTCAAGTTAAATTTAATTTATAATAAGTGTATTGTAATTAACAAAATGGAGATATAAAATGGTCTTATGGAATAATGGAATCTTGAATTAAAAATAAGAAGTGTTGATCAAAATCAGTATGAGAAAATATCCATTAAAAATAATTCATAGTGTTGTTCTATATGAAAGATATCTTATTTGGTGGTAAAAGATATAAATCTATTGAGGATTTTCTAGAATGATGAGTTCATAATTTTAGATGTTTTTGATTTGTGATCTTATATATTTTATGGGGATATAAGTAGTTTAAAAGTAGGTATACAATTTTTTATCCAAAGATAAGTATATGATAGAGCTACTAAAGAATTTGAGATACAAGAATACAAACCAATGTCAAATATAATTATAATTGGAACCAAAATTCATAATCATGAGAATAGAAAATCTATAGATCCTGACCTTATAAAAAATAATATGAAGTTTATTATGCTTGACAAAAATACCTATGGATTTTTTCTTTGAAAAATGTTTAGAATAAAATTTATACATTAATTGAAAGAAATAAGATCTCAAAATAGTTAAAAAATTATGAGTCACATATGAGATACTCTCAACTATGGTTTTCTCTTTGACATATGAAAGAATCATAAGTTTTCTTAATTTTGTGATCCAAACTAGGTTGGAGATGTGGTGGATTGAAATTCTAAAAAAATGGTGCATTCTTTATTGGTAGTAAATGTGTTTCATGTATAAGTAAGAAGTATTAAAGAACATCATTGATCATAGTATAAGTACAATATATTTTAGTAACCATGACATGTTCTCAATTTTTATGGATGAAGAAACAACTAGAAGATATCATAAAAAAGATAATTAGCCTATGGTGATCTGCTATGATAAAAAGAATTTGATTAAACTCATGAATAATATCATACATCACTATTTCACCAAACATGTAAAGATATATTATCACTTTATCAAAGAAAATTTGAATTAAGTAATGATTAAACTTGATTATATTGGAACTAATGAAAAAGTGGTAGACATCATAACTAATCTAATGTCCACTATAATGTTTTTGAATCATTGGTTGAATATGAGTGTTCAGAAACTTTCCTAAACTTAATGATGATTGGAATTAACCCTTTCCCCGTGTATTTAAATTTTTCTAACTATTTTTTGTGTTGTTATAGGATTAAAGGGTATATATGGTTCATGTGGTGTAATGTACTAACAATATATCATTTGGATGAGCTACAAATAGAAAGATATTTCCATTTGGTTTTACTATCAAAGGAGAGAAATACTGATGAAATTCAATGATATAAAAATAGTTGTATCATTCAACACCAGTAGTAGAAAAATATTCTTTTTCATTAAGTGGTTTTATTCTTGAGTTTCTCTCATCAAGGGGGTATATGGTATGAAATTTATGGGGAGATATGAACCATAGGGTGAGTTCTAGTATGAGAAATGAAATTTGTCATGGAATAATATCATGAACACTTTTTTATACATCAATATTTACTCATATATAATTAAATTGATGGATAAGTTATTTCACTATTATCTATAATAACTAATAAGTTTTTATATAATTGGATTTCACTTTGTATTTCCAACAAACCTAATAGGGAGAAATGTTTACCAAAGGTGACCCAAATATTGGAAATAAGGAGATATGAGTTAGATATTGGATATTTTATTGTGTTTTTTATCAATTAATTTTCAAAATGATCAAGTTATTAGTACACTAAGGAATATGGTCTATAGAAAGTCAAAGACCAGATGGTTTCTTGATTAATATTGGATAAAGTGTCATAGTTTCCCATTGTTTTCAAAAAAAATTAATTGTGAAACCTTTGGGTATAAGTAAAAAATCATTCGGATTACATGAATATGTAAGGAGTAAGTCTTTGTAAATATTATATATTAGTTTTTTACTTTGAATGAATCACAATAAAGACAGTGTTTTTATGAAGAGGTAAAGGGAGGTGATTTGTGAACAATTTATGATGGATAACATTAAAAGAAATAAATTAAGTCATTTGTGGGTGATTGGTGATTATTTCATGAGGTTCATAAATTATTTTTCCTTGTATCACATACACAAGTAATATATGTTATGAGAACTAACTTATGTGAATGGATTTTGGGTAATTTTGGTGATTAGAAAGATTTAGGACTTTTACTATAAACACCCAACTAATCCATTCATTATTTGTACATGAGAAGTTAAATAAGATATATAGATTAATATAAAAATTTATGAATTAAGTAAGTTTATAAAGTATGGATCATCTCATTAATTAAATTAGTTTATCAATGGGTTTCATTATAAGGAAATTCATAAAGCAGTTCACGGAGGCTTTATCAAAAATTCAGTTCATGAAGGGGAATCACTATGTAGTGGTACGTGAATCATATACAACATAATTCAAGGTAGATTTAAAATCACATAACATATACAATGATGTTGTTTGTGAAGGAGCTAGGTCAGTTTAAGAAGATAGTAAACGGTGAATAGTTTTCAACATATAACTTATGCACAATGAATTTTTTAGTAGGCATTTATAAACTGATATTTCTAGTGGGTATTTTAGAGACTATGTATTTAGTTAGGGAATTATTTTATGGTTTTAAAGTAAATAAAAACATATTTTCATGAGAATGAAGAAGATACCTTTAAGTTGTTAAAGTGTGGAAGTCTTCATCAGAAGTAATGAGCAAGTTGGAGTTGATAAAATTGATCTGAGGAAGCCATTGCGCTTATCACTAAACTAATTTGTAAAGGTAGTGACCCTGGAATAGATTTAACATGACCTGAAATTGTAATCCATCCATACTAGTTTAGCATATTATATTATTGTACAATCAAAACATCATTGTTGTATTCTCCTTGGATTATCCCTTAGTAGTGAACCAAACAAAAATTATTATGTCTAGTATTTTAAAATATGAATTTTTTATTATTATGGTTGTGGGATTAGGATTACACACTTTACCAATTTATACTAATGTAAGGAAAATATCCTTATTAACATAAGAAAAATTAGACTCCCAAATTGACCCCTTCCTTCTCAGGGAGTCTTGACATTCAACAAAGATACATGAAACACTTTCTTGTAGAGGCTTATAATAATATTAAATAAAAAATATACACAATATCAATCTTATATCCATAAATAGTCAACTCAAACTTTTCTAGATAATTCATAATTCCCAAGGATAGTTATAATTACTACCTAAATTCCACCTACAATGGGATACTTTACATAAGTGATATTTCTATTTCATCACCATTCTAACACCCAATAGGTATATTTAATAGATTTTACCCCTTCGACTCATTCCTTTTAATATAATAGAATTTTTTGGTTCTTAAAAGATGATTGATGTTATAAGGGGAGGTTGAAGTTGGAATTTAAGTTGGAGGAGACCAGCCATGATGTTAAAGGGTGTATCATGGAATGAATATATGATTGTAGCTGATTAGTAGTGTTTCAAGTCACATTCATAATGTGAAGTAATTATTCATGCTATGAATGCTTTAAGGGAGGAATTTGGGTGGTTCAATCCTAGGTGGGATTAAAATTGTGATTCTCCACATTCATGGAATGAATGAATTCTAATTTTATGGGATCTAGTGACTTTAATTTTTGAGGTATTTTAACCTAAAGTATTAATCTCATTAATCCACTTATCATAGAGTGGATAAGTGATTTCTTTAGTTAGACACAAAATAAATTATGTTTGCATATTGTGAACATGCTTTTCTAGTCTATTAAAAAAAGGATCCATCCCATAAAAATATATTATTTTCCTATGATTATTTTTGAGCCTCTAGTTATTATGGGTTTACTTTTGTATGATTTCCATCTCTCTATGATGTATTTTGGTTTATATAATCTATAAATCAAGGAATTCTACTTTGGGGTTAGTTTCTTACACTTTCCCTTTTAGTTTTTTTCTCTGTTTCTATAGGGTCCTTTGTTTAAGAGGAATTTGGTAGTGGTTTGTGTTTAATTATTGAACTTGGTTCTTGGATTTGATATAGATATTCTTATTCAAGATCATTAGTTGTTTTGTTTGATGTTTTATATTGACAATTAGCCTTTCTTTGATATTCTATGGAAATTCTCAGATTTTCACATCAAGGTAGTGGATTTAAGACTCCCATTTATTTTGGTGAAAATTTTGATGTTATTATGATTTTAGTTCATTGTATATATATAAAATTAATTAACATAAGTAAGATAAATAATTATAATATGGAAAAAAAGAATAGAAATTTTATGTATGTGGTTTATCTATATTTTTTTGTTATTTCATGTGTTGTTTTTATGGTGTCTTATTTGGTAAGAAAAGACTTGAATAAATAAAGAAGAATATGGTGATAAAAGTTATTGATAATATAATATAATTATGTGTGGGGTGAACCTTCATAATTTTTGGAAATTGACCCCCCCCCCCTCCCCCCCTCCGGAATTTAAGAATCACTATATGTTCTCTTATTGTTATGAGCCCATTTACTACTATAAATTTATTGTTATGAAATCATTTCTTATTTTTGTGATTATATATTATAATCACCTTGCATAATTTAATGGTAATAAAATATGATAAATAAAAGGTCTAATTTATTAATTTGAAATTAAAATTATTTTATTCTATCTCATGTATTGTATATGATTAGAAGTATGTTGGTTATTATTTTTGAGAAAGTGTGGTTGTGATATGTGGTGTGTGTGTGTTTGGAAGTGTTTTGAGATAGGCTAGTTACAAGGTGTGAATGTCGGAGGGATGGATGTTGTGGGAATGATGATGTGGTTGGTTGAGGAAGTAAGGGACCAGTATTGGTGGTTGTTTTTCATGGTATGTGTTGTATTAACGAATGATGTAGTTTTGGGTAATAAATGTGTAGTGGCTAGAAAAAGAATATGGATTGTTGTGTGGGATGGATATGAATTGTGAGGTGGTGGTTACTTAAGTGGGGATGTTTTTGTGGTTATTGTTGAGATATGTGAGGCTTTTTTAGATATTCTTAGTAGAATGGGATGGAATGAATTAATAAAAAATATTGAAATGGATTTAATGGGCATGAACTGATGATATAAAAAATAGTTTTGAATTAGACCCTAATAAATGTAAAGTGAATCTATAGTAGTTTGTGTTTTGGAATGTTATTGGTTACCATTAAATATGGGCAATGAAAGTAAAACTAACATGATGAGAAAATATAATGAAATTTTTTGAATTAGATGAACAAATATTTATATGAGAAATTATGGATGGTTATATGTTTTTTTGTGTGAAGTTTATAATGGGTTGTGTTATTGACCAAGCGATAGTTGTTGATGGGTGGTTTTAATTTGATTTTGGTATATATGAGTTGTTATAGTCCTATTTTTCTGTAACCCTGGGATGGGTTTTTTGTGTAAGTATATATCCTTCTATTTTATTATGATTTCTATACACACACCTACTCAAGTTGGATAACCTTAATGACTCCCAAAGGTTTTGGGTTTCGGGTGTTATCCTAAATATCTATGTTGTTGTGGGTGGATGGATAATTACCCCCCTCTTCCACACTATTAATTAATTAGTATTTTATGGTATAGTTGGAGGTGATATTATTTAGTGGGGCATAAATGGTGGGAGGAGGTCATAAGGTTGATGTATTTCATGTTCATGATACCCTACTATTCTATACCTATGATAATATAGTTATGTATGTGATGAGTCTATGATTTGTGGATGGAATGTTTAATATAGGTTTATTGGTAGAATTTCGTATTTATAAAATGTGGTAATTAACATGAGTTGAGAGCTAGGCATGCAAGTTATGTTTAGAATAATGGTATGGAAGGGATGTGTGAACAAGATGACAAATGTTGGTGTGTTATATTGTAAAATTAGTGGATAAGTGCTTATGGGGTTCTTGTGATTATATTCTTCTGATATAATATTCCTATATGATTTATGATAAGTGGTGAGTAGGCCTTTGTGAGTATGGGAATGGGTAGTTGGCCTTGAAGGTCCTTGTTGGTTATATAACTTTTTCAATGGAGAATTAGTATGATTTTCTTATATTTTCACAAGAGTTATAGAGAATTATCCTAAAGATTATAAATTTTATTCTCACCAAACATATAAATAAAATATTTAAAATATTATTAGGATGGATTTTGTGATAGATCTAGATCTTACTCGCTTAGAGCAGAGATTTTATGTTGGTGTTTCTTCCTCGGATTCTTTTGGTTCATTATTTTGAGAGACTAGTTATATTTAATTTTTTTCATTGAGGGGTTTTATTATCATGGGATCTTGGTTTATTTTATATTATTTGGTTTTTATTTTTTTATTTCCAACTTATATCTTTTAATTAACATCATATATCATTGGTAATGCCTCTCGTTGTGTGTTTTATACCCTCAATACTAGTCACTAACTTGTGGCCTACTTGAGTAAGTCTTAGGGGGTCACTCAATCTCTTCATTTTCATCTCAAGAGGGGTACTAGTGGAGGGGTTTCTAGATAAAGTGGTATCATAGAAGATTCTTTAGAGATAGGATTTATCTTGGGGAATATGCACCGGGTTAGTTGGGAAAAAATATTAATTGAACCTATTAAGTGATATACATAATCCGGAATGGCTTGGACATGGGATTTCAGGGGCCCCTGTTTACAATGAGAGGACCTTAAGCTAAATACCTAATAAGTAAAGTGATATTTTTTGTAGGGTGTTGATCTAGGAGAGGTTCATGAATCGTAATTTTTTCACTTGTGTTTATATAGGGTGATTTTGAAAAATAAATGAACCTAATTAAGTGTAATTGAATTAATTATCCACTAACATACTTAGGGATCTATCTTGTATAGGTGATGTATGGTATGGTTTCAATCATATGAAGAAGGTGGATAAATCCCCCATCAAGATTCCCAATTTTCATGACATTTTTTAAATTCTTGAAGTTGAGTCAGGTCCTCCCAATGTTGACACAATCATAGTTTTTTGGATGGGTTACCTTGATTTTTATGCTTATGATGGCTCTATTTATACTAATTTTGGTTCTTTTATTGTTTGATAAATATAATTTTGTGTCAGATTAAAACTCTAAGAATAAATAATTTCCACCTTTAGTAAATGGTACATGAAAATATTTAAAAAAATTATATTGTTCACATGGGGTTGTTCATGCTAATTTCATATTTGTTAACAATTCTAGAGTTCCATTAAACATAATAAAGTAAATTGTTTCAACATCATGTTTTATATATCATGTTATGTTTTAATTTGGATTATTTAGTTTTTAAGTTATACAAATTTATATTAGCTTGAAAATAGCATGATAGGGATGAGTTGGTTAAATAAGAGAAGTATGATAAAATAATGATTAATGTTTTGGTTTAAGGATGGTTTAACTATTAATACCCTTCATTTCTTTATAAGTCAATATGGTTACAATATTCATTTTTGAATACTTAAATTTCTTTAAACCGTGATGTGTTTTTTTTAATAAGTCAAATTTTCTTTTTATTAATTGTTTAATTATTTTAAGAGTTTCCTTATAAATGGTTTAGAGAATTTTATAAAATTTATATTATCCATGTGATTCAAAGAAAAGTTAAAGAGTTTCTATTCAAATTATTTTGATGGATTATTTAGAAGTTACATGTTTAAATTATTTTTTACCACATATAACATTTTAATGCATGGGTTCCAAGGAATAATTTTCAAGTTTCAAAACTAATGTTTTATTATAATATCTTTTCAAGCATGATATAAATGATTATAATTTTATAAGGTTTCTAGATCATTGTAATGATCGAATATATGATTTAATTTGGAAATATGTTTAGGGTGGTTTTTTAAAATAAATTTTTTAAATATGATGTTGTCTTTATAATTATAATGATTTCAATTTAAATTTATTTACACTAAATAAAACATTATTCGTTAAAAGTTAATAAATGATGAGTTGCATAGTTTTCATTAAAAATGATATAATAGTTTAAAATTTTGGAAATTTTGATTTAAATAAATTTTAGAAAATGTTAGTATTTGAAAATTTTGTTTAAGACTAAAATTAATAGTATGTTAATTTTTTTCATTAATGAAGAAACATGTCCAAATTATCATAATATCCATGGAAAAAAAATTTTAAACGTTTTTCTTAATTAAATATTAATTTGATGATTACTTTTTTATTTTTAATATAAATTTAAAACATAATAATTTTTGTTTTTTCATTCATTAATTTTTAATTGTATTCAATATGATGATATAATATGATTAAAATTAAATGAAAGTTCTAGGTATGGCCTTGTTTATAGAAAGAGAATGATAAGGGTTATCAATTATTTTTATTTATTAGGTGGGAATTATAGATAAATTGTAATGAATTCATAAGGTATATTTTATTTAAAAATAAATTAATAAAATGATATTCAAATTCATAAATAGTTTACAAAATATTATTAATAAATACTACAAAGGATTTTTATGAAAGCATGTAAACTTATGAGACATATTATTTACTCCATGTTAATTATGATAAGTGTTTAATGTTATTAATTAAATTTGTTTCATTATTTATTATGATTTGTTTCGATTTAGTACAAATCATGAAAGGGGGAATATATTAATCAAGTGAAAAATTAAATGAATGATAATATATTAATGAAAAAAAAATATGGGGAAAATAATATGATGTCAGCATTATAATCATGTTATAATTATACAAGCATAGAAAATTGTTAAGAGAACCTACCACAAGAATAGTTATAATATCATGTGTCAATTTTTTATACCGTGATTTAAATAACATGTTTCCTCTTAAATTTAATTCCATTATATTTTTTCAAATTCATAACATGGTGAATTTCTTCAATGATAGTGAAGTATGCTTAAAGTGTTCGTATTGTGTGATTTTGAAATATTTTATAAAATCAATTTCCCTTGATATATTCAATGTTTTTATACTAAAATAAATTGTATTGGATCCATACTTAGATGCATATTTATTCTTGTAAAAGTTTTTATTTCATGTTTTACATTCAATTTAGATACATGTTTTGATGTAACTTTATTCTATTATAAGTTTTTATTCCATGTGTTACATTACACTCATATTTATTATATGCATATGTCAAATATATATTTTGAGTTGTGGTTTTGGTCAATTATTTTTTTAATTCTTGAAATAAGACATGAATTCTTAGTGTTTACCCATCAAAAATTTGAATAATTTTTCATAAATAGACCTGCTACTTTTATTTAAGCATTTATAATGTTTTTTGATACTAAAATATTTATGTGATATATATAAAATTACGAATTTCTTGTTATATAAACTTTTTGGGAAATAAGTGAGCATATTTAAAGATAAGGAATAGATTTTTTATTATGGGAATAAATTCTAAATATAAATAATATTTATGTGGTTTATTTTTAGAAAAATAAAATAATATTTTAAAAGTATGCTTTGCCCCAAGAATTGTATACCAATATATGAAATTAAAAGCATGTTTACTTAAATTTAATATAGAATCGTGTTTTTTAGTATCAATATGTTTAAGTAATTTTTAATTTAAGAATTTCAATCCTAATACATAAGGATAAATCATGTGAAGATTTTCATTTGATGGAATCCCTAAGTTAAAAATGTTAATGCAATGGATATGATGATTTATTCTAGATTAATTTAAATAAATTAATAATGGACCATGATGTACTATTTTGGCTAATTTCTTCCCTAAATTATTGATATTTTTTCTTGATAACATATTTTTAGAACCATAAGTAGTCATACTAAATGTTTGAAAATCTATATTTTTACTTTATAAAATCTATCCATATAAGTTCTATGTCATTTTCTTAAAATTATTTTGAAGTGGTTTTTTTATAAAAGGAGTTCCCTACTATAGTGCTTAAAAAGATACTGTTAATGAATTAATAAAATAATCATGTATAAAACTAATCATTTTAAGATAAAAATGAAGGCAGTCTTTTATAAATATTAAATTTGGTGATAATATTCTTTATATCCAAACTTTATTCATGTAAAAATAATTATAAAAAAGTTATTGATTGATATGAATTATTGATAGGGTATTATACAGTTGTATTTGTGATATTTATTGTGAATTGTGTCGATTAAATTGGAAAAATTTATGACTATTGGGTACTAAGGTTAATTGTGCCACAAGGCTTTGTCTAGTTTCATTTGTATGTAAGAAATATTTTCCAATGTTTGTTTTTTTTAGTTGATTTGACAGAATTTTTGTGTCTAATTGATGGTGTCGTTCCTCTTTGATAGGTATCATCCATGTGGGTGTAATATTGGATGTTCTTGTCACATGTTTTAAGCACCCTATTCTTCTTAAGTGGTGGTTGAGTTTGGTTTGATGTAATATTTTTTGGAATTATCTCATGGAGTGGTTTTTTAGACCCTTCCCTCTTTCATTCCTTTCCATATTTTTTTTAAATTCTTGAGGATGATAATAATTTTATAGATATATAATATAAGTATTTGGACCCTTCTAGCCTATTCCTTTTCATATTCTAAAATTTTTACGTGATTAAAGGAGGCATGAGGTGATACGGGAATTTTTAAGATGGAATTTTAGTTGGAGGAGGCAAATCACGGCATGAAATGGTGTCTTGAGGCATTAATATCTTCTTGTAACTGCTTGGTAGTGCTCTAGGTCGCATTCACAGCCTGAAGGCATGGTTTTTGGATCAAAGGGTGGAAGGGTGGAATTTTGGCGGTTCCATCCCAAGAGGGACGCATGGCATGATTCTTCCCATTCACGACATGAATCACTTCAAGTTTTATAGTATCTAGATACTTTAATTTTAGGGGCA
Organism: Viscum album; assembly: GCA_963277665.1. Lineage (NCBI taxonomy): Eukaryota > Viridiplantae > Streptophyta > Magnoliopsida > Santalales > Viscaceae > Viscum > Viscum album. Next base: position 617,257,640 of record OY728148.1, on the reverse strand, counting down.
TTTTTAATCAAATGATTCATGGAAAGAAGGAAATTTTCATGCTATAAATTGGTTATTTCTTTTGGTATTCATTGTGTAAATTGTGTTTTATATCAAAAATTGTCTTTTCCATGCTATTATAAAAAGGGGAATACCCTTCAAGACACCTAATTTTCCTCTGATTCTTCTCAATCCAATGATAATTATAAGAGTTATTTATTGTATAATTTTGATCCCTATTTAATATATTTTTATCGTTAGAATATTTAAATCAAGGATTCCTTGTTCGAGGTGATTTTCTTCCAATTTCCCTCTTAATTTTATTCTTGGTTATTTCTAGATCCTTTGTTTGGAAGTACTTTATTAGTTGTTTAGGTTGGTTTGCTGATCTTGGTTCCTAGATTTGATGGATATCTTCTTATCTTTGAATCATTGGGGGTTTTAATTTCATGTTTTTAGTTTAAAATCATCCTTTCCTTGATCTTCCGTGGTGGTTTCAAGATCTTCACATCAAGTTAGAGGATTCAAAACTCTATCCATTATTTTGGTGCAAATTTTTAGATTTTCATTCTTTTGGTTCTTTGGGTATTTAGTATGAATTATAATAAGTAAGATAAATAACTATAAGATAGATAAATATGAAGAGAAGTTTTTTGTATATAGTTTATCTATATTTCTATATTATTTCATTTGAAGTTGTTGTGGTTTCTTATTTGGTAAGGAAATACAGGACTTACTAAAGAAGGATATGGTGGTAAAAGAGACAGATAATCTAAGAGATTCAAGTGTGTTGTGAACCTTCATAATATGTAGAAATCAACCCCCCCCCCCAATTGAAGAATGATTTTATTTTTTTCTTATTATAATGAGGCTCTTTAGAATAATGAATTGATTTTTATAAAATCCTTACGTGTTGTAATTCTTATATATTGGAATCATATTTCATAATTGAATAATAATAAAATCTGGTAAATAAAATTTTTTGTTTATTAATATAGAATTGAAATGGTTTTCTAAAAGGTCATGTATTTTATATTCTTGTAAGTATAATGGTTGTTGTTACTAAGCGAGTTTAGTTATGATATGTGGTGTGTGTATAGTATAAAGTGTTGTGATATGGTCCATTTTAAAAGTAAACATGTGGTTGGTGATGTTATGGAAATGGTGATGTGGTTAGTTGAGAAAGAAAGGAATTGTTATTAGTAACTAGTGTAATATTATGTGTAGTAGTTCTAGATTATGTATAGGGTAATGAATGTGAATTGGATACCTAAAACATGTGTCTTATTGAGTGGGATGGTCATGAATCATTAGGTGTAGGTTATGAAAATGGGGCTGGTTGTGTGGCTAGGACCAGAAGATTTGAGTCTTTATTATAAATTCATGGTGGAATGGGTTGGAATGGATTAATAACAAAAATTGAAAAGGGATTGATGGGATGAAACTGATTATATAAAAAATTGTTAATTAGAACCTAATAAAAGTAATAATGAAACTGAAATAGCATGGGTTTTATCTTTTTAATGGTTGTAATTGAATATGGGTAATGAAATGAAAATGAGTATGATGTGGAAAGATAAAAAAATATTTAATTACATAAATAAAAATTTAAACAATAAATTTTGACTTATTATATGGTATTTGTTTTTTTTTTGTGGTTTATAATGGGTTATGTTGTAGTGATAGAAATGGTTATTTATAGGTAGCATTGATTTTCTGGTGGGAAATATTAATTTTTATTGAGATTTATGTTATCAGCCCTAGGATATGTTTTGTGTGTAACTATCTATCCTTTTATTTTCTTATAATTTTTATATACATCCCACTCAATTTGGATGACCTTAACAACAACCAAAGGATTGGGTTTCCACATGTTTTGTCTAACATATAGGTTGGTGAGGGAGGATGTATGACTGCCCCCTCTTCCTTGCTCTTCCTTCAATAGAAATTTATGGTATAGTTTGAAGAGAAATTATTTAATAGAGTTCATGCATGGTGGGAGGAGGGCATGAGGTTATTTTCCTTCATGTTCATGATACCCTAAAACCTTGGATCTATGATATTATGTATATAAATGTGATGAGGTTGTGATGTGTGGCTGTAAGAATTAACATAGGTTGAGAGATGGGATTTCCTATTGATATTATGTGATGATAGATATGGGTTGAGAGTTGGACTTTCCTGTTATAATGAATACGATTTCATTGAAAGGAGGGGAGCATAATACATGATACATTGAGGTGTGAGGATAGAAAATTAGTAAAGATGTGGTTGCATAACACCTATGATATTATTATTATGATATTATATTCTTACATTTTGTGTGATAATTAATGAGTGAGCCTTGGTGAGTCTGAGAATGGGTTGTTGACCTTGTAGGTTCTTATTGGTTCTACTACTTATTCATAATAGAATTAATATTCTCTTATCACATTTGTATGATAGGTACTGAGGAGGATTTTACTAAGTATACTTTTTATGCTCAATTTACATATATATAATCTATTTTTAAGGTGATCAAGGGGATTTGGTGATGAAGTTGGACCGTACTTTCTTGGAGTGAAAAATTGAAGTTTTTGTTGCTTCATATGAGTCTTTTGGTGCATTATTTTAGGTGAATTATTTTATTTAATTTCATCCCTTGTGAGATTTTATTATCATGAGATCTTGGTTTAATTTATATGATGGGGTTTTGATTGGTGTATTCAATCTTATCTCTTTTGTATAACTTCATATAAGGAGGGAAATTGCTCTCATTTTGTGTTTTATACCCTCAATTCTAGACGTGAACCCATGGCCTATTGGATGTGGGGGCTTCAGGGGTCACTCCCTCTCTTCATTTTTGGTCTTGAAGGGGTACTAGTGTAGGGGTCATGATAGTATAAATCATAATCAACTACCTAATTCAATCTCAAAACTCAATACAAGATAATGAAGTTCTATAATAAAGCTACATATTTTATTATACCAATCATGTTACTACTTATATGCATGTATGATAACTTAGAATAAATTTAATAATTAAAAATAATTCATACATGCATATTCATAGTATAAAAAAATTATATAAGAATAATGTAAAGGAAAACTTTTATAAAAAAAAGTCAAAAATTTAATCATCAGATAAACATTCCTAGATAATTAATTAATAAATAAATAAATTATAGACATTATAATTTTCTAATTCATAATTTAAAATCACTAATTAAATACATATAAATTTTTTGAATTTATTCCAAATATAAACTACTTCATATTATTAGTCATATGTAATTTACATAAATATATGACATTATATGAAATATAAACATTTTATACTCCAAATTCTATTATGTAAACTATTATCATAATCCAAATGTCACATATTAATTATGTATTAAACGTTGATCAAATCATTCTTCAAAACACATTTTTATTTGGTTTAAATATTTTCTCATATAAGACATTTATTTTGAAAAATTCTAATTAATTGATTATGAATAATTCATAACTAAATATAAACTCTTTAATATTTTGGACTAATATTTTATTTCATAAAAACTTTATACATTAACCTTATAATTTTCTTATAAACACTTTAGAGAATATTTATAATTCATGTTATATTTTTTAAAAAAGTTATTTAAATATTAACAATAAATATAATTGGATATTTATTAATTAAATGTTTTATAAACTTTTAACAAATTTTTTAATAATAAATATTGATTAATTTATTTATAAACACATTTCTAAATTAATGAATTTTCTAATATAATATTTATTATAATTTATAAACAATTTATAAATTATATAATTCATTTCATAATTGAATTTTAGGGATCTTTTTTTCCAATTTTTCCTTAAATTATTATATAAATACTTCCCTACCAAAAAATGGATTAATTAAAATTAATATAACATATATATCATATATAACATTAACGCAGTGTGTCATGTAGGGATAGTTATGTAATGAAACCATGACATGAAACCTCCTTCATGAGATTAATTCCATGAAATAGTTTGTAATAGAGTATAATGTGAGATTAAACATGTAGATCATGTACCATTAAAATAATCATTGTTTGATATTTGGTAAGTGATTTCATGATAAAAACATTACATGATGTGGTATCTATATAGGAATAAATCTCTCTCCATCTAATACAGTGACTATCGAGTGTAAGGTACTTCTATCACTCATGTTATAAAAATCCAAGAACTATTGACTAATGTATAATACATTATGGTCATAACGTAATGTAATGATGACCTGTATAGGGTGAGACAATTTTTTTATTAATCTTGTGCTACATTAGTCAATTTACTATTAACTTTGAATTATTATTACTCATGTAAGGGATTTTTTATAGATGATATGTCATTGGTGGGGAGAAGGAGAGACTAAAACATTATTATTTAGGATAAATAAATGAAGTTTTATGGCTAGTCTTGTGTCAAATTAATCCATCAAACCCTTATGATGTCAATTATATCTTAAAGTTTTTAGATAATCTATTTTTATAGTAAGGTTTCACACTTCATTCTCAGAATGATTTCAAGCATCTAATCACACGGTGAATATCTAATACCATTTTTAGGTTTCTTAGGGTATTTTAATGATTAAGAAAGTATTAAAATCAATAAGTACCCATAAAAATTTTACCATGAAAGATACATGAAACCATGAAACCTCAATAATGAATAATTATTTTTTGTGCTTTTCACCAGTTGAGTTTTTGAAATTATCTTCATCATTCTTTATTAAAAAGATCCCAAGAGGTATCCAAATGGAATCCACCCTACATGGTGTATCCATGGGATAATATGAATATTCCATTTCATGGTTAGGATCCTCTCACCCTACACAATGTTCTAGCATCTCATATAGAAAAGGAAGGAATAAGAGAGATCTATGGTAATGGGAGAATCAACAAAGGCTTGGGATAGTTTGTGTGATCACCATCTAATGGTGATAGCCTATTTGTATATCCTTCATGGACACTTCTCAAGTGTACATGAATTTACTCATCCATTATAATACATGAGTAAATATCCTTTGACTGATCTGGTACTCATCACATGAATTCTTTTACAATGTGTTTCATAATAAGAAAGGTTAATATTTAATGATAGATGATGAAATATTTTTTAATTTTTAACCATTAAACACTTCAATTCCACGAAAAGGTAGTAATTCTGACAAAATAATATAGAATCATATCCAAATTAATCATACCTTATGATTCATATCTCATCTTACAATATAACTTTCAAAGGAAACATGCATGATATCTTATATCATGATCTTATAATATGGCCAAATGCATCACATGCATATTAGTTTTAGTGCATATCTTCTTCTCACACTTCAATCACCAATCTATTTTTATGTTGGAGTGGTGATTAAGATATTATATGGGGTGAATTTATCCATTTTAAAAACACTTGAATATTTTAGAACTAATCCCCCTTTTTAACTTAGAAATCAGTATAGTTCTCTTTTATTTAACTAAATATGTTGTGGAAATTAAAAAATGAATACACATAATATTTATAATGGTATGGGGCACAAAGATCCCCTAGTCCACTCAACCAAAAATCTCTCCATGATCTTGGTGATTTTCACTAGTATATCCTTTCCGAAGGGATCTCGATAGTTGAGTGAAAGTAGTTGTATCTTTTATAATATCTTTTACAAAAAATTTAAAACATGACTAATATTACCCCTCAAAACACTCAACACCAGAGTGTTAAAACCTAAAATATGTTTCCTTTATTTTGATAAATTATTTTTGAAATATGTAATGACACAAAATTTTATAAATTAAATTCTTTTTTTGAATAAATATAAGAAATTATTAAGTAATGTAGTTATAAAAACACAAGAACTACTTTGGTTATTTTTTAATTTTATAAGTTATATCATGTCATATTTAAAATATTTTTAAGCATCAGTACCATTGATATTATAGATTTTATATAGTGATATTATGATTACTATATATTATGGGTTAAGATAAAGTACAATTGACATAGATAAAGTAAGCGATGGTCTAGACTAGTTGGATCCTACCCTATGAAATCCTATTTATTAGTGCTTCTAAGAGAGATAGTATCACTAGGTTTTTTCCTTAACCAATACCAAGATGAGATTCAACAACTAATATATGAATGAAAACATTTATGGGAGAATTATAAGTTCATCGATATCACATCTCAAACCATGTTCATTGAACCACCCCATAAAAATCTCACCACCGCACGTATTACCCTTAGGGAAATCACTAGTGTAATAAATTGATATACATCTAAAACCGAATGATATGAATTTGTATATTTTTAATAAAATAATGATTATAATTATCCTTTATTACTTTATAATGATTAAAAATGGTTTGATAAAAATTATATTTTGATATGATGAAACAAAATTTTATTTTTGGGAAATATATAGTTTCAATCCGGCCACTGTATTTTAATGAATTCAATAAATTTTGAAATAGATTATATTCTAACAAAATATTATTATTAAATAATATTTATTAAATATAAATGATAATATTATTTTACAAAGTCAAAAATAATTTTATAAGGGTCTAAAAACTATTATTGTCAAAAAAAATACTATATTTTAATAAATGAGGATTTTTTTAGTTAAAAGTCTAAATTATCATATTTAAATTTTTATTTTGATAAAAAAATTATTTATGGAATTAGAATCTCAATATTAAATCACACATGATTTATAAGTTTTAGCCTCAGTGTGATAACCTAAATCCTTTCCAAATTCACTCCCATAGGTATATTAAAATTCACTATTATGAATAAGTGAATAGAACTTTTGTAAACTCCCATTAGACACCTTTTATCTCCTGGTAGTAAAGATTATAATGACTCCCATTATTTTACAAAGTTTCTTACAAAAACATTGACCCGAAACGAAATAATAATACTTTGTTTAATTTTCTCCAAAAAATCTCAGTCTGTGTCCTCATTTTGATTTGGCTAGATCCAATTATCTAAATCTAATAAGGTTTATATGATTCTCCCTTACTCAATCTGAACTTCTTAAACTCTTCTCAAATACTCAGTCTGATCGTCCTCAGTCTAATTGACTCAATACAATGGACTCAATATGATGAATCAATTCTCAATCTTCGAAACTCAAACTCTACTAAAATTCTCAATATGATCTTCCTCAGTACGATGATAAATTTCACTTACAATTCCATAGCGATCTTCCTTTTTTTCTTACGTGAATTTTTTTTTTGAATAATTAATAATCTAAGAAATTGTGTATAAGAAACTCGGAAAAACATGAGACATAAACATTAAAACTTTCCCCACATTCTCAAATTTCCAAACTCCAAAAATCTCTCGCATTTAAACATCAAATTTTACTCGAATTTATGCTAAAAAATATAGAAGTAGAAATATAATTGGATTCTTTCATCTTAAATTCCTTTAACACCAACCTAGAATAATTTTATTGAGATAAGAAAATGTATTTTTTTACTTTCCATGAACTTATAATCCAAGAAAGAAAGTTAATTACCCTAATATAGAAATTTCAACATTCTTCAAAATTTGCTCAGAAATTTTTTTACCAACATCTTTTCTATCCCCAAAAAATTATATCATCTATATAAGAAATTAAAATTAGATTTCTAAAGTCAACATATTTCACATATAAGTTGCTTTCAACATTTCCTTTAGAAAAATTTATCATTATAAAACAATTTTAAAATTTTTAATACCAATCATGTGGAGTTTATTTCATCCCATAAAAATATTTATTCATTTTATAAACTTTGTATAACCTCTTTAATTAGAAACCCACAAGGTTCTTTAATGTATACTTCTTCCCCAATATCATTGTGTAAGAAAGATAACTTTTCATCCATCTGATAAAATTTTCAATTCCAATGTGCAACTACTAAAAGAAACATTCTTATAATTTATAATCTTTCAACTCAGAAAAAAATTTCTTCAAAATCCACACCTTCCACTTATTCATAAACATTACAAAAAAGTGTGGATTTGTTTCTTGAAACTTTTCTAGGTTCATTAAACTTGTTTTTTTAAACCCACTTGGATCCGATGACATTTTTATTTTATGTTCGTTAAACAAGTTCTCATTTTTCATTCTTCTCAATAAATTCTAGCTCTTTATTAATAGAATCCACCCATTATTTATGTTCAATAGCTCTTGAAACTGATTCTAATTCAACTTTTAAGATATGTGAAGTCTGTTTTTATAATCTAAAATTTATTCTTTTCTGAATTGAATCCTTCTGATTTCCAATAATGTTTATAAAATCAAAATATTTTTCTAAAGTAGTAAATTTCAAAGTTTCGTTCTCAACTAAACTTACATCATCGCATTAATTTTCTAAATCTTTATAAGGATGTTTTAACTTACATTCACTATTATTGGAAATCTCCAATTTATCCTTCTTACTATTCTCAACAAATTTTGTTAAGAAATTTTGATTTTCCATTACCTTCACATCATATGAGTCCAAAAAATTTTGCAAACATTTGTTCCAAAATTTGTAACTTCTTCCATTTGGTGAATAACCCTAATAAGTCCCTTCCTCAGCTTTCTCATCAAACTTTCCCAAATATAGATTTTTTATTTTAAGTAAACATGAACTTCCGAAAACTTTTAATTACTTCAATGAATGTTTTTTTATACCACATTTTATAAGAAGTCATGTTGGATTCCAGTCTTAGCAAACATGTGTTTTGAACATGTACAACAGTATTAATAGCATCTTTTGAGTAAAACATTGAATTTTTGTATTTTACTAACATACTTCTTCCCATTTCCACTAAGTTTCTATTCATTTGTTATATACTCCATTTTCTTGTGGAGAATAGGGTGAACTATACTGATTTTTTATACTATATTTTCTCAAATATGCTTCAAAATCATTTCTCGTAAATTTGGTACCATTATTTGTTCTCAACTTCTTTATATAAATCCCCATTTCTTTCTCAACTTTCTTTTTGAAAAAATTGAACATTTCCATAGCCTCTGACTTTTGTATCATAAACAAGATGTATTTAAACTAATTGAAATCAACAATAAAGTGATAAAGTAAAAAATATCATTTTATTGATTGATGTCAATTCATCCCACATAAAAAAGAATTAATAAGCTCAAGAGGTTTGGTAGACTGAATCTCAAATCTCTTTTGACTTTTATTCATCATTTTTCCTTTCCAACAAGTAATACAAACATCTTCTTCTCTTATTTTCAAATATAAAATGTTTCTGAAAACATAATCATTAGTAATTTTGTTCTAGTTTTTATATCCAAGATGGCCAAGTCTTTGGTACCATAATTTATTTTCATCATCAACACTTAAGTAAAAAGAGTTGTTAAAGTATCCAATTTGGAAAATATTTCAATTGGTTATTTCCCCTTTTGTAATAATTTTTCCATATTTCACACTTTTGATAACACAGGATTATTTTATAAAGGTTACTTATTTTCCATCATCAATAATTTTACTTAAAATAAGAAAGTTATGTTTTATCCCATCAATAAATAAAACATCATTAGATTTCAAATTTTTTACTTCAATATAAGTCATTCCAATTCCTCTGATTTTTAAGAAACTATTATTACCAAAGTTAACTTCTCCCCTTCCATGACTTTCACCATATTTTAATATTTTCATATCACCTATAATATATAAAGAAAAACCACTATCAAATATTCATTATTTTTTCCTTTTACTTGTTTTTAAAGTTGTTTCAACAACAATAACTCTTTCTTTAACTTTCTTCTTTCCGAATTTTCTTTTCCCCCATAAGAAACTTTTTCAAAAATTAGTGTCATAAATTTTTCAGAATTATGACTATCCACATCACATCTTCCACAAACCTATTCTAAAGATTCAAATTGTTTTTTATTGGAAGGTTTTTCACATCTTGAGATTTTTCTTTTCTAACTTCCTTTGGATTAGGAAAGTTATACATTCTTTTTTCATCAAACCGTATTCAAGGAAAAGATAGGTTACTCCAAAAATTATAATCTCTATGTCCATAGATTCCACAACACCAGCAATATCCAAAAAATCATGATTTCCTATTGAGCTAAGATATTTCTTTATATAAACCTTAATGAGGTTTATAAATTCTATTTGTTTCAACATACTCTATTAATAGACCATATTTTTCCTAGGTGAGTTTTAAACTTTTATATTTGTTATAGGTTTATCACATCCTTTTTCCACCCAAGAATTACCAATACATTATCTAGAACATAAAATATTATAAAAATCAGATGAAATTTTATTTTTGGTGGGTGAGGATTTCACCTGATTCTAGATTTGATTCTTCTCAAATACTTCAAAATTCTCATATTTTACTTCAAAATCTTTGTTGAAGTTTTCATTCTTCTATATCAAGTTATTTTCAGACTCAAGAAGTTTTGATTGAAACTCTTTAACTTATTCTTCCTGGACTGTCATCTTCTTATTGAGATCTTCAATCATATTTCCCTATTCATCAATTCTTAGTTTGTAACTTAATATCCATTAATGTATTCATCATCCTGCTTGATGACATATTTTTTTCCTTCAGTAACTTCTGTAAAATCTTTCTTTATCATTTTGATTTCTTTTTTGAGAGATTCATTTTATCAAGAAAAGAAAGAAGTTTGGTTCTGAGCTGATACTCTCTATAAGATTCTTCACCTACTTCTTCTCACCTATTTGAGGACTCTTCAACTTCCTCAACATTTTTAATTAATGTTTTTAATTTTTCAGAACTTTTATCTTCTAAACAATTGTTTTTAGTTGATTCTAATTTATCTTTCTTATTCAACAAACTTATCATGTTCCCACTAAACTTCTTTTTAGATTTGTTGGATGAATTTTATTATTTAAGACTTTTGTTCCACTTTTTCCCTCGAGTTATTTCGTCAAAATCATCTCAATATTCTCTAAATTTTTTATTGGGTCAATTCATTAAAAAGTGTCTAATTCCACCACACTCAAAACATTTTATAGTATTTTTACCTCCATACTTTTCTATTACTATTTGATAGTTCTTGTATATAAGATTAATGATTTTATCATTCAAATCATCATCCTCTTTACTTCTGATTCATAAGGACTAACATCTTCAACATCATGAATTTTCAACTATCTCATAGATTCAAATTACATTTAATCCTTCATCTTCTTTTTAAAAATTAGATATTTTCTCATTTCATAAGAAATAAGAATGTTATGAAATTCATTAATATATAAATCATCCTTTTCTTCTAAAGACAAAATTTTATAATCAAACCAATTTGGGAAGTTTTTCATAAGTCTCTTCAAAATTGTAGAATATTCTGGGTCATATTTGAATCCTCAAATGTTGCAAAGAATTTCATTTAATCTCATGAAGTATTAATAAATAGTTTTTTCATCTCTCGTTCTGATGTCTTCATACTTACTATGCCAAATTTGTAGATTTTATTCCTTTAATTTAGTATTCCCTTAGAAAATACTATCTATATTATCCCACATACTTTTTCAGTTATTGAGACCCATCAATTTTTGATAAACATTATCTGGTAAAGAAATTAGGATTTCATTTCTATCCTTTCCATCTACTACTATATTTCTCTTATCAGCAAACATCATAAGAGCATCTTTCTCAATAGGTGGAAAACCAATTGTAGCAGCATTAACTACTTCCAGTCCAAGAGATATGAGATAATGAATCATCCTATTTTTCAATCTATAATAATGTTTTCCATCAAATTTATGAATTTATATACTGTTTATAGAATTGATATTATCTATGAGAAGGATTCAACAAAGGAACCTTTTACTCTAAAGCCAATTGATGTTCTAAATGATTGAATAACAACTGAGAAGAGGGGGTTGAATCAGTTGTTCGATTTTTATAAGTTTCAATACTTTTTAAAACATAACCCGTGTAACCTATTAAGATTTATTTCCTTACCAAATTTTTAGTAAATAATAATGCATGAAAAAGTAGTAAATAAAGTAAATCATACAATATTTACAAGGTTTATCCTCAATGTGATAAGATACATCCATAAAATAGCCACTTCCATGGGTCTATAAAGATTCACTATTTTGAATAAGTGAATAAAACATATGACAACTCCTGTTAGACACCTTCTATCTCCCGATAAGAGAGATTATACTGAATCTTATAAATTTAAAAATTATTATACAAAATAATTAATCCAAAACAAAATAATGATACTTTGTTAAATTTTATCCACAAAAACCTAGTCTTGATCCTCAGTCCAATTTGGTTGTATCTGATTCTATCAATCTGATGAGGTCAATAAGATTTTCCATTACTCAATCTTCACTTCTCAAAATCTACTCAAATACTATTTCTAGTATTCTTAAATTTGATTGACTCAATAAGATGGACTCAATATGATGAATCCATTCTTAATACAAAAAACTCAAAATTTTATCAAATGATCAATATTATCTTCCCCATTGAAATGATAACTTTCACTTCTAATTCTCCAGGGATTCACCTATAACACTTATGTGAAACGTTTTTTTTTTAATAATTAATGATCTGAGTAATTATATATAGGCAGCTAAAAAAAGAGTAGAAAACTTTAAAACTTTCCCTACTTCCTCATATTTCTCCGATATTTACACAAAAAAATTGATTTTCAAGTTTCACCTCTTCAAATATTTATAAAATGTATGGAATCTTCTTTTTGAGTCCGCTTCATAATCATCTTTATCAAACTTTCTAACCATTATTCAATCCTATGTTACTTCATCAGCTTTAATATGATGTATCTTACTCATCTTAAATATAGTGTATCTTTATTAGGTGATTACAATCTTCATTTCTTTTTTAGCTCGTTATGAGCTTACTTTCTTTCTCAACTCATTGTGATCTAACTTTATTTATCATATCATTATGATATTCCTTTTGTTCCCATCTCATTGTGATATAAATTTATTATTCAACTCATTAAGATCTTCCTTTCTTTCTTATCTCATTATGATCTATCTTTCTTTCTCAGATCAATACAATTTGGCTCTCTTCCTCTACTCATTACAATGAACTGAATTTTCTTATCAGATTTAGTCTAATGGAATCCTTGTAATGATGAAATTCTCATTATTATGTAATTATCATTATGATTGATTTTCCTATTATTATGAAAAACCCATTATGATTATTTTTCCTTAACGATGGAAAGTATTCGTCAATGAATCCACTTAGCAACTTAGAACATCTTCAAACTTCAATAGCTTCACACATTCTGACTTCTGGATATGATCTTCTATGTCTAGTACTTATAGATCTTGTGAAAACATTTTTTTGATCACTAGAATCAATTCAATCGTTATGATTCCTCAATTTATTAAAAAACTTTTATCATGAGTACATTTTAGGATTTATGATAACTTCATGATTAGTAAAAGCATCATCTTACTTAGTTTAGAAATCATGAAAATTTTCTAACTCCTCACTTCCTAATTTTATTTCAAATATTTTCTGTAATAATAAAACTTTTTCACTCAGAAAACTCTGTCTTTCTAACTCAACTACTTCTTTCTTTCTCTAATTATGGTAAAGTAAAACTTCTGGTGATGGAAAATTTCTACCATGAATTCTTTTGGAACTAATGATCTGAATATGATGTTGATGTATTTGAGGACCTAATTCGGGTGTTTCATAGTTAGATCCTCTAAATTCGAGAAAAAAAACATTTCTCTCCCTTTATGTTTGGGTTCAAAATTTCAATAACTTTTAACTTTCTTACAAGGCTCATTATGATGGACTAGATCTGATCCTAAATAAAATAAAAATATTAAACAAAAAGGTTGGTTTCCAATAGATACAAAAACATTCTTAAAAAAATATATCACAATGTTTCTTCATCTTTTAACAGAAAACTATACTAATCCCATATAGGTATCCCCTGATCTACCAAAATTCAACACACGGGTACAGAGTATATCCTCCAGGATCTAAATGGCATGCCTCATCTGACCATCTATCTATGGAGGGTAAGTTGTAATCATCCTAACATGAGTCCCCAAAACCTCTTGTAGACTCCTCCAAAACCTCATAGTATACCTCAGATCCCTAAAAAACAATTATTGAAGGAACCCCATGTAGCCTCATGGTATCTTGCACAAACAACTTATCTAGTTCTTCAGCATTAATGGTGTCCCTGATCAAAATAAAATGAGCATAATTTTTCAACCAATCAATCGCCACCCAAATAGAATTTCTTCCTTATGGAGTACATGGTAATCCATTAAATAAATACATGGATACCTCATCCCATTTCAAAACTACCTCCAGAAGAGGTAGGGGAGAACAAAAGGATTTTAGATGCTCTACCTTTATCTTTTGGTAGGATCAACAATGGGACAGATAATCTATAATGTCACGCTTCATACTCAGACACCAAAATCAACATCTCATGTCATAAAACATCTTCATAAATTCTATATGAATGGAAAATGAATATCTATAATAGTCAAACCAAACTATGCTACTCAAAAATACTGGGACAACAAACTGATCCCCAAAATGGAGAATACCATCATAAGAGAGAGACTAACTAGAAATGGTATCCTAATGATATAAGGTTTTTAAAATTCATCTAAGATCATCATCCTATTATTGAATATGTATAATATAATCAAGGAGATATGATCATAACTGAACACCAATAATAACCATACTAGAAACATCCTCTTAAGTATCTTGGTGCAACTAAGTTAAGAGACCCATAAGGTTTCATTCTTCCATCGATTCCAAAACAACCTATAATGGTACTTTTCTATCTGAGAGCGTCTATAGTGGAATTCCCCTACCCCAATGTATAGGTGATGTGGAAGGAAAATGTATGAAGGTATCCCACACACCATCTCTATTTTATATTAAATTATTTCTAAAAAAATATAAATTAGATTCTTATGGTCATAAAATATCATGAACATATCGCCAAAAATATAGTGCCACCAATACTTAAGAATATAGATGACCGTGAAAAGCTCTAAATCATTAGTGGGGTAATTCTTCTCCTGCATAGATATCTGAATAGATCTATAATCCACCACATGATCATCCTTAATAAGCACGCAACCTAAAAAAGAACTATAATTATCACAAAAAAACATATACCCCTTACAGAGTTTAGGTAGGATTAGAAAATGAATTGATGTTAGAAGTCATTTTTACTCATCAAAAGAAGACTAAAACTTTTAATCACAAATTAATATCACCCATTTCTTGGTATGAGTGGTCAAATGTGATTATAACTTTTAAAAATACTTGATTAACCATTGATAAAATCCAGAAGGAAGAAGTAAACTCTAAATCTCGAATACATTATCTCTTTCTTCAAAAGTCAAAATAGCCTTCACCTTCTCAGGATCAACAAATAATCCATGATAAGAAATAATTTTCCCTAAGAAATTCACTTCTTGGATCCATAAATTTCATTTATAAATCATTCCATGCCAACAATAACTCCTTGGTATTTATAGAACCAAACTCAAATGGTGCGCATGCTCATGCTCAGATATTGAACAAACCAAAATATCATCCACAAAAACTACTAAACAAGTGTCAATATGAACATGGAATATTTGATTAATCAAATCCATAAAAACTAAAATAGTTTTAGTCATACTAAACAACATCAAAAGATATTCATTATTTCTATACCTACACCTGAATGCTATCTTCAATATATCATACTTTCAAACTTTGAGCTGATGATAACCCAACAGATGATCAGTCTTCAAAAACCAATTTTCCCCCTTCAAATCATTAAAAACATCATCCAAATGAGGAAAATGATATTTATTATTAACCATTACTTGGTTCAACTTCCAATATTCTAAACATAATCGAAGTGAACCATATGCCTTCTTTGTAGAGAGCAAAGGGGATACCCAAGTTGAAACACTGGGGTGAACAAATCATTTCCCCTTCAGATAATCCAACTTAATATTATACTCTTTTAGCTCCACTAGTTCCATATGATAAGAGGGTATAGAAGATAGATACATACCTAGAACCAAATCAATTGGAAAATATACCTCCCTCTATGGATGAATACCATAAAAATTATCCAAGAAAACATCAGGAAAGTAACAAAAAATAGTGGGAAGGTCAAAAAGAGAAGAAACATCATCAGGATCAATTGATAAAGTAAAAAAACTCTTGATCTCTATGTGGGAAGGTCATGCACGTCCTGTAATAGGATATCACTCACCCTAAAACACCTATGAGCTTCCATCGATCACCATAAATGAGACACTCTGATGATAATAATAAACCTTAACTAGATGAATGATAATTCATTCCATCCCCATAATGATGTTAAATAGATCCATATAAAGAATGAGGAAATCTCATACTAACTCCATATCAGCTACCAATAGAAAACAAGGAAACTAAAACCCATGCTCCTTCATCTTCCCAATAGTTTTCTCTAACTCCATAAAAAAGGGAATGATCACCATTGTAAAATTAATTATATCAAAAAAAGAATAGATATAAATAATTAGGAAGCATCAGTATCAAATAAATCAATCACTAATGAATATTAAGTAGATATGGTACGTTTCACTATCACTGTAACCACATATACATCTAATGAAAACACATGTACTATTTAAAGGGGCTTTACTCCTAAGGCCTATGGTTGGATCCCTATATTATTTGAAGCATTTGATTACGCTGAAGTATTCTTTAGAGACAACAATTCCTAACCATAACAAGGCATAGACATGGCCTGACATAAATGCTACAAATTTCCATAACATGCAAAACTATTACTCATATTAGCTAGTGAAGAATAATAAAGTAGGTTTTTTATAACCTAGTCATGCTGATAGAAAGTTAGGGGCACACTAGTAGCTGTAACTAAATGTGGAAAGTAGGTTTTTCACTAAGAACCACCTCCACCACTCCTTTGATTCTCCTACCAATTCATATTTTCCCACTTCATGTCGCTAAAACTTCAACTAGGTTGAAGTGGAGGGGAATAGTAACCAACCTTCCCAACCATATTAATCTATATCATAATTTTCTTATCTACTATCTCCAAATAGTTAGACATATTCATTATAAATTTTAATTATCAAATATTTGGTCGTAATCCCTACAGTTATTTCCGATCCTTCAGGTGGTCATTATTCACCACCTCTAAAGAAAAATAGACTAGCTCAGTAAACTGATTGGTGTATGCTGACACCAAACACTCCCCCTACTAAAAATGGGGAATTCTAAATACTTTTACATCATCAAAAACTCTTGAAAAAACTTCTAGAATAAT
The DNA here is from genome assembly GCA_963277665.1 of Viscum album. Classification (NCBI taxonomy): domain Eukaryota; kingdom Viridiplantae; phylum Streptophyta; class Magnoliopsida; order Santalales; family Viscaceae; genus Viscum; species Viscum album. The sequence continues at coordinate 617,240,350 of OY728148.1, read as the reverse complement.
AGAGTCTTTAAACCCTTCTAGTCCAGAACAATATTCCTATCCTCTTGTACCATAGAATCCCACCATCTCTTGTTAGAACCCTCATGTATGAACGCTGCAAACTATACCTTGATACTCTCAGGTTTATCCAAGAATTAAATGCTCTAATAAATTTTATAAATGAAGACCCCCACCTCTTGAGGTTCATTTTTACCCTTAAATGATGGTGGATTCTTACGTAATAACTCCCATAATTGATCTATTTCTCCTACAACTCCTTATTGTACATCAAAACCTGCATTCTGTATTGGCGGTATATTTTGATCGACATAATGAACTCCTTGCATCATAGCCTTGATAATATTTTGATCTATAGGATGATTTCCATGAGGAGCATCTTCTTCACCCTCTAGAAGAACCCATGGAAGACGACTCAGAGGCATACTACTACACACCAAAATAGAATAAATAGTTAGAAAATAGAATAATCTCAATTCAGACCAAAAAACCATAAGAAAAAAATTATATTAAGGTCAGGAACTCAAAATAGGAGACACACATCCCAAAATCCCATGGTTACTTTAGTCTCGTTGTAGCTAGATTTGGCCAATCACTCAACATAACCAACCTCTCAAATCCTAACAATACTATATCCAGTCTACCAAATGTTCCAAGAGAAGGAAACTTGTAGAAAAACCTACTCGAATAACAAAATGTGGAAAACCAACCTGGATTCCCTCTGAAAATAGTACCCTACCCAACTAACACATACCTGAAGGGCATTCTTGATCTCCACATTCTGGAAATTAACACCTAAGAATCGACAACAACTGGAGGAAATGATTTCTCCCAAACTAAAGTAGAAATAATGACATGTATATATATACAAGATGGGGAGAAATCATTGAAGAGTAAAAAAATAATTGTATTCCATATCTAAAGGAAACAGTAGAAGCTATACATTTCAAAAATAGAAAAATAATATCAATGTTAAAGGTCCAACAAAAAAGGAAAACAAAAACCAAAATAGTTACTCCATGTGATAGAATGGGAAACCCCCACCATCTCTCCACCAACTTCCCATACTCACCTGAAAAAAAACCATACTTCATCACTATGGTCCCCTGAATATCCCTATAAAGAAAGATATATAAAGGGCTATGCACCACCAAAGGGATGTATAGGGTGTGAGATAACATGCTCAGTAGGACCCCACCCAGGTGTTCTTTAACAAGTCACTATACAAAAACCTCAACATGATCACCTAAAAAGAAATCCAAGAATGATAAACAGTTAGAAATTTTTTATATTAAAATAATACTGAAACATTTAATTTTCTCCTTTTTCCAAATTTCAAAAATAATCCATGTAAAATAGTTCAAATACTTTCATATACATCAAATCAGATGAATCAATGAATATAATGAATCACATATCATATCAAATCCATGGTAGTATAAAATAAATCATTATAAAACAAAACATAGGTAAAATCATGCCAAAGGTCACAATATTTTAGGATAGCTGGTACACTCATACCTAGTCCTAGAAATTTATGCCATCAAGTCTCTAGATATAGGTATCCAATCTTGAGAGAAATGGAAAACCCTTGAAATTGAACCCCCAACATGTCTATCAAGTCCCTAGATCAACAAACATAGGGAGTAGAGGAACACTACATGAATGAACCCCCTGAAAAATGGTTGAGGCTTGTTACTACACCTTCCATATAAGTACCCAAGGCTTCCCATATACAATATTTTCCAAAAATATTCAAACAAATTCATTTCAAAATGCTTTAAAACTAATATTATGTTTACAAAAATAAGGGGAAAACATATTTTCTCAAAAAAACACATTTCCACACACTTAAATCAATCAATAAATCATTCCATTCCATTTATAAATTTCTTTATCGAAACCATAGCAATATAGTTCAACCAAAATAGGATAGAGACAGAACCGCCTACCTCAATATTGGGTCGCACATGCCCGCAATGGGTTCCACTAACCAGAAAAGACCATGAGTTCTACAATAGAGGCACTCATATTGAATCTCATGTCTTATAATCACATCCCACAAACCAAAAAAATGGCATAGAGGGTAGATCAAGACAAACCTCAAAAGAACACACTCTTTGCACCACAACCAATAAAGAATCAGCCCCTAGAGGAAGATCATAAAATAGATCAATAAAAGATCAAGAAAATTATCATTTAATATCAATAGATCCAACAATGCAACACGAAAATGCATCCAAAATAAATGGAAATGAAGAATAAGAAGTACTAATCAGCTGGGGAAATTCACTACAAGTGCAACAGAGATCAATCACTAAATAAAGTGATCTAGAAGGAGTGAAGGCCCCCAAACTATCATGGGGGGGTCTCTTATGTTGGGAGGGAAGAGGCCTAAAGTATAATGAATAAAAAATCAAACATGTAGTTCCCTAAAACATAGGGAGAAATAATTATTGGGTTCATATTAATATCACATAGTGTAATTCCTGATTAAAAATTCCTATAAAAAATGTGCCAGCTCGTATTAAAAATCTGTATTTTTACCATTTCATGACAAGAAAAATTTTCATTGTGTGTTCACTTTTCATACCCTAAAGCCAAATCAAAAAATATGTCTGGAAACCAACACACAACGTGAACACTTTACATGGTGTGTAAAAAAATCATGACATGTAAACATTACATGATGTAAAAATTTCTAGTAGACTGCAAAAAAATATAAAATCTACCCAAAAGCACAAAGTATTACACTAGTGTTATCCAAACTTGTGGATAATCCTGAAAAACATTTAAATAATTTATACCTAGACTCCATTAATTCAAAAAAAACACATCTACAAAATTTAGGTCATTTTCCCCAGTAAAGGTTCTCCATCCTCAGGAGTCCCAATTCTCACCCATATAAAGGGAGAAACAAAAAGAGTGAAGATAAATATCTTAAATTGGGTAACGGAATGTTATATTATTATTATGTAATAGTATGTGAAACATATACCACATGGAATAAGGAAACTCAAAAATAACATATTGTGTACTGTGAAGTAATTCATGAAGGTCACAGGGTAGTTTTTAATGATAGTACACAATGAATATTGTTCTATATAAAACTTACATGTAGCCAAAATTTAAGAAATCATATTTAAATGGAAATTTCCAGTGGATATTCAAGAATGTGAGGAGTTCATTTAAGGATAAAAATAAATATTTCAAGATAAAAATGAAATCATATTTTTTCATAATGAGGAAGTGACCTTTAATTCATTAAAATGAGAAAGTCTTGATTTGAAATAGTAATCAAGGAGGAGTTAACCAAAGTTATCCAGAGGAATAAATTCACTTATCCCTAAAGAAATTTGTAAAAGAATGGAACATGGAAAAGAGTAACCATGGACTAAAATTGTAATCCTTTAATACTAGTGAATCATATTTGATTCTGTTATAACCAAATCAGCATTGGTGTATGCTCTTTAGATCATCCCTTATAGGTGAACCATGTAAAAAGATGTTTTGTCTAATATTTTAATTTATTTATTTGTGATTTTTTTGGTCTTTTAACTAAACATTCATATTTTAAAAGTTACTACAAATTTTGGGACAAGATTATTCTTAACATAAGAAAACTTATACACCTTGATTCGCCCCTCCTCACTCAAGCTGTCTATGATTGCAACAATTGGTATTAGATCTGACGTTGCAGGCATTAAATATATTATTCAAACTCGTTATAGATACACAATGAATGTTAAATTGCTTCCTATATATTATAGGAATACCTAGAAGGTCTAGAAGAACAACATGAGATCTCACTCATTTTCTCTTGGACTAGAATTTTTCTTTGCAATAAAAAATAAAATAAAAGTTAGTAATGCATCAGAACTATCCATGACTAAAATAGAGAGAAAACTTGTTGATTCTAGGTGAAATGTTCACAATTCCTTATCCAGATCTCTTAATCATTAGGTCTGCATGAAATTTAGGAAATTTTATATTATTAATGAAATGTTGAAAAAATTGGTTAACATTTATGAGGGTGAATGTAAGGAAAAGAAAGTTAATATTTAAGTGTTGTATAATTATTTTGATGACCTTAAAATGATCCTAGATGAAAATAATGATGTTTTGATAAACAAAACCACTAAATTTTTGGGATATATGTTTCTTCCATAACTTCCTTCAGTTAATTTTTTGGATGATACTCCATCGTAACTTCACATATAGAAGAAAAATATCTAGAATGAACCCCAAAAATGATGATCGGAACATGGAAGACATGAACACCCATGTCACGACACTGTAATGTAAAACCACATATAGAATTCATGTAAGGCTATCATAAAAAATGATAAAAAAATAAAATTTTGACTTAAAATAATAAAAAAAGGGTATTATGTGTTTCAAGAATGTGGCCTAGTCTATAAGGGAATGCTACTTTCCTCATATTCTGAAAAACTAGGGGAATTATTACAATGATTGAATATTTATTATTCTATAAATACATCGATAACTAGTGATATACCATCATTTTATAAAAGTTTTCATTCAATTATTCTGGTATCAATTACCATCCTATCTTTGTGAGTTGAATTCCACCTCATAAGAGATAAATGGAGGATCCGTTTTGCAATTCAACCCTCTTCACCACTACAACATTCCCAACTGGTTGATTATTCATCCTCTAATAAATTTATAGTATATACCTATTGTTTTATGTTTCAGTGAATGAACTTATGGTTCAATGAATCCTAATACACAATTATACTTATTTTGGTGAACTAACAACTATATTCTACCACTCCATATCCATTAAAGTTTTAAAAATTAGGTCATTATATTTTCTCCTTCTCTAGGTCTAACATTATCTCCTTTAAAAAAATTGAGTCACACACCTTAAAACTTAGAATTTGAGATTAATTTCAGTTTTTGGACTAAAAAGTCTTTCATCTCCCATAAAAACTTCCTTCTTTGATTTTTTTTGAAGAAATTTCATGGCTCCCCACCATGACTTCTTTCTGGTCAACCAAATCATATTGAGGTGTAACACCACATAAATAATTCATGATTAATGAACTTTTTCAACATATTAGCTTGTTTAAATGATCCATAAAACTTATATAGGTATAAAAATTCTTCCAAAAGCATCCATATAAATTTCTACTTAAACTGAATGTGCTTCATCCAATAATTAAAAATCATATTTCTGGCCAACTTAATCCTGAATTATAAATCACAAAATAGTCTCTCAACTTCTAGTAATTTTCCAATATACTTTAGTAACCTATTTATCCAAACCAATTATTTATTTTCTTTCATCAAGATTATGTAATCTACTTACATTATAGAATGGGAGACCACTTATTGATGTTTGGATATCCAATTGAAAACCATTAGACCAAAAGTAAAAACATATCCTATGGTTCACTTCTGGGAATCTGAATCTACACAAAAGACGGAGTCTGTAAAACCTTTCAAAGGTTTATATATTCTAAAGAAAATTATTAAGTATTAAAAAACATTCATGTACCAAATAATCTTCTTTACAACCTCTAAATTCTCCTTTTCATGATTTGGAAGAAATCTTATGATAACTCCCACTAACAGTGAAATGTCTAGATGAGTACAAATCATGGTGTATATAAAAATTTTAAAAATGATGTATACAGAACTTTATTCATTTACTCAACCTCATATATCATTCGATGTGACTTCCCCTTACCTATCTTTAAATTCACAACTAGTGGTGTGGCCATGGATTTTTCTTCTCATAAATCAAAGTGCTCAACCACCTTCCAGATTTAGTCAGTTGAGTCGAGTATAGTATTACATAATTTTTTTCTCATACTATCCTTATTCCTAAAATTCTATTTTCTAAACCAAAATTATTCATATCAAATATTATATAAAACACAACCTTTATCTTATTGATCCTTACTTTCACTAGATCCACTATCATCATGCCTTCCACTTAAAGAAGAATGATGATTAAACTATCATCATCAAACACCATATGGTAATCAAAACAGTCATCATTCTTAAGGATTAGCTTATGTTACATCATTTTTTTAACATTAGATTACAACACTTTATGGTTTATTCAAACCATAAAGGCTATATTTGATCTTACACACAAGTCCCAATATTCATTAATCCTTGAAACCATTTAAATTCTCTTTATAGAACTCCTCATCAAAATCATTATGATGTAATTTTTTCTTCAGATTCATATTCTATAGATGAAGATATTTCAATGAAACCATACTCAAAACTATTCAAATAGTTGATTGATTAAACCCTGAGGAAAAGATATCATAGAAATAAATTCCATCATTTTGTTGAAATCCTTTCAAAACTGGTATTACCATTTACTTATGCTTACTATCTTCTTATTTATTTATCTAATAAACAATTTAATTCAATATAATCTTATTCCCAATAGGTCTCTCCATAAAATCTTAGGTTCTAGACACATAGAGGGACTCAATTTTGTCCCTCATGAAAAACTCCTACTATTTCAAATCCTTTAAACCTCTTGTATCCTCTAGGAATTTCGTCTCCCCATAATCTATTGTGAGTAGAAAATGCAATGTACTATTAGACCATTTCAATTAATTCCATTCCTTGGTAGATCTTTGTAGTTTCCCCTAAAGATCAACTCCTTTTGGTATTGTAACATTTTAAGTGTGAAATTCCAATAGTAATTATTTTTTATTCCATAAACTATATAGTAATTTAGGCCTATGAAACACCACCATAACTTGACCCCTATCTTTCGGTAACACCGCCTAATGGCCAGAAGTTCTCTAAACTATCATGATTCTTAAAGTTTTAATAATATGTGTGTCTTCAAATAATCCATATAGGTGAACCTTAGATTCTAATGATACTTTTTATTTCATCCAAATTTACCTCTAGTTTCATATCCTTATATATGATATCCTCATTAATGATCAAACTTCAACTTCTAATAAAATTCGGAGAGTTATTGTTCTAGATTCAAAATCCAAATTCATCATCACCATATCTAACAAAGTAACATGATAGAAACTCATCCCCTATCTTTCTTTTTTTCATTTTCAATGATGTGGGAATAGGTGATTCTCTAAAGGTTTTGAGGAGGTTTAAATAATACTTTCTTCCAGACCAATAGATCTATGGAAGTTTCTTCTTAATGGGTGATGATAAAATAAGATTGAATAAGAATGTATCATAGTTTATAGCCATGACCCAAAACACATTTGGTAACCCTAAAGTCCAATTTACCCTCTCTATAATTAAATTTTATTTAGATTCCAAAAATAAATATTCTTAAAAAAAACCCTCAACTATAAGAACCTTTAGAACTCCCAACTTCCATACTCACCCTGTCACATTTGTGATTTTATTTTTGGGTATTTTCCTTATTTATTTGGATCTTCTGTTGGTTACATATATTTTATGGCTATTTTGGGGAAAAATAAAGTTTATAGACCTAAATAAAGGTGGTACATGGTGATTTCATGGTTAGTAGAAATTGTGTTCCATCCTAGGAGAGATCATGTGCCTAGGATAATGGGACAATCCAAGCTGCATAGCCTACCACATGAGCTTGAGGCTAACTATCTGCTGAGACTAATGGTTTTATCTAGGGAACACAAGTGTTCAGCCTCCCCCAGTAACCATGCATCCTCATTCCCCTTTCAAAAGATATAGGTGCATGTTTGTTGCGTAGTTTGTAAAACCGTGCATCCTATCCTGATCATTAAAAATGTGGATTTTTCCATTTTTCCTTCTTAAAATTTAACCCTCGTATTCACCAATTTTCTACCCACATAGGATTTTTAACACCAGAAACCTCTCCATCTCCTTATGGATCCCTTGGATCTCTAAATTTGTGGTGGTTTTGCTAGGTAATATCCAATAATCATCAAGTAAGTCTCTCTTCTGCTTGTTACTTCCCATTTCTCGGTTCCTCTTTCCTTCTTCTTTGGGTCCTTCCTTCTCCAGTAGTTGGTTGACTAAATAAGGGTTAAATATCAATTTTTTGGGTTAAATATTGATATAAATGGTATTTTATTACTTTTATAGGGTCTTTTTGTGGGGAAGTTGTGGTTTTCCACTAGATTTCAGAAGTTTCTAAGCTTAATGTAGGTGATTCCATGATTTATAATTATTAGATGATTTTGGTATGATTGATTTGATTCTGAAATGTTATATATGGAGTATGTGGGAGGTATGAATCATGTTTTAAAATTAATTTGGTGTTTTATAGGTTGAAAGATGATTTTATAAATGAAATGGTGGATTTTTTTTGAATTTCTCAAAAGAGGAACATGTGTCTGTAAGGGGATTGGAAAATGGTTTGCCTATAAAAAATGGATTTTTGGATTGGATATTTTCAATACTGGAAGTTTGTTTATAAAATTGGTTTATTTTTTTCCTATTTTATATTATGAAATCGTGATAATGTTTAAGTGGTGTTTTATGTGACATAAAAAGGTGTAAATTGATCCCAAAGGGAATCTTAAGTGACTAGATGTGTGAGTTGGGACTAGTAAACTAGTTGGATCATCAAGACTGAGGATTAGTTCCTTCTAGAAGGATTGAATATACAACATTAACTAGTCATTTATAATGATTATAGACCACTATACCTGGGTTGCATTCCCCTCTAGTGGCTCGTGCATGAGGATGTAGTGGGTTATGGTTATGACATCATGTTCACTAAGGTACGAGGTTCCTAGGGTCACACTAACACTAGTGCTTAGGGATTACCTATGGTGATCATGTGATGATATGCCTATGACTTGGATCTTGATTGAATGTGATATTATTTATAATTTTCAAATAAAGTTTCATTTAAAAAATCTCTATTTTTCATTAAAACTACCATGTTCAATTTTCTTATAATGTTTTGGAATGAATTCCTTCTCTTTGGGTGGTCTCCTATTGGATATTGGGTCACGCCCTATATACACCCTCATGTGTATGTAGATCTTGTTCTGTTTGACCTAGGGAAAGGAAAGATGTTTTTTGGTAGTTATGGTGGATCTAGTTTCTAGTGTTCTACTTCTTTCTGATGTTGGTGGAGGTAGCTTGAGGATGTTTTGCCTATTGTTTCATAGAGATTCATGTTAGTGTAGTTGGATCCTATCCCCATTTCATGCTTTTGTTTTTTGTTTAAATTTTTAAAATGTTTTACATGTGATGGTGATACCTATTTTGTTTATGGTTTTTGGTTTTAATGGTGTTTTATTCTTGTTTAATGTTTGTGGTTAATCATGTGGATGAAATAATTACCAATGTGTGATGTTTGATTCCTAGAAACTAGTTTTTATCCCGCGGGGATTGGGAATTCCCTTTGGACCATTCCATGAGTTAGTTCGGTTTTTGGGTTGGACAAAAACCTAGACTATTTCATGGATAAATGGTATAAAATTTGGTTTCACCCTTTCTTTTGGTCATGTTATTTGGTAGAGACTAGATAGACAGGAGCTAGAATTCTTGAGGATTGAGGTTGTTGTTATGAGTGGGGTGTCTGGCCAACACACCTTCTGACAGACCTTGGGTCACCATGGGAAGTCAGTAATTGGTTTAAATTATTCTTTATGTGATATGTACAGGTTGTAGAATGTACATTGACTCATGGTGGGGTTGATGTGGTTTGTATTGTGATTGTTCTGAATATGGTTTTGGTATTGATTTAGGGAGATATTTTCAAATTTGTTTTTATTGAAATTTTTAGGGTATTGAGTTGATAGATTATTTGGTTTTTTAAATGATGTTACAGTATGAATCTCCAAAGATTTACTTTAAAACTATGGTAAGAAGATGGAGAGAGTTCTCCCTCACCAGTTGATTAGATATTATTGGAATCAGTGGTTTGGGTTGTCTATGCTTTGGGTCAGGGAACAGGTCTTGGTCCTACTCGGGTCAAGGAAGCTGAACCAGGTCTGGTAAAGGACAAGGGTCATGATTTTCTCAAAAACAAATCTCCTACCTTCCGATATTGTATGGATACCCATGAGTTAGAGTATTGGATTGAAAATATTGAAAGGATGTTTGGGTTTCTTGATAATCCTGAGGCAGCTAAAGTAAATTTTTCTTCATTCTTGTTGGAAGGTCCCATTCGGTGGTGGTGAGACTCAGTTGTTTTGTTTGTAAAGCATGATAAAATGGGTTCTATGGATTTAAAGGTCATCATTAATGAGCATTATTCCATAGATACCTTGTCCTTCACTAAAACTCTGGATTTTATGGATCTCCCCTAGGTGGATCAAGTCGTGTTTGAGTATGCCAACCGTTTCACTAAGATGGTTTACTTCACACCTAAAATGGTTTCCAATGAGTATGTGAAGGCTCAACAATTTTAAATAGGGTTGTTTCTAGATATATAATCCTAAGTCTTCTTGTTTATGTTGAAGATGTATGTTGAGGTGGTTGATCATGCTTTAATGGTGGAAATTAACCGCTTTGGAAGGTCTGAGTTAACTAGACCAGTTTTAGCTGGGGGTTAAGGTAGTGGCATTTCATTTGAGAAGAAGAGTAAGTGTATTGATCAAGAAAAGGGGAGAGGTGGTAACTCAATCCATCCTTCTGAGACATTTTCATCTATGGCTTCCAATGTTGGGTAAGTCCTATGTCGTTAATGTTGTATGGCATGGAATATGTGGTAAATGTGTTTAGACCCACCATGACCTTGTAATCTATGTGGAACTATGGGGAACTTGTATCAGTTTTTCAAATTGGATTGCCCATATTAGGGTGGTACAGGTTCTACATCCTCTAGAGGGATGTCAACTTAGACAAAACTATCCAAGATAGTGGGTTATCATATTGGATGTCATGGAGGTAAGGATATATCTTCTTAAGAGAAAATTAATATTAAGTTAGGGATTCAGGTTTGTGTTCATTCTTAGACTTAGGTAGATATGAGGCATCTTCATGATATTGACCAGTAATTAATAGAATCTGATACAAGACCTGCAATATTTTGATGTATTATTCTCATTTAATTGTCCATATTTATTGTTCTATTTGACATAGGTACCATTGTTTCCTTTATTTTTTCTCCTATTTGGTATTTTTTTAAGTTTCCAACATAAATCATTTCATATGTGATGTAGTTAGTGATGCCACTTGGGATGAAGTGAGGATAGGGCTTCAGGTTCCCATCAAGTGCACTCACCCTATCAGGGATTGAGCTAGAATTAAATTTCCTAGTTTTGGAAATATACCTCTTCAACATGATCATCGGTATAGATTGGATGTTGTATTTTAAAGTTCACATTAATTAATATCACCAGTTTGTGAGTTTTACAGCACCTAATGGTAGTGAGTAGGTCTTCTAAGGATAATGTGATACTCGGTCATGTTGTGTTGTACCTCTACTTCAGGAGTTGGTTAGTCTTTTTTCATATCTCCTCATTGATGTTTGAGGATGATGATAGAGGCTTTGAGGTTGTATTACATCCTATGTTGGATGAGTTCCCAAAGGTATTTCTAGATAACTTCTTAGGTTATCCCCTGGAGCGTGATGTGGAGTTCACCATCAATTTGTCACTAAGTACACAACCGATATCTCTTCTGTCATACTATATGGACCCAATTGAGTTGAGGGAATTAAATATACATCTGGATTATTTGGAATCCAAAGGATTCATTTTCTTAAGTGTCTCACCTTGGGCCACCCCATTCCTATTTTCTAATAAGGGCAATGGATCTCTCAAGTTGTGTATTTACTACCAAAATCTGAATCAGTTATCAATCGAGAAAATATATTCCTTTCCCCACATTAATGACCATTTTTATCTGCCCAAAGGGGAAAAGTGGTTCTCCAAGATTTATTTTCATTATGGGTGTTATCAGGTTAGATATCGAGAGGAGAATGCTCCTAAAATAGATTTCTGAATTAGTTACGTCCATTTTGAGTATTTCTTCATACCATTTGGAATGATGAATGATCCAGTGTGTTTTCAGGGCTCTCATGAATAGGGTGTTCCGTCAATAACTCGATTCCTTCATCATGGTATTCATGGATAAAATCCATATTTACTCTAGATCCAAGGGGGAGAATGAGAATCAACTATTAATTGTGTTGGGAACTCTTTGATATCATCGACGCTATACTAATATTTTAAAGTTCACCATTTGGATCAGGTATGTAATGTTTCTGGGTCACGTGATCTCAGAATGAGGGGTTTCAGTGGACCATGGGAAAATCATTGAGGGAATGTCATGGCAGAAACTGAGGAATGTATTTTAAATGGTGATATTTTTGGGCCTAGCATGGTATTATAGGTGGTTTATTTGAAATTTCTCTCATATTTTATCACCCATTATGGTACTCACATAGAAAGGGGAAAATTTTGAATGGATACTAGAGTGTTATGAATCTTTTTAAGATCTTAATAAGTTTTTGATCATGGCCCCTCTTTTGATCTTTATGGAATTTGGAAAGAGGTACGTGGTCTATCTTGATTCATTAGTTATGGGACTTGGGTGTGTACTGATGCAAGATGAGAACTTGATGGTGTATGGTTCTCTCCAACTCCATCCACACAAAAATAATTACCCAATACATGACCTATATTAGAAGAGGTGATACATTCCTTAATGATGTCGCGTTATTATCTATTCAGGTAGAAGTTTGTGGTCTACTCAGATCTTAAGAGCTCGTCTTACATTTTCTCCCAAAATGACCAGAATTTGAGGAAGCATCATTGGGTCGCATACCTTCATGGGTTCTATTTTGATATCATGTATACCCTGGATAAAGGTAATGTGGTAGAATATTCTTTGAGTATAAAAATATAGGTGTGGGCAGTGAAAGATTCTAGTGATGAATAGACCTTGATGGGTTTTTTTAGATGCATCTAGAGACCATGGAGCATAGTGGATGTGTGTTATTGTAGTACCCCTAACATTTTATGGTATGTTTCTTTATTCATCACTGAGTTACATTCTATTCATCACTGTGTTACTTTGAAACAACACTAGGTTATTTAGGAGATAGTTAAAACCTATCCATTAAACATAAATTTCTCACTTCTATGTTTTGAATTTCGAAAAATGGTCATCTAGAGTTGTGACCAGTAAGTCATTTGGAGTCTGATAGAAAAAACTTGATTTTTGTTGAATAGTAACATACCCTTATGAATAGTAATATGAATAGTAATATGACCCTTATGAATAGTAAATAATAATATTATTTTATTTTCCTAAGGCAATAAGATAATGAGATCTTAATTAGTTTTTCAATGAGAAATAAAACTAATTGCACCTTTAAGATTGTTATTTTCCGAATTAACTATGACTTTATTTAAAAATAAAATTAATAATATTTAGAAAATTATTTTCAAAAAAATGGAGTTCATTTTTGAATTCTACACATCATTAAATTGTTAGGGGGAATTTTTTGAATTTTTCTGAAAAATTTGATTTTTCAATGAATAGTAAAAAATATAGTTTTTGGTTTTGGGATGTTAATGACATCATTAATGATGTAATAATTATGTCATAAATCTGGTCGACTTGTGCATAGTTAACTAATATGTGAGGTGTCCCAAGTGACTTTAACCGTGATCAAATACCATGGGAAAGCCCATGGTTTTGCAAATACCACCCATGAGGTGTCCCTTGAAAATTATTAAAATAATCCTTCACCTTTCCTATAAATACCAACTCTTCCATTCATTGAATTCATTCCCAATTCTCACTCAACAAATCTATAGCCTCCATACATTCATAGTAGTCCTCCCAAGGTTTCCTCAAGCCCCCAAGGTCCCAACCATCAAGTTCTAATGGTTACTCTACAAGGTAATAAAATTCTCAATTTCTTTCTTTTTTTCCCTTTAAAGTTATCTTTTATGTTGTATATATTTCATGTTTCCATACCATGTTCTTATTTTCTTCTTATTATTTATATAATCTATATTATGATTCATTTCTGGATAGGTGAATCTTGTTCTCTCTCTTTTTAATATTTTCAAAACAATGTTGCGTAGCTGTTTGGCTGCTGAATATTTGTAAGCAATTTCAAAATTATTCTTTTATTTTGAGTTCTTTATTTATTATTTCTTCATGTATTCTGACCCAAGAGGAATTAAATCTCCATAATCTTGTATATTCTGGATTTTCTCATGTTCATGAGAAATTCATCATCAATATTCTTCTTTTCTCCCACTTATTTAAGGAATAAAAACATTGTCTGTGATGTATCGAATTACCAACATCATAGATGATGTAATCTCAATTTCCATTATTTATTTAAATTCTAGTCATGAAACCATTTATATGTTTGAACCAGGTTATAATATATGTGTTATGACTAACACATGTTTTTTGAATTCTTTGGTACTCATGTTTCTAAATTATAAAACAAAATGAGGTTGTTATTATAAAAGAACCACTAAAACGATCTAAACGAACACGATTAATGTTTTAACTAATGAATCATAATCATGGTATATAACCCAAAATAATTATAAGATCATTTTTATCAACATAATTTCTTTAATAATATTTATTAAAAATTCTGGATGTTTAACCATGTTTCAAATGAACTTCCATTCACAGAAACAAGTAAATGAACCATGAAAACCAAGGAAGAAAATGCTTCCCAAACATGAAAATTGAACTAATTGAACCCATAGAAAGGGCCATAAATGAACCTAATAAGGTTATAAGAAATTGATTAAGTGTATAGGAGGTTCTTCACATATTAATTAATGAAGCTAAATTTGATTCTTCAGGTCATTAAAACAAACGAAGAACACACTCAAGCATAAGGTAAGGGGTTTCTCATCTCACTTTCATTTCTGTGAGATTTTCATTGTTCACCGCTTATTTCATGTATGTGGTATATGTGTACTTCCATTTTATATATAATAATATTATTCTCTTTATATTCATGTTATTCAATGATTCTCTTGATATTTATTACGTTCTGGTCATATGATTCGACCGATCACATTGTTGTAAGGGATCCACTCTCTCACTTTTGTTCAAGAATCTCCCCTATGTTGTGCACCTAATAATACCAATGTGGTGTACCTACTGCCCATTTGAGATCAACATTCATTTGAAATTATTTTTATATTAAATATCCATAATCTCATATCATGGATATGTTTTTTGTCTAAACTGTATACCATTTTACATACGGTGTTTATTTGGAAAGTTATTTTAATTATGGAAGTATTGATAAATCTGTATACACTACTCTATGCGGATATTGATAAGGCATATTTATCTTGTATTGAATCAATGTATAAATAATTCTTTGGGCATTCAGTGGAGGGTGGGTCCCTCTATATCCCCTTGATGCATCGGTAGGTCTCATGAGACAAAACAGTTTGGCGACAGACCCTTCGAGTTTGTTTCCAAAACTCAGACGGGTTTCTACCCATAGAACTAAACCGTTTTTACGGTATTATGGTTTCATGTGCCAGATACATGACATCCAATTATAATCATTCTCTTTATTCATTATCAGTTATTATTATTATCCATGATATTTTCACCATGACAAAATCTATGGATGCAATTTCATTTTGAGTTTATTAATGGCATTAGTTATTCATTTATTCACTATTCCATATTAATTATGTCAAATTGTTTGTGATTATCTTATTATTATACTCAGGGTTCTGCTATTTGTAACCCTTAATGAGCGTTTGAGCTCACCCCTTTCATTTTCTACCTTCAACAGGTGATGAAGGGAATATCTTTTATTGAGTTCCTGGGGATGCCGTTTTTAGTTTTTGTTATGTATTTTAAAAACTTTTCCAATGTAATTTGTGTTAAATCTATGTATCTAGTTTCTTCAAGACTACTAAAATGATCTTTCCTTCAATATTTTCATTCCTTCTAACCATTCCAATATCACAAGTAATGATCCGGCTCCAACCTAGTGGGGTCGGGGTGTTACAGTTATTGGAAAGTGTTAAACTAACACCCTCCCTCCTGGAGATTATTTGGAAAGAGAAGTTAGGCAATGAGTTGTTCTAGCGGTCTAAGTATTGCTTAAATGGTGGGGAGGTTCCCAGTAAATGTTATTTTTCTTTAGATAGATTTATTTTCTTCAACGGTTGTGTGGTAGTGTTGTTGTCCCTATAGAAGGTGGTAATGTATGATATCCAAAATTATTGGTGGTTCATTCATCTTGAGACCCCCCAAAATGTTTTAGGGAATCATCATTAGTTCTAGTGTCCTTTTAGGAGATAGGATGTAGCTGACTTTACATCTCAGTGTAATACATATCAGCATGTTAATGCAGATCACCAAAGGCCCTTTAGTTTGCTTCATCCTAAACCCATTCTTACCAAGAAGTGGGATGAGGTCACCATGAACATCGTTATTGGATTACACCATAAACCTCATGGAAGGAACACCATATGGGGGGTGATTTATTTTCTAAAAAAATCATCCCATTTAATTTTGATTAAGGACTCGACCAGTGTAGAGGAATTGGGTCAGTTGTATATTCGGGAGATATTGAGGCTTCATGGTGTGTCGTTTTCTATCATTTCAAATAAGTACCCCCACTTCACCTCTAGGTTATGGGAAGGACTTCATAAAGAAATGGGTTCACATTTCAAGTTGAGAACAGCATACCATCCTCTAACGGATGGTCAAAAAAAGTGGGATAATCAGATCATAGAAGATGTGATCCGAGTATGTGTGTTAGATTTTAAAGTTTTGTGGGATATCCATTTGGGTTTTTTCGTGTTTTCCTATAACAATAGTTACCAATCCTTTATAATAATTTCTCCCTTTGAGTCACTTTATGGTTATCCATTCCAGTCACATTTTTATTATATAGATATGGGAGAGACCACATTGTCAGTATTGATTCTCATGCAAGATATGTCTAAGAAGCTCTCTTTAATTAGGAAGTGGTTGTTGAAAGCACATAACCTCTTTAAGTCTCATGTCAATTTGTGACTCTGGTCTTTCAAATTATTTGTGGGTGATCAATTTTTTTTAAGGTGGCTTCTCATTTGGGTCACTTTCTTCCTATAAACTGAGGAAAGTTAATAACAAGGTATGTTAGACCTTCTGAGGTTACCAAGAGAGTTGGTAAGGTTGAATACCGATTGGATTTTTCATCCTAGTAGATGTTAATTCATGACATGTTGCATGTCTCTCAGTTAAATTGGTAAAATTCAGATTCATCTTCTGTGCTGAATTCAGAAGAGTTGGAGCTGGATCCCTATTTTTCTGTGTTTGAGTGAATAGTGTGGATTATGGATTCTCAATAGAAAGTTATTTTTGGGAATTCCATACTGTTTATTTGGGTCCTTTTTCATAATGGTAATGACTAAAATGAGATATGGGAGTGGAAATATTAGGTTGAGCATCTTTACCCATATTTAATCTTTGAACATACTTTGAGTTGACTTTATAAGGGAAAAAAGTTTTCATGGTGGGGAGAATTGTCATATCTATGATTTGATTTTGAGGTATATTTATTATTTATTTAGATATTCTCTGGGTTCTATATATATCCCAAGTGTATTTGGTGAAAATGGAGTTTTTAAAACCAACAGAAGGTTGTCCCTAGTTGGTACACAGTTAGTAGAAATTGTGTACCATCTGAGGAGAGACTGTGCACCCTAGACAATTGGACTTCCTAGATTTCACGACCTACCACACAGGTTTATATCTAACCATGCGCTTATACCAGTGGTTCTATCTGGGGAACATGGTCGACTAAATGGGCATGTGGACTCCCTAAGGAATTGTGTGTCCTCATTCCCCTTTGGGAAGATATGGATGCACAGTTTCTGCATGGTTTGGAAAACCATGTGGCCAAACTATGCAGCCTATCTAGGTTATTGAAATTGAGGATTTTTTTATTTTTTCCCTCTCTGAATTCACCCCTAATTCATCCATTTTATCACCCACTCAGGATTTCCATCCCTATGTGCTTCCCCCTCACCACTTGGCTCCCTTGGATCTCCAAATTTGAGATGGTTTGGTGGGAAATCTCCATGAATCATCATGTAAGTCATTCTTCCTCTTGTTCCATCCCATTTCTCGGTTCCTCTTTCCTTTTTATTTGGGTTATTATTAATACAGTGGATGGGTTGACCTAATAAGGGTTAACTCTTGATTTCATGGGTTAAATCATGATTTTTATGGTATGTTATTTTTTTATAGGGTCTTCTTGTGTTGTGGTTGTGGTTTTCCACTGGTTTCCAGAAGTGTCTATGCTTGGGGTAGGTGATTCCATGCTTTATAATTATTAGATGATTTTCGTATTCCTTATTTGCTTCTTAAATGTGTTATATGTATTATTCTTGTGGTGTAAATCATGTTTTAAAATCAATTTTGTGTGTTTATGGGTTAAAAGAAGATTTTATAAATAAAAAATGTGGAATTACTTGAATGATTCATAATAGGTACATGTGTGTGAATAAGGGGTTTTGAAAATGGTTTTCCAGTCAAAAATGGAAGTTTGGATTGGATTTTTTCAATGTTGGAAGTGTGATTATAAAAGTTGTGAATTTTGTGTGTTTTCTATATAATGGAATTGTAATAATGTGTAAGTGGTGTTTCATGTGACATAAAAAAGTTGAAATTAAGAACAAAGGGAATCCTAAGTGACTAGATGGGCAGACTAGGACTTGTATTTTAGTCAAATATGTGGGGTCAAGGTTAGATTCTTTCTATTTGGATGTATTCGATAATACTAACTAAACATTGGTGGTGATTGGAAACCACTAGACCTTGGGATGAATTCCCCTATAGTGGATAATGCATAAGGACACGGTGGATTACGATTTCTATACCATGTTAACTGAGGTAAGAGTTTCTTAGGGTCCCACTGACACTAGTTCTTAGGGATTGCCTGTGGTTCTAATGTGATGATATGTTAATGGATTTTCTCTTGGTTGTATATGATTTTATTTATTATTTTTGAATAATGTTTTATTTAAAAAAACTCTCTTATTCATTAAAACTAGAATAGTGATTTGTCTTATAATTTTTATGCATGGAATCCTTCTGTTTTGGCAGTATCCTACTGGGAATTTTCTCACACCCTACATACACTCTTGGGTGTCTGTAGATCTCGGTATATTTGACCGATGAAAACGCAATATGTTTTGTGGTAGTGATGGTGGATCTGATTTTTAGTGTTCCACTTCTTACAGGTGTTCCTTGTAGTGAATTGAGGGTGTTTTCCCTCTTATTTAATGGATGTTATTGTTAGTTTAGTTGGTCCCCAACATTTTTTATGTTTTTGGTTTTTTTTAAGTTGTAAAATGTTTGACATGTTATAGTGATTCCACTTTTAGTTATGGTTATTCATTATAATTACTTTTTATTCTTGTTGAATGTTTTTGGTTAAACATATAGGAGAAATCATTCCCAAAGTGTGATGTTTGATGTCCAGGAACTAGTTGTTAGATCGTGAGTATTGGTAATACCATTTAGTTCATGTCACAGGGTGGGTTGGGTGTCAGGTTGGATGGAAACTCAGACTAGTTCATGACACACCACCATTGTTAAACTATAATCACATCAGCTTACTTATGGTATTCTTTTCCATAATGTCACTCCATCAAATGAAATTATCGAAAACCTATGAAATGGGATTAATAATAGCTCCCAAAATTTTCAAGTGGAATAATTCATGAAAGTCACTTAGAATAGTAATCCTTTTTGATGATGCACTAGATATGGACCCCATATTTCACGACCCGACATGACAGGGCCTGAAGAATGACTACCCCAAGCCTCCCTCCAATATATCGTGGGTTGGAAACTAGTGATGAGTAGGCATATAACACATGTGGGAGTCAATATCTTAATGTACATGTACACACACACACATATCCCATTCCATAAATGGCTGAAATGAAAAATAACAGAATCCAATGCATGCATACATCTATAATCCCACAATCAGAGTATGAAAATAATGTAATAAAAGTTGTAAATATTACTAATAAAAGCCAACTAAAACAAAACTAAAAAAATCAATCCTATAAAATAGGAAGGGACTAAGGAAAAATGAAACCACCAGTATATACCTTGGTCTGTCTATATCACTAATCTCTACATGGTTATTTTCCTCCCAGCACATGGTTAAAAGTTTCATCATCTACATAAGACACCACACATGTGGATAGAGACAATTCAAGAGTGAGTATAAAAATACCTAGTAGGACACCTCGAAAACACCAAAAATAAAGAATAAATCTCAGTAAAATCAAAAAAATGTTATAGGAATCAAGAAAAATCGAGGTTTACTCAAGAAGGACACTACGCCTCTAGGTTATCTCAATCAAACTCATAACCATGTGATTCTACTCAAAGCTTCTAGGAAAGCTTGTTTTAGGATAACCCACTCCCCAATCCATTTTATCATTGAAGAAACTCATCCAAGAGGTCATGATCTTTAGGCCCCACCTAATAAAACTCACTAGTATCTTAAGATCTTGATTCATAGATTGGAGATCACGCCCAAGATCGTGGGGGGACACTAGAAACCCAATCTGGATAGCTTTCTATGAAGGGGATCACATTCCAAAGATACCATGAACCCTACTAAATGGACTTCTAGATAGAAGATTAATGACCTAATCAAAGATATCATACTGATTCTATGAACCCCACCTAGTTTATAATTGGAATGATTGAGGATCACACTTTGGTCTCATAGAGGGATCCCACATACTCTATCAAAGACTTTTCCTCCAAAGGGGATCACAATCCAGAGTTCTAGATATAATGAAACATTTTACCCTTTATGGGATAGACCTATTGAATACACTCAATTGATACTACTCCAAACTAAAGAAATAAAGGGATAAAAACTCCCTCAAAGAGGGTATATGACATGTACAGGGGAGTATATTGTGTGTCTAGCCTACCCCTAGTCTTCCCATGTACCACTACCCCACAAAACATGTAAATATAGAAATACACATCATGTAATTATGTATAAAATGTTTATAGATGTCTTATAAAACCTTTCATGTGTTGTATATTCATGCTCATGAACTTCTAGTCAAGTCTGTGTGCCAACCTATATACACATGATTATGACCATGTACACCAGCCTATGATACACTCTATCATGACCCAACCCAACAAGTCATGAACCATAACTACCCCAATACAACATCCAATAGACCAGTGGCTGGAGACCAGTGTTGAGTAGGAATATCAAAAAAATGAGTGGCATTAACCTAAGGTACCTATGCACTTGCACACATCTCCAAGACCATATAAACCTGAATTTTAAAACAACTTAATCTAATGTATGCATGAATCTAATATCCCAAAATCAAAGTACAATAATAATGTAATGAAACTGGTAAAGAATCCAAACACAATATCACCAAAAAAAACTAAAAACAAGAACAACCTATGAAATAGGAGGGTATTTCTATAAAATTAAACCACCAGTATATGCCTTGGTTTTTCTAGATCACTAAGATCTTCTCAGTCCTTGTCCTACTAGGAAACTGTCAAAAGTGTATTTGTTTTCATAAGAAATGACACGTGTGGGAAGATACCATGTTGGTGTGAGTATAATAATACATAGTATGACACCCTGAAAACACTAAACACAAAACATAAATAGTATTAAACTCATAACAAGGTTATAAAAATAAATAAAAATATAGATATACATAGGAAGGAAGCTAAGCCTCCATGTGGTCTTAATCAAACTGTTGGTTACAAGATTCTACTTGAAGATTCTTGGAAATGATAAATCTGGTAGAACCCACTCCACAAGCCATGATATCATTGAAGAAACGCATCCAAGAGGTTGTAATCATTAGGACCTACCTAAGAAAACTCACAGATCTCTATCGATCTTGATACTCAAATATGGTATTACACCCATGATCACTAGGGTACACCACAAATCCAATCTGGATCAACCCACTATGTAGGGGATCATATGACAATGATACTATGAATCCTACTACAATGGTCTTCAATATGGGGGGTCAACGACCTGACTATGGAGGTCACACCAATTCCATAAACCCCACGTAGGTTATAAGAATAAATGATAAAGGATCACACTCTAGTATCACAATGGGATACCACAAACTCTATCTAGGACTCATCCTCCAGAGGGGATCAATCCAGAGATATGAACATAATGCCACATTGTACCATCAAGGGGATGGACCAAGAGAATTCAATCAACTTACACAGTTCTAATCAGTATAAACAAAGGGATCTAACACACTCAAAGGTTTTCCATAGCATATACTAGAGAGTACACTATATGTCTACTCAACCCATGGTCTTCCTATGTTCCAATGCCTCACAGGGAATGTAAACTTCAAAATAAATGGTGTGTAATTATGTATACACAACATAAAGAGGTCTGTAGGAACCTTACTCGTTCCATATATTTGTGCATGTGTGTCAACCCATGTACACCTAGCCATTCCTGTGTACACATGTTAATGTTTGAGTAGACAGATTTACCCATGCACTCTAGTTATGTCCATGTACTCCATTATGATCGTACCCATGTACCCTCTAAGTCACATGATAAGATTCTATCATGGTTCAAATGACATGTGACTAATGTCATATAGTGTTTGATATTTTTCTCTATGTGGAAACCCTAGCACTACAAAAAGGATCCCATGTGGAATTTATCTCTAGATTACTTATTATGTTACTCTAGAATTTCTAGAACCCATGGGTTCTTCTTCACATTATCATTTGTGCTTCTTCCACTGCGATTCCAACTGGGTAATAATAGTTCTGATATCATCTAACCCTACAATCACTAGATATCCAGATCTAGACTTAGAAACATCTCATAAAACACATCATTATTCCACACCATCCACAACGCATCAAACTAGGAAGAAGAGGAACCATATATGTGTCCTTGTCTACCTATACTTTCCCGTTTTCACCTTTTCTCCTCAATCACACCCTTAGTCACAAACTACACCCACGGTATTGATCCATTTTACCAAATAATGGTCATTAAATGATCATATACCTGGTTTTCATCAAACTATAGCCCAAAGAAATTGGCTGTGATGAATGTGAAAAGAAACATGGGATAAATCCATAAACTTCAAACATGAGGAATGAACCTTGTCATTTTTTCATTTAATACTCAATCCATTGTTGAATAATTTAAGAAATAAAGAGGGAATAATCAAAAAAAATATAATTACCATAAATAAATCAAAAAACGACATGCAAATAAATTATTGTTCATAGAATTAATCCACATTTGATTAGGATAAAACAAAGGGATAAAATCACACAAATAAAACATCCTACCTAGATTTTTGATTGATCAATGACAAATAACAACCCAAAGTTCTCATAATTGGTGATATCTACAAACTTTGATGGAATAGGTATCCTCAATCACGATCTAATCTGATGTCTTTATCCAAAGATCCTCCAATGGATCCTCTCTAAAAAGTCTTCTCAATTTGCATAGTTATGTAGCTAACCATATAAATTTTCCATAAAATCATATTTATAATATATTATTAGGTTTATGATTTAAATTAATTTACTAAATAAGTATTATTAATTTGTTTTAATTATTATCCCATGGGGGTGCTCAATCTCAACATCTAACACCAAAAATGATTATGTCACACCTAGGGTAAAACAAGTGTTCTAAAATCAATGGTTACATTGTATTTCTGATCCAAGCCTCTGTTTAAGATTTATTTCACTATTTCAGTAAAACTATGCGTACATGATATTAATATTTTTAAAACTTTTCAAATATCAATTATGGACTCACCAGGCCTTAGAATATCACAAAGTATCAGCACCTAGGTCCAAAAATAATTCATATAAGATTTTAAAATAATAAATATAAAAATAAGAGTTGTTACACCATAAAATTGTGTAAAATATCCAAATTATGGTGATTTGGTGTTTTCCCTTCTATTTAGAATGACACCTTATTCTACTTTACAATGAAACGATCCTCACACATTCCATACTCTATACTTAGAGTATTCAAAAATCCATTAATAGTTAGAATATTCATTATCATCTCACTAATGTGGCCTATATGGTCATGCCAAAGTTTAGAAGAAGAAACATCTCCAACATTCATTACGCCTTCCAATGAACTTGTAAGTTGCAAGATATCATCCTTCACTCCATTTTAAAAAACATTGAATCACATGAAATATTCCATGTTCCATTTTTAAAAATTTTATATAAACTTAATTCATTCGGTTATCTTATGTAAATTAAGTTTCTCCTTAATATAGGGATGTGACGCACACCTTATAGGTTTAGTAATCTTTTTCCCTTTTCTATATAGAGAGATCTCCCAAACCAAAAACCTCAAGATATTTTCCATCCACTAGATGAACTCAACCATATATTATTGGTATTTATTTTTTCATACTCCACATCTAGGACATTCAATGGAGTAAATATTCATAGTTTATCACCCAAGAATCAAGTAATATGAAAGCACTTAGGATTAAACTACTCATTTATTTCGACACAGGGTTCCTAGACCCAATTATAAAAGGATATCATCCAAATATATCCCTCTAATCACTTAAATCATTTTTAAGATGGTATTTCTTCCTAAAATTCCAACATTTAGGAGAACCTTACATTGAGTTACTCTTGTTCTTGCTTATTCAAACTTTACATTTCTAGTGAATTTTTTATTTAGTAATATTCTTTCTAACCTTCACATGGTAAGCATTACTAAAATGTACCTAGATCTTTAGATGATGAATTTCATAATTCGATATTGGGTCACGTACATCTGTGAACATTAAATCTAACTTTTCAGTTGGATTTATCATTGAGGTCACCACTCCATTCCATTATTCTGGATGTGTGGAAAGTAAAAAAATCTCCCAAACCAGGTATCAAAATTATACCTTTATTGATTTATCTAACTTTGAACTACATTGAAGTCATTAAAAATATCATCCCCATACTTACCTTCAAACATTCACATGTCAAATATTCTCCTTAGTAAGAATAACTGGTTTATCACCATGGTATTCTAATACATATCAGTTAAGATTTTCATGAGTTATAATGTTTTCTTTACTTCAGGGATATTGAATTCCATGTTTTGATAAAGTGACATATGCGTCATTGTAATTGATTTATTATCCATCCTTTCCTGTTCAACCATTTTCATCACTTTTGGATAGGATCTAGCTAAGAAAATATTGAGGTGTTTTTGTAGAATAAAATCCTCTATCTAAATTTTTTAAAACCCAAAATATGTTTCCTAAAACCAATCTATAAAGACCTTTCTCTAATCTGATGCCTTCTCATAGAAAATTTGGAAATCCTAATACTTCTTGAAAATATAAAAAAAAGTTGTTAGGAACTAGTCACTAGTATTCTTCTATAAGGAAAAAAGGGAAGAATATTTATACTAAATCAAGCTCTAAAACACCTTCACTGTAGCATGGTCCTTTGGAATCACTTCAATAATTATATCTAATACCATTTATTGGGTTCATCGCTACTATATAGTTAAACCACCAAAAGATAATGTTCCATAATTTCTTATAGAGAATATAATTATCTAAAATGAACCCCACATATAATTCCTAAAACATGGAATACAAGCACACCCAAGTCAACAAATCACAATGTAAAACCATAGATAGAATGTAGGTAAGTCTATTGAAAAAAAAGAATAAAAATAAAATTTTAAAGGAAAAGAACAAAAAAGGGGTCTCATTTGGTTAGGTATTTAACCTTAATCAACTATAGAATACTGCTTCAATTTTATTAAAAGAGATAAGGGTAATGATTAAAATGATTGAATGGTCACTATCCACTAAGTTTTTTTATAATAAGTGATCTACCCAACTTTTATTGGAGTTTCCATTTGATGCATCTAGTAACCACCACCAGCCTATCTCTAAGAGATGAAGTCTACCTCCTATGAGATTTATGAAGGAAGCCTTTTATAGTCAAAGAACTTAACCACCTCAACTTATCCAACTATTTGACTATTTACCCTCTAGTAAAATTGTTAAGTTCCCCTACTATTTCATCATTTAGTAAACGAACTTATGATGGAACGAATCTTATTACATCATATTGCTTCTTATAGTGAATTTAAACCCTTAAACTACTACTCAAAATTTATACAGTTGTTAGAAATGAGGTCATTGGATTTTCTTCTTTAATTAATCTAATATTTCCAACTTCTAGTAAAATCAATCTCATGCCTCAACAAGATATTCTAGGACTGGATGATAAAAATAAGGATAAGGTTATTGTAAAGAAAATTTTATGAGGACTTCTACCACTATATAATCTAAAATTATCAACTCTTAAAGAAAGATATTTGGCCAATTTATCTATTGATGATCTACTAAATAGTTATGTTTCCTATGAAATTATATTTAACCAAGATGGAACTTTGATATATTATAGTGAGGATATTGTAATTAAATATATATACAAAATTAAAATATTCAAAGGAGGATATAGAGAAGTAATTTTTGATGTCCAATTAATTTCACTTTTTCCAATATTTTCAAGAACAAAAAAGGTAGATTTAAAGGAAAGCTACCTTTAGAAATATTTTGATATGGAAAAGTTAGTAACATTGAAAAAAGGTTTCCAATAAATTTTTTATGATGAAAAGAGTGAAGATAAAGTAACATAGAATCCATGAAGATTCTTTCCTCCTAAAAGATACTAAAAATGGAAATTTTATTCGAAAAATAGATCTAACAGAAGTGATTTTGTGAAAAAAATAGAATAATATAATAATAAATATTTTTCATGGGAAGGAGAAACATAAGTCAATTATAATATAGAAGATACAATAATGAAAAAAATTGAATATAGTGGTTTTAAAAAATAATATTATAAAATCACCAAAATTTGATGTTGATCTCAAGGTGGAACTTGAGGGAGTTCTTAAAGAGATCGATATGAAAACAAATAATAATTGAAAAACTAATGGGTTTTTTAAAGAATATTCCATGTATGTGGATCAACATGAAGTAAATATTGTCCAAATAAAATAATAATTAGATAATAAATTATCAAGTTGTGAAAGTTCATAAGAATTAAAGGAATTTAAAATAAAAATTGTAGATTACAAAAAGGTTTTTGATGAACTCAATGTTATCTTATAGTAGAGAGATAAAATGGAAGATTCCCTTGAAGAATAGGTTGTTTCGTTAAAAAATAAATTTGAATATAAATAGAAATAAAGTGAATCATAAAAGATGATACACTTTATGAGGTTTATAGGTGGATAAGTACTATAAAGGACTAAGGGATGGTGTATAATTGTTTTAGGATTGTGAATAAAAAAATACCTAAATTTGTGGGTAAAATTGGAATTGGGAGTAATTTTGATACATCAAAGGAAAATATAGTGACCTATCATAATAAAAAGGGAAGCATAATATTTGTGATTATGGTATCAACAATATCACGCCAATTTTATGGATTAAGCTTGCTCCATTAAAAAAATAGATGTTTGGGAAAACTTCTCAATCATCAAGTATTAATCAACAACTAAGGAGCTTAAAAAATTACGATACATGTATAATAAATAAAGTGTTGATATTTTTATTCATTCAAAATATTAATTATATGTATTTTTTATCCACACCATGTATTATTGTGATGAAGAAAAGAGTTATTTGAATGGGTAATCCCTATAAAGTTAAAAAATAAGAATGATCCTCTATCCTAAATATCATGGAATAAAAAAAATATGGGTACTTTTATTGATGTTCTAGATTTGGTCATAAATCTATTGGTTATAGGAAAAGAATAAATGTTCTTTACCACCCAAGAAATCAGAGAATAATTTTTCAAGGAAATATAACTAGGTTACATTTGGAAATAGATATATTATGTTAGAGGAATAATATGAGTATAATTTTACTAGTATTGTTTAAGAGAAATATTATAGGCCATCATATGCCTCTACTCAACTAGGAATCTCATGGAAGGAGAAGAAGATGGGAGAGAAGGATAATCTAGCTAAAATCACTCTCAGGGCAATCAAAAACTATAGTAACTGGATCCTTCATAGTTGGTTCTCATCTCTCATGACTATAAATCTGAATCTAATAAATAACATGAAGAGAATAATTGATGGAATAGTGTATTTTAGTAACGATTCAACATTGAAAATTAAAGGAAGTGGAAATATTTTATTGATAGGTGATGAGCTAAAGAATACATAAGTTCTCTGTATGGGTGTCTTGTCATAAAACCTCTATATCATGGGTCAAATATATGACTTATGAATTTAGGTGAAATTTAATTAGAAGGGGTTTTTAATAAATGTAATATCTAGAAACTCACTAAAGAAAGGGAAGAGAAATATTAGTAACCACTACAAGTATATAATAATGAAAAAGCATTTCTCATTATGGTATAACATGAGAATGGATTGTGACATCAAATGTTTGGCCACATTCATCAACAAATCATAGATAATTTATCCAAAATATAGGCTGTAGTGGATATTCTAAATCTAAAATGAGATTGAGAAAAAAAAAACTTTTGATGCTTTTTTTAGAGAAATATGTTCCAAAATTTATATCAGAAAATGAAGAAATGGGAATTAAATATCATAGACCTAGGAAATATCAACATCTATAGCCCAATGAACGTATCATGTGCATATGGATAAATTTATTTAATATTTTTAGTCAATTATTACAATATAATGGTATATGTTATGTTTATATGGAGTAATAGGGAGGTGATGGACTACATGAATAAGTATAAGAAAAGGGAGGAAAATGATACTGGATGTATAATCAAGATCTTATGATATGGTAATGGAACATAATACACATCCATTAAATTTGAAAACTACCTTGAGAAAAATCTAATTAATTATGAGGTACCATTTAGTGAGAACACCATAACAGAATGGATTTATTGAGTGATGAAAATAGTAGGTGAATAGTATGGATAAGATAGTTATTATTGAGATTCATATCTCTCACCATTACTAGAATAATTTTATAAAAGTTATCATGTATACTCAAAATTGGGTAGTGTATTGACTTGGGGAGGATAGAACACCCTATAAAATGTGTAATTGAAGGAATCCCTCAATGAAATATTGTCAAATATTCCAAAATAAATGAAATTTTCAAAAAAATGAAAGAAGTCGAGGAAATATTGGTGATGTGGAAGATGAAGGATTATTTTTATGATACTCAAAATATAGTAATGCCTATAAATAATTCAAAAACAATTAGAATAAAATTATGGAGAGTAATGGTGTCAAATTAATTAAGGATAAATAAATAAAGAGCCCCTGAAGTTATACATTTTATGAATTCTGTAAAAAATAAGATAAATTTGGAATAAATATTGTGGTTAAATAAAGCATCCCAAATTATCAATTCTCTAAGGATGAGTTAGAAGACGATACTATTGTTGAAGATATTTAGCTTCACCTTAGGGGAGAAATAGGATAACAAATTTTGATACATTTAAAGGTATCAGGTCAATAGAGAAAGTTAGTGGGCTAGAGTTTTTTTTAAAAATCATCATCATGGAAACAAAACTTGTCATCTCTAAAAAAACAATTCCTGGTATAGTCTGAGTATCTTATATGAATTAAAAAGATAAAAAATATAAACCAAAAAAAACTTCCCTCGATATGTATCCACACTTGAAATCTTCTTATAATTGAAAATTGTTGTATAATGGATCTAATGCATAATCCATATAGATTTCCCCCTCATTATTCAAAAATATACAAGGGTGTCGATTGTTAAATTATGGTTGTTAGAACATCAATTTGACGATAGCTTTGATGTCCCAATGATCAATACATCAACATGCCATCGATGCATGGAGATGAGCTCAGTCTGGTCACTTGGATCAAGAGATTCTATCTCTAGAGATCAGGAGAGAAGAGAGAGGATTCGAAGAACTCACAGTTAATAGTTTTTGTTTGAGATCCTCTTTACTAATATTTATAGTGCATTTTCAAATACCTAGAAAGGTTTCCCCGATCCCGGTTTATTAAATGTATACTAAATGAGTAATAAATAATAAATTATAAAAAAATAAATTGCATCATTATTATTATTTATATTTTATCACATAACTATAATATATATTATGAGATAAAATTGATTCATTTAACTTGACTTGTAATTCCCACTAATATTAAATGATCCTAGAATATTAAATAATATCTATTCGAATAATGTTATTTATTGTATTCGCTAAATACCTCATGAATTCTTTTAATAAATAAATTCAACCCAATTATTCTTTACTAGAATAATAATTAATCTATTTATTTATCAGTGAAATATAACACTTGGACAACTCCTAAACCTCATAGTGGGGACCACTATGTCCCATATACCTATTCTCTAGAATATGTCTGATTCTTATAAACTCTATTGTATCTGAACCTCTATTACCTTATCTCGATAGTAGTGAATATCATTCACAAACCAATAGTAGAGTCTAGCAACCCATTTAGGCCCCTAAAGAGATAAGGAATAGTCATAGCAATGAAAACCAAGCTACGAACACATACTGTGTAATATAGTCTCTTTGTCTCTAAATATCACATAAATTAGGATGAACAATTGTTTCATAGTCATTTATTGATTTATATTTTTTATCTAACATAATAGATTTACCCTCAATTTCCTTAGATAAGAACATATGAATGTACTTTCATCCTGATCAACCAGGCCTGAGATATTACTTCTGTAACTCAAAAGAAGAAAATCCTTTCTTAGTCATTTAACCAATGTCATACCACCAATTATTCACCCAACATAAGCTACCTTGCAATAATTTCATTTATCATGGTTTTTTTCTTGCATTAAAGTATGTGAGAAAATTTCACACATTGATATTGATCTTAAGTCATGAAACCAATACACATGTCCATAAATATGAATAATCAGTGACACAGAAAATATGTGGTGTTCATATTTGTGGGTCTTCCCTCATGATATTTCCATCTAGATATCACCAAGTGAAAACTTCATGAGAATAAGTCTCAACGATTATGAGCCCCCAATACTCAATAATCAAACACTAAATATTTCCAGTTAGTATGATGTATCTACACCATAGGACATAAATTTAAGATTAATGTCATAGTATCCCAAGGTTATCATTATGGATTGAGATCTTCTAAAACCTTTTGATATGACAATAAATCTATGGGAATTACCATTTTAATATTGTATGCAGAAATGTATACACTATA
Source organism: Viscum album (assembly GCA_963277665.1). Taxonomy (NCBI): domain Eukaryota; kingdom Viridiplantae; phylum Streptophyta; class Magnoliopsida; order Santalales; family Viscaceae; genus Viscum; species Viscum album. The sequence goes on along the minus strand of OY728148.1, from coordinate 617,209,161 downwards.
ATGGTAAGAGTACATCATTTATAACTTACTGTATACAATAAATAATAATCAAAAAGTACAGTATATTTGGGTCTAGGATACCCACTATTACAACACTCCCACTTGCACTATATTCAACTTGCTAAACATCCTTGTTACCTCTCGCAATATTAATATCCTGTTTCTAATGAGACATTACTTTAGCTGATGTGTCTTCAATGTATCCACTGCATGACAATTCTACTAAGGGTGGCCTCACCTCCTTGAGTAAAACTTCTTAATATATGGAATCCCTAAGTACATCCATTTTGTCCACTATTGAAACATGACATCTTAGATAGTACCGGTAATATAATTATCATCATGATAAAACTTTACATACTAGTTTGGATTCTAAGAACTAGAAAAAAATCATTTAATAACTACTTCTTATCTACCTTAGATGATAAAATGTATTTGGTATTTTTAGATATGGTACCACTGTCTTGTATGATATTTTCATTCTCATTACCTTAGCCTAACCACGATATTAAATCACATTGATCCAAGGAAAACTAGTTTTTGTCCCCTAAAAACAAGTATCCTTCCTATCTATATATCAGGTATATATTTTTATACTTTCTCAAGTACTATAAGACAATTTTGATTGATTCTATTTTAGTTCTCTTATATATAAATGAAATTTTCCTATTATAAAGTATGTATTGTAAATATAATTTATTTTAAATAGAATGGAATACTTGATTGATCCATCACAAAAGAGTATGGAATTTAAATCACAACATTAATCTCCTCCTATGCCAATTCATGTGTTCTTAGAGATATATATTCCATGTGACATAAGTATATGAATGATTGGCTAGGTCCAAACAACTATTAGATCTACCTCAGTAGATCTTGTTCCCTAGAACTTAGGTTACTACATTAAGTCAATATTTGGATTATTTATATTATTTTGGTCTTAATATAACTTGAATACCAATAGGTGTTCTCCATATATTACCAATAATATTTTACTTGTAAAACTGTGGAACTCCCACTAACCTTTGGTAAACACATGGAAAAATTCATTTCAAATGAACATTCTAAGATCTTGTTTCTTAATTTAATCCAAAACTAGATTTTAGTCTCTTGAAACCTTATTGAAATTCTATGAATTCACCATACCTATCTAGTTGTGTCATATAGACACCTTACATGATTTTTGGTCTTGATATACAATGATCAATAAAAATTATCTTATAAATTAGCTATGAAAAATAAAATTTCAATAGATTTAGGCAGAATGACTTAGTATAACCAATCGAGCCTTATTGGTATGACGCATGTACCATAAATGTATAGTACTAATTTAATACCCACTAAAATATTCAAAATAATAATCCCCTTTTCACTTTGATAGATGGAATCCATTATTTAATTTTAAATTATAATGTCAATTTTTGCTAATTGTCATATACTGGTTACTTGTAGGAATTTTTATTCTCAGTGAATAATTTATCACCAGCCATTGTGAATATAAGATATCTCCATGTTTTTTTACTTATGTAGTATGTGTCTCTATGAAATTCCTCTTCCACTATCTCTTGTGTAACTAGTTCCTAGGAAAACTATTTTTGCATCTTCAGCATTGATTAAAGCCATATCAATCTTTCTCCCACTATCACAATTAAGGATGTGCACCCTTTTATATAAATATTCTATAAATTAACTATATCTTTTCTATTATAGGGATTTCAATAGTATCCTAAGAAAATTTTTATGATAATTACTATAGATTTACATTTTCTTTTGATTGATGAAAGTTTGTTTATGCCCTTTGAAAACACTTTGAAAACAAACACAATTTCTTATGACATAATGGATTTGTGTCATACTATAACTCATTTGATATCCATTTGAAATTATAGTTACCATATAGTTATCGGATACTTCCATTATTATTGATGAATGCATTGAAAAATAATCAAAGTATTTTCAATTAATATAAGTTGAAACATTGATACTCCTTTTAACTTACATCATAACAGTGATGTATATTAGGAAATATTCTTTTAAGAATTGTTTCACGCTAAATTTTATTTATCAATGTTAACATGTAATTCTCTTCATAAATGATCCTTATTAACATAATATCCCTATTGTGGATAAGGTAATGTGAACTTAATAATTACTCCTTTATGCATTAGATTGATTGATGAATTCTTGGTCAAGATATTCTTTGACATGTCATCCCAAAGAAACTCCTATCTTATGACCATGAATATATTATAATTCACTTTCTTATTACTTAATAATCACATATAGCAATATAATGAAGTATATTTACCACTAGATAACCCTTATAATTGTTTAAAATCTCTTTTTGAACTAATTTTGAATTATTTGTGGCATACCGTTACTGCCAAAGGATTCTTTTCAAAAACTAAATAAGTATATACATTGATAATACCTAAGGTGTTTAGATCCAATAAGTCTAAATACCATACTGGGTATTTAATTTACATACACTTTTATTTTTACTTTACAAATAATTATCTTTACACAACTGTATATATAGGTATTACACATTATATTCATCATATATAGCCTATGATTCATGTATCACTGAACAATTTCTTGAGTATTTGACCCCATAAAAATCTTTCATTCCTAAACTTTGAATAATGTCTCATTATTTTTAAAGGACATGTGTGATAAATATTTTGGTTATACTTAATAAAAATTATAATCAAATCATTATCTTGGAAATAAGAAGTTGTATGTTTCTCACCACTGACTTTGGAACCACCCTTTCTCAGCTTCTTGGAGAATACATTGTACTTATTATAATGTTTCTACACTTACATGGTTAATATATTTAAATACACATATGTTAAAGTCATATTTTATTCAATATCTAAAAATAAATAAAAAATATTAAAAATAATTGGTGAACAGATATGAAGTAGCAAATACATGCTTCTTTAATTCAGTTCATTTAATTTAAACTTAAATATATTTAATTTCATGATATCCAAAGAAACTAAACTCATGTAAAATAATTTTTTCTTTGAAGAATTTTGTGAAGGTGCCTTGGGAATATCTCTTTCCATGGGCCTTATTGCCTTGTCTTTCAATTTTTTCAACATAATAACTAAATATTAATCTTTCTTTAATGTTTCTATTTACTTGGGGAACCTTACCTAAAAGGTAACATAGCATTTACTCCATCCTATTTTTTTAATTTTAAATGAAACTACACTAATTGGATAAAAAGTATATGATAAAGTGATTAAATGAAAGATTGTGATCTATCTTTCAATTTAAACATATCTTCTGTAATCATAACTTTTCATATTCTCACTTCACTTTCTCCTTGAAAACTTCTCAATAATGAAAAAACATATAAAAAACATCCTTTCCCAATGTCATATTCAAAACTCACATCAGGAATTAATGATAACATTATAATGTAACCATAATATACTTCATGCATGATTCTCCTGTAAAAACTTTTACACCCTCACATACTAAGGTGGCTTAACAGGTATTGGGGACTCTAGAACCTTGAATTTCTGATATCATAGTATTGTGTACAAGTTAATATACTAGACTTGGAAATCCATGCTAGTTTAGACATTTACTTTTTCCAATATTTATCACAGTGTATTTATGGTATTACTTTCCATTTTCTACAAAAATAAAATCAAACAGATTGTACCTTTTATCATGATTACTGATTAAGACATTATTGATTAATTAATTAAATCATTAAATGTATCCTACTATTTTAGAAAATTATATGAACCCTCTCTACTAGAATCAGAATACCTTGTCACTTGATAATTTTAGTGGCAATGATCCTTCAACTACCCCTCATGGTCTACAAGATTTGGCTACACCACTACTTTGAGAATTCAAGGTAGGCATTTGACTAGCCAACTATATTAACTTGCGGGTCCCAGATATGTTGAGTGAAGTCTCATCTTCTAAAATAATAAAATTGATTTAATCAATTGTTGCATATAAAGTTTCATTAAGCTATATTTGGTTATTTCTTTTCTTCCAGATTTAGTTAAGTCAACTCATCACTCTCATAAGAAATCCCTAGTAGTAAGAGGAACCCTCAAACTTGGCTGACGAGCACCCCAAACAAACTATTTTCTTCAAATTCAAATTATGGGAGGCATTTAATGACTTAATATTTTTATAATGTTTTTTTTTATTATTTTTTAGATGAATATAATCTATTTTTATTAATATTTATCATTCTATGTTGCCGCACTCACAACTAAACATTAATAGAAAAACATACATCACTTCATTACACATTTTACTATTTATTATTTTATGTGGTCCCCACTATCATGGATATGTATAAAATAATAAACAAATGAATAAATTAAAATAAACTACTTGAATGGTCTTCAGAATCTAACATTGGTTGATCTATTTAAACTTAATGGATTAACCATGACCTTGGTGAATCAAACCTGAATCGCAAATTGACTCATGAAATAGCTTGTCCTTGTCCAGTGTGTTCACTTCTCATCTAGATTATCACCTAATCTTAGTGGGGTCCACATCTCATTTGGTGTTATTTCTTATCTTGGAGGGGTCTACATCATACATCGTCTTTGTCAAAATACAAATGTACTCACATGAAATAGAGGGGAGACATTGGCATAATATACAACAGATACATTTGTATGTGCATACCCTTATATATATTGACCAAAAAATGATGATGCGTAGGATATATTATTTAATAAAAATCATCACATGCAATTAAATAATTAAAAAATAAATAATAGTCATACACAAGTCGGTCATCTACTCAAGACTAGTTAGTAGGTAATATAAATGCGGGATAAAAATTAAATTATAATAAATTAAAGTATGAGGGTATTGAAATAAATAAAATGAATTATTTAAATTCAAATATTTTATTTTATTTTTTCTCATAATTAATTTAATTTTAATTCTAAAAAATTAAACTAATTAATTAAATTTAATACAAAAATTTAATTAATTTTTTCAAGATATTAAAAAATATATTTTTAAACTAAAATTAATATATAATTAACTTAATTTATTTCTAAAATTAAATTAAATAACTTTAATAATTTTGATTAAATAAAATATTATGGGTTTCCTAAAACCCCACACAAGGCATGTGTGGGTCACGATGAACCCATGCATACCCATTTCGAGTAGTGAAAAGCTCTTGCATATCCAATCTAGGCTAGTCAAATTCGCCTTAACCCATTATGGGTCGAGAAAACTCGTATGGTCCCATTCAAGCCCATACTGAGTGGGAAAACCCCAGTTGGTGTGCCAACTGGGTGAATCTGAGCTGGTCAGGGAGTTACCTTGCCACAGTGAGGATGGCCCGACGGGGAGCAAGAGGCTGTGGGAGATGATACTAGAAGGGGAATCCATCATGTAGGGAATCCCAGAGATGCATGGGTGGGTGTACTAGATGTGTTTGGAGGGTGGTCCGCATGAGACTACTTAGGTTGTGGAGGGCATCTCGGCTTGCTCGGGGTTGTGCGATGGCCAGCGTTGAGCCAATCCGAATCTTGGTTGGTGGCCGGCATAAGTGGCAACTGTCTCGGCCACTGAAGGCATGAAGATAGGGGAACTTGGGTGGCAGTGTTGTTATCCATCAAAGGGGACCCCTCGAGTGGCTAGGGTCTCGTCCATGCACCTTTTAGGAGGTGATCTGGTAGTGGGTCATCGGTGAACGTTTTATCCAGCAACTGAATGGGGTGATCAGGACTAGCATAAGTGGGAGGGGGATCCTCCACAAGTGGGGTGTTGTGGCCGATGGGGACCCTATGGTGGATAAACGGAAAGGGGTAAGGCATTGGTGACCTTAAACTTGGGAGTAGGTTGGGTGGGAAATCCCTACATGCTGGGGAAGCCACTGGTGGCCCTTTCCCCCTTGTTTTTTTATTTCAACTTAGTCTCTAATGCAACTTTTTAATTATATTTTTATTTAAATTCAATTATCCACTTTTAATTATTTAAATTCAATTATCCACTTTTAATTATTGTGTGTATTTCTCCACACCTCACAACCATCCACCTAGGAAATCCATCCCTTTAAATTTGTCCCTATACAAATTGTATAAAGCCTATTAAATAAGATTTAAATATAATAAAAATATTATTATATATTTGATACTTCCATCGCTAGTGGTAATTATTATCTTTTGGATGGAAAACACTATTTTGGCCATGGTTCCTGGTTAGAATAGCTTGGGTATACTAAAACCGACCTCTGGCCATCAAAACAGTTAAATTAACAAATATAAAATAAATGTTTACATTTTAGTACCTATAGATCAGCCAATTTTGATTCATATTTTTTTCAAATGGTCATAAATTGGTCATCCAACCTTGGATTGAATCATAATCTGATCCATTGGGAATGATTTAATACCCTAAAATCAACTATAATGCAACTTAATTTTTCTTAGATTAGATAATTTATGAGATAACTCTTATGTAAATAGAAGGTACTGGGGAAATAATGTAAGCTGGTGGGATAGGGTTTTTAAAAAAACATCACTAAGATGAAAATATTTGTCATCTCTGACCATATGAGCCTCGTTACATTTTGAGGATCTCATATGAATTAAATATTGAAAAAAATATAAACTGAAAAACACCTCTCCTGATCTGAATTCGTGCTCAAAATATGCTTGTCAATGGTGATAGCTGCCTGAAGGATCAAGAAAAAAATCCCTCTAGATCCTCAACACATACTTCAAAAATCTATAAGAGCATTGATCGTCCAATACTAGGTACGAGCGTGGTGATCTGGTGATGCCTTCAATGTCTCGACAATCAATTCATTGACATACCTTAGATTCATGGAAATAATCTTGATCCAATCACTTGGATCGAGAGATTCTCTCTCTATAATGCATGAGATAATAGAGGCTTTAAAGAACTCATAGTGAATAGTCAATGTGCAAGATCCTATCTTATCCTATTTATAGTGGATGCTCAAATACCCAAAAAGGGTTCCTCAACCCCTGTTTATTAAACATACACTAAATGAGTGATAAAAAATTAATTATTATGAACTAACCTATTTTATAAACATTATTTTTAGTTTATCATATATTTGTAATAAATATTAAATATATTATATGATAAAACTGACTCTATTAAATGAAATCATAATTCCCACCAATATTAAATGAACCTATAATATTAAATAATATTCGTTCGAATAATATTATTTATTATATTCACTAAATACCACATGAATAATTTTAATAAAAAAAATTTAACATAATTATTTTTACATGAACGGTAATGAATTTATTTATTTATAGGTGTTGGATAAAATTAGGAAAACTCTCAGACCTCGTGGTGAGTCTCACTATGTCCAATATACCTATTCACTAGAATAGGTAGGATTCTTGAATATGAAATTGTGTGTGACCCTCTATGCCATTATCTCGATAGTAGTGAATAGTATTCATAGAACAAGTGTGGAGTCTCAAAAATAATCAAGGCCCCTAAAGATATAATGAATAGTTATAGTAGTGAAAACCAATCTACAAGCATGTACTATGTAATATAATCCCATTGTCTTTAGATATATCATAAATCAGGATGCACACTTGTGAAATCTTTCTTTATTTCTTTATTATTTGTTGATCTAACTGTATTAATTTACCCTCCACTAGATTGGACAAGGAATTATGAAGGTACTACTATCCTGATCATCTAGGACCAAGATATTACTTCATCAACTCAGAAGCTAAAAAATGTATCTTGATCATTCAACCAATGTCATACCACCAATGATGCACCCAACACAAGCTACCCCACCACGATTTCATTTATCATGATTTTTTCCTTGCATCAAAGGTCGTGATCAAATGGAACACATTGATAATGATCTCAAGTCATAAGACCCATACAAATTTTCATATATAGGAACAACCCATGACACCCAAAACAAGTGGGGTTCCTAATGGCAGGTATGTCCGTGAGATCTCACCTGCTATAGATCACCAAGTGTGAACTTCATGAGAAAAATACTTAATTCTAATAAGCCCCCAGCACCAGATAGTTAGAAATCAAATGTTTCTAATTATTATCATGTATCTAGACCATAGGACATATATTTAAGATTAATGTCATAGTATCTTGAGGTTCACATTATAGCTTATAATCTGCTATAACCTTTTGATACGAAAATTAATTTAAAGACATTACCATTTAAATAGTGGATTCCGAAATTTCAACACTATAATTTTTAGAGTACATCATTCATAAATTACTATATACATGAAATGGTAATCAAAAATTATTATATAGTTGGTTCTAGGGTACCCACTATTACAACACCATCTAACATAAGTGGAGATATAACTAGTCTAATACAAACACCGAGGATGAAGAATGTATATTATGTTTATCTACTATCAATGGTAGAAATTACATCATTTGATGAAGATATAAAGGCTGAAACAAATATAATATCTATGAATTAGAAACTTTATCACATTTATAATATTAAGACTTGGGAACTTGTAAAAAAGGTTACAGCATCAAAATATGATAAGAATGAAGTGGATATTCCAAATAAATTAGATGAACATAGAAATTTGATCTGAAATAAGGCCCATATAGTTTGTAAAGGCTATGCTAAAATAAAATAGGTTGATGTTGAAGAAAAATTTTCACTGTCGGCTAAAATTTATTTAAACAGACTCTACTTGGGAGTAGCAATTAAAATAGATTTTGGGATTTATTAGATGGATTTTAAAACATCATTATTGAATGATTGAATCTAAATAAATGCTTATATTGATAATACTATGATATTATTGATTGTAAATGATGAAACCAATGTTTGAATTTAAAAAAAACCTTGTACAATCTGAAACAAGAACCATGAGCCTGGTATACACAACTAGACACATACCTGAATAAGGTAAAGTCCCATAAACACATAGTAGGTAAACTACAAAATGGGATCATTTTGGTTTATAAACTAACTTAATTTTTTCATCCACATCAAGTTTAATATGATCATAAATATGAAATTCTAAATAAACCACAATATATTAAAGTATAAAAGTATAAATTTAGTTTAAATTTAAACTTTCATAATATCAATAACATTCAAAAAAATTATTTATACACAAAAGAAATAAAATTATAAATATAAAACCTTAAAAAAATCCATTGAGTAAGGATTATAATCCTTAAACTCTAAAATTATAATATTACTGACAAATTTTTTTTAAATGTAAGTTTTCACTTTTATCCTAAGTGGAAAGAGGATAACAAAAATGATTCAGGTATCCCCATTCCAACCATTGGAACATCCTAAATTATAAACTTGTTGGTTGATATATCTAAAATACTATTACAATATGTTTTAAATATAGATCTATTAAAATGAATCTCTACCTTACACACCCCTAATCCATCAATATTGAAGGATTATCAAAACTCTACCTTCCTTACAAAATCCCCCAATCACAATAGATTAAGAGAAACTAGTCTTACTTATGTAATCCCATAGTCCAAAACAATTGACAGTGGCTCTATCATCAATATTAATCAATATAGTAATTGGAAACACAATGAATAAAATAATAAAACTTAAAGAATTTATAATTAAATCGTTGTAATTATATGATCTATGTAGAAATATTTTGAGAAAAACACTACTACAATCAAAATCACACCTATAAAAAAGTTGTTAAAATCTTCCAAATGATAGGAAACTCTTTTTTATCAGCATTCTATGTACTTTTTACTTCATTCTACTAGTCAATGAGGATGTGGTCTAATTTATAGATGAAATTTTAACTAACTCCTATATCTTAATTTTGTACTCTTTGAGAATAGTTATAACGGCATTAGATGATTCAACTATATCTTTTGATAGACTAAAAAATATTCTGCATCTTTTGATGAAATTTATTATTCACTATTATAGTGCTCAAAAATATAATAAAAGTAATTTTTCATTATTTATCTATTCTCTAGATTTTCACAAAAAAAACAAAAACTTAAATTATCCAGATTTAATGTTACCAAATTCTAATTTTACACACCATAAAAAACTAAAAACAATAATTCAAGTTAAATTAGATTAATATAGTGAACTATGATTTTTAAAATTGTGATATGAAATTTCACTTTTGACCCAACAATATAACCCTTTTCAAAAGCATAAAACATAGAGGGAATTATAAGATCAGTTTAAAACTTAATAAAAAACTCCCTTAAGTTATGATGAAATCAAAATAAATCTCTCCCCCTTAACATAATCACAAACTCATTAGCCACATAGATATAATTTCAGTAACTTTTAATATAAAGAATAAATCTCCCTTAATGAGTAAAATTCAAAAAAAATGAAATTAAAGTGTTAATGGATATCATTTTTCATCTCCAAACTTTCTCCCCGTTTTTTATGTTAAAAAATAATCAAAATTTTAGGAAAATATAGAATATAGAAGTAAATAAAGGTAAAATAATTCATAAAAACATTAATAAAATGATAATTAAATTCATATAATAAATTTTATGAAACTTCCCTCTTGGAAAAATTGTCATAATTAAAATTACAATTATTAGAAGTTGAGATTATTATAAATTAAAAATATTAATTCTTATTTTATTTCAAACAATAAATCTAAAATCAAAACTTCCAAAATATTCATGGAATAACGCATAAAAAATTAATCAGTGAATTTAAAAAGATTTTATACATTCATTAGAAGAATATAATAAAATAAATTTCTATTCTTTTGAAATAGATTTATACATCATATTTTCCAATGTTTTAACCCACTTAACAAGCTCTTCCAATGAACTTCTAGAATAATTCAATTATACTCATAAATATTATTACACTTTCTTCTGCCTTATTAGAATCTATTTGTGGGATTTAAAATTTTTATCTTGTTCCTCTATCTTCTAATCTTAAATGGAATTTTAATTAAGCAATTGATGTATAAACTACTCATTTTCTTACTTTTCTAATTTCTTGAGATTTATAAAATGATCCCCATGATCGTCTTTGAAATCTATAATATCAGATTTTATTTAAAATTATTGGTCTGGGAATTATTGTAATGTCTAGGACACATAAGCATCAACGGTACTGATTTGAGGATTTTATAAGTCAAGAATCCATCTATTGAAGTGTAAGAACCCGGATCTTCGTTTCAGGTATGTCTTTCCTTTTCTGGAGTTTTTGAGAATTTTTGGAGTTTCTGGAAATTTTTGAAATACACACCGTGTTCTTTTTGAGTACACGCCGTGTACTTCTTTACCGCTCGAAACCGTGTTTTGGCCGTTTCCGGACCACGCACACGGCGTGTAGGGGTGACGTGGAGGCTGATTTTGGCGGAGTACAGAAAAACCCATTACACACTGTGTACTTTAAAAATAGATGCAGTGTACTTTTCTTTTTTTCCACTAAACGGAACGGGGTCATGCCTAATCACCATAATCATCTTCTTCTAGGTCTGGTTCGACCGGGAGACGTCGTACGGCCGCGAAACTTCTCCAGATTCCCAAGCCTCCATCCGTTCTCTGATTCGAGCTCTGACGATTGTGTTGGAAGCGAAGTGGTGAGTTCTCGTTTCTGCTTGAGCCTTGTTTTCCAATTCTTACTCCTTCTCAAGTTATCTATGGTTGAATTTTTTGTGTGTTTCCTAAGATCTACGGCGTTCTAGGGACAATCAGTCATCGTGGTTCAATTATATCTATCTTTTAGGATCGAGGTAGGTGGTTTGTGCCTTACTATTCAAAGTCTCTGAGTATTATGTGAAAATTCCACCAATACCCGTGAACGGAGTATTGCGTGTTTACCTTTTTTCCCTTTTTGTTTCCCTGCCTTTCTTGTATGCTTGTGTAGAGGTAAATTGACCATGTTATAGGATAATTTGTTCTATTTGGATGTATTTGCCCTTGCTTTGTTCTGTTTACGACCTTTGGGTCTCGTTTGCCTTTGGCTGCTACACCTGTTTTCATGCCTTGCAGTTATAGGTTAAAGTGAAACTCAGGACATGCTTGTTGCCTTGAAGACTATTTAGCTAAGTAGCTCTATAGGTGTACTTTGGTTATTCAAGTAGCTCTATAGGTGTACTTTGGCCTTATATCATTATTATGCACTGACTGGCACGGGGCTGAGGGAACCAGGTGCTATAGACTATAAGGGATAGACCGAGGGAGCTTCCTAGAGAGTCTTGGATTTTATAGACTACAGGAGGGTAGATCGAGTGCGCTTCCTTAGATAGTTTTACCTTGTTTGAATCTCTTTAAGAACCCTCCCAGGCTAGAGGAGCAATTGACCGAGTGAGATTCCTCAGAGAGTCTGTGGTATACCTGACGCTATAGGAGGAATTGACTGAGATAGATTCCTCAGAGAGTCTCTAGACCTTGGGGCAAAGAGGGTTAGACCATGTGATCTTGTAACACCCCGAGATTTTATGAAAAATATTCTTTTTAATTTCACTAATGTCTTGTGTTGTACGCTACACCAAAAGGATCTTTCACAACACGCATCCTTGATTTTCCTTGCATTACACGCAATCGTGGCCTTCCTCGATAGCGTGTGTATTACGCAATAACGAGTTTCACTGAACATCAATATGCTATTAAAATATTATTAAAACTAGCCGTTATGAATAGTAATAACCACCTTTTGAAATTTTTTAATTTTATTTTTCAAAATGGAATTCATTTTTGGATTCGTAATATCGAAATTAGCTTAGGGTGAAATTTTGGTGATTTTCGGATAACTTTCATATTTTGATGAATAGTGAAAATTACTAAATTTCAATTAAAAACAAATTTTTCAATCGAAATAATTAATAGTGATAAATTATTAATTTTAATGGTTTTAAAGTATAAATAGAATATATTTTTACCATTTAATATAATGTATGTCATTAGCATTGATTTTACCTTGAATTCGTAGGTTAAATCAATTCAATCTTTTGCAATGTTTTAAAGAAAAACCCGTTTTCTTTCGACAACGAGATTAATTTTAATTTAATTTCTGCATATTTTGTGTATTGAATTTGGAAAAATGGATTCCATATTTGGAATCAGTGGGTCCAAATTATGTTAATAAGCTACTTTTTATTTTTGGGAATTATGAATAGTAACTACGGTAAATTTTATTTACCATAGTTAAAGGTAAATCGGGTAATTAAGGGTAAATATAATATTTTAAAATTACCCTAAAAAATGTCAAAATCCTATTGGATGACTAAAAGTCGACCCATATCACCTAAGGGTCAGATTAGAATCATTTAATGGACATTTGTGCATGAAAATAACTTAATTATTATTAAAACCAAAGAAAGTGAGAACATGTCACTCTCTTAAATCTTATAAGTATATTAATTTTAATTTAGTGATAAACTTCATGAAACTTCGAACATGAATAGTTTCCAGAAATCTAATGAAATTATCTACATCATATAAATTTATTTATAATTTTTAGGGATTAAATAATTATCATTAATTATGACACAATAGTGATGCAGAAATTGTTTATCTAGTGAAAAATCAAGAATATTGTTTTTATTAAACTAATAGTGACCATAAAATGCACAAATACCTAACCAAAACTTATTGTCCATGTAAATGTAAACCATAAGCATCCAATGGTAGAATATTTGACCATTCGGAGCCTTATAAAAGCGATTATGACACTTATATTATTTTATTTTAAATGATTCCAAAGTTGTCACCTTCATAATTTAATAAATATAACAATTTAAATATTGTGATTTTAAGATGATAAATTCGAGTAAAAGTATTATTGTGAAAGGTAATAGATTTATTTTCATCATAGGATTTTATTTTTAATTTGTATGCAACAAATAAGTATATTAAATAATTATACAAAAATGTTGTAGTATTTATTTTATTAAGAGATAAACCAAATAAATGGTTTCAAAAATAATAAAATAAATATTATATGATCTATTTAATGTTCTACAATAATTTTTAAGATACATATGACATTTTATGAATCTATTAAAACTTTTAGTTCGAACATATCTTCTGTATTTATTTTATTTAAATTCAAATAAATGAATAGTGTCAAAATTGACACTATTGTTATTTTATAAAAAAAACATATTATAAAATTGATTAAAAATCACAAAATATTTCAAAATTATAAATTTAAATTTATATGATCTAAAAGGTTATTAAGAATCCAATTATGGACAATTAACAACAAATAAGTAATTATTTGTTATAATTTAAAAATTAGAATGTTATTACCACAAATAAAATTAAATTGATTAAATATGGATAAATAATGTTGATAATGTTTAAAATAAATTCCTAACATGTCTAAATTCTATTGGTTGATGATATTATAACGTTATCTTATCTAATATTCGAATATGAGTCATTTTTTGGAGGTTTTTATGTGGGGTTAGATTTATTATAAATTAATATTTTTAAGGATTCCTAAGGTGCCCCTCTCCTCCCTTATAAAAGGACACCTCCTCCCCCTCATCCTCACACCAATTTGAGCACTCAAGCTCGGCCAAACCCTGAAAAAATCTCTTCTCCACTTCCCTAGAAACATCCTAGAGGTTCTGGTCTTCCTCAAAGACCAATTTTAGTGCCCTAAGAAGAGGTCTCAAAGAGGCGCTTCAAAGAAGAGGTAATTACCGTTACCAATTCTTTCATCTTTATTTCTTCTTCCAGTTCTTCTTCTTAGGTTGTTTCATTATGAAGTAATAACATCAGTATCACTCATATACTGATATGTTATTATAAGTATGAAACAACCCTATTTCACCATCTATCCATCCTACGGAAAAAGAAATCACCGCGCGTGCGTACGTACGGAATACCGTCTCCACGCCGTGGTGTAATCTATTTTCCACCACCACCTTACATGGATGGGTATAATGGTGTAAAGAATAACTATACATAGTTATTACAACATCATATTGATTCTGATATATTGTATAATCCACTCCAATTCAATTCAATATTTATGGAAATGATATCATCGCTCGTGCGTACGTACGGACTACCGTCTCCACGACGCGATGAGATTCATTATCCATGTTAACCATTTAAGAATGATTATAAAGTATATATAAGAAATAATAATGAAATATATGAAATTATAAAGCTACTGGATTTATGTATATATGTATGTCATCTACTTACTTCCATTCAATACAATAAGGAAAGGAAAACAGCGTTCATGCGTACGTACGGACTACCGTCTCCATGACCGGTGTTTTTCATTTCATTTATCTATCTATTATATATATATATATATATATTGAATATATATGATATATAAATCATATTTTATAATCTGGAAGTAAGTAAATCATGATATAAGTAATAATAATGTCAAGAACAACAAGTCAAAACACCTACGATAAATGAAACGATTTTACCCAAAACGCTTCTTTAACATGGAATTTACAAAAGAACGGGTAATATAAAGTCATAAGTGAACCATATATGATATCATAACAATGAATATGATTCTGTAATAAGTCAATGACATTATTTAAATCATTATACAGGAGGTTCGGACACATACGAAGTAAATCGGACCTAAGGTAAGGGAAAATATCACAATCTCATTTTTATCCGAGATTGTTTATTCGTAAGTATTTACTGGGGTGTATTTTATCATCCACATCCATGTTTCCTCAATATGTGATATTATTTCCATCCAACTACAATTGTTTAAATCCAATTTTACCCTTCGGTGAGTTTTTAGTAAAAAATATGAAAGGAATCTTTTGTCATTTTTCGTACGAGGTACTTTTTTGACTTTTCTGAGAAGAATGTTTTTTTTAACTTATACAGCATGAATGGATTTTTAAAACATTATTTCCAAGAATATTCCTTTACAAGTTTTCATTTTTATTTTTAATCAACTTCTTTTAGTTTAAAATTGTATGACATGTTAAGAAAGGAAAAGTGTTTTTGAAGAAGAAAGGATATTTTCCTCAAGAATGGAGTTCAAGTGTTTTATCAAAATTATTTTCCATATAAGATAATAAAGGGTTCTATTTTTATCCCTATTATTACATTGATTTGATTATGTTGTGATGGAAATATTTTTATGAATTCCTTTATCTTATATGAATTGTTTTATGATGTCATGATGTTTCAAGAATCCCATTTTTGTTACATGTGTTATGCGATGATGTATGATTTATGATTATGTGGCACACATAAGAAAGGATTAATTATAAGATGGGTGGGACCTATATCTCCCTCCAATGCATTGGGTAAAGATTTTATATCTCATGAGATAGACATGGCTGAAATGGTAGGTTATACCGGTTCAGTGAAACAGGACTGAAACGAGGGTTACTCGATTCATAAAGGGACTTTGTCCACTAAGATAGTCTTGGCAATGAGTCTTGACTAACAAGAAATGATTATCTATGATTATGTGTGTATGCCACAAAGTTTCATGTTTTAAGTTATGATTATTGGGATTTCATTTCACTACTATGATTTATCCCATGTTATGAAATTATGCTCTCTTTTGCAGGTTAAGATTTACAAAAGTTATGTTCTTATGAATATGATGTGATTGATTTTTCTTTTGCATACCCTTACTGAGCATTTGAGCTCACCCTTTTATGTTTTCTTTTCCCCAGGATATAAATAAAGGTTTTAGGTAAAAAAAAAAGGGAAGATCTTTATGGGAGATATTGAAGATCTTTCACCACGATTAGAAGATTACGTTTCGAGTTTCCAAAGACACTAAACTATTACGATCCTTGTGTGTGTTTTTGTTATATACTAAGTATTCCGCAAATGTAATGTAATGTCCATGTACGTCAGGATACGGGTCTCTACAGATCTTCCTCAAGAGAGTCCCAAACTACCCTAGACTATAAGGGGAATTGACCAAGTGAGTTTCCCCAGAGAGTCTCATAAATTCGTATGACCAATCCATAGGGGTTAGGCTAAGTGCACTGCCCAAAGGGTTATGGTACTTCTTGGATAGGACCATAGGGGATGCCTACGAGTACTTCCCAGAGGTTTTCCGGCTATTTAGTTGTTTGTTTCACTGCTGTTGATTGGTTGTGGATTGTTTTCTACTATGTATCATCATGTTTTACTTCTTACTGTTACTGCCTATTGTACTTTTACCTGCCATATACTCACTGACTTTTAGGCACAGATCTTTGGGTGAATTCCTACTGGGATTTTATCTCACACCCTGTTTAAGCTCGGCTTTTGGGCCAAAGCAGACTATGTTGTTTCAGGTATAGACAAGGGCAAGCGCCCTTCAACATCTGGAACTTAATTGATTGGAGCAAGGGAGTATGGGACCAAGCTTTGGCTTGCGATGCTGAGGAGCTGTTTACTTTTCTTTTTTTGTACTTGTTTTGGTACTATAGTGTTTTCCATCATTGTGACTTGTTTGGCTGATTTTCTAGTTATGTATCATGCATCATTTCATATATATACATATGTGCTCCAGTTTGTTGATTTAGTCTTCCACTGTTTATATTTTTGGTTATTACTGCTTTCGCTATTTCATGTTTATTTTTATTCCATTGTGTACTCCACCAATGAGGTTATAGTTTCGCCACTATCACACTCAATGTCCTCGCTGCTAGTCGGCAGCCTCTGGCGTTTGGGGAAATGCGCTTAAGGCCATGTGACCAACCGGGTACGGGGCGCCTCTGGGTAGCTTCCAGAACCGGGACGTTAAAAAGTGGTATCAGAGGAATTATTTTCTCTTTCATTACTGTTTGGAGACTTAACCAGGGATAGGAAGAATTCGGTACTTGGTAATAAGATGTTGTTGGGAGTAGCTAACCTGTGTACAGGGAAAATCCATACTACCTCGTTTATTATAGTTTTCTGGTTTTGAGATTTTACGGTTGATACGATTTCACCTAGAGTGATTCATGTGCTTTATACTGTTATTGTTTTTAATATTACGATTCTATTTCTATCGCAACCCGATGAGATGAGGGTATGTCATCTCATGCATCATATAGGTACTTGTAGAAATCACATGCCATGCATTCTTTCCATGCCATTTAGGGTGCATTGGGGATTGCATGCTGTTGTGATAGACGTTGTGTAGATTATGCATGTTGTTGTGATAGATTCTTGATAGAATATCTACTGCTTGTTAGAGAATTGTTGGTATTGTACTTTGTTTAAATGAATTCCAAATTTTGATTCTTGAGGTGTTATTGGCCCTCTTGAATTGGAAATTGGTGGATCATGATCCTGTTTTCTCTTTTACATGAATGTAGGGGATGCCAAGGTTTGATTTGCAGGGAGTATGGGCCCTCACAGATCGGAATTTGGCACCTCTTTGCCTTGTTTTCCGTGTTTTTGGGCTTCTATGCAGTTTCTGAGCTACTGCCCAGAAAAACCCAGAATACAAGGTATGTACTTTCTGGTTACATGTCGTGTAGTTTTTAGGCCGTGTTTCTGACTGTGTGTGCAGGAACACGGTGCTATGAAAATTACTTCAGGAACACGTCGTGTATGGTATGTACACGTCGTATAGTGTAGAACCTTGTACCTAGTCGTGCACTAACAACACGGGTCGGGGAAGCTCGAGTAGAATACGCCATGTTGTAAAGTAACACGCCGTGTAGTTCTATCCAGGTACCCGGCCATGACACGAACAATACGGGTCGGCGAGATCTTCTCTTAGACATGCCGTGTTGCTTTCGAAACACGCTGTGTAGTCTTTCCCAGGTACCCGAACGTCTCACGAACAACACAGGATGGTGTCGCCTTCTCCTATAAATGTCGTGTTTGTTCAGAAAACATCGTGTAAGGGCCAGCCGTGTAGTTGGTCGTGTAACTAACAAAACAGGCCGCTGATTCGATGTCTAGTACACGTCGTGTCCCTAGGGAACACGCTGTGTAGTCTGAGGTTAGTTTGAACCATGTGAGTTAGCCGTGTAAAGAGACTCAGGTAGGGGAATAGTCTTCAAGTACACACTGTGTGTTGTGTCAACACGCTGTGTAGTTTGAGGTGTTACACGACCTGTAGGGCAGGGGTACATGCCCATGTCAGTGGCTTAAGAAGACGCGTCGTGTTGGTTTTATACACTCTAGGTAGTCATGTTTTGTAAACTTGTGTGTTTTTATTCCCCTGTTCTTGTTTTGTACTCTTGTGTTCTCTGCCCTTGTTTTTCTGATCTAAGGTTTAATTTTTATCTTTTAGAGGTATGCCTTCGAGACGTCCTTCGGTTGTATTTCTATCATCAGGCAGTGATCAAACGAAAGATATGGCTGATCAGAGACTTCCTGCCAATCCTCCAGTCGAGCCATCCTTGGCACCAGCTGTCATACCAGTTGCAGGCGCTGATGCACAGTTCAGGGAGGACTTCCTGAGGATGATGCAGACCTTCCAGGGATCTCTGCTTCCTACCCCATCAATGGATAAGTTGACACGGGTTTTCCAGCAGAAGCATCCTCTTAATTTCTCAGGGTATGGAGGACCTCAGGCTACAGAGTCGTGGATAGAGGTCACACTGACCATCTTTGAGCACCTAGAGATCCCTCTAGAGAAAAGGGTAAAGATGGCTACTTATATACTACAGGACACTACCAAGAGGTCGTGGGAGGTGATCTCACGGTCAGGGCGTCATCTGGATATGTCTTGGGATGGGTTTTGATGCACCTTCTATGATTACTTCTATCCAGAGACAATGAGGGCCGATCGAGCCTGGGAGTTTATGAGTCTCCAGCAGGGAACTCTCTCTGTTATGGAGTACTCATCTCGTTTCACTAAGCTGCAGAGTTTCACACCAATACCAGCAGGTGAGGAGTTGTTCCTTACTGGGAAGTTTGAGGATGGTCTTAGGCAGGAGATACATTCCCAGGTGAATATCTTCCACTTGACTTCGATATCCTCCATTTTCAACCAGGCGTTGATCTCTGAGTGCAATCTGAGGGATTCTGGAGTAGTGATCTAGGGCGGTTCGTCATCCAGAGCTGGTGTTCCTCCTACGGATAGTAGGAAGCATCGCAGAGAGTCTTCTCGAGGAGATCTAGGTTCGCAGGATGTGTCTTCGGGTAGCCAGGTTGTATGCTACCAATGCGGTAGGAATGGGAATACTAGTCCTCAGTGCCAGAGGGATCTGATGGAGTGTCGGTCTTGCAGCAAGATGGGCCATCTTCTGCGTTTCTGTCACATCTTCTCACCTTCAGCTGGTGGTAGGGGTTCCTCTATGACCCCGCGTTCTGGAGATGCTTCACCAGTTTCCCACCAGTCAGAGAACTGGAGTTCTTCTGGCCGTTCAGGCCGAGGTGGAGGTTGCGTCCTTGATGGTCAGTCACCAAGTCATCAGCGAAAATAGAGTGGATCAGCTTAAAGCGGTCAGCCAGGGGCGCAGGGCCGCAGTGCAGGCCAGTCTTTCGCCATGGAGGAGACCTATCAGGAGCAGGATCCCGGCCCTTCTATAGTTCGAGGTATGATCTTAGTAGCCTCAGTTTTATCTTCATATCTTTTCGATACTAGTGATTCCCATAGATTTATCTCTGTTGCGGTTGTGGAGAGCCTTGGGCTTTATATCTTTTCGTTTGCCGACATTTTGACTCTTGACACACCGTTGGGAACAAGGATATCTAGCGTACGTCAGTGCAGAGAGTGCCCTCTTGAGGTTACGGGGTATCATTTCTTATGGGACCTCTATGTCTTTAAAATGATGGGCTATGATGTCATTCCCGGTATGTACTGGTTGGTTCCCTTCCATGAAGTCGTTGATTTCTATCACCGCAGGGTGAGTTTCATATCACCAGAGGGAAGATCTTTCCTTCATAGAGGTCAGTGGGATGTTCAGGCAGGTAGAGTTGGACCATAGCATCATGGGATAGGGGAAGTTACAGCCTAGATTGTCAATCTTTATCTAGATGACCAGGGGACTTCACAGTTAGACTTTCCTCCAGTGGTGGATCATTTCAGGGATGTCTTTCCAGAATACTTTTCAGGTTTACCTTCAGAGTGTGAGGTAGAATTCTCAATTGAGCTCATTCCAGGAGCGGAACCGGTGTCCATTCCTCCTTATAGGATGGCTACACCTGAGTTGCAGGATCTCAAGAAGCAGTTGCAGGAGTTGCAGGAAACAGGTTTCATCAGACCCAGTACCTCTCCTTGGGGTTCACCTGTCCTGTTTGCAAAGAAGGCAGACAGTACCCTTCATCTTTGTGTGGATTATCGGAAGTTGAACCAGTTGACGGTCAAGAACCGATATCCCTTGCCGAGGACCGATGACCTCTTTGATCAGCTTCAAGGTTCCCGGGTGTTCTCGAAGATAGACTTGAGGTCCGGTTATCATCAGTTGCGCATTAGACCATTAGATATACCTCTGACAGCTTTCAGGAGCAGGTATGGTCTTTAAGAATATACAGTTATGCCGTTCGGTCTTACGAACGCGTCTGCAGTCTTCATGGCACTGAGGAACCGAGTGTTCCATATGTACTTGGACTCCTTTGTCATGGTCTTCGTGGACGATATCTTGGTGTGCTCTCACACTCGACACGACCATGCCACACATCTTGAGATTGTTTTGAGTACACTGAGAGAGCAACGGTTGTAAGCTAAAATCTCAAAGTTCCACTTTTGGATGGATCAGATTCACTTCCTGGGCCATGTTATCTCAGAGACAGGAGTGTCAGTAGACCTAGAGAAAGTGAGGGTTGTAGTTTCCTGGGATCAGCCGAAGAAAGTCTTTGAGGTACGGAGTTTCCTAGGGCTGGCCGGATACTACAGACACTTCATTTAGTACTTCTCGCGCCTAGCAGCACCGTTGACAGGTCTGACCAAGAATTGGGCGAAGTTTTTATGGTCAGATTCTTATGAGTCAGCCTTTCAGGAGCTGAAAGGGAGGTTGACGTCAGCACCGATACTAGTCTTTCCAGATCCGGGCAAGGGCTGCACTGTTTACTGTGATGCTTCGGGTATCGGTCTAGGAGTCGTGCTTATGCAGGGAGATGGGGTCATTCCTTACGGGTCTCAGCAGTTGAGGCCACACGAGAGGAAATACCTGACACATGATCTGGAGTTGGCAGAAGTTGTTCATGCCTTATGCTATTAGAGACACTATCTTCTGGAAAAGAACTTTGTGGTTTTCACCGACCACAAGAGTCTCAAGTATATCTTCAATCAGTGTGATCTGAATCTGAGACAGTGCAGGTGGGTCGAGTATCTTCAGTCTTTTGACTTCGAGCTCACCTATACGTCGGGAAAGGGAAATGCAGTGGAAGATGCGTTGAGCAGATGAACTCAAATTCAGGCGGTTCAGGAGGCCAACAGTGAGTGGCAGCTTAGGGCTCTTTTCTCGGAGATGCACATAGCATTGCACGACATGCAGGGACAGACTGTCTTATCTTCTGTAGCTGTTACCTCCACACTTCTTGATCGGGTGCAGATGAGGTAGCTATCAGAATCAGAGGTCGTGGTCCTACGGGAGAGTGTTTCGGGAAGAAACCCTCTTCCTGGATGGACAATAGGTGAGGATGAGATCTTGCATTTCCAGGGATGCGTATGGGTTCAAGCAGACAAACTCAAGGAGCTGATGCGAGATTTTCATTCTGGAGTTTGGGAAGTTCATCCTAGCGTCACCAAAATGTATCTGGATCTTCATATCCAGTATTGGTGGCCAGGTATGAAGAGGGATGTTGCTGGTTTTGTCAGGAGATGTTCTACTTGTCAGCAGGTGAAAGAAGAGCATCAGCGACCAGCAGGTCTTTTACAATAGTTACCCATTCCAGAGTGGAAATTGAACAATTTCACGATTGACTTAATGACCGGGTTTCCGTGGTCACCTCGGGGAAGTGATACTGTTTGGGTTGTCATCGATAGGCTTACGAAGGTTGCACCCTTATTACCGATCAAGGAAACCTTCGGTGTTGATGATCTGGGACGACTGTACATCCGAGATATTGAACGTCTACATGGATTTCCACACTCCATTTTTTCAGACAGGGATGTACGCTTTACCTCTCTGTTCTGGCAGGGACTTCAGAAGGATTTGGGTACACAGGTACTTTTGGGTACAGCATACCATCCCCAAACTGATGGCCAGTCCGAGCGCACGATCCAGGTGCTTCAGGATATGCTCCGAGCTTGCATTTTAGACTTCGGTGGTTCTTGGGAGAAGCATATACCTCTTGTGGATTTCGCCTACAACAATAGTTTTTAGGAAACCATTCAGATGGCACCATACGAGGCTCTGTACGGTAGGCCATACTGATCACCCTTATACTGGCTGGAGGCAGGAGAGGTAGCTTTTCTGGGACCTCATCTTGTTCAAGAGACCTCAGATCAGATAGAGTTGATTCGGAAGAGGATGGCTACAGCACAGTCTCGACAGAATTCTTATGCTGATCAGAAGAGACAACCTTTGGAGTTCGAGGTCGGAGATTAGGTTTTCTTGCGTGTCACACCGAGGTTGGGACATAAGAGGATTCAGAGACAGGGTAAGCTTTCACCGCGGTACGTCGGGCCATTTGAGGTATTGGAGAGAGTTTGGTCGGTTGCCTATCGGTTGCAACTACCTCAGAGGTACCGGGCGTTGCACGACGTCTTCCACGTCTCTCAGCTCCAACATTACTTTTCAGACCCATCTCATGTCTTTCAGCCCGAGGAGGTTGATCTCAAATCAGATGTGTCATTTGAAGATCACCCTATCCGGATTATCGATCGTGGTACAAAGGTTCTTCAAAGCCGGTCTGTTCCTCTGGTACGAGTGCTATGGAAGCACGGGCGAGTACAGGATGAGACTTGGGAGAGGGAGGTCGAGGTTTTATTGCAGTGGCTGGAGCTATTTGAGGATCCTTCTTCTAATCCCATCTAGGGAAATTCGGGGATGAATTTCTTTAAGTGGGGAAGTTTTTAAGAACCCAGATCTTTATTTCAGGTATATCTTTCCTTTTCGGGAGTTTTTGAGAATTTTTTGAGTTTATGGAAATTTTTGAACTACACGTTGTTTACTTTCTGAGTACACGCCGTGTACTTCTTTCCCACTCGAAACCGTGTGCTGGTCGTGTTCGGACCACACAAACAGTGTGTAGGTGTGATGTGGAGGCCAATTTTTGCGGAGTACAGAAAAACCCACTACACGTCGTGTGCTTTAAAAATACTAGCCGTGTACATTTCTTTTTTTTTCACTAAATGGATCGGGGTCGCGCCTAATCGCCATAATCATTTTCTTCTAGGACTAGTTCGACCGGGAGACGTCGTACAGGCACGAAACTTCTCTGGATTCCTGAGCTTCCATTTGTTATCTGATTCGAGCTCTTACAATTGCGTTGGAAGCGCAGCGGTGATTTCTCCTTTCTACTTGAGCCTTGTTTTCCAATTCTTCCTCCTTCTCAAGTTATCTAAGGTTGAACATTTTGTGTGTTTCCTCAGATCTATGACATTATAGGTAGAATCAGTCATTGTGGTTCAAGTATATCGATCTCCTAGGATCTAGGAATGTGTTTTGTGCCTTACCGTTCAAAGTATCTGAGTATTATGTGAAAAGTACACCAATACCAGTGAACAGGGTATTGAGTGTTTACCTTTTTGCGCTTTTTGTTTTCTGTCCTCACTTGTATGATTGTGTAGAGGTAAATTGACCATGTTAGCGGATAATTTATTATATTTGGATGTATTTTCCCTTGCTTTGTTCTGTTTATGACCTTTGGGTATCGTTTACCTTTGGCTGCTACACCTGTTTTCATGCCTTACGGTTATAGGTTGAAGTGAAACTCATGACATTCTTGTTGCCTTGTAGACTCTTTAGATAAGTATCTCTATAGGTGTACTTTGGTTAGCCAAGTAGCTCTATATGTGTACTTTGGGCTTATAGAATTATTATGAACTGACTGGCACGGGGCTGAGGGAACTAGGTGCTATAGACTATAAGGGATAGACCGAGTGAGCTTCCCAAAGAGTCTTGGATTTTACAGACTACAGAAGGGTAGACGGAGTGAGCTTCCTTAGAGAGTCTTACCTTGTTTTAATCTCTTTAAGAACCTTCCCAGTCTAGAGGAGGAATTGACCGAGTGAGCTTCCTCAGAAAGTCTGTGGTATACCTGAGGCTATAGGAGGAATTGACCAAGATAGCTTCCTTAGAGAGTCTCTAGACCTTGGGGCTAAGAGGGTTAGACCACGTGATCTTCCTCAAGAGAGTCCCTGACTACCCTATACTATAAGGGGAATTGACTAAGTGAGCTTCCCCAGAGAGTCTCATCTATTCGTATGACCAAGCCAGAGGGGTTAGGCTGAGTGCACTGCCCAGAGGGTTGTGGTACTTCTTGGATAGGACCAGAGGGGATGGCTGTGAGTACTTCCCAGAGGGTTTCCGGCACTTTAGCTGTTTGTTTCACTATTGTTGATTGGTTGTGGATTGTTTTCTACTATGTATCATCATGTTTTACTACTTACTGTTACTTCCTATTGCTTACTGTTGTTGTTCACTTCCTATTATACTTTTACCTTCCATATACTCACTGACTGTTAGGCACAGATCTTCGAGTGAATGCCTACTAGGATTTTATCTCACACCCTCTTTGGGTCATGCTTTTGGGCCCAAGATAACTATGTTGTTGTAGGTATATACAAGGGCAAGTTCCCTTCGACTTCTGGAACTTGATTGCTTGGAGGAGGGGAGTATGGGACCAAGCTTTGGCTTGCGATGCTGAGGAGCTGTTTACTTTTCTATGTTTGTACTTGTTTTGGTACTGTAGTGTTTTCCACCATTGTGACTTGTTTGGATACTTTCCTAGTTATGAATCATGCATTATTTCATATATATACATATGTGCTCCAGTTTTTTGATTTTGTCTTCCACTGTTTGTATTGTTGGTTATTACTGCATCCGCTATTGCATGTTTATTTTTCTTCTGTTGTGTACTCTGCCAATGAGGGAATAGTTTCCCCACTATCACACCCAAGGCCCTCGCTGCTAGTCAGCAGCCTCTGGCATTTGGGGAAATGCGCTTGAGGCCATGTGACCAACCGGGTATGGGGCGCCTCTGGGTGTCTTTCGAAACCGGGATTTTACATGAAGAATATAAATCAAACTAATAAATTTATTCATATGGTTATCTATAATTCAAATCTGATTTTACATCCATCCACTACTAGTATTATAATTCATAGAAATTACTTTAGATTAAATTTATTGCTATGTCTTAGCCAATTTAACTTTAGGATTAACATAAGTTGTATATTTTAGATAAATTTTCTTTTTTTAAGTAATTATTTGGACATTTACATGGTAAGAATATTTTATTCCTCAAATTTATCAATGTCTATTTCATTATGATTACAATAAATCATAGATTTTTCCTTCTCTATGTCTAGTGAATTTTTTTCAATAATTAAGGACTCCTTTGATTATTTTTTTGAAGGGGTATCTTTTGTAAAAGAGCAATAATATTTTTTTACTTCATTATAGGATGATATATTATATTATTCATTTTATAGTTAAATTTATACTTATTCATACTTAAAGATGACTGGTTAAAATACTTGGAAAATAAAGAACAAGTTTCTTTATGAGGTGATGATAAGAGACACTTGAATAAAATCTTTCACATATTCTCAAAATGAATAACCCTTATTAGTCTTCTTATACTGATTAAGTAGAACATATATTACAATCTATTTTTCTTTACAGACCACTACCTCTAATGAATCTAAATTTTTCTTTAACTCATCTGTAGTGTATTTTATTAAAGAAACTAGAGGTAGTGAAACTTGAGATCATATAACATTTTAACAATACTTTCAAAAACAATTATCCAAGAGGTTTAAAATTTTTTCTTACTAATGGGATTTTGATGAAACATTATACTCTATTTTCAGTTTCTTCTTATTAGAGAAAACATGAGTGAGTATAACTTCTGATTATTTTATCTTCTCCTTCAATTTCCTCATTTCCTTCTCTTTAATATCTTTTTCAGGATTTTTTTTATTGCATTTGGGTGCCTATCAAGGGAGGTACATATAACACTCTTTTAAAAAACTTATTTTCATTCGAGTTATTTTCCATCTTCATCTATATGATGGTTTCATCATTTAAGGGACATTATTTTCATCTTCCAACAAGGAAAAAAAATTCAACTAATTTCATTAAGGATTTAAAAATATAATGTCTGCCATCTAGGAGTAATGTAGAATTTATAAATTTACCATTATAATACATAAAGCATTATTATATTCCTAAGTTAATTAAAGAATATTAAAATTTATCATTATAGTGAGAAAATATAAAACCTGAAAACCTTAAATTTTCACAATAACGTGATCACATTTTCTCAGAATAAGAAAACCTTGAACCCATTGAAAGATAACCTTTGTATATGTGTATAATTAATCTATATTATGAATATTTTAATTTAAATTGATTAACCTCTCCACAACATGACTTATAATAAAATCTTTATTGATCTCTAGAAGCTTATATGAAACAAAAAAACATACCCATTCCAAAATCAATCCATATAATTTGTATAATTTTTTAACATGACAATGTTTTTCCTTAACATTTAAATGACATATTCTTCTCTTCATATGTATTATTAAAATATAATATACCGGAAATTTCCAAAAAAACATAAATAAAAAATGTCTCTTTCTTTAAGTGGAAAAGTAAAATATTCTCAATCTTGATAGATAATATCATTATCTAGTAGCAAATCATTCTTATCATACCAAATTTAGTCAATAAACATTTCACATATAATTTATCAAGATGAAATTTATTTAGAAAAACCAATTTATTAGTGGATGATTAAAAAAATCCATATAATATAATCTCAAAATGGTATCATTTCACAATGAATGAATCCAACAAACATTAGGTCCACTCCTCTATATATATTTAACACCTTATACTATTGATCAAAATAGATCTGAGAGTCCAAACTACTTTTTTAGAAAAATGATACCATAATTATGTTTAAAAAATATAATTCTAATAATAAATGATATTCTTTCAATGAAAGTAAATTTATAAAATTAATAAAAATGTATTGTAATGTATTATTTTATATAATGTAATGTAAATATTTATTTTTTAAAAGAAAACATAGAATGGGTATAGTAAACTTTTCTCATCTCAAAGAGTTACCTTTCGAAATATATAACATTATCTTATTAACTTGAAGATAGTTGTAAAAATATTTCAAAATCCAAGTTCTCATAACCATTGAAATGTAATGATAAAAAATATTTGAAAAAAAAGTTATCCAAACAACACAAAAAACTCACTATTTCCAAAATTGATAATATTTAATGAAAAACATACTAGAAATTTAAGTTATGATAATATAAAAACAAAAAATAGGATATCAATGATATAAGTTTATTTTTTTTTATATTGTGGCTTCAATTTATCAGAAATTAAATCTTATGAAATCTAGCCTATTTAGGTTCAATTGGTTTTGAAAAAAGTAACTTATGTACCCAAATCTACTTAGCTTTCTAATGTTCATATGCAGTAATTTCATTGAAATAAATTCTCTAGTTCTACTAAATGATTTAAATCTCTTCATGGAATAATATTTCTCCAAATGTTCTACTCATCAAAACATAGTGTAGAAAGGTGCTTTAATGAGAAAAAAAATATTTTGATTAGTATGTTGATCTGTTAGTGTTTTTACTTCCAAGTTTGAAATTATTAATCTTAACTATTATTTTTCCATATATCTTCTCAAATTATTCTCTTATGGTAGTTAAGGTTGGTAATGACATTTCAATCTGTCCAATTTATATTTTATTTTATAACCTCATCTTATTTTCAATAAAATATATAGACTTTGAATTTTCTTTAAAACTACCCTTCTTCTAGTCATCAGCCTTTAGATGATCTTCTGAAGAAATAGTAACACCTTTAACTTTTCTATTAGCAATATCCTTATTATATTTGACCATAAATTCTTACAAATTAAAATTTGAGTTCATATTTCTATATTTATGCTTATCCAATTAATCCTAATATTTAGCATAGACATATCTTTACTAAGTAAAATCATATTTAAGTTCACTATACTGCCTATAAATTTTATAAAAATAATCTTTAGTTTTCTCACTCTCATCTTTCATTCTCTTATCTATTTCTTCAATACTGATTATGTTGAAATTAATTTCTTCAATAGTTGTAGAATCATATTCATCATCACTTTCATAATCTGAATCAAAATAAAATTTTAACTCTAGGGTAAAATTTATAAGTGATTGATTAGTTACCTTCTCAATGGATAATTTTTCATTATTTAAAAAATTATTATGAAATTTCATTATTATTTTTATCAACGTTTTCATCATCTGATGAACATTTATAGGTTGTGCCTCCACCATTAGCACTCTAGGTATTCATGTCAATTAAAATTTTCTTCCCTTTCTTATTATAATATCTTTTAGAATACTTTCCTTATATTCTCTTCAGCTCATAAAATCATGTTGAATATGATGAGGGTTTTTACGTCCATAACATATAGTTTCAATGGACTCCTTCTTTTCATACATTTCATTTCTATCTTTATGGTTCTCCCCAAAAAAATCATTTTTCCAATATAATGATTCATCTTTCTAAAAAACTGAGTTATCTCTCCCTCACTTAACTCAAAACAGCTTCTTCCTCTAGATTTAATTGGGTTATCATTACAAGATCAGGAATATAGTCCTTTAGAATTGGTTTTAATTGTAACACCATTTTTCTTCTTTTATTTTTTAGCATATCATTTAAATCCTATATCATAATTCATATGAGATATAATTAAATCATCAAGACTCAAACTAGTTATATAATTTGAATAATTATGGTCATCATCTTAGATTCCCAATCCTTAGATAAAATATAAATAACCTTATCAACAATTTGATCATCCAATAATTATTTCTCTCTAAGAGATTATAAGTTGTTAATGATTTTCAGCATATGTTGATGAATTTATGAAAATCTCTCTCCAAGTAAAAAACTAAAATATTTAAATTCAACTCTATGAATATCTTAATTATTTTCCAAAACATTTTAAGTTCTAAAATGTGGAAAATTAATATTTTTCCAAATACCACACACTATTCTACAGGATGAAACTTTAACATATATATTCCTTTATATTGAATATAATAATTTATTCCTCATATGAAAATTTGGAAAAAAAATCATTTCTTTCATCTCTAGTAAAAGTAGTAACCTCTTTCTCTAGAAATTTATAACTCTAAATAAGAATAAAGAGATTATATTCATAGGTATTAATAAAAAACATTCCATCTAGTTTCTTAAATAATCTTAGTCATTTACATTAAAAATAGGTGGTCTATTTAGATTGATATTATCTAAAATTACATCATGTATAAAACCTTCCATATTAAAACGAATAATATTTTTCTCTACAAAATATTTAGTGTAATGAAAATAAATTCCAAAAAATTATTTAACTAATTGAAAAATAAATAAAAATGATCAAGATTATTCTTAGAGGCATAGAAGGGATCCAATTCAAAATGATGTCCTATAAATTCAAAATAGGTAACAAAAAGAGGTGGTGATTTGTATTTTATAAGATAACTACAATTTTTCATCCCCTTAAGTTTTATGTAATAAAAATTACAAACACTTGATAACCCAAAATATATTAGACTATAAAATTATAAACGCAATGAAAATTTTAAATATTGTAATTTTAATAACTTTTGATAAAAGTATTTAAGTACAATAGAAATAAAATGAAATGAAACAAAGTTTTAAAAAAATCATGTAGTAAGGATTAAAATATTTAAACTCTAAAAGTATATTATTATCAATAACTTATAAAAAACATAAGCCTTTACTTTTAACACAATCAGAAAAGGGATTACAAACATGATATAGGTATCCTTATTCTAATCATCGTAACATTATAAACTATTAACCTCTCATTAAATATCTTTATCTTTATATCCATAGAATCCTTCTATTTTATAATATTCTAAAGGTTGTTAAGATGAAAGTTTTACTTTATACACTTTCAATCCTTGGTTTTGAAAATCCTAAAACACTTTCTCAAAAACTATGTTTTACTAACTTTATATTTACCAAGTATTTAATAATTTTTTTTATAGAATACTCTTTATTATACCAGATGTATAAATATTTATGAATTGATAAATATAAAAAACTTAATTTAATTCTTGTCAATCAAACTGACTAATTCTAATACATCAGACTGACTGAGTATGATTCATCATACCTACTAATTCTAATCCACTAGACTAACTATTTTTGATTTTTCAGACTCACTTAGTCTGATCCATCAGACTTGCTAAGCCTAATCCATATTATTGATAATTTATGATCTATAAAAATGACGGTGTCTGATCCGTCATACCGACTAAGTCTGATCCATCAGAATGACAAAGTCTGGTCCATCATACTAACTAAGTCTATTCTATCAGAGTGAAAAATTCGGGTCCGTAAAATTAATGAAGTCCAGTCCATCATATTGATTATGTCTAGTCCATTGGATTGATGAAGTCTAGTCCATCAAACTAACCATTTTTTATTCATAAAATAAATATAGTTTTGATCCATTAGATTAAAATAAATGTATTCTATTGGAAGAATAAATTTTATAATCATATGATAAGAATTATTTATACCATATAAAAGTCTTTTATATCATTATGATGATTCTATAAAAATTTCATCTGATGAATACATACAGAATATGCTAAGCTTCTAAGATAGATCTTATCTGAGGCTATCAAAACCAACTCCAAGACTCATGTAATATAACCATTGGAGTTGTTCCTATAAATAGAGGTGAATTTATAGAGGTAGGAGAAGATTATTTTATGACTCAAACCATATGAATCTTAATCTATTGTATCAACTAGTTACTTAGTCTTTGTAAATATTCATAGAGTTTTTTCTAAGAAATATGAGTTAGGATTATAAATTACTTATTTCATTTTTTAATTTTATTCATTGTATCTAATCTAGGTTTATATCAAGGTATCTTGTGGATAGGAAGACTGCTAATTCTAATCAAGATGATCAATGGATTATGAGAATAGGAAAAAAATATGATTCTGATATTTATTATCAAGGGATTTCTTGATATAAAAATATAAACCTTATAGTTAGTTTGGAGACCAAGGATGCCAAAATTTAGTGTTTTTGACTACCTTAAATCTTAAGGTTAAAGAGTAGAAATATTTTTTAAATCTTTTTTTAAGTCCTTATTACTTTTGTTTAAACGTTTTTTTACTTGTTTTTTAACAATTTATTATTTTATGATTTTAGTTTTTTAAATATTTTGACTTTATATAACTATACTAAACTATGATATCTTAGATGATTTGTGTGTCTGATTAATAAACTCTAATGATCGGATGATATCTGTATTCAATATATCTTAATTAAGAGGTTTAATAATTGTAGTTAGTTTATGTTTTTTAAACTAAAATTCACCCCCCTCATTCTTTTATCCATTAATATACTATTCGATCCTAAAAATGTTATTATAGGGGGTCTACAAATTAACTTTTTTGTTTTCACATTTTTTATTTTGATAAATTTTCAAAAGTATTGCATATTTTTTATAAAATATTTTTATAGGTTTTGTATAAACTATTTTACACTAATTTATATTATATAGAAATAATACTTTTCTTAATTAAAAAGATGTAAGGTTTAAATTTTGAAACTCATGATAATATTAATCCTAGTAGACACTTGATTTTTGATGGATCTGATTATGAATATTAGAGATATCATAGGAAAATATTTTTTGTTAGCATTATAGTAGATATATTTTTTATGATAATTTTGGTTTATCAAATACCTGAGAAATAAGTATCTACTTTTAAAAATCAAGAGAAGCTTGAATATTATCTGAATTAACAAGTTAGGAATAATTTTTTATATACTATGAAAACGAATGTCTATGGTAAAATTTCTTCTTGTGAAGACTCTAATATTATTCTAAAGAAGTTGGAAATTAGTCCTTTTGGAACTTCTAATGTTATAGAAACTAGAATAGAAAATATTAGAGCTAATTATCTAGTGTTTTATTTATTACCTGGAAAATTTGTTTCTAAATTTCATTAAATATTCATAAAATTTTTTAATAGTTTCCATTCTATGGGTGATAAAGATCTTAAATATGTGATTTTAGTTGAAAATATCATTGAGACTATTTCAGGAGACTGGTAATTGAATAGAATAGCTCTTGATGATACAAAGTATATTACTAAGTTGAGTTTAGATGATTTGATTAGTTCTCTTATATAGTACTAAGTCATATTGAAAATTAATATTGAAAAATAAAAAAGAAAAAATGGATTATATTTTTCTTCTATTTCAACTATTTCTAAGAAAGTGAGAGCTTCCGAAAAATTTTCAAAGAAAAATAAATTTAAAGTTAAAATAGAGATTTATTCTTCTAAACAGTCTAAGAATGAGTTATCCAGTCTTTGAAAGATAATAAAAAATATTGTTGGGAAGAAAGAGTTAATATATATGTATAAGAATAATTTTAAAGATAAAAGTGATCAGAAGGATTCTTCAAAAATGATATATTATGAGTGTAAGAAATCTAGTTATATAAGACTACATTGTTCCAAGATTAAGAGAAAAGATAATAAGGATACAAATTATGAGAGGAATTTTAATAATTTATATACTTCTAAGGGTAATAAAATTTTAAAAGAATTAGATACTTAGAGTGAAAGTGGAGGTGATTTTTCTTCAGATAATTCATCGGATAGTGAAAGTGAATATCAGAAGAATAACAATTTATTTTATGAAATTACAAAGAATAATAATTATTTTATGGTTATGGTATCAACTGAAACTATGAATAATCTTTCTTTGAATGCTAATTATCCTAATAGTGAAATTGAGAATAATTTTATATCTTTAGAAATGTAATCTAATTCATCCAAAGAGAATAATACTTTACAAATCTTTGATAAAGTTTCACGATTTTATAAAAATTTTGAAAACCAAAATGTAAAAGTTTCTAAAAAACATGATACTACTGATGAAAAACTTAATAAAAAAATATGAGAATATCTATACTTACTATTGAAATTTTTAATCTTTAAAAATAGTTAAAGTAATATAATATTGAGAAAAATAATTTTTCAAAAGAGTTATAAAAATTTAACTATATTGCAACTTATGTTGAAGATAGAAAATTAGTTGTGAATCTAAATTCTGAAATTTCAAGTCTGAAAAAATTACTATAAAACTTTACTACTGGTAGAGAAAATTTTGATAAAATGTATAAATAGATAAAACCTTATAGTGATGTGTCTAGAAAGGGCTTGCTACTAAAAACCCAAATTTTCAAAATAAATTTTTTGTTCCAAAGAGTTCCACATTCTATAAGAAATGTAAAAGTATAGGAAATTGGGAGAATATATGTTATTATAATAAATTATAATCATTGGGATTTCAAAAAGCTTATTTTTTCAAATAATTAACAACTGCATAAAAAATGATGTTGGATAGATGTGGATTCCAAAAAATATATTTTCAAATAATGCTTCACCCAAGTTGGTTCGGGTTCCAAAATACTAATATTATTACATTCAAGAAAAAAAATAAGTGTTATAATAGAAATTTAATTTGTTATATAGATAGTAGATGTTCTGAGCATATAACTGGGAACAATGATTTATTTAAAAATATTATTAAAATTAAAAGTGGAAAAGTTTTCTTTGGTCACAGTGCTCAATAAGAAATTATTGGAATATGTAATATTGTTCGTCTTAGAAAATCTTTGATTTCAAATATTTTATTTAGTTTAGTTCTTAAGTAAAACCTTATTATAATAAGTAAATTATTTTATTATGTTTATCCTGCGAACTTAAAGAATGACAATTGTATTATTAATAGTTCAGTCGATAAATTTATTCATTCTGCCAATAGGCATGAGAACTTTAACTCAAATAAATTAGAATACATTAGGATCCAATATCTACCATTCCTTAATGAAATGGAATATCAATATTAGTTATGGAATAGTAGATTAGGATATTGTAATGTCATAGATTTATCCAAACTCTCTAATAAAGGACTATGTAATGATCTATCAGAGCTTAAGTTTGATTCTTCTGATATATTTTATCCGTTTCAATTTTGAAAGCAACATAAGTCCAAATTTAAATATATTAGTGAAGTCTCAACTTATGATACTTTATATTTAATGCACATCAATTTATTTTGTCCTTCACAAACTGGATGTATTAGTGGAAAATAATAGGTATATGTTTTAGTTGATGATTACACTAGATATAGATTGGTCTATTTTCTAGTAAAAAAGTTGAATTCCTTTTTATTTTATAAAACCTTTTTTAGTCCATGTTAAAAATGATAAAAATCAATACTTGGTACATATTCTTAGTGATCATGGTGGAGAGTTTTTAAATTATGATTTTGAAACTTTTTTAGTAAACAGGGTCTAATATATAACTTTTTAGCACCTAGAACTCCATAGTAAAATGGTGTAGTAGAAAGAAGAAGTATAATTATTTAAGAAATTGCAAGACCCATGTTGAGTGAATACTCAGTTGCAAAAGAATTTTGGGGTGAAGTAGTGAATACTGCCTACTATACTATAAATCAAGTTTTTATAAAACCTTTTTTTAATAAGACTCTTTATGAGTCATTCACTAGAGGAAAGACAAAATTTTATTAATTTAATTTTTTTGTATGAAAAGTATTCATTCAAAATACTAAAGTTAATTTACATAAATTTGTTCTTAAATCTAATGAAAGAGTATTCTTATTATATTCTGTACCTAATAAGGATTTTAGATTTTTAATAAAAACACAAGTATTTTCGAGAAAATAAACTACTAGAAATCTAGGCTTCTGTGCCTACAAGCATTAGCGACCGCTTTTGGTGGTCGCAAAAGGGGGTATTGGCAACAGCCAATAGCGACCGTTAATTCCATAAAAAAATCGGGTGGGATTTTCCCCACTTCCAATCGTCTTCTTCATGGGTTTCCTATTACAACATGTTGTCTCCACACCCTACCACCTCCTATATCACTCACATCACCACAGGTGACCTCCAAACAACCCTCTAAGTCCATTGTTGTACCTAATGGGTCCTTTCATTATTGTGGCACCTCCCCACGACATCTTCCAATTTACCTTCTTCCTTATGAACACCATGAATCCGCCATGGGTGGTGAACGAAGGTTTTGGGGTCCCTCCTCATCACCCCCCCCCCCCCCCGTGTCTTCTTGTTTAATCAACAACAACCCACAAATAAAGCGGTTTTTTTCATGGGAGATATTTCATGTCCGCCATTGGCGGTCACTATTGAGCTTCACCGACAAAGCAACTACGACCGCTAAAAGAGATCGCAGAGCGGCCGCTAAAGGCCTTTAGCGACAGATTTTGGTAGTCACTAAAGGCATTTATTCTAGTAGTGATAGTACATGTTAAATTTAATGAAACTAGTCCTTTTGTTTTCAAACAACCTCAATTCACATCTTCAGATGTTATATCAAAATATTATTTGTAACCATTGTTGGAAAGTTCTTCTTATGAGAGAACAACTAAGGAAAAATCTTCCAAATTTCTGCCTCAAGAATAATTTCAACCTATTTATGAGGAGTATAGATTTTTAAACCCAATTAATTATTTGATCCTTATGAATCATCTTAGTGATAATATCATTGGTGATGTGGATAAACCAATTAAAAAAGAAGTTCCTTAAAAAATAAAATTTAACATTGTGAATTTTTTACTCCTGAATAAACTTTAGGTAATGAAAATTGTTAAAAATATATAAAAATAAACTCAATTAATATAAAAATAATCAAGTTTAGACTTTAGTTAAATGACCTATATATTCACCTATTATTGTTGTGAAATTTATTTTTCAAAATAAATGTGATCAAAATAGAATTATAGTTATAAATAAATATAGCCTTATTTAAAAGTGTTATAATCAAAAATAGGGGCTCAACTATGAAGAAACTTATACTCTAGTATCGAGAGTTAAATATATCTATATTCTTCTAGAATATTCATAATTTCATAATTTTAAACTCTTTCAAATGGATGTGAAGTGTTATTTTCATAATGAATATATACAAGAGGAAGTTTATGTATAACAACCCCCTGATTTTGAAAATAAAAAATATCTAGACAATGTATTTCGACATAAAAAGGCACTTTATGGACTTAAAAAACCCTTAGAGCCATGTATGATAGATTAATTGTATTTTGTTACAAAAAAAATTGTTAAAGGAGTTTCAGATCCAACAATTTTTATTAAAAAACTTTCTAAGAACACTAAAATTATTCAAATTTATTTTGGTGACATTATATATGGATCAAATCAAAAATATCCTATATATTTATTTATTTATATTATGAAATTCGAGTTTAAGATGAGCATAAAAGGAGAACTTACTTTCTTTCTTGGTTTTTAAATTTAAAACAAAAACTAGAAGGAAATTTTATATATCAACATAAGTATATAAAATATATTCTTAATAAATTTTTATATAAAAACACTTAAAGTATAAGTTATCCTACCATAAACTCAAATAATTAAGATATTGATGAATCTAGGAAACCAGTTGATCATAATATCCTCATAGTAATGATTGGTAGTTTACAATACTTAATAGTTAGTCATCCATATTTAATGTTTTTGTATACTTGTGTGAAAGATATTAAGACGATCTAAAGGAGTCCCATATTATGGCTGTAAAATTAATTTTTTATTATCTTATAGAAACTATATATCCATTTATATTTTACTCTTCTTGAAATGATTTTAAACTAAAAATTATTTCATATGCTGACACTGGTGGATGTAAAATGGGTAGAAAAAGTACATTTGGAACTTTTCATTTATTAAGAGAAGATTTAGTTTCTTGGTCTTATAAGAAACAATATTTAGTACATCTTTTAACTATTGAAGCTAAATATATGGAATCTGGATGTTTTTGTGCTCAAGTGATGTGGATAAAACACACACTCACTAATTTTGGATTGAATTTTAGTAAAACTCTAAATTTTTTTAATTACACAAGTTCTATATCATTAACTAAAAATACATCACATCACCCATGAGATAAGAATATAAATATAAGACATCATTTCCTTCAA
Organism: Viscum album; assembly: GCA_963277665.1. Taxonomy (NCBI): domain Eukaryota; kingdom Viridiplantae; phylum Streptophyta; class Magnoliopsida; order Santalales; family Viscaceae; genus Viscum; species Viscum album. The sequence goes on along the minus strand of OY728148.1, from coordinate 617,171,068 downwards.
TATCACACACAAAAAAGGATATATATTTTTACAATTCATCATAATGAAAGATCAACTTGCTAATCAATTTAATAAACCCCATAATTTCGATAAATTTGAATATATTAAATCAAATCTAGGGATGGTCAATACTAAATGATAATTTATATCTACTTATTATTTATCCATCTCTTTATAGTAATAAACTCCTTTTTAAAGTGTGGTGCATATATTGCTGCTTTTGTTTTTTTTAAAATGTTTTTTCTAAAAACATTGGTTTTTCTAAAAAATTTAATTTTTCAAAGAACTTTGGTTTTTGAAAGATTATTAGTTTTCCTAAAAATCTTTGGTTTTTCCAAAAAATTTAGTTTTTCTAAAAACTTTCTTTTTTCTGAATTTTTTATTTATTCTAAAAAAAATTATTTTCAAAAAACATTACTTCTTCTAAAAACATTATTTTTTCTAAAAAAATATTTTTTATAAAAAAATTGGTTTTTCTATTTTATATTTATTACAAAAACATTGTGAGAAAAATTTTATTTTATGAAAACAAAAACAATTATTTCTGAAAAAACATCCCACATAAAGTTTCAATTTTAATACTAGAGTAAATTTTTAATCTTTAGTTTTAATTATCCTTTACTATTTTTATTATGTTATATGTAAATTTTCTTTAGCTTTACAAACTAAAAATTCTTTAAAACCTTTAATATTTTATTTTTATAAAATAAGATCCACTGATGATAATTTTCTTCAAAACCGTTTAGATATCAGAATATATATTTATTCTTTTGAGGATAAATATTAATTTTTAAATTAGAAATGGGATTTATTTCAAGATCTAAAATCTCTAAAATTTTAAATTTCACCCATGAGCCTATAAATACAAGTTTGGGTCACCACATCCCAAATCAATTTCTCAGACTGATCTCAACTCTTGACCCTCAAATATCTCATGTATCTGATTATTTATCCTTCATCAGATCAATTCTCCCTCATCATATCATTAATCTTCTTCATTATTTTAAATGAATTTTACTAAATAAATTTCAAATCGATATGTAGTGAAGGAAATATTGATTGAGAATTTTTGGTTTGATATGATTAATTTGTTTCTAAAGTATGTTATCAAATTTTAGGGATGGGAAAATGTATGTGTTGAAAAAATATATTTTGATCTTTATTATCCATCAATTGTGAAAGAGTTTTACTCTTTTATGGTTTTTATTTTTTAAGATGATTTGGAGGTTATTACTTTCAATATTTTTGATGATTTATATAAGATTAATATTCAACAAGTATCAAATTTGGTATAAATGCTTTTGGAAGTAGAATAATATCCAATTACCCACAACCTTCCAGATAAGCTTGGTAGTTTTGAAAAATATAAGGTTAGGACTTCCTTATTTCCTTATTATGAAAATTTAAGAGAGTTTTTTCATTTAAAATTAGATGAAAGATTTTTAACTGCTTGGATATAGAGGTATCTTATCCTAAGAAAATATGATAGAGATAAATTCAAATTTTTGAATATCTTTTTATTAGACTTATTGGTGAATATGAATAAGATTAATTTAGTAAAGTTCATTTTTCTCTTGACTAAAGTTGTTAAGAAATGTTTTATGAAGTAAAGGATTTTTTTATTTATGTGTTTCATCAAAGAAATTAATAAATTTCATGATTATTATGTAGATTAATAATTTAGAAGATGCAGTTAGTGAGAAGGTTTTCTTGATCAGTGAAGGAACTATTTATATAATAAAGTTTTTTTTGTGTTACATCTTTTTCTTTGACAAATTGGAAAAAGCTACATCTGATGATGAAGTTATTCAGTTTAAAAATATATTTTAATAAATATTTAAAGTTTTTTAATCCCCAACAAGGGTGAAAAGGAAGTTAAAAGAAATGTATGATGAGGAATATAAGGATTTGATGAAGTGCAAAGCTGAAAAGAATCCAGTTGATCCAGATTTTGTTTTTAAAAATGCATAGGACTTAGCTTTAAAGGAGAAAACTTTTAAGTTTTAAATGATTAAGAGAATAAAAAGAAACAAATTAAAATATTTTATGAACCTAATATAATGGAATGTTTAATCAAAGGAGTAAAAAAGATCATGTTAAACCTTTATCTAATTCTATTTTATCAGTTGTTCAGCTAATTCCTCGGTTTTTTAATGATCATTACATTATTTATCAATATATTCCATCAATAATAGAACAATTTTGAACTTTTAATGTTCCTATATATATTGAGAAATTAAAAAGTAAAGATGTCGTAGTTAAAAAAATTGTATTGGAATTTATTGAAGTTAAAGCTCAAGAATGTGTGAGAAAATTTGTCAAAGAATATTTGATAAGTAATGATAAGTTGGAAAGATATTTTTAAAAATAGTTAGAAGAATATTCAAAATAGAAAGAAGAATAATAAGAAGATAGTACTTCTAAGATATCCTATTTCACCTCTTATTCTGAAAGAGATTTTGAGTTAGAAGTTTCAGATAAAGAACAAGGTTCTGAAAAGGAACCATAAAATCAATAATCTCATACAAAGTTATTGGAAAAGTGTGGGTAGGATAATAATGTTGATGTTATTTAAGTATTGGATTCTATGAAATAAAAATTGAAAGACAAAGTAGATGTTGGTACTTCTAGACATCATGTTTTCAATGTATCATTAGACACAACCTGTTCTCTAACTAGTGAATCTAATGAAAGGGTTCAAATTATATTTACTTATTTTAATGAATAATTGAAAAATATTTTTAATGAAATTAAAAAAAAATATTAGTATTTAATCTCATTTCAATCAAAAAAGGTTTAATGATTTTTAATGTTCAGATGTGGTGAATCAGATAGCTGACATAATTGTGAAAAATAAATCTGATCATAAATCTTTTAAATATGATTATAAGGGAGAAATAGTATGGATAAATCAAATTGTTATATGGTTGAAAAACATAAAAGGGGAATTAAAATTTCATGATGACCAAATAAAAAATGTTAATAATTCTTCTTTGGATAATTACAATTCTTTTAAAAAAAATTATTCTAATGTTTATAATAAGTTCAAACATATTGATAAATTGAAGAATTTTTTAGAATCTCAAAATCAAGAAATCTTGTATCTAAAGAGAAATAATTTGTATCATAAAGAAAAATTTGTGAAGTTAAAATTTGAGAATAGAATAATCCAATTTCATATAGAATAAGTTATTAGTTTGAAGTAAGAGATTAAAAAGTTTCACGTTCTATAAGAGAAGGTTTCTAAGTTGGAATAATCAGCAGCAGATTCATAGAAGAATCTAGATGAATTAAGAAAGATTAAATTTATTATAAATAAATAGCAGAAGAATGAATGATTATTTTTTTCAATGAACTATTAAAATTCTAAAAATCAAACTTTTTATTGAATATTTGTTTGAATAAATTATTTTAAATGTATTTTTTGTTTTAATTTATTTTTAATCGTAGTTAGTTGAATTTTATTTCTATATTCCTGGATGAATGTTTATTTGAACTAAATTATTTTGTAGTTTTTTTATAGTATTTAAAATATACTTTTTACCTCCCTTATTCTTTTTGAAAATCATATAGGGGGAGAATATAATTAAGGATATTTTTATTGTGAAGAATTTATATTTAAGAAGTTTTTATCTTATCTGTGTTCTAAAAAAATTAGACAAAGTTTGTTGAGTAAAAATGGATTTACAAATATAAGGGGAGATAATATAAAAATTGTGAGAAGTGTTTTAAAGTAAAATAATATAATTAAGTTCATAATCATATAAAGGCATTTTATGTTTTTAAAAGTTATTAGTTTTTCTATTTAAGTGTTGCATTTGGTGATTTTCAAAAATTGGGAGATTATTGAGTTAAAATTTTTAATTTCTACAGTTTCTATATTTATTTTTTAAAATCACAACACACTTTATTAAAAACTATATTTTACTAAATTTATATTTCCCAAGTATTTTAGATTGTTTTTGTAGAAAACATATTATTCTACTGGATGAAAAAATCTTTCTAAACTTATGAAAATAAATTTTCTATACTAAGACTATTTAATCATATTAACTAAGTATAGTCCATTAGACTAACTTTCTTTTTTCCATTAGATTGAAAAATTATGATCCATCGGACTAACTAAGTCTAATACATCTGATTGATGAAGTCCATTCCATCAGATTGACAATATATCATCCATGAGATTGATGACTTCAAGACCATCAGATTGATGAAGTCCATTCCACTAGACTGACTAGGTTTATTCCATTTAACTAACCAATTTTGATCAATAGTATAAACATATTTTTGATCTATTGGTTTAAAATAAATTTATTATTTCAAAATAATAATGTTTATAATCATATGATCAAAATTATTTCTACCAGATGGAATAATTTTATTGAATTATGATAATTCTATCAAATAACATTGGATAAATATATATAGAACATGTTGTGCTATCAAGATAGAGATCATAAAAGGATATTTAATGTAACTTCAAGAAACATAAAATATGACTGTTGGAGTTGTGTATTTAAATAGAGTTGAATTCATAAAGGTAGAAGTAGATTCTTTTATGACTCAACCTGTCTAAATATTAATCTTGTTTAATATATTATTACTTATTCATTCTCGATCTTTAGATAGTTCTTATTCATGAATCAAAGTTAGGATAGTAAATTCCTTATAAATATTTTCATTCATATCAATTTTATATGATTTGAGTTTAGATTGAGGGATTCAAATAATAGGAAAACTAGTGATCTCAATCAGGATGATCGAGGGCTTCCAGGACTAGGAAGACATATTTGATTTTAATCTTTTTGATAGAGGGATTTCTTACTATAGATATACAGGCCTTAAGGTTAGGTTGAAAATAATGGATACCCAATGTCAAGGTTTATAACTTCTTTAACACTCATGGTTATAGAGTATAAATTTTTTAAAAATTATTTTTAAAAAAATCATTATTTTGTTTAAACTTCATTTTAAATTTTTTTAATGAGTTATTATTTTATTATATGATTTTTTTATAAAGTTTTGCTTCTGGTAACTTTACTAAACATTGATATATTATATCATCTATGTGTCCGATTAATAAACTCTAAATATCACAAGAGATCAATGTCTAATAAATCCTGATTGATGTTTTTGGATTTTTTAGCTTGTAAAAGTTTTTTAAAAAACAATTCACCCCCGCCCTCTTGTATCCGTTTACATACTATTAAATCATATAAAGTTATCCTTTTCTTTCACAGCCAGAAGCCCTAAATATTGAAGGGTCGACTCAATGTTTTCATCCTTATAGAATCCCTTAATCACAACTAGTTGGAAAAATCCTATCTTTTTTATGGAATACCTTGATCCAAATGATCAGAAGCAGATCTATCTTCCTTACAGAATCCATCGACACAATAGTCCGAAACAAAATGAAAAAAATAATAAAACATAGATCAATTACAAATAAATCATTGAAATTTGAAACTTTAAGTGGAAGCACTCAGAAATAAAAACTATTACAATCAGAAGTTCATTTATCAACAATATGTTTCAAGATTCAAAAAAACGAAGCTCTTTATTGTCACCATTTTTTAAACTTCATACTTGTTTACCCTAATCCATTAGTTTGTGTTTTAGTTTATTAATGACATCATATCTACTTCAATGTTTGAATTTTTCAATCATTAAGCGTAGTTATAATTGAATCAGAAACATCAATTTTATATTCTGATAAAATAAAAAACATTATATATCTTTTTATTGAAATGATTTTTTATTATTATAATGTTTTAACATCCAGTAAAATAATTCTTTCATAAAATATCAGTTAATCCAAATTTTCACACAGGTAAATACAAACTTAAATAATTTATATTAATATTACTATTAATTCATTCTATCAACCAAAAATAACTAAAATATACACTTCAAGTTAAATAGAATTTATATGAATTGTATTATAATTAAATAAATGGAGATATAAAATGGTCTTATGGATAATGGAAGATTGAATTCAAAATAAGCAGTGTTGATCAAAATCCTTATGTGAAAATATCCATTAAAAATAGTTCATAGTGTTGGTCTATATGAAAAATATCATATTTGGTGGTATAAGATGTAAATCTATGGAGAAATTTTCTAGAATGATGAGTTCATAATTTTATATGTTTATGATTTGTGATCTTATATATTTTATGGGGATAAAAGTAGTTTAAAAGTAGCGATACAATTTTTTATCCAAATATAATTATATGATAGAGCTACTGAAGAATTTGATATACAGGAATAAAAACCAATGTTAAATCTAATTATAATTGGAACCAAAATTCAGAATCATGAGAATAGAAAATCTCTAGATCCTGACCTTATAAAAAAAAATTATGAAGATTACTATGCTTAACTAAAATACATATGGATGTTTTCTTTGAAAAATGTTTAGAATAAAATTTCAATATTAATTGAAAGAAAGAAGATCTAAAAATAGTTAAAAAAAATTATGAGGCACATATGAGATACTCTCAACTATGGTTTTCTATTTGATATAGGAAATAATCATAAGATTTCTTAATTTTATGATGTAGACTAGGTTGGAGATGTGGTGTATTGAAATTATAAAAAAATGGTGCATTATTTATTGGTAGTAAATATGTTTCATGTATAAGTAAAAAGTATTAAAGAACTTCATTGGTCATAGTATGAGTACAATATATTTTAGTAACCATGACATGTACTCAATTTTTATGGATGAAGAAACAACTGGAAGATATTAGTAAAAAACAGAATTAGCCTATGGTGATCAACTATGATAAAAAGAATGTGATTAAACTCATGAATAATATCATACATCACTCTTGCACAAAACATGTTAAGATATATTATCACTTTATCAAAGAAAATTTGGATTAAATAATGATTAAAATTGAGTATATTGGAACAAAATAAAAAGTGGTAGACGTTATAACTAATCTAATGGACACTATAATGTTTTAGAATAATTGGTTGAATATGAGTATCTTAAAACATCCCTAAACATAATTATGTTTGGAATGACCCCTCTCCCCATGTATTTAAATGTTTCTAACTATTTTTTGTGTTGTTATAGGATTAAAGGGGATATATGTTCCATGGGGTGTAATGTGCTAACAATATATCATTTGGATGAGCTACAAGTAGAAAGATATTTCAATTTGGGTTTACTATCAAAGGGGAGAAATACTGATGAAATTAAATAATATAAAAAACATTGTTCCATTCAACACCACTATTGGAGAAATATACTTTTTCATTAAGTGGTTTTAGTCTTGGGTTTCTCTCATCAATGGGGGTATATGGTGTGAAATTTATGGGGAGATATGACCCATAGGGTGAGTTCTAGTATGAGAAATGAAATGTGGCATGGAATAATATCATGAAAACTTTTTTTATACATCAATATTTACTCATATAGAATTAAATTTATGGATAAGTTATTTCATTATTATCTATAATAACTAATAAGTTTTTATATAATTGGATTTCACTTTGGATTTCCAACAAAACTAACGGGGAGAAATGTTTACCAAAGGTGACCAAAATATTGGAAATAAGGAGATATGAGTTGGATATTGGATATTTTATTGTGTTTTTTATCAATTAATTTTCAAAATGATCAAGTTATTAGTATACTAAGTAATATGGTCTATAGAAAGTCAAAGACCAGATGGTTTCTTGATGAATATTGGATAAAGTGTCATAGTTTCCCATTATTTTCCAAATTTTTAATTGTGAAACCTTTGGGTATAAGTAAAAAATCATTTGGATTACATGAATATGTAAGGAGTAAGTCTTTGTAAATATTATATATTAGTTTTTTACTTTGAATGAATCACAATAAAGAAGGTGTTTTTATGAAGAGGTAAAGGGAGGTGATTTGTGAACAATGTATGATGGATAACTTTAAAAGACATAAAGTAAGTCATTTGTGGGTGATTGGTGATTATTTCATGAGGTCCATAAAGTATTTTTCCTTGTAACACTTACACAAGTAATATATGTTATGAGAACTAACTTATGCGAAGGGAATTTCGGTAATTTTAGTGATTAGAAAGATTTAGGACTTTTACTATAAATACCCAACCAATCCATTCATTATTTGTACATGAGAAGTTAAATAAGATTTATAGATTAATATAAAAATTTATGAATTAAGTAAGTTTATAAATTATGTCTCATATCATTAATTAAATTAGTTTATCAATGGGTTTCATCATAAGGAAATTCATAAAGCAGTTCATTGAGGCTTTATCAATAATTCAGTTCATGAAGGGGAATCACTATGTAGTGGTACATGAAGCATATACCACATAATTCAAGGTATATTTAAAATCACATAACATATACAATGATGTTGTTTGTGAAGGACCTAGGTCAGTTTAAGATGATAGTAAACGGTGAATAGTTTTCAATATATAACTTATGCACAATGCATTTTTTAGTAGGCATTTATAAACTGATATTTCTTGTGGGTATTATAGAGACTATGTATTTAGTTATGGAATTGTTTTATGGTGTTAAAGTAAATAAAATTATATTTTCATGATAATGAGGAAGATACCTTTAAGTTGTTAAAGTGTGTAAGTCTTTATCAGAATTAATGAGCAAGTTGGAGTTGATAAAAGTGATCTGAGGATTATGCACTAGGTTGGTTGGGAAACAATGTTTATTGAACCTATTAAGTGATATACACAATCCAGAATGGCTAAGACATGGGATTTCAGAGCCCCCTCCTTACAATGAGAGGAACTTAATCTTACTACCTACTAAGTAAAGTGATGTTTATTGTAGGGTACAGATCTAGGGGAGGTTCATGCATAGTAATTTTTTCACTTGTGTTTGAATAGGGTGATTTTGAAAAATAAATGAACCTAATTAAGTGTAATTGAATTAATTATCCACTAACATACTTAGGTATCTGTCTTGTACATGTGATATATGGTATGGATTCAATCATATGAAGAGGTTGGATACCTCCCCAATCAAGATTCTCAATTTTCATGAAATTTTTTAAATTCTTGAAGTTGAGTCAGGTCCTCCCAAAGTTGACACTATCATAGTTTGGTGGATGGGTTCCCTTGATTTTTATGCTTATGATGGATCTGTTTATACTAATTTTTGTGCATGTATTGTATGATAAATATAATTTCGTGTCAGATTAAAACTCTAATAATAAATAATTTCCACATTTAGTAAATGGTACATGAAAATATTTAAAAAAATTATATTGTTCACATGGGGGTGTTCTTGATAATTTCATATTGGTTAAAAATCCTAGAGGTCCTTTAAACTTAATAAAGTAAATAGTTTTAACCTCATGTTTTATAAATCATGTTATGTTTTAATTTAGATTCTTTAGTTTTTAAGTTATACAAATTTATATTAACTTGAAAATAGCATTATAGGGATGAGTTGGTTGAATAAGAGAAGTATGATAAAACAATGATTAAAGTTTTTATGTGGTGATGGTTGAACTATTAATACCATTCATTTCTTTATAAGTCAATATGGTTAAAATATCTAGTTTTGACTACTTAAATTTCTTTAAACAATGATGTGTTGTTTTTTTAATAAGTCAAATTTTCCTTTTATTAATTGTTATAATTATTTTAAGAGTTTATTTGTAACTGGTTTAGAGAATTTTATAAAAGTTATATTAGCCATGTGATTCAAAGAAAAGTTAAAGAGTTTCTATTCAAATTATTTTTAAGGATGATTTAGAAGTTACATGTTTAAATGATTTTTTATCACATATAACATTTTAATGCATGGGTTCTAAGGAATAATTTTCACGTTTTCAAAACTAATGTTTTATTATAATATCTTTTCAAGCATGATTTAAATTATTATAATTTTATAAGGTTTCTACATCATTGTAATTCTTGAATATAGGATTTAATTTGGGAATATGTTTTGGGTGTTTATTTAAACTAAAATTTATAAATATGACATTGTATTTATAATTATAATGATTTCATTTTAAATTTATTCAGACTAAATAAAACATTATTCTTTACAAGTTAATAAATGACGAGTTTCATAGTTTTCTTTAAAAAATGATATAATTTTTTAAAATTATGGAAATTTTGTTTAAAATAAATTTTAGAACATGTTAGTATTTGAAAATTTTGTTTAAGACTAAAATTAATAGTATGTTAATTTGTTTTCATTATTGAGGAAACATGTCCGAATTATCATAATTTTCATGGAAAATGTTTTTGAAACTTTTTTCTTAATTAAATATTAATTTAATGATTAATTTTTTATTTTTAATATAAATTTAAAGCATAATTATTTTTATTTTTACATTCATTAATTTTTAATTTTATTCAATATGATAATATAATATGAATAAAATTAAATGAAAGTTCTAGGTATGGCCTTGTTTATAAAAAGAGCATGATAAGGGTTATCAATTTTTGATATATAGTAGGTAGGACTTATATAAAAATTGTAATTAATTCATAAGGTATATTTTATTTAAAAATAAATTAATAAAATGATATTTGAATTCATAAATGGTTTACAAAATATTATTAATAAATACTAAAAAGGATTGTTATGTAAGCATGTTAACTTATGGGACATATTATTTACTCCATGTTAAGTATGATAAGTTTTTAATGTTATTAATTAAATTTGTTTCATTATATATTATGAGTTATTTCGATTTAGTATAAATCATGAAAGGGGGAATATATAAATCAAGTGAAAAATTAAAAGAATGATAATATATTAATGAAAAAGATAATATGGGGAAAATAATATGATGCCAGCATTATAATCATGTTATAATTATACAAGCATTAGACATGAAACTTGTTAGGAGAACCTACCATAATAATAGTTATAATATCATGTGTCAATTTTTCATACCATGATTTAAATAACATGTTTCCTCTTAAATTGAATTCCATTATATTTTTTGAAATTAATAACATGGTGAATTTCTTTAATGATAGTGAAGTATGCTTATGGTGTTCATATTGTGTGATTTTAAAATATTTTATAAAATAAATTTCCCTTGATATATTCAATGTTTTTATACTAAAATAATTTTTTTTGGATCCATACTTAGATGCATCTTTATTCTTGTAAAAGTTTTTATTTCATGTTTTACATTCAATTTAGATATATGTTTTGATGTAACATTATTCTTTTACAAGTTTTTATTCTATGTGTTACCTTACAATCATATTTATTACATGCATTTGTCAAATATATATTTTGAGTTAAGGTTTTGGTCAATTATTCTTGTAATTACTGAAAGAAGACATGAATTCTTAGTGTTTACCCATCAAAAATTTGAATAATTTTACATAAATAGACCTGCTACTCTTATTTAAGCATTTATAATGTTTTGTGATACTAAAGTATTTATGTGATATATATTAAATTATGAATTTCATGTTATATGAAATTGTTGGGAAATAAGTGATCATGTTTAAGTATAAGGAATAGATTTTTTATTATGGGAATAAATTCTAAATATAAAGAATATTTATGTGGTTTATTTTTAGAAAAATAGAATAAATTTTTAAAAGTATGTTTTGCACCAAGAATTTTATACCAATATATGAAAGTAAAAGCATGTTTACTTAAATGTAATATAGAATCATGTTTTTTAGTATCAATATGTTTAAGTAATTTTTAATTTAAGCATTTCAAGCCTAATACATGAGGATAAATCATGTGAAGATTTTCATTTGATGGAATCCCTAAGTTAAAAGTGTTAATATAATGGATATGATGATTTATTCTAAATTAATTTAAATAAATTAATAATGGAACTTGATGTACTATTTAGCTAATTTCTTCCCTAAATTATTGATATTTTTTCTTGATAAAATATTTTTTGAACCATAATTAGTCATACTAAAGGTTTGAAAACATACATTTTTACTTAATAAAATCCATCCATATAAGTTATATGTCATTTTCTTAAAATTAGCGTGAAGTGATTTTTATGAAAGGTGTTCCCTACTATAGTGTTTATAAAAATACTATTAATGAACAAATAAAATAATCGTGTATAAAGATAATCATTTTAACATAACAATGAAGGAAGTCTTTTATAAATATTAAATTTGGTGATGAAATTCTTTCTATACAAACTTAATTCATGTATAACTAATTATAAAAAAGTGATTGAGATGAATTATTGATAGGGTTTTCTACAGCTATATTTGTGATCTTTATTGTGAATTATGTAGATTAAATTGGAAAATTTTATGACTATTGGGTACTAAGGTTAATTGGGCCACGAGGCTATGTCTAGTTTCCTTATTAATTAAGAAATATTTTCCAATGTTTGATTGTTTTAGTTGATTTGATGGAATTTTTGTGTCTTATTGATGGTGTTGTTCCTGTTTGATAGGTATCATCCATGTGGGTGTGATATTGGATATTTTTGTCACATGTTTTAAGAACCCTATTCTTCTTAATTGGTGGTTGAGTTTGGTTTGATGTAATATTTTTTAGAATTATCTCATGGAGTGGTTGTTTAAACCCTTCCCTCTTTCATTCCTTTCCTCATTTTTTTTTAAATTATTGAGGATGAGAATAATTTTATAGATATATAATGTAAATATTTTGACCCTTCTATCCTATTACTTTTCATATTCTAGAAGTTTGACGTAATTAGAGGAGGCTTGAGGTGATACAAGAATGTTTAAGATGGAATTTTAGTTAGAGGAGCCCAATCACGGCATGAAAGGGTGTCTTGAAGCATTAAGATCTTCTTGTAACTGCTTGGTAGTACTCTAGGTCACATTCACAGCCTGAAGGCATGGTTTTTTTAGCAAAGGGATGAAGGGTGGAATTTTGGTGGTTCCATCCCAAGAGGGATACATGGCATGATTCTTCCCATTCACAGCATGAATTACTTCCAATTTTATAGGATCTAGATACTTTAATTTTAGAATCATTTTGACACAATTGATTCATGGAAAGAAGGAACTTTTCATGCTATAAATTGGTTCTTTCCTTGGGTATTCATTATGTAAATTGTGTTTTCTATCAAAAACTATCTTTTCCATGCTATTATAAAAAGGGGAATACCCTTCAAGATACCTAATTTTCCTCTGATTATTCTCAATCCACTGATGATTATAGGAGTTATTTATTGTATAATTCTGATCCCTCTTCAATATATTTTGATCGTTAGAATATTTAAATCAATGATTCCTTGTTCGAGGTGATTTTTTTCCTATTTACCTCTTAATTTTATCCTTGGTTCTTCTCAGATCCTTTGTTTGGAAGTACTTTATCAGTGGTTTAAGTTGGGTTGTTGATCTTGGTTCCTAGATTTTAGGGATATCTTCTTATTTTTTTATCATTGTGGGTTTTAATTGCATGTTTTTAGTTGAAAATCATCATTTCCTTCATCTTCTATGGTGGTTTCAAGATCTTCACATCAAGTTAGAGGATTCAAAACTCTATCCTTTATTTTGGTGCTGATTTTTAGATTTTCATGCTTTTGGTTCTTTGGGTATTTAGTATGAATTATGATAAGGAAGATAAATAACTAGAAGATAGATAAATTGGAATAAAAGTTTTTCGTATCTAGTTTATCAATATTTCTATATTATTTCATGTGAATTTGTTGTGGTATCTTATTTGGTAAGGAAATACAGGACTTACTAAATAAGGATATGGTGATAAAATAGATAGATAATCTAAGAAATTGATGTGTGGTGTGAACCTTCATAATATGTAGAAATCAACCCCCCCCCAAATGGAAGAATGATTTCATTTTTTTCTTATTATAATGAGGATCTTTAGAATTATGTGTTGATTTCTATAAAAGCCTTATTTGTTTTAATTCTTAGATATTGGAATCATCTTTCATAATTGAATAATAATCAAATATGTTAAATAAATTTTTTTGTTTATTAATATATAATTGAAATGTTTTTCTAAAAGGTCGTGTATTTTATATTCTTGTAAGTATAATGGTTTTTTTACTAAGCGAGTTTGGTTATGATATGTGGTGTGTGTATAGTATGAAGTGTTGTGATATGGTCTATTTTAAAAGTAAACATGTGGTTGGTGATTTTGAGGAAATGGTGATGTGGTTGGTTGAGAAATGAAGGAATTGTTATTGGTTCCTAGTGTCATATTATGTGTAATAGTTCTAGATTATGTATAGGGAAATGAATGTGAATTGGAAACCTAAAACATGTGTCTTATTATGTGGGATGGTCATGAATCATTAGGTGTAGGTTGTGAAAATGGGGCTAGTTGTGTGGCTAGGACCAGGATATTTGAGTCTTTGTTATAAATTCTTGGTGGAATGGGAGGGAATGGATTAATAAAAAACATTGAAAAGGTATTGATGGGATGAAACTGATTATATAAAAAATTATGAATTAGACACTAATAAAAGTAATGATGAAAGTGGAATAGCACGGTTTTTATCTTTTAAATGGTTGTAATTGAATACGGGTAATGAAATGAAAATGAGTATGATGTGGAAAGATAATGGAAAATATTTAATTATCTGAATAAATATTTAAACAAGAAATTTTTTATTATTATAAGGTTTTTGTTTTTTTTTTGTGGTTTATAATGGGTTATCTTGTAGTGGAGGAAATGGTTATTGATGGGTAGCATTGATTTTCTGGTGGGAAATATTAGTTTTTATCGAGATTTATGTTATCACCCCTAGGCTAGGTTTTGTGTGTAACTATCTATCCTTTTATTCTATTATAATTTTTATATACATCCCGCTCAATTTGGATGACCTTAACAACAATCAAACGTTTGGGTTTCCACATGTTTTGTCTAGCATATAGGTTGGTGAGGGAGGATAGATGACTACACCTCTTCCTTACTCTTCCTTCAATAGTAATTTATGGTATAGTTGGAAGTGAAATTATTTAATAGGGGTCATTCATGGTGGGATGAGGGCACATTATTATTGTCCTTCATGTTCATGATACCTGAAAACTTTGGATCTATGATATGATTTATATAAATTTGATAAGGTTGTGATGTGTGGCTGGAATAATTAACATAGGTTAAGAGATGGGATTTCCTATTGAGATGATGTGATGATAGGTATGTGTTGAGAGTAGGGCTTGCCCATTATAATGAATATGATGTCATTGAAAGGATGGGAGCACAATACATTAGACATTGAGGTGTGAGGATAGAAAATTAGTTATGATATGGTTGCATAACACCTATGATAATATTATTATGATAATATATTCTTATATTTTGTGTGATAATTAGTGAGTGAGCCTTGGTGAGTCTGAGAATGGGTTTTTGACCTTGTAGGTGCTTATTGGTTCTACTACTTATTCATAACATAATTAATATTCTCTTCTCACATTTGTATAAGAGTTACTGAGGGGGATCCTACTAAGTATACTTTTTATTCTCAATTTACATATATATAATATATTTATAAGGTGATCAAGGGGATTTGGTGATGATGTTTTACTGTACTTTATTGGAGTGAAAAATAGAAGTTTGTGTTGCTTACTATGAGTCTTTTGGTACATTATTTTAGGGGAATTATTTTATTTAATTTCATCCCTTGTGAGATTTTGTTATCATGAGATCTTGGTTTGATTTATATGATGGTGTGTTGATTGGTGTATTCAATCTTATCTCTTTTGTATAACTTCATATAATGAGGGAAATTCCTATCATTGGGTGTTTTATACCCTCAATGGTAGACGCGAACCCATGGCCTGTTGGATGTGGGGGCTTCAGGGGTCACTCCCTCTCTTCATTTATTGTCTTGGAGGGGTACTAGTATAGGGGTCATGATAGTATAAATCATAATCAACTAATTAATTAAATCTCAAAACTCAATACAAGACAACGAAATTCTAGAATAAAGCTACATATGTTGTCATACCTATCATGTCACTACTTAGATGCATGCATGATAACTTAGTAGAAATTTAATAATTAAAAATAATGCCTACATGCATATTCATAATATAAAAAAAATTATATAAGAATAATGTAAGGGACAACATTTAAACAAATAAAAAAAATTAAAAAATTAAACATCAGATAAACATTCTTGGATAATTAATTAATAAATAAATAAATTATAGACATTATAATTTTCTAATTCATAATGTAAAATCCCTAATTAAATACATATAAAATTTTTGAATTTATTGCCAATATAAACTACTTCGTATTATTATTCATATGTAATTTACATAAATATATGATATTATAAGAAATATAAACATTTTATACTCCAAATTATATTATGTAAACAATTTTCATAATCTAAATATCACATATTAATTATTAATTAAACCTTGATCAAATCATTCTTCAAAACACATTTTTATTTGGTTTAAATAATTTCTAAGATAAGACATTTATTTTGAAAAATTCTAATTAATTGATTATAAATAATTCAGAACTAAATATAAACTCTTTAATATTTTGCACTTATATTTTATTTTATAAACACTTTATACATTAACCTTATAATTTTCTTATAAACACTTTAGAGATTATTTATAATTCATGTTATATAATTTAAAAAAGGTATTTAAAAATTAATAATAAATATAGTTGGATATTTATTAATTAAATGTTTCATAAATATTTAACTAATTTTTTAATAATAAATATTAATTTATTTATTTATAAACACATTTCTAAATTAATGAATTTCCTAATATAACATTTATTATAATTTGTAAACAATTTATAAATTATATAATCCATTTCATAATTGAATTTTAGGGAGATTTTTTTCCAATTTTTTCTTTTAATTATTATATAAATACTTCCCTAACAAATTTAGGATTAATTCAAATTAATCTCACATAGATATTCTATATAACATTAACATAGTGTGTCATATAGGGATAGTTATGTAAAGAAACCATGACGTAAAACCTCCTTCATGAGTGTAATTCCCTGAAATGGTTTGTAATAGACTATAATGTGAGATTAAACATGTAGATCATGTACCATTAAAATAATCATTGTTTGATATTAGGGAAGTGATTTCATGAGAAAAACATCACATGATGTGGTATCTGTATAGGAATAAATCTCTCTGCATCTAATACAGTGACTATCGAGTGTAAGTTACTTCTATCACTCGTGTTATAAAAATCCAAGAACTAGTGACCAATGTATAATACATTATGGTCATAACGCAATGTCATGATGACCTATATAGGGTGAGACAAGTTTCTGATTAATCTTGTGCTACAGTAGTCAATTTAATATTAACTTTGAATTATTATTGCGCATGTAATGGATTTTGTATGGATGATATAGCATTGGTGGGGAGAATGTTAGACTAAAACATTATTATGTAGGATAAATAAATGAATTTTTATGGATAGGCTTGTGTCAAATTAATCCATCCAAACCTTACGATATCAATTATATCTTAAATTGGTTAGATAATCTAATTTTATAGTAAGGTTTCAAACTTCATTCTCAGAATGATTTCAAGCATCTAATCACATAGTGAATATCTAATACCATTTTTAGGTTTATTAGGGTATTTTAATGATTAAGAAAGTATTGAAATCATGAAGTACCCATAAAAAATTTACCATGAAATATATATGAAACCATGAAACCTTAATAATGAATAATTATTTTTTGTGCTTTTCACCAGTAGAGTTTTTGAAATTATCTTCATCATTCCTACTTTATAAAGATCCCAAGAGGTATCCAAATGGAATCCCCCCTACATGATGTATCCATGGGATAAGATGAATCTTCCATTTCATGTTTAGGATCCTCTCACCCTACACAATGTGCTAGTATCTCATATAGAAAAGGAAGGAAGAAGAGAGATCTATGGTAATGGGAGAATCAACAAAGTCTTGGGAGAGTTTGTGTGATCACCATCTCATGGTGATAGCCTATTTATATATCCTTCAAGGACACTTCTCAAGTCTACATAGATTTACTCATCCATTATAATACATGAGTAAATAGTGTTTGACTGATCTGGTACTCATCACATGAATGCTTCTACCATGTGTTTCATAATAAGAAAGGTTAATATTTAATGATAGCTGATGGAATATTTTTTAATGTTTAACCATTAAACACTTCACTTCCACAAAAAGGTAGTGATTCTAACATAATAATATAGAATCATATCCAAATTAATCATACCTTATGATTCATATCTCATCGTACAATATGACTTTCAAAGGAAACATGCATGATATCTTATATCATGATCTTATAATATGGACAAATGAATCACATGAATATTAGTTTTAGTGCATATTTTATTCACACACTTCAATCACCAATATATTTTTAGGTTGGAGTGGTGATTAAGATATTATATGGGGTGAATTTTTCATTTTAAAAACACTTGAATATTTTAGAACTAATCCCCCTTTGTAACTTAGAAATCAATAATGTTCTCTTTTATTTAACTAAATATGTTGTGGAAATTAAAATATGAATACACATAATATTTACAGTGGTATAGGGCAAATATTTCCCCTAGTCATCTCAACCAAAACTCTCTCTATGATCTTGGTGATTTTCACTAGTATATCCTTTCCAAAGGGATCTCGATAGTTGAGTGAAAGTAGCTGTAACTTTTATAATATCTTTTAAAAAGATTTAAAACAAGACTAATAGTACCCCTTGAAACACTCAACACCTGAGTGTTCAAACCTGAAATATATTTTCTTTATTTTGAGAAATTATTTTTGAAATATGTAATGAACCAAAATTTTATATATGAAATTCTCTTTTTGAATGAAAATAAGAAATTATTAAGTAATGTAGTTATAAAAAACACAAGAACTACTTGGGTTATTTTTTACTATTATAAGTTATATAATGTTATATTTAAAATATTTTTAAGCATCAGTTCCATTGATAGTATATATTTTATATGGTAATCTTATGATTACTATATATTATGGGTTATGATAAATTCCAATTAACATAGACAAAGGAAGCGATGGTCTAGACTAGTAGGATCATACCCTATAGAAGCCTATTTATTAGTGATTCTAAGGGAGATAGTATCACTAGGTTTTTTTCTTAACCAATCCCAAGATACGACTCAACAACTAATGTATGAATGAAACCATTTATGGGATAAGTACAAGTTCATCGATATCACATCCCAAACCATATTCGTTGAACCACCCCATAAAAATCTCATCATCGCACGTATTACCCTTAGGGAAATCACTAGTGTAGTAAATGGATATATATATCTAAAACCGAATGATATGAATTTGTATATTTTTAATAAAAAAATTATTATATTTATCCTTTATTACTTTATAATGATTAAAAATGGTTTGATAAAAATTATATTTTGATATGATGAAACAAAATTGTATTTTTGGGAAATATATAGTTTCAATCAGGCCACTCTATTTTAATGAATTCAATAAATTTTGAAATAGATTATATTTTAATAAAATAATATTATTAAATAATATTTATTAAATATAAATGATAATATTATTTTAAAAAGTCAAAAATAAATTTATAAGGGTCTGAAAATTCTTATTGTCAAAAAAATAGTATATTTTAATAAATGAGGATTTTTTTAGTTAAAAGTGTAAATTATCAAATTTAAATTTTTATTTTGATAAAAAAATTATTTTTGAAATCAGAATGTGAAAATTAGTTAATGGTTCATTTTTCATAATTTTCTAAAACAGTCAAATTTTTGGGTAAAAATTGAAACGGTATAAATATACGATGTGTATTATGATATCACAATGACCCAAATGTGATGTAATATATGCCATAAAAGGTATCCACATCCAAATATATATTTCCCCTTTATAATAATTTGTTTTTAAATTATTTTATTAATTTTATAAAGCCTTAATGAATCCTCCAAAATCTATATCATATTTTAATGTTTTGAAATCAATTCTTTTTTAACATGACTCACTTCCACATTAAAAAGGATGTTATTTTAATGATCTTGGTTCATAAAATTATAAAATAATTAAAACATCTCTTCTTTGGTAGATACCATGTGAAAACCCATAGGATGGTCAGTGGTTTTTATTACTTTATCAAATAGAGTCCAAAACCTATGTTGGGAAATTTATAAGAATTCTCTTCTCTTTTGCAATATAAACCCACCCAGCCTCTCATTACTTAACTTAGAAAAGGGAATTCCCCAGTGTGGCCTTTTCAAACCCTCCACACAGAGAAACCCCCCTCCCCCATGAAGGGGTATTTTTCGAAGGCAGCTCCCCAGCCAGGGAAGGAGTCGTTGCCAGCCGAGATGGCATAGCGTCCCGGAGGGTAAACTCCCGGCAGCGATGGTTCATCACAGCGATCCGTCAGCAATTTGGGCCGTGCCTCGTTTTTCCTGCCCAGATGAATTCGGGTGACCCAAAAAGGTGGGTGGATCCCGGGTGAGAGGTTCATCTCGAAAGCGGACTCCCAGGAATCAAACCCTGAACCTCCCAAAGAACAACCTGTTTTGGCAACCCACCTTCACCACCGCACCACCACCGAAGTGGCTAAAACATGTTGTTGGGTAATGAGGTATTGAGCTGGTCTGCCCACCTACACGCCGCACGTCCCCAGCTAGGCCCAAGGTGTCCAACCCTTGGGCTTGGGCCAGTTCCACACGGAGTCGAGGGGAAGAGAGGATCGCTGGCATATAGTGCGTGTTGCCTTTGTGAGGACTCGAACCCGGAACCTCGACGACAGGACGCCACCACCTTGAACCAACTCACCCAACCCCCGCGGGAAATTCGTTTTGTTGGGTAATGAGGTATTGAGCTAGCCTGCCCACATGTGTGCCACATGTCCCCATCTAGGTCCAAGGTGGCCAACCCTTGGGCTTGGGCCAGTTCCACATGGAGTCGAGGGGACGAGAGGATCGCTGGCATATAGTGCGTGTTGCCTTTATGAGGACTCGAACCCGGAACCTCTCATTACTCTTCACTAAAACAATTGGAATATGTAATTACTATTTCATTACATCTCTAGAGTAATACCAAGGTTCCCCAAGCCTTAATAATCTCATCCCAAGTTTTTAGAAGGGTCCTCTCAAGCCAAGGCATACTCTCCTTCTCCTCTTTATTAAAGAACCTTCTTTGTCTTATGCCTTTTTATTCCCAATTGTTCATATTGAATTGTAATCTTACATATCCCTATACTCTAAAAAAAATAATCTTCCAAATCCATATTTATGTGTTGTTTGAAACACTTTTTATGGTTATGTGTAATCCCTAACAAAATTAAAATAAAGAGACAAACCAAGAGACAAGATTCAACTGAAAATACCACTGAAACAAAAAAAAATCACTACCTAACTTCAAAAAAATAGTTAAAAAAATTAAAATCATCATAAAAATCTCATCAGAAACCATGTATTCATCCATTGAATCCATAAACAAGTCAAAATTAAATATTAGAACCAATCTGTGCCTTTAACAACTCACCGTGAAATCCTCAGGCCGCAAACAAAAGATCACCCATCAG
Organism: Viscum album; assembly: GCA_963277665.1. Taxonomy (NCBI): domain Eukaryota; kingdom Viridiplantae; phylum Streptophyta; class Magnoliopsida; order Santalales; family Viscaceae; genus Viscum; species Viscum album. The sequence goes on along the minus strand of OY728148.1, from coordinate 617,149,597 downwards.
CCTCAATCTGCACCCCAAGACGCATGATCCATCACCATTTTTTGTCCCTAAGACTGCACCCCTGACACACAGTATTGTGAACATTAAACCAGTACCACCACTGATGAAACTTCTCACAAGATACTAGAAATTCAATCCACCATCATCGACAAAACCCTAATATCATTGAAACTGCCATCTCCAACCATTGAAAACATCAAGACCATCTCACACACCAGATGAACATATTCAAAAAACTAAACCTAGAAACTGGAACCAACATCAAATTTTATCAATAATCACCCTGAACATAAAACATTAATCAAACATGAACATCAAAAAATCATCATCATAAAACCAAAGGAACCCAAAGAAGGTTGTGCCACCTAGTAGGATGTCGACTGCCTAAACAACACATCCCAAAACCTCTAAAAGACCCACAACACCAAACTGAACATAATAGGACCGATGAAGTAGGAATACATAGTAGAGTTTGAGGTAGTCTAGGGCCTCAACAATTAACCAAAACTTTGTACAAAAACATGTTAATTCCAACATACCAGTGAATAGGACACATGAACCACTACCACTAAAGGATAATCGAAAATTAAAGGAGGAAGGAGACAAGATATAGGTTATGCTCCTGGGAAACCAACTATGGATCTACCAACACAACCCAAACCACCTAGAAGAAACCAGTACACCATACCAATATGGTGTTAGAAACATGGTAATTAGAAAATAATAGTAGAGGAGGAACCAAATAAGGTATCAACAAAGAGAAGCAACCATAGAAGAGAGCCAATAAAAATAACAGAAACGACCGATCCCCCAAACCTCTAGGGGGAAAATCAGAAACAAACTCACGAAATGAAAAGGGTGAATAAAAATAAAATATATGGACTGCTGATTTCAAAATAAAGTGTAATCCCATGTGGATCGAAGCCTTATCGAAGAAGGGGAATAATCAAAATGGGTGCAAAGGAAAGCGGGAGCGAACCCACAGACCATCATGTGGAAGGGGGTACCAATGGAGATGAAGAAGTAGGACAACACCATGAAGATGACGATATCGAGGATGGATTAGGGGAGGAAGAATAAAAAGTAAGAGAATTGGGTAGGGGGAGACGATGTCAAAAAGGTATCAGTCAAGCCTCCCCCTCTAATCTACTGCCAATGGGAAACCCTAGGTGAGAGTGAGGGGGTGAATTATTATATATCCCTTTTACTATCCTTAAAATTTCCATGTGATGAGAGAACTCTTTAAATCTCATTAATCCCTTCTATGAATATTTATGTACCATCGTTATGTTGTCAAAATTATCAAGTGATTTTTCATGCCAAACAACTTTGTAGTGAATATCCATTCTGATTTAAAATCAATAGAATTCACCTAGATGTGTTTATACTTCATTGATTAGAGAATTCCATGTATGTATATCAAAATCCTTAATCTTAGTATTAAAATTGGTGAAATACATCCTTAAGTTTTATGATCTATGTGGAACATTTATGCATGTACAAGATATGAAAGTGATGGGTGGGCTCAGAATTATATAGCCCCCAAATGCATTTGTAATTTTTTTATCTCATGATATTCCATGTATAATGCATAGGAGGTTATCCTATGCACACTATGTTATTTTTCCTTGTTTGTTATCTATAGATTATGTTTATGATTTCATGTTTTATGTTTTTTCCACATTTCTATATTGCCATTATTCTATCATGGTGTATCATGCCTCATTATTACCTTACAATCCATTTTTTTGTATTTTCTTTAAAATTAACTTTTGGGCATGTGGGAACCATAAAAAGAGAGCCACGCATATCTGAGGTCCACTTAAGCCACAACCCACAACCCACACATTTAAAATTTAAAAATTAAACCTTGAAATTTCAAAAGTTGAAATTCAAAAACTCGCCAAATCCACCTTGAAACATGAGTCAACCCACTTTGAACCATGAATCGCGAACCATCATCCATAACAAGGGAGCTTGTCATGTCACTACCATCCATTAGTGTCATCATCATCACTGACCCCAATAACGTAGAAGAAACGCACCACCATCGACGTCGTCCAGACCGTCGTTGTTGTCACCATCCCAACATCACATCTATCACTAGAAAAAAAACAATCTGACATCATCATCGATGTCCTCATCTGTTCAACACAGTCATCATCAAATTCATAGAAAATCGCCACCAGATCCAGAAAAATAGCCACAACATTGCTGATCAAACAACCCAAAGGAACACATAAACCCATAAACAGTACCATCCAACTCCACTGACTCACCATCACGCTACAAGTGACGAAACTAGAGACAAAATCGCTGACTAGAAAAAACACTACCAATATGAAAGAAGACCAAAAACTAAGAAACAGAATCGGGGATGAAACCCTAAAAGGAAACATCATGACCGTCTAACTATGTGGCCCAAAACCCCTATGTAACCATCACTCCAACTCTGACCTAGAGAGGAGCAATAGAACCCTGGGTCAGAGCTAGTTTGGGTAGCCGGGACTGAAACAGAGTTCCAAAAAGGACTGACTCCGGTAGACTGAGAAACCCATCGTCGACCGCACCACAAATCCCAAAGGCTCGATGTTAACACCTTCCCAACTCCGACCAAGAGAGGTGCGTAGAAACTTGATGTAGCGACTTGGGTTTTAGCCCTGTCAGACTTTGGAATATTTCTATGAATAAATCCATAGCTAGGCATGAAGACGGCGTGCGATTCCAAGGCTTGGTGTGCACGGAATTAATTTTATAAAAATATTAAGTATTTTTATACTATGCACATAGTAGGGGTGTTATCTCCTAAATAGTAGCTCAGAACGGGAATCTAAAGGCATGGTTGTGTCCGGAGCATGCTTTTTACCCTAGACGGCATATAAACTTTGCGGGCGCGGGCCTGCTGTGAGAAAAGCCACCAGGGGAATTTCCATAAATAATTGGAAAAGTTTATGTATGAGCGTTAGCTCGAATAACTTTTGAATGGAGTCTCGGATAGAAAATATGAGTATGTAATTGCATTCAGAACGCCGTGTTTACCCTAGGTGCGACATAAATTTAGTCGGCACCGGGTGTCGGGTCGGAGGCGTGTTGGTGGGGAGTTAAATGAAGTTGTTTTTATTAAAAAAAATAGAAAATCAATCATCTTCTCCCCCCCAACTTGTACGCGCCGGACAAAACCCCTCCCCTCCTCTGTTTCTTCGCCGATTCGAGCCGCGAACGACCGTTTTCAGTGCTGATCATCAGCGGATCGAGCTCCAGTGCGTCGCAGACGTCATTATGCACCCGAAGGTTCGGCGATCCGCCAACAGGTAGGCATTTTGACTTTTGAATTACCAGATCCCGTTTTGGTTGGTTTTTCTCTTTTTTGAGCTTTCAGATGTGTAGATCTGGTCCCGGGGGTGTGGAGATGCCTTCGGATGCGCGTTTAGACCTCAGGGGTGCCCCTGGAGGCCCTCGGATGGTCTGTCAGCCAGGCACCATCGCGGTGGCGCCAGCGGCGGCCAGCAGCGGTGTTCGCGGTGGCGGGCCGTGGGAATGTCATCGGACCGCCGCAGAGGCAGCGGTTCGGCCACCAATTAGCGGCGACCCCACTTAGGGGGTTGGTTGCGCGTGCGCTACGTCGTGTTGCGGCGGCGTGGTCCATTGGCCAGAGCGGATGGCATCGACAGCAGCCTGGTCGACCGGCCCTGGCCGGCCAGACCGGCCGGTTCAGGCTGGTTCGTCCCTCTGCTTGTAAACGGGGGTTTTAAAACCCCCTTTTCATGCAATCCAGGGGTCGGATTCGCATGTCGTCTACGGCGACGTGACCCTGGTAATAAGGAGAACTCTTTGAGGATGGTTCGGGGGTTTCACAGTTTTGGGATCGTGATACGGGAGCTGGAAATGTCGAATAAAATAATAAAATTTTATTATTATTCGACATCGGCCCGTTGTATCCTCTACCCGAAGCGTCTGATTGACATTATGTCAGTGGAGTTGAGGACCTGATGGTAAGGAAGACTTTTATTTGTTGGTTTTTGGGTGTTGGGATCGAGTTTGGGGTCTGAGCTCCATGAGACCGGGTTTGGGCGTTTACGGAGAAACGCAACTTTCTCACCAGGAGTCCGATTTTGGCGGATGAATAGTTGATCCTGTGTGTTCTTCTGAGAGGATCACAATGGTGTGATCTGTTCAATTAGTTTAGAGATTGAGGCATGGGCCCCACCCGAGCTGGCTTCGATGAATAGTACCTTTTTTACCAGAGGTCCATTTGGGATGAATGAGTAGTGGATCTTGTGTGTTTTTTCGAGGGTATCGCAGTTGTATGATCCGCATGATGAGTTTCGGGATCGTTATGTGGGCCCCTCACAAGCTAGCTACAGTGAATAATTATTTTTTCACCGTTTGTTCATTTCAGGCAAGTAAACAGTCTATCTTGCGTGTTTTCTTGCATGGATCATGATGGTAGCCTCATTATCGGCCTTATAGGTGTGCGGTGTGGCATTGTCATGGGTCACTTGAGTTAGCGACGTTTGGACCAGAAGTGGTTGAGGGTACTCCCTTGGTTCGTTCCTATGAGGGTTCGTGCGACATCACATCCTTGGTATAGGTTTGTGATCCTCTCGATGAGATGTTTAATCTATTAGAGTTGTGTCATCCCTCCAGTGGGCCTGGAGCGGGATCCTCTAGCATTGTTTCCCTAGATCGAGTTCTTGGTATCGCAGTGACCGCTTATCCACGTGCGGCGATCCCCTATCTAGCAAGTTAACCCCGTAGGGTTTGTGGTATCATTGGGAATATGATCCCCTATGTAGTGGGCTGTGCTCAGTAGGGTTGTGGCATTATCAGGTATACGATCCCCTACTCAGCATGAGGATTATAGTAGGGTTGCGGTATCGTTTGTTATACGATCTCCTACTCAGCGTGTGGTGTCGTTAGGGTTGTGGCACCATCAGTTCGATACCCTACAGCGTGAGATGTACCAGATAGGGTTTCAGTATCGTCGTGACCATCATGTTATAGGTGACAATCCTCTATCTGAGTGACGTGTTACTATCAAGCACCAGATCGGGTTGTGGTATCCCCCAGCGGATCCTGGGATTGATCCCCTATCTGGGAAATCTACAAATGTCAAATCGGGTTTTGGTATCCCCCAGCAGACCCTGGGAGTTATCCCCTATCTTTGAGATCTTCATATACCGGTGTGGGTTCTGGTATCCCCTAGTGGACCCTAGGAGTGATCCCCTATCCGAGGATCTTGGTGTTTATGTTGTTTCAGCGAGGTTTCCTCAGTGACGATATCCAACGAGTGTGATCTCTCAGGTGACCATCTGAGATGTTGGTGTGGGACCTGATGGAGTGTATCTCTCAGACGGGTGTCATCTGGGATGACACTGATTGTGGAGTGTGTTCTCCTGGTTGTGAACCATTGCTGGTGATGAGGTTGGTACCTCATGTGGCTTGGTGTGTGAGCTAAGTATATCTGGATTTTCAAGGTGTATGTATGGGAATACACCTGGTTTGATCTGACTAGTTGTGTTTAGACAAGGATGGTCATGAGGTGGAGTTTCTCTCTCTTTTGGGTTCCCTCTGGCTGGGATGAGCGGACTGTTGCCTTTCAGTTTCCCTCTTTTGTTTTGGATTTTTGGGGTGCCTACTGAGTATTGTTATACTCACCCCTACACGGGCTTTGCTTGCACATGTTTGTGTCTTGTGCAGACCATAGGCCTTTGGATGGAGTCCCAGGAGGACCCAGATCAGGCGGAGTTTAGTGAGTGGGTTTGACCGGGGTGTTTACCAGAGCTGTGCCGAGGAGCTTATTGAAAGGTGTTTTGGCAGTGTTTTCCCGCCTTTTGAGAAGGTTGGACACTTTTGTAGTTTTCTTTTGGTGGGAACTATTTTTCCCTTTTGTACTTTTGTTGTACTCTTGTTTGGGATAGATGTATGCATGAATTTTTCTTTTCAGTTTTATATATCTCTGCACTGTTTCATGGAGGTGTATGTGGGTGCGTGTGTACAAGTACCATATTCTAAAGCCTCTCTTGTGTGTGATAGCCTACTCGGCACTAGACACCAGCCCCTGGCCTATTGGAGGCAGTCTTGGGGAGTCGCGGCTTGAGCCCTGTTTGGGTCGGGTCGTGACAGAGTGGTATCAAAGGAGGTTCCACCTTTGGGATCTCAGAGCGTAACTGGTCTAGCTGTGAGTTTGGTTTGGGTTGCATAGAGGTAGTGTTATGGTGTTTTGAGTTCGGCTTTCAGGCCAGGGACTCCAGTGTTGGTGCGGCGGCTAACATATCGATACACCAGGACTCTGATAACCTGCCTTTCGACTTAAGACATTTGGACACTAGTCGTAGGGACATAACGGTACATGCACCATATATGACTGGGTTTTGGGTTTCCCTTGTTCTTCTTGAGTCAACTCTCCAGATATACTCTTTGCCTATGGTGCATCTCAATTATATTTCAAGATGCCTCCACGATGAAAACCAGTGAGGGTTCCACAGTGGGATTGTGGTGACGATCTGCCCCGTGTAGAGGCTGTAGACTAGGGTGAAAGTTTTGAGGCTGCACCTCCAGGTGGTCTGCTAGTTGATCCACCACCTGTCGAATAGCTGGTTGTGTCGAGAGTGCATGATGGGGTTGCACGCAGGCTGAGTGCACTGCACGAGTTCTAGAGGCAGTGACCTCTAAGGTTCCAGGGTGATCCAGACCCTCAGGCAGCTGATGACTGGCTCGAAGTAGTCACTTGTGTTTTCCGCCTAGTGAGGACACCTCCAGATTAGATGGTGGTCCTAGAGGCGAGCCTTCTTCTTGGTTCGGTCGGGCAATGGTGGAGCCTAGTGACGCAGTCCCATGAAGAGGAGATGCTCACGTGGGCAGATTTTGAGCGGCTCTTCAGGGAAGAGTTCTATCCGATGACGTTGAGGTCAGTGCGGATCTAGGAGCTTCTACTGCTTCGACAGGAGGGCATGACCGTGTCGGAGTACTCAGCGAGGTTTAAAGACCTGTCACGCTAATCCTTGAATATGGTTGAAGACATGTTCTTTAGGGAACGGACCTTCGAGCAGGGCCTACATAGGGACATCTGGGTAGGTGAGGTTTCCTTGTGTCTGCCCACCTATGTTGGAGTGTCGGAGCGGGCCTTAGTGGTGGAGATCTTTCTGGTTGAGCAGACCCCACTTGTTAGTGCTGGGAACGCGAGAGCTGAGACTTCATCATTCAAATCAGCATCTGGTACCTGACGAAAGACTCAGGGGCCCGAACGTGGGAAACGTTTCAGGAGGTGACCCCAGGATGGAGGATCTGAGGCTTAGGGCTCATAGAGATCGCAGGCCAGTTTGGGTCAGCCGCAGGCGAGGTGGTGTTACGCTTGCGATGGTCAGGGAAATATTGCTAGAGATTGTCCGACCCGTCGTGCTGCTGAGAGGGAGTCAGTCGACATACCACCTTGGCAGAGGCAGTGTCTTGAGCAGGGAGGTCTGCAGGGTGGTGGATGTGGCGATGGAGCTGGTGCAGCAGTAGGAGGTGGTAGGTGGTATCAGTTGCCACCACCCCCCACCCCCAGGTGGTCCTCACCAAGCTCAGGGAGCTAGTGTCCAAGGGCGAGGACAGCTGCATACCCTAGAGGCTGTTGACCTAGAGGCTCTACGGATGGATAGAGGTACGTCTTGTGTACTTTCTACTTTCTGCAGTAGTTTGATATACACTGTTTAGAAGTACCCTTCCTCTCCATTTTTAGATCGTGTTTTTCTAAGGGAATTGGTAAGACCCTATGTGGGTGTTGTTCAACGTGCTTCGAATGTGTGAGGAAAAGGGATCCTTCCCCAACCGAGACGCATTTTTGTGACATGATTAAAACTGTGTGGAAGAGTTAGTGTTGCCCAAAGAGGATAGTGTTGAGGTGTGGTGGATGAGTCTTTCTGACTTATGTGTTCGGGCATGGGTGTTTGTTGGTGAACTCGCTAGCGCGGGAGACATAGTTGAGAGTCCAATCGCTTTTCTTATTCTTATGGATTTTTAGGGATGAAAATTTATAAGGTTCGGAGGATGTAGTGACTTGGGTTTTGGCCTTTTCAGACTTTGGAATATTACTATGAATAATTCCAGAGCTAGGCGCGAAAACGGCGTGCAATTCTGAGGCCCGGTGTGCCTGGAATTAATTTTATAAAAATATTAATTATTTATATACTATGCACATGGAAGGGGTGTGTTATCTCCTAAACGGTAGCTCATAATGGGAATCTGAAGGCATGGTTGCGTCCAGAGCATGTCGTTTACCCTAGGTGGGGTGTAAACTTTGCGAGCGCAGGCCTTCTGTGAGAAAAGCCTCCAGGGGCGTTTCTATAAATAAATGGAAAAGTTTATTTATGAGCATCAGCTCGAACAACTTCTGAACGGAGTCTCGAATCAAAAATCTGAGTCTGATGTTGCATTCATAACGCTGTGTTTACCCTAGGCATGACATAACTTTAGTCGGCGTCGGGTGCCGGGTCAGAGGCGTGTTGGCGGGGAGTTAAATGAAGTTGTTTTTATTAAAAAAAATAGAAAATCAATCATCTTCTCCCCCCCCCCACCTTGTATGTTCCGGAAAAAACCCCTCCCATCCTCCTCTATTTCTTCACCGATTTGAGCTGCGGATGACTGTTTTCAGCGCTGGTCGTCAACGGATCGAGCTCCAGCGCGTCGCGGGCGATCCACCAACAGGTAGGGGTTTTGAGTTTCAAAATCCCAGATCCCGTTTTGGTTGTTTTTTCTCTGTTTTGAGCATGAAGATGTGTAGATCCGATCCCGGGGGGTGCGTAGATGCCTTCGGATGCGCGTTTGGAACCCCGGGGTGCCCCCGGTGGCCCTCGGAAGGTCTGTCGGCGGCGGCCCATGGGAATGTCATCGGACCACTGCAGGGGTAGCGGTCCGGCTGCTAATTAGTGGCGACCCCACTTCGGGGGTCATCCGCGCGCGCACTGCACTGCACTGCGGCGGCATGGTCTGTCGGCCGAAGCGGCCAGCGCGGGCCTGCCCAGGCTGGTCCTGCCCTCTCCTTGTACATAGGGGTTTTAAAACCCTTGTTTCTTGCAATCCAGGGGTCGGATTCGCATGTCGTCTGCAATGACGCAACCCTGGTAATAAGACGAACCCTTTGAGGTGGGTTTGGAGGTTTCATAGTTTCAGGATCTTGACCCAAGAGCTTGAAACGTCGAATAAAATAATAAAATTTTCTTATTATTCGACTTCGGGTCATTGTATCTTCTACCCAGAGTGTCCGATTGACATGCCGTCAATGGCGTTGAGGCTCTGATGGTGCGGTGGGATTTTCTTGTTGGTTTTCAGGTGTTGGGACCGAGTTTGGTTTGAGGTCCCTATGAGGCCGGGTTTGGGCGTTTACGGAGAAACGCAACTTTCTCACTAGATGTCCGATTTTGGTAGATGAATAGTCGATCCTGTGTGTTTTTCTGATAGGATTGCAATGGTGCAATCCGTTCGATGAGTTTTGGGATCGAGGCGTGGGCCCCACCCAAGCTGGCTTCGGTGAATAGTAACTTTTTCACTAGGGGTCCGTTTCAGATGAATGAGTAGTGGATCACGTGTGTTTTTTCGAGGGGATCGCAGTGGTATGATCTGCTTGATGAGTTTCGGGATCATTGTTTGTGTCACGACCCGTCCTCGGGGCCCGTGCCGTGACTACCCCAAGCCCGCCTCCCATAGGCCAGGGGCTGGCGACTAGCACCAAGGCGTAAATCCCAAAAAAAGTGAAGGTATTGCCTTTGAAAAGTAAACAAGCACCACATAGTATGCAAGCGGAAAAGTAAACACTAAGTAAAAACTGTAACAAGCTGTGCTGAAAGTAAAAGGGGCCAGAAATACAAGCCCAACTGTAAAGTACAACTGAAAGGGGAAAAAACAGCAACTGAAAAGAAAATTTGCCGCATCGAGCCATCCTCTGGAAGTCCCACCTGAAGGGTGAGAACAAATAGCCTCCACAGCTCCTCGGTCCAGCCGTCCGCTCCGAGTACACCCCGCCCAGTGGTCCACCTCCAGGTACTGTTCTGCTCCGCAATCCTCCACCACGATCAACGTTGTCTGTCGTCTGCAACCAACACAACGTAGTGCGGGCATAGCCCGTGCAGGGGTGAGTATAAGCTACTCAGTAGGGACCCCGAGACCCCTGAAGCTCTCCCAGAATCCACAAAGGATAAACCACAAAGGAAAGATACAATCACGAAGTAACATCCAACACTGCTTAGGTATATGCCTAGAGATATACCTAAGTCATAAATTTCTGTCTGGCTCCAACATCCGAGCCCAAGCACAACCCAATCCACACAGGAAAGCAAAACGTAAATCCACAGAGGATAGCACAACACAATCCACAAAGGAAAGCAAAACGTAAAATCCACACAGGATAGCACAACACAATCCACAAAGGAAAGCAAAACGTAAATCCACACAGGATAGCACAACACAATCCACAAAGGAAATCAAAACGTAAATCCACACAGGATAGCACAACACAATCCACAAAGGAAAGAAAAACAGGATTCATCTCACACAGGTACTTCTTCGTATGACGTTAGAGATGATCAGATGTAGCCACTGATTCATCTAAGCCGTCGGACCCACAAAGGATCTGTAGGTACTAACCCTCGCAATGACCCACATAGGAACGTTCATGAAGTTGAACCCAAAGCTATTGGGTAACTCCTTCTCCATCAAGTACAATGGTTATGCCGCTATGACCAAGTGCTTCCCTCTTACCTTGGACTGTTGTAGTACCCCACCTATCGGGTACTTTGGGCCTGCTGCTACAACCAAGCACTCCCCCGTGCCGCTACAACCAAGCGCTCCTCCGTCGTGGGTCTTCCGCTACAACCAAACTCTCCTCCGTCGTGGTTCTATCGCTACAACCAAGTGCTCCCCTGTGCCGCTACAACCAAGCGTACCTCTGTCGTGGGTCTGCCGCTACAACCAAGCGCTCCTCTGTGCCGCTACAACCAAGCGCACCTCTATCGTGGGTCCGCCGCTACAACCAAGCACTCCCCTGTGCCGCTACAACCAAGCGCACCTCTCATAGCCTCCAGAGGTACTTCTTCTGTTGAGTACCACAGGTCTGCCGCTACAACCAAGCGCTCCTCCACCGTGGGTCTGCCGCTACAACCAAGCGCTCCCCACTGGGCTATCTATAACTCACTGAGTCCTTCGATCAGCAGTTGTCAAGTCTCAACCGGCTCTAGGGTTTCCGCACACAGCATGCTCGTTCCGGGAGGGTCCACTCCATGAGCTAAGAGGTCGATGCATCAACTGACATGTAGTCCGAAGTTGATGTATCCCAAGATGTACCGTAGTGGTCACTGCCGAAAACACGGAGGATTCTCATACTGTTTTCATCATCTTCACAGTCGAATCCACTGAGGATCTCTGTATAGTCGTCGTCGTCGAAGTCACAGCCAGCACTAGGATCCCCGCACACAGCAAGCTCGTTCGGGAGGGTCTGCTCCACGAACCGAGAGGCTGATACATCAACTGACTCAAAGTACAGAGTTGATGTATCAAAAAGTTCCGTATCGTCAAAAGGAACTCAACGTCGCAGACGGCGCGTCAATCGGAAGCCCGGTCTGAGAGTTATTGACCTTTACGTCCCAGGGGCCTAGTTGGTTTCTAAGGCAAGACCAACCCGACCGTACTCCACCTACGTCCAAACCTCGAGCAGAGTATTCCAAAAGATCCGTCTCACTTAGAGGAAAACAACAAAGTCGACGGCGCGTCAATCGGACGTCTGAAGCTCAAGATATGAGTGTTTCCGCTCCGAGGGCCCCGTTGGTTTCGTGTACGAACCAACCCGGCCGAACCCAAAGTATTCTGAAACCTTGAGTGTAATATACCGAAACGACCGTCTCGATCCAAGGATCGTGTTTCCACTTACAGCGAGTCGTTTGGAGGCCCGTAGCTCATGTTACGGGCAAAAGACTGAAAAGGTCCGGAGACGGGGGGTCTGGGCCCGGCCCGACCCCCCCCCCCCCCCCCTCGGGTCGGCCGAACCGGGTCGACCCGACCCGGTCCGACCCAGAGGGACCCGGTCTGGCCAGGCCATGGCGCGGCCCGACTCGGTCGTTCGGTCCTGCTCGGCTCAGCCGAGCGGCCGAGCAACGCGGGGGGCGTGCATGCCCCCGCGTGACAACACTGCGGCCCCCGCGGGGGGCCGCCCTGGATCACCCAGACGCGGCCAGGCCAGCGTGGCGCGCCGACGGAAGCTTCCGCGGGCCACCGAAGTTGCTCCGGTGGTCCGATTTCCTTCTCGTCTGTGCCGCTGTTCCTCCCGGGTTCCGTTCTTCACTGCGGGATCATTAAATCGCCTCTGCGTCACGTTTTGTTTTCGCCCGCCAAATCCGCACAACAAGGAAGAACTGCGGAGGGTTGTCGGGCCGTGTTTGATTGGCCCGCACCCTCCACGTTAGATAAAAACAGTCGGGAGAAAATATTCAACACATGAATAAAAGCAAGGCACAATTTTAATAGAATTAAAATTGAACTTGATCTGGGTTCTTTTTTTTAAAAGAAACAATCACGGGAATATAAAGTTATTTCACAAACAAACCCCTACCTCTTCAAGTCGTCGCATGCGCGTTCTTCGCGGAATTGATCGTCATGGAGGGAGGGAATCGTCGCGTCGTCGCGGTATCCGGAATTGCGTCTACGAACTTGTCATTGTCGATCGAAGGTTGTCGCGGGGTTGGATTGTCGCGGAAGAACGTCGCGGAAGAAGAATCGTCGGCGTTGCGGTACTTGGCGTCGCGTCATCGATTTCCGAGGGCTTGGCGTTCTTCGCGTTCTTCGCGTTCTTCTCGTTCTTCGCGGTCTTCGCGTTCTTCTCTTTCTTCGCGTTCTTCGCGTTCTTCGCGTTCTTCGCGTTCTTTGCGTTCTTCACGTTCTTCGCGTTCGTCGCGAAGGACGATGAAGAACTTGAGGTTTCTGCCAATCCTCTCAACGAACAAGACTTAAGGAGAAAGAGCGTTGGTCTTATTTTATTAACATGCCAACAAACAAAAAAGAGGTAAGTAACGACCCATTAATTCCGAGAATTAATTCAACGAATAAAACCGCCCAATTAAATGGTGCGTTAAGAATTTAAGAAAACGCGTCAGTTGACTTTCATAATGACGGGTTTTTGCGGGTGCGTTACTTAGCGGAAAAGAAATGGTGGGGGCTCATGCGGGCCCCACCTCACAAATATCCTACCAAGAGGGTATGATATTTTTGGATAGCACCCTATCCGCATCAACTCAGCTTAAACAGCTTGAAGTGGTCTTTAAGCATCTTTAAGTGAAAAATAAAAATAAAATTGTCGCACAACTTTTATTTTATTTCTTAACTTAAAACCCAAAAATTAAAAACCACAACCAAGCAAATGCAACTCCGAAAGAGGAATTTCTAAGCAAATATCGGCGCTGTGATTTCATCGGTGCCCTCAGAATTCGATTCCGAGTACCGGTTCAAAAGTGAGAAAAACCCGCTCGTTCGTTCACTGAACGTACCCGAGCCAAACTTCGGAAAATGATTCCGGGCACACCGGGCCTCGGAATCAGATGCCGTCAGAAGCTGCGTTCTTGTAAAATTCCAAAGAAAATTAGGAAAAAAAATTCCTTGAAATTTAAGGGTCTTTACATTACTCCCACCACAGGGATTTACGTCCCTGTAAAGCTTCACCACAAACTTAGGGATACAAAGGCGGTACTGAGCATGCATCTTAGCCTCCCGCTCCCAAGTGCTCTCCTGAAGGTTCCCGAGCATCCATCTGAAGCGCACTAGAGGAATCAATCGTCCATGTAGGACCCGCTCCTGTTGATCCTCGATCTCCACTGGGAACTCCGCAAAAGTCGCCCCATCATCAAAGACCAGCTCTCCATGGTCAACGATTTGTGTCAGGTCGTGCACGTATCTCCTCTGCTGAGATACGTGGAAGACGTCGTGCACCCGGCGCAACTGTGGTGGTAGAGCCAGGCGATAAGCCACCTTTCCAATCCTGCTGAGGACCTGGAAGGGTCCGATGAAGCATAGAGACAACTCGCCGCTTCGGCCAAACCTCCGTAATCCACGTCGAGGTGAGACCCGCATGAAGACGTGATCGCCATCCTCGAACTCAAGTGGCCTCCGCCTCCTGTCATCATAGGAATTCTGTCGGCTCAGAGCTATACTCATCTGCTCCTAGATGACCTGGACCATCTCTGATCCCACAAGAACTGCTAAGATTTCTTCTTTTCCGATAAGAGAAATCTGGTCTCATCCCCTGGATGAACCACTTCCTTTGCCTAATACAGTCAATCCCGACATGGATGTTACTAATCCATACCAAGGATGACATCGTAAGGCCTCGACGCTACTACCAAGAGAGACAACCGTTACTCTCGCCTCCAAGGGTTGAGTCACACTGTCGGCATCAGTGTGTGGTAACTGGGTCTCCTCCAGTAGATGTCTCACAAGTGAGGGTCAATTCAACAGTCTAACTGGAACCTCTTAGTAACAACACAAAAGAGGACAGGAATGAAAACATCACAAAGGTAAGCGTCTTTTACTATTGCAGCTCATAATACAAAGACACTACACAACAGCAACAAGGAACTAGAAGTATAAAGGATGTATCCACTAGTTCTGCTCTTGTCCATCTGTTCCCAGAGCTCCAGGATCGAAGGCCTCAGCTGCCTGAAGCTGAGCTCTCGCATGTCCACCAACTCCCTGCGGTCGGGGTGGACCTCCTGGTGGTGGTGGTGTCAACACCCTGAAGCGTCGTCCACCTCCAGCTGCACGGCCATCTCCCCTTCCATGGCCTCCTTCTCCTTGTGTCCCACCCTGATCGAACCTCTGCCTCTGCTTGGGGGGTCCTTCGTTCATCTGTTGGTCATCCGTATGGTGGGTCGGACAGTCACGAGCCATGTGACCAACCCCGCCGCAGGAGTAACATTGTCCGCTCATAGTAAGTTGTTGTCCACCCCGAGTGCCTCGCACAAACGATCATGTGCCACGCGGTCGACCACCGGTAGGTCTAGTCCTCTTGGACCCCTGCGTCATCTGTCTACTGCCTGCTGCAGAAGACTCTGCCGCATGCCGGCAAGTGGTGGGTCCTACTGCTGGAGACTGCTCAGCAAGGAAACTCTCCACTAAGAGGGCTCACTCCAACACCCCTGCCTGAGTTGGAATGTTGAGGGAGATCATCGAAGCCCTGATCTCGTGCCTTAGTCCCTGCTTGAAGGTCCGGGCCTAGAAGAACGGGTCCCATACCATATCTTTGGAGTAGTGCGAGAGATCAGTAAACCTCGCCGCGTACTGGGATATTGTCATGCTGCCCTGCCGCAGCTGTAGTAGCTCTGGAATGCGCACTGCACGGAGGGTGGCTGGGACAAACTCGGAGTAGAAGATTCTCTCAAAGTCCGTCTAGAGGAGAGATGTCTCGTCATGCACCTGGAGCATCAAGCTCTACCATCTTCCTGCTTCCGTGTGCAGGAGGCTCGCTGCGAGGATCACCATGAGGTCTGCCGGTGTCCTCACTAATCTGAAAACCCATACAACTGCCTCCAGCCAGTCCTCGGCGGCCTGAGGGTCCGTCTCCCCGCTAAACCTGGGCGGTCGCTAGCGCTGGAACTCCTGTAGTTCACTAAGGTGACGTGCATCGTCAGCATCTGAGGCTGGTAGCATCGGTGGATCGGCGGGTAAAGGTACCGTCGGTGCCTCTGTTGTCAAAGGGCCCTGTACCGAATCCTCGTCGCTTGGCGGGCTGTCGTCACGCACAACGCTCGGAACCCTAGCTGGTTGTCGTCATGGGGCCATCCTGAAAAGAAACAGGTGTGCCATGGTCAAAACAGTGTACCTGGTGAGCTGACACAAAGTAATCACACAGAAAACTTGAAACACACATGCAATCAATGTTTTCGTGCATTAAGTTGGAAATCAGAAGTCAGGGTCCTGGTGTACGGATACGTCGGCCGCCGCACCAACACTGGACTCCCTGGACTGATAACCACACCCAATATTCTAAACATTATTACTTCACATAGAAGAAAGATCAGAGTCTGCGGTAGAACCGACCACCTCTGATACCAATTTGTCACGACCCGTCCTCGGGGGTCGTGCTGTGACTACCCCAAGCCCGCCTCCCATAGGCCAGGGGCTGGCGACTAGCACCAAGGCGTAAATCCCAAAAAAATGGAAGGCATTGCCTTTTAAAAGTAAACAAGCACCACAGAGTAAGCAAGCGGAAAAGTAAACACTAAGTAAAAACTGTAACAAGCTGTGCTGAAAGTAAAAGGGGCCAGAAATACAAGCCCAACTATAAAGTACAACTGAAAGGGAAAAAAATAGCAATTGAAAATAAAAGCCACCGCGTTGAGCCGTCCTCTGGAAGTCCCACCTGATGGGTGAGAACAAATAGCCTCCACAGTTCCTCGGTCCAGCCGTCCGCTCCGAGTACACCCCGCCCAGTGGTCCACCTCCAGGTACCGTCCTGCTCCACAAGCCTCAACCATGATCAGCGTTGTCCATCGTCTGCAACCAACACAACGTAGTGCGGGCATAGCCCGTGTAGGGGTGAGTATAAGCTACTCAGTAGGGACCCTGAGACCCCCGAAGGTCTCCCATAATTCACAAAGGATAAACCACAAAGGAAAGATACAATCACGAAGTAACATCCGACAATGCTTAGGTATATTCCCAGACATATACCTAAGTCATAAATTTCCGTCTGGCTCCAACATCCGATCCCAAGCACAACCCAATCCACACAGGAAAGAAAAACGTAAATCCACATAGGATAGCACAACACAATCCACAAAGGAAAGAAAAACGTAAATCCACATAGGATAGCACAACACAATCCACAAAGGAAAGCAAAACGTAAATCCACACAGGATAGAACAACACAATCCAAAAAGGAAAGCAAAACGTAAATCCACACAGGATAGCAAAACACAATCCACAAAGGAAAGAAAAACAGGATTCAGCTCACACATGTACTTCTTCGTATGATGTTAGAGATGATCAGATGTAGCCACTGATTCATCTAAGCCGTCGGGCCCACAAAGGATCTGTAGGTACTAACTCTTGCAATGACCCACACAGGAACGATCATGAAGTTGAACCCAAACCTATTGGGTAACTTCTTCTCCATCAATTACAGTGGTTATGCCGCTATGACCAAGCGCTTCCCTCTTACCTTGGACTGCTGTAGTACCCCACCTATCGGGTACTGTGGGCCTTCTGCTACAACCAAGCGCTCCCCCGTGCCGTTACAACCAAGCGCTCCTCTGTCGTGGGTCTGCCGCTACAACCAAGAGCTCTCATGTGCCACTACAACCAAGCGGACCTCTGTCGTGGGTCTGCCGCTACAACCAAGCGCTCCCCTGTGTCGCTACAACCAAGCGCACCTCTGTCGTGGGTCTGCCGCTACAACCAAGTGCTCCCCTGTGCCGCTACAACCAAGCGCACCTCTGTCGTGGGTCTTCCGCTACAACCAAGTGCTCCCCTGTGCCGCTACAACCAAGCGCTCCTCTCATAGCCTCCAGAGGTACTCCTTCTGTTGAGTACCGTGGGTCTGCCGCTATAACCAAGCGCTCCTCCGCCGTGGGTCTGCCGCTACAACCAAGTGCACCCCACTGGTCTATCCGTAACTCACTGAGTTGTTCGATCAGCAGTCGTCAAGTCTCAACCGGCTCTAGGGTTTTCTCACACAGCATGCTCGTTCCGGGAGGGTCCACTCCATGAACTAAGAGGTCGATGCATCAACTGACATGTAGTCCGGAGTTGATGTATCCCAAGATGTACCGTAGTGGTCACTGCAGAAAACACGGAGTATTCCTGTACTATTTTCATCATCGTCGCAGTCGAATCCACTAAGGATCTCTGTATAGTCGTCGTCGTCGAAGTCGCAGCCAGCACTAGGGTCCCCGCACACAGCAAGCTCGTTCTGGAGGGTCCACTCCACGAGCCAAGAGGCTGATACATCAACTAACTCAAAGTCCAGAGTTGATGTATCCAAAAGTTCTGTATCGTCAACAGGAACTCAACGTCGCAGACGACGCGTCAATCGGACGCCTGGTCTGAGAGTTATTGGTCTTTCCGTCCCAGTGGCATGGTTGGTTTCTAAGGAAAAACCAACCCGACCGTACTCCACCTGCGTCCAAATATCTGGCGGATTATGCCAAAAGATCCGTCTCACTTAGAGGAAAACAACAAAGTTGACGGCACGTCAATCGGACGTCTAAAACTCAAGATATGAGTGTTTCCGCTCCGAGGGCCCGGTTGGTTTCCTGTACGAACCAACCCGGCCGAACCCAAACTATTCCGAAACCTTGAGTGTAATATACCAAAACGACCATCTCGATCCAAGGATCGCTTTTCTGCTGACGTAGAGTCGTTTGGAGGCCCGTAGCTCAAGTTACGGGCAAAAGACCGAAAAGGTCCGGAGACGGGGGGTCTGGGCCCGGGCCGACCCGGCCCGACCCCCCCCCCCCCCCCCCGGGTCGACCCGACCCGGTCCGACCCAGCTAGACCCGGTCCGGCCAGGCCAGGGCGCGGCCCGGCTCGGCCGGCCAGTCCGGCTCGGCTCAGCCGAGCGGCCGAGCAACGCGGGGGGCGCGCATGCCCCCGCGTGACAACACTGCGGCCCCCGCGAGGGGCCGCCTAGGATCACCCGGACGTGGCCGAGTCGCCGCATCCCTGAACCGCAGTTCCTCGCGGCCGCGGAACTGCCTCGCCGCCGCAGCTTCAGCCGCGGTGGGGTTTTCCCGGCGGCGCGCTAGGCGCTGCCGTGTCGGCGTGGCACACCGGCGGAAGCTTCCGCGGGCCACCGGAGTTGATCCGGTGGTCCGATTTCCTTCCCGTCTGCGCCGCTATTTCTCCTGGGTTCCGTTCTTCACTGCTGGATCATTAAATCACCTCTGCGGCACGTTTTTTCGTCGCCCGCCAAATCCGCACAACAAGGAAGAACGGCGGAGGGTTGTCGGGCCGTGTTTGTTTGGCCCGCACCCTCCGCGTTAGATAAAAACAGTCGGGAGAAAATATTCAACACATGAATAAAAGCAAGGCACAATTTTAGTATAATTAAAATTGAACTTGATCCGGGTTCTTTGTTTTAAAAGAAACAATCACGGGAATATAAATTTATTTCACAAACAAACCCCTACCTCGTCAAGTCGTCGCACGCGCGTTCTTCGCGGAATTGATCGTCGCGGAAGGAGGGAATCGTCGCGTCGTCACGGTATCCGGCATTGCATCGACGAACTTGTCGTTGTCGATCGAAGGTTGTCACAGGGTTCGATTTTCGCATAAGAACGTCGCGGAAGAAGAATCGTCGGCGTCGCGGTACTTGGCGTCGCGTCGTCGATTTCTGAGGGCTCGGCGTTCTTCACGTTCTTCGCGTTCTTCGCGAAGGACGATGAAGAACTTGAGGTTTCTGCCAATCCTTTCAAAGAACAAGACTTAAGGAGAAAGAGCGTTGGTCTTATTTTATTAACATTCCAACAAACGAAAAAGAGGTAAGTAATGACCCATTAATTCCTAGAATTAATTTGACGAATAAAACTGCCCAATTAAATGGTGCGTTAAGAATTTAAGAAAACACGTCAGTTGACTTTCATAATGATGGGTTTTCGTGGGTGCGTTACTTAGTGGAAAAGAAACGGTGGGGGCTCGTGCAGGCCCCACCTCACAAATATCCTACCAAGAGGGTAGGATATTTTTGGATAGCACCCTATCCGCATCAACTCAGCTTAAACAGCTTGAAGTGGTCTTTAAGCGGCTTTAAGTGAAAAATAAAAATAAAATTGTCGCACAACTTTTATTTTATTTCTTAACTTAAAACCCAAAAATTAAAAACCACAACCAAGAAAACACAACTCCGGAAGAGGCATTTCTAAGAAAATACCGGCACTGCGATTTCATCGGTGCCCTCGGAATTCGATTCCGAGCACCGGTTCAAAAGTTAGAAAAACCCGCTCGTTCGTTCACTGAACGTACCCAAGCCAAACTTCGGAAAATGATTCTGGACGCACCGGGCCTCGGAATCAGGTGCCGTCAGAAGCTGCATTCTTGTAAAATTCCAAAGAAAATTAATAAAAAAAATTCCTTGAAATTTACGGGTCTTTACAGTTTTGGCCCCCGCGAGCTAGCTATAGGGAATAGTGCCTTTTTCACCGGTTGTCCGTTTTGGGCGAGTAAACAACCTAACCTCCATGTTTTTTCGCATGGATCGTGATGGTGACCTCAGTATCATCCTTGGAGGTGCGCGGTGTGGCATTGTTGCGGGTCGCTCAGGTTAGCGATGCTTGGACCAGCAGTGGTTGAGGGTACTCCCTTGGTTCGTTCCTACAAGGGTTAACGCAACATCACAACCTTAGTATAGGTTTGTGATCCTCTCGATGTGATTTCTAATCTGTTAGAGTTGTGGAATCCCTCCAGTGGGCCTGGAGCAGGATCATCTAGCATCGTTTCCCTAGATCGAGTTCTTGGTATCGCAGTGACCGCTTATCCACGGGCAGCAATCCCCTATCTAGTAGCTTAACCCTGTAGGGTTTGTGGAATCATCGGGAATATGATCCCCTACGCAGTGGTCCATGATCAATAGGTTTGTGGTATCATTGGGTATACGATCCCCTACACAGCATGAGGATTATAGTAGGGTTGTCATATCGTTGGTTATATGATCCCCTACTCAGCGCGTGGTGTTGGTAGGGTTGCGGCATCATCAGTTAGATCCCCTATAGCGTGAGATGTGCCAGATAGGGTTTCAGTATCGTCGTGACCATCATGATATAGGTGAAGATCCTCTATCTGAGTGACGTGTTACTGTTGAGAGCCAGATTAGGTTTTGGTATCCCCCAGCGGAACATAGGATTGATCCCCTATCTATGAAATCTACGAATTCTAGATCGGGTTGTGGTATCCCCCATTGGATCCTGGGAGTGACCGCCTATCTGTGAGATCTCTGTATACCGGTGTGGGTTCTGGTATCCTCTAGCAGACCCTAGGAGTGATCCCCTATCCGAAGAGTTTGATGTTTATGTTGTTTCAGCTAGGTTTCCTTAGTGCCGGTATCTGACGAGCATGGTCTCTTGGGTGAGCGTATGAGATGTTGGTGTGGGACCCGAGGAAGTTTATCTCTCAGACGGGTGTAATCTGGGATGAAAGTGATCGTGGAGTGTGTTATCTTAGTTGTGAACCATTTCTGGTGATGAGGTCGGTACCTCATGTGGCTTGGTGTGTGAGATGAGTATATCTGGATGTTCAAGGTGTATGTATGGGAATACAGCTGGTTTGAGCTGACTAGTTGTGTTTATCTGAGGATGGTCACGAGGTGGAGTTTCTCTCTCGTTTGGGTTCCCTCTGGCTGGGATGAGCGGACTATTTTCTTTTCAGTTGCTCTCTTTTGTTTTGGGTTTTTGGGGAGCCTACTAAGTATTGTTATACTCACCCCTGCATGGGATTTTCCCACACATGTTTGTGTCTTGTGCAAACCACAAGCCTTTCAACGGAGTCCCAGGAGTACCTGGATCAGGTGGAGCTTAGTGAGTGGGTTTGACCGGGGTGTTTACCAGAGATGTGTTGAGGAGCTTACCGGTAGGTGTTTTGGCAGTTTTTCCCTCCTTCTGAGCAGGTTGGACACTTTTGTAGGTTTCTTTCGGTGGGCCCTATTTTGCCCTTTTGTATTTTTTTTGTACTCCGGTTTGGGATATATGTATGCATACATTTTTCTTTTCAGTTTTATATATCTCTACACTGTTTCATGGAGGTATATGTGGGTGCCTGTGTACAGGTACCTTAGGCTAATGCCTCCCTTGTGTGTGATAGCCTACTCGGCGCTAGACGCCAGCCCCTGGCCTATTGGAGGTGGGCTTGGGGAGTCACGACTTGAGCCCCGTTTGGGTTGGGTCGTGACACTTGAGGCCAGAGCGGGGTACGCTAACAAAGGGAACCCACAGCATGTACCTTAATCAGAAGAGAAAAATCCACAGATAATGCCCACAATGGCGAGTGTCAAAGAAGAGGACGAAGCCAAAAATGGAGGGGAGAAGCCAGGAGTTGAGGGTGAGGCCGAAAATGAAGGGAAGAATATGAGAAAGGGCTTAGAAACCCTAGATAGGAGGAGAATCTGAGCGTGGGGAGCGCTCTTCACATAATGTGCTCTTTTTAAAAAATATTCCTCATTATTCAAGATTATGATTATCACCCATATTATGTTACCTTGATATTCTTATTGGATCACATGTACTACTTTAACTTAATTTATTCTTCTTGATTCCCTTATGGGTTTTTATATCTCACATATTTCTTATGTATGACCCTAGGTTATCCCATGTTGTTTTAGAAGAATGATAGAATTTTAGGAGCATGTTAGGGAAGTTTTCAATAATGTCATTGTATTTTTGTTGAAAGTTGTTATGATATATACCTAATTTCACAGAAACTAGGTCTCATACTCATATGGGTTTGTATTATGTGTATCTCTATGTAATAAATCATGAATTCATGTGTGATAAAATATGTTTTGTTATAGTTGGTATCAAAGAAAGGTCTAGTTACTTTTTGGGTATTAGGATGAGAAAACTCTAATGAAGGCATTATAGATAAGACTAAACATAGAAAAACGTCTATAAATTTTTGTAAAGTATAGATTAAGTGGTTTCCAAGAAAATGCATCCCTTCCTAAATACTAAAAGTGGATGTGGATATGGAATATATGTACCTAGGTTTAATAACCCTAAAAAAGGTGCATTGGGCTGGACTCGATCGCCACTTGGTGTACAATAATCGGCCTCACTGCAAAAGTAGTATTACACTCCCATGGGATATGATTGGGTAAATTTTAAATCTATTTAAAACCCACTATTAAGGGGGAAATACCATAACACTGTATTTTGGGAAATAGATTGTGGATAACATATATTGAAACCTAGAAATTCATAGTTTACAGAATAAATGTAAATTTTTATTCATCCCTTCAATGTTCATCCCTGATCCTATTTTGGTTGAATTAAATGATTGGAAGTATAATAAAATAGTGAAAGGTGAGCTTATCAACCATTCATGAACTTCAAATCTCTAATATGACTATAGTTCTACACATTTATTTCATATCATACAAGTTTAATAAAAATATTAAAATAGTTTCTTAAAACATGGAATTCAATTTATTGGTAAAGACAAAAAATGGTTCAATTATTGAATCCCAAGAATATAACTCATCCCCTATCTAAATATTTGGGATGAATTTTCCAAAAATCCATGTGATACTCCCCTTAGAGGAATTCAATACTATTATAGGAATGGATTATCTTTCCTTTCATAAAGCCAACATAAATTGTTAAAAGAAGGAAATCACCCTCTATATTACAAATCTTCCTTCAGTTTTATACAAGTTAAAGGAGGCAAATGAATCTTATTTGGTATCAAAATATTAATCATGGATATTTTTTTCTTATGATAAATAATATCTAGCTCAAATGATTTATACTAAATAAAATATCATCCTTAATAACATGTCTATTGTATGGGAATTAACTAATGTGTTTCTTGAATAATTTCCTAGTATTCCTCTTATCCATGAGGTTGAGTTCTCAATCTAGATCATACTTTTGGATATACCAATATCCATGAATCTATATAGAATAGAAATTAATGAGCTTGAGGAGTTTAAGAAACAATTATAGGATAATCTGGATAAAGGATTCATATGCCATGGTGCTTCACCATAGGGTACACCAATCCTCTTCATCAAGAAGAATGATGGTTCAATGCACCTCTACATTTATTATTATGATCTCAATAAGATCATGATAAAGGACAAGTATCATCTTCCATGGATTTATTACTTGTTCGATCAGCTACGTGGATCACAATACTTTTCTAAGGTGGATATTTAGTTATGATATTTTCAAGTAAAGGAGATAATGGAGGATATCCCCAGGGGTACTTTCATACAAGTTTTGGGTGCTATGATTTCATAGTGATTCCATTTGGATTCACCAATTCTCTAGAAATATTCATGGACTTGATGAATATATTATTTAGGTATTACATAGATAAATTTGTGTTAGTCTTTATAGATGATATTCTTATCTACACCAAAATCAAGGAGGAACATAAGGAACATTTAAACACTATATTGAA
Organism: Viscum album; assembly: GCA_963277665.1. Lineage (NCBI taxonomy): Eukaryota > Viridiplantae > Streptophyta > Magnoliopsida > Santalales > Viscaceae > Viscum > Viscum album. Next base: position 617,125,468 of record OY728148.1, on the reverse strand, counting down.
GACCTTTTAGAAGAAAAAACTAGATGAAAAGTATAGTAAATGTGAGTTTTGGTTGGATAAAGTAACTTTCTTAAGGAATGTTGTCACTAAAAAAGGATATCTGGGAATTTTTCAAAATAAATGGAAATAGAAGGATTCCCCAAACCAACATCTGCGATAAAAATCAAAAGTTTCTTTGGATTGAATGGGTACTATCATCAATTTTAGAGAAACTTATCTTTATTTTCAAGCCCACTAAACAATATTACACAAAAGGGAGTAAAGTTTTTCTAGATTTATAAATGTGGAGAGAGATTTAAGGAGCTGGAGAAGAGGAAAATTTCTACACCTATGATCATATTATCCACCAATGGGGATGGATTTGTGATCTACAGCGATGCATCCAAAAAGAGATTGGGTTGTGTACTCATGAAATATAATAAAGTAATATTATATTCCTCCCGCCAATTAAAAATCCATGATCATAACTACCCAATTCAAGATATATATTTGTAAGGAGTGATCTTCACATTGAAGATTTGGTGACATTGTCTCTATGGAGAAAAGTGTGACATATATATGGATCATAAAAGAATCAAGTATATATTAACACAAAATGAGTATAATATGCCCCAATGAAGGAGGTTAGAGCTAATCAAGGATTATGATTATTCAATCCAATACCATCATTGGAAGCAAAAAAAGTGGTTGATGCTCTGAGTAGAATGGATCCCACAAACCGATCCATGATGAGGATTGAAAGGGATCCAATATTCTTATATATTCAAAGGATGTATATGGGAATAATAAAAGGATATTCATCCTACCTTTCATAAATAGCTTCTCAACCATGTATTCTTTATATAATCAAGGAGCCCTAGAAAGATGATGAGTTTATACATAAGGAGGTAGTGAATATTCTAGAGTTCAACTTTGCTAAAGATGGATTTATAAGGTTTGGAACCTGAATATGCATCCCATAAAAACCAGAACTAAAGTGGTAAATTACAGATGATATGAATAGATCATCCTTTTCTATTAATCTGGGAATAACTAAGATATATAGATATTTAAATAAAAAAATTTGTGGGATAACATGAAGAGGGATATTTCATATTTTGTATCTCAATGATTGGTATGCCAACAAGTTAAGGATAATTACAGATGTATAAGGGTATGATAAAACCATTTCCCATGATAGTATGGAAATTGGAAAACATAACCACTGATTTAATCATAGGAATCTCCAACACCCCTAAATGCAATAACATCATCTGGGTAGTAGTCGATCGCCTTACAAATTTGGAACATTTCATTGATATTAAGGAAATTTTATCTCTTAACCAACTCAAAAAGATATATATAAGGTAATTAATAAGACTTCATGAATTTCATATCTCTATTATTTCTAATTGAGATCTGAGGTTTTCCTCAAGGTGTTGGAGAAGCCGTTGGCAATGTTTTGATAAAGAACTAAGCTTGATCACTTCTTATCTCCCTCATATGGATGGTTAGTCTGAAATAACCATTCACACTCAGGATTATATTCTTAGATCATGTTCAATGGATTTCCAAGGATATTGGGATCAACACCTCCCCAAGTGGAGTTATCATTTAAAAAAATCATCATATCATGAAATGGAACCTTATGAGTATCTTCATGGTAAGAGGTGTTGGAATTTGATATATTGAGATGAATCTAAAGAGTAGAATCTATTGGGACCTGATCTTATCCAAGAAATGATAAAGGATGGTCAGACTATTCATCATCATATGAAAACAACATAAATTCAATAAAAAATCTATAAATACAATAATTGATGAAACTTGGATTTTTAAGTTAGCGATAAATTGTTCATTCATATATCTCCATGGAATAAATTCATGAGGTCTATAAAGAAGTGAAATATTCATCCTAGATACATTGGACCCTTTGATATCCCTAATCACATCAGAGTGGTGGCCTATCGACTATCACTCACACATAACCTATCTCAAGTACGTGATGTATTACATGTATCTCTATTTAGAAAGTGCATACCAAACCCCTCACATGTACTAGATATAGAGGTGGAGCTTTTTGAGAATGATATTTTATACGAGGAGCATCCAGGGAAGATTTTAGAACAAAGAGACAAAGTTCTATGAAAAAAGACAACTCACCAGATCAAAGTGTAGAGAAGAAATAACGAGTTTTATGAAGAAACATGGGAACTATGAGAGGTGATGAAAAAAATGTACCCCCATTTATTTTATTGTAAGAAATAAAAATTTAAAGGGTTAAAGTTTTTAGAGGGGAGAATGTAATGACCCAAACTTTTATAAATGAAATTTCCATTTTGAATAGATAAATGCATTATTAATTACAACACATGCACTACTTTTGTTATTTTAGATCGTTCTAACTTATATCCTTTCAGATTTAAAAGACCACTAAGCATTAGAATCATTGATTGTATAGCTATTATATAGTGATCTTATGGTTAGTATATATTAAGGGTTAGGATAAATTGCAATTGACACAGATAAAGTAAGTGATAGCCTCGAACAGTAGGATCATTCCCTATGAAGCCCATTAGAGCTTCTAAGGGAGATAACATCATTTATATTTTCCCTTAACCAATCAAAAGTCAAGAATTAACAACTGAAGAAAAAAATAAAAAAATTATGGGATAAGTTAATGATCATCAAGAACACATCCCAAATAATTTTCACTGAACCACCCCATGAAAATCCCACCATCGCACACCTTACCCTTAGGTAACTCCCTGGTGTAATAAAGAGTTATGTATCTAGACCCTAATAGAATGAATTTTTATATTTTTAATAAAATAATGATTATATTTATCTTTTATTACTTTATAATTATTAAAAAATGGTTTTATAAAAATTAGATTTTGATACGATGAAACACAAATTATATGTTAGAGAAATATATATTTTTCAATAAAGACACCCTATTTTAAGGAATTCAATAATTTTCAAAATAAATTTTATTCTAAAAAATGATATTATTAAAAAATAGTTATTAAATATAAATTAAAATATAATTTTATGAAGACAAAAATAATTTTATAAGGGTCTAAAAACTTTTATTGTCAAAATTACCCAGTATTTTTCAATAAATGGAGATTTTCGATTTAAAAGTGTAAATTATCTTATTTAGAAAATTATTTCGATAAAGAAAATATTATTTTTTTAATTATCATGCCGAAATAATCCAATAGTAATTTTTTTATAATTTTCTGAGATATTTGATTTTTTTGGTAAAAATTATATACGATATAAATATACGATATATATTATGACATAATAATGACTCAAAAGTGGTGTAATATATGACATAAATGGTAAAAAACACCAAATATACTTTTACCCTTTAAATTAATGTGTTTTTAATTTATTTTATTAATTTTATAAAGCCTTAATTAATCCTCTAAAATCTATATTATATTTCAAGGTTTTAAAATCAAGTATTTATGAGCATGACTCACTTACACATCACCAAGGGTATTATATTAATGAGATCGGTTATTAAAAATGTAAAAAAATTAAAAACACTCTAAATTTCTAGAAACCATGCTCAAGATGAGGGAATGGGTTTATGGATCGATTTCCTTCAAGACAGATGCTTTGCACATCCGACAAGGGGACCACAAATCCAACAATTTTGAAATTGGTAACTCCTCAGTCCAGTCTTGGGTAAAGTTTTTTAGTCTAAACTAGATTATTTTCCATATTAAAATACTCTATGATATTTATTTTTCTATAAGGTGTTCCTTTTAAAATGGATAGAGAAACTGAAGTGTCTAGGTACGGGCATTATGCTTGTTTCTTGGTGGAAGTGGACTTAAGTTCCACTTTGATCGATAAATTATTTCTCTACACCAAGGATGAGGAACTTGAGTTGCGAGTGGAATTTTGAGAACCTTCCTATATTCTTTCTATATTTTAAGGCCATTTCTTAGGATTCTCTTAATTTTCAAAGATCTATTGTTTGTGACTATTGATCCATTTGGGGACATGTCAAAAAAACTTGTGTTTCAAAAGGCCTAGAGTACTACAATCCACCTCTGGTGTGATTGATAAGGCGGCTCCAAAATCACCTCATAATGGGGAAAGAAATGATATTAGTCAAGGGATGAAGTAGATATTGGAAAATATTGGTGCCATATATGTAGGAAACATTGTGAATCCCCCTGGAAATGGTGATAAAGATGGTCTTTGGATTCCAAGAACTTGTCTGGTACTGTGTAAATCCTCAGTTGGAAGGGAAGGAGCTGAAGATGTTGATCTGGAAAAACATTCTACTATTGATATTGATTCAGGTAAGGACATTATATCTAGAAATAAGGTTTCACCTAATGTGGATACCACAAAGGAGGATCAACCGGCCCCTCATAATGCTAGTCAAGCACCTAATCAACGATCTGATAGGAAGAAATTATGGTTTGAAATTGTTGCTAGGACAAATCTCAAAGCTAGTACGGAGTCCCTGAGATCAATTCACATGGTTCAAAAATTCATTGATAGTGTTATGGATGAATCTTATTAATCATAAAAATATGGATTCCATTGAGAAAGAAGTTGTTGTGTAGAGAACAGGGAAGAAGATTGTTCTTTCCTCTCTTAATGGTGATGTAAGTCATGATTTGACTATGCATCAACAGACTTGGTGAAAGGTTAGCCACCCAAAGGGTCATGTTCAGAGACATGGATGATAAAAGGTTATTCAAGAGCATGGATGAGGTGGTTCTTATAGAACTTCTATGCTCACACCAGAGCAGTTGGAACTTATGGAAAAGTGCACTGCACTTTTTAGCCAGAGGGCCACATGGTTAGATTGAGAATATGATGATGCTGATGACTCTGAGTATAACTCAAATCATGATTATAGAGATTTTTGATGTATTGTTTTTCTGATGTTTATTGGATTTCCCTTATTTTCTCTCATTATATTTATCATTTTATTTTTTCTTTTCTTATTTTTAATAAATGGTCTGGAGCCTTGTCTTTTTCCTATACCCGCTTTGTTATTATATCATATTGAGTCTAAAACCTAAGTTTAGAAATTAAGAAAGAATTATCCTCTATTTTTCTATATAAACCCACCCAAACTCCCATTATTATTCACTAAAAACTATTGAATCATGAAATTAATCTGACTTACCTCTCTAGATTCCTACCAAGGTTCCCCCAAGATCTTAATAATCTCTTCTTAATCTTTTAGAAGCATCTTCTCAAGGTAAGGGATCATATCCTTCTCCTCTTTATTAAAGCACATTATTTGTCTTATGAATTTTTCTTCCCAATTTTTCATGTTGTATTATGTTATTGCATATTCCTATTACTTTAATTTTTATTTCCAAGTGATTAGAGACCCCTTTAAATCTGATTAATCTCTTCTATGAATCATTATGTACCTCCATTCTACTAACAAAATTATCCTATGATTATTCATGAAAATTCATTGTATAGTGAATACCAATCCCTATTTCCATTCAATGTTATCCAACTAGATTTATATATCCTTAATTTATTGGGGACTTCCATGTATTTATATTACACACATTAATAATGGGATTAAAATTGATGAAATACATCCCTATTTTGTATGATCTACATGTCACATTTATGCATGTACATGATATGAAAGTGATGGGTGATTATAGAATTATATAACCTCCCAAGGAATTGGATAATGTTTTTAACTCATGAGATTCCATACATGGATTATGGTAGGTTATCCTAGTCACATTGTGTTATTTTTTATTGGTAGTTAGCCTTGACTTATATTTATGATGTCATGTTTTCTGTTGTTGCCACATTCCTGTGTTGGCTTTATGCTATCATGTTATATTACTTCTCATTATTCAATATTATGATTATCACCCCTTTTATATTACCTTTATATTTCCATTTTATCACATATACTATTTTACCTTATGATATTCTTTGTTTATTCCCTTATAGGGATTTATATCTCACCCCTTTCTTATGCACATCATCTGGTTATCCCATGCAATTTTAGAAGCATGATGGAATTTAAGGAACACGAAAAGAAAGTTTTAAATAATTTCATTGTATTTATGTTGAAATTTTTTAGGATATATACTTAATTTCCGAAAGATACTAGGCCTCATGATCTTATGGGGTTTTATTAAGTGTATCTTTATGTGATAACTCATGAATTAAAAAGTAATAAACTATGATTTTCAAAAAATAATTCAGATTAAAATTATGAAGCTAACAGATGCTGAGATATTTATAGGAATAGGTGAATAAATTCAAATAACTGAACTTAGGAATAATATCAAAACTTTCTATAACTAATATATTCAGATAACTTGGTAACAGTAACAAAACCTTTTTTAGTAGCTAGAAGAACACATAGCAACAACTATAAAATGTATGTATCCAAAATGTAGTCCTCAAAATCTATAACAAAATATAGTATATAAATAATAAATTTGAATGGAATTTGTTACATCAGATAGAAAAATATCTTCTCTAAATGGAAAAATTGATGTAAATTCAAAGTAAGAGATTTAGATCATCGATCATCCAGGAATCAGAGGTATGGATAAAAGGTTTTGACAAAGCATGACACTTTATCCAGAAATATAAATTAAGAATAAATAAGAAACCCAACTTAATTATGGTCAATAAGATCTAGAGAAGACATTGGATAAATAAAAATCTTCAAAACACTCAACATATTTGAAATTTGAATTTAATAAACCACTAAAAATCAAAATTTCTCTTAGAAATAAAATAAAATTAATCCATTATTAAATAACTTATGAAACAGTGTTTCAATTACATTAACGAGATATTTACTCCAAAAATAATTATAAGAATCTAAAAAATAATTCAAAATTTGAAACCCACAGATGATAGGTTCAATGCGTGGATGACTTTATGTGAGGATAACTCCAAAATTATAGCTTCCAACACTTGGTTGATACCAAACGTATATTTCCAGAACAATTAGTATCACACCAACATGAGGTTACTTATATTAGGTACATAAAAAATGTGACATACTCAAACATGAGTTTCTCGAACATAAAGTTAAGCATAATTGTGGGGTTCCAAATACAGGGTTGGATTCCAATGTCAGGTTGCAACATCTTTTTTTGAACAGTGATTCTAGACTTTATTAAAATGTATATAATACATTACATAATAAGATTTCACAAAAATAAAAGTGTATATAAAATACTTCTAGAACTCAAAAAAATATTTAATAAAATTTAAACCTAAAATCAAATAAAATTATCTTTATCAAAAAAAATAAGGGATTTTGTGTGCATAAAAATAAATGAGAATTTAATAATATTTTTTTGTATCAATGTCTATATTCCAACAAATATAACCCTCTTTTTATGATCACAAAACCCATAAAACAAAGAAATAATTGTCAACACAAAATGTTTGTAATTATAAAAGAAAGAAAACATATTTGGACATTAGATATTGGTTCAGTCTATTTTGTAAAAAAAATTATCCAATTTTCTTCTTCTTTTTGGAAATCAAAAAGAAAGTATAAAAATATAATAAAACACATTCAAATTTTCACAGAGCTATATGTGAAATTTAGTTAAGGGATAAATAAGAAAATTATCTAAATGTATAGGATTATAATATAAAATAACATAACACATAAAACATAAAGACAACATGAGATAAAAAATAATTTCATATTTTATAAATGATTTTAGATTACATAGAATTTCAACTCAGGACAAACAAAGGTTAATAAGTGGGATGAGAGGCAGAACTGAAAATTGGTTGAGATTATTTAGTAGAAGAGACAAATGTTAAATAATATTTAAGATTCCAATGTATAGTCATTAGATCCTCCACCATATCTTTGGAATTATTGTTCTATGGTGTAACCCACTCGCTCAATAATTTCCTTGAATCTCGACTCGCCTTCAGTAATTCAACCAAATTAAACTAAAAAAATTAACATCCTCAAAAGACTATACATACTTATCTATTATTTCCCCTAAATTATTGAGAAAAACTCTAACTCCAAGTTTTTCAGTAGTCATCATTTAAATAATTTCTTTCTGATTGTCCAATAGAGTGTGAAAAGGCAGACTATCACACTGCAAACTTTGAATTTTTTCATCCATTACTAAAATATTATCATAGAAAAGCATCAACATTCTCAACACATCAACAAATCCTGCTACACTATATATGGATTATCTTAAACACTAAAAATGATTTGATAAAAACTTATTGGTATCACTAAAATCTAACTTTGAAACATTCTCACCTCTGATCTTTCCTACATTGTCAGTGATATCTCTCTTAAAAGCATCAAAATATTTATTAGTGATTGAAATTTCATTTAAATTTTGAAATTGAGTCTATAAAGACTCATATTATATTTTTTAAATATATTTATTTCTTAATAATATTAAATACTTCCTAGAAATATCAAATTCTATTTGAATATTTATGATCTTATCTTTTGACATATCAAATATTTATAAAATGATTTCAATAAAATTTTGAGCATTATCTTCAGAACTGGAATAATCATTAGATTCCAAGGGAACTACCTCAAACCTTTTAGAGGGAACTCTAAATTCAACTAATTGAAATTATTAAACTTAAAAACTTTTACCATATGGAGTGACAACACTCCAAGAACTTTTGTAACATCTATATCATATTTATCAGTCCATTCCATGGATTTTTTAAGAAATTAAATTGATTGATCCTTGATCAATTTAGTTATAGTAGAAATAGGATAACTAAGTTTCTCAATAGAATGAGATTATTTAATTATTTCCAATTCAATAGATTGATCAGCTTCCATAACTAGTTGTTCTTCAATATGAGCTACAAGATCAAAAAGACCTTTCATAACTACACGTAGATGAAATACTTCTTTAACAACAAACTCAACTATCTGATCAACTCTTTCTTACAAAATTGGAACTAGTTGATCAACTTCACCAAAAAAAAGAATCAATAACATTCTCCAAAGCTATAGGGTTTTCTCTGCTTTGAGGCCTCTGAAAAAGCATAGCACCACTATCTATTTGATGAACCTATTATAGGATGGTACAAAAGCTAATTTATTTTCCTAATGCATCATAGAGGCTGACTGGGGTCATCTCACTTGAAAAGAATTGTGGTTGGTTCAATCACTAATTTTATTCCATGTAATCTAATTCTTTTTATAGTTTTTATTATTTATTGAAAACAATGGTTTTTAGTTTTAAGAAAATAATCCAATGCATAAATAAACTATCCTAAATTCAGATGAAAATGTAGATAGAATGAAATATAGGAAGAAAGGTCTTAGATATGGGGTTGGCTATATAGTCTTTAATTATTTATTTCTTATTTAAATTAAATTTTACAATCCTTTTACATCATTAATGGATTTCAACTCTCTACCTTATGTGGGTATCTTTCCTTCTTAGTAAACCACTTTGATGCAACAAAAGTTTTCCTCCATTGATAGGAAGTAGGAATGAATTCAAGATTCATGTTATAGTGTATGTTCACCGCACCCATGAATTTCACTATTATCCACTGCAAAAATAATTGTAGCATTAAATAATTTCAATCATAATAAAAATGAACATTGTGAAACCTCCACTGGGAAAAAGACATAGGTTAGTACCTTTCTATTCAAAAAGTTAAAAGAGATCACAGTGGGAAGATAGAAGAAAGATAGAATGAAATTAGGGTTGGAAGATAAAGAGATATAGAAGAATATGGAAACACTTGAATTAAAAGATAAATGAATGGGTTACATTGGAGGATAACACAAAAAATAAAAGGAAAACAATGAAATCATAAAGAAATAGCATCCCTACAGTGTAGTGCAGTAATTGACCCTCAGGATCTAGTCCATCCTTTCATCCTCCCCTTGATCATCTATTTGTATGGATAAATCCAACCCCGAGCACCATTAATCGACTAATAAATGGGTAAAAAGTCATCTTGAGTCATTTGAGGGTCATAAAAGGGGTCTACAACATTTATTACATCAAAACTGCTCATTTATTGGTCCATTTTTGGGTTTCACATTGTGAATAGTGATTTCACAGTGTGAATAGTATGGGACCAAACATATCATGGCATGTTGCATGGAATACTTTCACATCCAATGTTCCAAAATATTTTACAATGTGAATGACTTACATGATGTGAAATTATGTTTTCCTTCTATTTTCACTCCAAATATATCAGGTTCTTCATTTTTTTTAACTATGGGCTTGGGCCTTGACTTATACTTGGTTCCACACTAGCTTCAATCCTTCTTCACAAATTTGGTGTCATACCGCACTATGAAGTGGCATGGTGTGAACAATAGTAATCCAAATTAATTCATTATTTTTGTGCATTTTCTAAAAATATGTGGTATCCTACCATAAAAAATAATTAAAAACTGGTATAAATAATCATTTAATATGAAAAAATATATTTTTTATAATAAAATATGCATGAAAACCATGACTATGTCATAGTTTCAGTATAAGGTTTATCATAAACTCTAGGAAACTGAATAACTCCTCCAACTCCAGTAGGAATTTTCTCATCCAGAACATGCCTCATTCTAGTTCTTGTAGGGATATTCTCTCTAGTAGTAGTGGATTCCTCTAAACCTCCTATAACACATAGCCTAATAGAAGCTCATTCCACTAGATATTCTTCAATTTCCATTACACCAATCCTTACAAATCTTGTTAATATAAAACTTCCACACTCCCCCACAGCATGAGAACTTGATGTCCTATCCTCTTATGCACCAATAGGCATAATATTTCCCATGGTTACACTCCAGAAGAACCCAAATTTTTCAAGGTTTCAACAAAAACCACATTTTTATGATAATATCTTAAACTAGTCCACATGTCAGAAATCATCACTATCTTGTAAAGAATAAGAGACATAGACCTATTATAGGGATAAAATGACATATTTGTATTCTTTTAGTAGTGGTGGTTCACGTATCATAACATGTATCAACTCATGTTGAACTTGATATCACTCATCATGAGAAACATGATATACATGTCAAGAAAAGTAATCTTCTCTGACTCAAAAATCCTTGGAACAATATATGTTTGAATGAACTTGAACTACCTTTTAATCAACTTATAAATGATTTACCAATATTCTTCTGGTATGGTGCATTAAAAAAAGATAATAAATGATTTCCTTAGGCTTATGAACTCTATATTAAATCAATCTTAGACTAAAATTAAAATATCCTTCATAAGGACACTAAAAAGTATGAGCCATAATGACTATCAACCCAATTCTTATCATTCACCTTTGAAGAAAAAAGATCCCCACTATCACAAAATATTAACTGGGAATTCTAATAAAATTAATTTACTTACCATTAAAATACATATTCTAAATTTCTTCTATTTAACATGAACTCCATCTTTTTAATATTAATGCTTTCTTCATCAACAGATTTGTCTCAAACAACCATTTGAAGTTGGCGACTTTCCCTTATAGTACCTGATGATACATACTAGAAACTCTTTACTTTTGCACACATTAAGGACCAACCTCATCAAATCATCATATTTTTCTCCATCAAGAGAATAAGTTGAAGTTTTATGGTTAAAAATATTAAGGGTTCAAGAGATCATGATTTTGGGAGATTGAAATCTGGGAAATTTGAAGGTAGGAGAAAGAGAAAGACATTAACTCTAATGGGTTTAAGAAATAGTTTGGTTTATCAAGAATATTATTCAATGTAATCATTTTTTATTTTTAAATAAAACACAATTTTGGGAAAATAAAAAATTAAAATGAATAAAACAATTTAAAACGTGGTAAATAAATCTTTATAAACAATGTTTTAAAAAGACAAATTACTAAACTAAATATAAATTAACAAAATGTAGAATATTTACCTGAAATTAAATAAATATAACTCCCCATTTATAAAATCAAAATTATCCATGGGAAGTGGTTTAAAAAAATATTAGAAATTTTATATTCATTATTAAAAAATTCCAAAGATATATCCCCTTTATAGATATGTTCCCTTATAAAGTGAATTCGAATATCAATATTTTTGTTCTAGAATCACTCATGGGATTTTTTGAAATATTAATAGAACTATTATTATCTCATAAAATAGAAACATGATAAAAATTAAGTCCAAATTCTAGAAGTTGGTGTTTTATCCCCATCACTTTTCCACAAAAACTACCATCAGATATGTATTATGCTTCAGTATTTGACAATGAAACTAAATGTTACTTTTTAATAGACCATGAAACCAGGGATTTCCCAAAAAAGTGACATGTTTCAGGGGTGATTTCTCTATATAACCTACATCTTATAAAATATTCATCTGAATATGAAATTAAATCAAAACTAGTGGTTTTTGGATAAAGTAAATATAGGGAAATAGTTCAATTTAAATATCTCAAAATCATTTTAATAGAAAATAAATGAGACCCTTTTGGATTTGATTTAAATCATGAACATAAGCAAAAAATAAAACATAATATCTGGTATTATATTAGTAAGATAAAAAACTGCATATCATAACTCTATATAAATTTTTGTTAACTAGTTTACCAGCTTCATCAATATCAAGTTTTATATTGGCACACATAGGAGTTGTATGTGGATTACTATTTCAATACCAAACTTTTTCAATATATCAATAATGTATTTACTTTTATTTAAATCATTTACAAAATATTTTTTATAGAATTTAAATTTAAGAAAAATATTTAATTCTCCAATCATTCAAATTTTAGGATCAATTTTCATAATTTTTGAAAAAACATTAAAAATATTTTGATTAAAAGAACAAAAAATAAAATCATCTACATAAATTTGAACTAATTAAATAAAATATGAAGATATTTTTATAAAAATAGTAGGATCATTCATACCTACAAAGAACCCATTTTATAAAGAAAAGAGCCCAACCTCCCATACTAATACCCCGGTGCATGTTTAAGACCATAAAGTGATTTAGTAAGTTAGAAAACAAAATTTAGTAGATGATGATTTTAAAAACCAAGGTCTTTTTTAACATTACTTCCTCTATTAAATAAACATTTATAAAAATATTTTATTTCCATCTGGTATAATTTAAAATTCATATGATATACCTAATTTGAAAAGTATCTAATGGATTCGAGGCTATAAATAAGGGAAAATGCCTCCTCATAATCTATACCTTACTCTTAATTTTAACCCTTAGAAACTATCCTAGACATATTTCTAGTAATTATACCTTGATCATGTTTTCTATTTCTAAAAACTCATTTATTTCCTATTACATGATGGTATGAGGGATTATACACTAATTTTCAAAAACAAATTCTCTTAAACTGATTTATCTCTTCTGGAATATCCAATATACAAATCCCATTATCTAAGGATTATTCTATAAACTTAGGTTCAAATATGGATAGAAAGGTAGATAACTCAACTAGGTTGGAAATATTCCTCCTAGTCTTAACTCTTTCATTTATATATCCTATAACAGTCTCTAAATAATGGTCCTTTAATTTACTAGTTTGTATAGGTAGGATACTTTATGGTTCCTCATCTTCATTTTCTTTAAAATTGGATTTATAATGATCAATTTCTATTTTACCATCAAACTTAACAATATAGGAATAAATATTTAAGTTGTTTAAAGAATTAAATAATTCATATTTTTGTTTTTTATTATGATCAAATGGATCACTCTCATCAAACTTCACATAAATAGATTCTTTAACTATCTGTGACTTTTTATTAAACATTGTAAAATATTTAGAAGTAGAAGAATACCCAATAAATATTTCTTCATCATCCTTTGGATCAAACATATAAATATTTTCCTTAGTATTCAATATATACACCTTGCATCCAAAAAATTTAATGTATTAAACTTTAGGTTTTCTATTTTCCATAAATAATAAGTTGTCTTTATAATAAGGGGTCTTATTAAAACTATGTTCATAATATATAATGTTTTACAAATAACTTCTCCCAAAAAATAAGTAGGTAAACTATACTCATTTAACATTTTTTTATTCATTTCTTGAAGGGTACAATTTTTTCTTTAAAAAATCCCATTTTTTGATGTGATATTAGAGTAGAAAAAGTATGATTAATACCAATATTTGAGAAAAAAGAATTAAATTCCTGAATATTGAATTATCCTCCATGATCACTTCTCAATGTGATTATTTTAAAATATTTTTCATTTTTAACCCGATTACAAAAACTCATAAATACTAAAAAATCTTAACTTTGAAACTTTAAAAAGTAAACCCAAGTAAATCTTGAAAAAACATCAACCAAAACATAAGAAAATAATCTACCATCCAAGATTTCTACTCTAGAAGGTCTAAAAAATTCATATGGATAAGTTCTAAAGGTTTAGATGTAGAAACCATAATGATTGATTTGAAAGATGATTTATACTTATTTCCTATTTGGAATGAATCAAAAAGTCTTTTCTCATCCAACATAAGACAAGGAAGGTCATTATACTAAAATTTTCAAAGATAATTTAGATAGAGAAATTATATTACAATGACTAAACCTTATATTCCATATCTAAAATTCACTAAATTCTACATTAAAATAGTTCACATTTTGTTCAAACAAGGAACTAAGGTCCAAAGTAAAAAACATTTTATATTATAGGATCCCTAAACATAATAAGTTTAGTCACAAAAATATAAATCATTAGAGAAATCAATAGTAAAACCATCATCACAATGTTAAGAGATTCAACACCCCATGTTTCAAGTAAGTAACCCTTTATTTATGATTTTTAAGTATATAATGGGTTTAGGTGATGTTTGGGAGGTTTTGTAAGACTTTTAGAATGTTTTTTAGGCTTTTCTAAAGGTTCAAAATTTGAAAATGGTTAGTAAAAACCATGAAACTTCTATAAGAAATAGCTAAAGATGAAACAGGGGCTTTTGGGCAGGCACACGAATTGGCCAGGCCATGTGTCCACCCAGGAGAAACTGTGTGAAATGTGGTATAGGGATTATGCATGGTTGGACCATGGTTTTTATAACTTTTTGGGATAACCATGTGAGATTCTTCTTGAGGGAGAGGATAGCACATGGTTGGCACATGGTTTTTCTAACCATGTGATAAACATGCATAGTTTAAAAGTGAGATCCTAAAAAGGTGGATCCCACTTAGATTTACCCCAAATCAACTTGTTTTCCTCCATTTCGACTCTATTCGATTTTTCTTCCTACTAAAGGTTGTGGAGTCTCTACCCTTTAAACTGGAAGCAATCTATTGGAAATTCTAGGTGCATTGAAACTATATTTCCTTAGTAAGTCTTTATTTGTGGTAGTTTTTCTTAGATATACTTTCCTTCTATCTCTTGAAATCCTAAATTAAGTTCTTTTGGGATAGATCTATGATGGTTGATTACAATAATGATGATATATGGTATTTTTTATGTAATGTAAAGAGACATAAGGAAGGTTTTTGGATATTTAACTCGGTTTTGTTGAAGAATTTGTGTTGTTCTTCATTTTCACCATAATTCTTGAGGTAGGTGGCTTCACTCTCGAATCCTATTATTATAACTTAAAGGATTGATTTAAAATTTATTGTTTTCTTGAAATTAATTATAATTTTTTTTATTTTTTTATGGAAACCCTCTTTGGTGACAGTTAATGAAATTATAAAAATTGGGTGTTTTGGTGGAAAGTGAAAGTGATAACCTGATTTTAAAATAATGATTTTAAAATGGTCGTTTGGTTTTGATGCATGAAAATTTTGTTTAAATAAATGGTTAGTTTTATTGAAATGGTTTGTAAAATATTTTTGATGGAATATTTATCTTAAATGGTTAATAATAGGTTTAATGGGATGGATAATGGTTATGATGTACCACCATCAAAGGGATAGGTTATGGATGTGAAGTTCCAACATCAATAGTAAACACCAAGATTGTTTAGTTGAGTGTGTTTATGTGGTTGTGCGAAATATAATGATTTATTCCAAGAGATTTTTGATAATTTTTTGAATGACTTTTTTGGTTTCTTTTCTTGGAAATAGGTTTAATTTGGAAAACTGTTTTGGTATGAAAACTATTTTTTTTAGAAATGTTTTTTGATTTCATGTAAACTATTTTCAAT
Organism: Viscum album; assembly: GCA_963277665.1. Classification (NCBI taxonomy): domain Eukaryota; kingdom Viridiplantae; phylum Streptophyta; class Magnoliopsida; order Santalales; family Viscaceae; genus Viscum; species Viscum album. Next base: position 617,109,356 of record OY728148.1, on the reverse strand, counting down.
TGTTTTATATGAATTGTTTTATATAAATGTTATAACATGTTCTATCCTAGTGGCATGAGTGGGGAATTTATTTGGGGAAAGCCTACTGTGTTTCATTACTCACCCCTTCTTTGTCATGTTTGTAGTTTTGTAGATATTGTCTTTCATGATAAAGGTAAATAAAAGGTATTACATTTCTTTAGTGGTGCTTTATGATACATCAGATTTATCGTAGAGTAGGAGAATAGAGAATGTTGAGAGATGTGGAGCTTTGTCTTGGAGTCATTGTGTTTTGATGGTTTTTTCTTCTTCTTTGTAGTTGATATTGATATTGATTTATATTGGGTGCTTTGATATAGTTGGTTTGATTTGTTATAAATTGAGTTTTATTACATTTTTATCATGCATCATATAGTATTTTTGGTGATGGTATGCTTGGTGGTGGTTATTTTATTTTCAAAGTTAAAATCTAACCCCAGTGGTATTGATGCCCTTGGAATCTATTTCCAGCCTTTATCATCTTGGGGATATCACCTAAGGCCAAATAGTAATCCCTCCTTGAATCAAAGAAATGAGGAGAGGTGGTATGTTACAAATGGTGTCAATCATGGTTGGCATGTCTTTCATTTTTACAAATGGAATCATCTTGTTTGGTTCCTAACTTACAATTCATATTGGTTTTTGGTCTTAAAGTTGAAATTCATTCTGGTTTAGTCCTTAAGTTAGGATGGTATAAAAGGAGTAGGATTTTCGGGACTTTAAATGTAGAACATAAAAAGTATTAGCTAGACTTTTTATGTTGAACTTCAAGTTACCAGAGAATGTGGTACATGAGTATTTTTAACATTCTTATAATATTTGTAATCTCATTTTCATGGGTTTATCCAATGAGATAAGAATGACATTCATTTTAGAAATGGCTTCCCAATGAGAGTACATATTTCATTTTCTGTAACGATTTAAGATTTGGTGAAAATGTGTGGATTTTTGAAAAATGATGAAATTGTTTTCAAAAGTAGGATTTGAAAAAGGGCATGGTTACAGTATTTTGAAAATGGTTTGATTTTCATAAGCATAGTGGAATTTTCAAAAATGGGTTGAAAAATGAAAGTGTGTATTTTTTTTAAATCATTTTTTTGATCATTGTAATGTGGTAGAATTTGAAATTTTTAAGCCTTCGATTGCTAAAGAGTGGTACTTGTGGAGTTTTGTTTTTTTTATATAAAATGGAACCCAGTAGGAATTATAGAAACCAACTGGAAGTGGCTTCTGAGAATGTGGTTGCTCTTGAGCCACAGGGGAACCAACATCTAGTTTAGAGTATTGTCTAAGCTTTTCAGGTTGTGGATATAGGGGACGGGAGGGATAAACTGAGGCAATTTTATCATTCTATCTAGTTCCAGAAGTAGAATTCACTCATCTTTTGGGGTGATTTAGAAACATAGAATGTAGAGGTGTGGCTGAATAGGATGAATCAGATCTCTGATTTCTTAGGCACACTAAAAGAGCTGAAAGTAAATTTAGAGATATATATATTGGAGGATCTTTCACGCCTATGGTGGGATTTAGAATTTCAGGATAAATTAGACCAGGCATTACATGGGAGGATTTTGAATAATTTTTCAACAAAAAAATATATCCTCACACATTCAGGATTGTAAGAATAATAAAATTCATTAACTTGAAGTATAAGAGACTCTTATTGATAGATTATGTGAATAAATTTATGAATTTAGTCTTCGTTTCACCTAAAGTTGCTTCTAGTGCATATTTGAAGGCACACATTTTTTAATCAGGTTTGAGGAAGGAGATTCACTCAAATATTTATGTCCTTAGTATAATGGATTATAAAGAGATGATGAATAGAGTGACTATGGTTGAAAGAGAAATCTTGTGAGATATGGGTGGAGGAAGCATTTTTATACCTATAGTAAATGGTGAGAACTCTAATGCTAGGAGAAATAAGAAGAGGGAAACCTACTTCCTAGGTAGTAGAATGGATCAAAATCAGACGACATGATTGGGGAATATTCATCCAAAACCAAAGATAAGGCCAAGATGATTCTAATGTGGTTACTTGGACCAAATGAAACAAGATTATATAGTACCATCTAGAGAATACCACATTAAAATTGTATGGGGAGTCTTCAGCAATATTGTCACAGTGCTCCAAGGTCAGGTGTTTGATTCACTTCTCATTTTTGATAGATGTTGTATGATTTGATAAGACGAGGGAAGAAAAAACAATTATAGTTAGCAGAAATGAGCTATCCATGGGGATTTTAGGAATATCATGACTCCTCAATAAGAAAAATATCAACAAGGTAATAAAGAACAGAGTGTAGTAAGCATTTATATAGAGCTTACCAATTTATTTTGGATAATCGGTCTGGGCCATTGATGGTGAGAGGTATGATTTCTTTGAATTCTACCCTTACACAATTTTTGTTTGATATGGGTTTATCCCATTTGTTTATTTCTTCTCATATTATTGATTTGCTACATTTGAGTGTTGACATGATGCCTTCTGTTGGAAACTCCAAACTCTTCTTGGTCAAAGAGAATGTCGAGCCTTTATATATAGGGAATGTTCGATAACTATTAATGGATCTAAGTTGATATGGGATTTCTCTATACTTTGTATAGATTTTTATGATATAATAATGGGAATATATTGGTTGACAATTTCCAAGGCTCGCATCATCTATTATACCCAATGGGTTAGTTTTACAACTAAGGATGGCATCGAGGATCACTTTATATAGGAAATTAATGTGAAAGTAGATGAAATAGGATTGTTAGAACCAGAAGTTGGAATGATCTCATACTAGTTGATTTTGTTTCCTTGGGCTTCAATGGAAGAGATCAAGAATTGCAGTTTTCCAATGGTGTTTGATCAGTTTCAAGATGTCTTTCCCTAGAATTTCTCAGGGTTCACACCCATAAGAGAGGTGGATTTTGCGATTGATCTCCTTTTGGGGACTAGTACTATCTCAATTTTTTCTTTTAGAATGGAACCATTAGAGTTTAGTGAATTTAAAGTCTACTTGTAATAGTTAGAGAGTAAAGGGTTCATTTGTCCTAGCACATCTCCATGGGTAGCACTAGTCTTGTTTATCAAAAAGGCTGATGAAACTCTTCGGTTGTGTGTGGATTATCATAAACTTAAACAAGTTATGATAAATAGTATTTATAAAATTTTATGTGTTAATGATATTTTTGATCAATTGAGTGGAGCCTAGTGGTTCTTTAAAATTAACTTCCTCTCTGGATATCACCAATTACGGGTTCAGAAGGAGGATATTCCAAATATATCTTTCAAGAGTAGATATGTCCATTACAAGTATGCGGTTATATCTTCTGGTCTTATGAATTCACCAGTAGTCTTTCTAGAATTGATGAATCAAAAATTTCAAAAGTATATTGATTCTTTTGTGGTGGTGTTTGTGGATGACAAGTTGTTGTATTCAAGGAAAAGGGCTGAGCATGAACAACACTTGGTGACAGTGTTGGGGATCTTGAGGGATCATCAGTTGTATACCAAACTATCAAATTATTATTTTTGGATACAAGAGGTATGATTATTTTTACATGTAATATATAGAATAGGAGTTTTTGTGGATCTAGAAAAGATAGAGGTTGTTATCTTATGGAAACCGCTAAATAATGTCCTTGAGATACATAGTTTCCTTAGCCTGGATGGTTATTACTAATTCTTTTTTCATGATTTCTAATGACTAGCTTCACGTATGATAGCTTTGACAAGGAAAAATTTTCCATTCCAATGGAATAATTAATTTAATAAATGTTTTCAAGAGCCAAAGGTTAGCTTTACATCCACACCAATATTGATTTCTCCAAAATTAGGGTACATGGTGTATTGTGATGATTTGGGATCTGGTTTTGGATGTATTCTCATGTAAAGAGATCATATTTTTTCATATGGATCAATTCAATTAGGTTTTCATGAGAATAACTATCCAACACACGATTTTAATTTAGTAGTCTCAGTCCATGATTTGAGGACATAGTGTCATTACCACTGTGGTGAGAAATTTATCGTGTTTACGAATCATAAGATCTTGAAATATATATTCTCACAAATGGATTTTAATTAAATACAAAGAAGATGTATGGATTATATCCAAATATTTGTCTTTTTCTTGATGTATACATTGGGTAAATTCAGTTCAGTGGAAGATGCATTAAGCATAAAGTCATATGCTTAGTAGGAAAACTATGCTTCAGATGAGTGGCAGTTTATGTTGGTCATAGAAGACAAGCACTTAGAATATGTAGAATGAGGTGAATTAGTGTTTTTCTTTCTAGTTGTTTTCATTCCTAATTTGGTTGAGATAGTTAAGAAATCATATAAATCTAATTCATAAGGTGTTTTTATGAGTTCAAAAATTAATTATGTGAAACCATTGAGGTATAAAAGATGGATGATACTTCAGTTTTGTGGTTTTGAGATCGGATGGTCATACCTATGTCTTGTTGGGAACAATATCTTCATGCTTACCGCCATTAGAGATGGTTAGTTCATCTTGGAATACATAATATATATAAGTCATTGAAAGTACAATTGTGGTGGGTCGGTATGAAAAAGAAGGTGGATGAGTTTTTTTCATGATTCTTTACTAGTCAGTGGGTTAATAAAAATAATCAGTGAACAATTAATATGTTACAATATTTACCTATTATTATTTGGATATGGGAGAAGATAGCCCAGGATTTTGTAACAGGTATCCCAAGAACATTTTGGAAACACGATTACATATGGGTGATAGTGGATCGGCTCATAAAGTCAAATAATTTCATCCCTATTCATGAATCTCATGTGGTGGAAGAGTTTTCAAAAATATATATCTGAGAATTGGTAAATATTAATGGAATACCAGTTCGATAGTGTTAGATAGAGATCCTAGGTTTACATATCATTTCTGGAAATCCTTATAGAAAGCCCTTGGGACTCATTTGACAATGAGTACAGTGTATCATCCTCAGATGGATGGACAATCCAAAAGTATGATAAAAACATTTGAAGACATGTTAGAGGCTTTTGTAATGGATTTTAGTGCCTCATGGTAAGAGCATTTACCATTATTGGAGTTCTCATATAACAACAGTTACCAGACCTCAATACACATGGCTCCTTTTGAAGCATTGTATGGGTATCCTTTTCATTATCTAATTTTTTGGTTGGAAATAGGTGCGTCTTCACTATTTGGGATTATCCTTATCCAATAGACAATGGGGAAATTTTAGTTGATTGAAAAAAGGATGGATATGGTCTAGAGTCCTCAGAAATATTATGTGGATCATCATTAATGTCCATTTTCATTCAGGGTGAATGATCATGTGTTCTTGAGAATCTCTCCATAGCTTGGGAATCATCATTTTGGGAAGTAAGGAAAGTTATGTTCTCAATACATATACCCTTTTGAGATACTTGAATGGGTTAGTGAGGTGTAATATCGGTTGGGTTTTCCACCATGATTCAGTATAGTTCATAATGTGTTTTATATATCTCAATTGAAAAAGTATCATCCAAAGTCTGACCATGTGATTCAATAAGATCACATTGACCTAGAGACGGATTCTTCATTGGTACATGTGTCGATATGGATTATGTATAGGCAAGAGAAAGTCTAGAATGGGAAAAGAATCAATCTAGTGTGGATTTTGGGGTAACATGTTCGAATTCGGGAAGAGACTTGGGAATGGGAGAGAGAAATGGTCGAGCAATAGCCCAAAGTCTTTTGGGACATTAGTGGTTTTCTAGTTTCCAAGGATAGAAATTACAATGTTGGGGAGAATTTAGAACCCATATATTTTAAGTAAGTAACCCTTTCTTTATGCTTTTTAAGTATTTAAAGTATCTTGGTGAAGTTTGGGAGGGTTTGGAAGACTTTTTATAACAACATTTCTCTTCATTACTCATTAATTCATAACTTATTATATAATATTACACTTAATAAAACTCAAAATATTGATAAGTCTAGTGTATTTGGTAATTAGTTACATATCATAACATCTTGAACATTGGATACAATAACATTATTGGAAGCTTCCTTAACATGCTTCTAAAATTCCCTGGATTTTAAAACTGCACAGGATAACCTTAGGAAAAACATAATAAAGGGTTGAGCTATAAAGACAAGTAAGGTAATAAACAAATCATAACATGAATAATATAATACATGATATACAATAGTCATATCAATGGGGCATAAAAGGAATATGAATAATAAGGCTTGATATAGCATGATAATCATAACTTGGGAAATGTGGAAACAACATAAAAAACTACATCATAAACATAGGTCAAGGATAAACTACAAATACATCATGGTGGAAAAATTTCCATAAATTAATTAGGTTCACTACCTATCCCAAAATGATGTATCATGATACTAAATATTATCCAATGCATTGGAGTGCTAAGGGGTTGGTTTTGAATTGTAAGGCCTCTAAGCGGTGTCACATTCCCTTTCGTGGTGTCTAGGGTTTCCTCTGTTCCTACAATCCTTCCCTCTCCGGCCTTCTCTTCCCGATTCCCCTTTCAGCAACTTGATCAGCTCGGCGTGTCGTTCGTCTCGGTCGGCAGGCAGTCGAGGCTTGTTTCCATTGAAGGTCGACGGAGGATCTGGAGCGGCTCGGGGATGGGAGGCCTTGTTTTTATTTCTTTATGTTGTTTTTTTAGTGGTGAAGGATTTCTTTTGGGGGTAATCATTCGTGTTTGAAGGGATTTATATGATAGGGTTCATCCTGTTGTCGTCCCCTCCCTATGGTTGGCTTCTTCGATGCCTCTGGTGCCTTTGCGGTGGTTGCGCGGCTCCTCTAGTGGCGATGCGCAACGGGCTTCTGCGGCGCTGCTGGTCGGATCTAGGGTGTAAGACTGTTCCACCGGCATACTCTCCGGAGCATTCTGGGTTCTTCTCAGTAGCGCGTCGACGTCCTGCGGTGAGTCTCTCGGGGGTCGCCTTCTGCGGCGGGTGTGTTCCTGAGGTTTAGATTTGGCCTTCTTTGGCGGTAGGTGTAGCGGCAAAGGATGTCTATGTTGAGTCAATAAGGTTTTTCTTTATGACTTTTCCATTCTTTCTTGTTTTGAAAATCACAAACACCTTATCTTTAAGGAAAATCTCTTTTATAAGGAAAATTTCTTTTATAAGGAAAATCGCTTTTATAAGGAAAATCACTTTTATAAGGAAAATCACTTTTATAAGGAAAATCGCTTTTATAAGGAAAATCGCTTTTATAAGGAAAATCGCTTTTATAAGGAAAATTATCCTTGTCATATTTTCATTATCTATATCCATATATATCTCATGTATAAGAATTGGATTCATTTCTATATTCTCAGAATCATTTGAAACTTTGATATAAATCATTCTGTTTTAGGCTCTGAATTCTGGATACAAACTTTGATAAAGTTCTACTCCGAATTCTAGATACGAACTCTGATAAAGTTCTACTCCAAATTCTAGATATGAACTCTGATAAAGTTCTACTCCGAATTATGGATACGAATTCTCATGAAGTTCGACATCGAAATCTAATGACGAATCTTGATTACGAATTCTCATTACGAATTCTGATGACGAATTCTCATTCCGAATTCTCATTCCGAATTCACCTATTAAACAGAATCTGATCATCTTAGCTTTATACACTCCGAATTTATTTAGACTCCGAATATTATTTTTAGTTATACTTCGAACTTTCATTTTTCTTACACTTTTATAATTTGTCTACTCTTTGACATTTTGTTTACACTCCGAAACTTCACTCTGAACTTTTGAGTTAGACTTAAAATGATGTCGTACATTCTGTTACACTTGTTTTGTTATAAAACGATGTCGTCTATTCTATTATAAACTAACCGTTGGATAAGTGACACGTGTACAGGTACCTCCAATTTTTAAGGAAGATATGACCGTTGGAAAGGAGGCCGACCGAGCCTATAAATAAGAGCTCATTTGAAATATTTCAATATACAATGAAGTTGGATCGATCTAGAGACCACACGCTGCTAAGGTGATTTCTAGAGAGAGAAAGCTTTTCATGCCTTGTGCGTACTGAACAACTCATTCAATTTTTGCTTCGTGTGACTCTGAATGTTGGGGATAACTTTCAAGGACTTCCGAGGATAGGAAGACAGAGGTGCCGACTACCTTGAAGTTCGAGGGCTTCCTTGCTGAGGAAGACAAAGGTTACCAACTACCTTAAAGTTGAGGGCTTGCGGGGATAGCAAGACAGAGATTCCGATCTTCGTATCGAGGGCTTACCCTGGTGTGGGTAAGACAGACTTGCTTGAAAGTATAAATCAAGGGACCCTTATCCAAGGTTATTGGATACCCTTCTCTTTGGGTTAAAATACTTATATCTTGTTACTTGTAGTTCTACTACTTGTTTGTTTCTACTGCATATTGTATTGTATGGAAAGTATAACTTTCTTATACTTCCTTACTTGTACTTTGATAAATTTAGATTCTATATGCTTTAAGGTAGAATATCATATTGTAATCTTTAGTTCAGTTTCAATTTCCGGATCCATATTTCCGGAACCTACTTTCGGAATATCTTTCCAGTTTTAAGAAAGTACATAGAACTTGAAGTTTATAACTTCATTACTTATTCCAAGTTTTCAGTTGGTGTTAGAGGTGTTGTGAATTTTCTTAGTTTAACTTTGTTAAACTTAGATATTTCCTTTGTTTAAGGAAATTTTTAAAGTATACAATTCACCCCCCCCCCCTCTTGTATATTGAGCATATACATCATTATTTAGATCCTACAATTGGTATCAGAGGTTGGAAACCTCATACTCTATACCAATCCTACAATTGGTATCAGAGGAGGTCTCTGAAATACTTGTACTCACGTATAAGTTTTTCTTGATAACTTTGTCATTCTGAACTTTGTCATTCCGAACTTTTTCATTCTGAACTTTTTCATTCCGAACATTGTGGTTACGAACTTTTTCTACTAACAAGTTTGTGTGTCGAAGGTTATTTTAAGTATGGCAGGAATTAATGTTGGTTCCATTGATAATCTAAATCCTACAAGACCACCAATCTTTTATGGTAATGACTATGAGTATTGGAGAGATCGAATGAAGACTTTTGTTATCAATACTGGAGTGGACAACTTTGTTATTCTTACTGGTGATTATAAAATTCCTGATAAGAAATTTAGAACCTTCACTAACCAAGAAAAAGCAAGAGTATAAACTCAATTATAAGGTACGCAATACCTTAATTTTTTCAATGTCTAGAAATATATATAGCCAAATTTCTTCTTGTAAAGCAGCTAATTGTATCTGGAAGAAGTTAGAGGTTACACACTTTGGAACTTCTAAAGTGATTGAGACTAGGAGAGCTATGCTTAGAGCTGAATACCATGGCTTCAATTTTCCTTATGGTGAACCAATTTGTAAAGTTCAACAGAGGTTTATTACTATAGTCAATAGCTTACAGTCTATGGGAGAAAAAATGTTTAGATGATGAGGCACTTGTGGATAAGATAATTGATATTATGCCCAATGAGTGGGAATCGAAAAGAACTGCTATAGATGAGAACAGGAAGGTCACTCAAATTTCTCTTGATGAGTTATTTGGAACTCTTCTCCAACATGAAACCAGAATGAAGAGAGATGATGAAAACATCAAAAAGAAGAATGGGAATGGTACTGTTGCTTTTACAACAACATCAAATCATATGAAAGCGAAGACTCCTGAGAGAGTAACTAGATCCAAGTATAAGAAGATGGTTATACAATCAGATTCTAGTGAAAGTGAAATCTCAGAAAATGAGTTAGAAAATATTGCTCGAAGGATGAACAAGATAGCTGGCCAGAGAAATTTCCAATCCAAGTATAAGAAAAAGGAAAATAAAGATAGGAAAGATGGAGAAGTTACTTGTTACGAATGCAAGAGAGCTGGACATATTAGACCAGATTTCCCTTTGCTCAAAAAGAAAGAAAGGAAAGAAAGGAATTCATATAGGAACAGAAAGAATTATTATAAATCCAAATCTAAGAAGGTTCTGAAAGCTAGTGATGCCTGGAGTGCCAGTGGTGGTGACTCTTCAGATGAATCTTTTGATTATGAATCTTCAGGACAGAAGAATCTTGGTCTTATAGCCAGATTACCTATTGACAATCATTGCTTTATGGATAAGGTACGAAATGCTGAATCATTGACCAATGTTTCTTTAAATTCTAATGATAGTAAGTATTATAACTCTTCCGATTAAGAATCCTCTTCTGATGAAGAAAATATGTCACCTACCTATGAAGAAGTTTCTAGGTTTGCTGAACTTCTTGAGATTGAGAACTCTAAACTCAATAAGAAACTTGATAAGGAAAACTCTATGAATTCTATTATTATGAAAGAAATATCAGATCTTTCTAAAGATCTTGATAAGAAAAATTCTTATTTTGAAAGTATTTCAAAAAATCTTGAGGAAGTAAGTTCTGAGAAGAACAAACTTTCTAAAGAGCTAGAAAAAGTAATTTCTAAGAAAAGTGTTTTCGAGCCTAGATCTAGTTCTAAATCTAATGATTTTGAAGATAAAAAATTGGTTATAAAACTCAAGTCCAAAATTTTTTCCTTAAAGAAGTGTTTATCAGACTTTACCCAAGGTAAAGAAAATTTTGATAAAATGTATTCCCAAATATGACCTTTAAGAAATAAATCCAGATTTGGTTATACCCATGCAAAACCAATTTTTAGTAACAATTACTTTGTTCCTCAAAGTTCCCCATTTTGTACTAAGTGTCAATGTGGTGGTCACTGGGGAAAGAATTGTTCCTTAAACAAAACCCAATCTCTAGGATTTCATAAAGCTTATTTCTCTAAGAAGATGTGGGTTCCTAAAATTTTGTTGTCTGGAAATCTCGGATCCAAACAAGTTTGGATTCCGAAAGTCTAATTCTCTTCTTAATTTCAGGAAAATAAAGAGAGTACCAACAGCAACACATGGTACATGGATAGTGGATTTTCTCAAAACATGACTGGTAACAAAATCTATTTTAAAAATATTATCAAAACGAAAGGAGGAAAGGTAACTTTCAGAGACAATGCTAAGGGAGAAATTGTTGGTATTGGTAATATAGTTCTTCTTGGTAAAACCTTGATTTCAAATGTTCTTTTTGTTAAGGGTCTTAATCACAAAATCATTAGCATAAGTCAGTTATGTGATGAAGTATATCTTGTGAATTTTAGGAATGATAAGTGCTTAGTTCACAATTCCAAGGAAGAATTTATTCTCTCAGCCAATAGGCAGGAGAATGTTTACACCTTAAATTTAGAAGACCTTAGGAGCCAAGATTTACCTTTCCTAAGTGCAATGGAAGATCATTCCTAGGTATGGCGTAGAAGACTATGTCACTGTAACCTTAGGAACTTATGCAAACTCTCTAAGAAGAAACTAGTTAAGGATCTATCGGAGCTTAGATTTGATTCTTCTAAAGTTTGTGATCATTGTCAATATAAAAAGAAACATAAATCTAGTTTTAAATCAATCATTGAAGTCTCAACAACTGATGCATTACAGTTAGTTCACATGGATCTTTTTGGTCCAACACAAACTGGAAGTATTGGAGGCAAATACTATGTGTTTGTTCTAGTTGATGATTACACTAGATTTACTTGGGTCTATTTTCTGGCAAAGAATTCTGAATCTTTTTCTTATTTCAAAAGTTTTAGAGCTCAAGTTAAAAATGAGAAAAACCTTCCATTGAAAACTATTCATAGTGATCATGGAGGAGAATTTCAAAATTCTGATTTTGAAACTTTTTGTAGTAGAAAAGGTATTACTCACAATTTTTCAGCACCTAGAACTCCTCAACAAAATAGTGTAGTTGAGAGAAGAAATAGAATTATTTAAGAGATAACTAGAACCATGTTGAGTGGATATTCTATAGCTAGACATTTTTGGGATGAAACTGTAAGTACTGCTTGTTATACTATAAATCGAGTTTTGATTAGACCTTTTCTTAGTAAAACACCTTATGAGTTATGGAATGGTAGAAAACCAAGACTATCCTACTTCAAGGTTTTTGGTTACAAAGTATTCATTTTGAATACTAAAGATAACCTACATAAATTTGCACCAAAATCTGATGAAGTAATTTTCTTAGGTTATTCCACAACTTCTAAGGATTATAGAGTTTTTAATAAAAATACTTGTACTGTTGAAGAAACAGTGCATGTAAAATTTGATGAGTCTGATCCTTTTGTTTTAAAACCATCCCAATCCTCATCCTCGGATGTGTTTCCAAAAACTGATTGTCAACCTTTGATAGAAAAACCTTCTGATAAGGATAATGTTCAAGAAGATACTTCTAAAACGTTTACCCCAGAAGACTTTCTACCCTATATTGATGAACAGGCTCTTCAAAACCCAAATCAGGTGTTTCTTAAGAATCATCCCAGTGATAGTATCATTGGTGATGTAAATAAACATGTAAGAACTAGAAGTTCCTTAAGAAATGAAGTAGAACATCTAGCATTTCTTTCCCAGTTATAACCAAAAATAACTGATGAAGCTTTAGGTGATGATGATTGGATCAAAGCTATGCAAGATGAACTAAATTAATTTGAAAGGAACAAAGTCTGGGTCTTGGTTGAAAGACCTAAGGAAACTTCTGTTATTGGAGTAAAGTGGGTCTTCCGGAAAAAATGTGATGAAAATGGAGTCATAGTAAGAAATAAATCTAGACTTGTTGCTAAAGGCTATAATCAGCAAGAGGGAATAGACTATGAAGAAACCTATACTCCAGTAGCTAGACTTGAATCTATCCGTATTCTACTTGCCTTTGCAGCATTCTTTAATTTTAAACTTTTTCAAATGGATGTGAAATGTGCTTTTCTTAACGGTTATGTCCAAGAGGAAGTTTTTGTTGAACAACCTCCTGGATTTGAAGATAAAAAACATCCTGATCATGTTTTTAGACTTACCAAAGCTCTGTATGGTCTTAAACAAGCCCCACGAGCATGGTATGATAGAATCACTGGATTTTTGATTCAAAATAACTATGTTAAGGGAAATGCATGTCCAACCCTTTTTATAAAAAAAGATAATAAAAATGTTTTGATTGTTCAAATTTATGTTGATGACATCATATTTGGTTCAACTCAGCAATCTTTAACCGACTCTTTTGCAAGTCTAATGAAATCTGAGTTTGAAATGAGTATGATGGGTGAGTTAACTTTTTTCCTTGATTTTCAAATTTATCAAAAACCAGAAGGAACCTACATATATCAACATAAGTATATTAAAGATCTTCTCAAAAAGTATGGTTATGACAACACTAATAGTATAAGTACTCCCATTGGTACCTCAAACTCTTTAGATCTTGATGAAGCTGGGAAACCAGTAGATCAAACATCTTTTAGAGGTATGATAGGAAGTTTACTTTACTTAACAGCTAGTCAACCAGAATTAATGTTCTCAGTATGCTTATTTGCAAGATATCAATCCAATCCTAAGGAATCTCACTTAAAGGCAGTAAAAATAATTTTTCTCTACCTTAAGGGAACCATGGATCTAGGATTATTTTGTACTTCTGGAAATGATTTTGTTCTAAAAATATTTTCTGATGCTGACTTTGGTGGATGTAGAATGGATAGAAAAAGTACATCCGGAACTTGTCACTTCTTAGGAGATTCACTAGTTTCTTGGTCTTGCAAGAAGCAACATTCTGTAGCACTTTCCACTACTGAAGCTGAATATGTAGCAACCGGAGTTGTTGTGCTCAAGTGTTGTGGATGCAACACACACTCATAGAATATGTCTTGAGTTTTACTAAAACTCAAATTTTGTGTGATAACACAAGTGTCATTGCCCTAAGTAAGAACCCTGCACATCACTCTCGTCCCAAACACATAGATATTAGGCATCACTTTCTTAGGGATCACACACAAAAAGGAGATATCATTCTTCAGTTTATCGGAACGCAAGATCAACTTGCTGATATTTTCACAAAATCTTTGCCTTCTAATAGATTTGAATATATTAAACAAAAGTTAGGAATGATAACCGTTAAGTAATCATTCTTCATTAACTTCTTGTTGAAAAATTATCCTAACAGTAATAAAATCCTTTTCATAGGGGGAGTACATTTGATTGTTAGAGTAACTAAATTTTTCAAAGTTAGTTTTTCAAACTTTTCGGAACTAAAATTCCGGAATGGGAATTTCCGGAACTAAAATTTTCCAGAATGGATATTTTCGTATAGAAAACTTCTGCAATGTAAAATTTCGTACTGGTGTTTCCGTAACGAGATTTTCGTACCGAGACTTTCATAATGAGCTTTTCATTTTCAAACTTTTGTAATGAAATTTACATGCTAAAAATCTTGTAATGAATTTTCGTTTTCTTTGTTGAGTTTTTCGTAAAGAATTTTGTGAACTATGTCTTTTCGTAATAAAGATTTTTTGTAGTCAATTTTTTTGTTGAAGAATGTTACCCATTACAAATAATCCTCCTAAGCCAATCCGAAAGGTATGATTTCCTTACACATGTTTTCGTAATCATATTTTACTAGCTGGTATTTTCTTATATTTAGTTGTTTTCGTACTATATTTTTCTTAAATCTTTGTTTTAATAAAAACCTCAAAAGGTCGGATTCAAGTTTTCTTGAGGATTGATTTTCAACCGTCAGATCAGATCAAATTTTTTTCAACTGTTAAATGGTTTTGGAAGACCAACGGTCAAATTCTTTGCCTATATAAAGGGGACCCCGAGACTCGTCCCACATCGGTTTTTCAAGCTCCATCGTCCCGAAGCTCTGCCTCTTTGTTTTAAGGTTGTTCCGATCTTCATCAATCTTCATTCCAAACTTCTCAGAAGTCTTCAGATCCGAATGTCTGTGGAAGCAGCTTCTCAAGGCATGTCAACCACTAAGCCGATTTCCAAGTGGTTAGTATATAGAGAAAGGTTGGTTCATCCTGATTTCTTCAACAAATATGATTCTCTTATATCCAAGAACATAAAGCTTAACGGATGGGAAGATTTTGCTATTTCTAAGCCTGGGAATCAAGATGAAGTATTTTTGGAATTTCTTTTTGAGTTCTATGAGACAGTTTCCTTCTTTAAGGAAAATGATAGGGAGAAATTTTTGTTTAAGTCTTATGGCAAGACTTATAAGCTTTCTTATGCCAAGGCAGCCAGCTTGGTAGGGCTGACCTATGAAGGAGAAGCTGAGTTCATCTCGCACGTTTTGCCGGATTCAAAAGGAAGTTTCAACAAGGAAAAGTCCTTGGAGACTCTCGGACTGTCACATGACAGGGCTCCGAAGATTGCTACTCTGTCTACGAATTTTTGAATTCTAGAATTATGGGTAAAAGGCTTTATCGTACCGAGAAAGGGTGACAAAGACAGTTTGAAGAAAAGAGATATCTATATTCTAGATTTTATGATAAATTTAAGGAAGTTTAATCTAATTAAACACATTCTTATTACCATTGATAATGTTAAGAAAGGGAATCTGAGAGCTCAGATCATAATTTATCCAGCAATCTTCTCAAAGTTAATAGTTCGGTGCCTTGAGTCTTTCAAGGAGGCTTGCAAGTCTAATCCAAGAGTTTGAAAAATTATGTTGATGAGTGATGGTACCCTCAAAAGGATAAATGTTGCCTTCGACAAAAAGACTGGTCAGTTTGTTGATTTACCAGCTCAAGAAGAAGCGGTTCCGAAAGTTGGTGAACCTGAATCCTCTAAGCCAGTGAAGAAGAGAAAGTTGAAAGAAGTTGAAGTTGAAGCATAGAATCCCAAATCTAAGGAAGTTCATTCCGCACCTCCAAAACCGAAGAAAAGGAAATATTACCCTAATGATGTAGTTGCTAAGTGGAGGGAAATCAAAGAGAATAGAGTGCAAGGGGAGCCTCAGTTTGGCTTGGACCCTGTGGATGCTAAGGCCTTGAAGGAAAAAACAGCGGATGAGCTAGAAAAACAAGTGAAAGAAAAGAAGCTTAAGAAGAAGATGTATGAAGCTGAGGTGGTTCAGACTTTATTAAAGTTTAATGATATGGCCTCCGGAAACATTCCAGTTCCGAGATCATTTTCTGTGGAATCTCTACCTGAAACTCCAGGAAGAAACTATGTCACTCCAGAAGAGGCAGTTGCTAATCATGTTGAGGAAGTTGAGCAGATTGAGCAAGAGGATGAGGAAGAAGCAGTTGCTGAAGGTAGTGGTGAGACCGGAAATATTTTGAAGCAAGTAGACGGTTATAAGGGGACACCTTCAGAACATTTGTCGCTCCGAACTTCAGAAGCTGAGTCCTCTAAGTTAGTCACTCCAGGGAAGGATGAGGATAAAGGAGAACAAGAAGTAGCTTATCATGCCGAGGAAGAACAACTTCCACATGATGTTGCTCAAATGGAGAATGTAGAGTATTGTGCTCAAAATGTTTTTGATGATGAAGACAATATTGTTTGAGTGTCTGATAGTGAACAGAAAACCTAGGAATAGGAATCCATTCCGAAAAAGGACAAGAGAAAGCAACTTGTTGTCGATACCCCGAGCTCAGTGGTTTTAAATATAAGGGAAGTTGGTGATTCTTCTAAGAAGAAAGATGAGAAATTTGAAGAAGAAAATTCTCCAAGAAAAGTCTCGGATTTGGAGTCATCTTCTTTGGGGCATGACTTTGTTGTTCAGTCATTAAATAAGTTGGTGGGTACTATTCCGACTTTCTCAAGTATTGATTCAAGATACCAAATGCTCCAACATAATTTGAATCAGAAAACAGACTTCGTATCCATGGTTATGGACAAATGTGTTGAGATTGAGGCTCAGTTCAAAACTTTTTTTGTCGGCTATGAAGCCCACAAAAGGTATTTCAAGAGAATGACTAGTTGGTCGAGGAAAACTGTAGAAGATATGAGGATCTTTGATGAATTACAAGATAATGTTAAGGATTATTTTGAGACAGAAGACATGAAGATAAATGAACTTCTTCCTTTGAAAAAAATTTGATAGCTGAGAAAAATTCCTGGATGCAAGAAGACATAGATCTGTATGGGAAGCTGAATTCCGTTGCTCAAAACTGGAGGAATGAAAGGGATTATCGGATTGAGATTGAAGAGAAGTTGTTCAAATAGGAACAAGTTTTAAAAGCTCAGGAAGAAAATCTTCAAGCCCAGGAAGAAAAGATTGAAGCTCAAAGTGCAAGAATAGTTATGTTAGAGAAGCAAGACAATGAAGATCATAAAGACTTGAAGAAGATAAAGATTATTCTCAAGGGTCTCATGGCGAAGGAAAAATGATCCAAAATAGACAAATCCGATCTTTTGTTGTATCTTAGATTCTTTGTTTTTGAAATTTCAAACTTAATGAAAATTTTTCTTGCTCATCTCTTTTGTTGTTGTTACTAATTTTTTCCGGTACTTTGTTATATTTTCCATTCCCTAAAATTCTTTTTAAAAATCACAAAGGGGGAGAAGGAAAAAGAATCCTAATAAAGAAAGTAAAAATAACCTTAACAAAGGGGGAGTTTTTCATTAAAGAATTCATTCTTATTCTTAATGGAATACCATTTCAGAAATCTAGAATACGATCCTTAGAGTTTCAAAGCCTAAGGGAGAGTTAGTCGTATTCATCAACATCCATAAGCAAAAGGAGATAAGCTTTAATGTTTTCATTTTTTCCTTCTTTCTACTTAGTCTTTCTTTTTCGAAAGGATGTTTGTGCTTTCCAAAAAGGGGGAGATTGTTGAGTCAATAAGGTTTTCCTTATTACTTTTCCATTCCTTCTTGTTTTGAAAATCACATACACCTTATCATTAAGGAAAATTGCTTTTATAAGGAAAATTGCTTTTATAATGAAAATCGCTTTTATAAGGAAAATCTCTTTTATAAGGAAAATCGCTTTTATAAGGAAAATCTCTTTTATAAGGAAAATTATCCTTACCATATTTTCATTATCTATATTCATATATTTCTCAAGTATAAGAATTGGATTCATTTCTATATTCTCGGAATCGTTTGAATCTTTGATAGAAAGCATTCTGTTTTAGGCTCCGAATTCTGGATATGAACTCTGATAAAGTTATACTCCGAATTCTGGATATGAACTCTGATAAAGTTCTACTCCAAATTCTGGATACGAACTCTGATAAAGTTATACTCCGAATTATGGATACGAATTCTCATGAAGTTCGACATCGAAATCTAATGACGAATCTTGATTACGAATTATCATTACAAATTCTGATGATGAATTCTCATTCCGAATTCTCATTCCGAATTCACCTATTAAATAGAATCTGATCATCTTTGATTTATACACTCCGAATTTATTTAGACTCCGAATATTATTTTTAGTTAGACTCCAAACTTTCGTTTTTCTGACACTTTTATAATTTGTCTACTCTTTGACATTTTTTTTACACTCTAAACCTTCACTCCGAACTTTTGAGTTAGACTTAAAACGATGTCATACATTCTGTTACACTTGTTTTGTTATAAAACAATGTCGTCTATTCTGTTATAAACTAACCGTTGGCTAAGTGACACATGTACAGGTCCCTCCGATTTTTAAGGAAGATATGATCGTTGGAAAGGAGGTCGACCGATCCTATAAATAGGAGCTCATTTGAAAGAGCTCAATATACAATGAAGTTGGATCGATCTAGAGACCACGCGTTTATAAGGTGATTTCTAGAGAGAGAAAGCTTTTCATGCATTGTGCATACTGAACCGCTCGTTCAGTTTTTGCTTCGTGCGACTCCGAATGTTGGTGATAACATTCGAGGACTTCCGAGGATAGGAAGACAGAGGTGCCAACTACCTTGAAGTTTGAGGGCTTACTTGCTGAGGAAGACAGAGGTTGTCAACTACCTTGAAGTTGAGGGCTTGCGAGGATAGCAAGACAAAGATTCCGATCTTCGTATCGAGGGCTTACCCTGGTGTGGGTAAGACAGACTTGCTTGAAAGTATAAATCAAGGGACCTTTATCCAAGGTTGTTGGATACCCTTCTCTTTGGGTTAAAAGACTTATATCTTGTTACTTGTAGTTATACTACTTGTTTTTTCCGCTACATATTGTATTGTAAGGAAAGTATAACTTTCCTATACTTCCTTACTTGTACTTTGATAAATTTAGATTATATATGCTTTAAGGTAGAATCTCATATTGTAATCTTTAGTTAAGTTTCAATTTCCGGATCCATATTTCTGGAACCTACTTTCGGAATCTCTTTCCAGTTTTAAGCAAGTACATAGAACTTGATGTTTATAACTTCATTCCTTATTCCAAGTTTTCATTTGGTGTTAGAGGTGTTGTGAATTTGCTTAGTTTAACTTTGTTAAACTTAGATGTTTCCTTTGTTTAATGAAATTTTTAAAGTATACAATTCACCCCCCCACTTGTATATTGAGAATCTACATCATTATTTTGATCCTACAGTCTACCGGGTTGATTTCCTATTTTTGGCTGAAATATCTTTGCATTTTGCTGGATTATTCCTATTTTTCTGCTGGATTTCTTTTTGTTTCTGGATGATTTTGGACTGGTTGTTCACGGACCATGGCGGAGTTCAAGCTTCGGAGTCGACGACGGTGGATGGCTCCGCTGCTTCCTCATGTGAAAGGTGGTGCATGGATGGATGGATGGTGGGTCGACGGTCATCGGTGATGCTCACCGGCGAGTTTGTGTGATGTTGATTGGTCTGGCCGGTCCGACGAGTCTCGCCAGTGCCATGATTGGTTGCAAGGTGGGTTTCGCAGTTCGAGGTGGCATGCAGATCGAGGCTGGTGACGCGTGCTGATGGGTGCGCAGCTCGAAATGGGACACGTGATGATGGGGGTGACTTGGTGGAGCATGTTTGGTTTGAATTTTGAATCTTGAATTTCAATGAATTCTGTATGAGATGGGATGTTTTGTACGGTTTCCGGTTTTCCTTAAACCGGTTTGGGGTATCGATTCCCTTTAACCAGATTCAGAAAATGGGAAAAAAATGATTTGCGGCATTGGAGTGCTATATAATTCTGGGTGCACTCGTCACATTCATTTCATTCTTATGTTTAAGTGTGACATGTAGATTATACAACATGGATTCATTCATCACCATAATTTATTACATGATAAAGGAGTGTGGAATACATACATTTAAGTCCCCAATGAAAAATTATATGTACATAAATGTGAAAACCCTTGATAGTAAATGGGTATAGAATTCACTACACAATTTGTTAGGTATGGATAATCGAGGTGATATTTCGGTAGCATAACGGTGTTACATAAAAATTCATAAAATGGTTTGATAAGAGATAAAGGGGTATATAATCATTTGTAAATAAAATTTTAATTAATTGGTATATATAAATACATATTCCAATATTAATAATCAGAAATAGAAGGCATAAGATCATAAAGAAACTTTAATAAGGAGAAGAACCCTTACCAAATTTCGGCATGGTAATTGGTGTATGTAAAGAATCATGGGAGGCTTAGTGAGATTTAAAGGGGAGATATCGTCATTTATAAATAAAATTTATAGAAATAGTAATATAGAAGGACATATCCCAACATGAAAATATTGAAACTAAGTAGCATATCATAAAGGAAGTGTTTAAATGGAAATGATAAGAGGGAAATCCCTTGTAGAATTTCGGCATAGTAACAACTTAGGTAAATATAAAAATGAGAGAGAATAAATGATATATCATTCAAATAACATCCATTTTATAGTAGGGGTGTTTATAAATAAATTTAATCAAAAACAATTATAATTAATATTGTAAATTCCAAAGGAGGTGCTTGAATTTAAAGGAGGAGAGGAAGATGAGGATCGCTTACTTGAGTGTGTGAGTCCAAAAGCTTGGGAAGGGATTCTTGAGAGATTTTAGGAACCATTGGAGGACTATAGAGAGTGTAGATAATATTATTAAAATGCTCAAAATATTTTTAGTGAAAAGAATTTGGAGCTTGTGTAGGTTTATATAGGAAATGAGGGAGATTTCTTTATTATTTTGGTTTTGGAATCTACATAATAAAATATCCAAAACCAAAAACCATACCATTATTTTTCTCCATGTTTTATGAAAATTGGGAGTTTTTTTCATTTTTTTATAAGGAAAAATGCCAAAATTATTAAAATAATTCCCTTTCTTATGTGGAGGTGAGTCACACTCTGATGGAATTGATTTTAAAACCTTAAAATATATTACAGGTTTTGGAGGATTCGTAATGGATTTACAAAATAAATTAAATTAAATTAAATTAACATTATTTTAAATGGAAACCTTTTATTTTCTCATGTATCCCATTTATAGTAATTATTACATCACTTTGGGTCATTATGGGTCATAAAACATAAAGTATATTTATATGGTATTTAAATTTTACCCAAAAATTCGATTATCTCAAAAAATTATGAAAAAATTACCATTGTAAATTTTAGACATTATAATTCCAAAAATAATATTCATTTTATCTAAATAGTTTTCTAAATATGTGAATGTTTAATTTTAAAAATAATATCGATATTCATTAATAGATGTTGGGTTTTTTTGATAATAACAGCTTTTGAATCCTTATAAAAATTACATTTGACTTCATAAAAATTATACAATCATTTATATTTAATAAATATTATTTAATAATATTATTATATTTAAATATTATTAATTTCAAAAATCCATTAATTAATCAAAAAAATTTCCTTAATTGAATAAGAAATATTACCCAAAAATACTATTTGTGTTTTATTATATCAAAATAAAAAACATTTATAAAGTAATCATAGTAGGATGAAAATATATTCATAATTATATAAAAAAATAATGTACATACTCATAATTCTATGATCATGATACATATCCCTTTAATACACCAGAAAACTCCCTAAGAGTATAGTGTATGGAGGTGGGGCTTTCATAGGCTGGTTCGGCAAACATGGTTTGATTCGTGATCTTGATGAGCTTGATCTTCTCCCGTAAACAGTTTCTCTCATGTTAAGGTTGTTGTATCTAAACATGGTATTGGTCAAGTTAAAATCCTAGTGATGTTATCTACCTCATAATCTTTGATAAATAGGCTTCTTAGGGTATGATCCTACTTGTTCAGGTCATCACTTCCATTGTCTATGTTAATTGGATTAATTAAAAACTTGTATTTATACTAATTATTTGATCACTATTAAATAGATATATTATCAATAGTAATGATACATAAAGGTCTTTTAAATATAATTGGATATAATAAAACAAAATAAGTTTATGTGTTTTCTATAACAATATTATATAATAAGACATTTATTTAAAACAAAAAGGGAATTTTATTTATAACATATTAGGTTGTTACAATCATTCCCCATTAAGAAATTTTGCCCTCAAAATTTTCATTTCCTACACTAAAATATATGATCCTAACTCTATTTAACCACTTTCTCTAGTTCCAACATCTTAACTTCAAACTTATGGTTTCTCCACATCACTTTAACAATATTCATTGTCATATTTCATAGAACTTTGTCTCTATGATCTAATATTTTCACCAGTTTCTCCTCATTTGAGAGATTATTTTCTAATATTACCACCTCCATATTGAGTTTTTTTGAGGGGTCTAGTATATAATTTCTCAAGACTTATACATAGAATACATCATGTACTTGAGATAAGTTTGGTGGGAGTGATAGTCGGTAGGCCATCACTCAGATGCAATCAAGGATCTCAAAGGGGTCGATGTATCTTGGACTAAGATTTCTCTTCTTCCCAAATATCATCACTTTATTCCATGTAGATATTCATAATAATACCATATCTCCAATTTCAAACTCTAGGTATCATCGATGATTATTATTATAGCTATTTTATCAACTTTGAGTAGTCTGGATTTGCTGATGAATAGTCTTAACCTTTTCCACCATTTCCTTGACCATTTTAGGACATGGCAGTTTGTGTTCCCCAACTTCATCCTAGAATGAATGTGTTCTGCACCTCTTCAATTAAAGGTACTTATATGGGTTCTTTTGGATGCTTGAGTGGAAACTGTTGTTGTAAGAGAACTTGACCAAAGGTATATGTTGGTCTCATCCTCCTTTTAAGTCCATAGAACATGATTACAACATGTCTTCCAGTGTCTTAATTTCCCCCTTAGGTTAGCCATCAGTTTGAGGATGATAGGCCATACTGAAGTTTAGCTCAATGTTTAAATCATGTTGGAGACTTTTCCAGAACTTGGAGGTGAATATTGAATCCTGATTGGATACAATCGATATTGGTACTCCATGCATCCTAACCACTTCTCTGATGTATATCTGTGCAAGTTCTTCGAGTAAGAAATCCTTTAAAATCATAATAAAGTGAGTTGTCTTTATAAGATGATCCAAAAACAACCCATATATCATTTTTCCCCTGAATGTCTTCGAAATTCCAGTGACAAAGTCCATAGTGATGTTTTTCCATTTTCATGTTGGTATGGGTAATTACATCATCCCCTTAGATTTATGCCTTTTATCCTTCACTTTCTAAAATAACAAGCACTTTGATGAATATTTAGTGATATACTTCCTTATATTGTGTCACGACCCCCTCCCCACAAAGTGTACCCCTCCTGGGCCGGCAATGTGAGAAAAGAGATAATGACCCCCGATTCCCGCCTCCAGTAGGCCCCGGGTTGGCAACTAGAACCGAGGGTATAATAAACACACAAATGGGAGGTATTACCCTCTAAGAGAACACATGCAGAAGAGAGAGATAGAATAGACTCCAACCAACTCCAACTCAGAACTGAAATATAAAAGAAACCCAAGTATATATATGATATGTCATGCAAAAGTACTACAATTGAAAGGGGAAACTAAAAGTACCCAAAAAAAAGTAAAAATGCAGCGACCACAAGCCCGAACAGCTCCTCCTCCAACCACAAGCTAGTAGTAACCAGCTTGATCTCCAACCTGCTCCAAGTGACCTGAAAAATAGTTTATATATACATAGGGTGAGTATAACAGTATACTCAGTAGGATCCTCCCCAAGCCTCTCGTGCAAAATTAAAGAAAGCATGCTAAATCCCAGTGAACAACAAGTGAAACTAACTCGTCACCTAAACAGGTATACTAAGTTCCCAACCTCAACATGGATACTCTCACCAAGTAACGCATACAAGAATATAGCATATAGTAAAGATTATAAAGGGTACCCTGCTACTACTTCCCCACTGGTTTTCCGTTTTGCCCCAATGACATACGTCATGTGCATCTCTCTCCAAAGGCTTGCCCGCAGACACCTGGGCTAAGCTCCATAATCTGCACCTTGTGCACCACAAAGGCTTACCCACAGACACCTGGGCAAAGAACCACACCATCCTCCCAACCAAAAGTAACCAGGCAAGTTCTGGGATCCAACACAGCCCGCATAACGTGTATCATACATCGGGTATTATACCTCAAGCCATTATAGCCCATACACCGAGTAGGGATCCTCAATCCATCACAGCCTATACATGTTACACCTATAGTAGTCCATAGGATACTATATCCATAATATATGTGTGTGAAATAACCACAAGCCATTACATCCCTCTACACACATATATGGGGAAACTAATTGTTGTGCATGTTGGCACATGTATCTACTAAGAGAAGAGAGCGGGGCCAAAGGGGGTAGTCAGCCATTCGTCCTCCCATCAGAATGTTGGGGAAAACACCCCCCCCCCTAGGGCTCAGAATCCACGGGGTGTCAGTTTCCCTTACCGATAGGGTGGAGTACCGTATAGAAACACAAAAACTATAGAATATATATATATAACTCACATCTACACTGTGGGAATTACCTAGTCTTAGATACATCTGCAGCTAACGTCTCTCAGACTCCAGGCTGCTACTTCTAAGACTAGGTATCCTATAATCACACAAACATTTGAAGAGATTTATTAGATTACTCCATTCTCATTTTATCAGTTCCACTATATGTTAATTAATTCTTTAAACATTAATTAACCATGAACAATTCCACATTAAACTGAATTGGCATCACATTCAAAAATCAACTGCTCCTTTTAAGATTCACATCACCTTTAAATTCCAGTATCTCCCTCCCCGTGGATTATCACCATTTAATCAAACTTTCATTACAGAATTACTTTCACATATTCCCAAGCATTCTAGAAAGGAATCCTATACTACTAAACACAAAGGGGGCTCAACACGGTGAGTAGATATATTACCCGTTGAGTCTTTGCCGCCTATAGCAAGAGCATAGACCCATTCTCCATCGAGAGGATAAACACGAAAAGAACGTGGCATACCCCACGTGTCCTCGCCTCCTTCAGATGGAGGGTAAGCAAGACCAGCTGCCTTGAGCAGTGGGGAAAAGTTAAGCGGATAAACAACCAAACAAAACCACCAACATCCAGCCATCACATTCATCCCATACCATCATCCTTGGTGTCCTCCCCGACACCCACATGCATAATCTGATGCATCTCACCAC
This sequence comes from Viscum album, assembly GCA_963277665.1. Classification (NCBI taxonomy): domain Eukaryota; kingdom Viridiplantae; phylum Streptophyta; class Magnoliopsida; order Santalales; family Viscaceae; genus Viscum; species Viscum album. The sequence continues at coordinate 617,083,937 of OY728148.1, read as the reverse complement.
CCTAGGCATCATCCACTGCCACAACCACAAGTCCCCATGCCTCCACAAATCACAACAGCCATCCAGGATCACATTACATCACAAGCAGCAGGAAAACAAACATCACATCAATGGGCTCTTGGACCTTTAACAATCAAGAGGGTAACTCAGAACCCCTTTAAGAAATTCTCACACAATCTGTTCTTTAATCCATATTGAATTAGAAGATTTGTTATTCGTAGGTTCCAATTATGGGATACCTAATCAGTAAGCTATCACAATTAAATAACCATGCTTACTTCCTTAATTTGATTAACCTCAAATTAGAACAACTACAACAACGGCAACAACTAAATTCATTTACATGCCTCTTTATATTTATCCAATTAATTAACAATTAATTCTGGATTTACATTCATTATCAATTTCCATAAAGAACGAACAACTAATCAAAGAAAACATAGATATCACTCTATCTAGCAAAACATGAGGCAAACCGTTATCATGGTACAAAGCAACAACATGCGATCAACCAATTCTTTTAATCCGGTTCAAGTATTTAATTAAATCAATTTCATTATGATCCAAAGTGATAAATCATGCTAATTCTACGATTGCACATATACAATTAGAGAAACCATGATTCCCCTACCTCGAAGAGTTCTTGACGTCCTTTATCCACACAACGGGTCACAATCCTCCTCTCACGACAACTGCATCCACCAGAGGATGCCACAGTACGACAGTACCAACCAACCCCAATAAAAACCCATTAGAATCTTGGAAATTACATGGTATAATATGGAAGGGAGAACCAAGAGAAGATGATCCCCAAAATAATGATGATACAACATACCTTATATTGAAGATTGATCGATACAGCTCGGTTGCATCCAAAATAGAGCGGAACCAATCGGAGGATTAGGATTTTATTGTGAAACTCCTATGGGAATTATTGAAAGGTTCTAGTGTCTCTTAGCTGAGAACAAGGAGGAAGAACAAGGGAGAATGATATATGGTTCCTTTTTTAAGATTTAACGAGGCGGCGGTTTAAGATCCGGTTAATTATCCATTAAAAACGGATCACATTAACCCACGTGGTTTGACCAAGTAAATACATCCTGGCCTTAGGAATAATTTATATAGGATTTATGGATTTTTAATCGGACTTAAGAGTCCTTAAAACAAGGCTTTAAATGTATTTTATGTCAAAGGAAACGTCAAAGGGGCGAAACTGTAGGAAGCTGGAAACACTATTCACATACTCAAAATTTTGCAAAGGAAAGAAAAGGTCACCATTAGACCTCACCGTTCTGGAAACACTGTTAAAGTCCACCGTTAGAAGGTCACCGTTAGAAGGTTACCGTTCTGTAAACATTGTTCAAGTCTACCGTTATAAGGTCACCGTTAGAAGGTTACTATTCTGGAAACACTGTTCAAGTCTACCGCTATAAGGTCGTCGTTAGAAGGTTACCGTTATGGAAAAACTGTTCAAGTCTACCATTATAAGGTCACTGTTAGAAGGTTACCATTCTGGAAACATTGTTCAAGTCTACCATTAGAATTCCATTGATAGAACCTCACTGATAGAAACACTGTTCACTGAACCTCACCAATAGAAACACTATTCACCTACCGATACTGTTCATAAAACTGGAAACACTGTTCGCAGAATTGGAAATTTGGCAAAGTGTTGGGGATAAGTCACCTTGACCTCCCGGAACACCTCCAACGCCACATTTTCACAATGTAATGGACCGGAGAGGTCCGGGCCATTACATTAGATTCCTCTCAAAACATTCTCATCCTCGAGAATTAAAAACCAACCCAGAAGAAAAGAGGGGTCCGAACAACCACCCCATAAGATACCTCTCAGGGGAAAACCACCATGAGTTGTTCGAAAGCTAGAACAAAACTACGACATCCAAGAGTATGGGAACAAACAATCCACATCCAAAAAATTCAATCATAACATCACATCAAAAGTACATAAATAAAACATGAAAGGTCTAACCACAATGGAAACATCATTACATGAAAGGAGTTAAACATTAAACAACTCTGGGTACTAAGCACGTATATGTTACTCACGCTCCCAGGTACTCTCCTCCATGCCACCGTGTTGCCACAAGACACAAACTAAGGGGATAGAACGCCCATGCAACACCTTATCCTTGCGGTCTTGGATCTCCACAGGTCACTCCTTGAAGGTTTCATCATCATCAATATCGATCTCTCCCTAATAGATAACATGAGATTCATCATGAAGATAACGACGGAGATGTGATACATGGAAAACATCATGTATCTGACTCATCTGAGGGGGAAGTGCTACTCGATACGCCACAGCTCCAACACGAGATAACACCTCAAAAGGCCCAACAAACTGGGGAGAAAGCTTACTTCCACGACCAAAACTTCGCTGCCCACGATGAGGAGTCACCTTCAGAAACACATGATCCCCAACATTAAACTCTAAGGGTCTCCTTCTTTGATCAGCATATGATTTCTGACAATCTTGTGTTGTCTTCATCCTCTCACGAATCACCTAAACCATCTCTGTTGTATTCTGCACTAGTTCTAGTCTGAGAATTGCTGACTCTCCGACCCCAGTCCAGCACAACGTAGAACGGCATGGCCGGCCATACAAGGCTTCAAATGGCACCATACCGATGGTATAGTGAATTCTATTATTGTAAGCGAACTCTACCAAGGGTAAGTGCTTCATCCATGAACCTCCAAAATCAAGAACACAAGAGCGCAACATGTCTTCAAGAGTCTGGATGGTTCGCTCTGTCTGACCATCCGTTTGAGGATGAAAAGTGGTTCTAAGGCACAGTTGAGAGCCAAAAGCATGCTGGGGACCTCTCCACACCCTGGAGGTAAAATGAGGATATCGATCAGAAATGATCTCCCTAGGTACTCCATGAAGTCTCACCACCTCCTCTAGATATTTTCTTGACAAAACTTCCACTGATCTCGACTCCTTGATCGCTATGAAGTGGGCTGATTTTGTTAAATGATCCACTACCACCCATATAGCATCATGTCCTCCCAGAGCTCGAGTTAAACCTGTAATGAAGTCCATTGAGATATCCTCCCACTTCCTCTGAGGAATCTCTAATTTCTGGAGAAGACCACCAGGAACACGGTGTTCGGCCTTCACCTTCTGGAAGACTAAACATCGAGACACACACTCTGCAACCGCATGCTTCATCCCCGGCCACCAAAACTGACTCATCAAGGATCGGTACATCTTTGTCACACCAGGATGTACTGCCAAGGGTGAACTATGGAACTCTCAGATAACCGCCTCACGCATCGCCAAGGGAACAAAAAGCCTGTCATGATACAACACTCGGTGTTGTTCATCCTCCGACCATCCATCAGGGGCCTCACCACAAACAACTTTGTCTCTCCAAACTTCCACCTCTAGATCACCCAACTGAGACTCTTCCTCCTTCTGCATCAGATATGACTGCACCGTCATCTGGAAAAGACAACCTCTACCCCCAACTTCTCCCATATCAAGATGCAAAGCTGATAGCTCTTCCATTACTCTCCAGGAATCACAAATTCATGCACAACATCATTATGTGACTTTCGGATCAGTGCATCAGCTACAACATTCCCTTTTCCAGGTGTATACGATATTTCAAAGTCGTATTCCTGCAAGAACTCCATCCACCGACACTACCGCAAGTTCAAGTCACGTTGGGAGAAAACATACCTCAAACTCTTTTGATCAGTGAAAACCACAAAGTGCTCACCAATGAGGTAATGTCTCCACAACTTCAGAGAAAACACCACGGCTTCCAACTCAAGATCATGGGTGGCATAGTTGCGTTCATGGGGATGAAACTTCTGAGACCCATAAGAAACAACTGACCTCTACTGCATGAGAACACAACCTAGTCCCAGATGTGAATCATCACAGAAAACATCAAACTGGACTCCTTCCACTGGAAGACAAAGGACTGGAGCACTTACCAACTTCTCCTTTAGATACTAAAAAGCTACCTGACACTGATCATTCCATATGAACGCTTGATCCTTCCTGGTCAAAGTTGTCAGAGGAGTCGCAACTCATAAGAAATTGGATACAAACCTCCTATAATAGCCTGCGAGACCAAGGAAACTTCGCACCTCTAACACGGTCTTGGGGGCTGCCCAAGACACCACTGCTTCTATCTTCGACGGATCCACAGCTACTCCCTGTTGGGACACAACATTCCCCAAGAAACGAACTTCTCGATCCCAAAACTCACACTTCGACAACTTCCCAAACAACTGATGTTAGAAAAGAACTCCCAAAACGGCTCGTAGATGCTCTGCATGCACCTCTTCGGATGTGGAGTACACAAGGATGTCATCGATGAAAACCACAACAAACTTTTCCAGGAATTCACGAAACATAGCATTCATCAACCCCTTGAAAACAGCTGGAGCATTCGTCACGCCGAATGGAATTACAACAAACTCATAATGCCCATGACGGCAATGGAAAGCAGTCTTCAGGATATTCTCATCCTTTACACGCATCTGATGATATCTGACTGCAAGTCGATCATTGAGAACCAACTTTCACCCTTCGGTTGATCGAATAAGTCATCAATCCGCGGGAGAGGATGACACCACTTTCTCTCCATCTACATCAAAGAAAATGACCTTCTTCCTGTATCAATCCACAATAGCCTGCACCGAATACAACCAATCCATGCCGAGGATGACATCATATGGTTGTATTCGTAAACATAGGAAATATCCCCAAGAGCGGTGTTGCCCCAACACTAGCTCATAGTCTCTAAATACTTCAAACAAGTTGGCTCGACCTCCAACTAGCGTAGTCAACGTCAAGGGCACTGGAAGCCTCTCTACCTCAAGTCCCAAAGAATGGACAAGAGTAGGTGATATGAAGGAGTGTGTTGCTCCTGAATCAAACAAGGCATACACCAAGGTAGAAAACAAGCAAAGGGTACCTAGAACGACATCTGGCTCTCTTGGGGCTGGCAACGCTAGAGCATGAAGCTGACCATGACCTCCTCCATGGCCTCTCTGACCCTGATGACGACCACCACCACAGCCGCGCTCTGCTCTCTGAGGACGTGGAGCTTCATGGGGTTGTCCTCTGCCTGCTCCATCTACCCTCTGGTGATCTAAAGCTGGTGTAACCTGCTGTTGCTACCTCGGCTGGAATTGCCTCAATGGAGGAACCTGGAGCGGAACGCCCGGTGCATGATGACTGCTCTGAAAAGTTGGGCACTCCCGCTGCTGATGACCATGAACACCACAAGAAAAACAAGCACTTGATCCCTTGGCATAGGCCTGATAGTTGCTGCCTCTGGAGAAACAAGATGGCAAGGGCTGGGAACTACCCTCAGGTGAACGGAAACACTTCTACCCTAAATACCGGGATCCCCGGACCACAGCTTTGCTTCGTGAGGAATCATGACGATTCCCCTCTCATGACGATTTGGTCCTAGCCAAAGTCCTCTCAACAACCTCTGCCCTCGCCAACACCTCAAGATATGTCTTTAGCATAAATGGGGTGACCTGTCACTGGATCTCTAGATGCAAAGCCTCCACGAAATGCCTCGCCCTAGCCTCCTCATCTGGTAATAGGTCTGAAGCATATCGTAGAAGGTTCCTGAAATGGATTCCAAACTCTCGAACACTGGATCTACCCTGTCGAAGGGTAAGAATCTCCTAGCGACTGGATTCCATCACAGTTGAAGAAAGAAACTCGACTCTAAACCTTTCTCAAAACTCCTTCCATGAGATCGCTGACTCCTCACGATCCCCGAGGAACAAGAACCACCACTGCCTCGCTGCTCCATGCAGCATCGTCACAACCAAGGACACCCAGTGTTCCTTCCGATCATGAATCTAACTAAAGCATATCTCGACCTCCTCTAACCAGTATTCTGTGACTTCATCCGAAACAGATCCCTCATACTTCTGTAGACTCTGGTGCTGAAACTCTCGGAGTGTCTTCCTCCAAGTTTCATCGTCGTTAACCTCTACCCGGTGGCGATCTGCTGGAACAGCCTGTAGGGAATCTTCTGCGCAAACCTGACGAGGACGTCGACCTGGAGCCATAACTGTAAAATATAAACTGTTAGATCTCCTAAGCCTGGAATATGGAAGACTCAACATTAATTAATTAATTGTTTTCTTTTATTAATTTTTAGGTTAACTTATCCCAAGGTCTACCCATTCAAACACAGGCGCAAAGAAGAATGATGCATGATCCTTTCCTAGGTCTATACCCTGAAACCAGTATCACTTTGTTTAGTATCCATCGTAAACTTAAAGGTCTGTACGTCAGATCATAGGGGGCCCTAAATGCCTATGTCTCAGCCAGTCTCCAGTGTTTACCTCACTTGCTAAACATGAATGACATTGTTTCCCTACCAACCCATGAAACCTCACGTGTGTCTAACTCCAAACTCCATCTTATCCCTCAACCAGACCTCTGATACCACTCTGTCACGACCCCCTCCCCACAAAGTGTACCTTTCCTGGGCCGGCAATGTGAGAAGAGAGATAATGACCCCCGAGTCCCGCCTCCAATTGGCCCCGGGTTGGCGACTAGCACCGAGGGTATAATAAACACACAAATGGGAGGCATTACCCTCTAAGAGAACACATGCAGAAGAGAGAGATAGAATAGACTCCAACCAACTCCAACTCAAAACTGAAATATAAAAGAAACCAAAGAACATATATGAAATGTCATTCAAAAGTACTACAACTGAAAGGGGAAACTAAAAGTACCCAAAAGAAAGTAAAACGGCAGCGACCATAAGCCCAAACAGCTCCTCCTCCAACCACAAGCTAGTAGTAACCAGCTTGATCTCAAACCTGCTCCAAAAGACCTGAAAAACAGTTTATATATACATAGGGTGAGCATAATAGTATACTTAGTAGGATCCTCCCCAAGCCTCTCGTGAAAAAGTAAAGAAAGCATGCTAAAGCCCAGTGAACAACAAGTGAAACTAACTCGTCACCTAAACAGGTATACTAAGTTCCCAACCTCACCATGGCTACTCTCACCAAGTAACGCATACAATAATATAGCATATAGTAAAGATTATAAAGGGTACCCTTCTACTACTTCCCCACTAGTTTTCCTCTTTGCCCTAATGACATACGTCCTGTGCATCCCTCTCCAAAGCCTTGCCCGTAGACACCTGGGCTAAGCTCCACAATCTACACCTCGTGCACCACAAAGGCTTGCCCGTAGACACCTGGGAAAATTACCACACCATTCTCCCAACCAAAAGTAACCAGGTAAGTTCTGGGAGCCACCACAGCCCGCATAACATGTATCATACATCGGGTATTATACATCAAGCCATTATAGCCCATACACAGAGTAGGGATCCTCAAGCCATCACAACCTATACACATTACACCTATAGTAGTCCATAGGATACTATATCCAGAATATATGTGTGTGAAATAACCACAAGACATTACAGCCCTCTACACACATATATGGGGAAACTAATTGTTGTGCATGTTGGCACATGTATCTACCAAGAGAAGAGAGCGGGACCAAAGGGGGTAGTCAGCCATTCATCCTCCCATCAGAATGTTAGGGAAAACACCCCCCCTAGGGCTCAGAATCCCCAGGGTGTCAGTTTCCCTTACCGACAGGGTGGAATAGCGTATAGAAACACAAAAAGTACATAATATATATATAACTCACATCCACACTATGGGCATTACCTAGTCTTAGATACATCTACAGCTAGCGTCTCTCAGATTCCAGGATGCTACTTCTAAGACTAGGTATCCTATAAGCACACAAACATTTGAAGAGATTTATTAGATTACTCCATTATCATTTTATCAGTTCCACTGTACGTTAATTAATTCTTCAAACATTAATTAACCACGAACAATTCCACATTAAACTGAATTGGCATCACATTCAAAAATCAAATTCTCCTTTTAAGATTCACATCACCTTTAAATTCCAGTATCTCCCTCCCCGTGGATTATCACCATTTAATCAAACTTTCATTACAGAATTACTTTCCCATGTTCCCAGTCATTCTAGAAAGGCATCCTATGCTACTAAACACAAAGGGGGCTCATCACGGTGAGTAGATATACTACCCGTCGAGTCTTTTCCGCCTATAGAAAGAGCATAGACCCATTCTCCCTCGATAGGCTAAACACGGAAAGCACGTGGCATACCCCGTGTGTCTTCGCCTCCTTCAGAAGGAGGATAAGCATGACCATCTACCTTGAGTAGTGGGGAAAAGTAAAGCGGATAAGCAACCAAACAAAACCATCAACATCCAGCCATCACATTAATCCCATACCATCATCCTTGGTGTCCTCCCCGACACCCACATGCATAAGAAGATGCATCTCGCCACCCTAGGCATCATCCACTGCCACAACCACAAGTTCCCATGCCTCCACATATCACAACAGTCATCCAGGCTCACATTATATCACAAGCAGCAGGAAAAAAAACATCACATCAATGGGCTCTTGGCCCTTTAACAATCAAGAGGGTAACTCAGAACCCCTTTAATAAATTCTCACACAATCTGTTGTTTAATACATATTGAATTAGAGAATTTGTTATTCGTAGGTTCCAATTATGGGATACCTAATCAGTAAGATATCACAATTAAATAACCATGCTTAGTTCACTAATTTGATTAACCTCAAATTAGAACAACTACAACAACGACAACAACCAGATTCATTTACATTCCTCTTTATCTTTAGCCAATTAATTAACAATTAATTCCGACTTTATGTTCATTATCAATTTCCATCAAGAACGAACAACTAATCAAAGAAAACATAGATATCACTCTATCTAGCAAAACATGAGGCAAACCGTTATCACGATACAAACCAACAACATGTGATCAACCAATTCTTTTAATCTGGTTCAAGTATTTAATTAGGTCAATTTAATTGTGATCCAAAGGGATAAATCATGCTAATTCTACGATTTCACATATACAATTAGAGAATCCATGAATCCCCTACCTCGAAGAGTTCTTGACGTCCTTTATCCACACAACGGGTCACAATCCTCCTCTCACAACAACTGCATCCACCAGAGGATGCCACGGTACGACAGTACCAACCAACCCCAAGAAAAACCCATTAGAATTTTGGAAATTACATGTTATAATATGGAAGGGAGAACCAAGAGAAGATGATCCCCAAAAGAATGATGATACAACAAACCTTATATCGAAGATTGATCCATACAGCTCGGTTGCATCCAAAATAGAGCGGAACCAATCGAAGGATTAGGATTTTATTGTGAAACTCCTACGAGAATTATTGTAAGGTTGTAGTGTCTCTTAGCCGAGAAAAAAGAGGAAGAACAAGGGAGAATGATATCTGGTTCCTTTTTGAAGATTTAACGAGGCGACGGTTTAAGATCCGGTTAATTATCCATTAAAAACGGATCACATTAACCCACACGGTTTGACCAAGTAAATACATCCCGGCCTTAGGAATAATTAATATAGGATTTATGGCATTTTAATTGGCCTTAAGAGTCCTTAAAACAAGGCTTTAAATGTATTTTACGTCAAAGGAAACGTCAAAGGGGCGAAACTGTAGGATGCTAGAAACACTGTTCATATACTCAAAATTTGGTAAAGGAAAGAAAAGGTCACCGTTAGACCTCACCATTCTGGAAACACTGTTCAAGTCCACCGTTAGAAGGTCACCGTTAGAAGGTTACCATTCTTGAAACACTGTTCAGATATACCGTTATAAGGTCACCGTTAGAAGGTTACTGTTCTGGAAACACTATTCAAGTCTACCATTATAAGGTCACCATTAGAAGGTTACCGTTCTGGAAACACTGTTCATGTCTACCGTTATAAGGTCACTATTAGAAGGTTACCGTTCTGGAAACACTATTCAAGTCTACTGTTAGAAGTCCACTGATAGAACCTCACCGATAGAAACACTGTTCACCGAACCTCACCGATAGAAACACTGTTCACCTACCGATACTGTTCATAAAACTGGAAACACTGTTCACAGAACTGGAAATTTGGAAAAGTGTTGGGGATAAGTCACCTTGACCTCCCGGAACACCTCCAATGCCACATTTTCACAAAGTAATGGACCATAGAGGTTAGGTCCATTACATATTGTCCCACCAATAGTGCTCTTAGAGATCACGATACATCTTTGTTCTTCCTGGGTGAATGGAGAAATTTTAACTATGTGTATTATCCAGCAATTCCTTCTTTAACTCAAGATTTTATGGCACGCATATTCTTTACCCAAATCTCACAATTCCTTATTCATCAATTTTAAACTTTGAGGATTTCCCCTTTCTCATGGATTCTACCTTCTTCCGAATTTCCACATCATTTCTTTGAGCATCCTTTATTTTCTCCATGAGGGATGGTTGATCAATAATTTAAGAAAGGATTGATGATGTTCCTTCATTAATTATTCCCATGTCTATCCTTTGAAGATATAAGAATATTGGATCCTTCTCAATTCTCATCATTGATAAAGTTCTTGGACCTTTTCTACTTAAATCAGCGGCCACCTTATTTTCTTTACTAGGATAGTAGTAGATTGAGAATTCGTAATCGTTGACAATCTCTAACCGTATTTACTTGTGCATATTAATCTCTTTCTATGTGAATATATAATTGAGTCTCTTGTGATCAGTATATATCTCATACTTCTCCACATAGAGATAATGACTCGGGATTTTCAATGCAAAGATCACAGGTTCCAATTTCTGATCATGTGTGGGATAGTTTTGCTCGTGAATTTTCAACTTCCTTGAGGTATAGGCTATCACTTTTTAATTTTTCTTCAATACACAACCTAATACATTATTTTAATCATCTCTATATATCAAAAAGAGTTCCCAACTTTTTGGTAGTGTGAGAACTAGTGCATTGATAAGCCTCTTTTAAACTCCTTAAATATTTCCCAACATTCTTGCATCTAGAAAAACATCACTCCCTTCTGAGTAAGCTCGGTAAGAGGGTTTGAAAATCATGAGAAATTTCTCAACAATAAATGATAATACCCAGCTAACCCAAATAATCTAAGTATATCTATCTTATATGTTGGCCTTGTACATCCTTAAATTTCTTTTTTCTTTGAAGGTTCCACGAATATCTCATTACTTGTAATGATATTCCCCAATAAAGATACTTCCTTCAACCAGAACTCACATTTGTTGTACTTGGTGTAAAGATTCTACTTTCATAGGGTCTTTAGCATACTGATCAGATGCTCCTCATGATTCTTATTTTTTTTAAGTATATTAGAATTTCATATATAAAGACTACCACAAATTTGTTGAGTTAATTTCTAAAGACTCTATTAATCAATTCCATGAAGATTATTAGATCATTAGTGATCCCAAAAGGTGTCACTATGAACTCATAGTGCATGTACCTTGTACAAAAATCATTCTTAGGTATATCCTCCTTCTTCACTCTAACTTGGTAATATCCCTACCACAGATCCACCTTGGAGAATTATTGTGATCCATGTAGATAATCAAACAAGTAATCAATTGGTGGTAGAGGATACTTGTTCTTTATTATGACCTTGTTGATCTCAGGATAACCAATGAAAAGGAACATTTACATATCCTTCTTCTTGAAAAAGAGGACTGGTGCATCCTATGTTGAAGCACTTGGGTTTATGAACCCTTTACCCAGATTCTCTTGTAGTTGTTTATTCAGTTCCTCAAGTTACACAAAATCCATTCTATATAGAGTTTTGGATAATAGTAATTCCACAGGTATAAGATTTATTAAAAATTCAACCTCTTGTCTAGGAGGAAGACCAAGAAATTCCTCAGGAAACACATCAACAAATTCTCTCACAATAGGCATGTATTAAAGGATGATTATTTCCTTAGACACAATCATTTAAGCAAGATACGATTTCTCATAGGGAAATAATATCCATGCTTGAGGTGTTAGTGGTAAATAAGATTCATCCTCCCCCTTGTAATTGTAAAGAATCGAAGGATGATTTGAGATATGGAGAGTTATTTTCTCCTCACAAAAAATTTATGTTGGCTCTATATAGGGATATTCAATCCATGCCCATAATTTTATCAAATTCTACCAAAGGGATTATGACATAGATCACTGGGAAGTTCATCCCACAAAATTTGACAGGGGAGGCATTATATACTTGGGATTCAATAATTTCCCCATTTTTTATTTTCACCGATAACCCCACTTCCAAGATTTTTTATGGTGTTTGAATAGTTCTACTAAACTTTCACGATATGAAGGAATGCGTACAACCAGAATCAAAAAGTATATTCACTATTATTGAATAAATAACTAGCGTACCTATCGCCACTTCATTATTAGGATCCACCTCGATGGTTGTGATGGAAAAATATCACCCTTTCTGCCTTGGAGGTTTTTCGTTATCTCTAAAAACCTATTTCTTAGGGAATTAGTTTACAAAGTTCCTTGGTTCCTTATAGTTGAAGCAATGAACAATGCACTGAGGGTTGACCAGAGCATTCCTTTCCTCCATCACATTAATGGGTTTCTCCTGTTGTTAATTGTCAGCTAGGTTCCCTTCATTCCCACACCTAAATAATTTCTATATCCCCTTTAGGAAATTTCAGGGGTTCTTCTTTCCATACCTATAATAAGTGGGATGCTAAAATTTCTTAGCACTGTTAGATTTCTCCAACAGACCACCAGAATTAAACTCCGCTTTCTGTTTATTATCCCCATGATACCCTTGGGATTATCAGATCTTCATTTTGACTTTGAGGTAACATCAAAAAAAAATTCTCATAGAAATCAAATTCATAAATTGTCAGGGTTTTTCATAGACTAGTTTTTATCCCACCAAAGAAGTGGTCAACCTTATATTTTGGGATAACGAAAAATATGGAGTTGTATCGTGCAAGTCTTGTGAAATTTTCCTCATACTTCATGATAGATTCATCATATTTTTTCTTTATGGGAAGAAAATACCTTTCCATTTTAAGTCTAAGAGTGTGAGGGGTATATTTATCGAAAAATATTTTCCATAATTCCTTCCTCTCCATCACTTAAATCTCTTCATCAAGCTTCATATTCTTGATTAATGTCCATCACTAATAAGATTCTCCCTCCATATGATAAACATCCAGTATAACCTCCTCTTATTCGTAAAATTTAAGTATGGAGAATATCTTCTCAATGGAGTTGATCCATTGTTCCACTATTAAGGGATTGGATGATCTATTTAAAGTAGGGGCCTTGGTCACATAAAGCTCTCAATCACAGCTTGTTCTCTCTTAGGGGGATTTGAATTCTCCTACTGGTCTAGGTTTCTATTCAAAATCTAAGTCAACTAAGAGAGTATCATGAAAGAATTTGTGATTCCTACTCTAATTATGTTGGGAATCTCTTTTGGGCAGTCATCACATTTCTCATCGCATTGATTTTTTACCAGATTCCTCCTATTTTTAGCCATTGTCTAGAATAAAAGTAAAATTAGGGATGATTATTTTAAATTATTAAACACATAAAGGGGAATCCAATAAAATAAAATGGGTAAATTTTAAAATACATTTATTTTATTAACTTATGATTTTTTAGCCTTCAATCTATGTTATCCATGATCTATTTCCTAACATATATTCTTATGGGATTTTTTGTTCCATTAATAATGGTTTGTAATGAGATTATGATTTTACCAAAGCATATACCTAGGGAGTGTCAATGTAGGTGTGCAGTAAGGTCTGTTATAATGTATCAGGTTACCTCGAGTCAGGCTTAGTACACCTTGTTGGAGTTTTTACCTCTAGTTACATCTATTCTAGAACCACATCCACTTATAGTATCCAAATAGGGATGCATTTGGTTACTAAACCACTTACTCTATACTTACCAAAATTTAGTGTTGTTTTCTTGTACTTAGTCTTATCTTTAATGATTTCTCTAGAGTTTTATAATCCTAATACCAAAAATAAATAAAATTTTCCTCTAATACCAACTATTACGACTCTTCTATTTATTACACATTAATTCTTGATTTATTACATAAGATTAAACTTAATACAACTTGAAAGATCGATAAATCTAGTGTCTTTGGGCATTAGTTAAATAGCATAACATCTAGAACATGGGATACAACAAGATTATTGAAAAATTCCTTAACATGATTCTAAAATTCAATGAATATTAAAACTGCACTGGATAACCTACGGAAAAACATAAGAAAGGGATGTGCTATAAATTCTAGTAAGGTAATAATCAAGGCATAACATAAAGAAGAAAATACATGATAGTCATATCAATGGGGAATAAAAGGAACATGAATAATAAGGCTTGATATAGCATGATAATCATAATATGGGAAATGTGGACACAACTGAAAACACTATATTATAAAAATTGGTCAAGGATAATTATTACTAATTATTACTAATTATTACTAACTATAGCTAATTATAACATTTTTTTACTAATTATTACCAATTATAACAAATTATTACTAATTATCACTAATTATTAGAAATTTTTACTAATTATTACAATTTTTACTAATTAATACTAATTTTTACTAATTATTACTAATTTTCACTAATTAAAATAAAATTATTAATTATAGATAATTATTATTAATTACTGATAATTAAAACAAATTATTAAAAATTAAAACTATTTAATTTTAATTAAAAAAATTACTGGAAATTAAAATTATATATTTCTAAAAAAATAATGCAAAATAAAAGTAAATAATTATAAATAAATTTAATTACAATTAATTAATAATTATTATTAATAATATAAAATAAATTAATTTAATTAGAAATAAATACCTTAAATAAATACCTTAAAACTGAATCTTTTAGCAGATGAAAATCTTGAAAGTTGCTCCCCTGTAAACTTTAAAACTTTGAAAATTTTAAAGTGAAGAAAATGAGAGTAGAGAAGAAAGGGATAGTTTAGAGAAGTATGAAATGAAAAAAAAAATCAAGGGGGTGTATATAGGTTAGATCATTTGTGATGGGAACATTTGTGATGGTACCCGTCGCAAATAGTATCACCAACATTAATTATGGCAGTAGTTAAATAAAGTATTTGTGACGGGACTCGTCACAAATTCCCTATGCTGGAAGTTTATTTTCTACAGGACATGATCCTGTCACAAATAACATAAAATGATATAAATTATTTGTGATGGGACCCATCGCAAATACTTTCCTATCGACACAACATTTACAACAGGAGTAAACTCCCATTGCAATTAACAAAATCAACATAAGACTATTTGCGATGGGGGAACATTCTCATCACAAATATTCTTCCTACATTTTGGCGCACACCGTGCAGCAAATTTATTTGTGATGCGAAAATATTCCCATCATAAATAGTCTTTTTTAACTGACTATTTGTGACGAGATATGAATCTCATCACAAATAATCTCTTTCGATGGACTATTTGTGATGGGTGGCTGACCCATCACAAATAACCCATCGCAAAAGGCTCTTTTTCCCATAGTGCATGTTCTATCCTAGTGGCATGAGTAGGGAAGTCAATTGGGGAAATCCTACTGAGTTTCATTACTCACATCTGTTTTGGAACATTAGTGATTTTAAAGATAATGTCTATTGGGATACTGGTAAAGAAAAGGTATCACATTTATTTAGTGGTGCTTCACGATACTTGGGATTTATTGTGGAGTTGGAGCATGAATCATTTCGGGAGTTATGGAGTTGTGTCTTGGAGTATTTTGTTTTGTTATTTTTGTCTTCCACTTTTTAGTTGATATTATTATTGGTTTCCACTGGGTGCTTTGATATAGTTTGTTTGACTTATTATACATTAAGTTTTTTTACACTGTTATCATGCATCATATAGTATTCCTGGTGATGGTAATATTGGTTTTGGTTGTTTTATTTTTAGTGGAAAAATTTTCCCCCAATTGTACTGAAACCCTTAGCATTAATTTCTAGCCTTTGGCATCTTGGGGATGTCTCTTAAGTCCAAGTAAAAATTTCACCTTGACTCAAGCCAACAAGGAGGGGTGGCATATTACAAGAGATACTTATCATATAATACTTCAACCCTTTACCATAGAGAACCTTTTTGATTAGGATAGATTTTAGATCTCCAACTAACCCAACTTTAATGATATTACTTTTATCATTGTCACCAAAGGTAACCAATCCTCCATCAACTTTAGATAGTGCATGAAATTTGGAAAGGAATCTACTAAGATGCCTTGAACATCCACTGTCCATATACATTGTATTAGTGTTTTTCCTGTGTATTTTTAGCTACAAAAAATATCAAACAACAATTTTTTTGGTACCCAAATGTTTTTGGGTCCTACAGTGTCAGCAAGTAATGATTTGGGCTACCAAGTTTGTTTAATTTTACCAGAAACCCCAGAAATAACTTTAGATAAGTTTCTTGTAATTTAATATTTCTTTACACTACTGATTTGAGGATTACTCAAGAAAAATTTATTAACATAGTGACCATTAATTCCACAATAAAAAAAATTAACATTAGTCATGCTGCCATTTTTTTAACTAGGAAAAATAATAATTTTTATACAGTTTAGGGTTTTCATCGTTACTACCAATTCTATATTTTACTTTTCTACACACATTTTTTCTAAGAATTTTATTTAAAGTCTCTTCTCCTCCAGTAAAAACACTGGAATCACTTTTTAAATATTCTAATTCAGTAGGTACTTCTTTAAATTTACTTTAATGTTCATTATAGCTTGAATCATATTTATTTATTTTTCTTTCAATTATAAGTGTTGTTTTGGAATATCATCTTTCTCACTTTGGATAGCATTATGAATATTCTTAATATATTTATGATTTTTCTTCAGATATTCATACTTTTCTTCTATAATAGAAAAATATTAAGCTAATATATAATTAGATCATTTTTTTAATCAGAATTAGAAACATAAGAATAATAAGATTGTACATTGTATTCTTTAGTCATAAAATGCATATCTTCTTTCTAATTTGATTATTATTTATTATATTTAGATGGAATATTCAAATACACTCTATGTATCCTTCATTTCATTCTTACCTTTTTTCTCATACTCAGCTTTCATTTGAATCTTTTGTCCTTCTTCTCTATTTTTCTCCTTTCCTTCAACTTAGATAATCGGGTTTGATATGTACCAACTGCTTACATTCATAGCATTTGAATTATTTTATATCATTTCTACTTTTCTTATAGTCATTGAATTTTTATAAACCATTTATTCTTTTTATAAAAATTATTGAATATTATATCTATCTACTATCCTAAATTTTAATAACTTGAATCATCTGAGAATATGAAATTATCTTTTGAATTCTTTTGACCTTTAGGAATAGAAACCTTGAGAGATTTATTTTCATTTTTAATTATTCTATAAACCTTGGACTCAGTTTGTATCTTAGCTTCATATATCATAAAATTACCAATCAATTCCTTTATCATTAATTCTTTAATAGGAGTTTACTATCTAATTGTAGTTGAATACTAGTCCATCTAGAAGGTAAAACTCTAAGAACTTTCAAATATTGATCTAATTTAGGAATAGGTGTTCCATGAGAAATATCACCTTTGACTATTTATGTCAATATTACTTTCATATGATTGATACTTTCACCTTCATACATTCTAAAAGTATCAAACATCAATTTAGAAATATGTTATCTCAATTATCTGACATTGTCAATCCCTTTATAAGAAACAATTATTGTCTGCTACATTTCATAAGTAGTAATACATTGAGAGACATAGTTGATTATATCTTTTCCAAGTCTATAAATAATAGCATTCATTGTGCTTGAGTTTAGTTCATATTCACCTTCTTTAGTATCATCCCTTTTTTTTGTTAATCCTTGGGAATTTCATACGTCTTGACATCTTTAAAATAAACTTTCAGACCAAGAATCTTCAAATACATAATCATTTGATCTTTCAATCATCAATAATTCTCACCATTGAAGTATGGATCCCTAATCATAAACTTAACTTCTTTGAGATCATTCGTTGACATCTTTCTTTATCTAGATATTTAACTTAATAATTCTAAATCTAAAAGAAATATCTAATAGAGAACTACCTCTTATACCAATTGTTAAGTTGGAATAATGATGAAGATATAAGAGGGGTGAACTATGTCCTTTTAAAAACACTTTATTATTTTAGAACTGAACACCATTTATAACTTGGAAAAGTGATTTTTCCCCTTTTATTTAATAGAATATACAGTCTAAATTAAAAGAAGAAGTTAAGGTGGATTTATAATGGTTTGGTTCCCAAAGGTCCCCTAATTCACTCCACCAACACTCTCTCCACAAGCTTAGTGATTTTCACTGGCAGATCCTTTTATAATGGATCTCGATAGTTGAGTGAAATCAATGGAAACTTGTTACAATATCTTTTATAAGGCTATATTATAGGGGTAATAACATCCCTTAAAATACTCAACACCTGATTGTTCAGAACCAAAAGTGATTGTATTTGGTTGGAGAAATTATTTTTAAAATAATTTAGATGCAAATGATCCAACTAACAGATGAATAGATCTCTGGAGGAATAGATGGATAGCTTCAAAGAAATTTCCTTATAAAGAATATCTAAACATGTTGTAGAGAATATATTCATATAACACAGCAGCATTAAGAATAACTTTTTCAATAATGGGGTGAACACATAGCAGTGGATATAATATGAATGTATCCAAATTATTGTCCCAAAAATATTTAAAAAATGCAGTGGATGAATAACATACTTGAATATAAATATTTACAAAAAATATAATTATCTCTTCTATAAATAGAAAAAATATGTGCAAATTCATATTAATGTATTCATATCATTAAGCTTCTAAGAATCATATATACACTAGTAGAAAACTGGGCTATACCATGGACATATACTAATAGTTTTTAAAAATTGTTTGTATAGGTGGTCCTATTCTAATGATCCATAATAACAATTGGTATAAGCACTTTATCTCATGGTTATGCCAATGGTTTTTTAAAACCATTGGTATAGACCTAGTTATACCAATAGTTTTAAAAAACTATTGGCATAAGATTTTTACATCTACAAAGAGCGTATGGGGTCCTCTCCTCCTATATGATTAGCATCCAGAATACCCTAGAACCATTGGTATTCCATTTTATTCCCCATCCAAGGTGATCACTCCTCTGTTCCTAATTTAATTCCATTCTTCTTCAATATTAAATTGGTGACTTCTAAATCATTCAACTCTTCTATCAACCATCAATTTTATTTTTATTCTAGGTCTAAAACACCACCATAGATTCTTTGTTTTTGTATGCATTTACTTTCTTTTGATATGTATAAATCTTCTTGTGTGATATTTAATCAAGGCTAGTACATACTTATATTAAAGGGGAATATGTTAATTTTCTATTTTTCAATTATTTATTTCTCTTATTTTATACATGGACTACTGTGATCTATATAATTTCAGTTTTTCAGTAGATTTTTTTCTTATCTATATCCCTCTAGGGGACTTCTTTAGTGATGGGTTGCTCACTATAATTATCAAACTTGTTTTTTTATATGTGGAACCTAACTTTACTCTCTTGGGAAGTTTATTTCCTTATAATTTTTTTTATATTTATTTTTTCATTGACATGTTTACTGTGAGAAAATAAATCTTTCAAACTATATAAATGTTTTATTCATGAGTAATAAATTGACAAGTTTACCAACAGTGCACTATTGATTCAAACTATAGTAATTTTATTTGAAAATATAGAATTATGTTGGCCTTTTCAAATCAATTTAATTTATATTACTAGTTATTTTTGTTTTTTGGAAAATATTTTTTCTAGTTAGTGATTTTTTGATGACTCTTGATGGAGATCCCTAAATATTTATATGTTTCTCAGTTATCCTAAAACAAAAACTTATGTCTAGAAAAACATTTCAAGAAACCAAAATCAAATATATCCCCCTTAGAATAATTTTACTGATTTCAATCATGTTGTCATTACTACTTTCAACTACTCAATATTTTATCTCATACACCCATTATTCACACTTTACCATTACTTCCCACACTTTGTGTCACACATAATTTTTATTTAGTTTTCCACTATTTAGTACATTTCATCTATTCTATCACTTCTATCTCACTTTCACTCAACATTTCACACACTTCCACTAATATTTTGTGTTACCGTAATTATTCGGAATCCCACTTCCACTTGTAGTTTATCAATGTATGTTATATATAAGAATACGATACTGCATAGTAAAACATCATAGTTAAATGTAAGTATATTCAAACTAAACATTACAAAGCCTACTGATTGCATACTATAATGAAACAAGCATATTGAAACTTCATATTCAAACTACATATTAGTATTATTGAACTATAACATAATAGTATGTCTGAAAATACATTTTTTTACATAAATTGGTTGTTGAAAATTCTATATAACCATTGGAAAGCATGAAAAAGGCTATAGAATTCAACAAAAAGGGGGTATATACCAAATTCTAGATCTCCAAAACTACTGTAATGAGGTATGATTAGTAAATCATAGAATGAATCACTTTAACATCCCTCAATATGAGAAACCATTAATTATGGATTTATCCAACCTAACATCATAATTTATTCATGCTAAAGAAGATGCTAACCTAGAAATAGTAATCTTTTATATATTATTTTATATAATAAGAATAACATAAGTTCAAAAGTCAATAGAATAAAAGAAAAAAGAAAAAAAATAATTATAAACACAATTTTTTTGTAATATTATGTATAGTTAATACTCATTGATATAATGAAATTTAATATCATGGTTTTATATTTATAGTATTTTATTGTCTTTTATATTATGATTCTCATATATAATATTGTGTCAGTTATGGTTTTATATAAAGTGAACAATTTTTGTTTCCTTAAATTTATTTTTTTATTTAACCTCAGTATTATTTCATTCCTTTTAAAACCTGACATATAACATTTTTTATATAATGGATAGAAGTTAGATGTATGAAATTGATCGGATCTCAAGCAATTTAAAAAAAAGTAAGAGATATTTTAATATTTTTCATTTAAAAACGCTTTAAATATTGGTCATATATGTTTCCCATGATATAATTGTGATGTAAGAACTTGGTAAAGTTGTGAAGAAGTTAGCATCTGTATAACCAAATATGGGTTTCAAAAAAACTACTATGTATGGTATTATAATGGGGAGAAAATGAAATCTAAAGATGTTCATGATCTGAATGAGAGGAGTGGATTGAAGAATTTATTAGATGTTTGCTTTCTTTTTATTCTTCATCATGAGAAATAAAGGGTGTTGACCCAATAATACTTTGATATGAATGAACATGATGCATGTAATGAAAATGATGATGTTGAAAAGGTGAAAAAATTGAATGATGTTTCCACGAATCTAGTATTTTGGAAATGTGTTAAAATGAGAAATCCTTATTTTTTAATTCGACTGTTTCATGGGAAAACCATGTTTGGGAATTCTAATACATCCATCAATTATATTCTTACCTTTTTTAAGGAATTACTTTTAGATAATTCATATATTCCCTAAAACTATTATATTTCATGGAAGTTAATTGAAGAACTTGGATTTTCTAAAAACAAAATTCAGGATTGCTCAAAAGATTTCATCTTATTATAGGAAGAAACTTTTGAATGAAAATATGGTATAAAATGTGGCACATCCTGATGGAATCCAAATGATGATGGAATGCCATCTCATGTGCCACATAATGTAATGTGGCACTTTCCATTGATTCTTATACTCTAGAATCTTTTCACATCTGATGAAATATCAATAAATATGTGATGGAATGATACCAATAGAAAGAAGGATAATTATGAGTTCATTCATGCTGTATATAGATTTGCAGGGCAGACATTTGATTTTCGATATCCTGATTTTTCAGCTGAAGTGTGTAATGTGAGGTTGAGTCTATCATGTAATTATTTTAATCTGTTTAGGAGGATGCTTACTTCACAAATCACATAGATGGTTTTCATACATATTTATAACCTTTCTTTATGGATGTGTATGAAAAAACCTTTCACTATCAATAGTATACTCATATCTAAACCTTCTAATCATGGTAATGATATAGATGTATACATGCATCAATTAATAAAATAGTTGAATAATCTTTGGGATGTGGGTTTGTGCATATAATATTCTTGTTTGAAAGACATATTTCATATGTGTGTTGTTCTTATGTGGATGATAAATAATTTTTCTACTTTTGCAATGATTTCTTGATGGAGAATGGATGGAAAACTTTCATGTCTTGTTTTTATGAAGAATACATGCTCCAGAATACTAAAATATTTATGTAGTTTCAGTTTTATGGTACATTGAGGATTATTTCCAATGGATCATTCATAAAGGAATAATCTTTTAAGGTCTTAACATACCATGGAGTCCAAAAATACACCTCAGTGTATTTATAGAATTGAAGTGCTTTATGAATTTTAAGATACCAATTTTTAATTCGGGAAGGGTCATATGTAATCAGAAAGAGGAATAATTTTTTCACTTAAACCAATTATAATTGGAAGAAGAAAAGTGCCTTCTTTAAGTTTCCTTATTGGTCAACCAATTTTTTATTTCATTTCTTATATGAAATTCATATTGAAAAAATATATGTGAAATAATGATTTTAATTATTCTAAATATCAATGGAAAGAAAAAAAAGATTATTTTTTATCTCGGTGTGACTTGGTGGATTAGGGTATCAGACCAGAATTTTATCCTATGTGTATCAGTGAAAATAAATGGAAAGTTATATGTGTTTCTTATGTGATAACACCTATATAAAAAAATCAATTTATAGAATAATTAGAGACTATTAAAGTTCCTAGTGTCTATTCAAGAAACATATCAAAATGGGTCAATATAAGAGAGTTGAATATAAAACCTCTACAGACTCATGATTATCACGTTCTTTTACATGTGTTAATTCCAATAGCAATATTTCATATAATTTCCAATAATGTAAGTGTGGCAGTTATTTAGTTGTTCTATTTTTATAGAGATATTTGTGCAAAGATGTTTTCTAATTACTTCTTGAAAAAAAATGGAAGAGGCACCAATAATTTTGTATGAGTTAGAGAAAATATGTCCTCTATAATTTTTCATATTCATGATGCATCTAATTGACATCCTCCAACTGAAATACTTCTTGGAGTACATATTTCATTTCATTAGATTTATCCAACTGAAAAAATTATGTATGCATTGAATTATTATTTCTAGAATAGGAATCAACCATAAGGGACTATCTTGAAAGGTTACTTGGATCAATAATGTATAGATTTATATTCAATATATTTGTTTGATGTGACTGAAATATGAATATACCTATGATAAATTAATAAGTGGTGAGAAAATTGTACTCAGTTTTTCATCACTACCCCAAATAGTGGAATTCTTGGATCATATAAATTGACTACATTAATCCTTGAAGAGCAGTATATGGCACTTCACACGGTTTTGTTTAACTATGATTTGTTTGATGACTACTTAAAGTAAGTAAATTGAACATGTTTATGTTATCTTATTTCATGTAATTATACATATTTTCTAAACTATTTTAATTTTTTCTACAGGTAACATAAACAAATTATAAATAGAAATCACCATTCTTTATCTTTGAGAAGGAGAGATATTTTTCATACCAAAGAGTTTTCTGTTTGGTTGAAATTGAGGGTATAAGTATTACTGTAATAAATTATTAAAATTAATATTTAGTTAATTTTAATATTTATTTATATTTCAAGTATTGATTTTTTATACTTATGTTGTCTCTAAGGAAATAAGAGCTTTGGATTTTGGTCCTAATTTTGTGGTTCTTGAATGAAAATCAATTCTGATCAATGGGTACAAATTTATTATCACTAAATAAGAAATAAACATGAGAAAATAACATGATAGTGTTATGGTAACTACCAAAATAGATTATTATTCCATTGCATCATATATTAGACCTTGATTTGAAAAATGTATCTTATTATGGATTCATTGACAAAATACTAATATTGGATTATTACTCTCATGGTTGAGTTACTATGAAGAAATGAAATTGGTTTTATTTGATGATGATTATTGACACATTTATTGATGATTGTGGATTTCAAGTTATTGACATGAATCACACTTTTACTACTGATGATCCATATATATATAATCATAAATGGAGAAACAAGTTTTTTATGTGAAATAGCATCTGCAACTTGAATTTGGTATCATTATTGAAGTAATATCAAGATATATTTTATATGATGGTGATGATGAAATTGACACCATCACTTCCTTTATTGTCCCTAATCAATTTATTTCTTATTATGACTCCATTAGTTTAATTGTTAGAGTTGATTGTGAACCTAAAGTTATACTGGGAAATATATAGAATCATTCATCGGTGTTCTCTTTTCTTTTGGTTTATCTCAACATGGGTTATTCATGTTGGTACTATTCAAATTTCTTTACTATTGATTACAAATATTTTTTATCAATATTGACATTCATGTGAATTTTCAATATATTCTGGTATATTTTTTCTTTGAGTTTCATTTTCTAATATTGAATTGAACTATATTAGAACAAAAAAAATTTAAAAAATTCAATTAGAAAAAAAAACAAGATGTATTGAATTGAAACATATTAAACTAATTAGAATGAATATCAAAACCAATGAATAGAATAACCTAACCAAAAAATGGTAAAATGACATAACCCAAAATATGAACCAAATGACATATCCCAAAAAAATAGACAAGTGGCCTAATCAATTGATCAAAATGAACCAAATTACTTATCCAAAATTGAATTGGATTGAATTTAAAATAGAATAAAACTATATCATACCCATGTTAAACATGCTAATTTGAACGTATTGAGTTATCTATAACACATATTTTATGTTTTGATATTCTTCTCACTAAATATAATATTATTTTGTTATATTAATATGAATCCTTTATTTGGTTTGAAAATTGATACTCCTTAATTATGTCATGTCACATCGTATTTCTAGTTTGTATTACACATTATTTATGAATTTATAATTAAATGCATTTTTTTTACAAATGTAGGAAAAGAAAAACATTGAAGAGATACGAAGGAAGAGGATTCCAAACAATAATATCTACATGAGAGAGATGGTTGTTCCACCTCTGGTTATTGTTGAGAGTATTTTATTTCAAAAATATATATATATCAATAACATATAGTCTCATGTGATTAATTTTGTTTTTAGCTTTTAATTAGGATCCACTACCTAGGAGACGATTATTCTCTGACAAACCTAGTGGAAGCAGTGCTCATAGAGATGATGTGAGGGGTGGTACTGGAGCTACTTGCACCACTCATTATACTTGATCATGCCCTATCCCTTCATTATATATACCATATAGCATACTTTCTTATCCCATAGTGTTGTTAAAGGCAATGGGGATATTTAGGTCACCTATATTTTCACCGCCATTAACATATGATCCTCCTCATATTTCTTTCACTTATCTGATGATGGATCTTACTCCCTATCTGTATTATATTTTTCTATGGATGTCTATGTCATATTATTTTCCATAGAATTAATTCTCCCCTGGATTCTACATTCATGCACCTTCAACTTCTACTCCAACACATTCTGAGCCTCATGAGTAGAAAATGGATCCCACTCCTACTGTACAGGTTGATGATCCTTTAGATCCTAGAGATCCAGCAGTACCCACTAATCAACCTCGCTCGAGTATATTTATAGAACACTTGTATATTTTTTGACCATAATTTATTTTCATTATAATATGTATTGATTTAATATATTTTTCTTTTATTTCACAACTGGATCTTCCACTAGGTGGTGTGGGAATACATGTATGCATGAGGTGTGAAACCATTGTACACAGTTGATGGTTGAGTATAACAAGGATAATCAAATGATTGAAAAAATAGGGTGAGAATATATTATTTTTATGGAGACACTTTCCAAATACTCTGACATCATTCTTGTTAGACCACTCTCTAGTAGTACCTTTAAAATTAAGTAATGTATAATGCTTGGGTGAAAATATGGGTAAGAAAATTCATTGCATATAATGTTATATTATTATAGTATTTATATGAATTAATTTTTTTCATCTTCAATATAATTTTCCAGATAGTGAGGCTTTGAGGAATACATGGATCTTAGAATTATGTGAGTGGTGTAGATCATATAAGCATGAGTTGTATAATGGTTGGATTTATAGATTTGGTACCGATTTAGAGGTTATACCTATCATGAATGAGTGTCCAGTAGCACATTATCGATAAATTATTTCTCATTATAAGAGTACTAAGTTTAAGTTATTAATAAAATTTAATGTTTTTGAATGAAAATTATGGTGATTTTAATTAATACTCTATTTTACATTATTTAAAATTATTTTTTAGGAAGTTTTATAAAGAAATAAAAAAAACAAGGATGTTATGAAATACCACCACACTTTAGGGTGGACTATGATATTGTAACATGAGAGGAAGAAGGTAAAAAACTCATTTATAATTTTTCTATTTAAATAATTTATGGAAATAAAATTTCTTCAATTATAAATTATAGGATACAATTTCTTACTTTCCAACATTGAACATTGTAGAAATTCCCATATTAAACCCTTATTTAAACCACTTCTTATGACCATTTAATAACTCAATATCTCCCTTAAAACTTAAACATGATTTAATCACCCATACCACTCTTAATATAAAATTTTAATTAAATTCTAGCAGTGAGCGCAATTTATTCAACCCAAAAAAGAAAGTATATCATGTAAAATACCTTTTACATATCAACATGCCACATGATGGTTTAAACAAATCATTATAAATCATTAATGATCACTCACCACACAAATAAGACTATTAAAAATATTGGTTCCCTAGAAGATTGAGTATATGATTCTAGTGATCCCAGTGGAAAGAAATTTTATTTAGGATTTCTATGATGAAGCCCCATTTGAGATTATCAAATTATTTTGAAATTCCAAGATTAAAGGAAAGGTTTACATTATTATATTACTTCTATATCATGTTAAAACAATTCAAATTAGTATATATTCATTTCTAAATATAGACCAATCTTACCACATTATATCATAAAAATATCACAACCATTAGGCTATGATTCCAACTCACATTCAAAAATAAAACTTCTAGAAATCTCACAACTATTATAATATGTCACAAACATGAACCTCTGTGTTGAGGGAATCCAAATATAGTAATGAAAGACAACACTAACCACAAAAATCCAAAACCAACTTCCTAATAACTACTCTTTTCTCCTTAAGAAACGTCATTTCAAAATAATTACCCCTTTAAAATAATCCTTAAACCATTTAAAATCTTTTTTGTCTCATGAAAAAAAACATTGAAAAAAAATTAGAACACTAATTAATAATTTCACTAAGGGGATAACTAATTAAATTTAACTTAAGTCAACACAAACACCCATTTTTAAATGGGATTTTAGAATTAGATTCAAAAATACATCAATGTATTTTAAATAAAGGTGTAGGGTTACCATATTATGACACAACTCACTTCCCAAACCATAGATAACCATCGATAAAAAACTGGGAGACAAAAAAAGCCTTATAACATTCATACTAATGATTTCATATTGCAAAACAAAGAAAATTATATAACTAACATGCCTCAAGATACCTAAAATAGCTCAAATCCATGGCACAGAGCCACACACTCACTCTAGATGATTTCTACACACCTTACTTCCATGGGAAGTGAGATTCACAACCCAATGCATCCACTTAAATCACATGATCTCTTCTTCAATCTTCTTCATACTATCAACTATCTAAAAAAGGAAAATAGAATACTTCTCAAATATATAATAGAACTCATCCAACGCATCTTATCCAAGCGGTAGTGTTTCATCATCCATCATCTCCATACTACTTTCAATGTAGCCAATGACTTTAGCACATATCTCATAGATTATATAAAAAACATTATAAGTGCCACATAATCCAATGGAATAAATTCTTTAGCTGTACATATCTTTTAAGCATAAACCAACAATATCCACCATAAAGACATGAATTACAGATCAACCCCTACCTTTCATGAACCCAAAATTAGGTTTCAATTAAAATTATCATTAAGATATCCTTATACATGAATATATGGCAGAAAAATCATAACACTAGAAACAAAAAATATCAATAAACAAACAACACAGATTAAACCAGTGCATGAAATGTTAAAATAAGTAGGGGACAAACAGAGACAAACACTATTATTAATTCTAGAAACATTAATAAATTAAAAAACATTAACTATTAATTAAAAAAACAATTACTATTAAATAATCTATCATTAGTTAACCACTAACTTATTCTGTTTTTTTTTTCAAAAAATTGTATGAATCATTTAAATAGTATATTTCATTTCATTCCATCCAAAAGGAATTTATATAACGTACCATTTTATTGAAAATATTTTATTAATTTATAGTATATAGAATGTAATATTAAATAGCTAAATTCTACAAGATTATAGCTTAAAGGTGACATTTTTAGTGGACTATCAACTAATGTTTCCCTCCAAAAGACTTAAAATGAATATTTATATACTTAGTGATTGGTTACCCATGCGAGAAAACATTAACATTCATATTTTATTAATATAATTGTATATATTTTTTCTTTATAATTTTTTCAACCCACCTATCATATTCTTATACCATGCCTATATAAAACTTGCCTCAAGTTATGTTACCATCCCTCACAAGGATTACCAACCTAATCCCCACTCAAATTACCAAATATCAAGAATCCAATCAGAACTAAAAGAAAAACTATAATTAAAACATAAGATAAACTAAACCTATTTTACTTTTACCTAAATCATAAGGAAAACAATATACACACCATCCTAGTTTCAACACAACAAAAAATTGTTAATCTTCCAAGAACATAAAATTTGAATTTTACATACTCTCATTCTAACTAAACATTAACATTATTTAACAAAATAAACAATAAATCCAATTCTTTCACATGTCTTCTTAACAAAAATAAATGTCAATACCTTTTATCATATTTCTCAAAAAAAATATTTCATCATGTAAATAAATTTTTTAATACAAACCATAGTTCCAATTATGATTTTTTATACACAATAAACAGAAAATTATATACAAAAAAACATTTGATTTATTTCAATTCCTATTTAAACATACCTGAAACATCTATTAATCACCTCAATTATAAAACTAATCATTAACATACTATTTATTGTCCTAACAAAAAATAAATGGAATTCACCTTGAACCAACTCAAAATACACACATAAAACGTATATTGACTATACGCTTTCATCAATATCCATCAATGAAAAAATTACCTTGATCTTTCCTATTTTAACCATGTTCAAATTAAATCATAGAAACATAGATATAACTAAATATGAACACATCTATCATACATTTCACTTTTCCATTTTAACATATTATAAATGTATTTAATCCTGAATAGTTTTTTCAATAAAGACATTCCACTTCCATTATTCTATAATTACATTGCCCTTATATTCATGGAAATAATATATGCAAACAAGAATCCATAAATATCACTTTAAGTTAATTTACAAATTTATGATTTAATCATATTCTCAACTTTCCCGATTTATTATATAAAATTTCTTTTGTTAACCAACTTATATTATACTGGAACAAAGTAATCAATCATTATAACAAACTATGTTTCATCATCGAGTATATCCATTTGATTTTAGTTATGAAATTATTTATTAATAACCTATTTTGAAAAATGGTTTTCTACATTAAATTTCATTTCATAGGGATTTTTTGAATATTGGAGGGTATATTCCTTGAGTAAAACTTTTTTTATCTAGTGGAAAGAGGAGAGGTGGAAGCATGGTAAATAAACAAACACAACAGCAGATTGTAAGTTTTACTTTGTTGATTTCAAATTTTAATATCTATTTTGTAACTAAATAGTTCATTTATAATTGTAACGGTGTGCTTTGGATACCCTTGATGAGCAGGAAGCTGACAAAATTAAGCCAAATGATCATTTACATCAGTATTAAGAGATGAGCACCATGAGAGAGTACAATGTCAGCCAGGGAAGATTATTTTCCCCACTGTATATTTTCCCAATTCAGGTGCCGATTCTAGTAGAACTAAGTTGGAAACAGCTCGTGTAGAGACAGAATAGGTTCACGTCAAGGCAAACTAGGCCAAAAAAATGGTCATGTAGGAGTGTGAATGAAATCAAAAGGCCAATGATGAGTTTATGAAATTTATGGAAACCATATGTTCATTAGTTCCACCAGATACCATCGCAGATTTTGATATATATATATATCTGTGTGTGTGTGTGTGTGTGTGTGTGTGTGTGTGTGTGTGTGTGTGTGTGTGTCAATGATGCATACGTTATATGGTGCACCGGGTGATGTCCCTAGTGGTGGTTGGGACGATGATGTCCTAGAAGCTGGTGATGACGATGGAAATGGAGATGGTGATGGAAATGGAGATGGTGATGGTGATGGTGATGGTGAGGATGATGGTGAGGATGATGATGATGATGACAACAGTGGTGATGATATTGATTGTGATGAGATAAATATTGATCCTTTACATTTTTTACTAATATTTATGACACGTGATTTTGATGATTAGTTATGAATGAATAGAGGTGGTGTTCTAAGTGTGTGTTATCATTAGTTGAATTCATTAATTATTTTTTTATGTTATCATTGTTTTTATATTGTTTGTTGATGTTTACTTCAACTGTTTGGTGGTTTTTGTAGGTAATTGGCCATGGTAGGGGTGTTGCTGCCTAGAAAGGTATAGTTAGTCTATACCAACGGTTTGAAAACTATTGGTGTAGAGCTATAACAATGATTTTATACAATCGTTGGTATAGATGGAAGCCATGAAATTCTATTCCAATGGTTTATAATATATTGGTATAGGGATTTAGCAAGGTTTTCTCAAACCATTAGTAATGACCTATAGAAACGGTTTCATCAAAACCATTGGTAAAGTGAAACTCCAAGAGGCTTATAACAATGGTTTACTCTAAAATATTGGTATAGGCTTATATCCGTGGTATAATAACCAACAGTTTGGAAAACTTTTCGTATAGTCTATACCAATGGTTTTCTATCCTATACCAATGGTTTTGAACCATTGGTATAGCCCTATTTTCCAGCAGTGATGTAGCTAAAAAGGTTCGACAAAGCACAACAATTCATCTAGAAATATTTGTTAAGAATAAATAAGAAACCTAACATAATTCTGGTCATGCATATGAAAAAGATTACAGATAAATTATGATCTTCAAAATGCTCAATGTATTTTAAATTTTAATTTAATTAGACACTAAAAAACATAACTTCCCTTAGAAATAGAAAAAAAATTAATCCATTGTTGAAGAAAATCTGAAATGGCCTTTGAATCTCTTTAATAATAGATTTACTCTAGTGAAATCATAGTTTGAAATAATTCAAAATTTAAAACTCGTAGACGACTGGTTCAACGTGGGGATAAGTCTATGTTAGGATAACTCCAAAAGTATGGTTAGGATAAATCCAACGTGAGGTTACTTACATTAGGTATATACCAAATGTGACATACTCAAATGTGAGGTTCCTTATCAAAAGTTAGGTTCTTAAACATAACATTCATCTCAAAAGTGGGGTCTCAAATATAGGGTTGGATACAAATGTTAGGTTGCAACATCACTTTTTGAATAGCGATTCCAAACTTCTTTAAAATTTCCAGAATACTTTGTAGAATAATATTTCACCCGAATAAAAGAGTAAATAAAAGGCTTCCAGAATCCTAAGAAAAAAATAATTATTCAATTAAATATAAACTTGAAATTCACTTAAAGTAGATTTATTAGTAAAACAAATGAGGGTGTTTTTTAGCATAAAAATCAATGAAATTTTAATGAGAAATTATTTGATCAACATCCATATTCCCAAGACGTTTTTCTCATTCAACCTTCATATAAATTTCTTGAAAACAATCTACACCTGGTCTTTAGTTTTCAAAGAAAATACATAAACTTTTATAGAATGATCATCAATAAAATTTCAAAAATAAATAGTACCTCTCAATGACTTGGTCCTCATCATACGGACATCTGTGTGTATCATGTCTAAAATATATGGTTTTTTGGATGGTAATTAATTATGAAAAGATATTTTGTGTTGTTTTCCCATTATGAAATGAACATAAGTATCCAAATTTTTACCTTTAATTTCTGGATAAAGATCCTTTATAAAAATAATTTTGATTCCCTTATCACTCATGTGGCCAAGTCATTTATGTGACACCTCTGAAGAGGCCTCATTCTGGGCTATATTAATTTTTCCACCACATGGTTTGACCTTTGTGACGTAGAGAGATGAATCTATCTTCCCTTTGGAATAATTAAGTTACCTTTTGTAAGCTTCAATTTTTCATCACCAAAGGAACTAATGTAGTCATCATCATCAAAGCATTTCGATGGATATTAGATTGAGGTGAATATCAAGAACATGCCTTGCATCTTTTAATAATAACCTGGATCCAATATCAATCTCTAAAAAATATTATCAATAACTTAGATTTTCGATGCACTGTCATTTCTCATCTTCATGTGTCTAAAAATCCTTGTAGTGTAATATGAGAAGAAGTCTCATTGGGTGGTGACATGATCAGAAGTTCCCAATTCGAGCACCCATGTCGAGTCTTGGACTAGTAATAGTGATATGATTTTCCTCCAGAATAATAATCACATCATCATTAACAACTGCAACATCATTAGTTTATTTTTACCTTCTTAATTTCTTTTCTCTGCCTCTAAATTATGACACCCTCAAATGAAGTGACATGGTTCTCCACAATACTGGCACTTGGAATCATGTCTTGATCTTGATTTTGATCGCTTCTGCCTTTTTTTATTTTGGTCACGGGTTTTCTTCCTTACATCTTCCCTTCCATTTTCGTGTTATTTTTCTTTTAAGAACAAGCACTTTTAATTCATGGGTATTTATTTCCTCAACGATTCTCTATTTAACATTTTGCCTTTTGCCATTTTGGTGGTAAGTAATTCATCAAAAGATGAGTTGTTAACTGACATGACCAATGTGTCCCAACTCTTCAAAAAAGAACTTAACATCAAAAGTGCATGCAATTCATTATTAAGCATCATTTTCATAGAATTGTGTTGGTTGGAAATACCTTGAAAATTGCTTATGTGCTCGGACACATTGCTCTCTTATACTTTAAATTAGCAAGTTATTGTATTAGGCTTTCCTAGTTTTTCACGGTTTTCATTGCATACATTTTATCTAATTTTTTCCAAAGGACATAGGCATCATGTTCATTGGAAAAAATTATGGAAGATATTTTTGTCAATCCATTTCCTGATTTGAGCCGAACATTTTCTATTGAGCACGACCCACTTTGTATCCACCGGCGGGGCACTTGAAGATGTCATCTTTGTTACGGAAATGTTGGGAGAAACAAGCGACAAACAATTCACAAAAGAATATTAAAAGAGAGAGAGAGAGAGAGAGAGAGAGAAGGAACAAACGAACAAGAATAAGATGAACATTGCGATTTACGTGGTTCAGGAACAATCCCTATATCCACAGAGAAGTGAAATCATTTCATTGTGTTCAAAAGCAAGATTACATGGTGAATTTTCAGAGTACATAAAACCCTAGATTGAATGAGCTCTTAAAGCAATGCGATGAATAGTACCTCATGTTGCTACAGCACCCATACAATAAGTCCAACGTGCTACAGTGTCGCAACCACCAAAGTCCAATCTACTACAGTATCGATGACAGAAATTTTGTCGAACTACAGTACCATGGTCACATGTTGTTACATTAAGTTTTCATTGTTACAGTGTCATGTTGGTGTCATCAATCAGCTAGTTTAGCCAAATTGAGCAGGGGCGCGCTGCCCCCCTGCAACCCCCATCAATCTCATCGTGGAGGTCGAACTGCAGGAGTTGTGGCCTGGTGTGCAATATGGGTCTCTAGTGACTAACCCAACTTCATCCAAGATTGGGCTACACTAGTCCAAAAATCTTCTCATTGGATTGGACGTCGTTCGTAGTTTTCTATGATGGTTCTATAATATATTAATTTTTATCCAAAGGTGCTCTAATGGGATTTCATAAATCATTATTATATAAAAGATCTTACATTTTAGGTTTCTAGATTGCCAAATTAAATGTAGTTAATATTATCATGTTCCCTATATTTTCCTCTATTGAAACAGTGTAAATATCGAAAAACTAAACACACAAACGTGTATGGCATGATCAATTTAGTGAAAACTGGCTCTTGGAACATCCATATCGGCTTGTATTCTCCTCAATCCTTAATGGTGTAAGCTCTTTACACCTCGTGCTTGTATTGTTACTTTTGCTTGTAATAAATTTCTCTGTGGCATAAATTGAGTGACCAATTCATGTCACCACTTTTATTTTAAAAAAAACATCCAAATCAGACTCTGAATTAGTGAGTTATGATGTGGCTCTCCAAAACAACCATTGCAAATTGTTGCTAAGTTGAGTTTGAGCACTTCATTTTTTTGTTTTCTTTTTGGGACTTTGGAAAATCAATTCTATCTGTTGTTACATGGATTACTGTGCCTACATCAACAAAAGAAAGAAGTCGCGATATTTCTCGCCGGGTAATCGTAGGAGGATACAAAATAATTGTGATTAATGATTTAATGGGTGATTCATTGTCCATGTACAAGTCTTTATTTTGTGTGTGTTACACAACATTGATGACAACCATTCATGATTGAATATTATTGTGTAAGATTTCATTATTGAAAACTGAACCTTGAATGTTACTTCTCCAATTTGCTTGTTGAATTAGGAGTGGCCCTTCACAAACATGGGGATCCACAAACACACAAACAGGTGGATCAAACATATTGTTGCCATTAGGGCTCATTAAACATGTTGTCGTTGTTTCTTTATTAGATCGATGAGACAATTGTCCTCATATAAGAACATTAAAAAGGAAAATTCTCAAAATAATCAACCTAAGAAACTATTTCCCAATGTACCCAAGTTTACTTATGATTGGGGAAACTATTTCCCAAAGTACCAATGTTTTTCCTTCCACCCTTCACACTATCTCTATTTAGGGAATTTCTTTTTTTATTTGGTTATATGATGAAGGATCAACTTTGTTCAAAGAGATCAACAGTTAATATTAATCTCAAAACACACATGCATAGAGATGGAGGTGAAAAGCTTAAAAGGGAAGGTCTTAAGTAAACATTACATCACAGATTTCTCTGCAAAACCAAAGGAAAAAAAAACACTGCCTTGTCCGCCATAGCCAACACACACATACAAGCTCAAAGTTCTCCATATAAGATAACACCATATATTTTGTATTAAATCAAAAAGGGTGGTGGGGGATGGAGGAGGAAGGGCTATTATCGTGATGGCTATGGTGAAGGTGATTGTAGAGGAAGGAGGAGTAGGGATTGGGAGAGGGGGAGGGGGAGGCGGAGGAGGAGGAGGAGATCGGCTGCAGCGCCACCGGCAGCGGCGGCGGAGGGTGGTGGAGGGAAAGTCCGACGTGGTGGTGGTGGTTGTAGTAGACGACGCAGGGGCTGTCGTGGTTGTGGACGCCGTCGTAGGTGGTGATGACGTAGGCCGGATCCTCCCTCTCCCGTTCCACCCTCTTCTTCACCCCGCATCCCCTTGTCGAGCACCTGTAGTAATTCCTGCCATGTTGGTATTCAAAAATAAATGTTAATATATATATTTATTAATTGCTAATATTTTTTTAAAATATAAACATGTATTTAAAGGGTTTGGGACATAAATGGGTTTGGATTAGGATACAAATTTCCATTCCTAATATAATCTATCAAAAAAAACAAGAATTATACTGAATTTTAATTTATTTTTATAAGCAACCCCTGGTCTTCCCCCTCATAATATAATAATAATAATCATATACGGGGATCTTGGGGAAAAGATTTTTACAACGACGTCCAATGTATTTCCTGTACTCAAACGCGGTGCAAATTCTGCCTCTAGTACTCTGATAATTATTTAATTAATTAATTTAAAATACGATAAACCCAAACAAATAAAGAAAAAGCGGTCCAAAAATATTCGTAATATTGTATAAAAATAAATCAGTCGACTGTTATTTATTTATATTTTTAACTTCAATGTAGAAAACAATAGGAATAAACCGTGAATCGAGGAATATAATTCATCAAATATTGAATAAAACTGTATATATTATTAGATAAACTAACAATCTCTCTCTCTCTCTCTCTCTCAGAACCCGGTTTAAATCAACTAAATTTGCCTATGAATTTTTGAGAAGATTTGGTGTAACCTCAGCTCAAATATCGCTGTTCGATGTTATTGAATTTTCTCTGCTTCAAAAACTTACTCATTATGTGTGAGTTTCAGTCACACTTACATGATTCCGAGATAAAATAGATAGGAGTGGTCAGTCTGATTATTTGAAAAAAAAAACATAAAAACAGATGGGTTTGTTGAAAATTTTCATTTTTTTTTTTGCAAATCCCAAGAAGATTTTTTTTAAAGGGAGAAAGAAAACTGGGGACCAAAACTCCCCCCTAATACCGGATAAGGACCATGGGCAGTTTTATGAACAGTGAAAATTACTGTTCTCAGAACTGGGGGAGGTCCTTATCGAGCAATAGGGGGGAGTTTTGGTCCATAGTTGTCATTCTCCCCCCCCCCCCAAAAAAAAATAGAGAATCCTCCAATGATGGTCTCTTTATTTTTTGTTAGCAAGAGTGATGTTGATAAATTCCCTAAAATTTTCAATATAAGATTCTTTCTTGCTCCTTTTTCATACTACTTCCCAATGTGGAGCTTGACACTACGAAAAACAAAATATATAATATTTGAGATATAAAAAATAAATAAAATTAAAAAAAAAACAAAAATAGATGAATATGAAAAAACAAAGATTAAGAGGGCGCTTATAAAAAAACATTAAATGTGTGCTTCAACCGTCCCCCCCCCCCCCCCCGGATTTCAAAGCATCAACTAGGGTTTTATATGTTTATTATCTTTTTAAATAAGGAATTCTTCATTTAATTCATCATACTAAAATATTTTAGATTTCTGCGCATGTGATCATTCATTCATAGTATTTCAACAATACCCATATGAAATTAAGTGATCCGAAGACCATTGGATTGACCAATACAAGTAGAATTATATTATAATGTCACATGGGTATATTTATGAGTTAAATTAGGTCCCATTCTTCAGGAGAGGACAAGAATTTAAGCAAAAAAAAAAACCTAATAAGGGGTTCAAAGATCGGAAAACATATGAAATTAAAAAGGGTTTTCCTGTCTGTAATTTGCATGCACCGCTGCGAAAATGAAGATCTTGGAATAGTTTAATGAGTTTACGTGTATTGGCTTTTTAATATCAGATCATCGGGGCAAAAAAAATGTGTTCTTTAAACAATTCAAGTCAACTTGTAGATTTTGTCAAATGGGAACTTAAAATCAGAGATGGGTAAAAAAAAAGGGAACAGGAAGAAGGAGATGAGGAATAAAAGTTGATTTTTTGGGAGGTGGGAAGGAAGATCAAGAAAGAAAGAAGTAGAAGAAAATCAAAATAAAAATTAGAAATTTTCTTTAATAGTGGCAGACTTAATACATGTTGTTAATAAAGGTTGAAACGATCCATTAAGAAGATGTATAAGGTGAGGGTACCTTGGATTAGGGCTGTTTTTGACCATCTTCTTCCCGTACTTCCTCCACTTGAAGCCGTCGTCCATGATCTCCAAATCCGATTTGGTTCGAAACGCAACCCTAAACCCACCATCCACCTTGCTGCTTCTCTTCATCCCCTCTCTGAAAAGTAGAAAAACGCAGAGACGATGATGAATCAGTCTTCTTCAATGCATCGAAATTAAAAAGATGGAGTTTTGGTGGGTGGGGGAGACTTAAGACTTGCATGTGGGTGGGGGGTGCAGACACAGAGGCGGCGGCGGCGGCGGCGGCGTGGTTGACGGCGGATGAGTGGGAGGTGGAGTCCTCCAGCTCGGAGCTGCCGCCGCCGAGGCTGTCCACCTCGCCGTCGTCTAGCACGAAGAAGTCGGAGAGCTCGAACTCGGAGAAGTCGGCGTTCGTGGGGAAGGCGGTGCAGTCGGATGGGTAGGTGTTTGGCGGGCAGTCCATTGCTGCAGTTGCTCCGACCGCCGTGGAATTGCAGATATATATGGAAGGCGAATGCAGAAGAGGCCGGGAAAGTGGAGCATATATAGGGACTCATCTGAGAACAAAATATAATATAATAATTCAACAAATGCACATGTAATGTAAGCATCTCTACTCATATATATATATATAGTGCTTTTTCAATACCAGACTCATTTAATATGTATATAGAGGTTCAATACCAGACTCATTTAATATGTATATAGAGGTGTGTATGTTAAGATTAAAAATGACATAATGATGGATGAGCGTTATTGTGTTATTTTAATATCAAATTCATTTGGCATTTTACATATTTTCAATTTTAAAATTATTTGAATTCACACACATATAAATATATATATATGTTATCACTACTATATAGAATTTGTTATATAGTGGAAGGGCTACATTTATCACCACTACCTAAAATCACTAATATAAAAAAGACTGGTTTCTATCATCATTTTTTTTTGCTATGCCATCGCCGATAAAGACCGGTTTTTACGGTATTTCTTTTATCTTGCCCGGCTGACCTGACCCGACCCAACTCAACCCATCGTGGGTTGGAACGGGTCGGGTCAAGTCATTGCAAAAAAATGGTTGTGGCCCAACCCGACCACATTTGCTCGGGTTGAGTCCAAAATATCCCCAAACCCAACCCAATCAGACCCACGAACACACCTATTTAATGATAATGATATATTTATAAAAATGATTTTATATATGATGTATTTACACAATATTGACACATACATACACATACATACACATACATATCTACACACCTACACACGTACAAATATTTACACGTATGTATTTATCTATAAATATTAGAATAAACATATAAATATATATTTGTTTATTGACACACGTATATTTATATATAAACATTCCTTGTATAGATATTCACATATATATCCCACATTTGGTGATAGCGGTGAAAAGGGTTTGGGGGGTGAGGGGTAGGTCGCAAAGTTAAGTCCTCGAGCCTATATGTTTTCTGCAATTTGTTTTCTTGCATTGTGTTCCACGGTAGCGGACATAATCGACCATATATATGTGTGTATAAGGGCATTTTTATGAGGTAGATAAAACTGACACTTTTTTATTTTAAATAAAATGAATAATAAATCTTTATTTCCATATGATTTATATATTTAAAAATACATTTTTATTTAAATAAGTTTAAATATTTATTTGTACAATTGATTTATTATATGTAAATTTTTTTTGAACCAAAACAAAACATATAAATTACTGATCAGTCACACCAAATCTACAGATCCACTTGGGGAAAGAGTCCGGCCAACAATGGTCACCCCGTGATTTCCCAAAACAAGCTAAACGATGAGCCTCCCGATTTCCCCCACCCTTAATGAAAGAAAATTTGCATTCAGCAAAGCAATCGATCAAGGATCAGATCATTCTCAAAACACTACTACAAAAATGACTCATGGATCGTTCTCCTAAAGTATCAACACAATCCAAATGTGTTTGGTCAGATACGAAGGTATTTTAGATATTTTACTTGTTTTTCTTATCCAAAGCCCAAAGAAAAGTGGTTCATCATTCTTGCATGTTGCTGGTGCATTTCATCTGTTAAAATGGGAAAATGACTCATTAGAGAAAGGATGTTTTATTTAATAACAATTACAATTTTTCTACGAACATATACATACAACAATGTTTCATCTTTTTATCCCCTTAACCCCTCTCAAAAATGACCACCAATTGTACATGTCCCCAAGTCAAATCTTCATGCTATTTGTGTACAATCTTCCATCAGGAATGTGACCCACTCGTTTATGAACAAATCTATATCGTCTTATGAGTATGAGGCTTTTCGACTGTCATAGTAGTACTTCAAAATATATAAATAAAGAATTAATAAATAATTTAAATGAAATAGTAGTTGTTTTTGAAAATACCTCTTTAGGTATGCTAGTTTGTTGATGAAAAACGATCTCTTTTATAAATTTACAAACATAATAACCGCAATCATTATCGTTTGTTTGTTTTGGACACTGCAAAAAATTTGATCCTTATGAGAATAAGTAACTTGGGTTGATATGTGTTTGGATAGTAAAATTTTGTTATATATACCCTAATATTTGTATAGACGTAGTACTTTCTCACCTCCTTATGCTTAGCCCATGTCCTCATTCATTTTTAGAAGATAATGATACACTACCCTATAATAACAGAATCCTCAGTAAAAGATAATATAAATTATATTACTTGATGTTTAGACCTAAAATGTAGGATTTAGTGTCTTATAAATTCACAAACTTCATCATGTGTGGTCGGTTTGTTGGATATCCTTGCATTGAATCCAGAAAATAAATCTTTGGAGTATCCAAGTTCACCGCAATTAGCATCCAATGTTGCCTAAAAACACAAAAAGGAATAAGTAATAAAAGAAGTGAAAATATAATTTACATGCTTTAATCGTAGAGTTTTACCCTGCATGGTTGGTATTAGGAAGAGTATGTCATCTATAATCTTGATTTCAAATGTTTTCAACAAGCTATTTACTATTTCATCCTTTTTTATGGCTCTAATTTTGTTAGTTGTGTTGATGTGGTATGAGGACTAATGAGTCCGAATTTTGGCTCATGGGAAAATTCCTTCAAATGTTTTTCATACATACGTCTGTCAATAATATAAAATGCATTTAGTCATAATTTTCACATTATAACGACTTTTAGAAAATCAATTCATGAAAACATACCTCATATATAAATTTACAACTATGACTCCTAGCCAACAGTATTCAAAGAACTCATTTTACATTTTCAGCAACAACGAAATCTTGAATTTCCCCTCTATATATATTCTTTTCAAAAAACACTATATAACTACTACCACTTCTTAGCTTCGTATCCACACGAGTCTTCAATGCTAGTAAATGTGGATAGAGAATAGGTGGTGTTATTGTGCTTTATTAGCTCTTTGGGACCGGTTGTTCGATCCTTTAGATGCTTTTGAGCCGACATTTCTTGTCACCCCCTTCCCTTTCTCCGTCTATAATAGCATTCATTGGTTCAGTCCCTTTTTCCATTAATTGTTAAAGGTTTAGCTTGAAAAAAAGTGGAAATAAATACCTATTTGTCCACATGTACTCTTACAAGTTGTAACGACCATGAAATGAATGTACCAATATCCTTTTTGATCATATGAATATCATCTTCATCAATTGGAACAGGTAGCTCTGCATTTGGATCATGAACTACAGTAATCGTCACTTTTAGATGATCTTTCGGAAGTGGTCTATTATGCAGCTTGTCCTCTAGGATGTTGAACACCATAGATTTTGCTAAAAGGTGATAGGTGGGTGTTGAAAGATATAAATCATACTCATTATCACCCTGTAGAATATCAGTACAGGAAAAGTATCAGTGTTTTTCTGATTCACATTTCATGAGAACAATTATTAGAATATTGATTACCACAGCTAAGACAGTTCTTTGAGGGGAATGGCTCACCTCAAAGCTAGTGGGGGGTGGTGCGGGATCTTCACACACTGGTTGTTTCTGAGTTGTGTCTTCTCCTTGCATCTCACCCATAAAAGTTGATAGAAACTCTCCCTGTCATTGAAATAGTTCTTTATGAGTTTCTAGTCTTTTGCTCATTTGCTTCATTTTTTCATCTCTATCATCCATTTGTTTTTTTCTCATAATATACTCGGGGTGTCACCCCAACCCCGCACCTCTGACATGACCGTATTGTTCTAGCCGCTTCAAAGTCATCGATAATAGGTCTGCATCCTCTACAGGAGTAGCTGATTCCTGTGACTGTTAGATATAGGAAAATAACTAATTATTTTTATGTAATAGAAATTTAAAACAAATATTTTTATCATGTCATACTTACACATATCTCCCACACTTTGTGTGTTTTCATCGACTAGCTTCCCTTCCTTATTCACACGTGCCTCCTTCTATAGCACATGACATGGGATGTAAGTGTTTTTGGTTTTAGACTCATCAACCTACATATAAATATAGAGAGATAATTATAATGTTGTTTCTTGTCACCTAACAATATTACTGTAAATTTAAAATACAGACTATTTTCTTTTCTAATGAAGCGTACCCCATCATTCCTTTACGATAGGGGTATGTTGGTTTTGATGCACATTTCTTATTTTCAGTACTGAGTTTCTATTTCATAAATAAAATATTGACAATCAAAGTGATGAATACACGTATCCTCAAACAACGTATTATCAGCCACAATGTACCTGAAACTTCTCATCCCCATGACGGCCAATAAATGAATCCCATGCTTCTTGGGATATCAGGTGAGCGTAGACAAGGGGTGGGTGTAGGTTTATTTTACCTTTGGAATCTTTCAGGTGACATTTTTTTAAAATAGTGCGAAAAGCTCGATGAATCCTTCCTACAAGCCTTAATACATAATTATTATGTGAATCATTTACTATAAATGTACTCTGCAAGAGATTGCGAAGGGTAAGACACTGTTTTATTATTTTATTTTCTAGTAAATTAAAGAAATAATATCATAATGTTACCATAATTTCTTCCCAGATCACAGCCTTCAGCCCAGACACAACATGGTGCCATGAATCTATGTCAATCGGCACGTGTTGCCGAGTGAAAATTCCAGTGTAACTACTAAACACAACCTTGTTAGGATTCACATGTTGGCCTCGTTCAATCTATCCGACATCAAATTTGATGCCTTTGCTTTTCACCTTAAGAACTTTGGCTAACATCGTCAAACTACGACACACCTGTGTTTTCTGCGACATCGGTCCTTCATCCCTGACCATTTCATCGATATCAACATCATCTATATGTTCATCTGAAATGATGGCAACGACATGTGCTGATGGTTGTTGGATCTCAACACTAGGAGTAGAAACAGGTTCAGAAACTTGTTGTTGCTCTGCACTGTGAGCAGCTGCAACAATAGAAACAGCAGCAGCAGGAGCAACAACTTGAGAGACTTGTTCAGCCTCGAGCTTAGGAGCACTGGAACATGAAGAAGTTATTATCTGCAAAAGTGGTTGAACAATTAATTTAGATTACATAAATTCAGTAATGATAAGATAATAACATGAGATAACAAGATCTATATTACCAACAAAATATAACTTGTTTATTGAAGTCTATTTCTTTTTTTCAATGGCTGAAGGGATTTGACACCTCTATCTATTATCCAAATCCCTTCATTATGGTCTCCTATAACATATAAAACATCATCTATATTGGGACCGCTGTGAAATGATTGCAACGTACCACTGAAAAGATCACCCTCAACTGAATTTTCATCGGACCCTTCAATAGTTTTGGATGATAACAGAACAATCGAACACTTTTGGTTTGCGGGATCTGGAACATAAAATACTTGTGCTTCTTGCGATTCCATTATAAACTGTTCATCTTTGTACCCTTCTTTACTAAAATCAACTTTCACAAATCTTAATTCATCTATTTTAACACCACTATTGTTATCAACCCATTTTCATTAAAAAATCGATAATTGGAATGTCGTATAATCCAACTCCCATATTTTTTTGATAATGCCAAAGTATGACATATTTGCATAAATTGGATTTCTATCCTTACTACCAGAAACATGCATCGCTTCAGCCATAAGTGTCACTCTACTATTTTTAATGGTACTATCTTCATCATGTTCATCTGTATAGAATGTATAACCATTAATTACATAAGCATTGTAAGATAATACATACACACTTGGTCCGACAGCTATCCATCGAAGTCGTTTGGAAATTGAATTCAGATTTTCATCTAACTTTTTAAAAATATGGTCCTAAAACCATCCTATAAACTGGTGATTATGTGTATTTGATATCCATTTTTCATCCCTAGATGGATTCAATTGCCTAAGAATTTCTTTACGAGTTTCAATATATGGAGAAACCTCCCAACTGTTATGCAAAACATAAAGGTGGGCCTGCTACTGATCTGTAATATTGATTATCACAACATCTCTTCCATAAATTACCTCACCCTCAATTCATCCAGTATGACTAGATTTCGGGAGACGAATGCTTTCCACATCAGATAGGTATTCGGTATAGAATTCGATGGCTTCCTCAACAATATATCGCTCCACTATACAACCCTCTAGCAGACTTCGATTTTTTATATACCCTTTCAAAATATTCATATACCATTCAATGGGGTACATCCA
Source organism: Viscum album (assembly GCA_963277665.1). Classification (NCBI taxonomy): domain Eukaryota; kingdom Viridiplantae; phylum Streptophyta; class Magnoliopsida; order Santalales; family Viscaceae; genus Viscum; species Viscum album. Next base: position 617,039,459 of record OY728148.1, on the reverse strand, counting down.
TCTATAGTGCACAAGACCACAAAGTCAAATCTCTCTCACCAAGTGAAGCATCAAATGAACCATCATATCAAAGAATGTTGGCGTGAAGAACATTTCTAATTTACATAATATGATGACAATTTCTCTTTCTATACCTGGAAATTTCGCTGGGTCTAAAACTTTGCTACATATAGCTTTAAAAAAGAAACAAAGTTTGGTTAACGTATGACGAACATTCTTGGGAAAAATGAAACGTAAAGCTATAGGAATTAAATCTTAGACCAAAACATGGAAGTCATGTGATTTCAAACCTTTTAACTTCAAATCATTCATTAACACAATGTTCCTGATATTTGATGAATACCCCTATAGAACCTTTACATCATTGAAGAAGTTTCAAAACTGATATCTCTCCTCCCTGGAAAGAGTGTAAGCAGCTGGAGGAAGAAACATTTGATTTTCACCCTTCACGGGAGCCAACTCTTCTTATATTCAAATGTCAACCATGTCCAACCTTGCCTTAATTACATCCTTTGTTTTTCTAGGGGCATTTAGAAACGTTCTGATAACACTGTCACATAGATTTTTTTTCCACATACATCACATCAAGAAAATGTCTGACGTACAAACAATTCCAGTATGGTAATTCAAAAAAAACTGATCTCTTTTTCCAACCGATTTTCGTAAGGTTTTTCGAAAATGGTTTACCAAAAATAGTGTTCACATATTTTACTTTCTCAAATAGCTGATCACCTGTTAGTGGAGACGGTGCTGTGCATTGTTATGAACTTCTATTGAATGATGTCATCCAAGATCAGTACTTATGCCGATGAGGTAGAAATCTATGATGTCCTAGAAACACAAATTTCGATGAATGTTTCAACCTAATTGATTCCATATCTTCTTCTCACACGGGACACCCTTGAGTTCCTTTAATGCTATAGCCTGAAAATTTTTCATAAATAGGGAAATCATTTATCGTCCCAAACAACATTGCTCTCAACGTGAAGTATTCACTTTTATAAGCATCATACAACATAACACCTGAATCCCACAATAAATTCAAATCCTTGATCAAAGGAGATAAATAAACATCAATATAATTACCTGGTTGTTTTGGTCCTGATATAAGCATAGATAACATGATGAATTTATTCTTCATGCATAACCAGGGTTGCAAGTTATAATTTACCAACATAACAGGCCATGTACTGTGAGTACTGGTTTTAAAACCAAAAGGACTCACTCCATCTGTAGATAACGCAAGAAGAATGTTTCTTAGATCTTTTCCAAATTCAGGATACTCATGATCAATTATCTTCCATTGAGGAGAGTCGACCGGGTGATGTAATTTCCCATATTTATTTCTTTTATCTGCATGCCACAACAATTGTCTTGTAGTTTCTTCACTTCCATATAGACGCCTAAACCTTGGAATGATTGGAAATTACCATACAACTTTCGTAGGATTGGATTCATCTTTCTTGTATCGAAAAACACCACACTTTGGGAATTCTATAAGTGATTTTTTCTCCTTGAGATATAGTATACAGTCTTTCAAGCAGGCATGTATTCTTTTAGATTTCATACCCATAGAGTGTAGCATTCATTTAGCTTCATATTTTCGGTTTGGGAGCTCATTATCTTCCAGGATCATGCCATTCAAGAGAGAAAGTAGTTTCATAAAACTGACATCACTTCATCCATTTCATACATTCAATTTATACAACTTTAATACAACTGAAAATGCTGTATATTTAGTGCAACCAGCATACAATGACGTCTTTTCACAACTCTTTAACTTATCAAACAATTTTGTGCAATCACAGAGTTCATCTTCAACTGTCCTTGTCATTTCCTCAATACGATCTTCATCATCATTGAAATCTGTAATCACATCATCCATATGGTCTTCTTCATTATCCATATTTGTATTCATATATGATGATCCATAAAACGTAGTTTTATCCCAGCCAGTAGCTATATTTTCTTTTTCTCCGTGTTTATTCCAACATTTATAACTCCGATATATTCCGTGACATATCAAATGTTCTTCCAACTCCTCTAGATTAATTAGTCTAGAATAACAACAATGTAAACACAGACAAAGGATTTGAGAAGAATCCTTTGCACGATCCTTTGCAAACTTGATGAACTCTTTCACTCTGTTCTCATACTCTATTGTCAAACGATTAGCATCCATCCAATATTTATTCATCTCCATCCTATTTGAATCTCAAATATTAGTATTTATGATTCAAATACACAAAAAAAGACTTCCAAATACAGTAGAATAGAACCACTTCCTTATAAAAATAAAGATTAATAGAGCCTAACCATTTCTAATAAAGATTTGGAAATAAACAGAACCAGGGTAGCCCCCATCAAAATCAACACACTTTCCAACCCCCTTACCAATAGTTCTAGCACCGACCACCCTTGTAGAAAAAAATTAAACATCCTTTTAACCACCCCTACCAGAAACCTCATTCATAATAAAATAATCACATTAAACAGCCCAAAACTAGTGACCAAACTCAAATAAAATGAAAAGAAGGATACAATTTTGATGAGAAAAATAACATAGTGGATACATTTCCAAACACAAAGGGGTTTGCGGGGGAAATAAATAACCTAGGTTTATCCAAAATTACTATGGAATATCATAGTTTTTGTTACCCAAATTAACATAAGAAATAGAAAATTAAGGTTAGTGAACATAAATTCTATCATGAATATCTAAAGAATATGCAATAACTCTCCCTCACTAACATGGGGCTCTACCAATGCCTACCATATACCTAGAAAATAATTGAAAAAATTAGGAAAAATAGTTTCTTGTACCTATTTATAATAGTACTACAAGAAAAGTATAACAAACACAGATCGTACCTCCAAACACTCCTGCAACCTCCTAGTAAAAAGACTCTAGTGACTACAACTATCCGAGATTCTAACCACTAACTTCCCAATATAGGATTGGTCTATGTAGGGGTAGTATTAGTAAAATAAAACCAAAGTTCCATCCACCTCATGCTGCTCCTCGATCTCCTCCATCACTTTAGTGCTGTACATACCTTCTTTCTCCAGTTCCTTCCTCTGCCTAGGCTATTCGTTGACTGCCTCTCTGACTGTAGCATGAATGTTAAGAAAATGCAATGTGATATGTCTATACCCATCACAATCATATTAAATTCCATGGATTAATGGGATATCCTTTAGGTATGTATGAATGAAAGTGCCTCCTGAGATGAGACTTGCATCACACACCAACTGTGGGTGGGTGCTGCTAACCCTACATCCCAGAAGATCACTACCTTAAAAGATTATGATATCAACTCAAACCATAGGCATAATTATAGAACACTAATATATCCATCCAAAGATTAGTATTACATGTTGAATTCCCCAAAACCACTAGAGGTCGGTCTATGAATTGATCAACATAAATTAATAGATTTAATAAAAAGGGCTGAATTACAATCCAACAAAGTGAAATACATTTACAATCTCTTGAGAATAAATTCACCCCCATCACGTAATCGGGTTCTCCATAGTGTAGGTGTACTTAACCAAAATCACTTGTCCTGACACACCACAGGTAGTTATTTACTAGAGCAGTCTCCATTCAAAATTAAAATCTTGATACCCATAATCGGTATCAGGGAAGAATCACTATCTACCCAATGAAGTGAATGGTGTCTCCCTATTTTCATGAAAAACCTTCTAGACTAGCACCTAGAAACAACTGGTCATAAAGGTTCACTAAGTTTACACCACCCTTAAATTATCCTTGAAATAAAAGAAGGATGTGTGGAATTTACCATTGATTGAAGTCAAGAAATATCCCACAATCCTAAAAAGAATTAACCACCCAAATACAACTGCTCACATGTTCATACCACTATCTAAACCCAAAGTCCTTTTCCAAATAATACCATTTACCTTTCCATGGATGCGCTACTCTGATCTCGTCATCTTTTGTGGCCCTAGTGCATGAAGACTGGAGGCCACTCCATGAATCTTGGTTTAATAATAAATGAACCTAAATGGCTTATATGCTCCACTATGAATCGTCTCAAGGAGAGATTCAATTTAGAACACTATAACTTCACAAAGACACTCATCATCTCTGGTATATGGGTTGATTCATACACCATATCCTTAACAAGAGTTAACCATAAGTCTCCCTTATGAAGCATTCCATAATTCCTTAACATTCATAGGGAAGAAAAGTATTCTTCTTGCACACATCACATAAAACCATGCTCACAAACTAAGGGAAATATAACTTAACATCCACAGGGTTGAATACACTTTCTATATTTGAGGGGTCCTAATCACTATCATAAATAAAACCTTCCCCATAAACACAATCACCAACACATCGTGATACCCACCAAGTGTAACCAATTAATAATGAGGAAAGTGCTATAAAAAATCTTCTTTTTTATGAAGGTGTTTACAAAATACCACTTTCCCTAGTATAGATAAACCTACTCCACCAGAAGGATGAGGAAAAAACACTCAACATTAATAGAATATTCATGTATAACAATGTTTAGCTTGAGGTTGCACGAGAATATCAAACCCTCATATATATGACACTTGGTGAAAAATAAATTATAGTTCCAAACATCATAAGGACCCATGGGGAATCATAAAAAAGCCATACTTTAGTTCAAATCATCTGCTAACCAAATTTAATAATCCACTACATGTGTTATTTCGTGACATAGATTGTTAGAACTCTATGTTAGTTAGCATCTACTCCAAGGGTGGTGATCATGGGGAAGAATCCAAACATCTCCCTAATGAAAACTACTCTCACAAAACCTATCCACCAAAAATAAACCTGAAAAGAGAAGTGGGAGACTTACCTAGAGTAGATTTCACCTACTATGGAGGGATAGAAGAAGCATCGAGTGGTTAGGGAGCCTTCTGCGCTATGTTGGGAGGGGAAGACATGACTGCCAGAGGGGGAGGTGCACGAGAGGAGCCGCCACCATTGAGAAATGGAGGAGTAGGGTTTTCGGGGAGTAGGGTCCAGTGAAGAGGAGGAGAAGTAGATTTTGTAGGGAGGAGGATCCACAGAAGGGGTTTGAGGGGGAGGATAAGGAGTAGGGCTAGCGATGGAGGTCCGACAAAGAGAAGATTGGGGGGGGGGGAGTTGTCACAGGGGTACAACACCACGAGGGCTTGAGGGAGCGATAAAACGAGGATACTGTGCACCCGATTTTATAAAATATGGGACTATGGTTTTATCAGTGCTAAAAAAGCACTGATAAAGGAATTCTTTATCAGCGATTTTTTAGCGCTTATAAAGCGTACTCTTTATAAGCGCTAAAAATTTAGCGCTGATAAAGGTCTTCTTTATCAGTTCTTTTATAATGCTGATAAACGGTTCCCTTTATCAGCACTAAAATTTTAGTGCTGATAAAGGAGCCTTTATCGGGGCCTTTTTTCTTAGTGCTGATAAAAGGTGGCGCTTCCCTTGCCCATTTTTGTAGTAGTGAAATAAGGTCATACATTTGGGAATCCTCCCCCTTTGATAAAGCATTAATCACTTCCAAGCAGTTGGATTCTGCCACAATGTTGATCCAATATTTTGAGCAAGCAAGAAGAATCCCATGGAGGATGGAAGATGCCACCACCACAACAGGGCTCCAGGCAGCATCAAGATCCCTATAATGAGCTTCCACGACCTGACCAAACCCATCCCACTACATCCACCCCACTCACCCGTGGGGGTAATATATATATATATATATATAAAATTATTAATAACAATACAATATGAAAAATGTTAAAATTTAACCACTATAATATCCATATGAGTCTAAGACTGAAGAATAAATTTAGTCACCACAAAAAAAAAAGAAGTCCCCCTCAAGTGATACTGACATTCCATTAAATGTTCTAAAATTAAAAAATCCCGATAAAAAAATTATTTTTCATGGCCTTCTAAGCCTTGTCATACCTTAAGAAAATATAGTCAGGAGTCCTCCTAGGTCACTATGTCATATATCTCTTTGTAACCTTCAATTTGATATGTGGCCGAGCCCAAACAGACACCCAAATCAAAAGTTATGATTGTTTGAAATTCAACTCATGTTTTCAAATTATCTTAGATTGTTCATCAATTTATTTAATTTTTATGTCATCCAATTGTTATTAAATGACTATTTATCAATAATAATTAGAAAATTATTAATTAATATTAATGGTAAATTATTTTATAAGTCATTTTTAAATAAATATCTTGTATATTAAGTGTAAATACATATTTAGGATTATATAAATAATATTTAATAAAATATATTATATTTATATAAATATCAATATATTTATATATTTATATATGATTTTTAATGTTATATAACTTTTTTATGAAATATACCCTTTATTATCGCTAATTAACACTGATAATGGGTACCCTTTATTAGCACCAGCTAAAAGCGGTGACAAAAAACATCTTTATCAAAGTTAAAAAAAGTGCTGATAAAAGCGCACATTTGTTACTAATTTTTTTAGCGATGATAAAATGACCCCTTTTATCAATGATTTTTTTAATAGTGACAATGCGTATCATTGTATATAGCATAATCTTTAGCAATGTGAGTGTTTGTTTGGGAACCACAAGATATCAAATCGAAGCCTATAAAAGGATATATGCCATTTAGGCTAGGGGTGGGGGTGGCTCGCATGCGAGCAGGGTGGTGGTGGGGCAGGCCACCCCAGATAAATGGGCCTTTGGAGCAAGAAAAATAATTTTTAAAAAAATTAATTTTATCACTATTTTTTTAACACTAGTAAATGGTGTTTTTATCAACACAAAAAACACTGATAAAAGTGGCATTTTATCATCAATTTTTTAACACTGATAAAAATTACCGACTTTTAAGGGTGATAAGAACATCAAAACTTTATAGCACCGATAAACGTGAATTCTAGAACTGATAAAAGAGAGATATATAATAGTGTAATTCAATCATTCCATTAAATTAATAATTGTGTTTTTATCAAATAATCACAACCACACAATAGGGTTTTATCCGTGATAAAAAAATCTTTTTTCATCACTATTAAATCATTGATAATCGAGATGCTATTAAAAGGGGTTCCTTTTATCAGTACTAAAAAAAGCACTGATAAAGACCCCTTTTATCAGCACTAAAAAATCACTGATAAAGGTCAATTTTTTTTAAAAAAAATCTCTAGTTCAAAGGGTGCCTCTTTTATCTACGCTCGACCCCTCTCTTTATCAGTACTAGGCACCTGCTCACCCCCACCCGCAATCCTTACCTTTGCTGGGTTTCAAACCTAAGACCCTTTTATCAGTGCCCGACCCCTCCCTTTATCAGTGCTAGGCACCTGCTCACCCCCGCCCACGCCCCTTGCCTTTGTTGGGTTTCAAACCTAAGACCTCCTCCTAATGCGCCCACAACTTTTCCACTCACATATATTGTTTTGTCTTTCATTTTATGATATATATATATATATATATATATATATATATATTTTGTTAATTTTTTTATCCATATATATATATATATATTTAAATACACATAAAATTTGTTTTGTGTGTTTGTGTGTTTATAAATACATAAATAAATAAATTTATATATATGAGTGCATCTATAAATATAATTATATATATTTATATTTATTTACATATATTATATATTAATATTTATATACATATATTAGAATATGTAGATAAAAATATATATGTTTTTCACAACCCAGCTTCACCAAGATGAGGAAAGAGACAACAAACTGTCAGACCCTTCCATCTTCAAGTCGAAGGAGAGAGAATGATCCCCCAAGTTCCGCCTTCAATAGGGCTCGGAGTGGCGACTAACACCAAGGGTATATAATCTCACATAAAATGGAAGATATTACCCTTTTTATTTAATAAGATCGGGAGATAAGACGGCAAATCCCAAAGAACTCTAAAAACTGAAATTAAAAGTAAAGAAAAAAATCCATTCTCATATGCATGTTCAAAATAAACTAATACAAGGTATAAGAAAATTCTGATGAAAAGTACCAAAAGAAAGAAAATTAGCAATGACAACTCCCGAAGCCTGAGCTAGTAAGGTCCGGAACGGTCCTCAAAGACCTCCTGGAAACCTAAAAGTTTTATATACGTAGGGTGAGTATACATGTATACTCTCTAGGGAAAACCAAAAGCTCTCGTGCACAACTGGGGAGACATTCTAATACCCCATGAGAAAAGAGGTAACCAAAATACCTAGCACGGAAACTATCCACCCAGCCTGACCAAGACACACTCCCAAATAATGAAAGTCAGATAAAGTAATAGTAATAACATATTGATATTTGGGTACCCTACACCGCTTCCCTACTGGTTATTTAGGACATCCTAGGCGTCAGACCTCCCCCACAAATCCCACTACAGTCCCACTTCCACCCCCAACAACAACCATATGGGTCATCCCAACCACACATCCCTCCCACAGACACCTGGGCCACCACAACCACACATAACCACATCTACAGACACCTAGGACACAATAACTACCACCATGCCTGAAGACACCTGGGCCAGAACAACCACTGTCATGCCCAACGACACCTCAGCCTCATCCTAAAGACACTTGGGAAACAAACTTGCTCGCACACACTTGGGCCAACCAATATAACACACCCTGCCCAAAGAGTCTTGGATCATAATAAACCTTAGGCCATTATAGTCTGCCCAAAGGATCTTGGTCTACCTGGGAGAGGGAGTAGAAGGGAGCTAATAACCAACAACTCATAAGAATGTTGGGAAAACACCCTCCCCCATGAAATGAGGGTCTTCGGCACAAAGTGCTCAACATGGGTGATCTGTGTATAAGAAAAACAAGAACTAAACATTATAAATATAGGTAATAAAACATTCATCCCAACCTAAGGGTTTTGAAACAGACAACCGGCCCATACACAACCACTCTCGCTGCTATCCCTACATGCACAAATACACAACAACCACAACCAAATCACAACCCATTTCTGGAAAAAAAATCCCTAATTGTACCTGTTCTTGTTATCATATTCAAGTGATTCCATTTAAATATTCCTTCACTACCAGGAAACAAACATGCATAACCACAAGCCAAAACAATAACTGAAGGAAAAACAGGCAAGCATACATTTAAACATTCACACCTGGTTCTCTTGTAAAGTCACAACAATAAACGGGATCTGTGAGATCCCTAGAAGTACTGGAACCAAACCAAGCCCCAATATACCGACTCCACATGGCCTCATATTCACAGGAAAACAACTTCTCAACCAGAACATTCCATCCCCCTTTTTGAGTCACCCCACAAACATTAAACAGAACAACCATGCTTATTACCATAACAGAGCAAGGGATTTTCAGATTTATTCACACCATTTGTTAAGTTTCTTCCATTTGGTTAACCAGGGTGATCACAAAGGGGATCTTATTCATCAGGCATCCATTTAATCAACCAAGTTTATGTGATTAACCAGTTTCCATGTAACAACAATTGAATTACAATACTATCCAGAAAAACAGAGCTTCATTAGTGCGCAAGAAGGGACCACCAACGACCACAATTTTCAGTGAACATGAGCCCATACAATTCACAACATAAAACAAAGGTAAAACACAGAAACATCAACATCATCATTCTCACCCTTTCATTCTTTAAGAGTCCATTAATTATATTAATTAAAGTTTGTTTCATCTACATCCCGAGGGAACATTATCATACCCACCCCGCATGATGCACAATAAAGAGAGACGAAAGAAAACCACTACTTAGATGATCAAGGATCAATGTTTTCTCCTGGTGAAAAGAATTAGGGATGCGTGACTTGCAGAGGAAGAAATCCAAGTACTCAAAGAATGAGAGGGAAGGGCTCCAGCACGGGCACACGATTCTTCTCTAAAAGAGGGACTCCAAGCACACCAAGAAAAAGAAAGGGACCAAGGAAGAAGAATATATGGGTGTGTTAAAAGGCTTGATCCTAGATTTATGGGATGTGAAATCTTTAAGTGCTTAAAAAGAGAATAATGGTTTGACCACACGGTTGGGAGGTTTCAAATGTTAGAATTTATTTAGATTTAATAATTCTCCTCAGATATGGTGGAGATAACGGTTGTGAGTTAATATATTTCTTTTAAATAGAGAAAACACGTAATAGGGGTGAAACTGGAAAACACGGGAACCTGGAAAATGCGATAAAAATGGGGGGTGAAAGGCCACATGTTTTGGTAACACAAGGGTCTCCCCACTCTTAGGGGATTCAAAATATCATTTATGGACTTTAAAAAGGCCTTAAGATACTTTAAAGACGTATTTAAACTTAAAGGAGACGTTACTGGAAAACTGGGGAAAGAAACCCTGACACCCCTCTATGGGTGATCAATGAAGCCGATCGGTGGAGCTGATCAGTGAAGATGATCAGTGTAGTTGATCAGTGCAGCTGATCACTAAAGCTGATCGGTGAAGGTGATCGGTGGAGGTGATCGATGAAGCGGATCAGTGGAGGTGATCAGTGGAGGTGATCGGTGGAGTTGATCAGTGGATCAGATCGGTAGAGCCAATTGGTGGAGCGGATCAGTGAAGCAGATCGGTGAAGTGGATTGGTGGAGAGGATCAGTGAAGTGGATCGATGAAGCTGATCAGTGGAGCTGATCAGTGGAGCTGATCAGTGAAGTAGATCGGTGGAGTTGATCTATGGAGGTGATCGGTGGAGGTGATCGGTGAAGTTGATGGGTGAATCGGATTGGGAAGCGGATCGAAGAAGCTGATCCAGGAAGTAGATTGGTTAAGCAGATCTGTGAAGTTGATTGGTGAAGCTGATCAGTGAATTTGATCCGTGCAAGTGATTGGTGGATCTGATCGGTGAAACTGATCAGTGAGACCGATCAGTGAGACTGATGGGTTGAACTGATTGGTGAGACTGATCAGTGGATCCAATAGGTGACACCACGGTGACACATTGCCACCGACACCGACATCCTCCTGAATCACTGATGGTGTCCAGGACACCCCAACACTTAGAATTTGGAAAAGTAATGGACCAGGAGGGTCCAGGCTATTACAATGTTTGTCAATACACACTCAAATATATTTATATAAATATAAACATTATATATACATTAATTGTATATGCATATGTATGTAAATATTCATACATTTGTATTTTAAATAAAATGGGTATTATTTTTTATTTATATAAGGTTAATATATTGATAAATATATTTTATATGTAAATATGTTTAATTATTTATTTAAAAAATTAAATTTTTATTGGTGAATATATAAAAAATATGTATATATTGTTATATATTTGATTATAAATAACAGTACATTGTGAAAAATGATAAAATTTCAAAACCATAATATTAATATGAATGTAATCCCTAGAAATAAATTAAGTCGCTACCAAAAAAAGGCAATAAGACCCCATTAAACAAGGTTGAAATTTCATCGAATGTTAAAAAATTCGGGTATCCCGAATAAAAACCCAGTTTTAGAGAACTTCTGAGCCTTTTTTGGGATTGAAAAATGTGATAGAGATTTATCTATATCACTGTGGGTGTAGAGCTCGTCACAGGCTTCGATTTGATATGTGGTACAGCTCAAAAAGACACCCGGATCAAAAGTTATGGTCGTTTAAAGTTTGAGTTATTTTTTCAACTTATTTTTGATCTTTTATTTATTTTTTAATTTTTTTATATTCAAATTATTATTAAATGACTATTACTTGATAATAATCAAAAAATTATTAATTTAAAAAATATTATTAATTATTTTATAAGATATTTCTCTATTTATCTTATATATTAAGTGTAAATGACTATTTAGCTTTATCTAAAACATATTTAAAAAAAATATATTATATTTCTATCAATATAAATATATTTACATATTAATATATTATTTTCAATGAAATATAATTTTTTTGAAGTATATTTTTATCACCTCTTGTAAAAAAGTGCTGATAAAGAGGGGATATTTATCGGTGCTTCTAAAAAAAGGGCTGATAAAGGGGGTACCTTTATTCGTGGTAAAAAAAGCACTGATAAAGGGGAACTTCAATCATCATTTTTTAGCATTGTTAAAAGCACCCTTTATCAGCACTTTTTTTAGCACTATTAAAGGGTGGCGCCGTGAAAACCCATTTTGTGGTAGTAAATATCATTTGAACAAATAAATTAACTAAACAAATGATTTTAAAACATGAATAATTATTAATAATTTTATTATCATACAATGATATAGAAATTTGTTTATTCTTAATACTATACGAAAGAGTTTTCCTAGGGTTTTTTAAATGGGTTAGGGAAAAAATATTTAATTAGGTTTAGGTCATAAATATTTATGTGTACGATCCTTTCAATCACTATTACATATAGAGTTTTTATCAGCACTAGAAATGGATTTTATCGGTGCTAAAAAAACACCAGTGTTGTAACCGTCTTTAAAATTTGATGTATTTTATCAGTGCTAGAGAAAAGTGCTGATAAAGTCACCCTTTATCATCACTAAAAAAACTATTGATAAAATGAGCTTTTATCGGTGTTTTTTAGTGTTGATAAAAGCTATCTTTATCAGCGCTAATTTTGTTAGTACAAAACAATATAATGATAAAACTAACAAATTATTTTCTTTCTTCAAATTATTTGTGGTATCACTCCATTCCCGTCCACCACTACCTTTATCAGTGTCCATCCCCCACCCCCACCCCTGCTTAACACCCCTTTATGCACACCCCCTGCTCATGCGTGACGAGCATGTACCTGTAGGGATTCAAACATGGGACCTCTACGTTCAAAATGAACACCCTTACCAATGATTCCTCTTAATTTCTTCTATATTTTATTATATATATATATATATTTACATATATCTTTTTTAACCATATATTCATATAATTATTTTTAAATACATTTATAAAATATTTGTGTGTGTGTCTGTCTATATAAATAAATAATTATATTAATATCTATTTACATATATTATAATATATAAATACAGATTTATCTGTTTGTTACTACACACACACACATATATTTACATATAAACATTATAAATACATTTATATTGGTATATACATATTCATACATTTTTATATGATAAATAAATGGATTATTATTTTTTATTTACATATGATTTATATATTTAAAAATATACTTTATATGTAAACATTTTTAAATATTTATTTATAAAATCTAATTTTTATATGTAAATATATACAAATATGTATATATTTAATTATAAATAACACCACAAGATGAAAAAATGATAAAATTTGAACACTATAATATCTCTATGAAATTAAGCCTTAAGAATAAATTCAGTCTTGTAACTATTAATGTTGGTGGCCTAGAACCAACTACTTTGTACTTTATTCATTAATAAATACCTTATCACATCTTTATTATTCTTCTATGTGACAATTCATGTGATAATGTCCTAAGGATAGCTGTTGCACTAAAAGGTCACAGCGGATCCCTACTATGATGAGAATCTAGAAGTGCCATAACACTGTTCTTGAATATATATTCTATGGCCAAATGATGTTATTTTAGGGACACAAATAATACAGGCCATTAGGGGTGAGGACTCAAAAAAAATTGAGACACCTTCTCATGGTGTTCTCCCTTGGTAATATCAAGGAGGATATTATGAGAATGAGACCCTACAGTAGGAAATCCACATTTCATAGTGTCATTGGATGTTCCTATTTGCAGACGTGTGTAATGGTCCTTAGACTTTAAGATTATTATTAATGGGTATTACAACTCGCGCACTTATATGTATTGAAAAAAAATATGATGAGACATTGTTTGTAGTGAGGTAGGATATGTTGGGTGCATCACGAGTAATATTGCATTAATAGATAATGTGAGAAAGGATTTGTCCCTTCTGTTCCATAACGAAAGTAGATATCTTAGGACCTTTGATGGAATTGATATAGCCTAAATAAATCCATGGCCACAATAAGGAATGAGAAAGTTCAATTATGAGAAGTCAAAGAAAGAATAATTGAGCACATGGGTTAATGGAACCAGCATGCAACTTGCTTGTTTTGAGATATCAAGACAAAGGTATTACATTACACGGTAAGCGTTTATAGGAGGTGACACGCCATTACAACATTAACTTCTTTCTCTACGGGTGACTTGGTGTGTTGCTAGACGCTAACCTTGGAATTTAGTCGGGCTTCACATAATGCCACTGAGAAAGAGGCCTAGAGCGTCACACACTAAGTGTGTCCAAGTATCTCAGTTAAATACTAATTTAACAAGTTGAATAAAAATTATTCCCGATTGTGGTTTAATAATTATTCAAGGATGTCTGATCGTATTTATTTAGACACTAGTTATTCAAGAGAATATATTGTGGGTGAAATAATATATTTATTAGCGAGTAATTTAGTAATATTTATTTAAGAAATAAACATTCATGATTCAAGGTCTAATAAATATGGTGGAGGAAATAAAGAGAATGGAAAAAAAGTACACGATGTGTATATTAATATACACGCCGTGTAGTTTTTCTAGGGATTTGTGAGAAATAATATTATTTATTTAATTAAATAATATTAGGTGTAATTTTCTAGGTTCATGTCAAGTAATAATAATATTCAACTATTATTATTAGACATGGGGTATTATTAAGAATTAAATGAAATGAATAAATACTTTCGGGTAATTAATTAATTTTATTATTCTAAGTAATTAAAATCCCAAGTATATTATTCTCATTAGCCTAGCCATTCATTGTGGTTGTGCACAACAGATCTAGAGAAAGCTCTCAAGATAAGATAAAATTCGTTTCTTCCAAGAACGCTCTTAAGCTACGAGAGAAATCCTCCTCCACCGAATCAAGGAGAGCGCTTTGCAAGCAGCTATCAAGGCGATCGAAGGCAGACATCACAAGTGAAGGCTCTTCCGCACTAGCACCCAAAGATCCCTTCGGTGACGTCCAGAGATACGTGGAGCACATGTGGATCACCTCTAGAGTAATCCTACACTTGTATTCTATGATACAATGATGGATCACATCGAATCGTGATCGGAAACATCAATGGAGAGAGAATTCAATCAAGGTAATTCTTGCTTTTTAATTAAATTAATTATAACCAACTTATGATTATCCTCTCTATGGTTCCAGGACTCCCCTATTTTCTTTCATTATTCGTTCTATTTTGAATATCTGGCAATTTATTATCGTGACATATCTCAGATTGATCGTCGTTAATGGAAAAAATTAAAGTTGGGTACACTCACCAACGCGCTTCCGCTGCGCCCGGAACCTACAGTAACAAACCATATTTTTATCAATGGAATTTATCTTCTTATAATTATTTTATATAGTATAAAACACAAACATCATATAAAGAACCCAATAAAAACATTATTCTCATAAATAAAGAATGAAATAAGTGGTATTTATAGAAATTAAGGAACCTATGTCGATTAAATATTAACCTGACTGTTGGAATAGTAATATGACCATTAAGAATAGAAACTCGACCAATAGAATATTAATCTCAACTATTAAATTATAAATAAAATTTAGGCATATTATAAATGAAAATATTATATAATTATATCATGGTATAAGTAAATAAATGTTTTAAAAATGATAAATTAAGTGTTGGTATTTTTGTGAAACATAAATGTCTATTTATAATTTTATAATTAATATAATAATTTAAAGGAAAATCCATTATCATAAAATATATCCATAAATTAATATTTTATTGTATTATAATTATAAGATAATTTTATGAGACCTTAATTAATTTTTCAAAGTTTCATAAAATCAGTTATAATATTGAAATTGGTATTTTTTGAATAAATGATAATTTTAATTTAAAATTAAATTTATCATATTTAGAAAATTATTTTCATAAAATGGAGTCCATTTTTTAAATCTACATGTAAAAAATGGTTAGGGTTAATTTTTAGGATTTTTCAAAAATAGTTGAATTTTGGGTGAATAGAGAAATATAAACATTTATGATATAAGCTAAATACATGAATTATTGAGTCACAAATGATGTATGACTGATGTAAGTAACCAATAGTTTGAACTCACAAGTAAAAGTTACTATACTTAGTCAAAATAATCAATATTATTGATAGTCTTGAGCCAAAATAATAAACAAGTGAATAAAATAATCAAAAACACCTCTCTCCTCCCCCTATAAATACCACCCTCACCACCCTTTCTCATCACACCACTTAAGCCTTGAAGCTTATCTAAATTCAAACCAATACCCTTCCCAATCATCTTCCCCATGTTTACGACCTGTTGTTCTCAATAAATGATAAAACCTAAGTGCCTTAAAGAGGTTCTCAAGGAGATGATATTCAAGAGGTAAAATCCTCCTTCTTTCTCTTTTAATTTATTTTATTTACTTATCCTCCACTCACCTCCCCTCTCCAAAGTGACATGATAACTCTAGTATCATACATATAATGTAATTTTATTATGTTAATGGAATATCCATACTCAAATCTATTCTGTTTTCCTTTTATTCTAAAAACGAAAACATCGTCCATGTTGTGTTGATTCACCGCCTTCATGGATGATGATTTTTTATTTTCCATTACCGTCCTTAAGGCTGGATATAAAACTATTATCATGATTAAAAAATATTTTAATATGAATATTATAACTTTTTTAATGTTATGGAACTAATTTATAAACATAATTTTTAATAAAATGAAATTATGTCATGATGGATGGAAAAACCGCCAAAATAAACCTAAAATATATCATTAATATTTTATCAAATGAATCATCACCATATCATAATAAATGATATATGAGACTATTTAACTTATTGAATTTCATTAATAACATATAATTTCACTTCTGGTAAATTATTCTCATTTTACAATAACTTCCATAATTATATACAAGTGAACCGATCAGGAAAACCATAACAAAAACACTCCCAAAACGATGAAATTGAACACTATAACTCATCAAAATGACCATAAATGAACTAAATAAAATTATAATGAATCAAATACATGTATAAGAATTTATAAATTAAGTAATTAATGAATATAATTTGATTATCCAATATATTAAGTGCAAGTGCATAATGCTTTCAGACATAAGGTAAGGGGATTCTCAAACCCAACTATCCTTCTTTGGGTTATCCCTCTTTCATAACATCTTTGGTTTGGATAATTATTTAATGTTTCATAAATATAATTTCATTATTCTACCCTTTTATTTTTAGGGATATAAATGTTTCTAATCTTATTTTATGACAAATATAAATATTTTCAAAAATAACTCTTCTTTCCAAAACATATTATGACTCCTCTTGAATTGTTTCTTCTCACTCAAGAATAATAAATCTTATAAAAAATATATTTTCTCTCAGTTTCATTTGGGAATCCCAATTTTATTCAAGATTTATGAAATCCTTATGAAACCCATTCCTTTACATGGGTTACTTCATGACCTTGATTGATATATTTGGTATTCATGATTATGTAAATGTTATGATTTGATGGGTGGAGCCATAATTATATAGTCCTCCAATGCATTGGGTAATATGATGTATCTCATTAGAAAATGTGTATTATTCATGAAAATTATACTATATTTTCTCACAAGATGATTTGATGATTATAAACATATGTTACGCAAGAACAAAATGTTAGCTTTGTTCACAACTATGTGTGATATTTTTCAACTAAGACATGATGTTTCATTTTTATACATCGCCATATTCCATGAATTTATCCAATGTTTCCCTCGGGATTTTTATGATGATCCTATGCATATTCTTTGATGGTGATGATTATGCTCACTCATTTTTTATTGATTCATGCCCCTTATTCATCCTCTTACCGGGATTTTATCCCACCGATTCTCTTTGATGTATATCATCAAGTGGCTACATATACTAAGGAGAATATGAGATTTAAAGGGATAAAGAAGAATATTTTAAATAAATGCTTATGTTTTTATTCTTGTTCAAGTTATGTAAGTACCAAATTTTCCCAGGATACAAAAAATTTGGATCCTGGATTTATAATGTTAATATGTTGTTTATATTTAAAATTATGTAACAGTCGTGTAAGAAAAGTAGGGTCTCTATAGTTGGCATCAGATCACGGTTTAGTTAATTTGGTAATTAGGATTAGAGAAAGTTAGTGAAAACCCTTATGATAAGAATAAGTATATGAAAATTTGTTTTAGAACAATTCTAAATATAGGTATCCCATAATATATGCCATTATAGTGAATTATGTAAATGAATAAATTATTTATTCATGCATTTTGACTTACCTTTTATTCAAACCTTTTTTCCATTTTAAAAAATGGTGGGAACTAGGAGAAACTATGACAACAACTCATGTGAGGTACAATGAAATGATTTCCCGATTGAAATCCCCAATGCCATGGGAGGAGGAGTTCAAAACTTCTTGGAAATGATTACCTAGTTGCCTCAAGCTATGAGTAATAACCCAAACTAGGTGGATCTTTCATCTTCTCCCAAGAGGGATAAACTAGCCATTGATTCCTTTATATGGAAACGACCACTGGAGTTTAGTGGATCTAATGATCCACCTGTTGTAGAATAGTGAGTTAACTCAATGGAGAAGATCCTTTCTGTGCTCTACTATTCTAAGAATGATAAGGCGACTCTATCCATTTATCATTTAGATGGAGAGGCTGATCAATGGTGGGTGTTGGTAAAGGACACAAAACTGAAGGATGAAATAAAAGATATAGAGAGGGAAGTCTTTAAGAAAATATTTCTTAACAAGAATTTCTCTCGAACTCTTTATACAAATATGGAGAGAGAATTCGTAGATTTGAAGAAAAAATAAGGTGAATTATCCATAGATTACAAAGAAAACTTCACAAGGATTTCAAGGTACACCTTGAGTTTTTTTATAAACAATGATAGAAAAATATATATATTCTTTACTGGTTTAAAACCACACCTCTGAAAGTCTCTATCTATCTGAGACTTTGGGAGTTATGAAGAAGTGGATCACTATGCTCTCAATGTCAAGATGTAATTTAGAGAATGGTCCCAAGGTTATAAAGATAAGAATAGAAGAATGGAGTTTATTACATGTTGTTCAAATGATGGAGGAAATGGGGGAACCTTCTAATTCACCACATACGGTTCAATGCTTCAACTATAGGGAGAAATAACACTATATAATATAGTGCACTAAACCTCAAGTACTTGAGGTAATCAACATCAGCATCAAACAAAACCCAAGGATCAAGGGAAAGCTTATGCAATCACTACTGCTAAATTGGATAAAGAAAATTTAGTCATACAAGGTAAAATTACAATTAAATCAAGAATGGAAAAAATTCTTATTTGATTATATTTTTACGCATTCCTTTATATCCTGCAAGTTTTCTAAAACTATTGAATCGAAGCCTCGATACTTTGAATTAGGGATATCCATAAAAACACCCAGTGGTGCAATCATTACAACCGAAGTTTTGGACTCTTCCTATTGGTATACGTGGGAGGATTCTTCTAGTAAATCTCATTATACTACCCTTGGTGGAATTCGATGCTATACTGGGCATGGATTGTCTCTTGTTATATAGAGAACACATCAACTATCAAGAAACGAAAATATATTTTCATATTCCAAACCATCCCATGCTTCTCTATATATGTAAGGAAGATCATTAATCTCCTTTGGGAAATACATAAATGGTGTGGGTGTTGATGCCTTGTGAAGAAGCATACCTCACTCAAATGGTTGAGTCAAAGGAAGGTATCAACCTGGAAGAAATTCCCATCGCGAGGGAATACAGTGATGTATTTCCTAAAGAGATTCTTGGACTTCCCCTAGATCATGAGGTAGAGTTATCAATATAACTTATACTTGGATACACTCCAATCTCAAAATATCCCTACAGGATGGCCTTTATCGAATTGGAGGAGGTAAATAATCAACTGAAAGAGAACTTGGACAAAGGATTCATATATCCTAAAGAATCACCTTGGGGTGTGCTGATGCTCTTTATCAAGAAGGATGGATCAATGCGGTTGTGTATCAATTACCAAGAGATTAATAAGATCACTATAAATAACAAGTATCCTCTTCCAAGTATTGATGAATTGTTCTATCAACTATGATGAGCTCAGTTCTTCTCAAAGGTGAATCTTTGTTATGGATATCATCATTTGAAGGTGAATAAATAAGATATTCAGAATACTGCTTTCCATACAAGGTATGAGAATTATGAGCTCTTAGTGATTCCCTTAAAACTTACTAATTCCCAAGCAATCATTATGGATTTGATGAATAGAGTCTTTATACACTACTATGAAAATTTTGCGGTACTGTTTATCGAAAATATTCTCATCTACTCCAAGAGTAAGAAGGGAAATGAAGACTATATAAGGATTATAGTGACCCGAGCCTTTTATATATAACATTTCATGATTTTAATCAAAATTAATCATCAGAGTACAAGCCAAGGATCGTTAAGTCTAGTGTCTTGGAAGACTAGGTACATAAAACATAAAACATGCGGCTAAAAACACTTCTTTATTTAATCTCCATAATAAGATCCTAAATTCCTTTGAGCCCTTATATCTGTATAGCGTACACTGGGGAACACATGAATAAAGTGACGAGCTGAAAAGACTAGTAAGGGAATGAACATAAGGATACATCTTAAGCACATGAGTTAGGAGGCATGCCATATTGATATCCAAAACATGGAACATATGAAATATTATCATATAATCATGGGATCATGGAATCATAATAAACATAGAATCATATAAACATGGTGTCATATAAATGTGGTAGAATCATAGAACATTTATTTAGTATGGGTCAAGGCTAATCACCAATCCCATTTCCCATTTTAGTATGGGTCAAGGCTAACCGCCAATCCCGTTTCACATCACATCTATTGAGACCTAACTTTACCCAATGCATTGGAGCGCTATCTGGGAGCACCCATATCAAAATTTTCATGAATATTCTTGACACATATATAATCTTTCCACATAAATAATCATACATAATCAACCATTCATAAACATAAGGATACCCATGGAAAGAATTGGGTACCATAATCATGACATAAAACATAACCAATGAGCGTATCATGAAAGTGTCCATGAAAGAAAGGGATTAAAAGATACATGGAAATTAATAAGGTAAAATTATCATATAACATGGTAGGTGGTGTCAAATATAAGTGACAACATATAAGAAATTTATTTGAGAAACATTAGCATTAAAACATTTTTGTGTGGTTTTAAGGAAAATACTATAGTGTTTTTAAAATAAAAAAGAGGACAATATTTTATATAAAACCAGAATTAGACCAAGAATGTTTTTATAATAAATATACTGATTTTATAAATACAATGGTGTCTTAAAACAGAGGATATAGTGCACTTGAAATTTGGGTGAAAATTCGGGAAGTCCCCTTAAAACACGTTTGCTTATCAGAAAGTTCTAAGGAGGGAATCTTTTAAAAACATGTGTATCCCTGAAAGAAAGTGACTAAAGGGTATTGATATAAGAATATTGTATAAAAAACCAGAATTTATAATATTCACATAAATATATAAGATAACACCGTTTTTAAAGAAAGATAAGGCAACCCGAAAGAACAAAGAAGGTTCAGGTAGAATTCGTTACAGTTTTATCGGCATGGTGTCGGGAGTACCCAAGAGGGATTGATGAGATAGAAAAGGGGTTTATAATCACTTATAAATCACGGTGGTAGTATATTGGAGGTTAAAAAATATACCACACCATTTCTAATTACCCATAAAAAGTCACATCATAGAGGACAGTCTTGATTAAGAGTGAAAAAGAGAGAATCCCTTACCTTAAATCCAGTGGTGTTATCCACTGGTTATTAATGACCTGAATAAACAAATTTGGATTATTAATTAATAAGTCAATAACCTATTATATATGTAATTCTATTTATTATAATAATTTTTAGTTCATTAAAATTCTTTTTATTAGTTATAAGGTTCAATTTCATTGTTCGGGCTTGTTTGTTTACTTGGCTTTAAAAGATCGGTTCACTTATATTCAAGTTTGGATTATATGTAAGATGAAAGTGGTTGTCAAGAATTGAAGTTATATTATTTAGTTCACATCCAGGAGATTACAGGGTTTTAATTTTAATTAGTTTACTTAGAGTAAAGTTGAATTATTATTTAAAACCATAGTGACAACCATTTTTGTTAATCGGTGGGTTTGATTACAAAGAACATGTTTTGTTTTTATAACTTAATAACATTTGTAAAAAAATGATTACATAAACAAAAATAGGATATATTAAATATATAATAATCTGGTTCAACCATAACAAAAATGGTTTTGTGGCCAGAATTAAAGATAATAATAGAAATTGATAAACCGTTGTGCTTGAATGTGCTAAATTAGCACATCTCAAACGGTGCTTTCATTTCTTTCAAATAAAAGGGTGGGGAAAGGAGAGAAGATAATGAAATATACCATTATCATGAAAAAATTACAGTAAATTTATGTTAATAGATTTATTATACTATTATTGTGGAGTTAGGTGAGGAAAGAAACAAAAATAAAGAGAACTTAAAAGAAATGAAGGATTGGAAGGAGGAATTTACCTCTTGAGACTTCCTCCTTTGCGAACCTCTTAAGGGGAGAGGTTTTGGTATTTTGAAGAGTCTAGGAAATTTTGGACATGGGGGAGGATCTTGACGAGAGATTTGGTCAGAATAATGGCAAGGCACAAGGCTTGAGAGGAGTGAAGAGAAGAGGGAGTGAAGGGGGGTTTCATAGTGGTGGAGATGAGGGATTTCATAATATTATAACCATTAATTTATTATTTCGTCACAAGACAAGGAATAGTAAGTATTCCATGACCAAGAATAGTAATTTTATAATGTGATCCTGAAACAAGTGGGATTACATCAGTATAACTCATCAATGACTTAATAAATCCCTTATTTAGCATTTATTGTAAATTATCGTATTTTACTATTCATAAAAAATTCAAGTATTTCAGAAAAATCCCAAAAATTCACCCTAACCATTTTTCGACATGTAGAATCCAAAAATGAAGTCCATTTTTTAAAAATAATTTCCTAAATATGATTATTTAAATATTTAATTAAAATAATAATTTATTATCAAAATCAGTTTAAAACATTCATTAACTTATTCTAAAATATAGGTATATCGTACTTCCAACTTGAATATTATTTTTATACTATCATAGGTGAGGTTACTATTCATTAGGGTATATCAATATTTATAAGGGTATGTTACTATTCATTAGTGTAGGTTACTATTCACCAAAAAAATATGTTTTTCTTATGGGACTCCAAAAAACGTACTTATTGCAACCGTGTATGTCAGATTTTAAAAATTCTAAATACATAAGTGAAAAATTTATGTTTAAAGGTCACTGAGCACTTATTAGTTCATTATGTTGTGTTTTTATGTGATTTTATGACATCCTTATGAGAAGGGAATTTCCATTGAAAAACATTGGGTCTTTACATTCTTCCCCCCTTATGAAATTTTACCCTCAAAATTTCATTTTACATTCTAAGAAAAAAATGATTGTGGGTACTTTTACTTCATTGCTTCCTCCAGTTCCCATGTTTCCTCTTTGTACTTATGGTTTCTCCATAATACCTTGACCAGATGAGTAGTCTTGTTGTGTAGAACTTTGTCTCTACGATCTAAGATCTTCACCAGCTGCTCCTCATGAGAGAGATCATCCTCCAACTGTACCACCTCTGAAGAGAGTACATGTGAAGGGTCTAGTATGTACTTCCTTAAGAGGGATACATGAAAGACATCATGTACTTTTGACATGGTAGGTGGAAGTTCCAGTCGATAGGCCACAACTCCAACTCAATCAAGGATCTTGAAGGGGCCGATGTACCTGGGACTTAACTTCCCTTTCTTCCCAAACCTCATGACCTTCTTCCATGGAGATATGCATAGAAATACCATGTCTCCAACTTTTAACTCAAGGTCTCATCGATGGTTATCTGCATAACTCTTCTGTCGACATTGGGCTGCCTTGATATGCTGCTGAAAGGTTTTCACCTTCTCCACCATTTCTTCGACCATTTCAGGTCCTAGCAGCTTACGCTCACCGACTTCATCCCAACACACTAGTGTTCTGCACCTTTTAACATAAAGGGATTCATATGGTGCCATTCTAATGCTCGAGTGGAAACTATTTTTGTAGGAGAATTCAACCAGTGGAAGATGTTGGTCCCATCCTCTTTTGAATTACATTGAACACGCTCTCAACATGTCTTCCAGTGTCTGAATAGTTCACTCAGATTGGCCATCAGTTTGAGGATGACAGGCCATATTGAAGTTCAGTTCAGTGCTCAGATCATGCTGGAGACTTTTCCAGAACTCCGAGGTGAATCTCATATCACAATCAGATACAATAGATAGTGGTACTCCATGCATCCTTACCACTTCTTTGATGTAAATCCGTGCAAGTTGATCCAATGAGAAGTCCTCTCGAACCACGATAAAGTGAGATGTCTTCGTAAGACGATCCACAACAATCCATATAGCATTTTTTTCTCTAGATGTCTTTGGAAGTCCAATGTGAAAGTCCATGGTAATGTTCTCCCACTTCCATATTGGTATGGGTAGTGGTTGTATCATCCCCTTAGACTTTTGTCTCTCAGCCTTCACTTGCTGACATACTTTCCAAAACCAATGGAGACTCGGTCGGCCAAGAACGACAGAAAAAAGGAAGGTAAAGATGCACAGAAGGGGGAAAGTGAAGAATCGAGCAGAAATACAAGAGACAGGGAAGAGGAAGTTGGGGAGTGCTTGAAACTTATCCTGAACTCCAAGGAAGAAATGCTAGAAACAAGTCATCAGCCCAATGTCTCCAAAGAAGAGATTAAAAGAATTTATGAACGTCGGTTTCAAGTTGATGCTAACGAGGAGCAAGAAGTGTGGATTGATAAACAAGACCGCATACTGGCTAGGGAATTCAATTAGAGTAAAATCAACATAGAAGAGTTTATTCATACAATGGAAAGGATGATCACTCACCTTGAAGAGCTACTCAGAGAGGATCTAGAAACCCAGGTTAGCACGCTGCATTGGGAGCTTTATCGAGTAGCTGAGTCAAGTAATCTTAGCCTGGTTTTTAATATTTTTGTTAGTTCCTTCAGTACCTAGTTATTTCCTTTTGTAGAATAATGTTTTACCATTTTCCCTTAAAATGGATTTACTTTAATAAAAATTTAATTTGGAGGATGTATATTCGGCAATCTCCCTTTTCATATTGTCCCACAAAAAGTTTTCTTGGAGATCTCGATACATCTTTGTACTCCCTGGGTGGATAGAGAAGGTCGAGCTATGTGCATCATTCAATAGCTCCTTCTTTATCTTTGGATCATATGGTACACGTAATCGTGTCCCAAATCTTACAACTCCTTCCTCATTAATTTTGAAATCGGAGGATTTCTCATTTTTAACAACGTTCACCCTTTTCTGAATTTCCACATCCTTTCTTTGAGTATCCTTTATTTTCTCCAAGAGGGATGGTTGAGCAATCATTTGAGAAAGGATTGATGATGTTCCTCACTTAATGATTCCCATGTCCATCCTTTTAAAATCTAAGAATATCAGATCCTTTTTAATTCTATTCATTGATAAAGATGTAGGATCCTTTCTACTTAGAGCTCCATGACCTTGTTTGCCTTATCGGGATGGTAGTGGATTGAGCAGTCATAATCCTTGATGAGCTCTATCCATCTTTGCTGGTTCATATTAATCTCTTTCTATATGAATATATATTTGATAATCTTTTGGTCAATATACATCTCACATTTTTCCCCATAGAGATAATGCCGCTAGATTTTCAATGCAAAGATCACAGTCGCCAACTCTAGATCATGCGTAGGATAGTTTTGCTCATGGATTTTTAGCTGCCTTGAGGCATAGGCTATCACTTTATCATTTTTCATTAGCACACAACCTAATACTTTCTTAGAAGCATCACTATATACCACAAAGAGTTCTCCACTTGAAGGGAGTGTGAGTACTAGCGCAGTGATAAGCCTCTTTTTTAACTCCTTAAAACAGTCTTCAGATTCCTGTGCCAGACAAAATTTACTCCCTTCTATGTCATCTCGTTCATTGGTTTTGACAATCATGAAAAGTTCTTCATGAATCATTGATAATACCCAGCTAGACCCAAAAAGCTACGGATCTCCATTACAGAATTTGGACTCGACCACTCTTCAATTTCCTTCGTCTTGAAAGGGTCCACATATATCCCTTTCCTGGTGATAAAATGCCCCAAGAATGATATTTCCTCCATCCAAAACACATATTTACTATACTTTTCATAAAACTTATCCATTGACAAAGTCTTTAACATAGTTTTAAAATGATCCTCATGTTCCTCCTTTCTCTTGGAGTATATCAGAATATCATCAATAAAGACCACCACAAATTTGTCGAGGTAATATCTAAAGAATCTATTGATTAAATACATGAAAATTGTTGGAGCATTAGTGAGTCCTAAGGGTATCACTATGAACTCATAGTGTCTATACCTCGTTCGAAAGGCAGTCTTGGGAATATCTTCCTTCCTCACCTTTAGTTATTGATATCCCGACTGAAGGTCCACCTTAGAGAAATAACTGGCCCCACAAAGCTGATCGAACAAGTAATCTATCCGTGGAAGGGGATACTTGTTATTTATCATGATTTTATTGAGCTCACGATAATCAATGCAGAGGAACATTGATCCATCTTTATTCTTGACGAAGAGGGCTGGCGCACCCCACGGTGAAGCACCCAAGCATATAAAACCCTTCTCTATATTCTCCTATAACTGCTTCTTTAGATATTCCTGCTCCATGGTGGCCATTCTGTAAGGTGTCTTTGAGATTGGCAGAGATCCAAGGAAAAGTTCAATTGAGAACTCAACCTCTCGGTCAGGAGGAAGACCAAGAAACTCTTTAGGGAATACATCAGCGTAATCCCTCATGATGGGCATGTCTTCAAGCATGATTCTATCCTTTGTCCCAATCATTTGAGCTAGATATTCTTGCTCACAAGGAAGTAGTATCAAAACTTGAGACAACGATTCTAAAGGAGAATCATATTTCTCCTTACACTTGTAAAGAATCATAGGTTGATTCGAGATGTGAAAAGTGATCTACCTTTCCCAAAAATTGATATTGGATTTTTATAAAGAAAACCAATCCATGCCCAAAATAGCGTTGAACTCTACTAAAGGAAGTATGATGAGGTTTTATGGGAGGTTCAATCCACAAACGTTAACTGGGGAGGAGTTATAAACCATGGACACAATAATTTCTCCATTCACTATTCTCATAGATAACTTTTCCTCCAAATTTTGAGATGGTGTTTGAATAGTTCTACTAAACTTGCAAGATATGAAAGAATGCGTAGAACCAGAATCAAATAGTATGTTCGCTATTCTTGAATGAATAACTAGCGTACCTATCACCACATCATTTTCCGACTCCATCTCAGTAGTAGTGATAGCATAAGCCCTTCCTTGTTTCCTTGGATGTTGTTGCCGATTACCTCCGACAACCCTCAACTTAGGGAAATTGTTCGCATAATGCCCAAGCTCTTTGAAGTTGTAACACTGCACTGCAGGCTGAGTGTTGATCTAAACCTTACTTTATTCTTCAACATTAGCAGGATTTTTCATATCCCTTCGGCAATTCTTGGCTAGATGACCAAACTTTCCACATTTTAAGCAATTCTTGGTTCCCTTGAGACAGTCACCAAGATGCTTCTTCCCAAAATTTTTGCAAAGGGGAAAGTGAGGCTTCTTTCCATCATGGGATTTGTTTGATGAACCACCCATGTTGTTCTCCATTTTCAGCTTCTTGTCACTAGGCCCACGAGACCACTGAGAGTCTCCAATATCGATTTTAACCTCGAGGGAACAACAGAAAATCTCCTCATAACTGTCAAAGTCTCGAATCGCCAACACTTTTCGTAGACTCAGCTTTAGTCCTCTAAAGAAGCGACCACCTTGCATTCAGTGTTCATGACAAAGCCAGAGGTATACCTTGAAATCCTTATAGAGTTTGCTTCATACACCCTGATGGACTCATCTTCCTTCTGCTTGAGTCTAAGGAACTCTCTTTCCATCTTGATACAACTGGTTTGAGGAAAATATTTGTTGAAAAACATCCTCTTGAATTCCTCCCAATCTATGGAATCAATTTCCTCTTGGGACTTAGTTTCCACCACTGATCAACTTCCCCATCAAAACTATAGACCGCCAGTAAAACTTTCTCTTCTTTTGAGCACTAGAGGATGGAGAAAATCTTTTCAATAATGTTAACCGATTGTTCTGCGAGGAGGGGATCAGAAGACCCGCTAAACATGGTAGGCATTTTACGCATGAAGGATTATACGAAAACTTGATCTTTCCTTGGAGGAGGAGGACGTTTCACCTGATTCAAGTTATTATTCACAACTTGAGCCAGCTGAGCAAGTACTACCATGAAGTTTTAAGCACCCGCTTCCATCACATCAGGCATATCATTAGGGCAATCATCACATTTCCTATCACATTGGTTATTGGAATGTGTTCTTCTATTTCCCGCCATTAACTAAGAAAAAGAACGTATAATTATAGGTCTTGAATAATTAGCTATTGAGCATAAAAAAGAAACTTTTAACATAAATGCATAAACTTATAAAGAATAAGTACATCCTAACCTGTGATTCCTTAGGTTTATATCCAGGTTATCCTTGATCTATTTCTTAACTTATATTCTTATGGGATTTTTTCCCCTTAATAAAGGTTTGTACAAAGATCGTAAATATACTAAAGCATATCCCTCAGGAGTATCGTAACCAAGAGTGTAGAAAGGCCCATTGTCGTGCACTAGTTCCCATTCAAGTCTAGCTCAAAGTGGTGTTTTCGGGTTTTACCCCTAGATACATCTGTTCTAGAGCCACCTCTACCTGCTCGTATCCAGACAGGGATGTATTTTCTTGATAAAAAACTTACTCTATACTCACCAAAATCTAGGAATGTTTTCTTACACTTAGTATCATCCTTAAGGTTATCAATAAGGTTCTCTATTCATAATCTCCAAAAATAACTAGACCATCCTATGATACCAACTATAGAAACCCAAGCCTTTTACATATAAAATTTCATGATTTTAAGCATAAATAATCATCAGAGTACAATCCAAGGATCGTTAAGTCTAGTGTCTTGGAAGACTAGGTACACAAAACATAAAACATGGGGCTAAAAACACTTCTTTATTTAATCTCAATAATGATATCCTAACTTCCTTTTAGACCTTACATATGCATATGGTAACTTGGGGAATACATGGAAAAAGGGATGAGCTGAAAATCCCAGTAAGGGAATGAACATAAGGATACATCTTAAGCACATGAGTCACGAGGCATGACATATTGATATCCAAAACATGGAACATATGAAACAATATCATATAATCACGGGATCATGGAATCATATAAACATGGAATCATATAAACATGGAATCATATAAATGTGGTAGAATAATAAAACATTTCATTAGTACAGGTCAAGGCTAATCACCAATCCCGTTTCCCATTTTAGTACAGGTCAAGGCTAACCGCCAATCCCGTTTCACATCACATCTCATGAGACCTAACTTTACCCAATGCATTGGAGCACTATCTGGGTGCACCCATATCAACATTTTCATGAATATTATTTCCACATAGATAATATTTCCACATAAATAATCATACATAATCAACCATTCATAAACATAAGGATACCCATGGAAAGAATTAGGTACCACAATCATGACAAAAAGCATACCCAATGAGCGTATCATGAAAGTGTCAATGAAAGAAAGGGATTAGAACATAAATGGACATTAATAAGGTAAAATATGCATATAACATGGTATGTGGTGTCAAATATAAGTTACAATATATAAGAAATGTATTTGAGAAACATTAGCATTAAAACTTTTTTGTGTGGTTTTAAGGAAAATACTATAGAGATTTTAAAATAGAAAAGAGGAAAATATTTTATATAAAAACATAATTAAACCAAGAAAGTTTTCATAATAAATATACTGATTTTATAAAGACAATGTTTTATTAAAACAGAGGATATAGTGCACTTGAAATTTGGGTAATAATTCAGGAAGTCCCCTTAAAACATGTTTGCTTATCAGAAAGTTCTAAGGAGGGAATCTTTTAAAAACACGTATATCCCCAAAAGAAAGTGATAAAAGGGTATTAATATAATAATATTGTATAACTAACCATAATTCATAATATTCACATAAATATATAATATATAATCATTTTAAAAGCAAGATAAGGAAACCAGAAATAACAAAGAAGGTTCGGGTAGAATTCGTTGCAGTTTTATCGGCATGGTGTCGGGAGTACCCAAGAGGGATTGATGAGAGAGAAAAGGGGTTTCTAATCACCTATAAATATTTAGGAAAGTATGTTTGAGGTGAAAAAATATACCAAACCATTTATTATTACCCATAAAAAGGCATATCATAGAGGACAATCTTGATTAAGAGTGAAAATGAGAGAATCCCTTACCTTAAATCTGGTGGTGTTCTCCACTGGTTATTAATGACCTGAATAAAAAAATTTGGATTATTAATTCATAATTACAGAATCTATTCTATATTTAATTTATTTATTATAACCCTTTTTAGTTTATTCAAATCTTTTTTTATTAGTTATAAGGTTCAATTTCATTGTTCGGGCTCATTTGTTTACTTGGCTTTAAATGATCAGTTCACTTATATTCAAGTTTGGATTATATGTAAGATGAAAGTGGTTGTCCAGAAATGAAGTTAAATTATTTAGTGAACATACAGGATATTGCATGGTTTTAATATTAATTAGTTTACTTAGAGTGAAGTTTAATTATTATTTAAAACCACAGTGACAACCGTTTTTGTTAATTGGTGGGTTTGATTACAAAGAACACGTTTTGTTTTTATAACTTAATGCCATTTGTACAAAAAGGATTACAGAAAAAAATAGGATATATTAAATATATAATAATCTGGTTCAACCATAACACAAATGGTTTCATGACCATAATTAAATATAATAATAGAAATTGATAAACCGTTGTCCTTGAATGTGCTAAATTAGCACATCTCAAACGGTGCTTTCATTTCTTTCAAATAAAAGGGTGGGGAAAGAAGAGAAGATAATGAAATATACCATTATCATGAAAACATTACATTAAATTTATGTTACTGGATTTATCATACTATTTTTGTGTAGGGAGTTAAGGAAAGAAACAAAAATAAAGAGAACTTAAAAGAAATGAAGGAATTGGAAAGAGGAATTTACCTCTTCAGACTTCCTCCTTTGAGAACCTCTTAAGGGGAGAGGTTTTGGTATTTTGAAGAGGCTAGGAGATTTTGGACGTGGGGGAGGATCTTGGGGAGATATTTGGATAGAATAATGGAAAGTCACAAGGCTTGAGAGGAGTGAAGAGAAGAGGGAGTGAATGGGGAGGGGGGGTTATAGTGGAAGAGAGGAGGGATTTCATAATATTATAATCATTAATTTATTATTTATTCACAAGACAAGGAGTATTAAGTATTACATGACCAAGAATATTAATTTTATCATGTGATCCCAAACCAAGTGGGATTACATCAATAGAACATCATCAATGACTTAATAAATCCCTTATTTAGCATTTATCGTAAATTATCGTATTTTACTATTCATAAAAATTCAAGTATTTCAGAAAAATTCCAAAAATTCACCCTAACCATTTTTCAAAGTGTAGAATCCAAAAATGGATTCCATTTTTCAAAATTATTTTTCTAAATATGGTTATTTTAATATTTAATTAAAACAATAATTTATTATCAAAACCAGTTTTAAAACATCCCTTAACTTATTCTAAAATATAGGTATATTGTACTTCCAAATTGAATATTATTTTTATACTATCATAGGTGAGGTTAATATTCATTAGGGTATATCACTATTTATAAGGGTATGTTACTATTAATTATGTTAGGTTACTATTCACCAAAAATTAAGTTTTTCTTATCGGACTCCAAAAAACTTACTGATTGCAACCGTGTTTGTCAGATTTTCAAAATTCTAAATACATAAGTGAGAAACTTATGTTTAATGGTAACTTATAACTTAGTAGTTCATTATGTTGTGTTTTCATGTAATTTTATGACATCCTTATGAGAAGGAAATTTCCATTGAAAAACATTGGGTCATTACAAGGATAATGATGGTGACATTAAGGAAAAAGAAATTGTATGAAGAGTTTATGAAGTTTAGATTTTGGATGCATCAAGTCACATTCTTGGGATAAGTGATCATAAGTGAGGGAATTTATATAGACCCTTAAAAAGTAAGGACAATTGAGGAATGACCCAGACTAACTTGTGTCACATAAATACATAGTTTTCTTGGATTACCAGGGTACTACCAATTTTTTTTGAAACATTTCTCATGATTTTATAGCCCACTAACGAATTTAACAAGAAAATAGGTAAAGTATGTTTGGATGAATGAATGTGAGTAAATATTCAATGAGCCAAATAAGAGGCCAATCACTGCACCTGTACCCACACTACCAATAAGTGGATAAGGTTTTCTGGTATACATTCATGCTTCAATGAAAGTCTTGGGTTGTTTTATCATGCAGAATGAAAAATTGATAGCCTATGACTTATGGAAGTTTAATATCCATGAACATAACTACCCGACACAAGATCTGGAGCTAGCGGCTATGATTTTCGCTTTGAAAATATGGCGTCACTACCTCTATGGTGAGAAATATGACATATATATTGATAAAAAGAGTCTAAAGTATATATTCACACAAAAGGATCTCAACATGAATAAAAGGGGATTGTTAGAGCTAATAAAGGACTATGATTGATCTATTCATTACTATCTAGGAAATGCAAACATGGTAGCTAATGCTCTTAGTAGAAAAGAACCTACTACTCTACCCATGATGCAGATTGAGAAAAACCCTATCTTCATGGATATGAAAATGATGGATTTGGAAACCATAATGTAAGATAATACATCCTACCTTTTCTAAATGATTCCCCAATCATCTATCTAATAGAATATCAAGGAGACAAAAAGGGATGATATAGAGTTACAAAATAAGGTGAATGTAGTAAAGGAAAGCTACATGATTTCCACATCGATTATGTTGGTGTGATTCAGGTTGGAACAAGACTTTGTGATCCTTTATCACCTAAGATAAAGAAGGATATATTGGATAATGCACATATCTCATCTTTATCCATCCATCCTGGAAGTACCAAGAGGTATCGTGATATTTGAGAACAATTCTGGTGGGACAATATGATGAGGGATATTGCAGAGTATATCTCAAGATGTTTAGTATGTCAGTAAGTTAAAGCAGAGAGACATAATTCCAAAGGGATGATGAAACCATTGCTTATACCCACATGGAAATGGGAAAATATCACTATTGAATTTTTCAATGGTCTTCCAAATATATCCAAAGGAAACAATGAGATATGGGTTGTGGTGGATCAACTCACCAAGACTTCCCACTTTATTGATATTCAAGAATATTTTTCACTTAAACAACTTGCCAAGATATATGTGAAGGAAGTGGTTATGTTGCATGGGGTTCCACTTTCAATTGTCTATGATCATGATCCAAGGTTCACATTTAAATTATAGAGAAGACTTTGACATGATTAATTGAATTTCAACATGACATATCACCCCCAAATAGATGGACAATATGAGAGGACTATTCAAACACTTGAGGACATACTAAGAGAGTGCTCAATGGAATTAAAAGTTGGATGGGATAATCATCTACCATTGGTTTAGTTCTCATGCAAAAACAATTTCCACTCCAGTATTCAGATGGATCTATATAAATATTTATATGGGAAGTGATGTAGAACTCCAACCTATTGGGTTGAAGTTAGATAATGAAAGCTACTTGGACCTAATATTGAGAAAGAGATAACCGAGAAGGTTCAATCTATCAAACAACACATAAAATATTCTAAAATTTAGAAAAAGATCTATGCTAAAAACCATCAAAGGGATTTGGAGTTCAAAGTTGATGACAAATTTTTTCCTTCGAATATATCCTTGGAAGAGAGTCATGCAGTTTGGGAAAAAAGTAAGCTTAGCCTAAGGTACATTGACCCCTTTGAGATCCTTGATCACATAAGAGCAGTGGCATATCGGCTTTCACTTCCACCACATATGGCTCAAGTTCATGACATTATCCAATTATCTCTCATGGAGAAGTAAATACCTCACCCCTCACATGCACTAAATCCTAAGGTGGTACAATTGGAGAACAACCTCTCGTATGAAGAGGAGCCAGGGAAGATCTTGGACCGTTGAGGCAAATTCCTGTGCAACAAGATGGATCACCTTGTCAAAGTGTTATGGAGGAACCATAATTATGAAGAGGTGACATGGAAACCATAGCAAGTGATTAAGGATAAATACTCTCACCTACTTTCACCCTAGTATGCAAAATAGAATTCTGAGGGTGAAATTCCAAAATGGGGAAGAATGTAACGAACTATAATTTTATCAATAGAATATACCTTATTATAATTATGTTATATAGTATAAAAAACATACATCACATAAATAACCAAATAAAAATATTATTATTATAAATTAATAATTAAATAAGTGGTATTTATAGAAATTCAAAACCTTATACTGATTAAATAGTAACCTGATTGTTGGAACTGCAATATTACCATTAAGAATAGAAAACTGACCAATAGAATAATAATATCACCTATGAAAGTATAAATAACATTGATTCATCTTATAAATTAAAATATGATATAATTATATTATGGTATAAGTAAATAAATATTTTAAAAATGATAAATTAAGTGTTGGTATTTTTGGAAAACATAAATGTTTATTTACAATTTTATAATTAATATAACGATTTAAAGGAAAATATATTTCCATAAAATAAATTCATAAATTAATATTTTGTTTTATTATAATTATAAGATAATTTTATGAAACCTTAATTAATTTTTCAAAGTTTCATAAAATCGATAATAATATTAAAATCAGCATTTTTCAAATAAATTATTAATTTAATTTAAAATTAAATTTATGATATTTAGAAAATTGTTTTCATAATACAAAGTCCATTTTTTAAATCTACACATCAAAAAATGGTTAGGGTGAATTTGTAGGATTTTTCAAAAATAGTTGATTTTTTTGGTGAATAGAAATACAAAAATTTATGATATAAGCTAAATAAAAAAATTATTGAGTCACAGATGATGTATGACTGATGTTTTAAAGACCCAAAATTCCATTTATTTTTTTTTAAATTATTTTGGATTATTACGAGTCTGTCAAAATTGATGGTGCGTGATTCCGAGACCCGGTGTGCCCGGAACTGATTTTTGAACTTTTTTTAAGGTACGTTTAGTAAACGTACAGGTGGAATTTTTCTAACTTCTGAACCAGTGGTCAAAATTGAAATATGAGGGCATCGTTGAATCTGCAGCGTCGAGATTCGCTTAAGTGAGACTTAACTTCGACCATAGTAGGTTAGGAGAAAAAGATAATTTTCGGACTTTTAAAAGAATAATAAAATAACATGTAATTGATATTTTATTTTTCTCTAGTGGTTGAGTGGCGGTGGTAGGACCACTATGTTTTCAAGACATTTAATAACTTGACTGTTTTTTTCTGTAACCTCAATGTTGGAGCATTAAATTCGGTTCATAAATGAACCACATTAATGTTGTGCAACTCAGTTGTTTCTTCGGTCTATTTAAATGAAGCTCAAGCATGGGATTTTGACACGGAAGAGAAGAACCTCTGATGAAATGCTGCGCCATATTTCACTAACGAGGAATGGGAGCTTGGACATCAATGTCGGAGGGATCAAACCAGGAACGATGAACACCGTTGGCTTCATAAAGCGTGGATTCTCCTTCCACCACCGCAATGACTCCAATGATTCTCGAGGTAGAGGGATTGTCATGGTTTAATTCTTTGAGTTGAAGATGAATAAATTGTTACCCACTTATTATGATGCTATCGTAGAGGGCACGGTCCAAACGAACAAGGCCCAGATCCTGTGCCGCTTTGTTCTTGTCGTTCTCTTCGGGGGACGAATTTCCAACTTGGTAGAACCTTGAATTTGGGAGCCGCACAATAATGACGACATCCAGGGAGGACTATAGGCATGAGTGGAAGGGAAAACGGACAACCGAATCTCACTCAGTGGCTCGCGGAAGATCCGCTGGTGCGGTACCAGTGACCAGTGCTCGTCGACCATGGAAAACGGTGCAACTGCGGTAGACCCGAAAGGGCGGCCGAGACTCGGCCGACCGGGTTGGTGAGGCAGCGTGCCGTCGTGCACCACGGTGAAGGGGCCGCATCATCAAAGGCAAGACGGAGGGGTACCCACACCCCGTGGGTCCCACAGACCACGTGGTGCCACTGATTGAAGATCCTAATGGCTCTTTGAGACGTTTGGGGAGCTGGGTGGCCACCAGACTGGCGAGCCGCGCCAGCACACCGGGTCGTGCCCAGCCGGCGGGCCGGGCCAGTCTGCAGCCCAGTGGGACGAGCCCACCATGACCCAGCCTAACCAGGCCAGCCTAGGCCTGACCGAGTTGGGTGATCCTAACCTGTTCGGGTCAGCCAAGACCGGGTCGGGCCAGGGTGGTCCGACCGGGTTGGACCGGACCTGAACCCCTTTCGGGCCCAAATACGCTTAAAAGGATGTACCTTACAAACCAGATGTATGTTTGAAAAACCTTCTGTAGCGTTGGAATCCTTGGGATGAGACGGTCCTTTTGAGATACTCCAATTGGATTTCGAAGAAAGTTGGAGTACATCCAGGTTAGATCGTACCTGAATCCAACCGGGCCCTCAACACTAAAAACCCTATAACTCACAGAACGACCATCCGATTGACGCGCTGTCTGTTGCGTTTGAACCCTTACGACATGAAGGTAATTTGGGTTACTCCTTTGTGGAACCTAGTAGCAGTTGAAACACAACCGATATCCATAGGAGCAGATACTATGAAACTCAAGCGCACTAGGTGCGGGGAATCCTGTGGCTGGTTGTCATCTGAGTAGCGACCCTGTGTGGATCAGCATATAGCGACCCTATGTGGATCAACATCCTAGAGACCCTGTTTGGATTAGTATCTAGAGACCCTATGTGGATTAGAATCATAGTGACCCTGTGCAGATCAACATCTAGCGACCGTGTGTGGATCAGCATCATAGCAACCCTGTGTGGATTAGCATCAAAGCGACCCGACGAGGACCATCCTTAGAGTGTGTCGTCATGGATCAACATCATAGCGACCCTATGTGGATCAGCATCATAGAGACCCTATGTGGATCAACATCATAGAAACCCTATGTGGATCAACATCATAGCGACCCGATAAGGACTAGCATTAGAGCGGCCCGTCGTGGATCAACGACATAACGACCCTATGTGGTTCAACATCTTTTCCTATTTCTCTGAGTTGTATACCAGGTTTGAGATGAGTCTTTTATTTGTGATTTGTGATTGATATCATGATTTTTGGTTTCCCTTTGTGAAATTATGAGATACCTTCAGGGGTATCAGTGTCCCTACTGGGTATTGTTATACTCACCCCTACACGGGCTTCGCCCCCACCTTGTTGTGACTTGTGCAGACGACGAGAAGCTCAGCTGAGACTATTAGAGTTGGGACTAGGTGGTACACGGGGGTGACTGGTTGACATGGAGATCTATGAAGATGAGATGTACCTACCCTTTAGGTAGGATTCTTGGTGGACGATCACAGGAGCTATTTACTGTTTTCGATTATAGTTGTGTTTCCAGCTGGGCTTGTATTCTGTCCCCTTTACTTTCAGTACATACTTTTACTATTTTAGTTTTACTTAGTGGTTTCATCTTGTTGTGTTCTTGGACTATGTATTTTTATAGGTTTAAAGGCAATGCCTTCCCGTTTTAGGGATACGCCTTTCCGGTGCTAGTCTCCAACCCCTGGCCTATGGAAGGCGGGCTTGGAGTAGTCACGGCACGGGCCCCAGAGGATGTGTCGTGAAAAAGTGGTATCAAAGGAAAGTTCTACCAAAGAATTAGGACTCTGATCTTTCCAATGGAACAATAATGTTAAGTTTTTCAAGTGTGGTTTTTAGTTCGGCGAGTTCAGTGTTGGTACGGCGGCCGACATATCCATACACTAGGACCCTGAATTACGATTTCCAACTCAGTGCATGAAAACAATGATTGTGTGTATTTTGGAAATGTTTTACTTGATATATTTTGAGTTAGATCACCAGGTATAAATTATTGACTGTGGAACACCTATTTTTTTTAGGATGCCACCACGTAGACAGCCAGCTAGGATTCTCGAGAGAGTTCACGATGACGGCCCACCGAGTGACGAGACTTCAGTACAGGTCTCTCTTACTGTGTTGGAACCTTCGGGTGGTATACCAGAAACACCATCAATCGAAGGGCGATAGCTTCCACCCGCCCCACTTGTAGACGGTGTATGCCGAATGAGTGTGTTTCACAAGTTCCGGAGACAGAGGCATCTGAGGTTTCATGGTAAGATAGATCCCCAGGCAGCTAAGGACTGGCTGAAGGCTGTGTGGCATAGGTTTTTTTTAGTTGAGACACTAGCAGATCAGATGGTGATCCTAGAAACTAGCCTAATCCAGGGCACAATATGGAGATGGTGGAGCCTGACGCTCTAGACGCATAAAGAGGTGACACTCTCTTGGTTGGACTTTGAGACCCTCTTTAGGGCAGAGTTTTTACCAGTGAATTTACGCTCAGTGCATATCCAGGAGCTACTACACTTACAATAGGGTATCCTATCAGTGGCCCAATACTCGGCGAGATTCACCGACCTCTCACGCTACTCAACCAACATGGTACAAGACCCATTTTTCAGGGCCCAAACCTTTGAGAAGGGTCTCCAGTGAGAGATAAGAGCGTCAATGATATCACTGAATATCCCGACATAGGATGGAGTTCTCGAGTAAGCATTATTGGTAGA
The DNA here is from genome assembly GCA_963277665.1 of Viscum album. Lineage (NCBI taxonomy): Eukaryota > Viridiplantae > Streptophyta > Magnoliopsida > Santalales > Viscaceae > Viscum > Viscum album. The sequence continues at coordinate 617,000,377 of OY728148.1, read as the reverse complement.
GAGATTATTAACTAAGCAGGCACTGATGGTAAGAGCCACCACCAGACGACAGGTATTCAATTCATCTACAGGAGGAAGTAGAAAGATGATGTAGAGGTCCAAGCGGACCAGACCTTTTGAAGGGCGACCACAGGATGTAGGGTCGTAGGTGCGGAGCTCACGAGGCAGAGCGGGTCAGCAGGGAAGCAGGTTGTGCTTCACGTGATGTGGGTAGGGCCACATGGATCGTGACTGCCCAACCCGTCGTACCGATGATCAATAGACTGTCGAGGGATCACTGAGAAAGTTTCTGAGGTTCGAGTGAGGAGGTTTGTAGGGTGGCAGGCCTGGTAGAGGAGTAGGTCGTGCAACAGGTGGTGGATGATAGTTTGAGGTTCTACTACTGCCACCCCTAGGTGGTCCACCCTGACCACAGGGAGCAGGTGGATAGGGGTGAGCTCATCTTCAGGAAACGAAGGCCTATGACCATGGCGCTCCAGAGATTATTAGAGGTATGATTTTTGTCTATTCCACCCTAACTGCAGTTCTTATAGACACAGGTTCCATTCACACTTTTATTGCCATGATACTCGTTCAGAGCTCAGAGATTCTGATGGAGCCGTTGGATTAATAATTACGATTAGAGACTCCTACAAGAGGGGATTCTATGATTACACATTGGTGCAGACAGTGTGAGATCACTCTAGAAGGTGAGATCTTTGGCTAGGATCTCCTAGTATTAGAGTCGAGGCCTTATGATGTCATCTTGGGTATGGACTAGCTATCTACAGTCCATGCTCATATCGACTATTTTAGGCACAAAGTGCGGTGTGTCCGTGAGGATGGGACCAGATTTTCCTTCACTGGTGAGGAGGGAGCATTTTCAGCATAGGATGGACTTAATCAGAGGAGGGTGCAGTCATTCACTCATCAGTTGGTTAGCCTTACCCTCATATTTGTTGACGTGAGGATTCTGAGTTATCCTGTAGTGGTAGACTAGTATGCCGATGTCTTTCCTGATGATATTATAAGACTACCTCCTTGTATAGAGGTATACTTCTATATCGACCTGTACTCCAGGAAGACACCGATATCTACGCCAACATATCGGATGACCCATGCAGAGCTTCGTGAGTTGTGGGTACAGTTGGAGGACTTACAGGGGAAAGGGTTCATAAGGCGTAGTGTTTCTTCATGGACATCCAAGATTTTGTTTGCCAAGAAGGAAAATGGGAGTCTGAGGCTTTGTGTGGACTATTGGCGCCTAAACTAGGTGACCGTGAAGAACAAGTATCCACTCCCAAGGATTGATGATCTCTTCGACCAGCTAAAGGGATCTCAATGGTTTTCAAAGATAGACCGCAGATTGGGCTATCATCAGTTAAGAGTATGAGATGAGGACGTACCGAAGATGACCTTCAGATGTCAGTATGGCCATTATGAGTTCTTGGTAATTGCCTTCGGTGTGACCAATGATCCAGTAGTGTTCATGGGGCTCATGAACAGGATCTTCCAGTCATAACTCGATTGCTTCATGGTAGTCTTCATTGAAAACATCTTGATATAGTCGCCGTCAGAGGATCACTACCACAAAACTGGACAAGGCCAGCTCCAGCCTTTATCAGCGCTAACAAAAAAGCGCTGATAAAGGGGGGGGGGGAGGTACCTTTATCAGCGCTAAAAAAAGCGCTGATAAAAGTACCCCTTTATCAGTCCTTTTTTTAGCACTCATAAAGGTACCCCCTTTAACAACTCTTTTTTTAGCGATGTTAAAGGGTAACCCTTTATCAGCGCTTTTTTAGTAGCGCTGATAAAGGGGGGTTTTTATCAGCGTTTTTTTTAAAAGCGCTGATAAAGGGTCTACTTCAAAAAAAATTCATTAAAAAAAATATGTCAATATTTAAATATATAGATATAGTTATATTGATATAAATATAATATATATTTTTTAAATATAATTTTAAATATATTTTAGATTAGTATAAATATACAATTACACTTAATATATATGATATTTAGTGAAAATAGCTTATAAAAAAATTTAAAAAATATTTTTAATAAACAATTTGCTAATTATTATGGAGTAATAGTCATTTAATAACAATTTGAAGACTAAAAAAATAAAAAAATTTAAAAAAGATCCAAAATATGTTGAAAACACAACTCGAACTTCAAACAACCATAACTTTTGATCCGGGTGTCCATTTGAGCTCTATAGCATATCAAATCGAAGCCTGCGACGAGCTCTACGCGCTAAAGACCTAGGAAAAGCCTTTGTCACATTTTTCAAGGCCAAAAAAGGACCAGAGGGCCTCCAAAACTGAGTTTTTAGTCGGGATACCCCGATTTTTTAACATTTTGTGGATTTTCAGCCTCATTTAAGGGGGTATTATTGGATTTTTTTGGCAGGGAATAAATTTATTCCAAGGTATTACATTCATATTGATATTATGTATTTGAAATTTTATCATTTTTTATAATGAACTGCTATTTATAATCAAATATATAACAATATATACATATTTTTTATATATTCACACATAAAAATTTAATTATAAATATAAATAATAAAATATATTTACATATAAAATATATTATCTTTATCTAAATAATAACTAATATTCATTTTATTTGAAATAAAAATATATGAATATTTATATACCTATATATTAATCTAACTATATATATATATATATTAATATAACTACATATATATATATTCATGTAACTATAACTATATATATTAATATCACTATAAATATATATATTAATATAACTATATATATATATATTAATATAACTATATATATATATTAATATAAATATATATTACTATATGAATAAATATAACTATATATATATATATATAAATAGAGATATCATGAAATGGAAAACAAATCAAAATAGCAGAGTGGTAAGGGCTTAGGTGCGCAAGAGGGAGGTCTCGAGTTCAAAACCTGGTGGAGGCAGGGGCGCACGCATGAGGTGGATTTAGGGGGCTAGCACTGATAAAGGGTGAAGGGGGTGCGTGCGAGTGCTGGAGGGGCTGGAAAAGTGCTGTTAAAAGGGGGGCTCAAGAGCTATAAAAGCCCCCCTGATTGGAAGGATTTTTTTATTTTTATTTTTTATTTTTTTAATTTTTTTACTTTTATCAGCGCTAAAAAAAGCGCTGATAAAAGGGGACTTTATCAGCGCGTTTTGGAGCACTGATAAAGGGGACCCCCCTCTATCTTCGCCGACTTTAACAGTGCTTTTCTTGTGCTGTTAAAGGCCATTTTAGCGCTGATAAAAGGCATATTTGTAGTAGTGGGAGGAGCATGCCACACACCTACAGATAGTTCTAGATACACTCTGAGAGAACCAGCTTTATAGAAAGCTCTTGAAGTTCCAGTTTTGGATATGGGAAGTCCACTTCCTAGGGAACGTTATCTCAGAGGCAAGAGTTGTAGTGGATCCGGTGAAGATAGTGTCAGTGCTTGCTTGGGATCCACCCAGGAGTGTGACCAAGGTGTTGAGTTTCTTAGGATTGGTTGGGTACTACCGGAGATTCATACTCGACTTTTCCAAAGTTGCGGCACCCTTTTTAGATTTGGAAAATAAGGAACAACCCATCGTGTGGATAGAGAGATGCCAGTAGAGTTTTCCTGAGCTAAGGCAGAGACTGACGAGTTCCCCCATCTCGAGGCTACCAGAAGAGGGCATTGGGTATGTAGTTTACTACGACGCATCAGGGACCAGACTAGGTTGTGTCCTGATGCAGGAGTGAGCGGTGATCATCTATAGCTCACGGTAGTTTTGACAGTATGATCATAATTACACTACCCATGACCTTTAGTTAGCACCATTGGTCTTTGCACTGAAGATGTGGAGACACAACTTGAAGGGTGAACAATTTACTGTTTACTCTGATCACAAGAGTCTCAGGTATATCTTTTCAGAAAAGGACCTGAACCTGAGTTAACAACGATGGCTAGAGTTCCTCTAGGATTATGACTTTGAGATAGTTTACACTCTTGGGAAGAGGAACATAGTAAAAGATGCACTCAACAGGAGGTGTGGTCTACAGTTGCTGAGTGAGACGACAGAGAAACTAGCCACATTGTAGTTATCCTTTGTCGATAAAGATTGAGCAACTTATCTCTAGTATATGACTATCACTCCCCCACTTCTTCAGCGAGTTCAGGATGCCCATCTTGGGGACGTAGACTGCGAGGCCTAACTTGCTCAGATATCCTCAGGGTAGGCTCCTGATGGATTTTCTGAAGGTGGGGAGCACGTCATCCTCTTCAGAGGGCGCACCATGGTACCAGTGACGCTATGAGAGGAGGTGTTGAGGGAGTTACATACATCCCCTTTAGTGGTATATCATGGTGTGGATAATATGTAAAAGGACCTCTAACATCAGTACTGGTGTCCAGGGATGAGGAAGGCAGTGGTAGAGTTCTTATCGCGATGCCTCACTTGTCAGCAAGTGAAGGCCGAGCATTAGGTACCAGCAGGCTCAACTCAGCCACTTGAGGTACCAGAGTGGAAGTGGGATGGTATATCCATGGATTTGTGATGGGGATACCACATACATCCATGGGCCACAATTCAATCTGGGTGATCATTGAATGACTCACCAAGTCGGCCCACTTCCTACCTATCCGAGAGCAGGGATCAATATAGAGATTGAGACGTCTCTACATGAAAGAGATTTTGCGACTTCACGGGGTGCCATCGACGATCGTCTCAGATCTTGACACATGTTTTACATCCCATTTGTGGAAGCTATTACAAGAGGCATTCAGGAATCAGCTATGCTTGAGTATCGCCTTTCACCCTCAGACAGATGGTCAGATGGAGCCGACCATACAAACACTCGAGGACATGCTTTGTGCTTGTGTCCTCGATTTTGGCCGCAGTTTGGAGGATCCCCTACCCCTAGTGGAGTTTCCATACAATAATAGTTATCACTCCACTATCGGCATGGATCCGTTTGAGGCCTTGTATGGGCGACCATGCAGATCACCTCTTTGATGGACAGACCAAGGGGAGTCAGCACTTATGGGTCCAGAGTTGGTACAAGCTACCACAGAGAAGGTGCAGATCATCCAGGAGTGGATGAAGACTGCACAAAGCTAGCAGAAGTCTTATGCTAATAGGAGGTGGAGACCATTAGAGTTTGAGGAGGGAGACCGTGTCTTCCTGTGGGTATCACCCCAACGAGGATTATAGAGGTTTGGCTTGGGAAGCAAGATATCTTCGAGGTTCATAGAACCCTTAAAAATCCTAAACAGAGTAGGAGAGATGGAGTACCATCTAGCTCTTCCCCCACAGATGCAATACGTGCATAATGTATTCCATGCGTCATAGGAGAGGAGATACGTGCATGACCCATCGCATGTTATCGATTGAGGTGAGATGGACATCGATGATGGGGAAACATTTGCAGAGTTCCTAGTGGAGATAGAGGATCGACAAGAGTGGGTCATTTGTGGGCAGTCAATTCCTTTGGTTCGAGTTCATTGGAAGCATGGGAATCTAAAAGAGAGAACATGGGAGAGGGAGGCTCAAATACGTGCTCAGTACTGCCATTTGTTCCTCTAGTTTTGTTGTAGATTTCGGGGATGAAAATCCCTAAGGTGGGGAGAATGTAAAGACCCAAAATTAAATGTATTTTTTTAAATTATTTAGGACTATTATGAGTTTTCAAAAATTGATAACGCGTGATTCAAAGGCCCGGTGTACCCGGAACAGATTTTTGAACTTTTTTAATGTACGTTCAGTAAATGTACGGGTGATATTTTTGTAACTTTTGAACTGGTGCTCAGAATTGAAATCTGAGGGCACCATTGAATCCAAAACACCAAGTTTTTCTTAAGGGAGTCTTAACTTCGACCATAGTAGGTTGGGAGAAAAATATAATTTTAAAACTTTTAAAAGAATAATAAAATAACATGTAGTTGATATTTTATTTTTCTCCAGTGGTTGAGCAGTGGTGGTGGGACCGCTTTGTTGTCAATAAATTTAATGGATTGAGTCTTTGTTTCTATAACCATGATGTTGGAATGTTAAATGCAGTTCATAAATGAACCACATTAATGTTGTGCAACTCAGCTGTTTCTTCGGTCTATTTAAATCAAGCTCGTGCGTGGGCTTTTGGCACGGAAGAGATAAACCTTTGACGAAATGCTATGGCGTCTTCCACCAATGAGGAATAGGAGCTTGGACAACAGTGTCGTAGGGATCGAACCGGGAACGATGAATGCTGACTACTTCATCAAAGCGCGGATTCTCCTTCCACCACCGCGATGACTCCAAAAATTCTTGAGGTAGGGGTATTTTTCATGGTTTAATTCTTTGAGTTGAAGATGAATAAATTGTTACCTTCTTGTTACGATGCTAACATGGAGGGTGGGAGCCAAAAGAAAAAGGCCCGGACCCTCCGCCGCTTCATTCTTGTCGTGCTCTTGGGGGACGAATTTCCAACTCGGCAGAACCTTGAATCCGGGAGCCGCGCAATGACTGTGGCATCCTGAGAGGCCCGTAGGTGCAAGCGGAAGGGAAAATAGACCACCGGATCTCACCTGGTGGCTCGTGGAAGATCCGCCAGCATGAAACCAGCACGGAAACATCGGTGACTGGTACCGGTGGTAAAGGAAGTGGCTGGTGCTCGTCGGTCACTGAAAAGGGCAGTTCCGCAGCGGATGCGAAGGGGCGGCCGACACTAGACTGGCTGCGTTGGTGAGGCGGCGCGCCGTTACGTGCCGTGGTGAATGGTCCACGACATCAAAGCCGCCGTGGAGGGGGAACCACACCCCACTGGTCCCGTGGACCAGGTGGCAGTGCCACGTGGTGCCACTGATTGAAAATCCGAATAGCCCTTTGAGCCATTCGGGGAGCTGGGCGGCCACCTGGCTGGAGAGCCACGCCAGCGCACCGGTCCCCGTTGCTCGACGGTCCGGGCCGGTCCGCGGTCCAGTGGGCCGAACCTCTCCAGGGTGGGATGGGCCAGTCCTGGCTGGTTCGGGCCGGCCGAACCTGGTTCTGGTCTACCGGGTCGGGTCGGCCCAGACCGGGTCGGGCAGGTTGGACCGGACTCAGACCCCTTTCGGGACCAAATACGCTTAAAAGGCTGTATCTTACAAACCAGATGTCCATTTGATGAACCATTTACGGCATTGGAATCCTTGGGATGAGACAATCCTTTTGATATAATACAATTGGGTTTTAGAGAAAGTTGGAGTACAGTCGGGTTGGATCGTACTTGAATCTAATCAGGCCCTCAGCACTAAAAAGCCTATAACTCACAGATCGAGCATCCGATTGATGTACCGTCTATTGCGTTGGAACCCTTACGACATGTGGGCCCTTTGGGTTACTCATTTATAGAACTTTTTAGTAGTTTAGGCATGAACGATATCCATATGAGAAGATACTATGGAACTCAAGAGCACTGGGTGCGGGGAATCCTGTGGCTGTCTGTCATCTGAGTAGTGACCCTGTGTGGATCAGCATTTAGCGATCCTGTGTGGATCAACACCATAAAGAACCTATGTGGATCAGTATCTAGAGACCCTATGTGGATCATCATCACAATGACCCTGTGCGGATCAGCATCATAGCAACTCGACGAGGACCAGTCTTAGAGTGGCTTGTCATGGATCAACATCATAGCGAACCTGTGTGGATCAACATCATAGAGACCCCGTGTAGATCATAATCATAGTGACCCTATGTGGATCAGTATCATAGAGACCCTATGTGTATCTAAATCATATAGACCCTATGTGAATCACCATCATAGCGACCCGATGAGGACCATCATTAGAGCAGCCCGTCCTGGATCAACGACATAGAGACCCTGTATGGATCAACATCTTTTCATGTTTCTCTGAGTTCTATACCTGTTTTGAGATGAGTATTTGCTTTGTGATTTGTGATTGAGATCCTTATTTGTGGTTTTACTTTTTGGAATTATGAGAGACCTTCGGGGGTCTCGAGGTCCCTGCTGGGTATTGTTATACTCACCCTTGCACAGGCTTCGCCCACACCTTGTTGTGTCTTATGTAGATGATGAGCAGCTCAACTGAGACTGTTGGAGCCAGGACCAGGAAGTACACGAGGGTGAATGGTTGACATGGAGATCTGTGGAGATGAGATGCACATACCCTTTAGGTAGGATCCTTAGAAGATGATCACATGAGTTGTTTACCATTTTATATTATAGTTGTATCTTTCAGTTGGACTTGTATTCCCGCCCCTTTACTTTCAGCACACACTTTTACTAATGTAGTTTTACTTCATAGTTGAATCTTGTTGTGTTCTTGGACTGTGTGTTTGTAAAGGTTTAAAGGCAATGCCTTCCCATTTTAGGGATACACCTTTCCGGTACTAGTCGCCAACCCCTGACCTATGGAAGGTGGGCTTGGGGTAGTCACGGTGTGGGCCCTGGGGGACGAGTCATGATAGATGTAAGTAAATAACAGTTGAAAATCACATGCACTAGTTATTTTACTTAGTCAAAATAATCAACATTATTGATATTTTTGAGCCAAAATAATAAACAAGTGAATAAAATAATAAAAAACACCTCTCTCTTCCCCTATAAATACCACCCTCACCACTCTTTCTCCTCACACCACTTAAGCATTTAAGCTTATCTAAATTTTACCCAATACCATTCCTAATTCTATTCCCCATTTTCAAGACCTATTGGTCTCAACAAAAGACCAAACCAATGTGCTTTAAGGAGGTTCTCAAGGAGATGATATTCAAGAGGTAAAATCCCCCTTCTTTATCTTTTAATTTATTTTCTTTTATTATCCTCCCCTCACCCCTATCCAAAGTGACATGATAAATCTTGTATCATACATATACTATAATTTTATTGTATTAATGGAATATCCATACTCAAATATATTCTCTTTTCATTTTATTCTAAAAAAAACATCATCTATGTTGTGTCGATTCACCGCCTTCATGGGTGACAATTTTTTATTTTCCATTACCATTTCTAAGGATGGTCATAAAACTATTATTATAGTTAAAACATATTTTAGTATGAATATTATAACTTTTTTAATGTTTTGGAACTAATTTATAAACATATTATTTAATAAAAAGAAATTATGTCGTGATGGACGAAACAACCACCAAAATAAAATTAAAATTTATCATTAAAATTTTATCAAATGAATCATCCCCATATCAATAGAAAATGATATATGACCCCATTTAACTTATGGAAGTTCATTAATAACATATAATTTCACTTCTGGATAATTATGATCATTTTACAATAACTTCCATAATTATATACAAGTACACCGATCATGAAATCCATGAAAACAAACATTCCCAAAACGACAAAATTGAACAATATAACTCATCAAAATAGACATAAATAAACTAAATAAAATTATAATAAATCAAATACATGTAGAAGAATTTATAAATTAAGTAATAAATGAATCTAATTTGATTATCCAAGACATTAATGCAAGTGAAGAATTCTTTCAGACATAAGGTTATGGGATTCTCAAACCCAACTCCCTTTCTTTGGGTTATCCCACTTTCACAACATGTTTGGTTTGAATACTCCTTTAATGTTACATAAATATAATTTCATTGCTCTACCCTTTTATTTTCAGGGATATACATGTTTCCAATCTTATTTTATGATAAATAGAAATATTTTTCAAACGGAATATTCTTTTTAAAACATATGATGACTCATCTTGAGTTGTTTCTTCTCACTCAAGAAGGATGAATCTTATACTAAATATATTTTTCTTAGTTTCATTTTGGAATCCCAAGTTTATTCATGATTGATGAAATCCTTATGAAACTCATTCCTTTACACGGGTTACTTCATGACCTTGATTGATATGTGTGGCATTCATTATTATGTAAATGTTATGATTGTATGGGTGGACCAAGAATTATATAGACCTCCAATGTATTGGGTAATGTGATGTGTCTCATAAGATAATGTGTATTATGCATTAAAATAATGCTAGATTTATTCACAAGATGATTTAATGATTATGAACATATGTGAGGCATGAACATGATGTTACCTTTGTTTATAGTTATGTGTAGTATTTTATCATGAATACCCGATGTTTCATTTTTATGCATTGCGACATTCCTTGAATTTATCCAATGTTTTCATATTTATGTTGATGATGATCCTATTCTTATGTTATGATGGAAATGATTATGCTCACTCATGTTTCATTGATTCATACCTCTTATTCATCCTCTTATTGGGATTTTAGGTCACCCCTTCTCTTTGATGTATATCCTTAGGTGAATATGTGTAATAAGAATAACATGAGATTTAAATGGATAAAGAATAATATGTTAAATAAATGCTTATATTTTTATTCTTGTTCAAGTTATGTATTTAGATAATTTTCCCAGGACACTAAAACCTTTGGATCCGGGTTTTGTAATGCTAATATGTTTTTTATCTTTAAAATGATGTAATATTCATGTTAGAAAAGTAGGGTTGCTATAGTTGGAATTAGAGCATGGTTTAGTTAATCTGGGAATTAGGATTAGACAAAGTTAGTGAAAACCCCTATGATATGAATAAGTATATAAAAACTTGTTTTAGAAAAATTATAAATATAGGTATCCTATAATATGTGAATTTAGAGTTAATTATGTAAATAAATAAACTATTTATTCATGGATTTTTGACTTACCTTTTGTTCAAACCAATTCTATTTTAAAAAATGGTGGGAAATAGGATAAACTCAGCCAAAAACTCATGTGAGGGACAATCCAATGATTTCCCAAATGAAATCCCCAATTTTAGGGGAGGTATAGTACAAATCTTCCCAGAAATGCTTACCCAGTTGCCTTAGGCTATGAATAATAACCTAAATCAGGTGGATCTTCTGCCTTCACCCAATAAGGATAAAATATCCATTGAATCCTTAATATGGAAATGACCATCAACATTTAGTGGATCTGATGATCCACATGTTATGGAACAGTGGGTCAACTCAATGGAGAAGATCCTTTCTATGCTCCACTATTCCAAGAATGAGAAGGCAACTCTGACCATTTATCATTTAGATAGAGAGTCTGATCAATGGTGGGTGTTGATAAAGAATAGTAAAAAAAAGGATTAAATAGAAGATATTGAGTGGGAATAATTTAATAAAATATTTATTAACAATTATTTCACTTTAACTCTTTATAAAAATATATAGAGAGAATTCATAGATTTGAAGAAAAAGGAAGGTGAATCTACCATATATTATGAAGAAAACTTCACAAGGATTTCAAGTCATTCCATGAGTTTTGTTATCAATAATTCTAGAAAAATAGATATATTATTTAATGGTTTAAAACCACACCTCTAAAATTCTCTATCTATCCGAGACTTTGGGAGTTATGAATAAGTGGTTCTCTATGCTCTCAAATTCAAGATGTAATTCATATAATGGTCCCAAGGTTATGAATATAATAAGAGAAAAATAGAGTTTATTACTAGTGGGTCAAATGACCAAGGATGAAAGAGGATCCAACCACCCATATGTCAAAACTATGGGAAGAAGCATTATGAGAATTGCCTAAGGGGATGAGGAAATTCTTCAAGTGTGGGAGAGAATGACATCAAGATCACAAATTTCAAAGATACATAAATAATTAATCCAACATGATAGAGGAAATGAGGTCACCTCCTAATTCAACACACATGGTTCAATGATTCAACTATATCGAGAAAGGGAACTATGTAAGATAATGCACTAAACCTTGAGTCCTTGAGGGTAATCAACATCATTAGCCACCAAAATCAAAAGAGAATGAGAAATATTATGCCATCACTACCGCTGAAGTGTAGCAAGAAAATGAAGTCATATAAGGTACACATCCTATTCAATCAATAATAGAAAAAGTCTTATTTGATTCTATTTCTACACATTCCTTTATATACTACAAGTTTTCTAGAATTATTGAATCGAAGCTTCGATACCCTAGAGTAGAGATATCCATAAAAACACTTAGTGGTATGATAATTGAGACCAAAGTGTTAGAATCTTCCTATCATCATATGTGGGAACATTCTTCCAGTGAATCTCATAATACTTTCCTTGGTGGAATTCGATGCTATAATAGGAATGGATTGACTCTCGTTATATATAGAACACATAAAATTTCAGGAAAAGAAAATATATTTTCATATTCTTAACCATCCCATGATCCTTTATAAATGGAAGTAAGATAAAAAATCTCCTTTGGAAAATAAATCAATGGTGTGGGTGTTGTTGCCTTGTGAAGAAGCATACATCACTCAAATGGTTGAGTAAAAGAAAGGTATCAACCTAGAGGAAATTCCCATTGTGAGGGAATACAATGATGTATTTCTCAAAGAGCTTCCTGAACTTCCCCTAGAATATGAGGTAGAGTTCTCAATATAACTTATACCTGGATCCACTCAAATCTAAAAATTTCCCTACAAGAGGGCCCCCATCGAACTGGAGGAGGTAAATATGCAGCTACAAGAGAACTTAGACAAAGGGTTCATATGCCCTAGATCATCACCTTAGGGTGTACCTATGATATTTTTCAAGAAGGATGGATTAATGAACCTGTGTATCGATTACTCATAGCTCAATAAGATCACTATAAAGAACATGTATCCTCTTCCAATGATTGATGAATTTTTCGATCAACAACAAGGATCTCAATACTTTTCAAAGGTTAATCTTCATTCTGGACATCATCAAATGAGGGTGGAGAAGGAATATATTCAGAATACTACTTTCCGTACAAGGTATGGGCATTATGAGTTCTTAGTGATTCCATTAATACTTACTAATTCCCATGAAATATTTATTTATTTTATGAATAGAGTCTTTAGAAAGCACCATGAAAAATTTGTGGTAGTGTTTATCGATGATATTCTCATGTACTCCAAGAGTAAGGAGGAACATGAAGAATATATAAGGATCATGCTGGTGACATTAAGGAAGGATAAATTGTATGTCAGGTTTAGTAAGTTTTACTTTTGGATGTATTAAGTCACATTATTGGGATAAGTGATCAAAAGTGAGAGAATTTCTATAGAACCTTAAAAAAGGCAATTGAGAAATGTCCCAGATTGACTTGTGTCACAGAAATACAAAGTTTTCTTAGATTAATAGGGTACTACCAACTTTTGATGACAAATTTCTCATGATTTTTTATCCCACTAACCAAGTTAACAAGAAAAGGGGTAAAGTATGTATGTATGAAAGAATGTGAGGAAAGATTCATGGAGCTCAAGAAGAGGCTAATCACTGCCCCTGTATTCACACTACCAACAAGTGGAGAAGGTTTTGTGATATACAATAATTTTTTAAAGAAATTATTACGCTATGTTCTCATGAATAATGATAAAGTGATAGACTATTACTCATAGAAGTTTAAGATCCATGAACAAAACTACCCGATGCATGATATGAATCTAGTAGCTATGATTTTCACTTCAAAAATCTAGAAACACTAACTCTATGGTGAGAAGTGTGGCATATACACTGATCACAATAGTATAAAGTATATATTCACATAGAAGGAGATCAAAATTCATAAAAAGATATGGTTAGAGGTAATAAAAGACTATTATTTCTATATTCATTACCATCCAGGAAATGCGAACAAGGTGGATGATGATCTTAGAAGAAAGGAACCCACTACTCCAACCATGATGCAGATTGAGACACACCATATCTTCATGGATATGAAAAGGATGAATTTGGAAATCATAACTGAATAAAACATATCTTACCTTACCCAAATTATTTCCCAATCACCTATTTAAGAGAATATCAAGGATACACAAAGGGATTATCCAGAGTTACAAAATAAGGTGAATGCAGTAAAGTAAGAAAAGTTAGATGAGTTCCACATCAATGATGTTGGTGTGATTTAGGTTTGAACAAGGCCTTGTGTTCCTTCATCTCCTAATATAAAGAAGGATCTATTGGATAATTAACATATCTCATATTTATCCATCCATTATATAATACCAAGATGTATCATGATCTTCAATAACACTTCTGGTGGGACAACATGAAGAATGAGATTGCAGAGTATATCTCAAGATGTTTAGTATGTCATCAAGTTAAAGAAGAGTGATATAAGTCTAAAGGGATGATGAAACTATTTCCTATACCCACATGAAAATGGGATAATTTCACTATTTAATTTTTTAATGGTCTTCTGAATATATCCAAAGGAAATAATATGATATGGGTTGTGGTGGATCGACTCACTAAGACTGTCCACTTTATTACTATTTGAGAATATTTATCACTTGAAAAACTTTCCAAGATATATGTGAAGGAAGTGGTGAGGTTGCATGGGGTTCCACTTCCGATCATCTCTGATTATAATCCAAGGTTCACATCTAAATTATAGAGAATATTTCAACATTATTTGAGTACTTAATTTAATTTTAACATGACCTATCACCCCAAACAAATGACTAATTTAAAAGGACTACTTAGACACTTGAGGACATGCTGAGAGACTTTTCAATGGAATTCAAAGTTAGATGGGATAAACATATACCATTAGTTTAGTTCTCATACAACAATAATTTCCCCTTGAGTATTCGGATGGATCCATATAAATCTTTATATGGGAAGTGATGTATAACTCTAACCTGTTGGGCTGAAGTTGGATAATGAAAGCTACTTGGACCTGATCTTGAGAAAGAGATGACTGAAAAGGTTCAAGATATCCAACAACACATAAAATATTCTCAGATTCAGAAAAATATCTATGTTGACAACCATCGAAGGGATTTGAAGTTTAATGTTTAATGCAGATTTTTCCTATGAATATCACCTTGGAAGAGATTTATGTGGTTTGGTAAGAAAGGGAAACTTAGCTCAAGGTACATTTCCCCCTTTGAGATCCTTGATTTCATAGGATCAGTGGCCTATCAGTTTTCACTTCCACTAAATATGGCTCATGTTCATGAAATGTTCCATGTATCTCTCATGGGGAAGTAAATACGAGACCCATCACATTTACTGAATTCTGAGGTGGTATAACTAGAGACTGACCTTTCGTATGAAGAGGAGCCTGTGAAGATCATGGATTATTGAGGAAAAGTCCTATGCAACAAGACAAATCACCTTGTAAGAGTGTTGTTGATGAACCATAAATATGAATAGGTGACATGGGAACAAAATTAAGTAATGAATGAGAAATACCCTCACTTGTTTTCACCCTAATATGTAAAATAGAATTTTGAGGGCGAAATTTCAAAATGGGGGAAAGATGTAATGACTAAGAATTTTATCAATGGAATTTCCCTTATTATAATTGTGTTATATAGTATAAAAAACATACATCACATAAAGAACCTATTAAAAACATTATCATAAATGAAGAATGATATAAGTGGTATTTATAGAAATTAAGGAACCTATACCTATGGAATAGTAACATGGCTGTTGGAATAGTAAATGAACATTAAGAATAGTAACCCAACCAATAAAATATTAAACTAAACTATGAAATTATAAATAAAATTTAGAGATATTATAAATTAAAATATGATATAATTATATCATGATATAAGTAAATAAATGTTTTAAAAATGATAAATTAAGTGTTCGTATTTTTGTAAAACATAAATGTTTATTACAAATTTATAATTAATATATTGATTTAAAAGAAAATATATTTTCATAAAATATATTCATAAATTAATATTTTATTGTGTCATAATTATAATATAATTTAATGATACCTTAATTAATTTTTCAAACTGTCATAAAATCAGTTATAATATTAAAATCGATATTTTTTGAATAAACAATGATTTTAATTTAAAATTAAATTAATCCTATTTAGAAAATTATTTTTATAAAATGGATTCCATTTTTAAAATTTACACATTGAAAAAAATTGAGGGTGAATTTTTGGGTTTTTTCTAAAAAAGTTGAATTTTTTGTGAATAGTGAAATACAAAAATTTACGATATAAGCCAGATACATGAATTATTGAGTCCTGGATGATGTATTTATGATGTAAGAAACCATTAGTTCTAAATATCATGAACTAGTTACTATAAGTAGTCTCAAGAATCAATACTATTGATAGTCTTGAGCCAAAATAATAAACAAGTGCATAAAATAATAAAAAACACCCCTCTCCTCCCCTTATAAATAACACCCCTCACCACCCTTTTTCCTCACACCACCTAAACCCTGAATATTTTCTAAATTACACCTAATAACCTTCCCAAGACTCATTAAAATGTACAAGACCTATTGTTCTCAACAAAATACCAAAACCAAGTTCCTTAAGGAGGTTCTCAAGGAGATGATATTCAAGAGGTAAAATCTTCCCTCTTTATCTTTTAACTTCTTTTATTTTATTATACTCCTATCACTTCCCTTATCCAAAGTGAAATGATAACTTAAATACAATACATATACTATAATTTTATTTTTTTAATGGAATATCTATCATCAAATCTATTCTCTTCTCCTATTATTCTAAAAATGAAAACATCATTCGTGTTGTGTCGATTCACCACCTTCGTCGATGATGATTTTTTATTTTCCATTATCGACTTAAAGGATAGTAATAAAAATATTATTATGGTTAAAACCGATTTTAATATGCATATTATAATTTTTTAATGTTATATAAATAATTTATAATTATAATATTTAATAAAAATAAATTATGTCATGATGGACGGAAAAACCGCCAAAATAAACTAAAATTTTATCATTAATGTTTTATCAATTGAATCATCCTCATATAATATAAAATGATATATGAGAACATTTAAACATTTTTAAGTTTATTAGTAACATATAATTTCCATTCTGGATAATTATTTTTTTTTAAAATAACTTCCATAATTATATGCAAGTGAACTGATCAAGAAATCCATGAAAACAAACGCCCCCATAACGAAAAAATTGAACACCATAAGTTATAAAAATGGCCATAAATGAACTAACTAAAATTATAATAAATAAAATAAATGTATAATAAGTTATGAATTAATTAATTAATGAATCTAATTTTATTATCCATGATATTAAGTGTAATTTTAGAATACTTTCGGACATACGGTAATGGGATTCTCGAACCCAAATCCCTTTCTTTGGGGTATCCCTATTTTATGATATCTTTGGTCTGAATACTTATTTAATGTTCATTAAATATAATTTCATTATTATAAACTTTTATATTTGGGTCTATACATGTTTTTCAATCTTATTTTATGACAAATACAACGATTTTCCAAAAGAACTATTCTTTCCAAAACATATTATGACTCCTCTTGAGTTGTTTCTTCTCGCTCAAGAATGATGAATCTTATAACAAATATATTTTTACCTATTTCATTTGGGATCCCAAATTTCATTCATGATGTATGAAATCCTTATGAACCCATTCATTTACATGGGTTACTTCATGACCTTGATTGATATACGTGGAATGCATGATTATATAAATGTTATGATGTTACGGGTGGGATTGAAATTATATAGCCATAAAATACATTGGGTAATGTGATGTATCACATGATATAATGTGTATTATTCATGATCATGATGCTAGGTTTTTTCACAAGATGATGTTATGATTATGAACATATGTTATGCGTGAACATGATACTAGCTTTATTCACAACTATGTGTGGTATCTGACCACTAAGACAAGATGTTTCATTTTTATGCATTACCACATTCCATGCCTTTATCCAACGTTTACCTCATGATTTTGATGATGATCCTATAATTATGTTATGATGATGGCGATTATTCTCACTCATGTTTTATTTATTCATTCCCCTATTCATCTTTTCACTAGGATTTGAGCTCACACTTTCTCTTTGATGTATATCCCTAGGTGACTATATGTACTAAAGAGAATTTTAGCTTTAAAGGGATAAAGAAAAAGATTTTAAATAAATGGTAATGTTTTATTATTGTGAAAGTTATGTGTGTGCCTAATTTTCCCAAGAAACTAAACCTTTGAATCCTAGATTTGTAATGCTAATATGTTTTTTATCTTTAAAATTATGTAATAGTCATTTAATAAAAGTAGGCTTGCTATAATTCTCTACTGAAAAAGGATACAAAACCCTCTTAAATAAAGCTAATATTCCAAAAAATATTCAAAAATTAGAGTATACCTACTAAAAACTAAGTTTTGATGGCCTTTTAGGCCCCTTTGACCATAAAAAATAGGTCCCAAGGCCTCCCTAAATTTGATGGCATGTAACTTTTGGCAAGCTTCGTTTTGACATTTATGAAGCCCAAATGAGCACCTAGATCAAAAGTTATGAGAGTTTTAAGTTCAAGTTCAGTTTTCAAATTTTCATATGATATTAATTAATTTATTATTTTTTCTATCATGAAATTATTTTTAATTGTCTATTACTCAATAATAATTATCAAAATATTAATTAATATTATTTTTAATTATTGTTTAGACTATTTTTCACTAAATATATTATATATTATGTGTAACTACATATTTAGTATTATAAAAATAATATGTAAGAAAATATTATATATATATATGTCAATAAAAATATATTTTTATATTAATAATGTTTTTAATATTATGTAAAGACCCGTAAATTTCAAGGAAATTTTTTTATTAATTTTCTTTGGGATTTTACATGAACGCAATTTCAGACGACACTTGATTCCGAGGCCTGGTGTGCCCGCAATTTCTATCCTAAGTTTAGCTCGGGTAAGTTCAGTGAACGAACGAGCGAGAATTTCTAACTTTTGAACCGGTGCTCGGAATCGAATTCCGAGGGCACCGATGGAACCGCAGCGCCGGTAATTGCTTAGAAACGCTTAATCCGGAGTTGCGTTCACACGAGAGAAGTTGATAAAAATTGTGGAAGTTAAAAATAAAAATTTAACAACAATTTTTATTTTACTCTAAGTGATTAATCCTTTGGATGGAAGTTGGGTAACTACCCAACCTCCCTTGGGAGGTTATGAGGGTTGTGGGGCCCACACGAACCCCACCCCTTCATATCCTCTAACCCCCTCAACTCACCATTAATATTGTTAACTTAAGTTAATAACTTATGACATTAATGTAGTGAGTTTAATGCGCGTTTTTGAAATTCAAACTCTTGAATTTCAAAAGCCATGTTGAGTTAATAAATTAAGTGTGGATTAATTTATTTTTGGGTTAGTTCATTTGATGCTTGAGAGGACTTGGGGGAAAAAGAAGGCAAGGAGCTTAGAGATCATCTTCTTCATCTTCGACGGAGAACGCAAAGAAGGAACGATCTCCGACATGGAGCGCCGAGCCCTCAGAGACCATCTTCCGTGACACCGACCCGCGACGCAACGTCTTCTTCCACGCCGTTTTTCTTCCACGACGTCTCTTTTCAGGACGGTTTTCCGCGACGAAATCTCCGTCAACGTCTTCAAATCCTCGCTTCGCGACGCAGAAGTTCGTCATCTCTTTTATCAAGGTAGGGGATTATTTAATTATTTTCGTTTGTGATTTCTAGTTTTTCATTCTTCGTAGTTATACAACCAAATGATATAAATTAACGAGAGGGGACCGGACCACACAAACGCGGCCGAACCTCCTCCTTTATCCTTGTTTGATTCTTTGTGGTTGGGACGGAATGGCGTGGTGCCGTCGCACCACGCGGGATCATACAGCAAGTAATGCGTGGCACCGTCGCGCCGCGCCGTGAAGTTGAACAAGGATGCGACGCCGTCGCGCTGCGTCGAAGAAAACCAAAGACACCGCGGCCGAAGCGGGGCCGCGGCGGAAGGGCGCGGTGCCGTTGCACCGCGCCAAACAAACCAAGCCGCAGCCGGTTCCGGGCCGCGGCAGAGCAGGTTGACCGGCGGCCGGTTCCAGGACGCCGGTGTCGGCGAAGGAGGAAGGACATGCCATCGCCGGTCCTTGTTGACAGAACCGGCCGGCCGGTGTTGGCCGTCCGGACAAAGGGAAGCCGGGGGAATTAATTCCCCCGGCCGACCAGCACAAACGGCCCCCATAAATGTGGGGCCGCGGTTACACCAGGGGGGCAGGCGCCCCCCCCCCCCCCTTGCCAGACGGCTCGGCCGTTGGCCGAGCTGGCCAGCGCGCTGGGCACGCTGTGCCCAGGCCGGGCCGACCCGGACCCGGGGCGGGTCAACCCGGTTCGGGCCGACTGGGGGGTCTCAGGCCGGGTCGGTCCGGGCCCGAAACCCCCATTTTCGGACCGTCTTCGGTCTTTTTCCCATTACTTGGGATACGGATCTCCGATCGACGCACCGTCAGTTGCGTAGCAATCCTTGGAATGAGACGGCCGTTTCGGTATATCGCTATCAAGGTTTCAGAATACTTTGGGTTCGTCCGGGTTGGTTCGTACACGAAACCAACCGGGGCCTCGGAGCGGAAACACTCATATCTTAAGCTCCGGACGTCCGATTGACATGTCGTCGACTTTGTTGGATTCCTCTAAGTGAGGAAAATATTTTGGCATAATCCGCCCGAGGTTTGCACGCAGTTGGAGTACGGTTGGGTTGGTTTTTCTTTAAAAACCTACCGGGCCCCTGGGACGAAAAAACCAATAACTCTCAGACCGGGCGTCCGATTGACGCGCCGTCTGCGACGTTGAGTTCCTGTTGATGATACGGAACTTTTGGATATATCAACTCTGGAATATGTGTCAGTTGATGTATCAACCTCTCGGCTCGTGGAGCGGACCCTCCCGAACGAGCTTGCTGTGTGCGGGAACCCTAGAGCTGGCTGCGACTGCTACTGTGACTGTGACGACGACTGTGCAGAGATCCTCAGTGGAGTTGATGACGATGACTAGATCACTCAACGATCCTGTGTGGATCAGTGCTACCGATCCTGTGTGGGTCCGATTCTGTGTGGGTCAGCGCTCAGCGGTTCTGTGTGAGCCAACGCCTACAGATCCTGTGTGGGTCTGATCCTGTGTGGGTCATTGCGGGGGTTAGTACCTATCGATCCTTTGTGGGTCCGACGACTTAGATGGGTCAGTGATCATCTCTATCGTCTTTCGAAGAAGTATAGCTGTGTGAGCTGAATCCTGTTTTACTTTCCTGTGTGGATTGTGTTGTGCTATCCTGTGTGGATTTACGTTTTTCTTTCCTGTGTGAATTGGGTTGTACTTGGGCTCGGATGATGGAGCCAAATGAGAATTGATGACTTAGGTATATGTATGGGAATATACCTAACCCGTGTCGGATGTTACTTCAAGATTGTATCTTTCCTTTGTGGTTTATCCTTTGTGGATTCTGGGAGACCTTCAGGGGTCTCGGGGTCCCTACTGAGTAGCTTATACTCACCCCTACACGGGCTATGCCCGCACTACGTTGTGTTGGTTGCAGACGACGGACAATGCTGATCGTGGTGGAGGCTTGCGGAGCAGAACAGTACCTGGAGGTGGACCACTGGGCAAGACGTACTCGTAGCGGTAGGCTGGACCCGGGGAGCAGTGGAGGCTTTTTGTACCCACCCTTCAGGTGGTATTTCCAGTGGACAACTCGTCGTTGCGGCTTTACCTTTCAGTTGCTGTTTTCCCTTTCGAGTTGTACTTTACTTTCAGTTTGGGTTTTTATACTGGCCCACTTACTTTTCCACACTTACTCTTGTACCAGCTTTTACTTAGTGTTTACTTATACTGCTTGTTTACTCTGTGGTGTTTGTTTACTTTACAAAGGCAATGCCTTCCCTTTTTACCGGGATTTACGCCTTGGTGCTAGTCGCCAACCCCTGGCCTATGGAAGGCGGGCTTGGGGTAGTCACGGCACGGGCCCCAGGGACGGGTCGTGACAAATTGGTATAAGAGGAGTTCGGTTCTACCGTAGAACTTGGGAATCTGATCTTTTTATATGTGAAGCAATAGTGTTTAGCGTATTGGGTGTGGTTATCAGTCCAGGGAGTCCAGTGTTGGTGCGGCGGACGACGTATCTGTACACCAGGACCCTGACTTCTGATTTCCGACTTAATGCACGAAAACATTGATTGCATGTGTGTTTCAAGTTCTCTTTGTGATTACTTTGTATCAGCTCATCAAGTATACTGTTCTGACCGTGGCGCACCTGTTTCCTTTTCAGGATGGCCCCACGATGACATCCAGCTAGGGTTCCGAGAGTTGAGCATGACGACAGCCCACCGAGCGACGAGGCCTCGGTGCAGGGCCCTTTGTCAGCAGTGGCACCGGCGGTAGCTCTACCCACCGAGCCACTGATGCTTCCAGCCCCAGCCGCTGACGATGCACGTCACCTTAGTGCACTGCATGAGTTCCAGCGCCAGCGACCGCCCAGGTTCCGTGGGGAGACAGACCCCCAGGCAGCCGAGGACTGGCTGGAGGCAGTGGTACGAGTTTTTCGGTTAGTGAGGACACCAGCAGACCTCATGGTGATCCTCGCAGCGATCCTACTGAATGAAGCAGCAGGACGATGGTGGAGCTTGATGCTCCAGGTGCACGATGAGGCATCTCTTCTCTGGACGGACTTTGAGAGCCTCTTCCGCTCAGAGTTCGTCCCAGCCACCCTCCGTGCGGTACGCATTCAGGAGCTTCTTCAGCTGCGGCAGGGTAGCATGACGGTCGCCCAGTACTCGGCGAGATTTACCGATCTCTCGCGCTACTCTACAGAAATGGTACGAGACCCATTCTTCCAGGCCCGGACCTTTGAGAAGGGATTGAGACACGAGATTAGGGAATCCCTGATCTCCCTCAGCATTCCGACTCAAACATGAGTACTGGAGCGGGCCCTTTTGATCGAGAGCTTTCTTGCTGAGTGTACACCAGCGCCGAGACCCACTGCAGGGCGGCACGTAGCAGAGTCTTCTGCAGCAGGCAGTCGACGGATGACTCATGGGTCCAGGGAGACCAGACCCTCAGGCAGATGACCTCAGGACACTGTCTTAGCAGTGTGGGGCACACAGCGCGGAGCCAGTCTTTCGAGAGGCAGGTAGTGCTACTCGTACGGCGGACGGGGCCACATGGCTCGTGACTGCCTGACCCGCCATGCCGAGGAGCATCAGACGGTTGAGGGACCACCAAGGCAGAGGCAGAGGGTCGACCGTGGCGGTCCGCAGGGAGCAGGCGGACGAGGCAGAGGAGCAGGCCGAGCAGCAGGTGGTGGGCGACGCTTTGAGGCTCTACCACCACCACCACCAGGAGGTCCACCCTGACCACAGGGAGCTGGCAGGCAGAGACATGCACAGCTTTAGGCAGCAGAGGCCTACAACCACGGTGCGCTCGAGATGATTCGAGGTACTATCTGTGTCTATTACACCCTTGCTGCAGTACCTATAGACACAGGAGCGAGTCCTTCTTTCATAGCCGCTGCCCTTGTTCGGAGCTCGGATATTCCGACAGAGCCGTTGGCTCGATCCTTACGGATAGAGACTATTACGGGAGCAGACTCGACGATTACGCACTGGTGCCGGCAGTGTGAGCTTACTTTAGGAGGCGAGAGCTTCGGCTGGGATCTTCTTGTAGCAGCGTCGAGACCTTACGACGTCATCTTGGGCATGGATTGGTTGTCTACATTCCATGAACATATTGACTGTATTAGGCGTAAGGTGCGATGTGTACGCACCAACGGGAGCAGGTTCACCTTCACCGGTGAGAAGGGAGCCTTTGCAGCACTGGAAGGACTCTCGCAGAGGAGAGGACAACCAATCACTCACCAGTTGGCTAGCCTCATCCTAGGAGCTGTTGTCGTGTGGAGTCCTAGTTTTCCTGCAGTGGTGGATCAGTTTGTGGACGTCTTTCCCGATGACATTCCAGGGCTACCTCCTCGTAGATAGGTAGACTTTTATATTGACATGTACCCCGGGACAGCCCCAATATCGACTCCAGAATATCGGATGGCCCCCGCCGATCTTCGAGAGCTACGGGTACAGTTGGAGGACTTGCAGGGAAAGGGGTTCATCCGACCCAGTGTTTCACCCTGGGCTTCCCTGATTTTTTTCACCAAGAAGGCGGACGGAAGCTTGAAACTTTGTGTTGACTATCATCGCTTGAACTAGGTGACAGCGAGGAACAATTATCCGCTACCGAGGATTGATGACCTCTTCGATCAGCTCAAGGGAGCACGGTGGTTCTCAAAGATAGACCTCAGGTTAGGCTATCATCAGCTCAGAGTTCGAGACAAGGACGTGCAGAAGACGACCTTCAGGTGTCGGTATGGCCACTATGAGTTTTTGGTTATGCCATTTGGCGTAACCAATGCTCCATCAGTGTTCATGGCCCTCATGAATAGGATCTTTCAGCCATATCTAGATCGATTTGTCGTGGTCTTCATCGACGACATTTTGATTTACTCGACGACTGAGGAGGAGCACGCCTACCACTTGAGGGTTGTACTAGACACACTCCGTGAGCACCAGATTTATGGTAAGATCTCGAAGTGTCAGTTCTGGATACGTGAGGTCCACTTCTTGGGACACGTCATCTCTGAGGCGGGAGTTGCAGTGGATCCTGCGAAGATTGAAGCAGTGCTAGCTTGGGAGCCACCCAGGAGCGTGACGGAGGTGCCGAGTATCTTGGGATAGCTGGATACTACCGGAGATTTGTGCCAGACTTTTCCAGAGTTGCGGAACCACTCACATCTTTGACGAAGAAGGGGAAACCCTTCGTGTGGTCAGACAGATATCAACAGAGCTTCTAGGAGCTGAGATAGAGATTGACCAGCCCACCTATCTTGAGGTTGCCTGAGGAGGGAGTAGGGTATGTAGTCTACTGCGATGAATCAGGGACCGGACTCGGATGTGTCCTGATGCAGGAGCAGGAAGTGATCGCCTATGGATCACGTCAGTTGAGGCCGCATGAGTAAAACTACGCTACCCATGACCTGGATTTAGCAGCAGTGGTATTCGCTCTGAAGACATGGCGACACTATCTGATGGGCGAGTGTTTTATAGTCTTTTCTGACCATCAGAGTCTCAGATACATATTCTCTCAAAAGGATCTGAATCTGAGACAGCGGCGATGGCTCGAGTTCCTCCAGGACTATGACTTTGAGATAGTCTACACTCCTGGGAAGGGGAACGTGGTAGCCGATGCCCTCAGCAGGAGGACGGGAATTCAACTACATGAGGAGGCGACAGAGCAGCTAACCTCTTTGCAGATATCCTTCATGGATAGAGATGGAGCAGCCTTCCTTCAGTCTCTCACAGTCACTCCTCCACTACTGCAGCGGGTCAGAGAGGCACAACATGGGGACACTGACTGTTAGACGCGGCATGCACAAATATCCTCAGGACAGGAACCTAATGGTTTCTCCTTTGGAGTAGAGCACGATGTCCTTTTCAGAGGACGTACCTTGGTACCAGTTGCTTTATGGGAGGAGGTGCTGAGAGAGTTTCACACTTCTCCTTTGGCGGTACATCCTGGAGTGGCGAAGATGTACTAGGATCTCAAACGACAGCACTGGTGGCGGGGCATGAAGAAGGCTGTGGTAGAGTTCGTTTCTCGATGCCTCACCTGCCAGCAGGTGAAGGCTGAGAACCAGGTACCAGCAGGCTTGGTACAACCCTTGGAGGTCCTGGAGTGTAAGTGGGACGAGATATATATGGACTTCGTGACTTGACTTCGACGCACTTCCAGAGGTCACGACTCCATTTGGGTGATTGTCAACCGACTCAACAAGTCGGCTCACTTCTTACCCATCATAGAGCAGAGCTCAGTGGATATCTTGGGACGACATTATGTTCAGGAGATTGTGCGGCTTCATGGTGTGCCATCATCTATCGTCTCCGATCGAGATGCTCACTTTACTTCTCGGCTTTGGAAGGGGTTGAAGGAGGCGTTCGGGACACAACTACGTCTGAGCACAGCCTTTCACCCTCAGACGGATGGTCAGACGGAGAGGACCATTCAGACTCTCGAGGACATGCTCCGTGCATGCGTCCACGACTTTGGTCGCAGCTGGGAGGACCACCTACCCTTGGTGGAGTTTGCGTACAACAACAGCTACCACTCCACCATCGGGATGGCACCATACGAGGCATTGTACGACTGACCTTGCAGATCTCTTTTGTGCTGGACAGACCCTGGGGAGTCAGCACTTGTGGGACCGGAGATGGTTCAGGCCACGACAGAGAAGGTCCAGGTCATCCAGGAGCGGATGAGGACAGCTCATAGCTGGCAGAAGTCATATGCTGACAGGAGGAAGAGGCCACTAGAGTTCGAGGATGGCGACCACGTCTTCTTGCGTGTCTCACCTCGACGTGGATTACAGAGATTTGGCCGAGGCGGCAAGTTTTCTCCACGCTTCATCGGACCTTTCCAGGTCCTTGACAGGATTGGCGAGGTGGCCTATCGCCTGGCTCTACCACCTCAGTTGCATTGGGTGCACGACGTCTTCCACGTATCTCAGCTGAGGAGATACGTGCATGACCCGACGCATATCATTGACCATGGGGAGCTTGACGTAGGTGATGGGGTGACTTTTGCATAGGTTCCAGTGGAGATCAAGGATCGACAAGAGCGGGTCCTGTGTGGACAGTCGATTCCTCTAGTGCATATCAGATGGCAGCACGAGAACCTCCAGGAGAGCACTTGGGAGCGGGAGGCTCAGATGCGTGCTCAGTACCCACATTTGTTTCTCTAGCTTATGATGTATCTTTATGGGGACGTAAATCCCTAAGGTGGGAGTAATGTAAAGACCCGTAAAATTCAAGGAAATTTTTTTCTTAATTTTCTTTAGGATTTTACATGAATGCAGTTTCAGACAACACTTGATTCCGAGGCCTGGTGTGCCCGGAATTTCTATCCGAAGTTTAGCTCGGGTACGTTCAGTGAACGAACGAGCGGGAATTTCTAACTTTTGAACCGGTGCTCGGAATCGAATTCCGAGGGCACCGATGGAACCGCAGCGCCAATAATTACTTAGGAACGCTTAATCCGGAGTTTCATTCACATGAGAGAAGTTGATAAAAATTGTGGAAGTTAAAAATAAAAATTTAACAACAATTTTTATTTTACTCTAAGTGATTAATCCTTTGGATAGAAGTTGGGTAACTACCCAACCTCCATTGGGAGGTTATGAGGGTGGTGGGGCCCACACGAACCCCACCTTTTCATATCCTCTAACCCCCTCAACTCACCATTAATATTGTTAACTTAAGTTAATAACTTATGACATTAATGTAGTGAGTTTAATGTAAGTTTTTGAAATTCAAACTCTTGAATTTCAAAATCCATGTTGAGTTAATAAATTAAGTGTGGATTAATTTATTTTTGGGTTAGTTCCTTTGATGCTTGAGAGGACTTGGGGGAAAAAGAAGGCACGGAGCTTAGAGATCATATTCTTCATCTTCTACGGAGAACGCGAAGAACGAACAATCTCCGACGTGGAGCGCCGAGCCCTCGGAGACCGTCTTCCGCGACACCGACCCGCGACACGACGTCTTCTTCCACGACATTTTTCTTCCGAGACGTCTCTTTTCGCGACGGTTTTCCACGATGAAATCTCCGTCAACGTCTTCAAATCCTCACTTCGCGACACCGACGTTTGTCATCTCTTTTATCAAGGTAGGGGATTATTTAATTATTTTTGTTCGTGATTTCTAGTTTGTCGTTCTTCGTAGTTATACGACCAAATGATATCGATTAACGAGAGGGGACCAGACTGCACAAACATGGCTGACCCTTCTCCTTTATCCTTGTTTGATTCTTTGTGGTTGGGACGGAATGGCGTGGTGCCATCGCACCATGCGGGATCATACAGCAAGTAATGCGTGGCGCCGTCGTGCCGCGCCGTGAAGTTGAACAAGGACGCAACGCCGTCGCGCCGCGTCGAAGAAAACCAAAGACACCGCGGTCAGAGCGGGGCTGCGGTAGAAGGGCGCGGTGCCGTCGTACCGCACCTGACGAACCAAGCCATGGCCAGTTCCGGGCCTCGGCGGAGCAGGGTGACCGACAGCCGGTTCCGGGCCGCCGGTGTCGGCGAAGGAGGAAGGACCGGCCGTCGCCGGTCCGTGTTGACAGAATCGGCCGGCCAGTGTGGGCCGAATGGACAAAGGGAAGCCGGGGGAATTAATTCCCCCGGACGGCCATCACAAATGGCCCCCATAAATGAGGGGCTGCGATTACACCAGGGGGGCAGGCGCCCCCCCTTGCCAAACAGCTCGGCTGTTGGCCGAGCTGGCCAGCGCGCTGGGTGTGCTGTGCCCAGGCCGGGCCGCCCTCCTGGCCGGGCCGACCCGGACCCGGGGCGGGTCGACCCGGTTCGGGCCGACCGGGGGGTCTCAGGCCGGGTCGTTCCGGGCCCGAAACCCCCATTTTCGGGCCGTCTTCGGTCTTTTGCCCATAACATGGGCTACGGACCTCCGATCGATGCACCGTTAGTTGCGTAGTGATCCTTGGAACGAGACAGTCGTTTCGGTATATTGGAATCAAGGTTTCGGAATACTTTGGGTTCGGCCGGGTTGGTTCGTACACGAAACCAACCGGGCCCTCAGAGTGGAAACACTCACATCTTAAGCTCCGGACGTCCGATTGACGTGCCGTCGAATTTGTTGGATTCCTATAAGTGAGGTGAATCTTTTGGCATACTCCACCTGAGGTTTGGACGCAGGTGGAGTACGGTCGGGTTGATTTTTCCTTAAAAACCAACCGGGCCCCTGGGACAAAAAAGCCAATAACTCTCAGACCGGGCGTCCGATTGACGCATCGTCTGCGACGTTGAGTTCCTGTTGACGATACGGAACTTTTTGATACATAAAATATGGACTATGTGTCGGTTGATGTATCAACCTCTCAGCTCGTGGAGCGGACCCTCCCGAACGAGCTTGCTGTGTGCGGGAACCCTAGAGCTGGCTTCGACTGCTACTGTGACTGCGACGACGACTGTGCAGAGATCCTCAGTGGATTCGACGACGACGACTACAACACTCAGTGATCCTGTGTGGATCAGTTCTACCGATCCTATGTGGGTCCGATCCTGTGTGGGTCAGCGCTCAGCGGTTCTGTGTGAGCCATTGCCTACATATCCTGTGTGGGTCCGATCCCGTGTGGGTCATTGCGGGGGTTATTACCTATCGATCCTTTGTGGGTCTGACGACTTAGATGGGTCAGTGATCATCTCTATCTTCTTTCGAAGAAGTTTACCCGTGTGAGCTGAATCCTATTTTACATTCCTGTGTGGATTGTGTTGTGCTATCCTGTGTGGATTTACGTTTTGCTTTCCTGTGTGGATTGGGTTGTACTTGGCCTCGGATGATGGAGCCGAACGAGAATTGATGACTTAGGTATATGTATGGGCATATACCTAAGCCATGTCGGATGTTACTTCGTGATTGTATATTTCCTTTGTGGTTTATCCTTTGTGGATTCTGGGAGACCTTCGGGGGTCTCGGGGTCCCTACTGAGTAGCTTATACTCACCCCTGCACGGGCTATGCCCGCACTACGTTGTGTTGGTTGCAGACGACGGACAACGCTGATCGTGGTGGAGGCTTGCGGAGTAGGACGATACCTGGAGGTGGACCACTGGGAAGGACGTACTCGGAGTGGTAGGCTAGACCCGAGGAGCAGTGGAGGCTTTCTGTACCCACCATTCAGGTGGGATTTCCAGTGGATAGCTCGTCGTTGCGGCTTTACCTTTCAGTTGCTGTTTTCCCTTTCGAGTTTTACTTTACTTTCAGTTTGAGTTTGTATACTGGCCCACTTACTTTTCCGCACTTACTCTTGTACCAGCTTTTACTTAGTGTTTACTTCTACTTCTTGTTTACTCTGTGGTGTTTGTTTACTTTACAAAGGCAATGCCTTCCCTTTTTACCGGGATTTACTCCTTGGTGCTAGTCCCCAACCCCTGGCCTATGGAAGGCGGGCTTGGGGTAGTCACGACACGGGCCCTGAGGACGGGTCGATATTATATAATTTTTTATGAAGGTCACCTTTTATTAGTGCTAAGAAAAGTTCTGATAAAGGGTAGACAGTATCAGTGCTAAAAATAATTGAAAATTTTATCAATGAAAAAAAACACTAATAAGGTACTCTATATCTGTACTTTTATCCAGTACTGATAAAAACACCCCCTTTATCATAATTTTTTCAATTCTAATAAAGGTAGTGGTAAATAAGAACTATTATGTAGTAGTGAATGTGATAATACCCTCAAAAAAATTATTTTTAACTTTAAACAGAATGTGTTAATGTTCTTAACATATTTTTAGTTGAACTACTCATTCTACAACTTAGGTCAATGATGTGACAATGCATTAAGGACATTATTGTACTATATTTTTGTTTAAAATAAATGTTTTAATACCCTTACAACATTATTTTAAAAAAATAAAAAAACAAATGTGTTAATGGATTAAATTCTTTTCCACTTAGTCCCTATAAATATCCAAGACACCTCCCCCTACCCACCCCATTTTATGCACACCCATCTCACAGTTCTCTCTCTCTCTCTCTCAATCTTGAATATATATTCTCTTCTGATAAAGTTTGGTGATTAAGTGTAATATCTCTTCAATAATAAATTTGAAGTATTTAATTTTATAATTTTTTATTTTCAAATTAATATTTTAAATTGCTGGCCCCACTAGGAAATTTAGAGAGAGATACACTGAGAGAGGGTAGGGATGAATCAGAGTATGAAACTCATTCCAATTTCCACACAGAAACCTAAAACTCTCACTACCCTAAATGATCTTGAACTCACTATTTGAAGGGTCACCCTTGTGTTCTTAATTTCAATGATGATCTAATTGATAAATCATCCACACATGATACAAGAATTTTACTTAGTTCACCCACATTGGGATAATACAAGGAGCATACAACGACAATATACCCAAGTACCAAAACCCACTAAGCACTTAAATTTGTACAATGTTTGGAGAAAACTCACTATCCCTCCTGGTTCACTACCAATTCCTAAGTTCACTCCCCTTACAAGATTTAGGATTGGATCACTATCTCTTAAGGGTTACTCTCTCTATCCTCTACCTTTTCTCACAACTCAAGGAGGGAAATATATTTGGCACATAGGATAATTCAAGACTCCCGTATCATTGATATTGCATAGAGTCTGGTTAAGTGATCATTATTATTTACACCACTGTTACAAAAAATGGCTATGAACTCTTCGTAAACAATAACACCACTTTCCCTGATGAACTAGTCTTTAAGGAATAACTTCTTCAGTGGGAAAATTATTTGATGAGTGCCAACACACTAACTGTATTATTCAATTAGTGTAAATGTACAATGCTCACTTTCACAAAAGTTCCTTTTTTTGATAAGCATGACCTTGTAAGTAACTATGTAAGAAACTTGTTCAAGTCAGTTCATTTACACAATATTTTCCTTTGTGTAAGCCAATGGTTCACACAAGTAGTATGTTTTCATAACATGGTATTTCACACAAGTCACTCATAAAAAATAACGATTCACGTAACTCTTTTATACAACATTAATTTTGAAAATACATAACATTTTCTCTCTCAATAATTTATCTCTCCCAATTATCTATAATATTCTTCCAGGTATTAGGTATTTAAAAGAAAATAATTATCCTTCACATATCATAAAAACATTCCATTCATGTAACTATACTTCACGCAAGTCGCGACACATTTCTTTGTTCATACAAGTATTCCTTTGTGTCTCACCTTGTTTTTTATTAAAAACATAAAATTAAAACTTTTCATGAGTCTCTATATATAATTACATGTAAATACTTCATAATCTATGATTTACTATGAAAACTTATCACACTCATGCAACTATGAATTTTCACAAGTGCTTGCATGCCTTTGTATGAGAATACTTACGTTGTATTTTTTTCTTATATAGAATTTCAACATGAACTAAAAAACTTCTAAAACCATTATTTCATTGATATAGAGAGGTATTCATGGTCCTATAACTTCATCATATAATTTTCATGATGCAATTTTTTTGTTCTAAAATCTTTTGATTGTATTTGTTTTCAGTATGCCAATATGTGTTAAGTGATTGAATAACATGTTGTTATATTATTTTGAATTGGATATTTTAGGATATCTTGAAGAAATCATGTTTTTATATAAAAGTAGAAAATATAAATATAATGATTATTAAGGATCTATTCTTAATGTTAAAAGGAAACTACTAATGATTAGAGTGGTTTTTATAAAATTTAAGGTGTTGAGAAGGCATAAAGTGTTTGAGAAGTGTTTAAGAGGGCCCTAGGTAATTTTATGTAAATACCAATACCTATATTAGGGTAAAGCCAGATTTCTATTCCCTGCATAAAGGTACATGAGAAATGTTATACCTACAAAAAGGTAAGCTACTACCTATATAAATATAAATTAAAGATGCTTGAGCTGTGTAAAGGTCATATGTGACTTGCGTAAAGGTTAGGCTGAAAATCCACAAGACACTTAAAGGTAAGTGTAGACTAGTGTAAAGGGGAAGAGAAATTTCTTGAAGTTGCTTATAGGTAAAAAATGATATGTATAAAGGTAAATTGCAACCTGTGTGAAGGTAATTTAAATTCAAGAGCTACGTAAAGGTAGTCTAACACCTATATAATGGTGAGAAAGGAGCTACAGAAAGGAAAAATGAGATAAGAAAAACTATGAAATTCTAATGAAATGATATGAATTATAAAATTAATTTACATTGAATTTTTGAGGAGAAATTTTGAATATTAATTACAAATAGTTTAAAAATAAAGGATAAGTAAATAAGATGATTATTATGATGTTATTTACGAATTCAAGTAATATGATTTATCTAAATGGATCATGATCCTAAATACTGAGTGAAAAAAATCAATCCAAAGGTGATGCTGTGAATTCTAAGAGTTTCATGTCAAATTAATGAATATCACATCATAGGTGTTGTGAGATAAATATGAAATCACACTGTGGTGAATTATATTTTGTTATTTTAGTGGGTGTTTTAGATGAAAAGATCACTAAAGAGAAACAATGACTATTACAAACCATAATAAAATTAAAGTGTGAATTTTTGTGACTATGTTGAGATTATATTATATCTATGAGAAACATGGAGTATCATAATATCATGGTCATTTTTGGGTGACAGTGTTGAGTTCCATTCCAGAGAAGAAGGATCCACTTTGTAAACCCATGCATTCGAATATACATGCATACATGGATGGTATTTTTCATGAAAGAACTAAAATTATATGAGATATGTGGAGAT
Source organism: Viscum album (assembly GCA_963277665.1). Lineage (NCBI taxonomy): Eukaryota > Viridiplantae > Streptophyta > Magnoliopsida > Santalales > Viscaceae > Viscum > Viscum album. The sequence continues at coordinate 616,967,242 of OY728148.1, read as the reverse complement.
TTTGAGATAAAAATATTAAAATATTATGGAAGTAATAAAAACCAAATCTCAAGGAAGTTTAGAAGGATCACTTGACTTGGATTCGAATGATTTTAAATGATAATTTAAATCATAAATTACATTGACTGATTTAAAAAGAAGAAAACACCTTCCAACAATAACTATAGTGTTCAAATATTTGAATCATGGGATAATAAATATGATATTATGAGAATAATATTCAAAATATTATTATTTTGAATATAAAAGGACACCACAGGTGATGAAGAAGTTATTTGAGCCTTGACAATTATTGTGAGACTGATACATCACTTTATTAAAGAGAGAGGAGGATATAAAACTAGGTGATATTAGAAAAAATAGATCACATGAACCAGATTATTTGTGAAGGATGAGAATAAACATAATATAAATTATCTAAAAGGAGTTTTGATACCAAAAAACCATGTAAGTAGCTATTGGAGATCTTTAAGAATTGTACACAAGAAAACATGATCTTATATTACCATGAAGAGAGATCATATTTCATTGAGTGGTAAAAAATATTCTTGAATCAGGAATGAAATATTTATATCACTAATTCAAAACCAAAAGATCTTATAGATAGGGTGTATAAACTGTTACTAAAGAGGCATATGTATGGTGCGTATAACTAGTCACTATAGGTTTAAAATTTAGGTTTTTAACCAATTATAGAAGGGGAGATTTATGATAGAAGTGTATAACTAGTTGCTGGAGGACTGTAGTTGGGGTGTCTAACCAACTACTATTGTATCTAATTGTTAATATAGTTAATAATCCATGTTGGGGGTGTCTAACCAACATGGAAAGAAGTAGGGTATTTAGAATAACCTTGTAAATCCTTATGTGTTATGCTTTCTCTTTATTTCTATTACATATGAGGAAAGGATGAGTTATTAAAAGTGTGAGGATCAAGGATTTATCCAAACATATAGGTTTAATTTAAAAGGAGAAACTTTCATAAAAATAAAAAGATTTTACTAATTTAATACCTCCCCTTCCCAATGGACCATCTAGATCTGAAAACTTGAAGATTTATCTTAATACTCATGCATTTTGGGAAAGTATTAACATGTTTTTGGTGACTATATTTATAAAATATAGACACTGAGTCATGAAATAGTCCAAAACTAAATATTGGATACTCTTTGAAGCTCATCCAGACAACTTTGACCCTCTTCCACATAGAATAGTCACAAATGACTTTATAGGCTTACACCAGTCTTCATGCAATATCCCTTTATCGGTCCATCAACATAGTAGAACCAATTCTCATATTTGATGTTATAATTCTGTCTATATGTAAATCCAATACCTCAGGAATATATCTACATAGTGAACTATAAATCCAACATGATCCAACTCACCATTCCACGGTTGATAACAAATCCAACACACTATATCACCAATTCTCATTAATAACCAACAACCCCCCATTGATTTTTTTCAACTCTATCATGAATCCAAAGGTCATTCACTCTTTTTGATGTTTGTTTATCCCTCATTAAGGTTTGTAAATATTCACATATTCGTAATGCTTCCTACCCCCTTTGAAATCTAATATACAATATACTCTATAAAACATGAAATGAAGATTGAACCTCTGGAAAACCTTGACCTTGGAAAAAAGGTGCCCCATTCAACTCCATTGTCATTCTTTTCATGTCTTCTTGATGTCAAATAATATAATATCCAATAATTTTATTTCAACAATACCATGAATTATTTCATTGTACTCCATTCCCTTTATCAATTATGTGCATATGAGATATCTCAAATTCTCCCCATTCACCAACATGGTCCTTGCATTATATTTAGAAAGAATATGACCCCCCTATTATATGAAACTTAGACACATATTCCACTTGTTGTCCCCACATGTTAGCCCCGCAACTTTACTTCTCCACTTTCATCATTTCTTTATATTTGAATATAGGTTTGAGAAATATCTCAATCCCAACAACATATTTCAACTATAGCTACATTATCACAAAAATTATATGGGAAGACTTACCACTTATCAAAGTTACATCAACAAAACCTCTAATCTTACTAATTCAAAACTTGATATAGGAAATTAGATACAAATTCAATAACACCATCAATTTCCATTACACCGACTTTCTTCTGAACTTCTCATGAATCCATAACACTTTAAATTTTACCTAGATACTATCCCTATGATTTGAATCACACATTTAGACAACCATTAGTGAATAAACATGAAACAAATAGTGTGTGATCCATACCATATTTCTTTTTTAATAATCTAATCTAGAAAAAATAGATAATAATTATTGAAACTAATACCACTTGTTAAAATTGGACTCTTCCCACATCTATTGGGTGTCATTCATTAGTTATTTGGGATACTAACTTTCAAATATTCATTCAAAAAATTCCCTTCATTGTATTAGGTTGTTAATTAAATATTTCATTGATACCTAACATGAGAGTCACCCTTATACAATTGCCTTTGATATCCTGATATTAGTTAGATGATGTCACATGTTAAATCAAAATAGATAAATAATGAAAAGTCGTTTTGTTGCTAATTCTTCATCATCCTCTTCCATTTTCAAGGATTGATTCAAATTTAAAATAATATACTATATAACACATCAAATGGACCTTGATACCACTTGTGATACCATTTTTTATTTCTATAATTCTTTTAATTTTGTTCATATTCTTATAGTTTTAGATTCAACAAAATACCTCTTTTATTATGTTATTCCATAACTTGGAACTCCAGATCATGCCTCAATACCACTTTCATATTTTTGATACAATCAACTCACATATAATACCTCCCCTAAAACTTGAAACACTTCAACAACAACTATTTAATTTAATTATATGGGGAGAAGGGATCTACCAATTTCCCCAGGTTGAGGAATGTGGTTGTCTATGTTGAGGAAACCTTTTCTTATAAACATTCCTTCTCCCATTTTCATATTTGAGGAAAGGATGATTATCCTTTTAATTTACTTAGAAGTATCTCTCTCTTGAGTGATTCCAATTATATAAAATTCATTGAAGATGTTTTATTTGGAATTATTATTTCCTAACAAGAGGATTTTCTTTTCTTTATGGATAAAATCACAAGATTTTATTCCTTGGATACTAATAAAGACCTATTGATACATCATTGATTGTACTTTTCTTCACCAAACCTTCTTTCAAAATTAATTATACCTACATGAATTATTAAATTTCACAACTCATAAATTATTTTTGGATACTTCTTTCCTATCAATATCTTTTGGAGTCCTTTAATTTTTACAAATATTCTTCTTATATTTCCAAGAAACCTTTTTCTTAACACCAGATTTTGAATTCCACTTTAAAGAACTTTCAACATTGTGATATTAATTATCCATTATAGATGAACTTCTCATATAATTCACCCTTTTTTGCTTACCACTTGTAGGGAAATTATTTCACATGTTTTCATTAAATCCACCAATTTCCCTTTTCTTGGAAATTCCCATGGATTTCTTCATCTTTTTCCTTTTTATATAGTATATGAAACCAATTAGGTATTATTTATGTCTATACTATTTGAGATCCATTTGAGCCAAATTGGAATTTTTCATCCTTGGGAGATATTTATTATCATGATCATCCATATTTCTCATAGTTGGTGTAGCTTACTTATTTTTAATTTAAATTTGTTTTCTTTCTTTATAATACTTCTATCACATGTTAGTGATTTTGGTGATTAGTTCACCCTTCATTAAGATTTATTATTTTACTACAATTAATTTAATAAAATTTCCATATTAAAATACTATCTTTTAGTGAATAATTTTTTCTATTTAGACTTTAAAATTAAGTAATTCCTTAAGATGTCTGAAATTCATCTTTTTTTGAAATTTTTATCCATGTGTCCATGATTAGAACAAATAAAGAATCTCTTATTAAAAATATACCTCACATAGTCCCACCATTGTGGATATGTTTTTGTAGTAGATTCTATTTTTTCATTTGATCCCTTTTGATTATAGATAAACACTAATGACATGTCCCATGATTCTATAATAGTAACATATTATAGATAACTTTTTATGAGAGTCTTCTATTAAAGATTTATTAAAAAACTCCCACTTTATCATTGATTCTGTATTCCCAAATTTTTGGAATCCACTTATTGATGTTGCAATAGGAGGGAATTTCTTATTTTCAATAGTGTTTTTAACCACTCTTAAAACTCCTTGATCTTATAATCCATATCTTTTAGTTGGGTAGTAATATACTCTAAAATTGAGCTATATTTATTTTCATATTTTAACATCACTTCAAGTTTTATTTTGATAGAGATAATTCTAGCTTTCAGATCCTTTTCTATGGCCATATATCCTTTTATATTATGTGTAAGTTAGTCAAGTACATGTATTTGGACCTTAAATTTTTCACCCATTTTCACAATATCATTCAAGGACTCATTCAAATTATTTAGCCTCTAATTCTACATTACCATTTCTTCTATTTGTGCAATAAGTTCATCCTTCTTGGCTTTAAAGTTTTGAATTTCTCTTGAGTCAAGGACCTTCTCCTTTGAACCAGTTTTAATCTTCTATACATTTTGGGACATCTATTTCAATTCTATGGACTAAGAATCAATTTTATACTTTAGATTAATAACCAAATTAATCAGTATTTCATTAATTCTATTTAATTTTTTAGCATTAATATTTAGAACTTTAACTTGTATTTCTTAAGACTAATTATTCTTTCTCATATCTATGTTTTTTTTCAACCCCAGATCTAGCTCCTCTAATATGTGTAATTATTCCACTTTTAGACTACTTGATATTGTATCATCATCAGTAAATCCAATATCACTTGGAAAATAAAGCTCCCTATCTAATACTATAAAAATGTTTAATGAATTAATAAATCCTTAATCATATTTATTTAAACCTTCCTTTTGACATATGTTGGAATACTTTATCTCGATTACAAATTTTCCAAAAACCATTCCATTAAATTGAATTTTGTTGGAGGTTTACTTATTTTTTATATTATTTCCCTTTCCCATTTCACACAACATAATATAAATAAACTCTAATAACCACTTAGATTAATTCAGAGAAAAAAACAAGATAAACCTTTGATTTGATACAAATTATTTTTCCCCAATAGGGTCTTTAGTGATATATTCCATGTGTGTGTGTGTGTGGTGGGGGGGGGGGGGGTGAACCATCATATGAAACAAATTAAAATTTACACACTTAAACCTAAAATTATCACTTCCCCATGTGATATTGACCTCACTATTAGTATGGTCACCCATGAGTTCTTCATTTTAAAGATGATACGATTGATGATATTGTTATACCACATACATGAATTGTTATCCTATAGAGTAAAAGTAAAGCATGAAAAAATTCACATGGATTTTACTTGGTTTATATGCACTAGGATAATACAAGGATCATACAACTACAATGTTCCAAAGTACCAGAATCTATTAAGTGATTGATTATATACAATGATTGGAGAATAATCACTATCCATATTGGTTCATTACCAATTCTTTGGGACACTCACCTTATAATATTTATAGTCAGATCACTTCCTCCCAAGAGCCACTCCCTTTGTCCTACCTCTTTGATAAAAAATCAAGGAGGTAAATCTCTTTACAATAGACTCCAATACAAGTCTCTTATCTCTTTTTTATTTCACCAAGTATGGGTAGGTGCTTGTTGATTTTCACACCACTCTGACATAGATTGAACGTGAAATGTTCATACATAACAACTTAGATTTCCCCAATGAACTAGTCTTCAAGTAATAACTTCTTCCTTCGGCTAGGTCTTCAATGTGTGACAACAAACATTCTATATTGGATACTTTTTAAAAATTTCCAATACCCACTTTCACATAACTTTCTTTTCACATAAGTATGTACATATAAGAACCTATGGAAAAAAATTTATCAAGTTATTTCATTTTCATAAGATTATCCATTGCACAATAAAAGTTAATGTAAATTGTATGTTATCAAAACATAGTAGTTCACACGGATCATTTTCAGAATGAAATGGTTCAGGTAACTGTTTTCCAAAACTTTAGTTTTGTGAATATAGATCACTTTATATATCATGAATCTTATTATTCTATTTATATCTACTATTAATAGGGGTATTGGGTATTTATAAGAAAATAAAGACCCTTTATGTGTTGTAAAAACATATCATTTGAGAAACTCCACTTTAGGTAAGTCGTGAAACCTTTATTTGTTTACTTAACTAAATCGTGAATAACTCTGCCTTTTCATACCACCTTATTTTCCATTAAAGTTGTACAACTATACCTTTGGGTGAGTCCCTATATGAATTTGTGTGAGAATCCTTCATTTGTTATAATTTCCTATGTAAAAATCCAACACTTGTGCAACTCCACACTTGCACTCCCATTCATGCCTTTGTGAATGAATCCTTACCCTGTATGATTTTACTATGAAAAAATATTTCACACACTCAAACACTTATAGAACCATTATTTATTGAATATATAAATATCTTTATGTTTATAGAACATAATCATGGGATTTTCAGGATGAAAATCTATCTTAATGATTATTTATATTGAGAAAGTATTCATGTGATGTTGGTGATTGGATCTTTTTCATGGAAGGATCTTCAAACACAACAAAATATAACACTTAATGTTGGATACTCTTTAAATTTTATTCAAATAGACCCACCACTCTTCTATATAGAATATTCCTGATATAAATTCTCAGCTCACACCAGTCTTCATATAATCTCAATTTATTAGTATGATAAAACAGTAGAAAAATTATCATATTTGATGCTATCATCCCCTCCAGTTTAAAATACAATGCTTTAAATAAATTTTTACATCGGGAATAATAAATCCAACATGACCCAACTCAACATGTCATGGTTAACAATAAATACAACACTATATAGAACTAATTCTCATTTAAAACCAAAAAAATATATATTTAAATTACTATACTAGTTATTTTATTAAGTTATTATTGTTTAGTTATATTGCTATTACAGTTTAGTTAAATTGTTATTACTGTTTTATACTTTTAAAATTTTAAAATTTTAATATTATTTTTAACACTATAAAAGTTATATTGAAATAATATAAAGTTCAAATGTATTGTTTTTTAGATTAATATTTTGTATGAAATATTTAAATATTTTAAAAATTAATTAAATGTTAATTATTTGACATGAAATACTTTTTTTTATTTAGTGTAAATGAATACATAAATTATAAAAAAACTATATATTAATAGTTATTTTTAGAGGTAGTTATGGAAACCCCGTCTAATTTATTTTTTAGATAATTTAGAAGCGATTTTACTGGAGATACAAGTACATTAAAATTTTGATTTAGTTTTTAAAACCAATGCTACAAATATAACTTGATTTATTAAAAAGTGTATGAAAAAATTATTCCGGTTTATAAATATCCACTAATTTATTATGTTATTATTTGTAAAAAATGATGCTAATATAAGAAATTAGTGGCAGTTTAGAATCCCTTTTATTTTTTTTATTTTTAATAAATTTAGGCATAAATTTAGAAACATTTTATAGAAACTGGCCCTAAATTAACATTTATTGATAGTTTTAGTAAATTCTTCAATAAATATATACCTCAATTTATTAATTTGTTTTTAAAATAGTAGGTTTTCTAAGCCATCGCTAATTACTTACATTAGAGGTGTAACACTCCAAAATTATAGAAGAATAACACTGTATTTAATAGAATTTGTGACATGAAACACCGAGCTTAAACAACAAATGAAATATACTTATTTAAATTTAATCCCTTGGATAGATTGTGACACACACAACCTCAAGTATAAAGGAACCATAAAATAGAATACTATTATAACCCAGCTATTAAATTCATAGGTACGAATAATACTAACTAAATTATAAAAAATTATATGTTTTACAAATTCATAAAAAAATCATTGGTTATCTATTTATTATAAATAAAACAATAATAATTTGTAAGAAAAATAAACATTTTCTAAATCTTTTTCTAAAAGGTGGTTTAGTCACGCTTTGTGCACATAATTAAAATTTATTCTTTACAAATTTTAAAAAATTTATTTGAAAAAATAAAACTATGAATTTAATAGCTGGGTTTTAAAGTAGGATTAGTTCAAATATATTAAAATATAACTAATTTAGTTCATTTTAATTAATTTTTTATTTAATTATAATATAATATTTTTTGAACATTTGAAAGTTTTGTTTGGAAAAAAGGTTTTTTCGACGCGTCTGCAGGTTAAATTTTGAATTGAATTCTGCCACTGATATTATTTTAATTTGTAAGAATTTATTCCATATTCTTAATAAGAATTATTTATATTAACTAATAATGTTAACTTAATTTTTTACCACTATGAATATTAAAATAAGTAAATATTAATTACCGTGGTTAAGGTAAAAACACATTTATCCGGGGTTAAACTAAGAAGATAAGGGTTAAAAATGAACTAAAAATTGTCCAAAACCCATTTTATTAACATATTTCTACCTTATAACCTCTAAGTTTTGAGAATTATCCATTTTAAGTCTTGTTACATGATATAAATTTGGGTGTAATTTATTCTTTTCAAAAATTCCATGTGTATCCTCTCCCCCACTTATATAAGGCCACCCCTCTCTTCCCCGCTTTACACCTCCAAATCCATTTGTTTTAAACCAGAAATACTCATATAACTTCCTTAATCCACTAACAACATCCTATATCTATTTTTTATCATATATATAGTATAGGAATACTTTTTTTTACAAACCATAAGAGTTTATACGAATAAGAGGTAATGTTCTAAAACGAGAATTTTTTTTAATTTCTTCTACCTACTCTTTCAAATATTATTAAAACATGATTATATAATAAAATATGTATGTTAAATACAATAATATGTTATTATGTCAATTTAATGATCTATATTTATACCCTATTCCATTAAATGGGAAACAAAACCATCGATCATGTGTATGATGGACTACCGCCTCACAAACCGATATAATTTATTTTCCATCACCACCATTTAAGGATGGATATAATAATGGGTTTACCATATGTATATGATATTTATTTTATTATTTTACTTATTTAATTATAATATAAAATATAAATTATTACTTTCTATTATATTTAAAATATAATAACGTCACTCGCGTGTACAGTGGACTACAACCTCTCGAAGAGATGTGATTTGTTTTTCACTTATGTGTTACATGAAAAGTAATAAGGTTAAATTTAATGAATATATGAGATATACAAAAGATGATATTTGTTATTTAATATTAATATATCAACAACTTACTTACACCTTCACTATTTAAGGTAATGATATTGTTGCTCATGCGTATGTATGACCTACCGTCTCCATGAAGTGATATGATTCATTTTTCATCTCCAACCTTAAATAATGATTCAAAAAATGAAATTAATGAGTCAATATTATATTTATAAAAATAATATAATTCTATATATGATTTTTCTATATTATATATCCATTAATCAAAATTTTCATGACAAATAGAAAACAAGAAAACAATGCAATTAACACCGGAAACAATAAAAACAAAGAAATATTATTAGAAAACAGGTGGTAAAATATTATAAGAGGATCATATATGATATTATAAATATGATTATGGTTCTAGTATAAATTAATAACATGATTATAACCATTATATAGTATTTTAGAGCATGTTCACCAAAAATTAATCATGAGATAAGATATTTCATCTCAATTTCATTTCATTTAGGAATATTATAATGTTATGAACACAATTTATTTTATAGGTGTATATAATACCCATTTTACATGTAATACCATTATTAATTAATAATTAATCGTTTTTAAGTTACAATTTGAATTATTTTATCTAAAGGTATTTTTAATTAAAAGTTACCAAGTAGTAAATAATTTTTTAACACAATTTTTTTTCAATGGGTAAAATTACTTCTTCATTGTCTTTAATATTTTAATATTATGTGTGTAATGAATTTGGACTATAAATTATTGTATTTAATTTTTTTTAATTTGGATTTAAATTTGATACACATAATGGATTCATTGGTTAATTCTCACTTCAACGTTATGATCTTTGTAAGGCTTTATTTCACAATCTTATTTTAATCGGGATTGTTTATGCTTGAATTTACATTGAAGAAAATTATTCGATAATTGGAAAATAAAACACTTTAATTTTATTTTACTATATCTATTATTTATTTTTTCAAGTAATATTAATATTTTTCCTCACTTTGGTACTTAAAATGATTGAGAAAATATTTTCAATAAAATCTAACTTTATTTCTCCCTTCAATCGACAATCCTCTTTCTTCTAAATCTATGTATTCCGAAAATGTTCTCAAAAATGTTTTAAAATTATAAAAATGATTTATTGAAGAAATTTTTACCGATGTTTAACTTTTTACACAATGTTTTGAAATTAATATTCATATCATTTTCCAAACACGACCCATTTGGATTTTTCTAAAAAAGTGAAAGGAATCATTATTTTAACACATACGATATGAATGAAATTCCCTTCCATCATAACCATTAAATTTTTTAAAGAATAAATTATAATTTTCAATGGTTATTTTCAAATAAAATAATTTTCAAAATATTTTTTCAAGATTTAGTTTTAATGATATTTTCAATGTAAAAAGAATATTTTCCTCACAAAAAGTTTTTATTGAAATTTTGATGGTATTTCTATTCATCAACGACATCAACCCTTTATTGTACTTATGATCCACTGGGTATATGATGTATTTTTAAAATAATTATAATTTCTCAAAATGGTTTATGACCATTTTGACCAAGGAAAGTATTGAAATTTACTTTCTTGATTCATTTTTAGAGTCATTAACATTTCCTTGAAATATTTACTTCCCTATGATCATTGGAAATTAAATTTATCCTAAATATAGATATTATTTATCATGGATATACTAATAAATTAAACTATAAATCATTGATACAAATGGTATTTTAATTTGAAAGTTATGTGATTAACAGGGGAAATTATTATTAATCCACATTCCTTACTCGATACAGAAATTTTTTATAAGGCACATTATTCATGAGTTAAATAAATTATTCGATATATAAGGAATGATTTGGACCTGCAGATATGGGTAGGTCCTAGTTATATATATCCCATTGATGCATCAATTGTACCATGAGATGAATTAGTTGTCTAGCATTAGTTAAATGGGTTTCTAGTGTATACCTACCCATCAGTTTTAAACTATCTTGTGAAAGGTCTTAATAGAGAGGTATCATGATACCTGAGATCATGTAATCCAATAATTAAACATTTCATTCATTAATAATTAAGTTATTATCGTCCATGGTATTTTCAAAATGATATTATATCTAGATTCATTCCATTCTCATTTTATTGATTAAATGACACGTGCTTTCAAATATTTACCTTACCATATTGATTATGCATTATCTTATCATGATAATTAAGTTATTGATTAAATGACATGTGTGTTAAGATATTTACCATTAAATATTATATATTCCTTATTTATTCTGCATTATTTATTCATGATAGCTTCCACTTTACGTAACTCTTACTAAGAATTTGAGCTCACTCTTATTTTTTCTCCTTTTATAAGAATCCGGGAAGTGTACTATGAATTATATGCGAGGATATACTAGAAGGAATAATGATACCCTCAAAAAAAATTATTTAATTTTTTTTATTAAAATATAATTTGATAATCAGGTATGTATGTATTTTACCAAGATTACTAAACTTTTCGGCCCTTTGGGATGCGATTCCTTGTATCTTATGCCAATGTAATAAAGAAAATACTGTCTCTGGGCTACTAGGGTTTAACAACCCAAAAATTTATCAATGTAATTTTCATTCTTATAATTATTTCATGTAGTATAAAACATATAAATCACATAGATAACCTAATAAAAACCTTATTATTATAAATAAAGAATAAAATAAGTGGTATTTATAGAAATTAAAGCACCTATACTAATGGAATAGTGACCTGACTATTGGAAAAATAATATGACCATTAGGAATAATAATTTGACCATTAGAATAGTATCCTTCCCTATGAAATTATAAAAAAATTTAGGTATCTTATACATGAAAATATGATATATTTACATCTTAGAATAAATAAATAAATATTTTAAAAATGATAAATTAAGTGTTGGTATTTTTGTGAAATGTAAATGTTTTTTTACAAATTTAAAATTAATAAAATTATTTAAAATAAAATTTATCTTCATAAATTAGATTCATAAATTAATATTTTTTGTCTTATAATTATAAGATAATTCTATGAGACTTTAATTAATTTTTCAAAGGGTCATAAAATCAATTATAATATTAAAATCAGTATTTTTTGAATAAATGATGATTTTATTTAAAAATTAAATTTATCATATTCAAAAAATTATTTTCAAAAAATGGAGTCCATTTTTAAAATCTATATGTTGAAAAATGGTTAGGGTGATTTTTTTGGATTTTTCTACAATAGTTTAATTTTTTGTGAATCGTGAAATACTATAATTTACAGTATAATCTAAATATCTAAAATTTTGAGTCATGAATGATGTATGGACGATATAAAAACAATTATCTAAAATAATTGTTCATTATTTAATGTATTTAGTGATAATAATAAATAATATTTATTGTCTTGATCCAAAATAATAAACTAATGAATAAAATAATAAAAAAAACACCTCTCTCCTCCCCTATAAATACCACCCCTCACCACCTATTCTACTCACACCTTATAAGCCTTGTATATTATCTAAATTCTATGAAATTACCTTCCCAATAATCTTCCCCTCATATAATAGTTTCCAGTCTCAACAAAAGACCAAACCTAAGTGCCTTGAGGAGGTCATCAAGGAGACGATGTTCAAGAGGTAAAATCCTCAATTATTCTCTTTTATTTTTTTATACTATCCAAAAATATCCTATACAAAGTGGAATAATAACTACATTATTACATATATAATATAATTTTATTATGTTAATGTTATATTCATCTTCAAATATTTTCTCATCTCCTTTTATTCTCAAAATGAAAATATCATCCGTGATGTGCCGATTCACTGCTATCATAGACGATAACTTTTAATTTTCCCTTACAACCTTCAAGAATGGTCATAAAACCATTATTATGGTTAAAACAGATTTTAATATGTATTTTATAACTTATTTAATGATCTATAAATAATTTATATACATAATAATAAATAAAAAAACTAGTTCGTGATGGTTTAAAAAAATGACAAAATAAACTAAAAAATTTTCATTAATATTATCTAATAAATCAACTCATATCATAAAAAATTACATATAAGACCATTTAAACGTCTATATTTTCATTAATAATATACAATTTAAATTTTTTAAAATTATTCTCATTTTACACGAACTTCCATACTTGTATAAAAGTGAACCAATCATGAAACCATGAAAATGAACACTTCCCAAATGATGAAATTGAACTCTATAACTCATCAAAATGGAAATAAAAAAAACTTAATAAAATTATAATAATCAAATAAATGTATAATATGATCTTAATTTAGTAATTAATGAATATATTTTGATTATCTAGGACATTAAGTTTAAGTGCAGAACACATTCAGACATAAGGTAAGAGGATTATCAAACCCAACTTCTTTTCTTTAGGTTATTCATCTTTCATGAAAAATTTCAATGTGGATATTCTTTTAATGCTCATTAAATATAATTTCATTGTTCTTACCTTCTCTTTGTAGGGATATACATGTTTCCAGTTTGGTTTTATGAAAAATACAAAGATTTTCCACAATAACTCTTCATTCTAAAACACATCTTGAATCCTCTTGAGATTATTTCTTATTCACTCAAGATTGGTGATTCTTATACCAAATATGATTTTCCCTTATTCATTTAGGAAACCCAATTTTTATCCATGAATTTATTCTTTATGAAATTATTATTAAACCCATTCCCTTCCATGGGTAATTTTATGACTAGGATTGTTATACGTTCTTTGTGGAATTAATGATTATGTAAATGTTATGATGTGATGGTTGGGCTTGGAATTATATAGCCCTAAAATGTATTGGGTAATGTGATTTATCTCATAAGATAATGTAAAATATGTGTGAACACGATTCTTTATTTTTTCACAATAACGATGTTATGCATAAACATGATGCTAGATTTGTTCACAACTATGTGTGGTATTTGACCACTAAGACGTGATGTTTCATTTTTATGAGTTGAAACATTTCATGAATTTATCTAATGATTCCACTCATTATTATTATGATGATCCTATGGTTATGATATGATGATGATGATTATTTTCACCCATGTATTCTTGATTCATGTCCTTATTCACCCTCTTACGGGGACTTTATATCCCCCTTTCTTTGATGTATATCCTCAGATGAATACATGCACTAAGGAGAACATGAGATTTATAAGGATAAAGTAGAATATTTTAAATAATTTTTTTATGTTTTATTATGCGTAAGTGATTTACGTTTCTAATTTTACAAAGATACTAAACCTTTTGGATCCTAGATAGCGATGATTTTATGTTGTTTATCTTAAAATGATGTAAAATTCATGTAAAAAAATGGTAGGGTCACAATAGTTGGTATCATAGCATGGTTAAGTTAATTTAGTAATTATTATTTGAAGATGTTAGTGAAAAATATTAGGATAATATTAAGTATATATTTAAATATAAGTATATTTTTCTTAAAATTAAAGAACCTTTGTGAAGAATTGTTTTAATAAAGTTTTTTATTTGTTGATAGCTAGCCTTTTTGTATAAGAATGTTTTTTAGGAATCAGACCTAGTCCATCATAATAAGATAATGAGAATTCCTAGTAACAGATTCAAATCATCGAATCCAAAATAATGAGAGGTATAAATTGTTGTTTTCTAAATTTTTTATTTTTTCATAATCAGAGAAAGAAAAAAGTTTCTAAGTAAAGAAGTCATATTATTGCTGAAGAGTTTTGAAAAAATATTGTGAAGTCAAGAGTTAGAAAGTATTCATACATTTTAAAACAAATTAGAAAATGATTTTTTGATCAAAAAATTCTCAAAAATCATAGAAAATTTCATGATAAAATATTTTGAAGAAATGGTGGAGAGGTTTGAAAAAAATTAAAAATTGCAGAGTGAAGCATTCCATCATAATGATAATTTCTTCATAATAGGATTTCACTGTAATGGAAATTCCATCATAATGATAATTCCATAATTATTAGTATTCTATCGTATTGAGCTGAGAAGGAAACAGAAATCATAATGATCTGAGAAAGAAATATAAATCATAATAAGATGAGAAGGAATGTGACACCCTGAATCTTTTTCATGTGTAATAATAATACTGTATGGTTTTACTTCATTTAATTTTCATGCTGTGCAAATAATGTTTTCAAAAAAAAAATGAGGCATATCTTATTTAATTAAATACTGAAATGATTACATTGAAACAAATCCAAAATAACCTAACTACCCTAGTATACCTACTAAAAGAAATATTAAAATCATAGGGAGACCAACAAATACAAAAAAATACCATGAAAATAGTGGGGGTCCTTCAGATCCATCACAATGAACATCAGTATAGTCAGAACCACAGAAACCGTGCTAACCCTAAGAGGAATTATGAGCACTATCTTTTCCAAGTTTTCAAGAAGTTGGAACACCCTAATCATGTTTTTATAAGGCTTTAAAGTAAATTTGACCATTTCCTCATTTAGGTGACCATTGAATCTATAATGGTCATAAGACCATTATAGACATTGGGTATTCTATTTTTAAGTATTTAATTATATTGAGAATTCCAAATGTTTTAAGTATGCATCAAATTATATCTTTAAACATGTTTAAATATTCTTCATACTTTTAAAGGATAATGTTTTAAATTTTAAAATTGATTTTAAATCATAACCCTCATGTTTTAAAGAAAGTACCAAGAGAATTATACACTTTATACTCCTTGGTTTTGGTACAAATAAACATGTTTTTAGGTTTGAAATCATAATTTGGGCAAATGAAATTAATGACTATAGTGGTATTTAGTATTTTACCTATACATAGTGAATTAGGTATTTTAGTATTTCAAATGTTTTAAAAATTTACCTTGAAATGTTTTCATCCTAGATGAATAAAAAACAAAGTTTTAATTGAAAATATGTTTTGGATTTAAAATATAAAACTAGTATGGGATTCCCATTATGACATGTTAAAGTTTGACTTTAGATTATGAACTTTGATATTTTGAAACTCAAATATTTATAAACTAATAATAATTTTGGTTTTTAGGATTTTTTTAAACCATAGTAGGGAATTTTTATTCTCTATATTTTTAAGGAACCTTTATATATATGAACCTGTTATTCTGATTAACAAAAAATAAATTTTACTTTGAAAAAATAGGTGAGTCCCCCACCTAGATGAGGGTGACCTAGATGGCCAAGCCACTCAAGGCCTTGATGGGTATCTCACTAAAATACCCTCGGCCAATGGACCAAGGCTGTTCACACATCGTGTGTGCTAAGTCGCGGGAGCATGCATGCATAAACAATCCCTAAGCATGCTCGGGCGTGTGCATGGGGTGCTAGAGCACGCCACCGTGCGGGACGACATGACGGTAGGGGTGAGCGTAGAAGTGTGCCTGCAGAGACCCGATATGGGGAAATACCAAGGAGTGGGATTTCTGAGCTCATTACAAGAGCTCCAAGATTATAAAGATGGAGATTAATCAGTTTCTTTTTGATGTGGGACAAAGTTTTTCAGCGGGAATTAGATCTGGACCGTCTGATCTCGCTGCGTGGAATCTGAACCATTTGATCTGTCAGCCTTCGACTCCCTACAAACACTGCTTTCCCCCACATTTTTCCTTATCCACCTGATCAAACTGAGGTTTAATATCATCCATCCAACCCCTTTTAAAATCCTTCATCACTCACAGCCGTTCGATCCCCTCCACATCAGATCTCAACCATTCATCCATTTTAAACCTGTGGACGCACCTCAGCGGATAGATCATTTTTTCAGTTAAATCCCAACCGTCCATTCATTTCCATACCCATCCATGTCTCCTTCTTCTTCCTCCTCCCGCATGCGCCGTACTAGTATCTATCACTACTCGACTTTATTCTTTTTCCACCCCTGTGACACCCGGTGGCCCCTGTTCTGTTTCATTTTCCACAAGACCAAAAAAAACTTGGTCTTATTTTAAACCGAGGTGCCTTGGTTTTCCATGAAAGTTTCCCTTAAAATTATATACATAGAGTTTATTTATATACTCATTTTTCACCGAAGAACCCTACGAGTTTTCTACTTCCAGCGCTTCTCCAAATTCTGCTCGACTCCCCCTTGATCTCAAGCCAGGTAAAGGAACAAGTTTTGTCTTCCTTTAATTTATTTTATGGTTTATAATTATATATATACATGGATATATATACAGATATATATGTATTTAGTTGTTATTTAATCCTACTTCCTTTTCTTGGACGAGTTTATAAAAACGAATACTTGGTTTTCTTTAAAAATGTTATTGTTATGAAAATCACGATAGGGTTTTATGTTTGTACCTAAAATTGGTTTCACACATATAAACACATATGTATATATGTGTCCTTAATAAAACCATTCTGGTTTCTTTAATTAAAGGAAGAAAAAATTCTTCTCTAAAAATGAATAAGAACCATGCTAGGTTTAGTGGTGTCTTATGTTGATGAAATTATATATATATATATATATGAAACAATAACCTTAGTTTTACTTTATGATTTTCAAATATTGTACTTTAGTTTAAATTATGTTTTTATTTTACATAAATTATGTTTTGGGTTCTTAAATTTTTATGAAATAACCCTTAAGTAAATATGGTTATATATATATATATGTATGTATGTATGTATATTCTTTGATCATGATATTAATATGGGTTCAAAATGTGGGTTCACAAAAGATTGATAAAAGAGTTATAACAAGTGTTTTGAAGTGTGAAAAGTTTTTAAGAATTAATTTGGAATTGGTTTAAGAAATACAAAACCTTTATAATCAATTTATGTATATACGAATTACACACTTATTTTCATAAGTTTAAATGGTATTAGTTATGTTAGTAAGTTTTGTAGTTGGTTTTCATGATTTTGAATTTATAACATTGGGTTAAATAGTTGGAAATACCCTTTTATAATTCTTATTTACAAACATGTATAGTAAAGTGTGTTTTATTCAATTATGAATTAAATACCTCACATGATATAATTTTTTTACATTTAAACTGATTATGTTTTCAACCCATGATGAATTGTAACTATGTATGTTTTTGTTTATTTAAGTTTATGAATTATCCCATTTTTCATTCCCATTTATCAGCATATGTTTTAAATACAAATGAAAACTATATTAAATTCAAATTATGCATTTTAGAATATAATATGTTTACTTTCATAATAAGGATTTAGGAATTTAAGGGTTATCATTTTATGTGAACAAACCTATATTTTCTGTGCATTAGTTATCATCACATGGGTTATAATCTACCTACCATACTTTTCATTTATTAAATTGTCATATCCATGTAGTTTTTAGTCTTGTTGTTGACACTAAATACATGATTCACTATATATATGTAAATTCTAAAGAATTTAATCCAAATCTTATGACCTTTTATGGATTTAAGGACTAAATTATTCAAAGTGGTATGGTACACTTTGAATAATATGAAATGAGAAATTAAATATTCAAAGTTGTATGGGACACTTTAAATATACAACCTTACTTTGGCATATGAAAAATGTATTAGACTTAGTATATAAAGTGTTGGAGACCAGTTAATGAAAACCCTATGGGTTAGGGACCAGTTAATGAAAGCCATACGGGTTGGAGACCAGTTAATAAAATCCCCACAATGCATCAATAGTTATCATGAGACAAATCCGGTCATGGAACAAGGCATTAACATAGTCCAATGTTATACTTTCCTTCATTATGTTTATAGTAATTAATTTACCCAGTGTGTATTAAACTAAAGAATATACTTGGTTAAGATCCTATAATTATGTGTATCAGAAGAAGTAAATGCACATGGCATAATTTTTATTCAGCACTCATAAATTTATCTGCTAATTTATGATTTGCAGTTAGTAAGGAAAGAAATTAATGTTATTATTTTATGCACAAATCTGATCATGTATTAATTTCATCTATAAATTTTGTACTTTCACTTTTGCATGTCACACTTAGTATAGTTTGAATAACTCTTGATTTATATTCTGCACACTATACATTTTGTATAAGCATTATTATGACTGGAACATGTTTTATTGTAGCCCTATTAATGTTCTATAAAATATATACTGCTAATTCATGGAAAAACTATTATGTTATTCTTCATGTATTGTATCTTTCATTAAGAAAATGTTTTATGAATATTTTTAAAAGTAAGTTCTTAAAAAGTTTTAATTGAAATATTATTTTATTTTAAAACCCCCTTACTAGGCATTCGTATGATCATCCTATGTTTTCAATCTATTTTTACAGGTTTAGTATATTAAAGTTACACTGTTTGGTGGTAGCTTTGTGGAGTTTTTTCTATATAGTTTTTGAAGGAATGTAATTTTTGTATCTGGTTTTCTAGAACCTAAACTGAAAAGATCCTCTATAGTGGAACATTATGTGTAATGTTTTAGTATTTCTTTTATAAAAAAATTTCTCACCGTGTTTTATTTAAAACTGCACCAGCTCTGGGGTAGTCTGGAGTTGGGGCATGACAAGGAAACTGATTGTAATGAGATGAGAAGGAAATAGAATCCTAATGAGATGATTATGAATAAGACTCTTTATAAAGAGTTGAAGAGGTCAAACATGAAATTAAATTTTGTGTAAATCTTGGAGAAATCTAAGGAGCATTGAAGAAGTCAAATTTAAAGTTTAAATGAAAGAGATATTTAGAGATTTTGAAATTTGAGGAAGTGGGGGAAGTTTTCTAGTTTCCTGCCTTTTTTTCTAAGTCTCCTATAAATTCTTGCTTAGATCATTCATTCATTGGGAATTTTTCATGCAAGCGAAAAAGGAAGATCACTGAAGAAATCAAGTGAAAATCCTTTCTTTCTAGAGATCCTATGAGGAGGATTAGACAGTTGAATGTTTTTTTATCAGATTGAGAAATATCATATTGAAAAGATCGTATTGAGTTGATTAGATTGAGAAAGATCATATTGAGTATTTGAGAAAAGTTTAAGTTCTGCAGATTGAGAATGGGTTCATCATATTGAGTCCATTGTATTGAGATAATCATATCCAGAATCATCATATTGAGAGGATCAGATCAAAATCCATCATATTGAGAGAATTATATCCAGATCCATCATATTGGGAGAATCAGATATAGACTCATCAGATTGAGAAAATCAGATCCATCTAAATCAGACTGAGGATTCAGACCGAGCAATTGTGGAGTAGTTTCAATATAGTATTTGTTCTTTTTTTGGATCAATTGTTTTATAAGAAAATATTATAAACTTATGGGCATCAGTATGATCTTTAATATTGGTAGATATAAGGTTTCTAAAAGGAGTTGGCACAATTTGTATTCACTTCTTCATAATAGTGGATTTCCATAGACCCATTAGAGTGGCTATGGTAAGAATGTAGGTTCTCACACTAAGACCAAACATTATAAATATTATGTTATTTCATTACTTTCCAACTTTTTCATGCATGATTATTTACTAAAAATTGATAAGGAAATAAATCTTAATAAGTTACAGGGGTTAAGTATTGAAAATTATTAAAACTTATAAAAAGTGAACAACTAATTAAACCCACCTTCTTAGTTATTATTAGATACTTTATAAATTCAATTGGTATCAAAGGGAGGTTCTTTAATTGAATACTTATCAAGAATAATATCAATTCGGTCAATAGTAGAGGAATTCAAACATTTTATGGAAAAAATTATTATGGATGGAAAAATAGGATGATTCCTTATCTCCCATCTCTTGGACTGGAAGTTGTTTATGTTGATACTATTGGTTTTCCACCTATTTAGAAAGATGATCCTATGAAATTTGATGATAATATAAATATAGAATTTTATGGAAAGGCTAGAAATTATATTCTTATGTCCTTATCATAAAATATTTATCATAAGGTGATGGGTATCAAAACATCAAAAAATATTTGGAACAAACTAGAAAGTGTTTTCTAATGGAATACAAAAGTTAAGGAAGAAAAGTTACAAATCTGGTGTAGTAATTATGAAGACATTAGAATGATATATGAAGAAAAAATTGATGAATACTTCACCAGATTAAATGAAATTTTTGGAAACATCATAGGATTTAGAGATTTCTTGGAAGATTCTATAATTGTGAAGAAACTTACGAGAAACTTTTTAGACAGGTTTGATTCTAAAATTTCTTATTTAGAAGAAAATTATGATTTATCTATTGATAAATTACATAAATTTATTATTTCTTTTGAAATGAGGAAAGATACAATGTTTAAAAAGAATATAAAATATGAAATGGATTTTGAATCTATGAAAAAGTTGAAAATTCAAGATGTTGAAGATGTTGATCCTTGTGACTCCAAAGATAAAAGAGATGATGAGTTGAATGAAAAAACCATTTCTGTTATATCCAAGAACTATCAAAGAGGAAGAGGAAAGTATGGAGGTAAAATCAATCTCAAATTTAGTGACTGTGGTGGAATCAGACACTTTTCTATGAATTTCCCTAAGAATGAATTTGGACAATATAGAGGTGATTGCAATGGAAAAACACGATGTAAGAAGTGGTACAAAAAATATAATGAAGAAAAGTATTCCAACAGATAAAAGAAGAAGTTTACCGAAAAAAAAGAAGTATGTTGATTAAGAAATTTGAGTTGGACTCAACTAAAAATAGTTCTTCTAAAGATTAAAGTTCAAAAAAATTCAGAACCTTCATTGTAAAAGTTAAGAAAAAAAAATATTCCTCAGAGAGTGAAGAAGGTGGTAAAGAATATTATAGAGAGTATCACCTTAGAACAGAATTTGTTGCATGTCTTGAGAAAAACAAAGCTCTCAATAAATAAATTATATTAATGATGAAATATTGGGAATAAGTTTCTAATGGAAAAACATATTTCATCAATATGGTGGATAAATACATTCCAGATATTTCAAGTTACAAACATAGAATTTATAAACAAATAAAGACGATTGAATATCTTAGTAAGAATATGGAAGCTAAGTAAGAAGATATTAATAAGTTTCAATAAAAACTTCATGAGTCCAAAATTACCTTGAGTAAGATGAATGAAAACTTCAATAAAGATTCAGAAGTAAAATATGAAACTTCTAAAGATGTTAAGAAGGCTCATTATGAGAATTAGGTGAAATATTATCTTACCAAAAATTATGTTTCATCTGATTATTTTAACATTTTAGGTTCTGGAAATATTATTTTAAAATATTAGGTGGATAAAGTATTTGAGAAACCTATAAAATCTACAAAAGTAAAAAACTCAATCAAAAGAAAAGACGGTCCATGTCCTTAGTATGTTAGAGATGG
Source organism: Viscum album (assembly GCA_963277665.1). NCBI lineage: Eukaryota > Viridiplantae > Streptophyta > Magnoliopsida > Santalales > Viscaceae > Viscum > Viscum album. The sequence continues at coordinate 616,944,596 of OY728148.1, read as the reverse complement.
AAAAAGTTATCAACCTCAATAAAGTTTCTACAAAGAAAGATCTTTCTTAAATAGAAAATCAAAATTTTATAATTATTACTGGAATTTTGGAATCTAATGGCACATTTAATATAATTTTTGGCACAAATTAATTCTACCTGGAATAATATTTGAGAAAAGTGTAAGAAATAGTGGAAGTAGAATGAGTAAGTTTCCTATCTTATAGAAAGTTGAAAAAGTGAATTCTCAAGATGTTAGAAACTTTCCAACAAAAAATAAATTTGAATTTTTAGAAGAAGTTTGTGGAAGATGTGATCAAGTTGTTCATCATACATAAAGATACATGGAACTCCTTACAGAATAAGTTTCTAATGATAAAAAATAAAATAAAGATGAAAAGAAGAAAGTTGAGGAAAGAGATTTTTTTTGTTGCGATAGCTTTGAAAGCAAGTAAAAGGAAAAAACCATGGATACTTGATATTGGTTTCTCATCACATATTATAGGTGATATAAAAATATTGAAAGATGTTGAAAGTCATGATGGAGGATTAGTTTCCTTTGGTAATGATAGTTCTTTAAAAATCATAAGAATCAGAATAGCTGAGATTAAAGCTGAAAAGTTAAAATCTATGGAAGTTTTATTTTTTGATGGTATAAAACATAACTTACTTAGTGTAATTCAACTTTTTAATGATGGAAAATAAGTTGTTTTTATAAAATATTTTTCTATCATAAAAACTGTTAAGGATTTAAAAGTCATTACAAAAGGAGAAAGAACTATTGGTAATATCTTCCAAATAGGAGAATTCAATAACTCATGTTACTTGAGTGTGGAAGATGAAAACAAACTGTGACACCAAAGTTTTGGGAACCTTGGATAGAAAAGTATGAACAAACTCTCTGAATTTAATGTTGTTCAAAACTTTCCATAATTGAAAAGAAGAGAATAAGATGTTTATGTAACTTGTCAAAAAGAAAAGATGACTAACAAACTTCATAAAAGATTTGAGATTAAATCTATCAAACCAATTGAGATTATTCATTTTGATTTATGTGGGCCTATTAGAGGTAAATCAATAAAAGAATATTTATACTTTATCATGTTTATTTATGATTTCACTCAGATAAAAAATATCATGTCTATAAAGAATAAGTCAGAGGCTATTTAAATGTTCAAATTCTTTAGAAAATATGTCGAGAAAGAAATGGGGGGTTTCTATAAAGAATCTATAAATAAATAATGGAACTGAATTAAAAAAATAATTTTGAAACTTATATGAGAAAGAATGGTATTAAACATCAGTATAATGCTCCATATAATCCACAAAAAATGGAGTAGTATAAAGAAATAATATAATCTTAATGGAAATAAAAATAATTATGTTAGCAGAATACAAACACTCAAATTTCTATTAGAGAGAATCTATTAGTACTATTGTAACTATTAAAAATAGATGTTTGTTGAGAATGGAAACCAACATGCCTCCTTATTAAATATGGTATAACAAAAAACATTCATTGAAATACTTTAATGTTTTTGGAAGTCCATGTTTTCTCAAAATCATCAATTTAGAGTTGGGAATTTTTGATGAGAAAGATGAGGAAGGAAATTTTATGGGTAATTCACCAAATGAAAGAAGTTATAAATTTTGAAAAAAATGATTAAAAATGTTGGTGGAATCATATGATGTGAAGGTATTTGAAAATAAAATTTCCTTGACAAAATTTGTTGAGAATGTTGAGGAGGATAAAATGAATATTTCCAACAATAGTGAAAGTAATTCAAAACATCCTTATCAAGATTTAGAAGAATTGTGTGATAAGGAAATTTATTATGGGAAAGAAACATTGAAATTTAAAACCCTAAAAAAACATATTGAATCCAAAAACATTATTGTAAATTATAAGGCTCCAAGTCTGACCAGAAGAAAGTTGAGATTAGATAACTAGATTTCACTTATATCAAAAGTTGAACCAAAATCGGTTTTAGAAGCTATTCAACATAAAGAATGGGTGGATTCTATGAGTGAAAAGTTAGATCAAATTGAGAAGAATGAAATATGGGAAATTTATTTATAGACAACTAATAAAAATGTTATTGGAACCAAGTGGGTTTACAAAAATAAGTTAAATGAACATGGAGAAGTTTCAAGAAACAAAGTAAGAATTGTTTGTAAAGGATATGAATAGGTGGAAGGTGTTTATTTTAAAGAAACCTTTTCCCCAGTTGTAATATTAGAAACTATTATAATTTATCTTCTAGTGGCCACACATCAAAATTAGAAACTTTATCAGATGGATGTAAAGTCATATTTCTTAAATGGTGATATTGAGGATGATAGTTACATTAAAAAACCTTATGGGTTTCTACTTGATGAGGATGAAATAAAGTTTTTAAACTAAAGAAATATTGGTATAGGATGAAACAATCTCCACATGCTTAGAATTTAAAACTTGAATTTTTTTTGAGAATGTTAAATTTTTTGAAATAAAAATTTGATAGAAACTTATATGTGAAATATGTTGAATCTGGATCTCTAATTGTAATTATTTATATGGATGATATATTTTTTTGGGGAAAGAGAAGATGTTTGTAAAACATTTTCTGAGGAAATGAAGAAGAATTTTTAAATGTCTATATTGGGAGAATTAAATTTCTTCCTTGAGTTATAAGTTCAGAAAATGGAAAAATACATTTTATTTTCTCAAGAAAATTATTCCATAGAATTATTAAAAACATTTTGGATGATTGAATCCAAAGATGTTTCAAATCCTATTTTAGTGAGAAAAAAGTTGAGTAATGATGAATCTAGAAAAAATGTGAATGACAAATAATTTCAAAAGCTAATAGGAAGTCTTCTTTACCTTATAGCCTCAAGGCCTAGTATTGTTTATAATGTGACTTTGTGTTCCAAGTATCAAAGTAATATAAAAGAATTACATATGTTGTAAACAAAGAGGATTCTAAGATACATTAAAGTAATAACTTTACATATACAAAATAAATTGTGAGATAAGGTTTCATGGTTATACAGATGCCGATTAGGTCAGAAGTTGTAATGATATAAAATCAACCTTAAGAGGAACATTTTTCATGGGTGAATGTTTTGTGAGTTGGAATAATAAGAAAAAATGTTCAATAACCTTGAACATAGCTGAATCCGAATATATTGCAGCTAATGAAGCTTGTACTCAAATGTTATGGATGAAAGTTAAACTAGAAGAGTTTCTAAACCATTGAAGATACTTTGTGATAAACATAGTGAAATTGATATTTCTAAGAATCATATCCAACATTAAATATCAAAACACATTGATATAAAGTTTCACTTTATAAAAGAAAATGTTTCTATTGGAGATGTATTTCTGGAATAAATTTCAAAAAAGTATCAGATTGCTGATATCTTTATAAAAGAAATGAGGAAAGAAAAGTTTTTAGAATTGAGGATAAAACTTAAAGTTTATCCTCCTCCCATGTCTTACTAAAACTCATAAGGAATGACCCCCACTGTACATTGGATTATGTTTACAAAGGTGTAGATAATGTAATAACTTTTTACTTCTAATAATTTTTTAATTATATTTCTTTTATAAATCTAAAGCTATGGTTATCATAGATTAGGGGAGTGAAACAGAAAAGTGAGAGAAAAATAAAAGTGGGATAGGAAAAGATAAAAGTTAGATGGAGTTTATCTTTACATTTTCACAAAATTTTCTTACCACCGAGGGACGTAATTACTTCAATAAAATTACTTTATCCAGTAATGTGGTGTTAGGACACTCTCTTTTTAGAAAGGCTATGATTTGATAAAAGTCAAAAACTTGAGTTGTGAAAAAATTATGATGGTTGGAAGAGTTGTTAATGAGGGTTATCCACAAATCCAAAGGGGGAGATTGAAGAACCTTTGTGATGAATTGTTTTAACAAAGTTTTTTTATTTGTTGATAACTAACCTTTTTGTTTAATAATGTTTTTGTTTTTTCAGGAATCAGACCTAGTCTATCATAATAAGATAATCAGACTATCCAACATCAAATTCAGATAATCATATCTAAAAGAATTGGAGGTAGGATTTTTTTACTAAAAAGTTTCCTTTTTTTGTAATTAGATAAAGAAAGAAGTTACTGAGTGAAGAAGTTGTATTATTGCTGAAGATTTTTGAAATAATATTGTGAAGTTAGGAGTTACAAAGTTTTCATACTTTCTAAGCTAAATTGGATGATGATTTTATTCTCAATAAGTTCCCACAAACCATGAAAACTATCATGATAAAATCTTTTAAATTAATGGTTGAGAGGTTTGAATAAATTAAAAATTTCAGAGTGAAGAATTCCATCATAATGAGAAATTCTATCTTAATGAGAATTTCATCATACTGGGATTTCCACCGTAATGGGAATTCCATCATAATGATAATTCCATCATTATAAGGACTCAATCAGACTGAGATAATAAGGAAATAAAAATCATAATGAGTTGAGAAATAAATAGAAATCATAACATTATGATAATAAAATAGATTATAATGAGATGAGAAGGAATTTTTTTTAATGACCTGATTACGAAGAAGAATAAAAAAAATGACAGAAGTTTTATGAATAGTTTAAGAGGTCAAAATTGAAATTCAATTTGGATAAATATTGGATAAATATAAGTAGGATTGAATAAGTAAACGTTAAAGTTTAAATGTGATAGATCTTAACAGATTTTTAAGTTTGAGGAAGTGGGGAAAGTTTTCAAGTTTCCCACCATTGTTTCTTGAGTCACCTATAAATACTTGATTAGATCATTCATTCATTGGGGCTCTTTCACGCAGGACGAAAATGTGGAGTAATGAAGAAATAAAATGAAAGTCACTACATGTTAGAGATCTTGTGAGGAGGATCAAATATTTTAATGTTTGTTTACCGAATTGAGAAAGATCATATTGAGAAGATATTATTGGGTAGATCATGCTGAGAAAAACTGTATTAAGAGTTTTAGCAGAGTTTGAGTTCTATAGATTGAGATTAGGTTCATCGTATTGATTCCATCATATTAAGAGAATCATATTTAGACTCATCGTATTGAGGGAATCAGATCCAGATCCATCATATTGAGATAATCAAATCTAGATCCATCATATTGGGAGAATCATATCTAGACTCATCATATTGAGAAAATTGGATCCAGCCAAATTAGACTAAGGATTCAGACTAAGAAATTATGGATCAGTTTCAAAATAGTCTTTATTATTTTTGTTTGAAACAATTGTTTTACAGGAAAAATCTGAAAATGATGAGAGTTAGTATAATATTTTCTATTAGAAGATAGAAGGTGTCTAATATAAGTTGGCATAAGTTGTATTCACTTCTTCATAATAGTGTATTTCCATAGACCCATAGGAGTGGCTATGGAAAGGATGTAGGTTCTCACATTGAGTCAAAAACTTGTAAATCTTGTGTTATTTACTTGATTTATTACTTTTTAATGCATGATTATTTACTAAAAGTTGATAAGGAAATAAATCAAAACATGTTGCAGGGGTTAAGTATTGAAAAGTATTGAAACTTATAAAAAGTGAATAATTGATTCAACCCCCCTTATCAATTGTTATACAATCCTTTGAAACTTCAAAAACTGACTCTCAGGTTCTTTATATTCTATTCATGGATGTATCCCTACCCCCTGTAACATCACCTATCAGGTGCGTAAGTGCAATAGCCTCATTTCCAACTGTAGTGAAATTACTCACACTTGGCATGAGGGAAACAAGGCAGCTGACATCTTTTCTTCTAGGGTTCCTCATGATGCTCCCATTTATTATTTTTCAAGTATATGATCCATCTACTCTGAATGTATGGATATAATTAGAGGTTATTCTCTTGAGATTCACCATTTTAGACCCCCCATAATCCCCTGCTCCTTCTTTCTAAACATAATGTGTGGGTTATCTTCTTTAATAAAATTTTCGTTTTCAGCCTCTCATAAGATACAAATTTAGAGTTAATTGTGATAAATAATAAATTATTTATTCATGTCTTGTTGACTTATATTTTTTTCAAACCTTTTGTATTTTAGAAAATTATGGGAACTAGGAGAAACCAGGCCAACAACCTGTGTGAAGGAAACTACAATGATTGCCCGAAAAACATCCCTGATTACATGGGAGGTGGAGTTCAAAACTTCATGAAAATTCTTACCCAGTTGTCTTAGGATATGAATAATAACATGAACCATGTAGAATATCCGGCTTCCCCCAAGAAGGATAAACTATCCATTGAGTCCTTTATATAGAAATGACCACTGAAATTTATTGGGTCTTTCAATCCACTTGTTGTGTAATTGTGGATTAACTCATTGGATAAGATCTTTTCTATATTCCACTATTCTGAGAAGGATAAGGCGACTCTGACCATTTATCCCTTAGATAGGGAAGTTGATCAATGGTGAGAATTGATAAATAACACCAAGACAAAGGATGAAATAGAATATATGGAGTGGTAATACTTTAAGAAAATATTTCCTAACAAGTATTTCCCTTGAATTATTTGTAAAAATATGGGGGGAGAATTTATAGAGCTAAATAAAAAGAAGGGTGAATCTATCATGGATTATGAATTAAATTTCACAAGTCTTTCATGGTATGTCTTAGGTTTTGTTATTAATAATGATATAAAAATAGATATATTATTTAGTGGTTTAAAACCACACCTTCTAAAGGCTCTAACTATCTGATACTTCATGAGTTAAGAATAATTTTATCTATGTTCTATCAAAGCATATATGGAGTTGGGTGAATATTCCCATGGCTGTAGAGATATAAAAAATAAAGATGGAGTTTCAATTTGGAGTATCTAATGAAAAGTTGTAAATAAATATCAACCACCCACGTATCAAAAATGTGGGAAGAAGTATCATATGAACTGCCTCAAATGGAAAGGAAAATTCTTCAAGTGTGAGAGAGAAGTCCATAAATCCCATGAATTTTGAAGATACATTAAGAAGATACCCAATGTGATGTAGGAAAGAAGAGAACCACCCATATTTCAATGATTTAATTGTAGGGAGAAAGAGAATTATGCAAGACATTGCAATGAACCTCGAGTCCTTGAGGGTAATCGATGTCAACAACCACCAAATATAAAGGATCAAGGGAAATCTTATTCCATCACTAATGATCAGGTGGAGAAAAAAAATAAATTACTACAAGTTACACTTCCCATCAAATCAATAATGAAAAAATTCTTATTTGATCCCAGTTCTATGTATTTCTTTTTTTCTTGAAAGTTTTCTAGAACTATTGAATCAAAGCTCTGATACCTTGAAATAGATATATCCATAAAAACACCCAATGGTACAAGCATTGAAACCCAAGTGTTAAAATATTCTCTTATTGGAGTATGTGGTAGGGGTGTCCATGGGTCAAGTTGGGTTAGGTTTGGGGATTTGTTTGACCCAAACCAAGCCAAAAAGGTCAGGTCAGGTTGGGTCATTAATTTTTTTAGGTTGGAACTAACCTGACCCAACCCATTTTGGGTTGGGTTGGGTTGGGTTAGGTCGATCATGTCATGGGGAAAAATCATCTAAGATGAAATTTTTAAATAAGTGGATGATCCGGTCATAGATGATGTCAATAATGATGGACACCCAGTGTACTACTCATTGCTGGAGATGCTGTGGTGGCCCTCTTCACCAATCACCATCTTAGAGGAGGTGTGCCATATCCCTTACTAGCTGGTCGACCAGGGATTAGATGCACATCATATTTTTCAACCATTAAAGCACACATGGGGTAGCCAAAACTCCATAATAAACATAAAATTCTCCTCCATCGTCTCCTCCACCATCAACATCAATGCCTCCTACACCATTGTACATTTAATTCTACACTCCCTTTCAAGATCCCCTTGGAGATCCGGTTATCTAGCGTATCGATCATCAAGGACTTCCCTAAGCCATTAGAACACAACATGAACACGATATCTCTATCGTGTGCTTTGCTGGAGATCTGATTGAGCAATAAAACCTTCATCATTTAGAATAAATAGTGTCAATTCCCTCATGCAACTCCTACTTCATATTCCTCTCCATGCTAGGGAACACCCCCTAACTTGGTGATTAATCGATCCCAAAAAAGAAGCGGTCAGCGGGAAGGTGATGATGTGGATGACTAGCCTAGGAAAGAAGGAAGACGACAAAAAGGGACTTGGGTTGGGACTCAAGAGGCAAGGGAGAAGTGTAAGTAGTGAAGTTTTAGGAGAGAAAGGTGGAATATGAGAGGAAATATTATCACAATGGGTAGTCATCGAGTTGTTTGGATCAGGTTGGATCATTTTTTCCAACCCGTGACCCGAACCAACCTGATCATGGGTCAACCCAAATCAACCCAACCCAAACTATCCCAAATTGGTCAGGTTGGGTCAGGTTGGTGTGGTTGGTTCAGGTTTGGAAACCCCTAATATGTGGGATGATTCTTCAAGCAAATATCGCAATACTTCCCTTAGTGGAATTCAATACTATACTAGAAATGGATTGACTCTTGTTATGTGAAGAAAACATAAACTATCAAAAAAAGAAAATATATTTTCATATTTTGAACCATCCCATGCTCCTATAAAAATTCAAGGAAGATCATGAACCTCCTTTTTAAAATAACTCAATTTTGTGGGTGTTTATTCCCTATGAAGAAGCATAACTCGCTCAAATGGTTGAGTCAAATGAAGGTATCAACCTGGAGGAAATGCTATTGTGAGGGAATACAGTGATGTATTTCCTGAAGAGTTACTTGGACTTCCACTAAATCATGAGGTAGAGTTATCAATAAAACTTATACCTAGATCCACTCCTATCTCAAAATGTTCTTAAAGGATGGAACCTATAAAACTGGAGGAGTTAAAGAAGTAGCTACAAGAGCATTTTAAAAAAGGGTTCATATACCCTAGTGTATCACCATGGGGTGTGCTAGTTCTCTTTGTAAAGAAAATGGATGGATCAATATGTCTATGTATTGATTATTGGGGGATCAATAAGTTCACCATAAATAGTAGGTATCCTCTTCCAAGGATTGATGACTTGTTCAATCAACTATGAGGAGTATAAAACTTCACAATGGAAGATCTTCATTTTGGATATCATTAATTGAAGGTGAAGAAGGAAGATAATTATAAGACTACTTTCCATACAAGTTATGGGCATTATGAGTTCCTAGTGATGCCCTTTAGGCTTACTAATTACCCTATTATATTCATGGATTTGATGAAAAAGTCTTTATAGAAGACCTTGATAAATTTTTGGTAGTTCTTATCGATGGTATCCTCATCTAACCCAAGAGAAATGAGGAACATAAAGAACATATAATTATTGTGATGGTAACATAAAAAAAGGATAAATTGTATTCCAAGTTTAAAAAGTGTGAATTTTTGATGCAGAAAGTCACATTATTTAGACATGCGATCACAAATGAGAGAATTTCTGTGGACCCTTAAAAAAAAGGCAATTGAGGAATGACCTAGACCCACTAGTGTCACATAAATCCATAGTTTTCTTATCTTAGAAGGGTTTCAATGATTTTTTGTGGGAAATTTATCATGATTGTATAGATTGTTAAATAAGTAAATAAATAAAGGGACAAAGTATGTTTAGATGGAATAATGTTAGGAATGCTTTAAGGATCTCACGAAGAGTCTAATCATTACACCTGTACTCACACTACCAACAAGTGGATAAATTTTTGTGATATAAAATGATGCTTAAAATGAAGTATTGGGTTGTGTACTCTTGAATAATGATAAAGTGATAGACTATACCTCATGGTAGTTGAACATCTATGAGAATAAATACCCGAAACATGATCTAGTTCTAGCAGATATGTTTTTTCCAGGAAAATTTGGTGGCACTACCTCTATGGGGGGAAGTACAACATATATACCAATCAAAAGAGTCTAAAGTATATATTAACATATAAGGAGATTAACATTAATCAAAGAATATTGTTAAATCTAATGAATTACTATGATTACTCTATTTATTACCATCTGGGAAAGTAAAACAAGGTAGATAATTCTCATAGTAGAAAATAAACTGCTACCTTATCCATGATGCAAATTGAGAAAGACCCTATATTTATAGATATGGAAATGATGGATTTGGAAATCATAATGGAATGGAATGGAATACGTCCTACCTTTCCCAAATTATTAGCCAACCATCTATTTAATATAATATCAAGGAGGCACAAAGGGATGAACTGGAGCTAAAAAGAAGGTGAAAGTGGTAAAGGAAGTGAAGTTATAAGAGTTCCATATTAATGATAATGGTGTGATTTGGTTTGGAACAAGGATATGTGTGACTTCATCACCTAATGTAAAGAACGATCTATTGGATAATACAAATATATCATCTTTCTATATCCATCCTCGAAGTACCTAGATGAACTGCGATATTTGAGATCACTTCTGGTGGGACAACATGAAGAAGGAGATTAAATATTATATCTTAAGGATCTTGGTATGTTAGTAAGTTAAAGAAGAGTGACTAAAGTCCAAAGGGATGATTCAACCACTGCCTATACCCATATAGAAATGGGAGAATATCACTATGGACTTTTTCACTAGTATATCAAATACATCTAAAGTAAATAATGAGATATAGGTTGTGGTGGATCGACTCATCGAGTTAACCCACTTTGGGAGGATTTATCGCTTGAAAAACATTCCAAGCTATATGTGAAGGAAGTGGTGAGACTGCATGGGGTTCCACTTTTTATCATATCTAATCATGATCCAAGGTCCAAAAATAAATTATAGAGAAGTATTTAACACTCTTTGAGTACCAAATTGAATTTCAACATGACCTATCACCACCAAAATAATTACAAATATGAAATGACTATTCAGACGCTCGAGGAAATGCTAAGATCATGCTCAATGGAATTTAAAGGTGGATGAGATCAACATATCCCATTGGTTGATTTCTCATATAACAACAACTTACACTCAAGTATTCAGGTGGATCCATATGAAGCTATGTATAGTAATTGATGTAGAACTCCAACTTTTTGGGATGAAGTTGGTGAATGAAAACTAATTAGACCCGATCTTGTGAAAGAGATGACCGAGAAGGCTCAAGAGATCCAAAAACATATAATAGATTCTCAAATTAATAAAAAGAGCTATGATGACAACCATCAAAGGTATTTGAATTTTGAATTTGGATAAATTTTTTTCCTTCTAATATCACCATGGAATAGAGTCATGCGATTTGGAAAGAAAGGGAAGCTTAACCAAAGGTAAATTGGTCCCTTTTAAATCATTGATCTCATAGGAGTAGTGGCCTATAGAATTTCAATTCCACCACATATGAATCATGTTTATGATGTGTTCCATGTATCTATCATGAGGAAGTACATACTAGAACCCTCACATATATTGAACTCATAGGTGGTACAATTGGAAGACGATATCACTTATGAGGAGTAGCTGGTGAAGATCACAGACTATAGAGACAAAGTTCTATGAAACAAGACAACTCAACTTTTAAAAGTTTTCTGGAAGAACCATAAGTATGAATAGGTGATATGAGAACTAGAGGAATCAATTAAGGATAAATACCCTCAAATGTTTTCACCTTAGTTTGTAAAATGAAATTTCAAGGATGAAATTTCTAAAGGGGGGAAAAATGTAATGACCCAAAATTTTATCAATGTAATTTCTCTTCTTATAATTGTTTCACGTTGTATAAAACACATACATCACATAGATAACCCAATAAAAACATTATTCTCATAAAAGAAGAATAAAATAAGTAGTATTTATAAAAATTAAGGAACATATAAAAATGGAATAGTAACATGATCATTGGAATAGTAATATGAACATTAGAAATAGTAAACTGACCATTACAATAGTAACCCACCTTATGAAAGTATAAATAAAATTTAGGTATCTTATACATGAAAATATGATATATTTATATCATGGAATAAGTAAATAAATGTTTTAAAAATGATAAATGAAGTGTTTGTATTTTTGTTAAATGTAAATGTTTATTTACAATTTTAAAATTAATATAATGATCTAAAAGAGAATTTATTTTCATAAAATAGATTCATAAATTAATATTTTTTTGTATTATAATTTTAAGATAATTTTATGAGACATTAATTAATTGTTCAAAGAGCCATAAATCAATTATAATATTAAAATCATTATTTTTTGAATAAATTATGATTTTATTTTAAAAAATAAATTTCTCATATTTTGAAAACTTCATAAAATTAAGTTTTTTTTGAAATATAAATGTCAAAAAATGGTTAGTGTTAATTTTTAGTATTTTTCTAAAATAGTTTATTTTTTGGTGAATAATGAAATACGATAACTTATGGTATAAGATAAATATATAAATATTGGAATCATAGTTTATGTATGGATGATGTAAGAACCATTATCATTGAATCTCCATAATTATTTAATGTATTTAATTATAATAATCAACACTATTGATATTCTTGATCCAAAATAATAAACTAATGAATAAAATAATCAAAAAACACCCCTCTCCTCCCCTCTAAATACCAGCCCTCACCACCAATTCTCCTCAAACCTTATAATCCTTATAGATTATAAAAATTATGGTAAATTACCTTCCAAATAATCTTACAAATTTCCAATATACACTTGTCTAAATAAAAGACCAAACCCAAGTGCCTTAAAGAGGTCCTCAAGGAGACGATATTCAAGAGGTAAAATCCTCAATTCTTCTCTTTTATTTTATTTTGTTTTATTACTCTATCCTCAAATATCCTATACGAAGTGATATGATTACTCTAGTATTACATATATAATATAATTTTATTTTTTTAATAGAATATCCACCATTAAATCTATTATCTTCTCCTTTTATTCAAAAAATGAAAACATCATCCATGATGTGCTAAATCACCGCCTTCATGGATGATGAGTTTTTGTTTTACATTACAACTTCAAGGATAATAATAAAACTATTATTATGGTTATTTTTTTAATATTTATGTTATAACTTATTTAATGTTCTCGAACTAATTTATATACATAATAATAAATAAAACAAAACTAGTTCGTGATGGTTGCAAAAACCAACAAAATAAATTAAAAATTTTTCATTAAAATTTTATAAAATGAATTATCCTCATATAAAAATAATAATATATAATACCATTTAAAATTATTTATATTCATTAATAACATATAATTTCAATTCTAGAAAATTATTCTCATTTTACACGATCTTCCACACTTGTATACAAGTGAACTGATCATGAAACCATGAAAATGAACACTTCTAGAATGATGAAATTGAACTATAAAACTCATCGAAATGGTCATAAAAGAACAAAATAAAATTATAATGAATAAAATTATTGTTGGTCAGAGTAGGACACTCAAGAGGGGGGTTAATTTAGTTCCTATAAAAATTTCTATTAAAAAGTTTACATAAAAGATTCCCCCAATTAAAACAAAAATAGGCCAGTTAATCAAGGTAATAAAATTATAATAGTTTGACTATTCAAATAGCTTCTTAGAAGATTGATTAATTCTCAGTAGTATCAATATGAGATAATGATACAACTTTTGAAATTACTTTAATAAGGGAAAATAGTTATAACTACTATCCAAGATTAACTATCAAAGTAAAATTTAGTTTTTTGAAATATAAATTAAAATAGAGAAAGACTAAATAGAAACATATAGTGGATAAAACAGGTGGTTCAGTCACAAGACAAGACCTAATACACTCCACTTAGTGATCACCTGCCACCAAGAAGTTTATATTAATAAACTTAATCCACCCCTTAGATCAAGTTCAACTATAGTACACATGATTGTCCAGGTCACAAGACCTCTTCCACTGTTCTACATAGGAAAACAGATAACTAGGCCACACAATACCTCTTCCACAGTTATACATGAGAGAAGTGAAGAGTGGAAAGATATTTGAGTGAGGATATCTTGTATCCTCCAATTTAATGTAGGAGACAATGTGTGTTTTAATCAAGATACACACACTACTCAAAAAGTAATAACAACAGTACACAATAGAGAAAAAATGACGATAAAGGGTAAGATATGCTTTGAGTATTGTTCTATACAACTATGGACATGTAGGATGTAACAGATGTGATTTTCGAGTCCTCTTGTGAAAACAGAGTATTCTTAGTCTTGTGCTCTGGTTTCCAGTTTGATGATATGTTCTTTTTAGTACTTATTTTTTTAGGATTGGTATTACGAGAATGTTTGAGGCTCTAATCTACTACAGTTCATCCTTTAGGAATCAAGAGTTCTTCATGTGTTCTTCAGTGTATGAATGTTCTTCTTTCTTTCAAGTAGTTCACTTCATGAACTCTTGACAATATATTTCTCCACTTCCATGATTTTATTTTTATTTTGGGTTCATGTGTTAGATCTAATATGAATCGTGATTTCTATACCTCATACCTTGTACTATCAGGTGATATATCTACAAAGAAACATTCATTATGTCAGTGTAATTAAATGAATCAAATATGACTGTTAGAAATAAAATTTAAAAATATAGAAAATTGATTAAGGAACGGTGTCATAGTTTTTCTTGAAATGGTGTCACTTAGAGACAGTGTCTTCTCCGTTGCCTTTGAGTGGTGAGACAATCATGATGCCAATTGCATTGATATCTAGAACCGGTAGCACAGATGTGGTGTCAGGATCATAGTGTCTTAGGTAATAGTGTATAGTTCTTTGTCAAAACATTGAATGATGCCTTGGAGATGGTATCAAGGAACTTGTGTTAGAGAAATTATGAAATCTGAAACTAGTTACAGTGTCAGAGTCACAGTGTCTGAAGTACAGTGTATGAGTGTTATGCTGTCTCGATTACGGTTTCAGTGACTTTTCCAAAATATGGTAGCTATCTTAAGAAATAATATTCACAGAATGGATTAGACTTAGGCATTAATATAATAATAAATTATAGAACAAGATCAAACATAATTTACAAGATTAAAACATGATTTGTGATAGTTTAGATCAGGATCTTGTGAGAGTTTAAACCATGAGTTGTAAGCATTAAATCATAAGGAAACCAACAAACTCCAAACATGATTTGTGAGATAGTAAACATGATTAACATGATTTGGGAGCATGAAAACATGATTAAACATGATGAGTCCAACAATATACCCCTTTTTGATGATAAAAAATCATGGGATTTAATATCCATCAGGGGATTTAAATGCCTTGTCTTATTTCTCCCCATTTTTGGATTTTCAAAAAGAAAATAATAAAAATAAAATAAAGACAAAATGAAGGTAAGGAGGAAAATAAACAACCGTAGTGTACATTATATTGGAAAGAAAGATAAAGTTCGTTACAAGAATAAGGAAAAATAAAATACATCCCTATAAAAAATATATCCTTAACTTCTCTTCAGAGTTAGTATTTTTCTCTTTTCCCTCTACAGAATCATCAGGAGGAGCCACAGAAGCAGAAGAAGTGGTAGAAGGGGTTAAGCCAATTATGAGAGAAGGAAGAGGCACACCTTCAAAAATAAAAGGGTAAAGAGTTGGTTTGGTCAAATACTGAAGAAACGGTAGCTTAATAATGACAGGTTTGATCTGGATCAGAGCGTAAGATACAGACATGGAAGTAAGAGAAAAGGTAGTGGCGGAAGAAAAGGTTGAACTAGGCCACAAAGGGATAGCTGCAGGAGACACTATTGTAGTGCTTTGTACATGGAGATAAGGATTAAACAAATGAATAAAATCACTGATGAATTAAACTCCATATTTCATATCCCTTTCAAAATCATTATTTTTCTGAATAAACTTTTCCAAATTAGGAATTAACTCTTTCATTTTCTGCACTTGGTCCTTAAAAGATTGAGTCGTAGGAGGCATTTTGATATTTTACAAAAGTTACATGAAATGACTAGTTATTTGGTGATTTGTATAGATCGTATTGAAGTAGAAATCAAACTTTTTAGTAATTTCATCATAGGATATAAGGGATTACTTTTAATACAACCGAACCATGTCATGTACATGATCAGTGTTTTGGAAAATCTTAGAGAGGATATCCTAAATAGACTAACCTTTTAAATACTGAATCTCTTCTTGAATCACCTTTCTGAGTACTAAACTGTCTGATACTTTAGATGGTTGATCAGGTTTAGCAGAGGAGGAAGGAGTTGAGATGACTATAGAGTGTGGAGGAAGGTTATGAAGAACAGTTTCTAAAGAGTTCTTAAAAACACCAGGCAACTCATTGATTGAGTGTACCAATCCTCAAACTTCATTTTCCAACATAGAATTATTTTCAACTACCTTATCAATAAAATATAAAAAATTGGGTTGGATTAGAGTCAAAACCTTTTTATCAATTTTTTTAGTATCTTCTATGCTGAAACAAACAATATGGGGTTCAACAGTTTGAAATTCCTTCTATAGTTCCTTAATCACAGATTTCAAAGATTTCACTTCCTCACATAATTGTTTATTTTCAATCCTAACTTCTTGAATTTCATATAGAATACTTGGTTGGGTTTTCCAGATATGTTTCTCCAAGATAAGTACAGAATCCTATTAACTTAAATGAGTTATAGGAGTACGTTTAGATTTAAATATCTTTTCAAAACCATCCATCATACTTTCACAAAAAACATTTAAATCCTCATGGCTCAAAAATATAGAAGGTTCTTGTGCAAAATCAAGTGAAGAAAAAAAAACAACCTATGGTTCCTTAACATGTATCACATCTTGTACAAAAATGGGTTTCAATTGAAAAGATTTTGTGAGATCAATTCTTCTCATTGAATCCAACTGAGAGTCAGATACATCAAAGTAGATAGAGAATTTATACAAGGTTTACACAGGTATTGTCTTAACCAAATCCTGCACTTGATTAATTTCCAAAATGGGATTATTCTCACCCTCAATAGGTTCTTCCCTATTGGGACTAAGAGACTCTTTCTCTTGACCTAATTCCATATCTTCTATTCTAGAAGGTTTAGTGACTTCTTTAGCTAACTGAAAATATTTCTCCATCCTTTCCTCAGCAGAAGGAAAAAATTCAAGTTTAGATTTTTCTTCTGACTATTATACAACAATAGGGCCTTCCTCAATAAAATGTTCTTCATCAACAATAAGATATTCTAAATGTTCCCCAGGAACGACTTGTTCTTCTACACCAGCAGCAGGTCCTTTTTCTGCAACAATTTTTCTAGAAACTTTCTCTTTAGTAACTTCTGGGTCAGGTAGGCTACTGTCTTATTCCTCTAAGACAATTCCTTCCTCAGGTACAACATTTGCATATCCTAATTCTTCACTTGAATATTCAACAATCTAATCAGGTTCCAAACCAGGGTTAGATTTTTTCTTAGATCTTGAAGGATTTTTAGTTGGATTGAACTTATCATATAGTCTTTCATTGTCTTCCACCCAAGATTGTTTTCAATGATTCATATTAATATTAATCCTTATGAGTGTATCTTTAGAGGTAAAAAATCATAGTCCTCAAAACTTATTCATTTGAGCCAACTAATCCTTTTACCGACAATATTACCGAATTAAATATTGAAGAAAATAAAGAGGTTGATTTTGAAGTAGTCTTGATCATATAATTGGTGTGCAGAATGATGTACTTACATAAGTTGATCTTATGGAAATTTTTCATTAGATGTATCAGAAATAAATCTTGATAATTCAGAGTTGCAAAATCTAACTTCCTTGTACAAATAAGATTTTTAATGAATTTGAATAGAATCCTTGGTTCTCTATATAACTCTACTGTAATCGACCTTCTTTTCTTCTTATTTATAGTTAGGCTTCCCAATGCCTCTTCTAGGTTAAAAACATCACTATGAGGAGGAGGTCCTCACTGATGATCCTAAAAAATTCCCTTATGAAGAATTTCAAGAGAGGAATCCCTCAACCTAGATGAAAAGATACACCTTTGTCCATTTATCCAACTTATAATAATGAAATCATCTGTCGACTCGTAGTAGAACTAAAGATACTGATAAAACTAAGAAAAAAGCCTAAGATAGATGGGTCGATTCTATTTAGTGAACCATTTAAACCATCCTTGTTCATCCAAAATGTTCAAAATTAGAGACTTACTTTTCATCATCCATTTGAGACATATATCTTTCTCTGGTACTACAATTCAATCAGGAAGGCTTGGATTCAGTAGTTCTTTATAAATTATTTTTAGAACCCTTTTTATTTTATTTCGAGACCTTCACTTCCTAGGAGTCGATGAAGATGGTCACTTCATTCTAGGCATTCAAAATAGCTTCTAAAAGGAGAACTAGTTGAAGGAGGGCAGGAGGATTTAGAGAAAAGCGTTTTGGTTTCAAGATAGGAGAGCTCGAGTAAAGAGACAAGTGAAAAAATATCGGGTTTTTATCATTTATTAAGTTGAAATATTGAAAACACAAATGAGTGGTATAAAAATAATAAAATAATAAATATAGTGATATGGAAAATAAATAAAAAATATAAGTCATTACTGTGAGACCGAAAGAGGTCCTCACAGTGTCATCATTATAGTGTGTCTCTAAAAATTGCGACCATATCATTGAGACAACAATTGTAAGACAATAACTGTGAGACCATAAACCTTTCACTCAAGAATTATCATCCCAAATTCATGTATGATGTAATTTATTCTTTCATAATTTAATGGTTTTGTGAATATATCTGCAAGATTATGTTCAATTCCAATTAATTCTAAAGTGATATCACCTTTTTGATAATAATCTCTAAAAAAGTGATGTCTTACATCAATATGTTTTGTCTTGGAGTGTGATAGAGGATTCCATGAAATTTTATGAGCACTTGTATTGTAACAAATTATAGGTACATGTCTGAATTAATATTCATAGTCTAGTAATGTGTGTTTTATCCACAAAATTTGTGCACAACAACTATCAACATCTATGTATTCTTCCTCAGTACTAGATAATACAACCGAATTTTTTCTCTTACTACACCATGTTACTAGAGACTTGCCAAAAAGGTGACTTATTTTAGAGGTTCTTTTTCTCTAAAACTTACAACCACCAAATTCATCATCTTAATAGCTAACTAAGTCAAATGATTTTCCTCTAGGATAGGACAATCCAAAATTGGATGTATGTTTGAGGTATTTTAAAAATTCTTTTAACAACATTTAAATGAGACTCTTTGGGGTTTTCTTGAAAACATGAACACATGAAAAAAATAAACATAATATCAGGTCAAAAAGTTTTTAAGTAGAGTAAACTTCCAATCATTCCTCTATTAGTTATTTGATCAACAAATTTACCATTTTCATCAAGATCCAACTTACAGGTAGTACTCATTAGAGTATCACTACTTTTAGTTCTATTTAAGCCAAAACATTCTTGAAGATATTTATTATATTTTATTTGATTTAAAATAATACCTTCCTTATTTTGAAATATTTTAAATCCAAGAAAGAATTTTAGCTCACCCATTAAACTCATTTCAAATTCATTTTACATCATCTTTGAAAAATCAATACATAAAGAATTTTCTAAAGATCCAAAAATAA
Source organism: Viscum album (assembly GCA_963277665.1). NCBI lineage: Eukaryota > Viridiplantae > Streptophyta > Magnoliopsida > Santalales > Viscaceae > Viscum > Viscum album. The sequence continues at coordinate 616,925,070 of OY728148.1, read as the reverse complement.
TATCATCAACATAGATTTGAATAACTAAAACATCCTTTGAAATTTGTTTTATAAAAAGAGTAGGATCAGCTATACCTTTTGTAAAACCTTTTGAAATAATAAAATTACTTAGTCTATCATACCAAGTTCATGGAGATTTTTTTAAACCAGTTAAAGCTTTTTTCAATTAAAAAACATGATTTTAAAAATGAGGATTTGTATAATCAGGGGGTTGTTCAACAAAAACATTCTCAACTATATACCCATTTAGGAATACACTCTTGACATCCATTTGATATAGTTTGAAATTTAGATGTACTATAAATGAAAAAAAAATTCTAATGACTTCAAGTCTACCTACTGGTGCAAAGGTTTCGTCATAATCAATTCTTTCTTATTGACTATAACCTTATGAAACCAATCTAGTTTTGTTTCTATCTATATTACCAGATTTATCTACTTTGTTTTTGAACACCCATTTAGTGCCTATAGTCAATATGTATTTGGGTGTATCTATAAGTTTCCAAAATTTATTCCATTCAAACTGATTTAGATCCTCTTGCATAACCATTACCCAAAACTCATCATTGATAGCATTATTGATGTTTTTAGGTTCAAGTTGTGACAATAAAGCTTGATGTTCAACCTGATTTATTAGAGAGGCTATAGTTTGTGTATATTTATCTAAATCTCCAACAAAAATATCTAAAGGATGGTTCTTGAGGGTTCTAGTTGGTCTAGAAAAAGAGGGGATAGTAATTTCAGGCTCATCTACAGGTTTGGGTTCATCATGTATAGAGTCTGAAGAATTTCTAGAACTGTTCAATTTAACATATTTCTTGACAAGATGATTAAATGATTTTTCATTTATATTCAGGTTTGACACATCATCTTCAAGGTTGTCTAATAATTTATTAAGTTCATGTGGATTTGTTTCATCAAATTTGACATGTACAGATCCTTCCACACAATTTTTTCTGTTGTTAAATACACTATAGGTTTTACTAGAGATTGAATATCCTAGAAATATTATTTCATCACTTTTGGATGAAAAATTATCAAGATTATACTTAGTGTTAAGAATATATAATTTGCATCCAAAAGCATTGAAGTAATTTACCTTGGGTTTTCTATTGTTCTACAATACATAAGGAGTTCTTTTAAGAATGGGTTGGATTAATACTCTATTAATAATGTATCATGCTGTATTGATAGATTCAACCCAAACATAAATAGGAAAGTCATACTCACTAAGCATGGTTCTAGCTATTTATTTCAAGGTACTGTTTACTGTTTCTACAAATCCATTTTGTTGAGGTGTCCTAGGGGAAGATAAGTTATGACTATATCCATTTTGTGAGCAAAAGGATTCAAACTCTTGATTTTCAAACTCACGGCCATGCTCACTTCGTAGATATTTTATTCTAAGTCCACTAAGATTTTCTACAGTCCTATCATACTTGGTGAAATGTGTGTATGCTTCACTTTTGTGATCCAAGAAGAAGGTCCAAGTATACCTAGAATAGACATCTACAAGAACATAGAAATAGTGATTCCCATTTAAACTAGGAACTCTAGATGGTCCAAAAAAATCCATGTGAACCCACTCAAGAGTTAGAGAAGTTGAAACTTCTTTCCTTGGTTTGAAAGAGATTTTGTGCTATTTACCCTTTTGAAAAAGATTACAGACTTTATCATTTGAAAACCCAAGTTTAGGTAGGTCCTTGACTAAACCTTTTCTAGTGATCTTTCTAAGGGAATGTATATTGCAGTGTCATCATCTTCTATTCCAAATCCAAGACTCTTTGTGAAATACACTTAAGCATAAAACATTTTGAGAAACTAAAGTATCTAAGTTAACAACATACACATTTTCATTTCTAAAAGTAGAAAATATTAGTTCATTTTTAGAGTTAAAAACATTAAAATCATCATTTTCAAATTTAACATCAAATCCATCATCACATAGTTGTGAAATAATAAGAAGATTATATTTTAGTCCATAAGAAAAAGTACTTTATGTAACAACCCGAGATTTTATGAGGATTATTATTTTTAATTTCATTGATGTCTTGTGTTGTATGCTACACCAAGATTATCTTGTGCTATACACAAGACTGTATTAGCTTGCAATATATGCAACACTATTCTTGGATTGTGTTACACACAATTTCAAGTTCGTTTGATAATATTCATTCTACGCAACATTGAGCGTGTATATATATATATATTCAATGTATAAATGAAATATGGTTGGATTCTATTATAAAAAACAATGAATGAGTCTTTCACAACACGCAACCCTAACTTGGCTTACATCACACACAATCGCGACCTTCCACGAGAGCGTGTGTTGTACGCAATATCGAGTTTCACTAAAAAAGATATACTATTAAAATATTATATAAACTAGCCGTTAAAAAATAGTAATACCCACTTTTTGGAATTTTATAAATTTTATCTTTCAAAATGGAGTTCATTTTTGGATTCGGAATATCGAAATTATCCTAGGGTGAATTTTTGGTATTAATCTGAAAACTTTCAATTTTTGATGAATAGTGAAAATACTGGGTTACTATTTAAAAACCGACTTTTTATTTAAATAATTATTTATTTTCTTTAAATATATTTTAGGTGAAAATTGATACATAATACCTATATAAGTTCAATTAAATTCATTGGAGTCATTTTATAATAATTTTAGATATATAAAAATTTTATTGAACTTTTCACCGTCTTGTACCCATTTCCTAGGAGAATTTGGAAATTCACATAAAACATAATTTTACCGCTTCTGTGAGGGGAATTTTGAAAATCCGAGAGACACGGTTAATATCAAGGACTAAAATTTGGTTCAATGAGATGAAAATAATTTTTGGTGAATAGTAACTTTTTACTTTTATTTACCACGGTTAAAATTAAATAAGGTCATTAAGGGTAAAAATGATATTATTATTACACTAACACATGTCCTAATTCTATTTTATAAGTTTAATTCGACCAAAATCATCCTTAGGAAGAAAATATGACCATTTAGGTCCACTTGGATTAGATTAGGACACTTATTATTATTTTATTTAAATAATAGTTAAAATAGTTAAAATCATAGTTTAATAACTAAAACATTTTTAATATAGGGTTATACATAAGTTAAATTAGACTATAACAATTAATTATAAATCTAAAAAGATTTCCCACATAATGGTATTTTATTTATAATTTTTAGACATTAAACCATTTAATTTATTTATGACACAATGATGATGTAGTAATTACCTTATGAATTAAATACTAACATAATTGATGTTATAAATACCCAAATAAATGTAATTTGAGACTTTTTATGAATTACACTAATTTTATAGGTAAATATGACATGTTATTATTGATTTAATTAACTTTTTTCGAACTAATCATGCTGTTATGATTTTCACAAAAATCAAGTACCAAATAGTGTCAAAATTGACATAAAATAGTTTTTAAAACAAATATTATATTATTAATTTTTATTTTATTCCTAAAAATCTAAAGTTCGTCCAAATGACTTATATAAGGATATATATATTAATAATGAACCACTTCGGGTTCTTTTGGATTGTTATAGTATGTTTATTAACCATATAGTGTAAGAAAACAAAAAGACACTGTAAAAGTTAAATTATTTAACATAGAGTTAAATCTAAATGATAAGGATAAAATAGTAACCTAAACTTGTATAAAACCTATTAGCTGAGATTATTTAGATCCATAACCACCTTATATTAAAAATAAATCAATTTTTAGGTATTAAAAACCGACTATGATATTTTTATAAAATAATATTTTAAGTTTTCCTAAGGTGCCCCTCTCCTCCCTTATAAAAAGGGCACCCCTTCCCTCTTCTCTTAACACCATATTGAGCATTGAAGCTCATCCAAAACCCGCCAATTTCTCTTATCCACTTCCCTAGAAACATCCTGGAGGTTCTGGTATTCTCAAAATACCAACTCTACTCCCTTAAGAGGAAGCTTAAAGGAGGTGCGTCGAAGAAGAGGTAATCTCTTCTTCCGGTTTTCTCAAGTTTCTTTATTCTTATTCTTATTCTTCTTTAGTTGTCTCATTATAAAGTAATAACATAAGTATTACTTATATAATGATATGTTATTATAAATATGAAACAACCCTATTTCACCTTCTATCCATCCTACGGAAAATGAAATCACCGCGCGTGCGTACGTACGGAATACCGTCTCCACGCCGTGGTGTAATCTGTTTTCCACCACCACCTTACTTGGATGGGTATAATGGTGTAGAGAATAACTATATATGATTATTTTAAAGTGATATTGATTCTAAAATAGTATACATACACTTCAATACAATTCCATGATCATGGGAATGATATCATCGCTCGTGCGTACGTACGGACTACCGTCTCCATGATGCTATGAGATTCATTCTCCATATTAACCATTCATGAATGATTATAAAGTATATATAATGAATAATAATGAAATATATGAAATAATAATGACAATGGATTTATGTATATATATATATATGTATGTCATCTACTTAATTCCATTCAATTCAATAAGGAAACGAAAACAGCGTTCATGCGTACGTACGGCCTACCGTCTCCATGAACGGTGTATTTCATTCCATTTATCGATATATCATATATATATATGTATATTATGAATATATATTATATATTTAAATCATGTTTTACATTCTGGAATTAAGTAAATCCGGATATAATTACTAATATCAAGAACAACAAGTCGAAACGCGTATGATAAATGAAACGATTTTACCCAAAACGCTGCTTTAGCATGGAATTTACAAAAGAACGGGTAATATAAAGTCATAAGTGAACCTTATATGATATCATAACAATGAATATGATTCTTTAATAAGTAAATGACATTATTTAAATCATTATAAAGGAGGTTCAGATACATAGGAAGCATATCAGACCTAAGGTAAGGGATAATTTTTCCAATCTCATTCCTGTATGAGATTGTTTATTCGTAAATATTTACTGGGGGTTATGTTTATTACCCATTTCCATATGTTCTCAAAATGTTTTGATAAAATGTTTACTTTTCTTCCATGTTTGTTTAAAGTCATTCTTACCCTTATTTTTACTTTTACCACATCGTATGGAAGGAATCTTTCTTTTGTTTACCATACGAGGTACTTTTTCACTTTTTCGACAAAAGTACGAGAAGAATGTTATTTTTAACATATACGGAATTAAATTTTTTTTACAGTTTCATAACTCCTCATTTTCATGAAGCTTACTGTACAAGATTTTATGACTATTTTCAACAAAATACTTTTCTTTTAAAATTGCATGGAATTTTGTGAAAATAAAATGATTTTGAAGAAGAAATGATATTTTATTCAAGAATTCATTTCAAGTGTTTTATCAAAACCATTTTCCATATAAGATGACATTATTTCATATGTGTATGTTTCATGTATAATTTCCCTATGATTTACATCGTTTCACTTTTCATATGATGAAATGATATCCATTTGTTTTATATGGATTATGTTATGATGGGATGATGTTTATGAAACCCATTTTACTCTTTTGGTTATGATGAATGATTTACATTTATTTTGTGGCACAAGTAAGAATGATTTCATTATGAGATCGATGGGACCTATATCTCCCTCCAATGCATTTGGTAAAGATTTATATCTCATGAGATAGACATGGATGGAACGATAAGTTAATCCGGTTCAGTGTTATAGGACTGGAACGAGGAGTGAACTCGATTAAGAAAGGGACTTTGTCCACTAAGATATTCTTGGCAGGAATGCCTTGGATACTATGGAAATCATATCATGTGATTAATGGTTTGCCATAATTACATGTTTTCTTCCCATGCTATTTTATCATGATTGATGTTCTCTTATGATATACGCCTCACGTACTTCCAATATTTATGTCTTTGCTCAAGATTTTGATGTTTAGATTTTATGTTCAAGTTTTTGCATTCAAATGTTTATAGATTGTTTTATGTTCTCTATGTTTACCCTTAATGAGCATTTGAGCTCACACATTATATGTTTTCTTTTCCCCAAGATATAAAGAAAGGTTTTAGGTAAGAAAACAAAAGGGGATGATCTTTATGGGAGATGTTGAAGATCTTTCACCATGATTAGAAGATTATATTCCATGTTTCCAAGGACACTAAACTATTACCGTCCTTGTGTGTCTGTTTTTGTTATGTATTAAGTATTCCAAAAAAGTAATGTAATGTCCAAGTATGTCAAGCTTTGGGTCTCTACACTTTAGAAATTAAAACTGAGTTAGAGTTACTAATCTAGACTAAGCCAATTATTTTTCCTTTAGCATTGTCACCAAAAGGGACATGACCACCATCAATATTTATTAAATTCTTGAATCTTGATTAATCTCCTATCATGTGTCTTGAACATCCACTATCCAAGTACCATAAGCTTTTTCAGGAGTTCTTCAAATATTTTTCCTAAAAAATAGTCAAACAAAAACATACTTTAGTACCCAGATTTTTTTGGGTCCAGTAATATTAGTATTCAGTGCTTTAGGATCCCACATATGCTTCATAGGTTTTCTATAAGCATTATATAACATATTTGAAAACTAGACCCTGTTCGTTCTAGAAAAACTAGAGGTATTAAAATATTTTATAGAACTAGAACTAACATTATAATTTTTACTTTTAGGTAGAAAAACATATTTTTCAAATTTAGTTACACACTTGTTTTTGGTGATATTTCTTTGTCCAAGTTGGTATCATATACCAGTAGTTTATCTAGGGGAAATTTTCTTACCATGTATCTCTATAAGAGTATTTTTTCTATTGTTAAATTTATCTAGGACCTTTTTCAATTTCTCATTAGATAAATTAAGATCATTTTTTTCTTTACGTAATCAAACATTTTTCTCATTATCTACAACAAGTTTAGACTTGACAGTAGTGGTCGAGGCATAATGTTTATTTAAAGATTTATATTTATCTTTTATTTCATTATAAGTGTCTTCATGAATATTATAGTATTCAAATAATTCTTCACTAGTCATATTTTTATAATCACTTTCATCTCCAGAATAATAATAATTTCGTACAGGAGATTCATGGGTTACCTCAGATGTGTTTGTCATAAAACACAAATTGGATTTTTCAAATTTCTCATCATGTGAAGACACTGAGTCATTTTAACTATCCTCATAAGCACTCAAAGTTGCCTTCATGGCATTTCTATACTTTTTATATTTCCCCTAATATCTATTCTTATATTTTAAATAAGGAAAATCATCCTTTATATGTCCTTTTATTTTACATTCATAACAGACAATTTCATCATATTTGTCACTTCTTTTCCAAACCTTCTTCTAGTTTCCCTTGTGATCACATATTTCTTTGAAGTTAGGCTATCTGAAAAATTTATTTCTTCTATAAAAATTTTTAAATCGTCTAGAAAATTGAGCCATTTATACATAACTTCCTGGTAATGATTGTTAACTACTAGAACTTTCTGCAGGGGCTTGTAATTTCTTCATTTCCTCATGTTTAGAGGTAGTAGTCTTAAATTCCACAGACTTACTTTTGGGTTCATCCTCCTCTTCTTTGTTGAATTTTAATTCTTCCTCATACATCATCAACTTTACCATCATATCCTTGATTGGAAACTTTCTAATATTACAATATTCTCTAATTGAGATAGAATTCCCTCTCTATCTATCTGGCAGGCATATGAGTATCCTCATAATTTTCTCCTTGGCTATAACATCTCTTCCCAAAGAGATCATAGCATTCACAATTTCATTAAATCTGAGATACATATCAGAAATAGGCTCATTAGGATTCATTTTAAAGTTATCATATATAATAGTATATGTGTTAAAAGTATCATTTCCTTAACACTAGAATTTCCTTCATGTGAAACAGATAAAGTATCCCAAATTTCATGGGCTGTTTTACATGAAGAAATTCTGTTAAACTCTTCATCTCCTAAAGAACAATATAATACATTCATGGATTTGAAATTATTATTATAATAAGTCTTAGTTGGGTTATCCCAAGTAGTTATATTAGTAGTAGAAGTCTTATATTCAACTATAATTGAAGACTAAATCTCAAAACCCATACTTTCTAAGTGGATTTTCATTTTAATTTTCCATTGTTCATAATATTTTCCATTAAATAATGGAGGTATGTTGGTAGAATCACCTTCCAATATATTATTCGTACTTAGAGAAAAAGTGTATATTTTTAAAGAACTAAAAATTTAGAACGAACAAAAATTTTGAGATCTTTAAAACACAACTAAAATCACAGTTGAAAACTATTTTAAACAGATTGATAAATTAGAATTTTGAAAATAGGGATTTTAAAAACACCTTTGATACCAAATTTTTGTTAGAGTAAGACACTCAAGAGGGGGGTGAATTTAATTCCTATAAATTTTTTTTTAAAAAGTTTACTTAAAATATCCCTCCAATTAAAACTAAAATAGGACACTTAATCAAGATAATAAAATTATAATAGTTTGACTACTAAAATAGCTTCTCATAAGGTTGATTAATTCTCAGCAGTATTAATATGAGATATTGATACAGCTTTTGAAACTACTCTAATAAGGAAAAATATTTATAACTACTATCTAAGATTAACTATCAAAGTAAAATTTAGTTTTCTAAAATATAAATTAAAACAAAGGCTAAATTGAATCACACAGTGGATAAAACAAGTGGTTCAGTCTCAAGACGAGACCTAATCCACTCCACTTAGTGATCACCTACCAAGAAGAAGTTTATATTAATAAACTTGATCCACACCCTAGATCAGGGTCAAAAATAGTACACAAGACTTTACAGGACACAAGACCTCTTTCAATGTTCTATGTGGGGAAACAAAGAACCAGGTCACAAAAGACCTATTCCATAGTTATACATGGGGGAAGAAAATTGTAGAAACATATTTTACTGAGGATATATTTTATCCACCAATTTAATGTAGGAGACAGTGTGGGTTTTAATATAGATACACACATTGCTTGAAAAGTAATAAAACAGTAGAAGACAGAGAAAAGATAATGAGAAAGGGTTAGAAATTCTCTGAGTGTTATTCTATATAGCTCTCAACTTGTAGGATGTAGCAGATGAGATTTTTGAGTACTCTTGTGAAAATAGAGTATCGTGAGTCTCGTTCTCTGGTCTCCAGTTCGATGATATGTGCTTTTTAGCTCTTGTTATTTTTAAAAATTGGTACAACAAGAATGTTTGAGGTCTGATCTAGAGTTGTTCAGCCTTCAGTAATCGAGAGTTATTCGTGTGTTCTTCATTGTATGAATGTTGTTCTTTCTTGCATGCAGTTCACTTCACAAACTCTTGAAAATATCTTTCTCTTATTCCACACTTTTATTTTTATTTAGGGTGCATGAGTTGGATCTGACATTAATCATGATTTCCAAACCTCGTACCTCATACTGTCACATGATATGTCTACAAAGAAACATAAATTATGTCAGTGTCATTAAATGACTCAAATATGACCATTTGAAATAAAATTAAAAAATATAGAAAAGTGATTAAGGAATGGTGTCACTGTTTGTCTTGAAATTGTGTCACTTGGAAAAAATGTCTTCTCCATTGCCTTTGAGCGGTGAGACAATCACGATGCCAGTTTCATTGAGATTTGGAACCGATAACAAAAATTCGGTGTCAGGATCACAATTTCTCAGGTAACGGTGTCTAGTCCTCTATCAAAACTTTAAACACTATCTTGTAGATGGTATCAAGGAACTGGTGTCACAGAATTTATGAAATATGAACCTTGTTATGGTGTTATAGTCACAATTTCTAGAGGACGGTTTCTGAGTCATGGTGTCTGAGTGTTACAGTGTTTGGATTACGATGTCAGTGACTTTGAAAAAATCTGGAAGCTGTCTTAAGAAATAATATTCATAGAATGGATTAGACTTAGGAATTAATATAATAAAACATTATAGAACAAGATCGAACATAATTTACAAGATTAAAACATGATTTGTGAGATTCTAAATTAGGATCGTGTGAGAGTTTAAACCATGAGTTATAAGAATTAAATCATAAGGAAACCAACAAAATCTAAACATAATTTGTGAGATGGTAAAAATGATTAACATGATTTGTGAGAAGTAAAAAATGATTAAACATGAGGAGTCCAACAATCTCCCCCTTCTGATGATAACAAATCATGGGATATAAATTCCATCATGGAATTTAAATGCCTTGTCTTATTTCTCCCCCTTTTGGGATTATCAAAAAGAAAATAAGAAAATAAAATATAGGCTGAATGAAGGTAAGGAGGAAAATAAAAAACATCAGTGCACATTATATTTTATAGAAAGATAAAGTTATTTATAATAATAATGAAAAATAAAAAACATCCCTATCTAAAAGACATCATTCACTTCCCTTTATGGTCAGTAGTATTCTCTTTTCCCTTGGTAGAAACATCTGGAGGAGCCACAGGAGTATAAGGAGAAATGGTAGAAGGGGTTGAGCCAATTGTGAGAGAAGGAAGAGGCACTCCTTCAAAAATAGAAGGGGAAAGAGTTGGTTTGGTCAATGAATGAGGAAAGGATTACTCAATAACGATAGGTCTGATCTAGTTGAGAGACTGAGATACAGACATGGAAGCAGGAGCAAAGGTAGTGGAGGAAGAAGAGGTTGAACTAGGTCGCAAATGGGCAGCTGTAAGAGCCACTATTTCAGTGTTTTGCACATGGAGATAAGGCTTCAACAAATTGATCAAATCAGTTATGAATTTACCTCCATATTGCATATCCTTTTCAAAATCATCCTTATTCTCAATAATCTTTTCCAAAGTAGGCATGAACTCTTTCATTTTTTGCACTTGGTCCTTAAAAGCTTGAGTCATAGGATGCAGTTTGATATTTTCCACAAGGTACTTGAAATGACAAGTTAGTTGGTGCTTTGTATAGATCCTATTGAAGTAGAAATAAATCTTTTTAGTAATTTCATCATAGGATGTAGAGGATTACTTTGAATATAGTAGAACCATTCCATAGACATGCTCACTGTTTTGGACAATCTTAGAGAGGATATTCTAAATATAATGACCTTTTAAAGACTGAATATCTTCTTGAACCACCTTTTTGAGTACTTCACTGTCTTATATTTGAGATGGTTGACTAGTTTTAGCAGAGGTGGAAGGAGCTGAGATGACTATAGAGGGTGCATGAAGGCTCTGGAGAACAGTTTCAAAAGAGTTTTGAAAAACACCAAGCAACTAATTGATTAAGGATACCAATCCTCAAACTTCATTTTCCAACTTATCATTTTTTGGAACTACCTTCTCAACAATAGAGATAAAATTTGGTTGTATCAGAGTCACAACCTTTTTAGCAATTTTGTCAGCATCTTTTGTGCTGAAACGAACAACAGGGTGTTCAACAGTTTGAAATTCCTTCTTTAGTTCCTCAATCACAGATTTCAAAGATTTCAAATCCTCACTTAATTACCAATTTTGAATCCTCACTTATTGAATTTCATGCAACATATTTGGTTGTGTTTTCCCAATAAATTTATCCCAGAGAATCCCATCATCCTGTTCACTTAAATTAGTTATTGGAGTAGGTTGAGATTTCAAAATATTTTCAAAACCAGCCATTATACTTTTACTAAAAACTTTTAAATCCTCATGGATCACAAATATAAGATCTTCTTGTTCAACCTCAGGTGCATAAATCAAAAAAACTCTATTTCATTAATAGGTATGAATTCGTGTATAGAAATGGGTTTCAATTGAAAAGCTGTTGTGAGATCAATTCCTCTCACTAATCCAACTGAGAGTTAGAGACATCAAAGTAGCTGGAGAATTTATACAAGGTGTCCACATGGATTTTCTTAACAGAATATTGGACTTTAGTACTTTCCAAAATAGAATTATTCTCCCTCTAAATAGGTGCTTATTTATTGGGACTAATAGACTCAGTCTCTTGACCTAATTCCTTCTCTTCTATTCTGGAAGGTTCATACAATTCTTTAGCTAATAGAAAATATTTATCCATCCTTTCCTCTACAGAAGGGAAAAAATTCACTTTTAACTTTTTATTATGACTGTTCTATAGTAGTAGGGACTTCATCAATAAAATTTTCTTCCTAAACAACATGCTATTCAAAATGTTCATCAGGAACAACTTGTTCTTCTACACCAGAAGCAGGTCATTTTTCAGCGAATTTTTTTCGAGAAGTGTAAGACAGTAACTGTGAGCCCATAAACCTTTCACATAAGACTTATCATCCCTAATTTATGTATGATGTAATTTATTATTTTATAATTTAATGGTTTAGAGAATGTATCATCAAGATGACGTTCAATAATAAAGAATTCCAAAGTGATATCTCCCTTTTGATAATGATCTCTCAAAAAGTGATGTCTTACGTCAATATGTTTTTTCCTGAAGTGTGAAACATGATTATTTGAAATGGTAATAGCACTTTTATTGTCACAATTTATAGGTACATGTATAAATTGATATTTGTAGTCTATTAATAAGTGTTTCATCCACAAAATTTGTGCACAACAACTACCAACAACTATGTGTTCAGCCTTAGTAGTAGATAATTAAAAAAAATTTTGGCTCTTACATCACCATGATACTAGAGAGTTTCCTAAAAGGTGACATGTTCTAGAGGTTCTTTTTTATTTCTAACTTACCACCACCAAAATCATAATCTAAATAGCTAACTAAGTCAAATGAATTTCCTCAAGGATAGAACAATCCTAAATTGGTTGCATGTTTGAGGTATTTGAAAATTCTTTCAATATAATTTAAATGAGACTCTTGGAGGTTTGCCTAAAAATGTGCACACATGAAAACACTAAACATAATATCAGTTCAACTAGCAATTTAGTAGAGTAAACTTTCAATCATTTTTCTATTAGTGGTTTGATTAACAGATTTACCATTTTCATCAAGATCCAACTTACATGAAGTACTCATTGATGTATCACTACTTTTAGTGATATCTAAGAAAAAACATTTTATAAGATATTTAGTATATTTTATTTTATTTAAAATAATACCTTCCATATTTTTAAGGATTTTAAATCCAAGAAATAATTTTATCTCACCCATTAAACTCATTTCAAATTCATTTTGCATCATCTTTGAGAAATCAATACAAAAATAATTTCCTAAAGATCCAAAAATAATATCATTAACATATATTTGAACAACTAAAACTTCCTTAGAAATTTATTTTACAAAAAGAGTAGGATCAAAAATACCTTTTATAAAACCTTTTGAAATAATAAAATTACTTAGTCTATCATACCAAGCTCTTGGAGCTTTTTTGAAAGCATAAAAAGATTTTATCAATTTAAAAAAATGATTTGGAAAATGATGATTTGTAAAACTAGGGGATTGTTAAACAAAAACATCCTAAAATTTATACCCATTTTATAATTCACTCTTAACATCCATTTGATATAGTTTGAAATTTAGATGTGCTGCATATGCAAGCAAGATTCTAATACCTTCAAATCTTGCTACTGGTGCAGAGGTTTCTTCATAGTCAACCCCTTATTCTTGAATATAAACTTATGCAACCAATATAGTTTTGTTTCTAAATATATTATCAGCTTCATCTACTTTGTTTCTGAACACACATTTAGTTCCTTTGGTCAAGATGTATTTGAGTCTATCCACAAGTTTCCAAAATTTATTCCTTTTAAACTGATTTAGATCCTCTTACATAACGATCACCCAAAATTCATTAGTGATAACATCATTGATGTTTTTAGGTTCAAGTTGTGACAAGAAGGCTTGATGTTCAACCTAATTTCTAAGAGAAGCTATATTTTGTGTTCCTTTATCTAAATCTACAACAACAACATCTAAAGGATGTTTTTTGAGGGTTTTAGTTGGTCTATAAAAAGAGGGGCTAGTAATTTCAGGTTCATCTATAGGTTTAGGTTCATCATGTATAGAGTCTGAAGAATTTACAGAACTGTTTGATTTAATAGAATGCTTGACAAGAGGATTAGATGATTTTTCATTTATGTCCAGGTTTGACAGATCATCTTTAAGGTTGTCAAAGAAGGTATTCTGTTCATGTGGATTTGTTTCATCAAATTTGACATGCATAGATTATTCCACATATTTTGTTCTTTTGTTAAATACTTTATAGGATTTAATAAGGATTGAATATCTTAAAAAAAAAATTCTTTCATCACTTTTGGATGCAAACTTATCAATATTATCCTTAGTGTTAAGAATATATAATTTTCAACAAAAAACTTTGAAGTAATTAACCTTGGGTTTTCTATTGTTCCAAAACTTATAAGGAGTTATTTTAATAATGGGTATGATTAATACTATATTAATAATATAGCATGCTATATTGAAAACTTCAGCCCAAAAATAAATATATAAGTCATACTCACTAAGCATGGTTCTAGCTATTTTTATAAGGTTATATTTCTTCTTTATATAAATCCATTTTGTTAAGGTGTCCTAGGGGCAGAGAAGTTATGACTATATCCATTTTGTGAGAAAAAGGATTCAAACTCTTGATTTTAAAACTCACATCCATGGTAACTTCTTAGAGATTTTATTCTAAGTCCACTATGATTTTCTACAGTCCTAGAATACTTGGTGAAATGAGAGCTGGCTTAACTTTTGTGAGCAAAGAAGAAGGTCCAAGTATACCTAGAATAGTCAAATAGAAGAACATCGACATAGTGATACCTATTTAAACTATAAACTCTATATGGTCCAAAAAAACCATGTAAACCAACTCAAGAGGTTGAGAAGTTGTAACTTATTTCATTTCTTTGAAGGAGATTTTTTGCTATTTATCCTTTTAACAAGGATTATAGACTTTATCATTTGAAAAATCAAGTTTAAGTAGGTCATTGACTAAATATTTTATAGTAATATTTTTAAGGGAGTGTATATTGTAGTGTCTTAGTCTTGTATTCCAAATAAAAGACTCTTTGTAAAATATAGTTAAGCATGATACATTTTGAGAAACTAAAGAATCTAAGTTAACAACACAAACTTTTTTATTTCTAAAAGAAAAAAATATTAGTTCATTTTTAGTTTTGAAAACATTAAAAGAATCATTTTAAAATTTAACTTGAAATCAATCATCACATTTTTGTGAATTACTAAGAAGATTATATTTCAGTGTATCAACAAAAAGTACATTAGAAATTAAAACCGAGTTAGAGTTACCAATCTGGCCTAATCCAATTATTTTCCCTTTAGCATTGTCACCAAAAGTGACATTCCCACCATAAATATTTATTAAATTCTTTAAGAATGAGAAATATCATATCATGTGTCTTGAACATCCACTTTCCAAGTACAATAAGAATTTATAAGATCTCTTTAAACAACTTTCCTACAAAATAGTAAAAAAAAATAGAATTTAGTACCTAGATTTGTTTGGGTCCAGTAACATTAGTAATCTGTGCTTTAGGAACCCACATATGCTTCATAGGTTTCCTATAAGAATTATATAACATATTTGAAAAATAGAACCACTTTTTCTAAAAAAAATAGAGGTAGTAAAAGATTTTACAGAATTGGAACTAACAACATAATTTTAACTTTTTTTTTAGAAAAACAAATTTTCAAAATTTAGTTAAAAACTTGTTTTTGGTGAGATTTCTTTATCTAAGTTGGTATCCTATACCAGTAGTGTATATAGGGGTAATTTTTTTACCAATAATCTCTATAATATTTTTTCTCCATCGATAAATTTCTCTAGGTCCCTTTTCAATTTTTCACTAGATAACTTAAGTTCATTATTTTCTTTAAGTAATCGAACATTTTTCTCTTTCTCTACAACAAGTTTAGATTTGACAATAGTGGTCAGGGCGTGCTATTATTTTAAAGATTTACATTTATCTTTTATTTTATTACAAGTGTCTTCATGCATATTACAATATTCAAATAATTCTTCACTAGTCATATTTTTAGAATCACATTCATATCCAAAATAATAGGAATTTTGTACAGGAGATTCTTGGGTTACCTCAGATGTGTTTTCATTAAATACAAATTTAATTTTATATAATTCTCATCATGTAAAGACTCTGAGTCACATGATATATCCTCAGAAGCACTCCATGTTTCTTTCATGACCTTTTTGTACTTTTTATCTTTGTCCTCATAGATCTTCTTATACTTTAACTTAGGAAAATCAACCTTTACATATCCTTTTCTTTTACATTCATGACATACTATTTCATCAGATGTGTAACTTATTTTCCAATCCTTCTTCTAGTTTTCCTTGTGGTAATAAATTAATTTGATGTTAGGTTTTTTGAAAAATTTATTTCTTCTATAAAACTTCTTAAATTATCTAGAAAATTGAGCCATTTCCTCATCATTATCTGGTGATGATTGTTCACTGCTGAAACATTCTGTAGGGGATTGTAATTTATCCATTTCCTTGTATTTAGAGGTAGTAGTCTTAAATTCCATAGACTTACTTTTGGTTTCATCCTCCTCTTCTTTATTGACTTTTAATTCTTCCTCATACATAATAAACTTTCCTATCATATCCTTTAATGGAGACTTTCTAATATCAAAAGATTCTCTAATTGACACAGAAGTCCCTCTCCATCTATCTGGTAGGCATTGGAGTATTCTCATAATTTTCTCCTTGGTTGTAACATCTATTCCCAAAGAGATCATAGTGTTCAAAATTTCATTAAATCTGAGATACATGTCAGAAAAACGCTCATTAGTCTTTATTTTAAAGTTTTCTTATTTAATATTTTGTGTGTTAAGTCTCATTTCCTTATCACTAGAAGTACCTGCATGTGAAATAGATAAAGTATACCAAATTTCAAGGGCTATTTTACATACAAAAATTATGTTATACTCTTCATCTCCTAAAGAACAGTATAATACATTCACGGATTTGAAATTATTAGTATAAGCAGTCTTAGTTGGGTCATCCCAATTAGTTCTAGAAGTAGTAGAAATATTATATTAATCAATAATTGAAGACCAAATCTCAAAACCCATACTTTCTAAGTGCATTTTTATTTTAATTTTCCATTCTGTATAATTTGTTCCATTAAAGAATGGAGGTATGTTGGTATAAGAACCTTGTAATCTATTATCCATACTTAGAGAAAAAGTGTATATTTTTAAAGAACTAAAAATTTAGAATGAACAGAAATCTTGAGACCTTTAAAATACAACTAAAATCACAGTTGAAAACTATTTTAAATATATTGATAATTTAAAATTTTGAAAACAGGGATTTTAAAAACACCTTTGATACCAATTGTTTGTCGGATTAGGACACTCAAGAGTGTGGTGAATTGAATTCCTATATTTTTTTTGTTAATATTTTTACTTAAAAGATTCCCCCAATTAACACTAAAATAGGCCATTTAATCAAGATATTAAAATTATAATAGTTTGAATGTTCTAATAACTTCTTATAAGGTTGATTAATTCTTAGTAGTATCAATATGAGATATTGATACAACTTTTGAAACTACTATTACAAGGAAAAACAATTATAACCACTTTCCAATATTAACTATAAAAGTAAAATTTTGTTGTCTGAAATATAAATTAAAATAGAGAAATTCTAAATAGAAACACACAATGGATAAAACAAGTGGTTTAGTCTCAAGATGATACCTAATCCACTCCACTTGGTGATGACATTAAACCAAGTGGTTTATATTAATAAACTTGATCCACACCCTAGATCGGGGTCAACAACAGTTCACATGACTTTCCAGGTCATAAGAACTCTTCCACTATTCTATGCGGAAAAAAAATCAGGTCACACAAGACATCTTCCACAGTTATATGTGGGTGTGGAAAAGAGTATAAAGATATTTTAGTGAGGATATCTTATATCCACCAATTTAATGCAGGAGACAGTGTGGGTTTTAATACATATACAAAAATTGCTCGAAAAGTAATAAAAATAGTACAAAACAAATCAAAGATGATGAGAAAGGGTTAGAAATGCTCTGAGTGATTTTCAATACAGCTCTCAACTTGTTGGATATAACATATGTGATTTTCGATTCCTCTTGTGAAAACTAAGTATCGTGAGTCTCGTGCTCTAGTTTCTAGTTTGATGATATGTGCTTTGTAGCTCTTGTTATTTTTAGGATTGGTACTGAGAGAATGTTTGAGGCTCTGATCTACAGCAGTTCAACCTTCAAGAATTGAGAGTTCTTCATGTGTTCTTCAGTGTATGAATGTTATTATTTCTTGCATGCAACTCAGATCACAAACTCTTTAAAATCTATTTCTCCAGTTCCATGAAATTTATTTTTATTTCAGGTGCGTGCGTTGGAGTTGATATGAATCATGATTTCTAAACATCGTATCTCATACTATCAGGTGACATGTCTACAAAGAAATATTAATTATGTCAGTGTCATTAAATAACTCAAATATAATCTTTAGAAATAAAATTTAAAATCATAGAAAAGTGATTAAGGAACGGTGTCACAAGTTTTATTGAAATGGTGAAACTTGGAAATAGTGTCTTCTCCTTTAACTTTGAGTGGCGAGACAATCACAATGCCAGTTGCATTGAGAACTGGAAATGGTATCACAGATGCGATATTAGGATCATAGTGTCTTAGGTAATAGTGTATATCCCTCTGTCAAAACTTTTAACAGTGTCTTGGAGATGGTAGCAAGGAACTGGTTTCACAGACTTTATGAAATCTAAAACTAGTTACGTTGTCAGAGTCACAGTTTCTGGAGGACTGTGTTTGTGTCATTGTGTGTAAGTGTTACGGTTCTAGATTACGGTGTCAGTAACTTTGAAAAAATCTAGAAGCTGTCTTATGAAATAATATTCACATAATGGATTATAATTAGTCATTAATATAATAAAACATTATAGAATAAGATCAAACATAATTTACAAGATTAAAAATTGATTTGTGAGATTCTGAATCAAGATCTTATGAGAGTTTAAACCATGAGTTGTAATCATTAAATCATAAGGACTCTAACAAACTACAAACATGATTTGTGAGATAGTAAACATGATTAACATGATTTGTGAGCATTAAAACATGATTAAACATGAGGAGTATAATAGTCTTCCCCTTTTTGATGATAAAACACCATGGTATTTAAATGCCATCATGGGATTTAAATACCTTGTCTTATTTCTCCCCCTTTTGGGATTATCAAAAAGAAAATAAGAAAAATAAAGTAAAGGATGAATGAGGGTAAGGAGGAAAATAAACAACAATAGTTCACATTATATTAGATAGAAATATAAATTTCATTACAAGCATAAGAAAAATTAAAAAAAATATCTATCAAAAATAAATCATGCACTTCTTTTTAGGTTTAGTAGTCTTCTATTTTTTCTTAGAAGAAACATTAGGAGGAGCCACAAGAGCATAAGGAGAAGTGGTAGAAGGGGTTGAGCTAATTTTTGGAGAATGAAGAGGAAATACTTCAAAAATACAAGGGGAAATAGTTTGTTTGGTCGAAGGCCGAGGAGAGGGTTTCTCAAGAATGACAGGTCTGATCTGGATCAGAGCTTGAGATATAGACATATAAGTAGAAGCAAAGGTAGTGGAGGAAGAAGAGGTTGAACCAAGAGAAAAAGGGGCTGCAGGAACCACTATTTTATTTATTTTCATATGGAGATAAGGCTTCAACAAATTGATAAAATCAGTGATAAATTTACCTCCATATTGAATATCATTTTCAAAATCATCCTTATTCTCAATAAACATTTCGAAAGTAGAAATGAAATCTTTGGTTTTATACACTTGGTCCTTAAAAGATTGAGTCATAGGAGGTAGTTTGATATTTTACACAAGGTACTTGAAATGACTAGTTAGTTGGTTCTTTGTATAAATCCTCTTGAAGTAGAAATCAACCTTTTAGTAATTTAATCATAGGATGTAGATGATTACTTTGAATATAGTTGCACCATGTTATGTATATGCTCACTATTTTGGAGAATCTTGGAGAGGATATCCTGAACAGACTGACCTTTTAAAGACCGAAGCTCTTCTTGGAGCACCTTTATGAGTACCGTACTGTCTGATAGTTAAGATGGTTGACCAGGTTTATCAGAGGAGGAAGGAGTTGAGATGACTATAGAGGGTGTAGGAAGGATATTGAGAATAATTTCAAAAGAGTTCTTAAAAACACCAGGAAACTCATTGATTGAGGATACCAATCCTCAAACATCATTTTCCAACTTAGAATTGTTTGAAACAACCTTCTCAACAACAGAGACAAAATTAGGTTGGATCAAAGTCACAACCTTTTTAGTAATTTTGTCATTATCTTCTATGCTGAAACGAACAATAGGGGGTTCAATAGTTTTAAATTACTTCTTCAGTTTCTCAATCATAGATTTCAAATATTTCACTTCCTCACTTCATTTTTTATTTTTAATCCTCAGTTCTTGAATTTCATGAAGCATCCTTGGTTGGGTTTTCTAGATAAGTTTCTCCAAGAGCATGCCATCATCCTATTCACTTAAACGAGTTAAAAGAGTAGGTTTAGATTTAAAAATCTTTTCAAAACCATCCATCATAATTTCACAAAAAACATTTAAATCCTCATTTTTCACAAATATATGAGATTATTATGCAACCTCAGGTAAAGAAACTGAAAAAAACTATGGTTACTTAATAGTTATGACTTCTGGTAAAAAAAATGGGTTTCAATTGAAAAGATGTTGTGAGATCAATTCCTGTCACTGAAGCCAATTGAGATTCAGATACATCAAAGTAGCTGGAGAATTTATACAAGGTGTCTACATGGATTGTCTTAACAGAATCTTGAACTTGAGTACTTTCCAAAATGGGATTCTCCTCCCCCTCAATAGGTGCTTATCTACTAGGACTAAGAGACTTAGTCTCTTGACTAAATTCTACCTCTTCTATTCTAGAAGGTTCAAGCACTTATTTAGCTAACTAAAAATCTCACTCCATCCTTTTCTTAGCAGAAGGAAAAAATTAAGGATCATCCTTTTCTTCTGACTATTCTATAGTAGTTGGGCCTTCCTCAATAAAAGGTTCTTCCTCAATAACAGGCTCTTCTAAATGTTCTTTAGGAACATCTTGTTCCTATACACTTATAACATATCCATTTTCAGCAATAATTTTTCTAGAAACTATCTCTTCAACAACTTGTGGGTTAGGTAGGCTACTGTCTTCTTCCTATAAGATAGTTATTTCCTCAGGTGTAGCATCTGAATCTCCTAATTCTTCACATGAATATTCAATAACCTCATTGGGTTCTAGACTATGGCTATATTTGTTCTTAGGTCTTGAATGATTCTCAGTTGGATTGAACTTCTCAAATAGAATTTCATTTTCTCCCACTAAAGATTTTTTTCAAGGATTCTAGTTAATTTTCATCCTTATGAGTGTATATTTAGAGATAAAAAACTCATAGTACTCAATAAATTCTTCATTTGAGCCAACTGATCCTTTGACAGAGAACATTTCAGAAATAAATATTGAATAAAATAGAGAGGTTGATTTTGAAGTAGTCTTGATCATATCACTGATGTGTATAAATATGTACTTACAGAAGTTTATATTATCGCCATTTTTCATAATATGAATCAGAAATACATCTTGATACTTCAGAGTTGTGAAATATCCATTCCTTGGACAAATAATATTTTGAATGAATTTGAACAATAACTTGGTTTCTCTATCCAATTCAAAAAAAATTGGCATTCTTTTCTTCTTTTTTCTAGTTAGGCTTCCCAATGCCTCTTCTATTTTAAAAATATCACTATGAGGAGGAGGTCCCCGCTGATGATCCTAAAAAATTCCTCATGCAGTATTTAAAGATAGATAGCCCACATCCTGGATGAAAAGATACATTTTTGTCCATTTATGAAACTTCTAACAATGAAATCATCTGTCAACTCGCAGGAGAACTGAAGATAATAATAAAACTAGGAAACAACCCTCAGATAGATGGGTCACTTCTCTTTAGTGAACCATTTATACCAACCTTATTCATCCAAAACGTTCAAAATTAGTGAATTACTTATCAACAACCACTTCAGACATAAATATTTCTCTGGTACTAAAATTTTATTAGTAAGGCATGGATTTAGTGGTCATTTAGACATTATTTTCAGAGCCCTTTTTACATTATTTCGAGACCTTAACTTCTCAGGATTCGATGAAGAAGGTTTCTTCATTCTGGGAATTCAACGTAGGTTTGAGAAGGATAAATAGTTGAAGAAGGGTAGGAGGTTTTAGAGACAAGGGTTTCAGTTTCAAAAGAGGAGATCTCGAGTGAATAGAGAAGTGAAAAAATATGGGGTTTTTATCATTTGGGAAGTCTAAATGTCGCAAAAACAAATGGAAAGTATAAAAATAATAAAATAATCGATACAGTGATATGGGAAATAAATAAAAAAAATCTAAGTCATTACTGTGAGACCAGAAGAGGTCATCACAGTGTCATCATTATAGTGTGAATCCAAATGGTGAGACTATATCATTGAGACAACAAGTGCAAGACAGTAAACGTGAGACCATAAACCGTTCACTTAAGACTTATTATCCCTAATTTATGTATGATGTAATTTATTCCTTCAAAATTTAATGGTCTAGTGAATATATCTACAAGTTGATTTTCATTTCCCATGAATTCCAAAGTGATATAAACTTTTTGACAATGATCTCTCAAAAAGTGATGCATTACATCAATATGTATTGTCTTGGAGTGTGAAACATGATTCTTTGAAATTTTAATAGCACTTGTATTGTCAATATTTATAGTTACATGTCGGAATTGATATCTATAGTCTAGTAATGTGTGTTTCATCCACAAAATTTGTACAAAAAAACTACCAGCAGCTATGTATTCAGGCTCAGTAGTAGATAATGCAATGGAATCTTGTCTCTTACAACACCATGATACTAGATACTTGCCTAAAAGGTGACCTATTCTAGAGGTTTTTTTCTATCTAACTCACAACCACCAAAATCAGCACCTGAATAGCTACCTAAGTCAAATTATTTCCCTCTAAGATAGAACAGTCCTAATTTTTTTTATGTTTGAGGTATTTGCAAATTATTTTAACAACATTTAAATGAGACTCTTTAGGGTTTGATTTAAAATGTCCACACATGAAAACACTAGGCATAATATCAGGTTGACTAGTAGCTAAGTAGAGTAAAATACCAATCATTCCTCTATAAGTGGTTTGATCAATAGATTTACCATTTTCATCAAGATCCAACTTACATGTAGTACTCATTGGAGTATCAGTACTTTTAGTGCAATCTAATCCAAAACATTTTAGAAGATATTTAGTATATTTTCATTGGTTTCAAATAATACATTCATTATTTTAAAATATTTGAAATCCAAGAAAGAATTTTATCTCACCCATTAAACTCATTTCAAATTCATTTTTCATCATCTTTGAAAAATCAATATATAAATAATTTCCTAAAGATTAATATCATCAACATATATTTGAACAACTAAAATATCCTTAGAAATTTTTTTATTAAAAGAGTAGGATCAACTATACCTTTTGTAAAACCTTTGGAAATAATAAAATTTTTTAGTCTATCATACCATGCTCTTAGATCTTTCTTTAAACCATATAAATCTTTTGTCAATTTAAATACATGATTTGGAAAATGAGGATTTGTAAAAACAGGGGTTTTTTCAACAAAAACATCCTCAACTATATACCTATTTAAGAATGAACTCTTGACATCCAGATGATATATTTTAAAATTTAGATGTGCTGCATATGCAAACAAGATTCTAATGACTTCAAGTCTAGATACTGGTGAAAAGGTTTCTTCATTTTCAATTCCTTATTCTTAACTATAACCTTGTGTAACCAATCAAGTTTTATTTCTAACTATATTACTAGATTCATAAAATTTATTTATGAACACCCATTTAGTTCCAATGGTCAAGATGTATTTTGGTCTATCCAGAAGTTTTCAAAATTTATTATTTTCAAACTAATTTAGTTCATCTTGCATAAACATCACCCAAAATTCATCATTGATAACATCATTGATGTTTTTAGGTTCAAGTTGTGACAAAAAGGCTTGATGTTCAACCTGATTTCTAAGAGAATCTCTAGTTTGTGTTCCTTTATCTAAATCTCAAATAATAGAATCTAAAGGATGGTTCTTGAGGGTTCTAGTTGGTCTAGAAAAAAGAGGGTCTAGTAATTTCAGGTTCATCTACCGGTTCAGGTTCATCATGTCTAGAGTCTGAAGAATTTCCAAAAACTATTTGATTTAACAGATTTATTGACAAGAGGATTAGATGATTTTGCATGTATGTCCAAGTTTGAAACATCATCTTCAAGGTTGTGTAAGAAGGTATTAGGTTCACGTGTATTTGTTTTACCAAATTATATATATATAGATTATTTCACACATTTTGTTCGTTTTTTAAATACTCTATAGGCTTTAATAGAGACTGAATATCCCAGAAAAATTCCTTCATCACTTTTGGATTAAAACTTATCAAGATTATCCTTAGTGTTAAGAATATAGACATTGCAACAAAAAACTTTGAAGTAATTAACCTTCGGTTTTCTATTTTTCCACAACTCATAAAGAGTTATCTTAATAATGGGTCTGATTAATACTTTGTTAATAATGTAACATGATGTATTGACATCTTGAGCCCAAAAATAAATAGGTAAGTTATACTCACTAAGAGTGGCTATAGATATTTCTTGCAAGGTTTTATTTATTCTTTCTACAAATCCATTTTTTAGGGGTCCTAGTGGAAGATAAGTTATGACTATAGCCATTTTTTTAGAAAAATGATTCAAACTCTTGATTTTCAAACTCACAGACATGGTCACATCTTAGATATTTTATTCTAAGTCCACTAGTATTTTCTACAGTCCTATCATACTTGGTGAAATGAGAGCATTCTTCACTTTTTTGAGCCAAGAAGAAGGTCCAAGTATACCTAGAATAGTCATCTACAAGAATATAGACATAGTGATTCCCATTTAAACTAAAAACTCTAGATGTTCTAAAAAAATCCATGTGAACCAACTCAAGAGTTTGAGAAGTTGAAACTTATTTCTTTGGTTGGAGATAGATTTTATGCCGTTTACCCTTTTGACAAGGATTACAAACTTTATCATTTGAGAACTCAAGTTTAGGTAGCTCCTTGACTAAATTTTTTCTATTTATCTTTCTAAGGGAGTGTATATTTCAGTGTCTTAGTCTTCAATTCCAAATCCAAGACTCTTTGGGAAATACACTTAGGCCTGAAACTCTTTGAGAAACTAAAGAATCTAAGTTAACAACATAAACATTTACATTTTTAAAAGAAGAAAATATTAGTTCATTATTAAAGTTGAAAGCATTACAAGCATTATTTTCAAATTTAACAAGAAATCCATTATCACATAGTTGTGAAATACTAAGAAGATTATATTTCAGTCCATCAATAAAAATTACTTTATAAATTAAAACTTAATTAGGGTTTCCAATGTGGCCTAAGCTAATTATTTTTCTTTTATAATTATCACCAAAAGTGACATTCCCACCATAATGTTTTCTTAAATTTTTGAAGCATGAGTAATCTCCTATCACGTGTCTTGAACATCCACTGTCCAAGTACCATAAGATTTTACAAAATATCTTCAAATATCTTTCCTACAAAATAGTTAAACAAAAACAAAATTTAGTACCCAGATTTGTTTGGGTCCAGTAACATTAGTAATCAGTGCTTTATAAACCCATATATGATTTATAGGTTTCCTATAATAATTATATAACATATTTGAAAAATAGACCATATTTGTTCTAGAAAAACTAGAGGTATTAAAATAATTTCTATAAATAGAACTAACAGAATAATTTTCACTTTTATGTTGAAAAACAGATTTTCCATATATAGTTACAAACTTATTTTTGGTGAGATTACTTTGTCCAGGTTGGTATCCTATACCAATAGTGTATCTAATGGAAATTTGTTTACCAAGAATCCATATAAGGGTATTTTTTCAATTGGTAAAATTCTCTAGGTCATTTTTCAATTTCTCATTATATAACTTAAGTTCATTGTTTTCTTTAAGTAATTGAACATTTTTATCTTTCTATACAAAAAGTTCAGATTTGACAGTAGTGATCAAGGTATTCTCTTTCTTTAAATATTTATATATATCTTTTAGTTTATTACAAGTGTCTTCATGTATACTAATGTATTCAAATAATTCTTCACTAGTCATATTTTCAGAATCACTTTCATCTCCAGAATAATAGGAATTTTGTATAGCATATTCTTGGGTTACCTTAGATGTGTTTGTCATAAAACACATATAGGATTTGTTAGACTTCTCATCATGTGAAGACTATAAGTCACTTGAACTATCCTCAGAAGCACTTCAAGTTTCCATCATGGCCTTTTTTTACTTTTTATCTTTTTCCACATATCTCTTCTTATATTTGAACTTAGGAAAATTATCCTTTACATGTCCTTTTATTTTACATTTATAACAGACTATTTCATCAGATTTGTCACTTCTTTTCCAATCCATCTTCTAGTTTCCCTTATGATCATATCTTCCTTTGATGTTAGGATTTATGAAAAGTTTATTTCTTCTATAAAACTTCTTAAATTGTATATATAATTGATCTATTTCCTCATCACTATCTAGTGATGATTGTTCACTGCTGGAACTGTCTCTAGGGGCTTGTAATTTCTCCATTTCTTCATGTTTAGAGGTTGTATTCTTAAATGCCACAGAATTACTTTTGGGTTCATCCTCCTCTTCTTTGTTGACTTTTAATTCTTCCTCACAAATCATCAACTTTCCTATCATCTCCTTAAATGGGAACTTTCTAATATCACAAGATTCTATAATTGAGACAGAAGTCCCTATCTATCTATTTGGTAATCATATGAGTATTCTCATAATTTTATTATTGGCTATAAAATCTCTTCCCAAAGAGATCATAGTTTTCACATTTCATTAAATATGAGATAGATGTCAAGAATAATCTCATCAGGATTCATTTTAAAGTTATCATATTTAATATTATATATGTTAAATATCATTTTCTTTAACACTACAAGTTCCATAAAGTGAAACAGATAAATTATCCCAAATTTCATGGGCTGTTTTAAATGAATAAATTCTATTAAACTCTTCATCTCCTAAACAAAAATACAATAAATTCATAGATTTTCAATTATTATTATTATAAGTCTTAGTTGGGTCATCCCAAGTAGTTCTAGTAGTATCAAAAATCTTATATTCATCTATAATTGAAGACCAAATCTCAAAACCCATACTTTCTAAGTGAATTTTCATTTTAATTTTCTATTGTGCATAATTTGTTCCATTAAATAATGGAGGTTTGTTGGTAGTAGCACCTTACAATCTATTATCCATACTTAGAGAAAAATTTTATATTTTAAAATAATTAATAATTTGAAACTAACAAAAATTTTGAGATCTTTAAAAAATAACTAAAATCATAGACGAAAACTATTTTAAATATATTGATAATTTAAAATTTTGAAAGCAGAGATTTTAAAAACACCTTTGATGCCAAATGTTGGTCGGAGTTGGACACTCCATAGGGGGGCGAGGGGTGAATTGAGTTCCTATAAAAATTTTAGTTAAAAATTTTACTTAAAATATTCCCCCAATTAAAACCAAAAAAATCCAGTTAATCAAGATAATAAAATTATAATAGTTTGACTATTCAAATAGTTTCTCATAAGGTTGATTAATTCTCAGTAGTATCATTATGAGATATAAGTACAACATTTGAAACTACTCTAATATGGAAAATAGTTATAACTAATATCAAAGATTAACTATCAAAGTAAAATTTAGTTTTCTGAAATATATATTAAAATATAGAAAGAATAAATAGAAACACATAGTGGATAAAACAAGTGGTTCAGTCTCAGGACAAAAGCTAATTTACTCCACTTAGTGATCACCTACCACCAAGCAGTTTATAATAATAAATTTGATCCAAACCCTAGATCGGGGTCATCAAAAGTACACAAGACTGTCCAAGTCACAAGAACTCTTCCACTGTTCTATGTGGGAAAACAAACAACCGAGTCACACAGGACCTCTTCTATAGTTATACATGGGTGAAGCAAAGAGTATAAAGATATTCGAGTGAGGATATCTTGTATCCTATAATACAATGCAGGACATAGTGTGTGTTTTAATATAGATACACACATTTCTCGAAAAGTAATAAAAATAGTACACAATAGATCAAAGATGATGAGAAAGGGTTATAAATGATCTAAGTGTTGTTCTATGTAGATCTGGACTTGTAGGATGTAGAAAATGTGATTTCCAAGTCCTCTTGTGAAAACAGAGTATTTTGAGTCTCGTTCTCTAGTTTCTAGTTCGATGATATGTGCTTTGTAGCTCTTGTTATTTTTAGGATTTGTACTCTGAGAATGTTTGAGGCACTGATCTACAGTAGTTCATCCTTAAGGAATTGATAGTTCTTCATGTGTTCTTCAAGTGTATGAATGTTCTTCTTTCTTTCCTGCAGTTCACTTCATGAACTCTTGATAATATCTTTCTCCAATTCCATTCTATTATTTTTATTTTTGGTGCATGTGTTGGAGATGACATGAATCACGATTTCTACACATCGTACATCATACTCTAAGGTGAACCATCTACAAAGAAACATTAATTATGTCAGTGTCATTAAATGACTCGAATATGACCATTATAAATAAAATTAAAAATGACTTAAAAGTGATTAAGGAACGATGTCATAGTTTTTCTTGAAAGGGTTACACTTGGAAACAATGTCTTATCCTTTTCCTTTGAGTGGTGAGACAGTCACAGTGCCACAGTTTCATTGAGATCTAGAACCGGTAGCACAGATGCAGTGTCAGGATCATGGTGTCTCAGGTAATGGTGTCTATCCATCTGTCAAAACCTTGAACAGTGTCTTGGAGATGGTAGCAATGAATCAGTTTCACAGACATTATGAAATATGAAACTAGTTACAGTGTCAGAGTCACAGTGTCTAGAGGACGTTGTATGAGTCACATTGTCTGAGTGTTATGGTGTTTGGATTATGGTGTCAGTGACTTTTCTAAAATCTGGAAGCTGTCTTAAGATATGATATTCACAGAATGTTTTAGACTTAGGAATTAATATAATAAAAAATTATAGAACAAGATCAAACATAATTTAGAAGATTAAAACATGATTTGTGAGATTCTGAATCAGGATATTTTGAGAATTTAAACCATGAGTTGTAAGCATTAAATCATAAAGAAACCAACAAACTCAAAACATGATTTGTGAGGTGTTAAAAATGATTAACATGATTTGTGTGCATTAAAACATGATTAAACATGAGTATTCCAACAATCTCCCCCTTTTTGATGATCAGAAATCATTGGATTTAAATTCCATCATGGGATTTAAATTCCTTGTCATATTTCCACCCCTTTTGGGATTATCAAAAAGAAAATAATAAAAATAAAATAAAGGCTGAATGAAGGTAAGTTGGAAAATAAAAAATATTAGTGAGAATTATATTGGATAGAAAGATAAATTTCATTACAAGCATAAGGAAAAATAAAAAACATCCATATCAAAAACAAATCCTTCACTTCTCTTCAGGGTCAGTAGTCTTATCTTTTCCCTAGGCATAAACATCAGAAGGATCCACATGATAAGAAGGAGAAGTGGTAGAAGGGTTTGAGCCAATTGTAAAAGAAGGAATAGGCACTCCTTCAAAAAATAGAAGGGTTAAGAGTTGGTTTGGTCAAAGAACGAGGAAAGGGTTTCTTAACAATGATAGGTCTAATCTGGCTTAGAGCATGGGATACCAACATGGAAGTAGGAGAAAAGGTAGTGGAGGAAGAATAGGTTGAACCAAGCCTCAAAGGGGTAGCTGGAGAAGCCACTATTGTAGTGATTTTTACATGGAGATAAGGCTTCAACAAACTGACAAAATCAGTGATGAATCTACCTCCATATTGCATATCCTTTTCAAAATCATCCTTATTCTCAATAAAATTTTCCAAAGTAGGCATGAAATCTATCATTTTCTGTACTTGGACCTTAAAATCTTCAGTCACAGGAGGCAGTTTGATATTTTCTACATGGTACTTAGAATGACTAGTTAGCTGGTGCTTTGTATAGATCATCTTGAAGTAGAAATCAACCTTTTTTTATAATTTCATCATAGGATATAAAGGCTTCCTTTGAATAAAGTAGAACCATGTATGGGATATGCTCATTGTTTTGGAAAATCTTGGAGAGGCTCTCCTGAATAAACTAACATTTTAAAGAATGAATATCCTCTTGAATCACCTTTATGAGTACCACACTATCTGATAGTTGAGATGGTTGACCAGGTTTAGGAGAGGAGGAAAGATCTAAGATGACTATTGAGGGTGTAATAAGGCTCTATAGAACAGTTTCAAAAGAGTTCTTAAAATCATGAGGCAACTCATTGATTGATGATACCAATCCTCAAACTTCATTTTCCAACTTATCATTATTTGAAACTACCTTCTCAACAATAGACACCAAATTAGGTTGGATTAGAGTCACAACCTTTTTAGCAATTTTTTCAGCATCTTCTGTTCTGAAACGAACAACAAGGGGTTCAACTATTTGAAATTTCTTCTTTAGTTCCTCAATCATAGATTTAAAAGATTTCACTTCCTCACTTAATTACAGATTTTGAATCTTCAATTTTTGATTTTCATGAAACATACTTGGTTGGGGTTGAAAGAAAAGTTTCTCCCAGATCACGCTAGTATCTTATTCACTTAAATGAGTTACATGAGTAGGTAGATATTTCAAAAGATTTTCAAAACCATCTATCATACTTTCGTAAAATAATTTTACATCCTCATGGATTAAAAATATTGGAGCTTATTGTGAAACCTCAGGTGAAAAAACTGAAACATACTATGGTTCCTTAACATGTATAACTTCTGGTACAGAAATGGGTTTCAAATGAAAAGATGTTATGAGATCAATTCCTCTCACTAAAGCCAAATGAGAGTCAGAGACATCAAAGTAGATGGAGAATTTATACAAGGTGTACACATGGATTGTCTTAATAGAATATTTCACTTGAGTAATTTACAAAATGGGATTCTTGTACCCCTTAATAGGTGCTTCTATATTGGGACTAAGAGACTTAGTATCTTGACATAATTCCATCTCTTCTATTCTAGAAGGATTAGGCACTTCTTTAGCTAACTGAAAAGCGTGCTCCATCATTTCCTAGGTAGAATGAAAAAATTCCGGTTCAGCTTTTTATTCTTACTATTCTACATCAGTAGGGCCTTCCTCAATAAAAGGTTCTTCCTTAACAACAGTCTATTCTAAATGTTCCTCAGGAATAACTTGTTCCTCTACACCAGAAGCATGTCCTTTTTCAGTAACAAATTTTCTAGAAACTATCTCTTAAACAACTTGTGGGTTAGGTAGGATACTGTCTTCTTCCTCTAAGATATTTATTTCTTTATGTGCAGCATCTGCATCACATAATTATTTACTTGAATATTTAACAACCTCATTGGGTACAGACCGAGGTTATATTTGTTCTTAGGTCTTGAAGGATTCTCAGTTGGATCAAACTTCTCATATAGTTTTTCATTATCTTCCACCCAAGATTGTTTTCAATGATTCCAGTTAATTTTCATCCTTCTGAGTGTATCTTTAGAGATAAAAAACTCATAGTTCTCAATAAATTTTTGATTTGAGTGAACTACTACTTTGGAAGACAACTTTGTAGAAATAAATCTGTAATAAAATAGAGAGGTTGATTTTGAAGTAATCTTGATCATATCACTGATGTGCAGAATGATGTACTTAAATAATTTGATCTTATGACCATTTTTCATAAGATGTATCAGAAATAAATCTTGATAATTTAGAGTTGTGAAATCTACGTTCCTTGGATAAATAATATTTTGAATGAATTTGAATAGAAACCTTATTTCTCCATCTAACTCTTCTGCAATCGGCCTTCTTTTCTTCTTATTTTCAGTTAGGTTTCCAAATGACCCTTTTAGGATAAAAACATCACTATGAGGAGTAGGTCCTTGCTTTTGATCCTCACAAATTCCCTCCTAAAGTATTTCAATATAGGAATCCCACATCCTGGATGAAAAGATACACCTTTTTCTATTTATCCAACTTCTAACAACAAAATCATTTATCGACTAGTAGGAGAACTGAAGATACTGATAAAACTAGGAAACAAGATTTAGATAGATGGGTGGATTCTATTTAGTGAACCATTTAAACTAGATTTTTTATTCCAAAATGTTAAAAATTAACAACTTACTTATCAGAAGCCACTCCAGACATACATCTTTCTCTGGTACTACAATTCGATCAGCAAGGCCTGGATTCAGTGGCCCTTCAGACATTGTTTTCAGCTCCCTTTTTAATTAATTTGAGACCTTCACTTCTCAAGATTCAATGGATAAGGTCACTTTATTCTGGAAATTAAATGTAGGTTTAAGAAGGAGAACTAGTTGAATTAGGGAAATAGTTTTGAGAGACAAGGATTTCAGTTTCAAGAGAGGAGATCTCGAGTAAAGAGATAAGTGAAAAAATATCAGGTTTTTATCATTTAGGATGTCCAAATGTCGTAAATAAAAATTTGAGGTATAAAAATAATAAAATAATCGATACATTGATATGAGAAATAAATAAATAAAATATAAGTCATTTCAGTGAGACTAGAAGAGGTCATCATAGTGTTGTCATTAAAGTGTGACTCCAAACGGTGCGACCATATCATTGAGACAGCAATTGTAAGACACTAACACTGAGACCGTAAACATTTCACTAAAGACTTATCATCCCTAATTCATGTATGATGTAATTTATTATTTCATAATTTAACAGTATAGTGAATATA
Source organism: Viscum album (assembly GCA_963277665.1). Taxonomy (NCBI): domain Eukaryota; kingdom Viridiplantae; phylum Streptophyta; class Magnoliopsida; order Santalales; family Viscaceae; genus Viscum; species Viscum album. The sequence goes on along the minus strand of OY728148.1, from coordinate 616,892,176 downwards.
TCAGCAAACTGATGTTCAATACCAATGAATTCCAAAGTGATATCACCTTTATGACAACAATCTCTCAAAAAGTGATGTCTTACATCAATATGTTTTGTCCTAGAGTGTAAAATAGGATTATTTGAAATTTTAATATCACTTGTATTGTCACAATTATAGGTACATGTATTAATTGATATCCGTAGTCTAGTAATGTGTGTTTCATACAAAACATTTGTGCACAACAACTACCAGCAACTATGTATTCTTCCTCAATAGTAGATAATGATTTTTTTTCTCTTACTACACCACGATTATAGAGAATTGACTGAAAGGTGACATATTTCAATTGTTTTTTTTCTGTCTAACTTACAACCACCAAAATCCGCATCTGAATAACAAATTAAGTCAAATGATTTCCCTATAAGATAGAATAGTCTAAAATTGGTTGTATGTTTGAGGTATTTGAAAATTATTTTAACAATATTTAAATGAGACTCTTTGGGGTTTTCTTGAAAACTTACACACATTAAAACACTAAGAATAATATCAGGTCAACTAGAAGTTATGTAGAGTAAACTTCCAATCATTCCTCTATAAGTGGTTTGATCAACAGATTTACCATTTTCCTCAAGATCAAACTTACAGGTAGTACTCATTGGAGTATTACTACTTTTAGTTCTATCTAAGCCAAAAAAATTTAGAAGATATTTAGTATATTTTCTTTTGTTTAAAATAACACCTTTCTTATTTTAAAAAAGTTTAAATTCAATTTTTTTTAGCTCACCCATTAAACTCATTTCAAATTAATTTTGCATCATCTTTGAAAAATCAATACATAAAGAATTTCTTGAAGATCCAAAAATAATATCATCAACATAAATTTGAACAACTAAAACACCCTTATAAATTTGTTTAGTAAAAAGTGTAGGATCATATATACGTTTTGTAAAACCTTTGGAAATAATAAAATTACTTAGTCTATCATACCAAGATCTTGAATATTACTTTAAACCATATAAATATTTTTTCAATTTAAAAACATGATTTGAAAAATGAGGATTTGTAAAACCTAGGGGTTGTTCAAAAAAAACATCCTCAACTATATACCCATTTAGGAATGCACTCTTTACATCCATTTAATATAGTTTGAAATTTAGATGTGCTTCATATACAAGGAATATTCTAATGGCTTCAAGTCTAGCTACTAGTGTAAAGGTTTCTTCATAGTCAATTCATTCTTCTTGACTACAACATTATGAAACCAATCTAGTTTTGTTTCTAACTATATTACCAACTTCATATACTTGTTTCTAAATACCAATTTAGTGCTTATGGTCAAGTTATATTTGGGTATATCAAAAAGTTTCCAAAATTTATTCCTTTCAAACTGATTTATCTCCTATTGAATAACCATCATCGAAAACTCATAAATGATATCATCATTGATGTTTTTAGGTTTATGTTGTCAAAAGAAGTCTTGATGTTCAACCTAATTTCTAATAGAATCTCTTGTTTGTGTTATTGTTTCTAAATCCACAACAATAGAATCTAAAGGATGGTTCTTGAGGGTTTTAGTTGGTCTCCAAAAAGAGGGGATAGTAATTTCAGGTTCATCTACAGGTTCGAGTTCATCATATCTAGAGTTTAAAGAATTTCTAGAACTATTTGATTTAAAATATTTCTCAACAATAGGATTAGATGATTTTGCATTTATGTTCAGGTTTTACACATCATCTTCAAAGTTTTCTATGAAGGTATTAGGTTAATGTGGATTTGTTTCATTAAATTTTACATGTACAGATTCTTCCACACATTTTTTTATTTTGTTAAATACTCTATAAGATTTAAAAGAGATTTAATATCACAAAAAAATTCCTCCATCACTTTTGGATGAAAACTTATCAATATTATCCTTAGTGTTATGAATATTGAATTTGCAAAAAAAACTTTGAAGTAATTAACCTTGGGTTTTCTGTTGTTCTACAACTCATAAAGAGTTATTTTAAGAACATGTATGATTAATAAAAGGTTAATAATGTAGCATGTTGTGTTGATAGATTCAGCCCAAAAATAAATAGGTAAGTCGTACTCACTATGCATGGTTCTAGATATTTACTACAAGGTTTTATTTTTTCTTTCTACAACTCAATTTTATTGAGGTGTCCAAGGGGAAGATAAGTTATGACTATAGCCATTTTTTGAGAAAAAGGTTTCAAACTCTTGGTTTTCAAACTCATGGACATGGTCAATTCTTATAAATTTTATTCTAAATCCACTAATATTTTCTACAGTCCTATAATACTTGGTGAAATGAGAGAAGACTTCACTTTTGTGAGCCAAGAAGAAGGTCCAAGTATACCTAGAATAGTAATCTACAAGAAAATAGACTTAGTGATTCCCATTTAAACTATAAATTCTAGATGGTCTGAAAAAATCCATGTAAAACAACTCAAGAGCTTGAGAAGTTGGAACTTCTTTCTTTGGTTGGAAAGAGATTTTGTGCTCTTTACCCTTTTGATAAGGATTATAGACTTTATCATTTGAAAACTCAAGTTTAGGTAGATTTTTTACTAAAACATTTTCTAGTATGATTTCTAAGGGAGTATATATCACCGTGTCTTAGTATTTTATTCTAAATACAAGACTCTTTGTGAAATACAATTAGGAATGAAACATTTTTAGAATCTAAAGAATCTAAGTTAACAACATAAACATTTTCATTTCTAAAAGTAGAAAATATTAGTTCATTTTTAGAGTTGAAAACATTACAAGCATAATTTTCAAATTTAACATGAAATCCATTATCACATAGTTGTGAAATACTAAGAATATTATATTTCATTCCATCAACAAAATGTACTTTAGAAATTAAAACTGAGTTAGAGTTACCAATCTAGCCTAAGCTAATTATTTTTCCTATAGCATTGTCACCAAAAGTGACATGCCCACCATCAATATTTATTAAATTCTTGAAGCCTGAGTAATCTCCTATCATGTGTCTTGAACATCCACTGTCCAAGTACCATAATATTTTATAGAAGCTCTTCAAATAGCTCTCATACAAAATAGTCAAACAAAAACTGACTTTAGTACCCAGATTTTTTGGGTCCAATAACATTAGTAATTAGTGCTTTAAGAACCCATATATGCTTCATAGGTTTACTATAAGAATTATATAACATATTTTAAAAATACACACTATTTTTTTATAGAAAAACAAGAGGTAGTAAACGTTTTTTTAGATTTGGAACTAATAGCAGAATTTTCACTTTTAGGTAGAAAAACAGATTTTCCAGATTTAGTTACAGACTTGTTTTTGGTGAGATTTCTTTGTCCAGGTTGGTATTCTAATCTAGTAGTGTATCTAGGGGAATTTGTTTTACCAAGAATCTGTATAAGAGTATTTTTTTTCCATTGGAAAATTTATCTAGGTCCTTTTTAACTTTCTCATTAGATAACTTAAGTTCATTGTTTTCTTTAAGTAATTGAACATTTTTATTTTTCTCTACAACAAGTTAAGATTTGATAGTAATGTTCAAGGCATTCTATTTATTTAAGGATTTATATTTCTCTTTTAGTTCACTACAAGTGTCTTAATGAATATTAAAATATTCAAATAATTATTCACTATTCATATTTTTAGAATCACTTTCATCTCCGGAATAATAGAAATTTTGTACAGGAGAATCTTTGTTTTCCTTAGATGTGCTTGTCATTAAACACATATTGGATTTGTCAAACTTCTCATCTTGTGAAGACTCTGATTAAATTTAATTGTCCTCAGAAGCACTCCAAGTTTCCTTCATGGCCTTTTTTTACTTTTTATCTTTATCCTCATATATATTATTATATATTAACATTGGAAAATCCTTCTTTACATGTTATTTTATTTTAAATTCATAACAGAATATTTCATCAAAATTTTCACTTCTTTTCCGATCATTCTTCTAGTTTCCCTTGTGACCATATCTTCCCTTGAAGTTAGGCTTTCTAAAAAATTTATTTCTTATATAAAACTTATTAAATTTTCTAGCTTATTGAGACATTTCCTCATCACTATCTGGTGATGATTGTTCACTACTGGAACTTTCTGCAGGGGCTTGTAATTTCTCTATTTCTTCATTTTTAGAGGAAGTAGTCTTAAATTCCATAGACTTAATTCTTTGTTGAGTTTTAATTATTCCTCATACATCATCAACTCGTCTATCAGCTCCTTGACTGGAAACTTTATAATATCAGAATATTTTTTAATTAAGATAGAAGTCCCTCTCCATCTATCTAGTAATCATCTGAGTATTCTCATAATTTTCCCCTTGGCTATAACATCTCTTCCTAAAGAGATCATAGTGTTCACAATTTCATTAAATTTGAGATACATGTCTGAAATAGGTTTATCATGATTAATTTTAGATTTATCATATTTAATTGTATACATGTGAAGTCTCATTTATTTAACACAGGAAGTTCCTTCATGTGAAACAGATAAAGTATCCCAAATTTCATGGGCTGTTTTACATGCATAAATTCTGTTAAACCCTTCATCTCTTAAAGAACTGTATAATAATTTCATGTATTTGAAATTATTATTATAAGCAGTCTTAGTTGGGTCATCCCAAGTAGTTCTAATAGTAGCAAAAATCGTATATTCATCTATAATTGAAGACCAAATCTCAAAACCCATACTTTCTAAGTGAATTTTCATTTTAATTTTCTATTGTGAATAATTTTTCCCATTAAAGAATGGAGGTCTATTGGTAGAAGTAACTTATAATTTATAATTCATACTTAGAGAAAAATTGTATATTTTTAAAGAACTAAAAATTTAGAACTAACATAAAATTTTATATCTTTAAAACACAACTAAAATCACAGTTGAAAACTATTTTAAACAGATTGATAATTTAAAATTTTGAAAACATGGATTTCAAAAATACATTTGATAACAAATGTTGGTCGGAGTAGGACAATCAAGAGGGGGTAAATTGAGTTCTTATAAAAAAAATTTATAAAAAGTTTACTTAAAAGATTCCCCCAGTTAAAACTAAAACATGCCATTTAATTAAGATAATAAAATTATAATAGTTTGACTGTTCAAATAGCTTCTCAGAAGGTTGATTAATTCTCAGTAGTATCAATATGAGATATTGATATAACTTTTGAAACTACTATATTAAGGAAAAACTATTATAACTACTATCCAAGATTAACTATCCAAGTAAAATGTAGTTATCCAAAATATAAATTAAAATAGAGAAATACTAAATAGAAACACATAACAGATAAAACAAGTGGTTCAGTCTCAAGACAAGACCTAATTAAATCCACTTGGTGATCACTTACCACTAACTAGTTTATATTAATAAACTTGATCCACACCCTAGATGGGGGTAAAAAATAGTACACATGACTGTCCAGGTGACAAGACCTCTTCCACTATTCTATGTGGGAAAACAAACAACTAGGTCTCACAAGACCTCTTCCATAGTTATACGTGGGTGAAGTAAATATTATAGATATATTTTTGTGAGGATATGTTGTATCCTCTAATGTAATGCAGGAGACAATGTGTGTTTTAATATATATACAAAAATTGCTCAAAAGTAATAAAAACAATACAAAATAGAGTAAATATGATGAGAATGGGTTATAAAGGCTATGAGTTTTGTTCAAAGTAGCTATGGAATTATAGGATGTAGAAGATGTGATTTTCGAGTCATCTTGTGAAAATAGAGTATCGTGAGTATCATGCTATAGTTTCCAGTTCGATGATATGCGATTTTTAGCTCTTTTTATTTGTAGGATTGGTACTATGAGAATGTTTGAGGCTCTGATCTATAGCAGTTCATCCTTCAATAATTGAGAATTCTTCATGTGTTCTTTTGTTTATGAATGTTCTTATTTCTTGCATTCTATTCACTTCATGAACTCTTGAAAATATATTTCTCCAGTTCCATGATTTTATTTTTATTTCAGGAGCATGTGTTGGATACGACATAAATCATGATTTTTACACCTTGAACTGAATATTGTCAGGTGAAATGTCTACAAAGAAATATTAATTATTTTAGTGTCATTAAATGAATCAAATATGACCATTAGAAATAAAATTGAAAATGACAGAAGAGTGATTAAGGAATGGTGTCACAGTTTTTCTTGAAACAGTTATACTTGGAAATAGTATCTTCTTCTTTTCCTTTGAGTGGTGAGACTGTCAGAGTGCCATAGTTTCATTGAGATCTGGAACCGGTAGCACATATGTGGTGACAAGATCATGATATCTCGGGTAATGGTGTCTAGTCATAATTCAATACTTTGAATGGTTTTTGGAGATGGTAGCAAGGAACCAATGTCACAAACTTTATGAAATATGAATCTAGTTATGGTGTCAGAGTCACGATGTCTAGAGGACGGTGTATGAGTTAGGGTGTCTGAGTGTTATAGTGTCTGGATTACGGTGTTAGTGACTTTTCTATAATCTGGAAACTGTATTAAGAAATAATATTCAAATAATGGATTAGAATTAGACATTAATACAATAAAACATTATAGAACAAGATCAAACATAATTTACATGATTCAAACATGATTTGTGAGATTTTGAATTAGGATCGTGTGAGAGTTTAAACCATGAGTGTAAACATTAAATCATAAAGAAACCAACAAACTCCAAACATGATTTGTGAGATGGTAAACATGATTAACATGATTTGTGATAATTAAAATATGATTAAACATGAAGAGTCCAACAATTATAATGAATAAAATAAATGTACAATAGGTTCTGAATTTAGAAATTAATAAATCTAATTTGATTATCCATGACATTAAGTGTAAGTGAAAATCACATTCAAACATAAGGAAATGCGATTCTCAAACCCAACTTATTTTCCTTAGGTTATTCCTATTTCATTCCAAATTTTAGTGTGGATATTATTTTAATTCATCTTAAATATAATTTAATTTTTATTAACTTTTCTTTTTGTGGATATACATATTTACAATTTTATTTTTTGACAAAGACCAATATTTTTAAAAAGAACTCTTCTTTCCAAAATATATTATGACTCCTCTTGAGTTGTCCTTTTTCTAAAACTATAATAATATAATTCCTATATTAATATGTCGTTTTTTACATAAAATATTTGATAGATAAATATTAATGATAAACTAGTGGTGTTACTTTTGTGGTATAGATATTAATGTATTATATTGAATAACTTGTTCTGACCATATTGGTTTTGAAAAATATTTAGAAATAAGTGGAAATACTTTTCACTATTTTATAGATATTAAGATCCATTAAAAGGTAATTTTAGTGATTTAGGTAAAAAAATAATTCTTAATATTTATTTCTTAGAGGAAGAGATGAAGTGGAAATTGAACAACGCACAACCAAAGGATGAATTAGTGCATATGAAGTAAAAATATATCAAGTAATAATATTTCCTTATATTCATAGATAGTAAAAGAGTCCCTCAAATTTAGGAAAATGATATTGAAAAAAAAATGTTTTTATATTAAATTCAAATACTATGAATAAAATTGTATTTAAAATCATCACAAATTTATGGTTTTGAGGTCCTAAAATTTCCATTGATCATTTAATTTCTTTTGATCAATGATCTCTATCACTCCCTTTAATTATTTACACTTTTATTCTGTGTCCATATTTTTACATTCCACCAATGTTATCAGACATGGAAACATAGTCATGTTTTATTATATATGAACTTTATACTTCCATTTATATCTTATAAAGAGTATGTTTTATTTAAACTCTTTATTATGTGGGTTTTTAGTAAAGGAATTTTCAAATATCGAACCATTGATTTCTGAGTGCAAGGTTAAACTATGAAGAAAAAATTTATTTAAGGTGGGAATAATGTAATATCCCAAAATTATAAAATAATAACATTGTATTTTATAGAGTATACAGGTTGAAAAATTGAGCCTAAACAACCCAAAAAATATATTTCTTTAAATTTAATCTATTTGATAGCTTACGATACACGCAGCCCTGAGTCTAAAGGAACTGTAAAATAGAATACCATTATAACATAGCCATTAAATTAGTGGGTATGAATAATACTAAAATAATAATAAAAATCATATAGTTTAAAAATTTATAAAAAAATTCATTGGTTATCTATGGATTAGAAATAAAATAATAATCATTTGAATAAAAAAGAAATGTTTTCTAAAAAACTATATATATTTTTTCTAAATGGAGGTTTAGTCATGCTTTGTGCACATAATTAATAATTACTAATTAGTAATTTTATAAAATTTATTTAGAAAAATAAACTTCATCTTTTAAATATACATATAAAAATTATATTAGGGTAATTGTTTTAGAATTTTCTGAAAAGATTAATTTTTCAATGAATAGTGAAAATACTAATTTTCATTGAAAAATTCCTTTTCATTTAAATTATTTACAACGTAAAATTATATTTTAAATTAGTTTTAAAGTAAAATTATATTAAAATATAAAAAATTTAGGTTAATTCAATCAATGTTTTATTGAATTATAATATAATTTTTTTAAACTTTAGAAAGTTTTCTTGGGAAAAATAAATTTTTCGATGCGTCCGAGGGTTTAATTTTGAATTGAATTCTATCAACTATATGACTTGAAATTGTAAAAATGTATTATATATTTGGAATCATAATTATTTATGTAATATAATAATTTTAACTTAATTTTTTGACCTTTATGGATAGTAAAATAAATAAAAATGAATTATCGTGGTAAAGGTAAAAATGGGTCCACCAGGGGTTAAAATAAGAACATAACCTTAAAACAAAATAAAAAATTTCAAAAAATCATTTTATAGAAGTATTTAGACCTTATAACCTGTAATTTTGTATAATTACTCATTTTTAGGCTTTTTGTATGATAAAAATGTGGGTGTAATTAATTGTTTTGAAAAATTCCATGTGTGTCCTCTACTCCACTAATAGTAGGCCACCCCCTCTCCATCACTCTTTACAATTCCAAAACCATTTTATTGGACAATACCTACACAAATAAACTATTTAATCCCCTAAAAACATCATAGATACCTTGGTTTGATCATAAATCCAACTTAGGAAGACTTTTGGTGCAAACCTAAAGTGGTCATCCGAAGAAGAGGTAACGTTCTTAAACCAACATTTTTATTTTGTTTCTTCTACCACCGATTTGAAATATTTTTAAACAATTATTATATAATAAATTCAGTATATTTAATATAATGAGATGTTATTATGATAAGTTAATGACCTATATCTATCCTTTCTTCCATCAAATAGGAAACAGAACCTTCGATCATGTGTACAGAGGACTACCTTTTTGGGAACCGATATAATTCATTTTTCATAACCAACATAAAAGTTTAGATATAATGATGGATTTAAAACATGTATATGATATTTATTATATAATTATAATTCTTCCAGAACCTTTTACTCATTAAAATAATGATATTATCGCTCGTGCATACGTATGACCTACTATCACCACGAAGCGATGCGATTCATTTTCTATGTCCAACCTTAAAGAATGATTCAAAAAATATATATAATGAGTAAATATTATATTTATAAAATTAATATAACTGTACAGATTATCGATCTATATCATATACCCAAGAAACATAACTTTCATGACAAATCACGAATGAGAAAACAAGGCAATTAACACCCAAAAAAATGAAAATAATGAGATATTATTAGAAAACAGGCGATAAAATGTCATAATAGTATAATAAATAATACTATAAATATTAATATGGTTTTGGTATAAATTAGTAACATGATTAAAACCATTCTACATGAGGTTAAATAATTTTCAACCAAAAGGAAGTGTGAGGTAAGGGATTTCAACTCAATTTCATTTCATTGAGGCATATTGTAATGATATGCACCTAATTTATTTTATATGGTGTATATACTAAAATTTTGACACATAATATCATAATTAACTAATAATTAATGGTATTTTAAATTTCAATTTGAATTATTTCAACCTAATGGATTTTGACTTGAAATTTACCAAGTGGTAAAGAATTTCATAACTCGATTTCTTTTCATTAGGTTATATTACTTATTCATTGTTTTTTATATTTTGAGATTATGTGTCTAATTACTTTTGATAATCAATTTTAGTATTTCCACTTGTTTTATGTGGATTTAAATTCGATACACATAATTGATTAATTGATTAATTCTAACTTCAACATTATGATATTTGTAAGGGTTTATTTCAATCTCATTTTAATTAGAATTATTTATACATGAATTTAAATTGAAGAAAATTATTTAATCACTGGATCATAAACCCATTTAATTTTATTATCCATTTATTATTCATTATGTTTTCAAGTAATAGTACTAATTTTTCCACTCTTTGTTACTTAAAATTATTGATAAAATGTTTTTAATAAAATCTGACTTTATTTCTCTCTTTGGTCGATAATTATTTTTATTCCAAATCAATGTTTTTTAAAAATTTATTCAATTTTTTTTAAATATAAAAATTATTTTTTAAAGAATATTTTACCCATGTTTTAATTTTTTCAAATTTCGTTTATAGTAATTTTCATGCCATTTTCCAAACAAGGACCGTTTGAAATTTTTATGAAAAAAGAGAAAGGAATCTTTTTTTAAACATGTATGACATGAAAACAATTTCCATCCATCATGAACATTAAATGTTTTAAAGATTCCTTTATAATTTTAAATGGTTATTTTCAAAATATTTTTTGAACTTTGAGTCTCAAAAATATTTTCAAAGTGAAAAGGATATTTTTGACCAGAATGTTTTTCAATGACTTTTTGGCATTTCTATTCATCAACGAAATCAAACCTTTATCATACTTATAACACACTAGGTATATGTTGTATTGATACTATCCTTATAATTTATTTGGATAGTTTATGATACTTTTTACCAAGTAATGTATTCAAATTATCTTTCTTGATTTATTTTTTACTTCCATTAACTTTCATGTGATCATTGGACATTAAATGTCACCTATATATCCATATTATTTAACATGGATATACTAATTTATTAAACCAAAATTCATTTATACATAAAGTGTTTTACTTTTAAAGTTATATAATCTATTGGGGAATTTTTTTTAATCTGTATTCTTTACTGGATATAGAGATTTATTGATAAGGAATACTATTCATGAATTAATTAAATTATTCAATATATAAGGAATGATTTGGATATTCAGATATGGTTGGGGCCTAGTTATAGAAATCCACTCAATGCATTGGTTGTCACACTAGATGAATCAATTGGATGGACTTAGTTAAATGGGGTTCTGGTGTATACCTACCCATCAGTTTTAAACTGCCTTGTAAAAGTTCTTGATTGTTGAGATTTCATGATGCATGATACCAGGAAATCCAATAATTAAGCATTTAATTAATTAAGAATTCAGTTTTTATTATCCATTATATTTTCACAATGATATTATATGTGGATTTATTTCATTATTCTTTTATTGATTAAATGACAATGATTTTTATTATTTACCTTTCCATATTTATTATACCTTATCTTATCATTATAGTCAAGTTATTTATTAAATGGAATTAATGTTCATATATTTACCTTTCCATATTGTGTATTTTTTATTTATCATGCTTCATTTATTCATTATATCTTTCACTTTATGTAACTATTACTGAGAATTTTAGTTCACCCTTATTTTTCATACTTTACCAGGAATTCAGTAAGTGTAATACAAATGCTATGCAAGGATATGCTAGAAGGAAAAATGATATTCTTGAAAAAATTTATGTTTTAATTTGTGTATTCAAAGGTAATATTGGAATCATGTATATATCCAGTTTACCAAGACTAATAAACTATTTGGTCCTTAAGAAGTGATTCCTTATATCTTATGCCAATGTATTAAAGCAGATGCTGGATCCTGGCTTCTGGGATCAGGGTCATTACAAGAGGAGATTAAAAAACACCGCAATATTTAAAAAAAACAAATTTTATAATTATAATAATAATCTAAATGGTTAAGTAGGATTCTATAAACTACTAAAAATAAAAATTCACACACATGCATACAAAAAACTTGGGGATACTTGAACCTGAGACCCAGTAAGGATGCTATCACTAGGTTTAACACTAGGGAATAATAATAATAATATTTAATTTTAGGTGTAAGGGTTATAAAGGAATGTAAAAAACCAATGCACCCATGGATATAACATGGATCAAACCTCATACTCACCCCTCACAAGGATAATCCCACATCCTTTCTAGTCTATTAAAATTTGATATGGGCCAAAGGTGAAAATAACCAAAATTCATAACGGTTTAAGGCCAAATATATTTTTATATATTTTATTATAGTGAATTAATTTTCAAGTAACCTAAAATTTCTTATAATATATAACTAAAAATATCGGTTAAAATTACAGATTATAATACAATGGATTATGTTTATAAATGAATTTTCCATCAATTAAACCTGAAAAATGATTAAGAGATGTGGTCATTTAGTTATGAACAATTGCAATATAGGGAGATTTGATGGCATATAAAATAATGAAGGGGTTTTATGGATTGAAAAACAGTTGTTTTATGTAGTGGAAGAAAATTGAAACCTCATAGACAAGAACACTATACATTGAAACCAAAACCATATATATATATATAAAATGAATAAAATATACTTTTCATGATAGATGATTTAGCCTCATTCAATCATATGGCTTGAAGAAGGTCACTAAGGAATAGTGGTAGGAATCTAACCTCCGAGGGGTATCCATGAATCGATCTAAATCACCCATCAATTTAGAGAGGAGCCTATTATCTTCCATGACATACTAAAACCTCATGTAGAAAATAAAATAGGATGACAGATCATCGACATGAAGAATAAACATGAAGATTACACAAGTTCAAACACAATTTACATGTCCTTTGACCCCTTTATGTAGGACTTGAGGTACTCTCGAGACAAACATGGAATTTTCTCAAACTCTGTGATATGTTTGAGTAATTATATTCTTTTACAAATTATTTATAAATTAATTGTCGAGTGTGAATACATTTATCACATAAATGAATTTGATTCTCCACACATTGCATCATATGAAACATTCTTAATAAATAATAGATTTACATGAAAAAAATATTTGAATGTTAATAATTAACATTGAAATAACGCATAAATAAAATAATATGATTGATCCATATAAAAAACTAGTGATATACTTATGTCATAAAATACAATATAATTAAAGGAAATGGTTGTAGTGATACAATATCACTATTTCATACCACATGATACACCCCAAGTAATTAATTATGATTTATAAACTAATAAATAAAATATACCTTTGATATCATTATGTTATACAATATGATATATATATATATATCCTACACTATGATATAATCCAATACACATCACATGCATATATGTTTTAGGGAATATCTCTATTAATATCCCACTTACACTAAAGACTCTTCAATTTTTTACTAAATAAACTTATACTATATCATATACAATAACATATGAAACCATATCAAAAATTACTTTTGGAATTTTTCAAAAAAACTTTTTAAAAGTTATAATCATAATTCATAGTGTATCATATCATATGAAATAACTTGTAAATATTTATCCAAAAACACTTTTTAGATAAACTATAAAAAAATAAGACTAACTACTTGAGGTTAATATGAATCATTCCCCATTTAGTTAATCACAAAGTGTGACCCCACAATCCATTATAGCATTAAAAATAAAAATGGATTCCCAAATCCATAAATTTAAGAAAAGAATATCAACTAGAAAAGAATCAGCTCTATTTAAGCTACAAAGAGATCAAATATGATCTCTATCAAATACATATATCCCTAAACATGTGTCCAAGATATATATTTTATTTAAGTCTGTATTTTGATATCATACATTTTTTGAAGTCATCAGGTAACCACAAGACAAAAAATACTTCAATCTTGTATAACTAATCATATGTTTTCAATTCATTGACTATAGACTGACAAAGTCAATGAATACGTCACATTCCATTCACCATTCTGAATGATCACATCACATTATCCTCATCCATAATATATCTTATCTAGGTACCCTATTACTCTCCATAGGTCTATCTAAATAGATGGATCATATGTCATACACATCATACGAGAGGAAAAATCCCATCATTGTTAAGAATTAATAGTTTACATGATCAATAACATACCCAACCACACCCTGATTAGTTAAGCACCAAGGATTTCATAAGAAAGGTATCAAAGTATGAAGGTTCTTATGTGGATATCTTTCCAACCTCATGTATATGAAAATAAAATATGAAACATTAACCCAAATAATACCAAAGACATATAATATGACCCTTTATGTGGTATTCTTGGGGGTTTATCCAATACATAAAAACTATTTTGTGCCTCATGAACATATTTTATATCTCTATATAAAATACTACCCAAACCACTCCTAAAATTCCATCACAACCAATAATAATTCATGTAAAACCTTTATATTTCAATAAATAATTATCATTTAAATTAATACAATTTTTATAGTTCATACCACATCTAGCACATAGCTTATACAAACCACAATATACTACCAAAATATTATTATTTAAATACGACTATTATAACCTAGCCATTGGTTTGGAGGGTACAAATATGAATAACCAAATTATGAAATATATGTAAAATGTTTTTCTTTAATATAATGAAAAATAAATCTTACATTTATTATCAATTGGTTGGAAATGAAGATAAAATATTTTGAAGGTAAAAGAGATATTTTTCAAAAAATTGTTTTTATGTGCTCAATGTATTTTTATATTAAATATATTAAATTAATATCTATTAATAAATTTTTATTTAATAAATGAAAATTAATTTAATTTTCATTTTGTGCTTCAAAAATACATTTTCATCAAAAATGATTTTGATTATATTTTTTGCATGAATATTATAATTAATTTATTACACTTTTAGAAATTTTATTTGAAAAAATTGAAATAATTTTGGAAAATATCATTTCATTATAGGCTTATAATAATTTTTTTTATTTTTATAGAAAGATTTATTTTCGAGTGAATAATGAAAAATGTCATTTTTTTCAAAACTATCATTTCTTTTCTTTAAGTCAAGTAATTTAAAAGCACAATTATATTTTAATTTTGTTTTAAAGTAACATAATATCCATTTTATTAAAAATAATCTAATTAATTTCATTATAATCAATATTATCTTTTATTTTTATATAAGTTTATTTTTATACTTAAAAACTCAATTTTCTAAAAACTATTTTTTGTTGCGTTTTATCCACTTATATTAAAATTAATTTTTTCCAGTTATTCAAATTAAATATTTTAAATTGAATTTCATATTTGGAATCAATTGTTTCAAATTTAGTAATGATTTCAATTTCATTTTTGGTCATTATGAATACTAATCTTAGTAAAAGTTTATCACTATGGTAAAAGGTTAAATGGGTTAAACAAATGTAAAAAATGTAGGATAAGGTATAAAAATCAATGTAACACTCGAATTTATTTAATTATTTGAGATTAATTAGACCAGAAAAATCCTATATTTGAAATTATGGAAATTTGGTATTTTCATTTGATTATAACCTTTATATTATTTTAAGTTAAGAAAAATTAAAAATTTTCACTCTATTTTAATGTATTTGTTATGTTTTCATAGTGATAAAAATAATATATGAATAGTTATAAATATTTATTTTGAATATGATTAATTTTTTTATGATATTAGTTTTATTTTTATTTTTTATAGATAGTATAATTATCCTAAATGCATAGACAACACCGGCACATCACTAGTTCAAGTACTAGAAAAATCAAATAAATGATTTTAAATTTATTAAAAGAAATATATTTTTGATGAATTATGGTTAAAAAATAATTTAGTATATAATAATAATGTATAAGTGATGTTAAAATAGTATATATTTGAATTCTATTGTAGTTTTTATGTCTTTAAAGTCAAATTTTGTGAATTGTCTTAAAAATTACCTTAAATGGTATTTAATGATCAAAAATTATTTTTATATCATTATAAAATTATAAAAATACTATATTGACCCAATAGGATGGTAAAATTTCAATAATATAATTCATGTTTCATTTACGTGACACTTATATTTTTTATAATTACTTTCATGACTCTTAAAGAGTGAAAAATTTATTACAAATATTATAGTTAAATAGAGGTAATGAGGGGGTAAAACTAAAATATAAGGATAAAATAGAACCTAAACTAGTATAAATTATAATTTTTGATAATATTTGAACCTTCTATTATTTATATTATAATATATGTAAATTTTTATCCATTTTATATGAGTTAGATACATATTATATCAATATTTAATGTATTTGAAAGATTGCCACCCACCTCACTTATAAAAGGGAATAACCTATCCTATATTCCTCACCCTTTATAAGACGTTTATCTTAGAAAATATATACCCAAATACCTTATTATATTCCATATAAAATTCTATAAGCTTATAGTATTCCACTAATACCATCCTGAGAAGGTTTAAGGTGTAATATAAAGGAGGATTTTCAAAGAAGAGGTGTAACTATTAAACAATTTATTTCAATTTATTTATCTATATAAATTATTAAATTATATTCTAACCATGATGATATGATAAAATATGTAACTTAAATAAAATTAAAATGTTATTCTGTTTATTTTAAAACCCTTATTCATATCCTTTCCCATCCTAGGGGAAACAAAAACATTGCTTGTGCATACATTTGGACTAACTCCTTCACAGAGCAATGTGTTCAGTTTTGTATAACCACCTCAAAAGGATTATTATTATGATTTATTTCTTGATGATATGATATTAATTGCATAATTATGATTATTTAAATATAGTATATTACTTACCTTTTCACCATTTTATCTGTTAAAAAATTATAATTTCCCTTAGGTGTATGTGTGGACTACCACCTTCGCAAAGTGATGCGATTCGTTCTTCATGACCACCTTTCATGAATGATTATAATATTGTATTTAATAAATAAAATTTGTAATTATGTAATTATTAATATTATATATATTATTTTACCATGAACATATTGACTATAGTTAACCAACTAATGTTTTTTGGTATCATGAACCGAACGTTCTCAAAAAATGTGATGTAAACTTTACTAATTTAGTAATTAACTAAGTCATGGTAATAAAAAAATAAAATGAATAATTATAATGGAATGAACATGAAATTTTTTCATAATAAAATATGTAACTAATATAGTTTTATTATTCGAGAGTTAGAAAACATACTAATTGAGTTGGGACTCGAAGTAAGATATTTTCCTTTAAAAACTTGTTTTAAAATTTTCCTTTTAAATATTTTCTCCTCCAAGTACATGTTCATAAAATGTTTTAATAATGTTATTATTTATGTTTAAAATATTTTTAAAGTTAATTTTACAATATTTTCGAATTTATTTACAAATTTTAATAAGGAAACTTTTCAAATGTTTTTTCATTTGACTCACTTTTTGGTTTTTTACAGATGCATGAAAAGGATATTCTCTTTTAATGTATATGGTAATAATAGATTTTACCACCATCATAAACATTATTATTTTTTGATTCTTCATTTATAATTTACCACGGTTATTTTCAAATAAATTTATTTTCTCAATATTATATTAATTTTTATTTAAAATCACATCAAAAGGAAAGGATATTTTTCTGATGTTTGTAAATAAAGGTTTGAATGTTCATTCAAAGTAATTTTCATCCATGTAAACATAATTTTGTGATTCTTATAATTTAATAGGGATATAATCTAATGAAAACATATAAATTTTTTCTCTAGATAGATTATTGTCATGTTGTTGTATTTGTTGGATGGAGAAAATATTTACATGAGTTTTTTTCAATACATATGTTTCTATTGTTTATGTTTTGAATTGTTATACATTTATATATTGAATTGATTGGAATTAATAAGTTATGATTGGGGTCCAGTTATAGATTACCCCTTGATGCATTAGAAGGTCTCATGAGATAAACTATCCTGGGTATTTTTTGTATATCTACATAATTATTTATGATTTCTTGTTATGATTCCTTGATGATATGTTTAATATGTCTTGGAACAAGGAATAGATGGTATTACTAAGATGTTCAACACTATAAATCCCATCATTATGAAATTAATTATTGTAATCCATGTGATTATTTATATTTTTATCCTTGAATATATTTCATGTTCAACTTATTGATTTTTTTATAGAAATGTTTTCATTTCATAAGATAATAAAATAAACATTGATTGAAAAGACTATTTATGATCTCCCATGGGTAAAATGCTTGTTTTTAAGGAAACCATTTCATATTATCATTAAACCCTCATGATTTATGATTTTTCCTTTATAATTTCGTTTGAAATATTTTATGAAAACATTGGTAAAGATTGATTTCAAGAGTTAGTGATTATTTTACACTCAAAGTCTATTATAAAAAAACAAAAACAACTTCATGGATTTTAATGAATTTTAAATGAATTAATGAGTTTTATTTATTTTTATACCGCTTACCAATATTTTTTTTCTCATCCCATGTTTTAAATTGTTTTTCATAAGTATTAAGGATGAGTATGAACAATAGCATGGAATAACTTTCCATTATATTAATCCCTCTTAAAAGAAGTTAATGTGATTTTAATGAGACACGAGTTTAAATTTAAGAATCCGTTTTATGGAATAAAAGTGACATTGAGTGAACATGTCCACTTTGTAATGTAAGGGTTTTATATGTAATAGTTTTTCATATTTCTCTAAATCTATAAACCAAAAATATCATTAGAATATAATAAATTGAAACCCTTGTTATAAATCATGTAACTATGGGATATTTCAGTTATTAGGTTCTACACTTGGCATTAAAGGAACAATTTAGATAAATTTAGTGGTTAGGATGATTTAGATTAGTATGTTAAAAGAGTTTTATATACCATTGTGGGTTAATAAATCTAATATTGATCATATGATTAAATACACATATCCCACTTTGAGGTTATATGTAATGGGATTGAATTGGGTAAAATTTATTGAGTTTTAATAAATATTAGAGGTATATGTAACCCTCAAGTTTAACTCATGTTGTAGTGAAATATTTATTTGATGAAGAATGATTTTATATTTTATAGACATAAGTTAAAAGTTATTTATAATCTTTAGGGTTAAGATTATATTTGATCTTGAGGTAATTATGGTTAACTGGGATAAAATTGTTATTACATTTTGGGAACATATGTTTTATCATACATATAAAAATGTGATTAAAAAGCGATTTAGTGACTAAGTGATTAATTTTCTTTTTGAATAAGTTTACTATATTGGAAAAACTATATGATTAAGGTAAATGGGAATATTTTCGGATAATAAAGGATTTTATTTTAAGAATATAGGACGAGTTATCTTTTGGAATCATATATGATTTTATTATGGATTTGGTGATTTAGGTCATTTATTGGAAAAATTAGAATAGTTTGGATATTATGTTATTATGGAATATAAAAAGTTGGTATGTGACTTAAAGTGTGATTAATTTTTTTTGGAGATAAATTTTAAATTGATATAAGAATAATATGTGATCAAATCATTTTTATTTTTCAGTTTTCAACTTGATTAGGAATATTTTGAAGTTATTTATGGTTAGTTTCTCATGGAATGATTTATGTTTAACTTTGGGTGTTATTTTTGAAGCTCTGAGGATAAATGTTGTATTTATTCATAAGGAGGTTTATTCGTATTGAATATTATCTTAACTTATTCTAACCATTTTTGGTTTTAATTGATATATAAGAACAAAAGAAATAACTTTTAATCCTTTTGTGAATATTGTGATCTAGTATATGTTAAATTTAGTGATTCATGCATGAAAAATTAATCATGATCATGATGAAACATATCAATGTATAAATTCATGCTTATATAATGGGAAGGAATCATTTAATTAAATTTTATCATAGTTTTTATCCTAATGGTAATAGAATTTCTCAAACTCAAGAAGACTATAAACAAATCTATCAAGACGTATGTGGAAGGTAACACTCATATACTATGTTATATTTTCAGGAACTCATTTTTAAATATTATTTCCATAGAAGTATATGCATATCAA
This sequence comes from Viscum album, assembly GCA_963277665.1. Lineage (NCBI taxonomy): Eukaryota > Viridiplantae > Streptophyta > Magnoliopsida > Santalales > Viscaceae > Viscum > Viscum album. The sequence goes on along the minus strand of OY728148.1, from coordinate 616,872,000 downwards.
TTTTATTAGTATTGACCAAGAAATAAAAGTTCATGATAAAATCTATAACTGATTTTATTACTATGGTATAATAAACTCATTTTTAAAGAATCAAATTCAAATTACGATGAATTTTTTTTGAGAGCGGGGATAATTTATCACCTGTATATTTCAATATATAATTATCCTTTATATGAATATTATTTTTGATAGCATGTACTACACACAACACCATACCTAAATGAACCTAAATATACTATAAAAATATTCTTATTTAAATATTGATGTAATGACTTATCCATTAGTTTGATAGATATGAATAAGAATAAATGTATTACAAAATATATGTATAATGTTTTTACTTAATATAATGAACAATAAATCTTATATTTCTTATCAATTTTCTGAAGATGAAGATAAAATCTTATGAAGGTAAAAGAGAATTTTTTCTTAAAATGTTTTTATTTGCATAATGTAGTTTGATCTTAATTGGATTAAATTAATCACTATTTCTAAATGACTATAATTAAATAATTATATTATATATTCAATTAAATTAGTTAAAATTCATTTAATTGTGTTTATTAGTAAATGAATGAGAATAAATATATTTTATTCTAAAAAATGAGTTTTATTTCATTTTGTGCATAAATATTAAAATAAACTTCTTAAAATTTTAGAAATTATATTTTAAAAATAGATATATTTTTTGAAATCATCATTTCATAATTTTTTTAGGATGATATTTTGGGATTTTTATGAAAAAATTTATTTTTTAGTGAATCGTGAAAAATATCTATTTTTGGAAAATTGTTATTTCTTTTATTTTAATAAACTTATTTAAAATTACCATTATATTTTGGATTTAATTTTAAATTAAAATTAGATCAAGTTTATGAAAAATAATCTAAAAAATTCCATAGGAATACAAAATATATTCTATTTTGGTATAAGTTTATTTTTATGCTTAATAAAAAAAATTTCTAAAATTTTATTTTCATTGAGTTTTGTGAACTTATATTAAATATAATTTATTCCATTTATCCAAATTTATTCTTGAAAAATTGAAATCATTTTTTTAATCAGGATGTTAAAATTTATTAATGAGTTCAATTTCATTTACGGTCATTATGAATAGTAACTCTAGTAAAATTTTTCACCATGGTAAAAGGTAAAAGGCAAAATGAGTTATATGAGATAAAAAAATATGAGATAAGGTCTAAAAATTATTATAAAAATTGAATTTATTTCTTTGTATGAGTTTATTTCTACCACCCTCATCCTAGCTTCTAAATTATTGAAATTTGGAATCATTTTCCATTGATTATGACCTTTATATTATTTTAAGTTAATTTTATTTACAAAATGTCACTCTCTTTGTTTTAGTATCTATAATATGATTTCACAGGGACACAAATATTATATTAATAGTTATAAATGGTTATTTTAAATATTAAAATAATATTTTTATGACATATTTATATATATATATTTAATCTTTAGAGAATGTATAATCGGATTAAATTTTTACATAATGCTAACACAATGCTTGTGCAAGTAGTAGAAAAATCAAATAGATGATTATAAAAACTTTTAAAGTAATATATTTTGGATGAATTATGGTTACATATGATTTTATTGGATAATAATAATAATTTATTAGATATTTTTAAATATTTTATATCTTAATTCCATTTTTGTATTAATGTATTTAAATTCATTTTTTTGAAAAGTTATGAAAATGACCTTAAATGATATTTAAATTTTAAAAGTTATTTTTAAATCATTATAAAATTATAAAAATAATATTTAATCAATTAGATAGAAAATTTTAAATCATATCATAAATTTCCATGCATATGTCACTTTGAATGTTTAAAATTACTTTCATTACTCTTAATGAGTAAAAAATTACTTCAAACTTCTAAGTTTAGATACGGTTAATGAGGGGGTTAAACTAAAAGGAAAGGATTAAAATGGAACCTAAGATTTTCTAAATTTAATTTATTGATAATATTTATACATTTTACTACTTATAATCTAATATATGGAAATTTTATGCCATTTTACATGTGTTATACACATATTATATATTAATATTTCAAGTATTTATATTATTTCCACCCACATCACTTATAAAAGGAAACCATCCATCATCTCTTCCTCATACTTTATAATAAATTAAATTAGAAAATATCTGATGAAATATAATATTATATTAATTATTCACTTCCTATAGCTTCTAGTATTCCCATAATACCATACTAAGAAGGATTAAGGTGTAAGATAAAGGAGGACTTCCAAAAAAGAGGTATAACTCTTAACTAGGTTCTTTGATTTTATTTATTCTTCTACCTCCAATTCTATCCTGACCATTCTGATATAATAAAATAATTATATTATATATAATTAAATTTTATTCTTATTATGTCAAAACCCTTATTCATATCCATTTCTATCTCATGGGAAATGAAAACATTGCTCGTGCGTACAATTGGATTACCACCTCCACAAAGTGATGTGTTTCATTTTTATTACCACCTAAAAAGGCTTGTTATTATGATGGATTTAATGAATATATATGATATTAAATGAATAATTATGATTTTAGGAATATAATAAATCACTTACATTCTTACCCTTTCACCCTTTAAAATATTATAACGTCCCTCGTGCATACGTGTGGACTACCACCTAAATAAAGTGATGTGATTTAATTTTCATGTCTGTATTTCATTAATGATTATAAAATTTTACTTAATTTATAATCATGATAATTATTTCATTACTAAAATTATAGATATTATGTAACCATTATTTTTTTGAGCATGGTCAACCTAATGAAGTTTATTTGGGATTATGAATCGAAATTCCTCAAAACATCTGTTGTAAACTTAACTGATTTATTAATTAAATAATTCATGGTAATAAATAAAATAAAAGGAATAATGAGAATTGAAATAAAATGAAAATTTTTCTTACTCAAGTATAAAACTAATATAATTTATTATTCTATATTTATAGAGAATATGAAATGAGCTGGGACTCTAGGTAATGGATTATCCTTTAAAACCTCATTTTAATGTTTTCCTTTAAAACTATTTCTCCTCTATGTCAATTATTATTAATGGTTTCAAGAATTATTTATTTATGTTTAAATTATTTTTAAAGTTAATTTTAGACTACTATTAACTTTATTTATAGATTATTAAAACGAATATTTCTAAATATTTTCCATACGACTCAGTTTTGACTTTTTACAAAAGTGTGAAAATAATGTTCTCTTTTAGTGTATCCAATATTAATAGATTTTAATTCCATAATGACTATTATTTTATTTTAAGTACAGTTTATAATTTTCCTTGGTTATTTTCAAATAAAACCATTTTCTCAATATCATATAATTTTTTATTTAAAATTTTATCAATTGAAAATGATATTTTTCTCATGTTTTGAAAGAAAGGTTTGAATTTTATTTTGAAGTTATTTTCATCTATGTCAAAATACTTTTATGATTATTATTATTTATTGGGGATATAATAAAATTATTCTATCCTCGTTATTTCTTTGGATGGATTATGATCATTTTTTTCTATTTATTAACAGGGTAAAATATTAACATTTTGTATGATAGTTTTTTAATACAAATGTTTATGTTGATTATGTATTTTTTTTAAATTAATTAATATAATGAATACACTATAATGAGAAAGTAATAGGTGTGGCTTGATTATAGATATCCCCTAGATTCATTGGTAGTCCTCACGAGATAAACTGTCTTAGGTATTTAGTGTATGCCTATCCAATTATTTATATTGTATTAGGAAGAGGCCTTGATGGTATATTTATGACGTCTTTGCATATGGAATTTATTTTGTGATTATGATGTCCATAATTATACATTATATCATTATAAAATTATTTACTATTATACATGTGATTTTTTTAAATTTTTATCATTTTATATATTTTATGTTCTAGTTTTTGATGGTTTTTATGGAAATATTTTGATTTCATAAGATTAGAAAATGAACTTTTATTTAAAAGATCATTTATGATCTCCTACGGGTAAAAGGATTGTTTTCAGGGAAATTATTTCATCTTTATCATGAAAAAAATCATGAATTATGATTTTTTTCCTTCATATTTATGATATATTTTATGAAACATTTTGAGAAAAAAGTTGATGTCAAGAGAAATTAAGTGATTATTTTAAACTCAATGTTTATTATGAGAAAAGGAAAACATACTTATGGGTTTTTATAAATTTCATCTAGATTAATGCGTTTACCTTAATTTTATATACATTACTAAGTTCTTTTTCTCATAACATGTTTTCAAATGTTTTTCATGGGGCTTAATGATGAGTATGAACTATATCAAGGACTATATTTGCATTATTCAGATCTATATAAAAAGAAAAACATGTGTTTTTAATGAAACATGAGTTTAAACTTAAGAATCATGTTTTTGTGGAATAAAATGGACATTGAGTAGAAGTAACCCTTTTGTATTACAATGGTTTGAAATGTAAGTGTTTTTCCTAATTCTATTAAACTCTAAATTAAAAATATCCTCAAAATTTAAGAAAGTGAAAACCTTGTTATAAATCATGCAGTTATGGGATGTTTAAGTTACAATAATTTACACTCCATGATGAAAATTAGTTAGGGAAAACTCAAAGTTATACTCTGACAGGTTATTCATAATTTCACTTCATGTAATTCAAGTGGATAATATATGAGACACCCCTTTATATAATGTGGCACATTTCATATTTTTTAACTCCTTTGAGAAATTTAACAAACCATATAAAATTTCTCATCTTAACCATATCATATATGAGTTTTAATTATAGATGACTTATGTTTTATACAATTTTATGTTCTTGTTAAAACTCATCATATATATTTTTAATTCTTTCCACAACTCCGTGGAACCATATAATAAACTAATTCTTATTAAAATCTTTAATATTTAATATCTATAAATAAATAAAGTTTAAATAATGGTGATACTTAAGAATCATATTATGGAAGTTCAACTATTTGAACATAGTATTCAAACTATTTATCATCACAACTCTAAATGTTGTTATGTTAATAACTAATTCTATCTACTTATAACTTTTTATAAGTTCATCAACATTATGTTTATTATAAACATTTCACAAATTTTTTTCTTGATATCATTTTAGAAACAATTTGTAACTCTTTAAATTTTTATTCATTAACACATATTAAACTTATTTAGGACATAAAGTGATTTTCCCTTTGTTATTATTACTAAATTATAAATTTTATATTTCTCTTTACAAATATACCCTAACATATTTTTAAGATATTAAGTGACTTTAAATTTATATTTTGATTGGTATAGTCCATTATTTTTATGAATTGAACTTCTCCAAGCCCAAATATACTCCTACTAGCCTTTTAGATACTATATTGTATTCAGAGTATCATGATAAGATATAAAAACTATTTTTTTTGGGGAAATGAAACTTATTTTCTTAATTAAGAATATTTAACAAATAAAATATTTTATCCAAATATTATATGGTATTATTTGTGATTTTATTATTAAAAATAAGATCTAATCATTTAAAATATGATACTAGAGGGTAGTGGGATCACATTCATCATATTTTAACAAATAACTTGGATAAAATCTTTATCCAAGATAAGACTACTTTTATTTTTATATTTTTATAGTATATTATATAATAAAATTGATCATAATCCATGTGAATTATATCTACCATCTTATATTCTTGGCAACAAATCTTTTAACAAAAAAATTCCCTTATAATATAAGTAAAATAAGATGAAAATACACATCCTTTATATAGATACAGTTGATCTTTAAATTTTCTTTTTTATTAAACAAATTGATTAAAGATCCCTTTACTTCATCATTTAAATGTAAACTACAAGATCAATTAATTATTTCATTTATTTTGAACTCATATATATTTACAACAATTGTAAAACATACATTTTGTATCTTATGCCCTTCAAAATTGAATAATTGATTTGTATACCATTTATACAAGATGTGTACTATCCAAAAAGTTTCTTAATAAAATTTTGGTATCCTGAACAATTCCATACTATGGAACCATTAATTATTATTCTTATCAACACTTTTAGGTTTCAATGACCAATGATAACAATTGAACAAATACAATCTTCTTGTTCTAGCTTAAACCTTTACCCAACTATAATATCAACACATCACAAGAACCTGAATATCACATGCCCAATTCCTTTATCCTCAATAATTTGTGAATACAGGGTAAACATTTCTAGAATATTTTCATATTTCCTGAAAAATTCTACTTATGATAACAAAATAAATTCTATAGCGCGAAAAAACCTTAAACAAAACTTATAGTTTCTATAAGTCATAAAATTACTTAGTATTATTGAACATATGAGTAGATACTTAATTTCCTTTGATCGTTATGAGTCTTATTCTTTTGAAACCTTAAGTGAATTATTCAATGATTATCATAAGCATCTAGATCCTATTGTTGAATAACTTTGAAATTTTTCAATCTGGGTTTACTCTAACACATAGAATTTTTATTATTGCATAATAATGATTTTTAAGTATTATACTAGTCCAAGAAGTTTATTACATTAAGATTATACTTTATATATATTTATATCAAAGTCAAGTTGGATGACAATGATTCCATTTATATATACAATGGAATATTTTATGAGATGAGTATCATGTTTTACATTTAATAATGAATTTTATTAAATGTGCTCCCACTAAAACGATGAGACATTCTATAATTCATCACATCCATTAGTAGGAAAAGTTACATATTTTATAAAGTAATGAGTCAAATTTAATGTTCATCTAACCACATAGTTATTCATTTAGGAAATCATTGAGGTGACCCAGCCATATCATAAACACATATTACATTATTTAACATGAATATTAATTATATCTCATAACAAATTAATCCCCAAAACCTAAAGGTTTAGTGAATATAATTTATTTGGTTATTGGAACATAATTAATATGAATGGAAAGAACATAAGAGAATCATATGCAATAAAGTATATATAATAAATCATTGATCATGATATAATGATCTCAACATAACATATGAAATGAGTAAAAAGAGTGTGGAAACATGAGTCAATAATCATGATCTAGGAATATATAATATAGGCATAATAATGTGGCATATAAATTATAAAATAATATCATCCCTTATTTTGAGACTCATCAAGAAGACCATAATCAAATAAATTAAAAATTCCCATATCAGATTAGGTTTTGTCTCCAATCCCTAAAAATTTATCTCTTGAGATATAAGGATTTACCTAACACATTAGAGTGCTATATAATTTTGGACCCACTAATCACTTAGTGGAATAAGTCATTAGGGGATTTGGTTTCACTCTCCATTCCAATTTGTATTCTGAGATAATTATTTACTCATTTAATTAGAGGTATATCATGGAGTTAGCCATAAAATAATGATAATCCATATATAATATTTCCACATAAAAATAAAAATATTCATAATTCCATCGTAACATAATTAACTGGTGATAAAGAAATGAGTTTTATGAAAAATTCCATAAGACATTATCATAATATATCTAGAGAAAGAATGTGAATGACATAATTAGATAATATCCCCAGTGAATCATTAGATATATTAAAGTATGTTTTGATAGATGAAAATATCTTTATAAAACCATTAATAATATATCATGGAAAATAAGAAGAAATATCATTTATTTTTTAAAGAATTTTTTTAAAAAGAAATATTTTTTTAAACCAATATGAATAATAATTAATTTTGGAAAACCATGGAAAATTAGAAAGTAATCTTCATTAATAAAAATTGGTATAAAATCATTAAAAGTAATTCATGTGGAAAGCATTAAAAAGGAATATTCCTTTCATACTTTTGTAAGGAGAGTTAAAGTCATTAGGAAATGACCAGTGGAAAAAGCATTAAAATGATTCCTTTAATTTTTTAAAAGAAATAAAGAGTTAATATAAAATTACCTTAATAAATAATTTAATCTAAGATAATTTCATATATAAAATAATATATGGAATATGGACATGGAGGAGAAATATTAACAACCAAAAAGAAGAGATAAGGTCATATCCACTTTCAAGCATATGTTCAGTCCAACTGTGTAAAAAAGGATAAATGTAAACCCCAAAAATAATTATAGGAGATAAAAATAAATAGTTTTTAAGAAATTAATAATAATTTTTTCCCAAATATGAGTTCAAACATAAAAAATATCGATTTTAAAGTTAGATTGGAAGGAAATTATCACATCTTTGGATTACTTTTGAATTATAAAATCTTTAAATATAGAAAATTATATGGTTTTGAAAATCACATGTATAACATGTAAAATATGTTAAAATAATTTAATGGGGTATTATATACACAAGATAAATAAATAATGTGGTGAATATATATCACATCCCAATGAAAGAAAATTAAGATGATAAACCCCTACCTTTACTCCCGAATTCCATAGATACACTTTAACCTCTTATATAATCAACAAAAATATATTAATCAATTAATTTAGAACAATATTAATATATATATTACCCATTATAATCCTTTATTATAATCATACATTCTACAAATACTAGTAAGTTGTTTGTTTCCATCATCAGATGGTAGTAATTTTGATTGGTTTGTATAAGTTTTGTAATGGAGATGTCGATCCCTTTCCATTGATACAAAGTTCATCATTAATAGATTAGTAAAGGTAGTGGAATCATTTAATTATAATTATTTTTTAAGTCCCAAATTAAATTTATATAAATTAATGGAATATTTTTTGAAAATAGGATCCATGAAGGGCATGTTTCAAATAATTTACTAACAACAAAAAGTTTATGTATAAGTAAAATCCATTTTTATGTCATACCTATAGAACCATATTAATAAAAGAAATTAATATTTATTGTTATATATTACCATTATTAACGTTATTATACTCATTCATGATGAAAATGATGACATTGGAACAACATTTTTTATGTGGGTGGTTGAACTGACCCAAACAAGAACTTGCTATACTAGAGAATGAGTAAGATCCGAGGGTTATCAAATATTAATATAATTTTAAATAAAGAATAATTAGGTTAATATAACATAACTATAACTGAGGAAGTTATTTATAAAGAGTTTAGATGATAAAGTAATTGAAAAAATGGTGAAGAACTAGGTACTTTTAATAATTCTCTCCTCAACACGAGTTCTATCAAAATGAAGGATTTAGGATTAATTATTGGAAATAGAATATACCAAATGTATATAAAGGATTTATGATAATAGAAAATTGAAATAATTAAAGATATTTTATAAGGAATATAGTGGTTTGGATGGGGTATAGGATAACTCATTTTATAGGTGAAAATGAGGGACATTTCTTTGAAAGCTTAAGTTATGTGAAGGGTAAAGATGAAATCACTTTAGAGGTAGGTGATTTAGGTGAAGAAATATTGGTGATAAATTTATTTTTAACCAAAAAATCTTAAAAATAACTTAAATAATTCATTAATAGTATTTTAATTATCCAAAATTCATGTCCCTTTACTTTACATGTTTCTACCCCCTTTTACCTAGTTTAATTATTTAACATAGTAATAAATCCTATTAAAAAAAATTTAAGGTGACCCTTATTACCAAATTTATATATGAATTTTCAAAAATTGGAATCAATTTAAAGTAATTCAATTTATAAATATGATAAATTTAACTTTTAAATGAAAATATAATAGATAAAAAATGATTTTATAGAAAAATGTCATTTAGGACATTAAGTGTTCTTAATTTTATTTCATATCAAATACTATTTAAATACGTGTTAATATATTTTATTATTTATTGATACATTATTTTAGATTAATCATTTAAAAGTGATCAATTTAATTTATTAAGATAAAAATACGCAACACTTAAAAAATTATTCTTTGAAAGATATCCCTTCTTTACTTTAACTAATTTTAATCACATACACATAAAATTAATTATTTATCTTCAAAAAATTAAATTTCATATTTAAAAAAGCATTAAAATCTATATTTTTATTTTATAAATACATAAAAACATTCCTTAATAATAATAATATGTAACATATACAAATATATTTTTATAATGAAATATTTGAATTAAATATTATATTTTTATTTCATTCAATATTTATTTATTGTTTGTAAATTGTATAATTTTCAATTAATTACCAAAAATTAAACCTCAATATACCTATTTCATACATGCATACCCAATATACATATATCGAAAATACATATTTCAAATGATTATATTTCTATCAACCCTATATATAACGGTCATATTTCATTTCTATATATAGTCTTGTATACGTTCTTAGAATCATTCATCATATTCATTTACTTATCTCTATTAACATTTATGTCATATTTCTAATTATATACCTTATTTCCATAGTTTCAATGGGGGTTATTATCTTCATATAAAACCATGAGGATTTTGATATTTGGTTCATGGTATGTTTATTTATATATGGTTTTATCGCTCTTTTTAATTTTCATAATGATGTTTCATATTTCATTCTTATAATATTTTTTTTTCATTTAAATATTTTATATAAATTAAATTTATTATGGTTAGTTTTAGTTCAATGTTTCATGGGTACAAATATATTCAACACAATATTTATTTAAAGTAAAAAATACATTGTAAAATCATGTAGTGTTACATTCTATCCCACTTAAAAGGATTTCTCCCTCAAAATTTTGATACTATAATGAAAAATTGAGGGTACTTATACCTCATTACAACTACGGGTTACTATGTAGCATTTTCAAACTTATGAGTCCTATATAAAACTTTAACCAGGTGGATGGACTTGTTTCATAGTACTTTATCTCTATAATACAAGATTTCAACTCATCGTTCCTTATAAGAGAGGTTATGTTATAGTTTTACTATATCTCAATTTAAACATGTGAAGAGATAACCATTAAATTCCTCAATAGATATACATATAATAAATCATGTTCTTAAAAGAGATTCTGTGTAATTTCAAGATAATATGATGTATCCCATACATGATAAAAAATATCAAAGGGTTTGATATATTAATAGTTTAGCTTTCCATTTTCCATAAATCTCATAATCCACTTCTATGGTGATAGTTAAATGAATAAGTTATCTCTTAATTCAAGCACAGAATCTCACCAATGATTTTGAGTATAGCTATTTTTTTTTGATTTTGGGTAATTGTAATCTGTCACCAAATGGTTTGAATTTTCCCTATCATATCTTTAGAAAGATTTCAACCCAGTAGCTTTCACTCTCTAACTTCATCCCAACATGCTATATTTTTGTGACTCATATTATAAATAGACTCATATGGTTCCATTTGAATGCCAGAATGAAATTCTTTTACATGAGAATTCTACTAGGGTAAGGTGTTGATCCTAACCTTCATTTAAATCCATTAACCAATATATCAAAATATCTTCTAGAGTTTGAATGGTCTTTTCATTTTGACCATCAGTTTGAGGATATAAACAGTGCTAAAGAACACACACACACACACACACACATATATATGCAATTCTTATTAAATACTTCTCTAGAACATCAAGGTGAACTTTAGATCCCAATTAGATATGATTAATAGTAGTCCTCCATGAATTCTTACCACTTCCTCTATACATTTCCCAAAAAATTGATCAAGAGATAAATCTTATTGAATATAAATTAAATGTGAAAAATTCATGATTTAATTAACTAAAACAAAAATATAATTATGGAATTTAGATTCATTAGGAATACACACCAAAAAGTATGTGGTTTTTTTCTCCCATTTCCATACATGTAAAGGTAATAATTGCATCATCCCATTATACTTCCATCATTTAATTTTTACGTTTTTTCACACCAAGCATCAAGATACACAGTCTGTAATCTCATAGTTCATGTTGTCCCACCATAAATGATACTTTAGATATCTATACATCTTTGTGATTCTAATACGGATAGATAATTATGATAAATGTGCATCATAAAATTTAATTATCTTCAATTTTGGTATTGATGGAATACATATTCATTTTATGAATCATATAATTCCACCATTTTCATAGTTGAACTCCAAAATATTCCAAAAAGTCATCCATAACTCCATATCCTCCCTTTTCCCTCCTTTATCTTTATATGGATTGATGGTTGATCATTCATTTAGAAAATATAGGGTTTCTTCACCTCCCTTATGATTTAAAGTCCAGTCATTTGAAAATCCATGAGTATTAGGTTTCTTTCAATCCTCATCATGAATAAGGTATAATGATCCTTCCCACGTAATGAATCATCCACCTTGTTTTCCTTCATAGGGTGGTAATGTATTGAGTAGTTATAGTCCTTGAAAAACACTAACCATATTTCTTGGATTATTTTTAAATTTTTATATGTGAATACATACTTAAAGATATTAGGATCAATATATATTTCATAATATTCACTATAGATATAATGCCTCTATATATTCATTTCCAATATCACCACTTCTATCTACAAGTCATTCATTGGGAATTTTTTATCAGTAATCTTTAATTGAAATGAGGCATAAGATACCACCATTTCATTCTACAAAATGAAACATCCCAATACCTTCCTGTTTTCATCACTATATATTGTAAACCCTTCTCTATAGTACCATAGTTTGAGTTAAGGTGTAGTTTTCAACCTTTCCTTGAGATTATTAAAATTTAATTCATATTCAACTATACAGAGGAACCTCACTCCATTTTGGGTTAACGTTTTTAGTGTATTTTATAATTATTATAAATTTCTCACAAAGAGATAATTTCCAGTAAATCCAAAAAACTATGGATCTATGTTATAGTGGCCATCCTAAACCATTATTTAATAACCATTGTATTTGAGGGATTTACAGATATACTCTCTCTTGTTATTACATGACCTAATAATGAATCTTTATATATCCAAAATTAAAAATTTATAATTTTGGAATATAGTTTCTACTTTATCAAGATCTTCATCACAATCCTCAAATGATCTTCATTATCTTATTTTACCTTAGAATATATGGTAATATCATTTATAAAGACTACCCAAAATTTATCAAGGTAATATCTAAAGAGTCTATTCATCATATCTAGGAATATTATAGGGGTATTTTTAAATCAAAATGGAATAAATATGAATTCAGAATGCCCATATCTTGTATGGAAGGCTATCTTGGGTACATCCTACCTCTTCACCCTGAATTGCTGATATCCGGATTAAAGGAAAACCTTTGAGAAGTGTTGTTACCATCATATAAAATTGAATAAATCATCAACACATGGTATAAGATACTTTTCATTGATGGTTATTTTGATATATTCATGCTAATTAATGTAGATATTTATTTATCCATATTTTTTCTTAATAAAGAAGATCGGTGAACCCCATGGTGAAACACTTGGGTGTATAAAAACCTTATCCAGATTCTCTTCAGGTTTGTTCTTTGATTCCTCTAAATCAACCAAGTCCATTCAATATGGATTCTTTTATATAATCATAGAACTGGATATGATTTCTATGGAAAACTCAACCTTCCCATTTTGGTAAATACCTTACCATTTATCAAGAAAAAAATAAACATATTTATTCAAAATTGGAATATCCTCAATATTGAGTGTCTCCCAAACCATTTGAGCTAAATACCCTCTAATTTCTGAGTATTAAGAATCATATAATTTAAGTAATTTACATAGGGAGTTAATGGACAACATTACATCAATAGATGATTATAAGTTGATTTGGGATATGAAATGTGACCTCTATATATCAAAAATTAAAATGGGTTCTATATAGAGAGAGAAAATTCCAAGAGAGGAGTTAAATATTTGGGTTGAAATAATAATATCACTAGGAGTTTTTATTGATAATTAAATATCCATCCTTTGGGGTGGTGATTTGATAGTATTATAATACTTTCAATATATGAAGGAGTGGATAGATCTATAATCAAATTAGACAGTTATAGTTCTATATTGGATTATAAGTGTACCTTTCACCACTTCCTTTTCATGTCCAACTTCAGTAGTTGTAATTTTATAGGATTTCCCTTTATCCCTTGGATTTAAGGGTTACTGGCATTGATTATCTTCATTAACACTTGGATTGGTTCATTGGTTGTTGAAATGTACCTAATAAATACAATAAGAAATATAGTATTGGTGGTGCATTTAGTTGAGATTTCTTTTTAACTATTTCATTGGTTGGCCTCTTTATATATCTTTAATATTAGTTTACTTGATGGCCTTTAATCACACAATCAACACATTCACCTAAAATATTAAGGTAGTTTCTACCATCCTTTTTCCATCATTTTTCAAATGTAGAAAGATTAATTTTCATTCCTCCATGGGTTTTGTAATTCAAGTTTCCTTTAAACTCTAATTTTCTATCCATTTCCCCAAACCACAAGAATAATGAGAGTCTACAATCTCTATTTATACCCTTATAATGCATCAAATAAACCTTAATTGATACCAAAGTCCCTTTTAACTAATTCATTTAAGTAACTTAGTTTTAAGCCAATAAATAAACTATCAATTTTTATTTTAGGGACAATGATAAAACCATAAGTATACCTTGTAAGTATTGTAATATTTTCTTTATAGTTAACAATAGATTCATACACTTTTTTTAGGATCTAGGAATTCACTCTCTATTTTAGTGTGGTGATTTCAAGTAAAATATTTATTGAATAATACCATCATAAACTCATCCCATTCAATGGAGTCCATTTATTACCCTTACCTTGAATCATTAATGAGACTCCACCATTTATATGACTCACTTTAAAAATGATAAGCACTTAAAAGAACATTTTCATGCTATGAGCACTAGATAATTAAAAATATAATTTCTATTATGTTGATCTATTTCTCAAAAATAAGTGGGAGTGAAGACTCATTAAAAGAATGTGGATGTTTCCATATGAAGGAATCACTATAGAGTTGTTCCTTCCTGGTGCATTTGGATGTTTGACATGATTCTTGTTATTATTCACATCTTGAAAGAGTTAGTAGAGAATTAATATTATATTTATCACTCCAAATCACATCACATTTTATTTCTAATTTGGGTAATCATTTCATTATCTATCACACTCATTTTTAACTCGATTCCTCCTAGTTCTAACCATTGAATAAAAATAAAAAGTATAGTGTGAGTATCAAAGAACAACAATCAGAGTAAGAAATAAAAGAAAATCAATCCTAATAAATCCTAAATTATGACACTAACTTTTCAACCTAAAATATTTTAGGTTAATAATATATAAATTTTAGATCATCATATCTAATTTTAGGTTCTATAATCTTATTATTCATATCATAATTCCCAAAAATTTCTAAATCCCACTATGATACCATATAATATAACCTAAAGATATCATATATATAAATTACATCATTTGACATGAATATTCATAATGTATCATATAATATTACACCTAATAACTTAAAGAATTAGTGTATTCGGAGGTTATACACATAGTTTATAGATACCCAAGCCTTTTACAAATATTATTACATGGTTTTAATTATAACTATCCATAAAATACAAGCCAAGAATCGAAAATTCTAGTGTCTTTGGAAGACCATGTACATAATTAACCAACATGAAATCAAAATAAAACATATTTTTATTAATTTTACATAATGATATCCTAAATTTCTTTGATCACACACATCTATATAAGATAACTTGGGTAATACATAGATAAAATTAATGAGCTAAAAATCCTAGTAAGAAAATAATCATGGAAAAGAAGCATAACTCACGAGTCAAAGGGATAACAAGATAACATAATAGGAATGACACATGAATAAAAATAAGGAATCATTGAATTTATAACATATAATCATATGATCATGGAAACTTAGGAATTTCGAATCAACATATAACATAACATAATCATGAGTCAATGTTAGCTTCTAATACTATATCACACGGTGGACAAAGTCCCATAATGGATTTGGATTAATCCAAAATCCCATACATAACATCTCATGAGATAAAACATTACTGAATTCATTGGGGTTCTATTTGGGTGAAACCATTATAAAATGTTCATACATATGTGTGACACATGAATAATCAAACATTAAGAATACTAATAAGGGTTACCTATGGAAAGAAATGGGTATCATAATCATGTTATATAGCATAAACAAGGGTTATATGACAATGGTATCAAAGAAAGAAGATATTTATGTAATTATTTCCCATTAATAAGTAAAAATAAAAATAAATTATGAATAATTTTCTCCAAATGAATTATAAATAAGAAATTGGTTAGGTAATATTATAAATGCCCCACTTAAGTGTACTTTTATGGAAATGAATAAAGAGTTTTTAAAGAGGATAAAGAAATAAATGTTTTCATAAAAATAGAAATAAAATAAGATTATTTTTTTCATGATAAAATTATTTATTTTAGAAAAATATTGGTGGATTAAAATATTTTATGGAGTGTAATTAAAAATGGTTGAGAAATTGAGAAGTTCCCTTTAATTAGGTTTACTTATTGAGAGGAATTGATTAGGAACCCATTTAAAACATGTATTTCCCCATAAAATAAGGTTGAATTGATCTAGATAAATAAATATAGAACATATAAAAAAAATTTAGAAGAATTATATAGGAATAATGAAGAAATATTTTGGGGTAAATAGTGATAAAGCGTAACCCAAAGAAAAAATTGAAGTTCGTAGAGATCCCTTACCTTATGTAAAAATGCATTCAAAAATTGCACATAATGTTATGGATAATCAAATTAGATTAATTAATTAATTAATTAAGAACATTTTATACATGTATTTTATTTAATAAAATTTTATTAATTCTATTTATGGCCATTTTTTTAAGATATAAAGTTCAATTTCATAATTCTTGTAGAGTTCGTTTTCATGGTTTCATGGTGTGTTTACTTTTATATAATTACAGAAGTTCTTGTAAAATGGGAATAATTATAAAGAAGTGAAATTATATGGTATAAATTCCCTTCCATTATTTTAAATGTTTCCATATATCATTTTTTCTAATATGAGGATGATTTATTAGATAAAATATTAATGATAAATGTTTAGTTTGTTTTGGTGGGTTTTCGATCATCATGATCTAGTTTAGTTTAATTTAATATTAAATCTATATATTAGTTTAATAACATGAAATAAGTTTTAATAAACATATAAAAATATATTTTAAACTTAATAATGGTTTTATTCCATTCATGAAGGTGGCAATGGAAAATGAAAACTCTTTATACATGGAGATGGTAAACTGCCATAATTTAGACAACAATTTCATTTCATTGAGTAAGAGAAGATGAGAAAAGGGGTGGACATAATATTCTCCATTATAAATATAATATTCCATTATATAAATGTTAATAGATTTATTATGATTTTATGGATGAAGGAGTCCAGGAGAATATATAAAAAATGAAATTAAAAGAGGTAGTTTGAGAATGTTACCTCTTAGATATCACCTCCTTTAAAGACCCATTGAGGAACTTGGAATTGGTATTTTTTGAGACTAGAAGATATTGGATGTGTTTAAGAGGAATGGGTAGGTAATAGGGATGAGTATTAACAAGATAAAAATATTAGAAGATGTGAGGAGAAGGGGTGGTGATGGGTAGTATTTATAGGGGGAGGAGAGGGGTGTTTATCATATTCATTAGTTTATTATTTTAGATCAAGACTATTAATAGTGTTGATTCCTATGACTAAATATATTAAATGGTTTAAGAGAGATTAAACCAATGGGTTATTAAATTATCCATGACTCAAAAATTCAGGTATTTGGATTATAATGCTAAATACCATAAATTACCATATTTCACTATTCACAAAAAAATGAACTATTTTAGGAAAAACCCAAAAGTTAACCCTAACAATTTTTTAATACGTAGATTTCAAAAATGGAACCCATTTTATGATTTTTTTCTAAATATAATAATTTTAATGTTTAAATAAAATAATCATTTAGTCAAAAAATACCAATTTTAATATTATAATTGATTTTTTGAACCTTAAAAAAATTAATTAAGGTCACATATAATTATATTATAATTATAATAAAATTTAAAATTAATTTATGAATCTATTTTATAAAAATAAATTTTATTTTAAATCATTAAATTATTTATAAAATTATAAATAAAAATTTACATTTTATAAAAAAACTAACACATAATATATCATTTTTTAAACATATATTTATTTATAACATGATATAAATATATCATTTCTCTATTTATAAGATAAATAAATTTTATTTTATACTTTCATAGGTGAGGTTACTATTTTAACAGATAGATTACCTTTCTTAATGGTCTGATTACTATTCTAATGTTAAGATTTATAATAGTCATATAAGTTCCTTAATTCCTATAAATAACTCTTATTTAATTCACTTATATTTTATATTAAGGTTATATATATAATTTTTGATTCAAAATAAATATTTTTTTATTTCTAATTTTTTTTTGTTATTACAGTAATTCTAGTGGATTGAGAAGATCCAAATTTTTCCATTTTTAATTGTATTTTCTATTTATTGTCCCATTGTAATATCTGGAAATCTTATTGATTTATTTTATGAATAATGTGTCAATATTAATTTATTAGAATAATGTTTTTACTAGGTTATCTATGTGATGTATGTGTTTTTTAACATAATTATAATAATAAAATTCTATTTATAAAATTCGGGGTTGTTACATTATCCCCCCTTATGAAATTTCTCCCTTGAAATTTCATTTTACATACTAAGGTAAAAATAGGTGAGGGTATTTATCCTATATCTCTTGCTTTGGTTACCATATCACATCTTCATAATTATGGGTTCTCTATAGTACCTTGACTAGGTGAGTGGCCATGTTATGTAGAACCTTGTCTCTACGGTCCAAAATCTTAACCAGCTACTCCTTATAAGAGGGATCATTTTCCAGCTGTACCACCTCAGATTTTAGTACATGTGAGAGATATGGTATGTACTTCCTCAAGAGGTATACGTGTAATACATAATGTACATGAGACATGGTTAGTGGAAGTTCTAGTCGACATTCCACATCTCCGACACGATCATGAATCTCAAAGGGGACAATATACTTGGGACTTAGCCTTCATTTCTTCCCAAATCTCATGACTATCTTCCATGGAGATATCTGGAGAAATAATTTGTCACCAACCTCAAACTCTAAGTCCCATTGATGATGTATAACCCTTCTATCAACTTTGTGAAACCCAAATATTCTACAAGATGGTCTTCACCCTTGTTTCCATTTCCTTGACCATTTTAGGTCCCAACAACTTACGTTCACCAAATTAATCCCAACATATAGGTGTTATATATATTTTCCTATAAAGGTATTCATATGGAGCCATTTGGATGCTTGAGTGGAAACTATTATTGTAAGATAAATCGATCAGTGGAAGTTATTGATACCATCCTACTTTGAAGTCCATTGAGAATTCTCTCAATATATCATCTAGTGTCTAAATAGTCCACTCTAATTGGCCATCAATTTGGGGTTGATAGTTCGTACTAAATATCAACTCAATATTTAGAGCATGTTGGAAAATTTTCTAGAACTTGGTGGTAAATCTCAGATTTTGATCATATACAATTAATAATGGTACACCATATAATCTCTCCACTTCTTTGATGTATACCTGTGCAAGTTGATCAAGCGAGAAGTCCTCTTGAATTGTAATAAAGTGAGATGTATTTGTAAGAAGATCAACAAAAAACCATATTTAATTATTTATTATGGATGTATTTGGAACTTCAGTGACAAAGTCCAGGGTTATATTTTACCATTTCCATGTAGGTATGGGTAATTGTTTCATAATCTTCTTAGAATTTTTTCTTTTAGAATTCACTTGCTTATATACCATGAATTTTTATGCATATTCAACAATCTATTTCTTCATATTGTCCCACAAATAGTGCTATTAGAGATCTCGATACGTCTTTATGCTCCTTGGGAGAATCGAGAAGATCGATCTTTGTAAATTATTCAAAACCCTCATATTTATCTTAGTATTTGATGGTACACATAGTAATGACCCATATTTTACAACTCCATTATCTTAAATTTTTAACTCTAAGGATTTCCCCTTTCTTATAGCTTCTACCTTCTTTTGAATTTCGACATCATCTCTTTAAAAATCCTTTGTTTTCTCTAAATGGGATGGTTGATAAAGCATTTGAGAAATAAATGATGATTTACCTTCCTTTATGATTCCAATTTCTATCCTTTATAATTATATTAAGATTGGATCCTTCACAATTCTCATTATTGATAATTTTTCTGGATCCTTTCAACTTAGAGCATATGCCACTTTATTTTTTTACCAGGATTATAGTGAATTGAGCACTCATAATACTTAATGGGTTATAACCATCATTTCTGGAGCATATTAATATGCTTTGGTATGAATATATATTTGAGTCTTCTATTATATGTATATATCTCACATTTCCCCCAAAAGAGATAATTATTTTAGATTTTCAATGGAAAGATCGCTGCTGCCAACTCTAGATCATATATGGGATATTTTTTTATCATGAACTTTCATCTTCCTTGACACATAGTCTATCACTTTATCATTATACATTATTATAGAGAATAATAATTTTTTTTAATAATTTATGTACACCACAAAGAGTTCCCCACTTTTCAGTAGTGTTAGTACTGGTGTAGTGATAAGCCTCTTTTACAACTCTTTGAAGAAGTCTTGACATTCGTTGGTCTAGAAAAACATTACTCTCTTCCGAGTCATCTTGGTTAGTGGGTTTTACAATCATGAAAAGTTCCTCACAAATATTGGTAATAACAGGCTTGACCAAGGAAACAATGGATCTCTATTACAGATGATGGTTTAGGTTACTCCTAAATTACCTTTGTTTTAGAAGGGTCCACATATATTCCTTTACTAATGACAACATGCTACAAAATGATACTTCCTCCATCCATAACTCACATTTACTATACCTGAACATAGTTTATCCCTATGAAAAGTCTTTATAATAGTGTTCAAATGATCCTCATATTCCTCTTTTATCTTAGAGTATATCAGAATATCAGCTATAAAGACTACTACAAATTTGTCAAGGTAATATCTAAATACTCTATTTATTAAGTTTATAAAAATTGTTAGAGCATTAGTGAGTCCAAAGGGAATCACTATGAAATCATAATTTCTATACCTTATTTTAAAGGTAGTCTTGGGAATTTCTTCCTTCATCACCTTTAATTGGTGATATCCAAACCGAAGGTCCAACTTAGAGAAATAATTGGACCCACATAGTTGATCAAACAAGTCAAATATCCTTGGTAGGGGATAATTGTTCTTTATCATGATTTTTTTGAGCTCACGATAAAAATTGGAGAGGAAAATTATCCATAATTCTTCTTGATGAAGAGGAATGACACACCCCTTGGTCAAGCACTCAGGAATTAAAAACCCTTGTCTAAATTTTCTTGTAACTACTTATTTAGTTTCTCCAACTCATTGGTGGCCATCCTATAAGGAGTCTTTGAAATGGGTGGAGATATATGTAATGCCCCAAGCCTAGTTACCCATAGTTAGTGCATTATTATATGACATTGGCATGATACAAGGAATCAAGTCCTAAAATACCGATCAGTTTAGAATCCTCGGAAGTACTAGATACACTCATAAGTTTTATATTACATCATGAAATAAAAACAACAACCACATATTGTCACCCTTTTAAACACACTTATATCCTTAGAATATCCTTGATGGTTAACTATAAAATACTTCTTCACATATTGGTAAAGATAAAACATAGAAAGGGGTGATCTCGAATACTCAGTAAGGATAACAATATTGTAGAAACTTTCATAAATAAGCATAAACATTTAAGGAAATGTATAAGACTAAAACAAAAGCCTTTTAAACTTAAACTTTAGCATAATATAAAAAAGATAATAACAAATAATGTCATTTTATTATTCACATGGATATTCTACTAGTCTAATAATCACATGCAATATAAATTTCCACTTTCATAATGATAGAATGCATAATACCAGACTTCATAACCACATAGTCAAGGCCTTGTGCCAAGAATACAAATAAGATTTTGTCAAGGCCTTGTGCTAAGAAACTAGTTTGTATCATGAGACCTACTGATGCATCTAGGAGCTATATCGGGCTCCACCCGTCACTTACTAATTCTAATGCATTCCTCACATGAAAAGGTTTAAACAAAACATAAACATTTATATTAAAACTAGCATACAAAATGTCAATACTTTATCCATAAACCATGAATGGTATAAAAATAACATATCTATAGTTAAACATATCACAAAAAATTCAATATAGTATATAAGATTTGTATCATAATAAATCAACCTTGATCAAGAATATTACCCTGTAAAGGATGTTGACATAGTTGTAAATGATCAGTAAAAATCTTTGAGAGAAATATCCATTTTTTATGAAAACATTTAAAAGTCTCACTATTTATCAAGAAGCTATTTAGAAATAGATTTTTGATTCAAAGTGCTGTATACCACTTTGAAACTTTTTAAAGGAATTAAAATTTTAAAAAATTCATGTCCATATAAATAAATCCTTAAAACCATTTTTAAAACATGGACATTAATGAGAAAGATTTAGAAGAATAAAATTTTAAAACATTTAAAATAATATTTTATTTAGACTTCCTAACCAAATGGGAGATGCTTGAATATAAATAATTTAGGTAATAAAAAATTTAGAATATCAAGAGAGTAAATGGATTCATGATATACTATGTCAAAGTACGGTATACACACCATATAAAAGTTAGTTGGCGCATAACAACAAAGAAGACTCAATAGAATGTAAGTTGAGATGAAATATTTTATAAAGACCGTATCCTTAGGTTAAGGATAAATCAATGAAATAATTATGTGTGAAAAATATAAATACCATCAATATGACTGGATATTCAGTGTAAATAAATCAGAGGACATTCACACACATTCTTTTAAAAACAACACCAATTAATTGGATATTTAACTCAATGAATGAAGATTGAGTTAAAATTACTCTTATCAAGTTCATATCGATGAATTGAGAATTTATAAATGGAGTGATTATGTGTATAAAAAGTATATCAATATAAAGGGGAGTGTAAATTACTACACAAATAATAAATAGCAATTCCACACATAATCATGGAGTAAAATAATCAATGAAGTGTGGTTATAGCCCAATGAGTGGAAATTGAAATTTGAGATTCCCGTACCGATTTGGTACCTTATTAAACATAAACCCCATGAAAGAAGTATCATAAAATGAAGATGTAAATACCCATAAATTAATGTATATTACACAAATAATACAATCATGGGCAGTACATACACCACACAAAAGGAAATAGTGGAAATATAGCATGAATCTCACAGGAATAAGAAGTAAGATGAAAAACCCTTACCTTGTACTTTTACTTGGTCAAGAGTACATTAACCTACTGTATAATAGTTAAATAATTGTTATTAAATTATACAAGAACTATATACATAAATATGATATCATATATGATTCTCTAATATTTCTTTGTTAATAATATTTTAGTAGTATCATCGTTGTAGGTGTTAACTGATCTATTTTCCTTTATATACCCGGTTACATAAGAAATGTTTGTTATGGATAGGATGTATTTTATTCATATCTAGAATGATATTATGTTCATAAAAATTATTTTTAATCATAAAATGAAAATTATTCTTGAATGATTATGGTGGGGAATGAATCTCATCACGTTCGTGGAGACGGTATTCCGTGCATTCGCATGAGCGAAAATATCATTATATTGATGGTGAAATCATATGTAATTGGATGATATATCATATATACAGAATAATTAGAATGTTATATTTATTATTTACATCAGTTATACTCATTATTATACCCATCAAAATAATGAAGTGTTTGATTAACAAATTACACCACGGCGTGGAGACAGTAATCCGTACATACACACATATAGTGACTTTGTAATTTATAGGATGGATAGAATAATGAATATGGTTGTACCATTTTTATAATAACATCATAGTATATAGAAGATACTATAGTTATTATTTTATAATGGAAACAATAAAGAAATAGGAAGTGGAAGAATAAAAGAACTTGAAAGAGGTGATGAAATATTTACCTCTTATTCGGGTTCATCCTTTTGATTTGATCAAAAGGGATACTTAGGTTGGATTTCTGACCAAAGTAATGACTCTATGATGAAGTTAGAAATCTTGGGAGGATATTTGGGTAGGGTTTGTCCGAGACAAAATTATTGTGAGGTGTAAAATTAAGAGAAGAGGAAGTGCCCTTTTATAAGAGAGGTGAGGGCCACTTAGTAAAAGCTTGAAATATTATTTTATAATAAAATCATTTTCGGTTTCTAATGGCTCTAAAATGAATTATTTAAAAACTAAGGTGGTTATGGGTCCAGAAAATCTCAACAAATAGGTTTTAGAAAAGTTTAGTTCATCATATTAACCTTATATTTTAGATTTAAATCATAGTTAAATAGGTTGACATTTACCAAGTCTCTTTGTATTTTTATATTATATGGTTAATAAATTTACTATAACAAGACAAGAGAACCCCATGTGGTTAATTATTAATATAAATAACCTTATATAAGTCCTTTGGGTGAAATTTAGATTTTTAGGAATATTATATCAATTAATAATATTATATTTTTTTTAAAAAAAACTAAATTATGTCAATTTTGACACTATTTAGTATTTGATTTTTTTGAAATCCATAAAAACATTATCACTTAGAATAAAATTTATTAAACTAACCATAACGTGTCATATTAACTTATAAAATTATTTTAATTCATCATAAGTCTCAATTTACATTTATTTGGATATTTATAATATCAATTATTTTAATATTTCATTAATAAGGTAATTACTGTATCATCATTGTGTCATAAATAAATTAAATTATTTTAATGTCTAAAAATTATAAATAAAATACCATTATGTAGGAAATATTTTTATATTTATAATGAATATTTATAGTCGAATTTATATTATGTGTAACCCTATATTAAAAATGGTTTAGTTATTAAACTTTGAATTTAACTCTTTTAACTCTTTTTTAAATAAAATAATAATAAATGTCCTAATCTCATCCAAGTGGGCCAAAGATGTTCATATTTTATTCCTAAGGTAGTTTTCGGTAGAATAATACTTATCTAATAGAATTAGGACATGTGTCAGGGTAATTATGATATTGTTTTTACCCTTAATTACCTTATTTACTTTTCACCGTGGTAAATATAAGTCAAAAGTAACTATTCACCAAAAATTATTTTCATCTTATTGAACCACATTTTACTTAATAATATTAACTATTATTTTGTATTTTTGAAATTCAACTCACATAAGCTGTAAAATTATGTTTTATGAAAATTTGCAAATGCTCCTAGGAGGTGGGTAAATGACGGTAAAAAGTTCAATAAAATTTTATACATCTAATTTTATTATAAAATGATCCCATTTATTACATTGAATTTATATAGGTATTATATATCTATTTTTACTTAAAATAAATTTAAATAAAATACATAATTATTTAAATAAAAAGTCGGTTTTAAACTATAACGTAGTGTTTTTCACTATCCATCAAAAATTGAATGTTTTCAGAAAAATAAAACAATTTAACCTAAGATAATTTTGATATTCCAAATTCAAAAATGAATTTTATTTTACCAAATTAAAAACATATAAGTTTCATTTATTAATTTAAAATTAATTCCCATTGTCAAAACTGAAAAGTGGTTTTTAAAAAAAGTAAAAACTATCAAAAGATTGACATGTGTTTATGTCAAATTTAAATGTGAAATTACTTATAATGACCTACATTGTATTAAATGAAAAAATATAATATAATTATAATTCCAAACCATTAAAATACATAATTTAACACTATATGTTATTTTGATTAAAAATGTTATTTTCATTTAAAATTTAGCATTTTTCAGTATTCATCAAAAGATGAAAGTTATTAGAAAAGTACCAAACATTTATCCAAAATAAATTTTTGTGTCCTGATTCTAGAGAAGAATTTAATTTCATTAAATTGAATATATAAAAGTGTCAAATATTGGTTTTAAAAAGGGTTTTCCATTAAAAGGTGGTAAAATTGCATTTTTTTGTAAAATACTTCTTTTATCTGAAAAAATTAACATTTTCATATATTATGTCTAAAAAACACATAATATTTATTCTAAAATTATATGGAGTATGTAAAATTCAAAATTCATTTAATACTATTCATAACCGCATTTGAACGGCTAGCTTGGTAAGTCATCGTGGGCTCTAACTTGGTGTTGCATGTAACATAAGCTATTGAATTACTTTAAAGAAAATAACTTACTATGAAATCTTGGGTTGTTATAATATATGTATAATATCATTTAATAAATAAACCAATTACTTAGGTGGAAGGCCATGCAATTCTTCAGGGAACACATTAATGTACTCCCTCAAAATTGGAATATATTTGAGCATGATACTATCATTTGTCTCAATCATTTGAGATAGATATACTTTCCCATAATGAAATAATATCCACAACTGAGACGGTGATTATAAAGGAGATTCATCATCATCCTTACACATATACAGGACTGGAGAATGCCACGGGATGTGAAGAGTGATATCCCATTCCTAATAGTTGATGTCGACTTTGTATAAAGATAGCCAATCTTTGCCCAATATGACATCAAAATCCACCAAATAAATTAAGATAATAATTTATGGGAGGTTTAGTCCACAAACATTAACTAGGGAGGAGTTATATAGTTTAGATGCAATAATTTTCCTATTCACTATTCTCACAAATTACTCAACTATCATATTTTGAGGTGGTGTCTGAATAGTTATACTAAACATGCAATATATAAAAGAATTCATATAACTGATATCAAATATTAAGTTCATTATTCTTTAATGAATAACCAGTGTACCGATCACCACATCATTTCTAGGATCTACCTTAGTAGTACTGATATCACATTCCCTTACTTACTGCCTTTGAGGTTGTTGTTGTTGATTTAATCCAAAAAATACTTGGATTAGGGTATTAGATCACATAATTTCCATGTTTCTTATAGGTGAAACAATATAATATAGGTTAATTTTTGATCTAAACCTTCTGTTCTTCCGAATTTGTGGGCTTCTTCAAATCGATTAAAAAATAATCAGCATGATGCCCCTCTCTTCCACATTTGAAGTATCCCCTAGTTCCATTTAGACGGTTCCTGAGATGTGTCTTCCCACTCTTTTGATAAGTTATATCTTGAGTTTTATTTCTTTCATGAGATTTATCTATTGATCCTCCCATTTTAAACTCAATTTTCCACTTTTAATCACCAAGACCTTGATACTACTAAGAGTCTCCAGTCTCCTTCTCAACCTTAAGGGAATATCATACAATATTTTCATAGATATCAAAGTCAAAAATTTACAATTATTCTCATTGATTTATCTTTAAACCACTAAAAAATTTATCCTCTTTTCTTTTAATGTTAATGAAAAATCCAGATACATATCATGAAAGACATGAAAATCTTTCATTGTACGTCCCAATAGATTCATCATCCTTTTTCTTTAGTCTGAGGAATTCCCTATCTATCTTAACATGGAGATTTTATATAAAATATTTATTGAAAAATATTTTATTGAATACTTCTCAATACATAGAATCAATTTCCACATTAGAATTTATTTTTTGATCAGTGTCCACCACTGATTAGATTCTCCAACAAATTGATAGACCACCAAAAAAAAATTCTATTCTTTTGAGCATTGGAGGACATATAATATCTTCTCAAAAGAGTTAATTAATTATTCTGTGACAAGGGGATCATAAGATACACTAAACATATGAGGTATTTTTCATATAAATTATTTTACCACAACTTGATATTTCTTAGGAGAATGAGGGTCTTCCACACAATTCAAGTTTTTATTCATAACTTGATCCAGTTGAGCTGGTACTTTCATGAAGTTCTAATCTCCTACTCCTATTAGATTTGGCATCTCATTAGGGTAATCAACACATTTCCTATCACATTGGTTGTTGGCATAAGTTCTCATATTTCCCACCATTAACTAAGAAAAATAAATAAAATACAATTAGGGATCTTGAATACTTATCTAGTGAGAATATAAAAAAGAAACTGTGAACATAGATGAAATAACATGAAAATATTATCCTAACCAATGATTCCCTAAATTTCAATCTAGGTTATCCATGGTGATAAAATTATTCCTAGGGTTCTTACTAAAGTTGTATAATACTAATCCACAAAAACAACTATACCATTATTTGATACCAACTATAGTGACCCAAGGCTTTTTTATATATTATAACACAATTTGAAGAATAATTATCCATAAAATAAAAACCAAGGATTGAAAAGTCTAGTAAGTTTTAAGACTAGGTACATAATTAGAAAAAATGAAACCAAAATAAGACAAATTTTTATTAATATTACATAATGGGATTTTAACTTCCTTTGAGCTCCTACATATGCATCATATATCCTAGGGAATACATAGATAAATGGGATGAGATAAAAATTATAGTAAGGGAATAATCATGGAAAATAAACATATCTCATCTTTTAAAGGAATAATATGAAAACATTATAGGCAAGGAACATGAATTTAAATAAGGAATCATATCATTTAGAACATGTAATCATATGATCATTGAAACGTAGGAAAGTGGAAGAAAAATATAACATGACATAAAAAAGAGTCAAAGATAACTACCATGAATATATGACATGGTGGAAGAAGTCCCATAATGTATTAGGTTTACTCCTTAATCCCATACATAATGTATCATGAGACAAAACATTACCCAATGCATTGGAGCGCTATCTGGGTGCACCCATCATAACATTTTCATACATTTGTGTTCAACAAAAGGAATCAAACATAAAGAATACACATAAGGGCCACTTAGGAAAATAAATGTGTATGATAATCATGTCATAAGGAATAACAAAGTTTCATATACCAATAGTTTTAAAGAAAAAGAGATTTAAATAATTATTGGTCATTGATAAAGAAAAATAATAATAGATCATGAATAATGATGTTATACCACTCTCGCTGCAGGGTGTAATCAAATTGAAAGAATTCATTTGTTCCCTTCTAATCCAACTAACTAGGTAGTTAGTGATAGTCATGGTCAATACCATAGGGAAAAAGGAAATGAAATGGTATTAATGAAAGTTGGTGAGTCTTATTTGATTATCTATATGAAACCAATGATTGAAGGGAACATATTACTAAGTGAAACGTATTACTAAGTGGAAATTTTTGCAAAAATTAAATGAAAACAGAAGAATAAGTAGAAAAAATAGAAGACAAGCATGTCGGGGTTTCAATTTGATTAGGGTTCATTGTAATTTTCATTACATAGTATTAAAATTATAAAAGATTTTTTTACCATGTGGATTAAATTTAACTATCGTTTCATGGTCTGAAATAAAACTATTCTGTATTTTAAGGTTAACTCTTTGGTCTGATAGTTAACTACTCAATTGAGTTCAAGTTTTAACCCCTAAAGAAAGTGGTAAAAGAATCACCCAATGGTCATGGATTTAACCTCTTTAAATCCTATAGTTTTCACTGCTGGTGTTGTTCTTGGTTCGAAAAAATACTAATAGTCAATATAAAATTGAATCAATAAAGGAATTATAAAAAATAATTCTCAATAAAATCAATATTTCAGAACTTCAATCAAAAAGCACACATAACTTTTTTACAACCTCAACACAAGAAAATTACCCTCTTATAACCATGGTCACGATGTACAGATTGATCTGAGACTCAATCCCTACCATGGATATGAGAGGAAGATAAGAAAGGGGAGAAGAATAAATTACACTACAATAGAAATAAAAACAGAAATAAAACTCAAATTTGGATTTGAGGGAGGTCGAACAACAGAGCGACATCAGTTTCAGCCACTAACCACATATATAATGATGTACATGGAGTGTAAACATGCTGTACATGGTGTATCAAATCTGGCTAGCTACATGGTTGTATACTCAGGCTGGCCAAACTATGTTGGGGTAAGGTTACATGGCATGTGTTTATAAGGTACATGCCATGTATATGTGAACTTTTGTTCTGATCACTCTCGATTTGTGAATTTAGCTATAATCTCTTAAAAACCATCATGAACACCAAAATAAAGCATTTGGTCCATAAAATAACATGTATCCAGGGAAAATGTGTTTTTATACTCAATATAATGTATGAAAATGTATACAAAAATAAGGTACATCAAAAACCCCTACACTTAGTCATTTCCTTTCCCTTAATAAAAAATCTTAACATCTAATTTTTTTAAAAAAATCTATACTCTAAAAAGGGAATCATTCAGCTAATTATACTCAGAAATACTATACCCATAGTAGAAAAATTTAAAAAGTAAAAAAAATATTTCAAATCAAAATATATTCTAATCATGCCTCATATATAATTAAATTAAATACTTTCATCCTCTTTTGTTCACATTGATCAACTTTTCATAAATATACATGTCACTTGGCGATTTACCTCACTAGAAAATGACACACTCATCACTGAAGATCATTTAATTGTAGTTGGGGTTTTGCTTAGTGGTAAGCACCCCTTAAATCTACATGAAAAATGGGGGTTCAAAACCCATTGGGTGCAGGTTACTGTAGTAGTACTATAGTGTACTATAGCAGCGGCGTACTGTAGCAACGACAGGCACTGTAGCGGTGGTAGGGCACTGTAGTGGCGGTGAAGTACTATAACAGCGACGGGTACTGTGCAGTACTGTAGCAGTGTAGGGTACTGTAGCAGTACTATTCACAGAATGGGCTTCGGGCCATGAAAATGGGCCTACGGGCCATGTAATGGGTTAAATTCCCGCTGGGCCTTCGGGCTATGTAATGGGTCTCCCTCTACCCAGTTAAAAGAGGTCTTTGCTTTGATTTAATAATAAATGAGGCTTTGGCCCCAACCTTTAAAAAAAACTCAAGATCATTTAATCAATGTTATGATCAATCTCAAGAATGTACACTCTATCCATAGGATTTTAATTATTTTGATTCTCTACTTAGAAATCAAATCACAAAAATCATGAGGTATTTCAATAAAGTTCAAATGATTCTGAGGCTTTAGGTAGGTAGGTAATAATGTGAAAAATAACCTCAAAGGCTTGAAAAATGACGCTAAATTCTTAAAATAATAAATCATGATATTTAAAAACAAATATAGATGAAAAATGAATCCCTAACAAGTAATATTGAATGTCACTATCTCTAAGAAATTCCCTTGAAAACTCGAGTTCGCAAACCAGTAATAATTTTAATGAATGAATTTGACCCTCTTTTGAAGTTTTTTCAATTTTTTTCTTAAATCAAAAGGGACCTATAATAATACAATGAATAGTGGTTTATAACCCTTATTCCTAAATGAATAAGTGAAACTCTCCCCAATACACGATCTCATGGTTTCTCACTAGAAAATAACGTGAATCACCAAACTACCTCTCTATAGATCAAATAAATAATAATGAAATATTATCAAATAATTAGGGTAGGAAGGATAAATAGGATTTTAATGTGGCTTCCTATCAAGGTAGTTCATGGTTTCTAAGGGTTTCATTAAGTTCATATGTGGGTTAGGTCTCAAGGTCAAAGGGTCTGGAAATATTAATCAAATTCCTCAATCATTTTAATGTGATTTAAAATCATCATGTTTTGAAGAGAAAAACTCATAAGTTATAGTAGTTATTCATATATCAATAATCTATCAAGAAAGAAGGTATAAGAAATAATATGAAAAAGGGATTATAATACCTCTCAAGAATGAGGAAAACAAGGGGTCAATCAGGTCATGACATGAATAAAAATGATCAGTCTAATAAATTAAAATGGCTAAGGAATTAAATCAAGAATCAAACTATATTGAAAATCATTTTAAAATACTTTAAAATTTAAAATAAACATATAACTTTTAAAATTCCATTTTATGTCTTTATTATTTATAATTATAATTAATAAAAAATTATCCACATTTTAAAATAGTCTATCTATTAATGATGCTTCGTAGATCAATTAAAGGTAAAAAACTAGTGTAGTTAGAGACTCTCCCCCACACTTAATACAACACATGGTCCCCCAAGTGAAATAATAAGGAAGATAAGAGGATGTGAGAAATAAAAAGTATACTAGTATGATGGGAAGCAGTGAAATAAGTAATCCAAAGAAAATTAAGGAAAATAAACACCAAAATAATACTCCCCTCATGATGAGTTATAATAGGTGGAAAGAAGTAAAAAATGAGATGCCCAGAACATGCTATAGTACCTGTGACTGTAGATAAAGTTGAAATAGAAGTATGTATGCACATACACCATCACATCACAAGAATAACACCACAGAGATATATAAAAGGAAATAAATTCACAAAAATAGTCACTATGTTTCCTCATAATAGGCACTACCTGAACTAGGTGTATGTAGCAGAGTAGGAGAAACTGTACTAGAAGTCATAGGTACTTAGTATGGGCTTTAGGTGGTAGGATCAAATTGCAAATACTATCTTTGAATGATATACTTGAATAGGAAATCCTATCCCACAACTGTAGAAGTATCATCTGGTCCAACAGTAGATAGAAGAAGTGAATTTGTGGCTAGATGCATGAACATAGGTTATACTGTGGAAGGATGAGGATCCTAATGAGGAGTATGTGTTGTTGGGTGTGGAAATCCCAAGTTCTAGAGGATGAGGATCAAAATTACCTCCATATTTACTTTTGTTTTATCCACAGAATCCTAGTGACTCTCCATGGTGTCCAGGAAGTAGTCTAAGATGGATAAACAGAGGGAGATGGGAAGATCAGCGGAAGGTGTGGGTGGTGGTGGGACTATGAATGAGCCGGAAGAAGAGGGGATAGAAGAAAATGATACAAGGGATGAGTAAAGAATATTAATGTTGTAAAAGATATGTTTACTAGTGGATGGGGTGGTACTTGATCAGTAGTACCATTATTGGAAGGTGGGTCATATCTCACCCCTGAAGGAGCTGGGGTATCCTACATGAGCAAAAAGAAATATCACCGATGCTTGAACATTCACATGTGTATAATCATGATGAAGTCTATATGATGGGGAGATCCTAAGGGATCATAAGGGAGACATGTCTCAGACAC
Organism: Viscum album; assembly: GCA_963277665.1. Taxonomy (NCBI): domain Eukaryota; kingdom Viridiplantae; phylum Streptophyta; class Magnoliopsida; order Santalales; family Viscaceae; genus Viscum; species Viscum album. The sequence continues at coordinate 616,838,667 of OY728148.1, read as the reverse complement.
CCCTAAGTATTGTACCAACCGGGTGGAAAAGAAACTACCATTCAGGTTTCCCTGATGACCATGTAGCATGGAATGAAAATAGGAGGTGATTAAATAAGGGAGGTCTGGGTAATCATTATGGAAAATGCAGGTGAAGATCCCCATGTCATGACCATACATGACACCCGTATCCTCACGGAGAGGAAAAATAATGGCACTAAAGAACTGATGGATGAAATATAGGGGAGGGGAAATTATGAGAGTTCTCTTATGAGGGGTGGGGGTATACTCATGGTGAGGCCCAACAAGCTCCCACCATATGGAAATAAGGCCATAGTACTCAGGTTGAGTGAGGGTGGAAATAGGGGTGGGGTGACTAGATGGGTGTAGAAGCCACACCCTTAGCCAAACTCAGCTATAGTCTGTGAGAAATGGTGTTTGCCCAGCCTGAATCGGACTGAAGTAGCTATATCGGTGAGTGTATGGAAGTACATGAGCCCATCGAACATGAAGGTAGCGACGAGCTCCAAAAAAAATCATGGATTGCATGAGTGATGACCTATAGTGTCCCTATCAAATTCATATGGACAAGAAGCTACTATATCTCCTCCCATATGCCCAGTATCTATGGAACAATAGTTTCTAGGAACCTACCACTCATCTAGGTGGTGCAACATGAGACTCTTCACAAACTATCTGTGGTAGGGTATCTCTCATTGAAAAATAATAAGGTATGTAGTTGGGTTAGAGTTTCTGTTAGACCAGGCTATGGTGATACCTTATCTACTAAGGAAGATGGTCCAAATCCAATGGAAGGGCCTATAGAAGAGGCGATGGGAGGAGGGGCACTAGCTTCCACTGTAGGTAGATCTGAAGTCATGGAAGTAGGGAAAGATATAATAACGACCTCTAAGGATTTCATGCTAGTAGTAGAAGGTTCTATATTGGGGCCCTCGGTAGCTGTGGAAGTTAGCGTTGTCACCCCATCTAGGTCAGAAGTAGATGTTGAAGATGTCGGTGCTGGTGGGATTGAAGGCGTATCGCTAAAGTTGGCGGCTGTGACACCAGGAGATCTGTCTCGGTCATAGAAGGTGTCATCAACCTCTTGAACCATATCTGAAGGGGCCAGTCTCCATTAGTAGCATCTGCGAGCCGCTTCCCACTCACCTGATCTCCATATTCCATATATTTAATGGAAAAATAAAAAAAAAGAAAAGAGAATGAAAAATAAAGAAAAAATTGAGAAAACATAAAAATAAAAGTACACAACGTGTAATTATAGAGTACACGACATGTAATGGGATTATGTTTCCAATCCATGCAATCTGGAGGAACACGCTGAGTGGAGATGTGTGTGGGAAAATACACGACATGTATTACAGTGGTCATGTTGTGTGTGTGAAAATGGGGATTAGTATGTGTATATTCCCAAACACAGACTCTGTCCAGAGGGGGCATAAACTAGTACACGCCATGTTTTAGGGTGATACATGATGTGTGTGAAAACATGGAATCCAATGCATGTACACCCTTGACAGAGAATACTCCTGATAAATAGGGTACATGGAGAATACCGAACATACATGCCATGTGTTGAACATGGTAAGTCTTTTTGTGTGGTGTAAAAGACATTGGGTGAATTGCAGTCTAGGTGAAAAAACTATACATTATGTGTACTGAATGCACATGCCATGTAATTTTAAATTGAAACTAGAGCATGTGTGTCCATGTACTTAGTGTACATAGTGTGTGTTCTTCCATTGAGCCTGTGTGCTATAGGCTTCTGGCCGAATAATCTCCCAATTCCAAAATCACCTTAACTACATGTAAAACACTGAAATAAGTAGAAGGACATAACTGGATCATGTATTGAAATGAGGATGAAATCCGAGCATGAATTGATGAAAAATGGAATATTGAAGTTAAGGAGGTGGAGAGGCATATAAAGGAAGACTTAGGAAGAAATAGGGAGAAGAGGGGGGGGGGGGAGTAACTAGATCTTCCTGGTTAGGGATCCCGGATTTTATATCTAGGATACACATCATGTACAGATACACACATGCCATGTAAGTTGTTATTATTATTATTATTATCATTAATTAATGATATTTGAAGTAAATTTAAGAATAATATATATATTAATTTTTATTTAAAATTTAAAAAAAAGATATATATTTACATATAAAAATAAACCTATACACATAGTGTTCTACAGAAATACATTCCATGTTTTCTAGAATCAAAAAAGAGAACTACGATCTTCGGTATGGTTCTTAGGGAACAATTTGAACTGGTGACTGGCTGATCCAAGCAAAAGCGCTCAACCACTAGAGAGAACATTTTCATATTTCAAAGTTTTATTAACTCTATATATTTAAGGTATAGTCACAAAAATACATGGGGAAAATAAAACAATTGACATGTAGTTTTAATTATAAAATATTGCTATGATATAGGGAGATTATCAATGGTTGAACTCAGGTCTTTTTAACCATGGTTTGTGACTCTTACAATCACCCCACATCACCCTTTGGTGATTTATTATTTTTGAAAACATTTTAAATTATTATGAAAATATGACTCACACAACATTTATCAAAATATATTATATGTGGTTTTATCTAAGCGAAAAGTGATGGAACTGAACTGGTTGGAAAGACTCAAACCCGAGACTTTTGGATCTGTGGGATATGACCCTTATTTTCAATTCAACCCCACCTTGGGTTTTATTTAGTTTTTAAATGGTTTTATTTTAGTTTGAAAACATCTCGCACACCGTTTACTTAAAACACATGATCAAAAAGAATAAATCCTGTATCAAAGGGAGGTGTGGAGCGATTCAAACTTGCGACGAGTTAGATATAATCCAAAAACCTTACCATCGAAGTAGAGTTGATTCCTATTTATTAATGTTATAAATATTTAATTATAAAAAAATTATATAACAATATATGCTAATTATAAAATTACATGACGTGTTTTGAGGCACACATGGCATGTAGGATTATCATAATCTTATTTATACTATGGATGAGTGAAATGGTTGTACACGGCGTGTTAATGGAAAATAAATGCCATGTGTTTATTAAAAATAGAAAAGAAAGAAATAAGGGATATAAGAGTGGTTGGGTTGCTTCTCCATAAGCACCTTTGTTTTAGGTATTTGGCTCGACTTGATATTAGAGTACCTACCTATAATTTGAAGGTGGATGTGGTTTTCATAGTGAAAACTACCATATGTGTCTGATTCCCTCATCTTGTATCCAATCTTATTAACCTTTAGGTGGTCTGGGAAATGGATTTCAATATCCCTACTCTATGGATAGAAGATACCGAAGGTGAACTTTTTCCTTGTTCTGATCTTGTACTTCCTCCACCTCTTGAGATTCTTGCTTTGAAATGCTATAGACCTGAAAATAATCACATGAGTTCTATGGAGCAAGTAAATGATCAACTAAGGGGTTAGAAACAAAGAATTGATAAAATTTAATATTAATATGTGGTGATGTGTCCGTATATTCAATGTTTGAGTTTTGAAATTAAGATTTAGAAATTTCTAGTGAATGAGAGGTGGGGACCACATTATAACATGTCTCCTCAGTTGAAAAAGACGTAGAAAACCCAGCCTCAAACATAAACAGATAATCCATATGAGTGATTATCTCTAAATGTTTCTCAACCATAATAAAAAATCATCCCAACCTTTTGGTTTGTTTTAACTGGTGCGTGGTAAATTCTTCCATCATCGATATTAATATTTCAACATTACCCAAAGATGGTTTCAAAAGAGAAGGAGGAATAGGTGGGGTGAAGAATGTCCATGGGTGTTCCTCATATTCAGACCCATTATCCATGTATGGATAATATTATTCTGGGTAATAGTATGATAATGCTGGATCATACAGATAAAAATCCTCTCAAGGTGAATCATACCAATTTCTAGTTAAAGATAAATCCATAGGAAAGTGGGGTTAGGGGACCCAATTAAAAGAAATAAGAAAACAAAAACAAAAACAAAACGCTCAGTAAACCAACCTTGAATTAACTTTCATTGATTATATCTTCCTTCCCCATAAAAAACTCTCTAATATGATACCACTACCATTTCAAGGTTCGATCAAATTGAAAGAATTTGTTTGTTCCCTCTTAATCCGACTAAATTGGTAGGTAGGGGCAATCATGGTTGATCCCATAGGGAAAATGAAAAATCAATGGGATCAACATAAGTTGGAGAGTGTTATTCAATTATCTAGATGAATAATATGATTAAAGGGAAAAATATTACTAAGTGGAACTATTAGAAAAAATTAAATGAAAATAGAAGAAGAAGCAGAACAAATAGATGACATGCATTTTGGGGTTAAAATTTGATTAGGGTTTATTGAAATTTCCATTCCTTAGTATTAAAATTATAAATGAATTTATTTACCATGGGGATTAAATTTAACTTCCCATTATTGGTCCAAAATAAAAAAAATACGTATTTAAAGGTTACCTTCTTAGTCTGGTAGTTAACTACTCAAATGCGTTCAAGTTCTTAACCACTAAAGAAAGCGACAATGAGCTCACCCAATGGTCATGGATTCTCCTGCTGTAACTCATCTAGTTTTTTCTACTAGTTTTGTTCTTGGTACGACAAAACACCAACCATCTATATGGAAATGAATCAATAAAGTAATTATAAAATATAATTCTCAATAAAATCAATATTTCATAACTTCAATCACAATGTACACATAACTTTATTACAACCCCAACACAAGAAAATTACCCTCTTATAACCATGGTCACTGTGTGAATATTTATCCAAGAATAAATCACTACCATGTATATGAGAGGAATATGAGAAAGGGGAGAAGAATAAATTACACTACAACAGAAGTGAAAATAAAAATAAAACTCAAATTTGGATATGAGGGAAGTCGAAGGACAGAGCGAAAGAACTTTCCCATAGATTATCCAACCTCTAACATTGATGGATACCCTAATATTTATAGAAAAATAGACTACATGGTGTGTACCCTAAAGTAAACAGTGTGCAGTCAAGTCAAATTGAATTTTATTTGGTTTTTCTTCCAGTAAGTGAGCCATGCACAATTCCTTAACTTTGCATGCATTAGTAGTCTGTTGGTGGGGTATAAGGCATGTTGTGCCACCCTACATAGCTTGTAGAATCATCTTCAGCCACCAACCACATCTGTTAGGGCATACACGATGTGTAAACATGCAATACATAAGGTATCCGATCTGGTTGGATACATTGGCGTTTACTCGGGCTTGCTGAACCATGTTCGGGAAAGGTTTCACAGTGTGTGTTTATAAAGTACACATTGTGTATATGTTAACATTTGTTCTGGTCACTCCTGATTTGCGACTTTTGTTAGAATCTACTAAAAATCATCATGAACACTGAAATAAATCATTTAGTCCATAAAATAACATGTGTCAAGTGAGAATGTGTTTTTATACTCAAGATAATGTATGAAAATGTGTACAAAAAATGTGTATATCACATGCCCAATTCAATTGGAAATAATAAAGAAAGTGGTTATGTAATATTAGAAATACCTCACTGAAGTACAATTTACAAAAAACAATAAAGAGTATTTAAATAGGATAAAGGCATAATAGTTTTCTTAAAACCAGAAATGAAAAAGTTATTTTTTTCATGATAAAATGATTTATTTTATAAAAATATTGGTGGCCTATGGAGTGTACTAGAAAATGTGTATGACATAGTTAAGTTCCCTTTAATCAGGTTTTGTTATTTAGAGGAATTGAGAATGGAACCTTTTAGAACATATATTTTCCCATAAAATAAGGGCGAATTGGTCTAGATACATATGTTTGGAACATAGATATAAAAATTTGAATAATTATATAGGAATAATGAAGAAATACTTTGGGGTAAAGAGTGAGAAAGTGAAACCTACAGGAAAAATGGAGGTTCAGAGAGATCCGTTAACTTATGTACGAATTTATTATGCACTTGCACTTAATGTCCTAGATAATAAAATTAGATTAATTAGTTAATTAATTAATATCCTATTATACATGTATTTTATTGATTATCATTTTATTAATTTTATTTATGGATATTTTAATGAGTTATAAAGTTCAATTTCGTCATCCTGGGAGTATTCTTATTCATAGTTTCATGGTCAGTTTACTTGTATATAATTATGGGAGTTCTTGTAAAATGGGAATAATTATTAAGGAATTAAATTATATGGTGTTAATACACTTAAAAAATTTTAAATTTTCTTATATATCATTTTTATTTCTTATATGAGGATGATTTATTTGATAAAAAGTTATTGATAAATGTTTTGTTTATTTTGGCATTTTTTAATCATCACAAACTGGTTTCGTTTTATTTAATATTATGTATATATATTAGTTAAAGAAAATGAAAAAATTTATAATATACATATATATATTTTTAACCATAATTATGGTTTTATAATGATCCTTGAAGGAGGTAATAGAAAACAAAAACTCAGTATCCACGAAGATGATAAATCACCATAATTTAGACAATAATTTTATTTCTTTAAATAAGGAAAGATAAGGAAAAGGGTAGATAAAAGATATTTCATTATAAATATAAATTTATAGTATAAAAATGATACTGTATTTATTATTATTTTATGGATAAAGTATGATAAGAGATCGTATAAAAAATAAATGAAATTAAAAGAGGGATTTTTAGAATGTCACTTCTTGAACATCACCTCCTTGAAGGACCCACTGATGGACTTGGAATCGGTCTTTTTTTGAGACTATTAGAACTTGTATGTGGATAAGAGGGTTTAGAATTTTTTTTGAATATTTACAAGCTGTAAGGCTCAAAAGGGGTGAGGAGATGGGGTGGTGAATGGTGGTATTTATAGGGGGAGGAGAGAGTTGTTTTTGAATATTATATTCATTAGTTTATTATTTTGGATCAAGACTATCAATTGTAACACCCCAAGGTTTTGAAAATAAACATTGAATGAATGAAACATTGATTCTATACAAAACACCACTTTGTTATAACCTAGCTAGTAAACATTTTTTTTCCATCTCTGTGATTTGAAATTCGAAAAACTGACATACATAGTGGCGTTCAGTAAGATATTTTGAGTCCGATAAAAAAAATAAATTTTTGGTGAATAGTAACATACCCTTATGAATATTAACATGAATAGTAATATTCCCCTTATGAATAGTAAATAATAATATTATTTTATTTTCTTAAGGTTATAAGATAATGAGATCTTGATTAAATTTTCAATGTGATATAAAATGAATTATAGTTTTAAAACTGTCATTTTTCAAATAAACTATGATTTTATTTAAAAAATATATTCATAATATTTTGAAAATTATTTTAAAAAAATTGAATTTATTTTTGAATTATAAATATCTAAAAATGGTTAGATTGTATTTTTGGTATTTTTATGAAATACTCAATTTTTTGAAGAATTGTAAAATATAGTAATTTAGAATTTATATACATTATCAGTTTAATTAACTATTCCTAGCATAATGGATGATGTAAGAACACTTAGTTAAAACTCACATGAACTTATTACTTTTATGGGTCACATGAATAAACACTATTTTTTGTGTTGAGGGAAATTATAAAATAATGAAAATGATATTCACAAAGCACTCCTCTCCTCCACTATAAACCCCCCTCACTCCCTCTTCTCTTCACTCCTCTAAACCTTGAAGCTCCTCAAATATTTACCCAAATACCCTTCACTAGTCACTAACCACGTCTATTAGCTCCTTTTATTTCCAAAAAACCAAAACCCATTCCCTTAAGGAGGTTCTCAAGGAGTTTATTTTAAGAGGTAAAGCATCTTTCTTTTTCATTTAGTTTCATTTCAATTTATCTTTTTTTATTATTCTCTCCTAACCTTCTCTGTACAATTGATCCTTATAACTCTAGTATCATCTATATACTATAATTATAACATGTTAATGTAATAACAATTATTAATCTTCTTACTCTCTCTCTCTCTATCTCTTTTATAAATGAAATCATCGTTCGTGATGTTCCAATTTACTACCTTCGCGGACGACGAAGATTTGTTCTTAAATTTCTCCTTCATTACTGGTAATGCAACATTTTTTATGGTTGAACCAGAATATAATATATTTATTATATCCTACTTAATATTCATGAACCAGTATATGTACATTGTATTAATTCATATGACAAAACTAATTCACAATAATCCAAATACCGCTAAATAAACTAAGTGATTGTCATTTTATCCAATGATTCATACTCATACCATGTAAAAAAAAGATATATATAACCATTAAATCTTATATATGTTCATAAAAAATATATAATTTCAATTATGGAGAATTACATCCTTTCCATATGAACATCCATACTCACATATAAATATACCGATCCTGAAAACCAAGGAACCAACACTCCGGAACAACAAAATTCAATCTTATAACTTATCAATAAGGACATAAATGAACTTAATAAAATTATGATAAACTAAATACATGTCTGAATTTTTTTAAATTAAGTTATTAATAAGTCTAATTTCATATTTCAGGACATTATGTTCAAGATCGGAACACATTCAGACTTAAGGTAAGGGTTTCCTACCCGAACCTCCATTTTCATTCGGGTTACTTTTATTATCTACAATCCTCAATTAAATTCTTATTCATTCATGTGTAATCATCATAAATTATGTTTTAATGTTATATATATGTGTACCAACCCTAACCATACCTTAATTTATGGGGGAGTTATATATTTTAAAAGGAACTTTCAAAATACTTTCCGAAATACAAGCCCAATCCAAGGGAATTTCCCAAATTCATTCATATTTTCAAGTGCACTATATAATATATTTTTAGAAACAAATATATTTCTAAAATCACTCATTTTATTATTAAAATACTATATTACCTCACTTATATATTTATTCATATATTTTTCCAAAATAACTCTTCGTTTCAAAGTAAATGAGTATTTATCTTAGGAATTACTCGATTGTTTTATAAGAGCGTTTTCATCTATTTCAACACTCTTGTTGATTATTATGTATTTTTTGTAACAGCCTGAGATTTTATGAAAAATATTCTTTTTAATTTTATTAATGTCTTGTGTTGTACGCTACACCAAAAGGAGCTTGCACAACACACATCCTTGACTTTCCTTGCATTACACGCAATCGCGACCATCCTAGATAGAATGTATAGTACGCAATAACGAGTTTCACTAAACAACAATATGCTATTAAAATATTATTAAAACTAGCCGTTATGAATAGTAATAACCACTTTTTGAAATTTTGTAAATTTTATTTTTCAAAATGGAATTCATTTTTGGATTCGTAATATCGAAATTAGCTTAGGGTGAAATTTTGGTACTTTTCGGATAACTTTCATATTCTGATGAATAGTGAAAATTACTAAATTTTAATTAAAAACAACTTTTTTAATAGAAATAATTAATAGTGATAAATTATTAATTTGAGTGGTTTTAAAGTATATTTAGAATATATTTTTACAATTTAATACAATGTTGTTCATTGGATGTAATTTCACATTTAAACCAGTTATAAACTAGTGTCAATCTTTTGATAGTTATTATCTCTTAAAAACACGCTATTTGTTTTGACGACGAGAATTAATTTTTAAATTAGTTAATGCAACTGATATGTTTTGAATTTGGTAAAATAGACATCATTTTTGAGTTCATAATATCAAATATAGCTTAGGCCTAATTTTTGGTATTTTTCTGAAAACTTTCAATTTTCGATGAATAGTGAAACCACTAAGTGGTAGGTTAAAAACTGAATTTTGCATAAAACTTAATTTTACCACTTCTGTGAATGGAATTTCGAAAATCCCAGAGACACGGTTAATATCGAGGACTAAAATGTGGTTCAATGAGATGAAAATAATTTTTGGTGAATAGTAACTTTTTACTTTTTTTTACCACGGTTAAAAGTAAATAGGGTAATTAAGGGTAAAGATGATATTATTATTACCCTAACACATGTCCTAATTCTATTGGATAAGTGAAATTCGATCAAAAACAAACTTAGGAATAAAATATGACCATTTAGGCCCACTTGGATTAGATTAGGACATTTATTACTAATTTATTTAAAGAAGGGTTAAAAGAGTTAAAATCAAAGTTTATTTACTAAAACATTTTTAATATGGGGTTATACATAAGATAAATTCGACTATAAATATTCATTAGAAAGATAAAAAGATTTAATACATAATGGTATTTTATTTGTAATTTTTAGACATTAAATAATTTAATTTATTTATGACACAAAGATGATGCAGTAATTATCTTATTAATGAAATATTGACATAATTGATGTTATAAATACCAAAATAAATATAACTTGAGACTTTTTATGAATTAGACTTATTTTCTTGGTTACTATGATATATTAGTGTTGATTTAATAAACTTGGTTCGAACATATAATTCTGTTATGACTTTCACAAAAATCATATATCAGATAGTGTCAAAATTGACACAAAATAGTTTTTAAATCAAATATTATATTATTAATTGTTATTTTATTCCTAAAAATCTAAGATTCGGCCAAATGACTTAGATAAAGATATATATATTAATAATAAACAATTTGGGGTTCGTTTGGAATGTTATAGTAAGTTTATTAATCATATAGTGTAAGAAAACAAAAAGACATGGTAAAAGTTAAATTATTTAACTTAGAGTTAAATCTAATTGATAAGGTTAAAATAATAACCTAAACTTGTCTAAATCCTATTGGTTGATAGGAGTTCGACCCATACCTACTTTAGATCCGAAATAAGACCCTTTGGAACCATTATAAACCGATTTTGACTTTAATATAAAATAATATTTTGAGATATTCCTAAGGTGCCCCTCTCCTCCCTTATAAAAGGACACCTCCTCCCCCTCCTCCGCACACCAATTTGAGCACTCAAGCTCGTCCAACCCCTGCCAAAATTCCTTCTCCACTTCCCTAGAATAATTCAAGAGGTTCTGGTCTTCCACAAAGACCAATTTTAGTGCCCTAAGAGGAGGTCTCAAAGAGTCGCTTCAAAGAAGAGGTAATTTCCGTTACCAATTCTTTCACCTTTATTTCTTCTTCCAATTCTTCTTCTTAGGTTGTTTAATTATGAAGTAATAACATCAGTATCACTAATATACTTATATGTTATTATAAGTATGAAACAATCCTAATTCACCATCTATCCATCCTACGGAAAACAAAATCACCGCGCGTGCGTACGTACAGAATACCGTCTCCACGCTGTGGTGTAATCTGTTTTTCCACCAACACCTTACATGGATGGGTATTATGGTGTAAAGAATAACTATACATTGTTATTATAAAATCATAATTATTCTGATATATTGTATCATCCACTCCAATTCAATTCAATAATTATGGAAATGATATCATCGCTCGTGCGTACGTACGGACTACCGTCTCCACGACGCGATGAGATTCATTCTCAATGATTAACCATTCATGAATGATTATAAAGTATATATAATAAGTACTAATGAAATATATTAAATAATAATGATACTGGATTTATGTATATTTATATGTATGTCATCTACTTACTTCCATTCAAGACAATAAGGAAAGAAAAACAACGTTCATGCGTACGTACGGACTACCGTCTCCATGAATGGTGTTTTTCATTTCATTTATCTATCTATTATATATATATACTGAATATATATGATATATAAATCATATTTTATATTCTGGTAGTAAGTAAATCATGATATAAGTAATAATAATGTCAAGAACAACAAGTCAAAACACCTACGATAAATGAAACGATTTTACCCAAAACGCTCTTTAACATGGAATTTACAAAAGAACGGGTAAAATAAAGTCATAAGTGAACCATATATGATATCATAACAATTAGTATGATTCTATAATAAGTCAATGACATTATTTAAATCATTACACAGGAGGTTCGGACACTTACGAAGCAAATCGGACCTAAGGTAAGGGAAATATCACAATCTCATTTTTATCCGAGATTGTTTATACTTTGGTATTTACTGGGGTGTATTTTATCATCCACATCCGTGTTTACTCAATATGTAATATTATTTCCATCCACCTAAAATTTTTTAAATCAAATTTTACCCTTCGGTGAGTTTTTAGTAAAAGATATGAAAGGAATCTTTTTTCATTTTTCGTAGGAGGTACTTTTTGACTTTTCCGACAAAAGTATGGGAAGAAAGTTTTTTTAATTTATACGGCATGAATGGATTTTTAAAAAATTATTTCAAAGAAGCTTCCTTTACAAGTTTTCAAGTTTATTTTTAATCATCTTCTTTTAGTTTAAATTTGTATGACATGTTAAGAAAGGAAAAATGTTTTTGAAGAAGAAAGGATATTTTCCTCAAGAATGGAGTACAAGTTTTTAATCAAAATTATTTTCCATCTAAGATAATAAAGGGTACTATTTTTATCCCTATTATTACATTGATTTGATTATGTTGTGATGGAATTATTTTTATGAATTCTTTTATTGTATATGAATTGTTTTATGATGTCATGATGTTTAAGATTCCCATTTTTATTACATGGGTTATGCAATGATGTATGATTTATGATTTTGTGGCACACATAATAATGGTATCATTATGAGATGGGTGGGACCTATATCTCCCTCCAATGAATTGAGTAAAGATTTTATATCTCATGAGATAGACATGGCTGGAATGGTAGGTTATACCAGTTCAGTGAAACAGGACTGAAACGAGGGTTACTCGATTCAGAAAGGGACTTTCTCCACTAAGATAGTCTTGGAAATGAGTCTTGACTAACAAGAAATGATTCTCTATGATTATGTGTGAATGACACAAAGTTTCATGTTTTAAGTTATGATTATTGTGATTACATTTCACTGCCATGATTTATCCCATGTTATGAAATTATGCTCTCTTTTGCAGGTTAAGATTTCCAAAATGTTATGTTCTTTTGAATATGATGTGATTGATATTTCTGTTGTTTACCCTTACTGAGAATTTGATCTCACCCTTTTATGTTTTCTTTTCCCCAGGATATAAAGAAAGGTTTTAGGTAAAAAAAAAAGATCTTTATGGGAGATGTTGAAGATCTTTCACCAGGATTAGAAGATTATATTCCGAGTTTCCAAAGACACTAAACTATTACGATCCTTGCGTGTGTGTTTTTGTTATGTACTAAGTATTCCGCAAATGTAATGTAATGTCAATTTACGTCAGGATTCGGGTCTCTACAGTTGGTATCATAGGAAAGGTTTAGTCAACCTTTGGAAACTAGGATGCGAGAACTTTAGTGATATCCCTAGAGATATTTCTAAGGTGTGTCTAGGGATGTCTCTAAGGTTAAGTATACGTATAGGTTATAGTACTATAATTACGCTAACGATCATAGAATTAAACCAAAGATGTTAGATATTTAAGGTACTCCCCCTTTATTATGTTGTTTTCCCTAGCATGATTTTTTCCTCTCAAACTATTCTTTTTGGGTTTTAGACGATGGCTAGAACCCGAAGGAACTGTGTTGATCAATGCAATGGAAAATGCAATGATTGCCCTCCTGAACAAACAAATGTTATGGGAGATGGAGTGAAAAATCTTATTTCTATACTTACACAAGCTATGAATCATTCTGGACTTCCAAATGAATAGAGAAGGGAACAATATTCTATTGAGTCCTTCATGAGGCAACGTCCACCTTCTTTCAATGGGTCTTCCGATCCACTTGTTGCTGAACAATGGATCAGTACCACTGAAAAGATATTTTCAGTTCTTCAATGTTCTGAGCATGATAAAGTCATCTTAGCAGTATATCGTTTGGAAGGTGAAGCTGATCAATGGTGGAATCTTATCAAGAATACGAGGCCAAGAGATGAAATTGAGTCCATGGAATGGGACGAGTTCAAGAACTTGTTTTTCAGTAAGTACTTCCCTCGTATTCTTCGAACAAAGATGGAAAAGGAGTTCCTTGAGCTGAATAAGAAGGATGATGAATCTGTTGGTATATACGAAGCGAATTTTACAAGACTTTCAAGGTATGCATCTGGCATTATCATCCAACCTGAAAGTAAAGTTGATCGATTTTTCAGTGGCTTAAAACCAAGTCTTCGAAGGGCATTAGCTATAAGAGACTTCAGTAGCTATGAAGAAATTGTGCATTGTGCTATGAAGTTAGAAATGGAAGTTAGTGTTACATATCCATCTCATGGTTTTGAAAAGAAACGAAAGATGGAGTTCAAGGAGAAATCTCAAAATAATGGTGAAAAGAAGATGAATGTTTCCTTATGCACAAAGTGTGGAAAGAAGCATGGTGGAGATTGTCTTAAAGGGACTAGAAAATGTTTTAAGTGTGGAAAAGAAGGTCATCAAGCAGCTGAGTGTCGAAGTAATGGAAAAAGTAATTCTAATGATGTGAATAAAGAAAACACTGCAGAGAACGCACCACCAACACTTGAATGCTTCAAGTGCAAGGAAATGGGGCATTATGCTAATAAATGCCCTAATCCAAGGGTTAGTGATGATCAACATGAGCAACCAATTAAGGCAAAGGACAAAGGGAAGTCACATGCGATCACTATTGGCGATGTTGAATATGACAATGATGTGGTGGAATGATTAAGTGTTTATGTAATGAGATTCCAAAATAATGTTGTATCATAAAGTATTGGAATATTTATGTGTTGGTCTAATGTGGTATTCAAAGTGATTGAGATATTTAACAGTATTCATGAGCTCATGATTGATATAAGGACTAAGTGATATCATGGTTTGAGTATATAGAATTTTAAGGATTTTGGTATGTGGAAAGTGTTATCTTTTAACTACATACATGTTTTCACTAAGGTCTAATGGGTATTCAAGAAAATACTTGATTAAGGCCTTTGAATGTTTGGAATGTGACCAACAAGACATATCTTATGATATATGGGTATCAACGATGGTATTAAATCTCTGGTAATCGTTTTCACTATATTATGAGAGTGGACTACAGTATTATGGATAAGCCTAAAGATTAGAATGGATTATGTTGGACATAAGTTAGTATTGTTTAAGGATAGAAGATTTTATATATTATTGATGGGATGTTATAGTAATATAGCTTTAGAAAAAGGACAACCTGCAGGATGGGCGATATCCCATCGCTTCGGACAAGGCTGTGGGAATTGAACCCACAACCGAAGTGCGACTGGCCTTTATCGCCTACCACTGGCCTACAGGAAGTCCCTGTTTAGTAGAAACTAGTTTTATTATATTAAGCAGTATGATATATGAAGTATAAGTCCATTTTAGGAACCATATATGATTAATCTCAATATAGAATGACTTATGTATATTTAATAACTTTTGCTAACCTTTTGTTTGAGACAGATGGAATGACCTATCATTCTATCACATGATCTGCTAACACTTCACGAATAACAAATTCAACTTCATTTATTTAAGAGATGAAGTGGAAATTGTTCAAGGCACGAACAACAGTGAGATTGTACCAAAATAAATTAAGTATTTATTCTAATTCTTCAACTTTAGGGAAACGATCTTGAAAACTAAAAATGTTGTCCTAGTGATCTTATATCTGATTAATCATATGGAACCTTAGATCGTCAAAAATTTATGGATTTGTGATTGTTGGCTTTTCCATAGCCATGTTCTCTACCACTCTCCATCAGAACATGATGGTTAGATTTTTCTTCCATATCCATATTTTCACCTATGTGGAAACTCAGGGATTAGTTTATTTGGGGTAACCATTACGTTTCGTACCTTTGTTTTTAAAGATTGGTTTTGGTATTCCTTTTTACGATGTGGGTTTCTATTAAAGAAACTTTCGAATAGTAAACCATTTATAACCCAGACGAATTTCGAGGGAGAAATTCATTTTAAGGGGGGTAGAATGTAACAGCCCGAGATTTTATGAAAAATGTTCTTTTATAATTTTATTAATGTCTTGTGTTGTACGCTACACCAAAAGGAGCTTGCACAACACAAATCCTTGACTTTCCTTGCATTACACGCAATCACAACCTTCCTCGATAGCATGTATAGTACGCAATAACGAGTTTCACTAAACAACAATATGCTATTAAAATATTATTAAAACTAGCCGTTATGAATAGTAATAACCACTTTTTGAAATTTTGTAAATTTTATTTTTCAAAATGGAATTCATTTTTGGATTCGTGATATCGAAATTAGCTTAGGGTGAAATTTTGGTACTTTTCGGATAACTTTCATATTCTGATGAATAGTGAAAATTACTAAATTTTAATTAAAAACAACTTTTTTAATCGAAATAATTAATAGTGATACATTATTAATTTGAGTGGTTTTAAAGTATATTTAGAATATATTTTTACAATTTAATACAATGTTGGTCATTGGATGTAATTTCACATTTAAACCAGTTATAAACTAGTGTCAATCTTTTGATAGTTATTATCTCTTAAAAACACGCTATTTGTTTTGACGACGAGAATTAATTTTTAAATTAGTTAATGCAACTGATATGTTTTGAATTTGGTAAAATAGACATCATTTTTGAGTTCATAATATCAAATATAGCTTAGGACTAATTTTTGGTATTTTTCTGAAAACTTTCAATTTTCGATGAATAGTGAAACCACTAAGTGGTAGGTTAAAAACTGAATTTTGCATAAAACTTAATTTTACCACTTCTGTGAATGGAATTTCGAAAATCCGAGAGACACGGTTAATATCAAGGACTAAAATGTGGTTCAATGAGATGAAAATAATTTTTGGTGAATAGTAACTTTTTACTTTTTTTTACCACGGTTTAAAGTAAATAGGGTAATTAAGGGTAAAGATGATATTATTATTACCCTAACACATGTCCTAATTCTATTGGATAAGTGAAATTCGATCAAAAACAATCTTAGGAATAAAATATTACCATTTAGGCCCACTTGGATTAGATTAGGACATTTATTTTTAATTTATTTAAAGAAGGGTTAAAAGAGTTAAAATCAAAGTTTATTTACTAAAACATTTTTAATATAGAGTTATACATAATATAAATTCGACTATAAATATTCATTAGAAAGATAAAAATATTTCCTACATAATGATATTTTATTTTTAATTTTTAGACATTAAATAATTTAATTTATTTATGACACAAAGATGATGCAATAATTATCTTATTAATGAAATATTGACATAATTGATGTTATAAATACCAAAATAAATATAACTTGAGACTTTTTATGAATTAAACTAAGTTTATAGGTTACTATGATATATTAGTGTTGATTTAATAAACTTGGTTCGAACATATAATTCTGTTATGACTTTCACAAAAATAATATATCAAATAGTGTCAAAATTGACACAAAATAGTTTTTAAATCAAATATTATATTATTAATTGTTGTTTTATTCCTAAAAATCTAAGGTTCGGCCAAATTACTTAGATAAGGATATATATATTAATAATAAACAATTTGGGGTTCGTTTGGCATGTTATAGTAAGTGTTTTAACCATATAGTGTAAGAAAACAAAAAGACACGGTAAAAGTTAAATTATTTAACTTAGAGTTAAATCTAATTGATAAGGTTAAAATAATAACCTAAACTTGTCTAAATCCTATTGGATGATAGGATTTCGACCCATCCCCACTTTAGCTCCGAAATAAGACCCTTTGGAAGCATTATAAACCGATTTTGACTTTAATATAAAATAATATTTTGAGATATTCCTAAGGTGCCCCTCTCCTCCCTTATAAAAGGACACCTCCTCCCCCTCCTCCTCACACCAATTTGAGCACTCAATCTTGGCCAAACCCTGCCAAAATACCTTCTCCACTTCCCTAGAATAATCCTATAGGTTCTGGTCTTCCTCAAAGACCAAGTTTAGTGCTCTAAGAGGAGGTCTCAAAGAGGCGCTTCAAAGAAGAGGTAATTTCCGTTACCAATTCTTTCACATTTATTTCTTCTTCCACTTCTTATTATTAGGTTGTTTCATTATGAAGTAATAACATCAGTATCACTAATATACTGATATGTTATTATAAGCATGAAACAATCCTAATTAACCATCTATCCATCCTACGGAAAACGAAATCACCGCGCGTGCGTACGTACGGAATACCGTCTCCACGCTGTGGTGTAATCTATTTTTCCACCAACACCTTACATGGATGGGTATTATGGTGTAATGAATAACTATACATAGTTATTATAACATCATAATTATTCTGATATATTGTATCATCCAATACAATTCAATTCAATAATTATGGAAATGATATCATCGCTCGTGCGTACGTACGGACTACCGTCTCCACGACGCGATGAGATTCATTCTCAATGATTAACCATTCATGAATGATTATAAAGTATATATAATAAGTACTAATGAAATATATGACATAATAATGATACTGGATTTATGTATATTTATATGTATGTCATCTACTTACTTCCATTCAAGACAATAAGGAAAGAAAAACAGCGTTCATGCGTACGTACGGACTACCGTCTCCATGAATGGTGTTTTTCATTTCATTTATCTATCTATTATATATATATACTGAATATATATGATATATAAATCATATTTTATATTCTGTTAGTAAGTAAATCATGATATAAGTAATAATAATGTCAAGAACAACAAGTCAAAACACCTACGATAAATGAAACGATTTTACCCAAAACGCTCTTTAACATGGAATTTACAAAAGAACGGGTAAAATAAAGTCATAAGTGAACCATATATGATATCATAACAATTAGTATGATTCTGGAATAAGTCAATGACATTATTTATATCATTATACAGGAGGTTCGGACACTTACGAAGCAAATCAGACCTAAGGTAAGGGAAATATCACAATCTCATTTTTATCCGAGATTGTTTATACTTTGGTATTTACTAGGGTGTATTTTATCATCCACATCCATGTTTACTCAATATGTAATATTATTTCCATCCACCTAAAATTGTTTAAATCCAATTTTACCCTTCGGTGAGTTTTTAGTAAAAGATATGAAAGGAATCTTTTGTCGTTTTTCGTACGAGGTACTTTTTGACTTTTTCGACAAAAGTACGGGAAGAATGTTTTTTTAATTTATACGGCATGAATGGATTTTTAAAACATTATTTCAAAGAATATTCCTTTACAAGTTTTCAAGTTTATTTTTAATCAACTTCTTTTAGTTTAAAGTTGTATGACATGTTAAGAAAGAAAAACTGTTTTTGAAGAAGAAAGGATATTTTCCTCAAGAATGGAGTTCAAGTGTTTAATCAAAATTATTTTCCATCTAAGATAATAAAGGGTAATGTTTTTATCCCTATTATTACATTGATTTTATTATGTTGTGATGGAATTATTTTTATGAATTCCTTTATTGTATATGAATTGTTTTATGATGTCATGATGTTTAAGATTCCCATTTTTATTACATGGGTTATGCAATGATGTATGATTTATGATTTTGTGGCACACATAAGAATGGTATCATTATGAGATGGGTGGGACCTATATCTCACTCCAATGCATTGGGTAAAGATTTTATATCTCATGAGATAGACATGGCTGGAATGGTAGGTTATACCGGTTCAGTGAAACAGGACTGAAACGAGGGTTACTCGATTCAGAAAGGGACTTTGTCCACTAAGATAGTCTTGGAAATGAGTCTTGACTAACAAGAAATGATTCTCTATGATTATGTGTGAGTGCCACAAAGTTTCATGTTTTAAGTTATGATTATTGTGATTACATTTCACTTCCATGATTTATCCCATGTTATGAAATTATGCTCTCTTTTGCAGGTTAAGATTTCCAAAATGTTATGTTCTTTTGAATATGATGTGATTGATATTTATGTTGTTTACCCTTACTGAGAATTTGAGAACACCCTTTTATGTTTTCTTTTCCCCAGGATATAAATAAAGGTTTTAGGTAAAAAAAAAGATCTTTATGGGAGATGTTGAAGATCTTTCACCAAGATTAGAAGATTATATTCCGAGTTTCCAAAGACACTAAATTATTACGATCCTTGCGTGTGTGTTTTTGTTATGTACTAAGTATTCCGCAAATGTAATGTAATGTCAATGTACTTCAGGCTTCAGGTATCTACATTGTTGGAACTAATATATTATGATATTTTAATTAATATTTAATTTAATTGATTATTATTAGTTTGACTGTGGATGTGCTATCCTAAAACTATTCACCAATTTACTTTGAATGGTTAGTGTTTAAGCTCAATGTTCGGGGAAAGTTATTTACGTTTCATATGTTAGTTTCAATGTGAATGTATATATTGATTATGTTTATACTCATTTATATAAGGAATGAATTATACTTATTGTGTGATGAGTGGGGCCCTCTATATCCCTTTTATGGATTGATAGGTCTCATGAGACAAATAGATATGGACTAGGAAGAGGCCCTTCCCATTTTAAGGTATGGTTTTGGCCGAGACCTTAATAATTTTTATACGTATTGGAATAGGCCTTGATGATAAGTTTCAGAATGTCTATCATATTCATTTACCTCATTATGAACCTAGAAATTTATAGTTCATGTGGTTATTCGACTAGTCGAATACCAATGGTTATGTTTTATTATGGAAATATTTACTTCACTCATATTCCTGCCATATTATGTTCATGTTTTTTATGCGAATTTGTTTTCAATTATTTACCATGTCAATTGTTTATTTTATCTTCCACTGTAATATTTAACCTTACTGAGGATCTGATCTCACCTCTTCTTATGTTTCATTTTTTCCAGGACATGAAGAGGTACATTATGGTTGACTTTTAGGGATAATCATAGAGTGGTGGTTGTTCCCAGTGGATGTTTTATGTTGTTTTTCTTTTCATGTTGTATTGTTGAACTTATATATGTATCTTGTTTCCAAAAGATAATAAATTATTTATTCCTTCAGGATGCATATTCCTTGTTTATATTCCAATGTAATAAAATAAGGCACCGGCACTGGGCCACCGAGTTCAGGTCCTTACAGTTGGTATTAGAAGAAGTTTAGTAGAAAACATGGAAACTAGATTTAGAAAACATAGATTAAGGAACAAACCCCTAAGAGTGTATTTGAGGATAAACATACAAGAACATCCTAGTATTTTGGTAAGGAATAGATTATGTGGATCTTTCTATAAAATACATCCCTATCTGGATACTACAAGTAGACATGGTTCTAGCACTAATGTACCCGGGAGTGGAAACTTCGACAAGGAGTTTCGGGCTTGACTTGGGTTATCCTGGTACACAACAACGTGCCTTACTACACACCTGGTTTGACACTCTTGAAGGATCTTCTTAGGATAATTCAAATTTTCTTTACAATCCATTATGAAGGATTTAAATGTAAAATTTTCCTCAAAGAAACCATGTTTGTGATTATGGGATTAGCCATGCATATGATTTCAATTTATACTAAGTATTTTTCTAAGTTAAGATTATATATTATTATTCATAAAATAATCTAGTGTATTATATTATCTAAAAATGGATCTTAGTGGAAGAATTGGAAACCGCATGAACACATGTATCCCATGTAGGGATTTCTCTTCGATAAAAAATAATGATGTTGGCTCTAGAGATACGATTGGTGCTGAGAAACTTATAACTATACTGGGAAAACTGAATCAGGTTATGAACAATAACCTTAACCATATGGAGTATCCTAATCCACAATGTAGCAGAGATATGTTGGATCTCTTTATGCGACAACAACCTCCATCATTCAATGGGACTAAAAACCCATTTGTAGATGAGTATTGGATAAGTTCCCTAGAGAAGATATTTCTCGTTTTGGTATGTAAATAAAGATAGATGGTCATCATGTAAGTTTATCATCTATCAGGAGATTCAGATCATTGGTGGTAATTAATCCAAAACATAAAGGAGGAGGAAGAGATAGAATATATGGAATGGAGGGTCTTTAAAGAAACATTCCTAGAGAAATACGTTCCTCATGAATAGTGAGAATATATAGAAATGTAGTTTCTGAATTTGAGGCAAAAGAAAGATGGGAATGTTTCAAAGTATGAATATAAATTCAAAAGGTGAACAAAGAATTCTATGGACTACATACGAAATCCATGGAGCAATATTGAACGATTTTTTGATGGCCTATATCCATTCCTATGACGTGCACTGGTCTACCAAAGTTTCTCATCATATGAAGATATAGTTTCATGTGCAATCAAGATAGAAAAATAATTCTATAAGTCTTATGACATTAAAGGAAAGGAAGAGAAGAAGAGGGTTTCAAAAAAATAGGGAAAAGGAAATAACGAAATGGGGAAGAATGGAAGAGTTGAATTTACACCTTGAGATAATTGTGGAAGGAAACACCCTAGTGCCTACTTAAAAGGAAAAGGAGTATTCTACAAATGTGGAAAGAAAGTCCATCTTGCTGGTAATTTAAAGGGGAAGAAATAAGATATTAATGTTAAATTATATAATTATAGGGATATGGAAAACTATGATAATGATTGTCCAAAGTGTCAAGGAAACATTCCACAGAAAAGACCAAAGGAGCAGGGATAATCTCATGTGATCACAATGGCTAATATTGGAGTTCCTAATGATGTGGTGGAATTTACTTTAATCATTTTGTCAAACTTATCCAATAATTTATTTTATTCTAGATCATAGAATTCTTTCATATCTTCCCAGTTTTCCAAGAAAATTAGATATTTCCAATTTGATTTAATAAGGGAGTTGTCAGTAAAAACTATTAAGGGAAGTGTCATTTCAAAAAAGTTATGTCAGGAAGTCCCCATTATGGCATATAAACATGCCTTATCTTCTAATTTTATTGTCATAACTATGATTGAATTTTATATAATCCTTTATATGGATTGTATTTTGAACCATGATTTGAGAATTTATTGCAAGAAGAAGGAGGTTACAATTTTTGAGGATGATGTGAAATCCCTTATCTTTAGAGAAGAAACATCACCATATGATTCTCATCTTGATCCACCCTCTATAGCTCTGCTGAATTCTATTATTGGGGAGGAAGGGAATGAAATAACTATGGGTGAGTAAGGGAATGTTTAGATAGAGGACACACATATCGTGAAAGAGTATGTTGACGTGTTTCCATAGGATTTACCTGGACATCCTCCAGAGCAGGAAATTAAGTTTTCCATTGACTTAATTTCCTATTAATGACCCATATCAATGACCCCTTATATAATGGCCACTATGAAGTTAGTGGAACTAAAGAAAAAACTAGAGGAATTGAGTGATAAAGGATTTATTCACCATAGTGTTTATACATGGGGAGCCCCTGATCTTTTCATTAAGAAGAAAGATGAATCTATGAGATTGTGCATTGAATACATGGAGATCAATGATATAAAAATAAATAAAAAGTATCCCCTACCTCACATTGATGATTTATTTGATCAACTTTATGGAGACCAATATTTTTCAAAGGTTGATCTTCGATCTATATATCATCAGTTGCATATGAGGAAGGAAGATATTCCAAAGACAACATTTCGAAACAAGTATGGGTATTACGAGTTTACAATAGTTCCTTTTGGACTGACTAATGTTCCCAATATTTTCATGGATAATATGAATAGAGTTTTCAAGGAATATTTTATGACTTTGTGGTGGTATTTATTGATGATATCTTGGTATGATATAAAAGCTACGAGGATTATGAAATTCACTTGCGCACTATTCTTAAGACTCTTTAAAGAAATGAATTATATGGGAAGATTAGCAAGTGTGAATTTTGGCTTCAATAAGTTTCCTTTCTTGTCCAAATTGCTTATAAGGATGAAAGATCTGTAGATCTTGAGAAGACATAGGTTGTGCAAGAATGAAAAACTCCAATGAACATAACTAAGGTACATAGTTTTATTTGTTTATCTGGTTATTATCATTATTTCATTCATAACTTCACCCATTTATCCAAGCCAGTGTCCAAGATTACATGTAAATGGGTTAAGTTTGTATGGAAAAAAGAATGTGAGGACACTTTTGAAGAATTGAAGAGGATATTAGTGAATGATCTGATCCTAACTCTACCATTGGGGAATGATGGGTTTGTAATCTATAGTGATGCATAAAAGAAAGGAATTAGTTGTGTCCTTATGTAGAATGATAGAGTTGTTGCCTATGCATTAAGGTAGTTAAAAAGTCATGAACAAAACTATCTACTCATGATCTCGAGTTAGCAATGGTAATCTTTGCTCTGAAGATATGGATACATTATCTCTATGGTGATAAATGTGAGATATAAACAGATCATAAGAGTCTAAAATATATCTTCTCATAGAAATAACTCAACATGAGGCAAAGGATATGGCTTGAACTACTCAAGGATTATGAGTTTACTATAAATTATTACCCAGGAAAGGCAAACAATGTAGCTAATGCATTGAGTAGGAAGGATCATGGCGTTCTCAACAAAATGAGGATTGATAAGGATACTTTATACATGAATCTTGTGAGGATGGATATGAGAACTATCAAGATCCATATTCAATCAAACAAAATATTATTTCACACTTCAAATTAGTAAGTGTTACCTTAGTTTTAGCATTATTTCTCTATTTTTTGGGTGTTTGATGTTTTGATTTAGGCTAAATTAGGTTTGCTGTCTAAGTAACCCTTGGATTTGTTTTATGTTTTTTGCTCTATACTTCAAACATGGTAAAGGGTTTGTTTAGTGGGGGTGATATGGTACTTTTGGTGGAATTTATTTTAGTTGAAAATTGGATTTTTATTTGGATGAATTTATGTTTCAATTTGAGGTAGGGGAGGGTGTTCACATGGGTGGGGGAGGATGTAGAGGGATATCCAAGTGGGGTGGGGGAGGGGCTGTCTAGGTAGGGTGGGGAGGGGGCTGGGTTGTCTAAATGGGGTGGGGGTAGGGCTGTTTAGCGTGGGGGAGGGGCTGTCTAGGTAGGGTGGGGGAGGGGGCTGGGTTGCCCAAATGGGGTGGGGGTAGGGCTGTTTGGGGTGGGGGAGGGGCTGTCTAGGTAGGGTGGGGGAGGGTCTGTCTAGGTAGGGTGGGGGAGGGGGCTGGGTTTTCCAAATGGGGTGGGGATAGGGCTGTTTGGGGTGGTGGAGGGGCTGTCTAGGTAGGGTGGGGGAGAGGGCTGTCTAGGTTGGGTGGGGGAGGGGGCTGGGTTGTCCAAATGGGGTGGGGGTAGGGCTCCTTGGGGTGGGGGAGGGGCTGTCTAGGTAGGGTGGGGGAGGGGCTGTCTAGGTAGGGTGGGGGAGGGGGCTGGGTTGTCCAAATGGGGTGGGGGTAGGGATGTTTGGGGTGGGGGAGGGGCTATCTAGGTAGGGTGGGGGAGGGGGCTGTCTAGGTAGGGTGGGGGAGGGGACTGGGTTGTCCAAATGGGGTGGGGGTAGGGGTGTTTGGGGTGGGGTAGGGTGTGCAGGTTGGGTGTGGGAGGGTGTCCAGGTAGGGTGGGGGGGTGCTGGGTGTCCAAGTGGGGTGGGGGTAGGGCTGTCTAAGTGGGGTGGGTGGGGTGGGGGTAGGGCTGTCCACGTGGGGTGGGGGGGTGCTGGGTGTCTAAGTGGGGTGGGGGCAGGGCTGTCTAAGTGGGGTGGGTGGGGTGGGGGTAGAGCTATCCAAGTGGGGTGGAAACCCTAAATTCAATGTTTTAATTGGAGATTTGGTTTGTTTTAGTAGGGATTAGGTGTATGAGGCATTCCCATTGGAACCAATACATTTATTTTTTTGATGACTCCAATAGCTTAATTTTCAAAGTTGATTGTGAACCTGAAGTTGTGGTTGAAAATATATAGAATCATTCGTCCATGTTCTCAATTTTTTTTGGTTTACCTCGAGTTGGGTTGTTAAGGTTGGTAATATTCAAATTGATTTAGTATTGATCACAAATATGTTTTAGATGAAGTGACCGTTATGTGAATTTTCAATGTTTATTGGTTGCTGTTTTATTTGAATTGCATTTTCTAATTTGGAATTGAACTGTATTCAAACCAATTCAAACAATATTTCTAACTTGGTGAACATTACAACTTGTATGATTTATTAAATTCATTCAAGCTCTTCTAAAACAATTGATAGATAAATTACCAATGAATCCCCCTATTTCCTCATATATTTAGTTTTTTGGTTTACACATTAGTTTCCTTTTTCTAATTAATTACATATTTGTTTTCAAAAGCAAGAAATGCAACCAATTGAAGAGAGACGAAGGAAAAAAATGATGGAGAACAATCATCGGATGGTGGAGATAGGCGTTCCACCATTAGTGCCCATAGTTAGTACTTTATTTAAAATATATATATATTTAAAGAATATATAATGTCATGTGATTAATTTTTTTGTAAACATTTTTGTAGGATCCACCTATACGTCGACAGTTATTCGACGAGGAGCCTAGTACTGGTCCTAGTACTCTGGCTGGTGGTACGAGGAGGGTTCGTACCAGAGATGAACGATCAGCTATGCGAGCCTGACTAGAACCTGCCCCTCCCACTGACATGTCATCCTTCCCACATTCTGATCCCAGTGTGTCGTTAGGGACACACGGGATATTTAGGCCTCCCATGTTTTCGCTACCTTCTACAACTTCTGCCCCATCATTTTCACATCCCATGATGATTCCCACTCCCCAGTCAGAATCCGGTCATACTACTGTACCATCTTCTTTTCCTTCTACTTCTATCTCTCCGAGCTTCTATATTACATCGTCTTCAACTCCTATTCCACCACAGGGTGTTCCATCAGTTTTTACGGATCCGACGGCGCTCAGCGATCAGACTGGCACAGATATATTTATAAAACCCTAACAAATTTTTATAGCAATATTTATTTTCATTATAACATGTTTTGATAAAATATTTGTTTTTCATTCATGACAGATATATCTACTGACAGGAGGTGGGGGCGGGTGCGTACATGCATGTGTTCAGTGTGGAACCGCCGCACACAGGTTATGGTGGATTACAATGAAGACAACCAAATGGTTGAGAAATCAGGGCAGCAATGTCGGAGTTTTTTGGCGACGCTTTCCAAATACTTCGACATCATTCCCGTCAGCCCATTGTCATGGAGACATTTGCATCATGAGGTCAAGGATAGAGCTTGGGAAGAGATATGGCTAAAAAATCTTTTGTATTTAATTAAATGAATTATTTTTTTATTTATATGAATTAATATTTTGATGTCAGCTTCGATTCAATTTTACCGATGGTGAGGGTGATCGAGCGGAACGTATAAAGGATTTAGGTGATATTTGGAGAGCCTACAAGCATGAGTTGTATATAGGATGGCATGCTAGAGTTGGAAATTATTTAGAGGCGGTACCAGTCGTGGATGATTGTCCTATAGAGAAGTATCGTCAGATGATTACTCATTGGACGAGTACCCAGTTTAAGGTATGAATTACATTTGAGGTATTTAAATAATAACTTTCATGTTTTGAAATAATATTATCCTTTGAATTATCCAATTTTATTTAGGAATCATCTGTAAAAAATAAAAAAACATTGATGCAAAAAAATACCTCCACACACTTGGACGTACGACGATGTCAGATCATGAGAAGAAGCAGGTATGACAATTTTTTATAAGTTTTCTTTGCGACTTACATTTTATTTTGTTTTCTCAATTATTTAATCGTTTTCTAATGTTTTCATATAAATTTAGTTTTCAATGTCATTGTAGAAGCAAATACAGAATATTGAAGGACGTGTGCCTCGAGAAAAACTGTTTTGCTTGAGTAGACGGAAAAAGGATCGAAGTGCCATCAACGAAGTGACTCAGCAGTAGATTGTATGTTTTAATATATTGATTTTATATTATAATATCTATTTTTAACTTAATAATATATTTATATTTGTAACAGGTTGCTTTAGAGGCCCTCGATTCCCAAGAACCAGACAATTTTGGGCCAACAGATCACTTACATCAGGTGTTGGGAGAGGAGCATCCTGGAAGAGTACGCTGTCGACCTAGGATAGCCCCAACGAGGTATTGGCCCTCCTCAGGTATGAGATGTAGTGCCACCGAGCTGCAGCAAGTAAGGGCACATGCAAAACAGGCTGAGAAAAGCGCCACAGAGATGGAAGAACAGTCTGCTAGGGCAAACAATGAATTTATGAAATTTATTGAAGTTCTACGTCCAACACTTCCAGCAGAGGCCAACCCAGATTTTGATGAGTATATGTCGTCTATACGTTATATATATGGTGCACCAGGTGGAAGTTCTATTGGGGGTTAGGACGATGTCCATCTTGATGATGATGATGGCGAGGCGTCTAATGCGAAAGAGGAGGGAGAGGAGGAGGGTGAGGTGGGTGGCGAGGGAGAGGAGGAGGGTGAGGGCGAGGAGGAGGGCGCTGAGGAGGGAGATAACGATGATGGGGATGAGGAAGAGGGTGATGATGATGGTGATGATCGTGATGGTGATGTGGGACAAGTTGATCCTTTACATTTTTGACTGATATTACTGAGATTTAGTGTTAAATCTGTTCTAGTTGTTGGTATTATCCAGACCTGTAGTATAGTATTGGAGTTGAGTTATTTTTATATATTTCCTATTTTCATGGATGTTGATGTCTTTTAGTGGTTGTGTATTTGTGAACCCACCTCCTTCCTAGACCCTGGACAACCTCCCACCATCCTCCTTGGACCCCAGACACCCCCTCAGACAGCCCCCAGACAGCACCCCGAACAACCCCCCCACCCTCCTCCCTAGACCCCGTACAGCCCCCCGGACAGCCCACCGGACAGCCCCCCGGACACCCACCGGATAGCCCCTGGATAGCCCCGCCGGACATCCCCCCACTCTCCTTGATTTCATTTACTATTATAAAATCTATAATATATATTTTATTTATTTTCATCATGATAATCAATGTAAATCACATTTACAAATCTAATCAATATCACAGATTCATTGGGCATGACAATGTTAGCTCCCAAATGTTTCATATCATGATAAACTAAAATCTAATCCATACTAAGAATGATATAAAAATATTCTATATGAATGTCCACAAGATTTTAAGTAAATACCATTCCACCAATAGACACATGAGGATTCTCATAAAATGGACAACGTTTAAAGTACATACGGAAAACCGTCCAAACACATTCGATTTCCATTTAAACTTTAGGAGAACGATCCATGGGTCATATGTGACGTGTACGAGTCAACCTTGCATCAATCTGAGACGTTATGTGGCCGAAACTACTCAAAGTGTCTGTCTTTTCTTTCAAAAGGACGTAATTTTAATTGAAAAACATCAACTAGCATACGGAAAACCGACCAAACGCATTCATATTGTGTCGATACTTTAGCACAACAACCCACGGATCATATGTGACGTGTACAAGTCAAACCCGCCTCAATCCGAGGCGCGGTGTAGCCGACACCATTCAGAGTGTCTCTTTTTTGTTTAAAATGGACAGGATTAGGAGTGAAAAGAACAACTGGCATACGGAAAACTGACCAAACGGATTCAAAATGTGTTGATGCTTTAGGAAAACGATCCATGGGTCATATGTGACGTGTACGAGTCAACCCGGGCTCATTCCGAGGCACGGTGTGGCCAGGGTCACTCTAAGTGGCTCTCTTTTGTTTAAAATGGACAACATTTTAAGTACATAAAGAAAACATACCAAACGCATTCGGTTTCCATTGAAACTTTAGTATAACGATCCATGGTTAATATGTGATATGTAAGAATCAACCCCGCCACAATATGAGATGCGGTGTGGCCGGCACCACTAAAAGTGTCTGTCTTTTGTTTCAAAAGGACATCATTTTAATTGAAAAACATCAATTGGCATACGGAAAACTGACCAAACACATTCAGATTGTGTCGATACTTTATCACAACGATCCATGGGTCATATGTGATGTGTACGAGTCAACCCCGCCTCAATTCGAGGCACGGTGGGGCCGAAACCATTCAGAGTGCCTCTCTTTTGTTTAAAATGGACAGGATTATAAGTGAAAAAAACAACTAACATACGGAAAACCAACCAAACGCATTCAAAATGTGTTGATGCTTTAGGAAAACGATCTATGGGTCTAATGTGACATGTATAAGTCAACTCGGGCTCAATCTGAGGCACAGTGTGGCCGAGATCACTCTAAGTGGCTCCCTTTTGTTTAAAATGGACAACATTTTAAGTACATATAGAAAACCGACCAAATTCATTCGGTTTTCATTGAAACTTTAGGATAATGGTCCATGGGTCATATGTGACATGTATGAATCAACCCCACCTCAATTTGAGACGCGGTGTGGCTGGAACCACTAAAAGTGTCTGTCTTTTGTTTAAAAAAGACGTCATTTTAATTGAAAAACATCAACTGGCATACGGAAAACTGACCAAACGCATTCGGATTGTGTTGATACTTTAGCACAACGATCCACAGGTCATATGTGACGTGTACGAGTCAACCCCGCCTCAACTTGAGGCGCGGTGGGGCCGATAGAATTCAGAGTGCCTCTCTTTTGTTTAAAATGGATAGGATTATAAGTGAAAAAAACTGACATACGGAAAACCGACCAAACGTATTCGAAATGTATTGATGTTTTAGGAAAACGATCCATGGGTCATATGTGACGTTTAAAAGTCAACCTGGGCTCAATCAGAGGCATGGTGTGTCCGAGATCACTCTAAGTGGCTCCCTTTTGTTTAAAATGGACAACATTTAATGTACATACATAAAACCGACCAAACGCATTCGGTTTCCATTGAAACTTTAGGAGAACGATCCATGGGTCATATGTGACGTGTAAGAATCAACCCCACCTCAATCTGAGATGCGGTGTGGCCGGCACCACTCCAAGTGTCTGTCTTTTGTTTCAAAAGGACGTCATTTTAATTGAAAAACATCAACTGGAATATGGAAAACCGACCAAATGCATTTATATTGTGTCGATAATTTAGAACAATGATCCAAGGGTCATATGTGATGTGTATGAGTCAACCCCTCCTCAATCCGAGGCGCGGTGTGGACAGCACCATTCGAAGTCTCTCTCTTTTGTTTTAAATGGATAGGATTATGAGTGAAAAGGACAACTAACATACGGAAAACTGACCAAACACATTCTAAATGTGTTTATGATTTAGGAAAACGATTTATGGGTCATATGTAACATATACGAGTCAACCCGGGCTCAATCCGAGGCACGGTGTGGCCGGGATCACTCTAAGTGACTCCCTTTTGTTTAAAATGGAAAACATTTTAAGTACATATGGAAAACCAACCAAACACATTCGGTTTCCATTAAAACTTTAGGAGAACGATCCATGGGTCATATATGACGTGTACGAATCAACCCCGCCTCAATCTAAGGCGTGGTGTGGCCAGCACCACTCAAAGTGTCTGTCTTTTGTTTCAAAAGGACGTCATTTTAATTGAAAAACATCAACTGGCATACAAAAAACTGACCAAACGCATTTGGATTGTGTCGATACTTTATCACAACTATCCACGGGTCATATGTGATGTGTACGAGCCAACCCCACCTCAATACGAGGCACGGTGTGGCCGAAACCATTCAGAGTGTCTCTCTTTTGTTTAAAATGGACATGATTATAAATGAAAAAAAAACTGACATATGGAAAACCAACCAAACACATTCGAAATGTGTTGATGCTTTAGGAAAACGATCCATGGGTCATATGTGACATGTATGAGTCAACCTGGGCTCAATCTGAGGCACGGTGTGGCCAGGATCACTCTAAGTGGCACCCTTTTGTTTAAAATGGGCAACATTTTATGTACATACGAAAAACTGACCAAACGCATTCGGTTTCCAGTGAACCTCTAGGAGAAAGATACATGGGTAATATGTGACGTGTAAGAATAAACCCCGCCTCAATCTGAGACACGGTGTGGCCAGCACCACTCAAAGTGTTTGTCTTTTGTTTCAAAAGGACGTCATTTTAATTGAAAAACATCAACTGGTATATGGAAAACCAACCAAACGCATTCGGATTGTGTCGATACTTTAGGAAAACGATCCAAAGGTCATTTGTGACGTGTACGAGTCAACCCCGCCTCAATCCGAGGTGCGGTGTGGCCGACACCATTCAGAGTGTCTCTCTTTTGTTTAAAATGGACAGGATTATGAGTGAAAAGAACAACTGACATACGGAAAACCAACCAAACACATTCTAAATGTGTTGATGCTTTAGGAAAACGATCCATGGGTCATATGTGATGTGTATGAGTCAACCCGGGCTCAATCCGAGGCACGGTGTGGCCGGGATCACTCTAAGTGGCTCCCTTTTGTTTAAAATGGACAACATTTTAAGTACGAACGGAAAACTGACGAAACACATTCGGTTTCTGTTGAAACTTTAGGAGAGTGATCCATGGGTCATATGTGACGTGTACGAATCAACCCCGACTCAATCTGAGACGCGGTGTGGCTGGCACCACTCAAAGTGTCTGTCTTTTGTTTCAAAAGGACACCATTTTAATTGAAAAACATCAACTGGCATACGGAAAACCAACCAAACGCATTCAGATTGTGTCGATACTTAAAAAAATGGTCCACGGGTCATATGTGATGTGTACGAGTCAACCCCACCTCATTCCGAGGTGCGGTGTGGCCGACACCATTCAGTGTGTCTCTCTTTTGTTTAAAATGGACAGGATTATAAGTGAAAAAAACAACTGACATACGGAAAACCAACCAAACACATTCGAAATGTGTTTATTCTTTATAACAATGATCCATGGGTCATATGTGACATGTATGAGTCAACCCAGGCTCAATTAGAGGCACAGTGTGGCCGAGATCACTCTAAGTGGCTCCCTTTTGTTTAAAATGGACAACATTTTATGTACATATAGAAAACTGACCAAACACATTTGGTTTTCATAGAAACTTTAGGATAAAGATCCATGGATAATATGTGATGTGTACGAATCAACACCGCCTCAATTTGAGATGCGGTGTGGTCGACACCACTCAAAGTGTCTGTCTTTTGTTTCAAAAGAACGTCATTTTAATTGAAAAGTATCGACTGGCATACAGAAAACCAACCAAATGCATTCATTTTGTGTCGATACATTATAACAACGATCCACGGGTCATATGTAATGTGTAGGAGTCAACTCCACCTCAATCTGAGGTGTGGTGTGGCCGACACCATTCAGAGTGTCTCTCTTTTGTTTAAAATGGACAGTATTATAAGTGAAAAGAACAACTGACATATGGAAAACTAACCAAACGAATTCGAAATGTGTTGATGATTTAAGAAGATGATCCATGGTTCATATGTGATGTGTATGAGTCATCCCGGGCTCAATCTGAGGCACGGTGTGGCCGAGATCACTCTAAGTGGCTCCCTTTTGTTTAAAATGGACAACATTTTAAGTACATACGGAAAACCGAACAAACGGATTCGGTTTCTATTGAAACTTTAGGAGAACGATCCATGGGTCATATGTGACGTGTACAAATCAACCCCGCTTCAATTTGAGACATAGTGTGGCCGGAACCACTCAAAGTGTCTGTCTTTTTTTTAAAAGGACATCATTTTAATTGAAAAACATCAACTAGCATATGGACAACCGACCAAACACATTCGGATTGTGTTGATGCTTTAGCACAACGATCCACGGGTCATATTTGACGTGCAAGAGTCAACCCCATCTCAATCCGAGGCGTGGTGTGGCTGACACCATTCAGAGTGTCTCTCTTTTGTTTAAAATGGACATGATTATAAGTGAAAAAAAAACTGACATACAGAAAACCGACCAAACGCATTCGAAATGTGTTGATGCTTTAGGACAATGATCCATGGGTCATATGTGACGTGTAAAAGTCAACCCGGGCTCAATCCGAGGCACGGTGTGGCCGAAATCACTCTAAGTGGCTCCCTTTTTTTTAAAATGGACAACATTTTAAGTACATATGGAAATCTGACCAAACTCATTTGGTTTCCATTGAAACTTTAGGAGAACGATCCATGGGTCATATGTGACGTGTAAGAATCAACCCCGCCTCAATCTGAGACGCGGTGTGGCCGACACCACTCAAAGTGTCTGTCTTTTGTTTCAAAAGGAGGTCATTTTAATTGAAAAACATCAACTGGCATATGGAAAACCGACCAAACGCATTCGGATTGTGTCGATACTTTAGCACAACAATCCACAGGTCATATGTGATGTGTACGAGTCAACCCCGCCTCAATATGAGGCACGGTGTGGCTGGTATCACTACAGGTGTATGTATTTTGTTTAAAATGGACATCATTTCAGGTAAAAATATATGGTATATGAAAAACCGATCAAAATATGAATTGAATTCCGGATTCCACATATAATTTTTATCTAAATTTTAAATTGAATTTTAAATAAATTAAGTATGTTTATAATTATGTTATGAATTCTAATTTAATTATGGATGTGTATAGTTCTAGGATGCATTATATGTTAAATGTGTATGAATTTGTTCTCTATATGTATGTGTTAGTTGGTTATTGCAGGTACAAACAATAATTGGATTGAAAATGAGAGGGAATGAACAAAATGAGACCTAGTGGGAAAATTGCAGACCTTCTGTGAAAATTGCAAGCTGCTATGCAATTTGTACAGCATAGGCTATGCCAACAGTTTCAAATCGTTGTCATAGAATCTCTGGGCTTTTTTTACCAACGGTTCTATGAACCGTTGGTAAAAAACATTTTACAATGGTTTCTAACCGTTGGTAAAGAGGAAGACAACTTGGGCTTTCCCAACGGTTTAGCAGAACCGTTGGGATAGGTTAATTTTTCCCCACCCTATCCCAACGGTTCACCGTAAACCATTGGGAAAAGCTTTCCCAACGGCTTACTTCCCTACATTTTGTAGAACCTTTGGTATAATATATACCAACGGTTCTGTAGCATTTCCCAATAGTTTAGAACCGTTGGGAAAGACTGTATTTCTAGTAGTGGAAGAAAGGGAAACTGAGCCACAGGTACATTGGACCTTTTGAAATTTTGGAGAGAATTGGAGCTATTGCATATCGTTTTGCTATGTCACCTAGCCTGTATAAAGTAAACATTGTGTTCCATGTGTCACTGTTGAGAAAGTACATTCCAGATCCCATGCATGTCCTCACTTATGATGATATAGAATTGGAACCTGACTTACCATATTGTGAAGAGCCTATCCAAATTATGGACATTATAGAATAGGTGTTGATGAATTGGATGACTCAACTCGTAAAGATAGTTTGGAGAAATTATAAAATTGAATAGGCAACATGGGAGCTTGAGGAGCTTATGATGAAGACCTAACCAAATCTTTTTGTGAGCTAACATTCTATGAATTTCAAGGATGAATTTTTTGTAAGGAGGGGAGAATGTGACACCCCAAGGTTTTAAAAATAAATATTGAATGCATGAAACATTGAGTCTCTACAAAAAACCACTTTTCTATAACCAACCATTAAACATAAAATTTTCTACCTCTATGATTTGAAATTTGAAAAACTGACGTACATAGTGGCGTTCAGTAAGATATTTAGATTCTGATAAGACAAACTTAATTTTTGGTGAATAATAACATACCCTTATAAATAGTAATATGAATAGTAATATGACCCTTATGAAAATTAAATAATAATATTATTTTATTTTCTGAAGGTTATAAGATAACAAGATTTTGATTAATTTTTCAATGTGATATAAAACAAATTATAGTTTTAAAATTTTTATACTTCAAATAAAATATGATTTTATTTATAAATTAAATTAATAATATTTAGTAAATTATTTTAACAAAATGGAGTTCATTTTTGAATTCTACATGTTAAAAAATGGTTAGGGTGATTTTTTGGGATTTTTTTTGAAATACTCAAATTTTTGATGAATAGTAAAATATGGTAATTTTTCATATATATACATTATCAGTTAAATTCACCATTCCTAGCATCCTAGATGATGTAAGAACACTTATTTTGAAATCTCATGTACTTATTAATATTAGGAGTTAAATGAATCAATACTATTTGTTGTCTTGAGGGAAATAATAAAATAATGAAAAAGATATTCACAAATCACTCCTCTCCTCCACTATAAACCCCCCCTCACTCCCTCTTCTATTCAATCCTATAAGACTTGAATATCCACAAAGTTATCCCAAAATAACCTTCCCTAGTCACTCCCCACTTCTAGGTGTTCTTGGGATTTCCAAAAGACCAAAGCCCCTTCCCTTAAGGAGGTTCTCTAGGAGGTTATTTCAAGAGGTAAAACATCATTTTTTTCATTTAGTTTCATTTCAATTTATCTTCTTTTATTATTTTATCCTAAAATACTCAATACAATTGATCCTTATAACTCTAGTATCATCTATATAATGTAATTATACCATTTTAATGTAATAACAATTTTCAATCTTATTACACACTCTCTCTCTTTTATAAATGAAATCATCGTCTGTGAAGTTCCAATTTACAACCTTTCTGGATGACGAAGATTAGTTCTTCAATTTATCCTTAATTACTAGACTTGCAACCATTTTTGTGGTTTAACGAGAATATAATATATGTATTATAACCTACTTAATATTAACTAACCATTATATGTATATAGTATTAATTCATATGACAAAACTAGTTCATAATAATCCAAATACCGCCAAATAATCTAAGTGATTGTTATTTCATCCAATGATTCATCCTCATACCATGTAAAAAAATGATATATATAACCATTGAAACTTATATATGTTCATAAATAATATATAATTTTAATTATGGAGAATTACATCCTTTCCACATACACATCCACACTTATATACAAATATACCGATCATGAAAACCAAGGAAACGAACACTCCAGAACAATGAAATTAAATAATATAACTTATTAATAAGGATATAAATGAACTTAATATAATTATGATAAACTAAATTAATGTTTAAATGGTTATTAATTATTTTATTAATAATTCTAATATTATATTCCAGGACCTTATATTCAAGAGAGGAACACATTCGGACTTAAGGTATGGATTTCCTACCCGAACCTCCATTTTCATTTGGGTTACTTTAATTATCTACATACTTCAATTAAATACTTATTCATTCTGTGTACTCCCCATAAATTATGTTTTAATGTTATATATATGTGTACCAACCAGAATCATATCATCATTTAGGGGGTATTTATTTGTTTTAAAAGGAACTTTCATAATACTTTCTGAAATACGAGCCCAACCCATGGGAATTTCCCAAATTATTACCGATTTTCAAGGGCACTATATAATATTTTTTTAACAATTTTTTTATATAAAATAAATCATTTTATTATGAAAATACTATCTTACTTCACTTATAAATTTATACAAATATTTTTCAAAAAGAAATTTTGTTTTTCAAAGTAAAGGAGTATTTCTTTCAAGAGTTAATCGACTGTTTTATAAGAGTGTTTTCATATATTTCAACACTCTTGTTGATTATTATGTATTATTGAGAATCATATATTATGATATCATATTAAATATTTAATTTAATGGAATATCATTATTTTGACTGTGAATGTTCTATCCTAAAACCATTCACCAATTTACTCTGAATGGTTAGTGTTTAAGCTTTATGTCTAGGGAAAGGTATTTTTGTTTCATATGTTAGTTTCAATATGAATATATATGTTATTATTTTTATCCCCATTCATATGAGGAATTAATTGGTATTATTATCATATGGGTGGGGCCTTATATATCCCCTAGATGCATCAGTAGGTCTCATGAGACAAATAGATATGGACTTGGCTAAGGCCTTTCCCATTTTGAGATACAGTTTTGGCTGAGACCTTAATAATTTTTAGAAATCTTGGCCAAGACCATGATGATTAGTTTCATAATGTATGATATATGAATTTACCTCATTACGAATCTATAAATTGATAGTTCATATTGTTATTCGACTAGTAGAATACCCATGATTATGTTTTATTATGGCAATATTTACTCAACTCATACTCCTACCATATTATGTTCACAATTTTTTAAGGGCATGTGTTTTCATTTATTCACCATGTCTATTGTTTATGTTATATTACGATGTAATATTTACCCTTACTGAGCATCTGAGCTCACCCCTTCTTATGTTTCATTTTTCCAGGACATTAAGAGGTATATTATGATTGACTTGTAGGGATAATCATAGAGTGGTGGTTGTTCCCAGTGGAAATTTTATTTTTTTTTCTTTTCAAGTTGTAATGTTGAACTTATGTATGTATCTTGTTTCAAAAAGATACTAAAATACTTAGAACTTACGGATGCACATTCCATTTTTATATACCAATGTAATAAAATAAGGCACCTACTCTGAGAAACTAGGGTCGGGTCCTTACATCGATATTGTTGATTCCTATGACTAAATATAGTAAATGTTTCAGGATAGTTCAAATCAATGGGTTCTTACATCAACCATGATTAAAACATTCATGTATTTAGCTTATAATGTTAAATACCACAAATTACTCTATTTCACAAGTCAAAAAATTCATGTATTTTAGAAAAAATGAAAAAATTAATCTTAACCGTTTTTTGACACGTAGATTTAAAAAACAGAATCCATTTTATGAAACTAATTTTATAAATATAATAATTTTAATTTTTAAATAAAATCCCCATTTATTCAAAAAAATACCGATTTTAATATTAAAATCTATTTTTTGACCCTTTGAAAAATTAATTAAGGTCAAATAAAATTATCTTATAATTATAATAAAACTTAATATTAATTTTGAACCTAATTTATTTTTTTAAATCATTATATTTATTATAAAATTTTAAATAAACATTTACATCTTATAAAAATACCAACACATAATTTGTCATTATTACAATATTTATTTACTTATTCCATGATATAAATATATAATTTTTTATTCATAAGATATCTATATTTTATTTTACACTTTCATAGGTGAGGTTACTATTATAACATCCAGATTTCTATTCTTAATAGTAATATTACTATTCCAATGATTGGGTTTATGACGGTAATATAGGTTTTTTAAAACTCATAAATACCTCTTATTTCATTAACTTATATTTTCTATTAAGTTTATATATA
This sequence comes from Viscum album, assembly GCA_963277665.1. Taxonomy (NCBI): domain Eukaryota; kingdom Viridiplantae; phylum Streptophyta; class Magnoliopsida; order Santalales; family Viscaceae; genus Viscum; species Viscum album. Next base: position 616,799,597 of record OY728148.1, on the reverse strand, counting down.
TAATTTTATCTTCAAAATTAATATTTTTTTATTTATAAATCTTTTTTTGTTAGTGAAGTTATTCTAGTGGATCGAGATGATCCAAATTTTCACATTTTTGTTATCTTATTTTCAATTTATTATCCTATTATAATATTTTGAATTCTTATTGGTTTTTTATAACCAATGTATTATTATTAATTTTTGAGAACAACTTTTTTATTATGTTCTCTATTTGAAATATGTGTTTTATGACATAATAATAAGAAAAAATTTCCATTGATAAAATTAAGGGTCATTACACAGTGAACTTATTTTAAAACATCATCAAAATATCCCAAAAATAGTCTTATCACATGTTACCCTTTGGAAATATCATAAATAATATTATTATTTATAACATAGGGGATGGAAACAAAAGAAAAGGAGAAACCAGATTCTCAGCAAGGGAAAACAAAAAAATAACCAAAGATCATAAATGAGTATAAGAAAAAAATGTGGGTATGAGAACATAATCAACGTGAATATACATAACATAATAAAATTATACCCAATAAAACATAGATAATTAATCATGGTTCATTACATAAGGCTTTTGGTATAACATAAAACATGTTTAATAAGAGTATTGAAACATTAGTCAATAATCACAATCCATGAAAATATAACACATGCATATGAATGTGTCATATACATAAACATAGAAAATAATTACTTATGTTAAGGATAATTACCAATAAAACCATCATATAGTGAGAAAATTCTATTAATGTATTTGGTTTTCTCTATAATCCTTAACATGTAATATTATTATACATAATACTTTACCCAATGAATTAGAGGGATGAATAATTTTAGGCCTGCCCTCCACATCGTGGAACAAGTCCCTTTTAGGGTTTAGTTTCACTCCAAATTCATAGTAATATAATTAGAAAATTCTTTACCCAATGAATTGGTGGTATATCATAGATCCACATATCACATAATGATAAACTATACATAGTCTTTTCACTTGAATGTGAAAACTTTTATAATTACATTATAGCTTCATTTACTTGTGAGAAAAAAATGAGTTTCACTAAAATATATATAATACATTATTACACACCATCCGAAGAAATAAGACAGATAGTATTATTAGATAATATACCCAATGAAGCATAATATTCATTAAAGGATGTTGACACAGATTAAAAAAATATAAAATAATTATTAATATTTCATTGAAAATAAGAATAAATATCCTTTATTATTGATAACATTACTTTAAAAATGAAAATAGATTTTTTTAAATCATGGGGAATAAGAATTAATTTTTTAAAACCATTAAAACATGGAAATGAAGATTCATTAATAAAAAGGATATAAAATTGAGAAATGGAATCTATAGAATATCTTTTATGAAGAGAGTAGGAGTGATGAGAGGAGGAGTGAAAGGAAATCTCCTCTAGAGAATTTTCCTACAAATTTTTATCTTTCTTTATTTTATGATTGCCCTTATGAGTCTTGAGTCTTATTTATTTGAGTAATCTATCTAAAGCATTGGGTTCTTAACTGTTGGTTTAAAGCATGATAGGATTTATTATAATAAATAATATTCATCAGTTCTATCTAGGTATAGAATCTATATTTCTTCCCTATAGGACCCTCCTTATGAGAAAATGGATCCCTACTAGAGGTAATCGTATCCTGATTCCTCTCTTCCTAGCTCTTCCCCCCTAATATTATCCATTCTTAACTGTCTTTTCTTTCCAATATTCGAACTAACAGATTTGATAGTATTATGAGCTTCTTGGAAAGAAGATATATAGAATCACAAATGAAATCTCTTATATTCTGAAATTATATGTTATTATCGGTCCTTATTCTTACCTTTATGAAATAACATAGGGGATCCCATTTCATAGAACATATGTTTCTATAAACCTAAAGGGTTTGATATTTTAGAACCTTTTGTATACTTGATCTGTCATTTTGGTCTACTTTTAAGGAGGATACCTACTATTCATTCCTCTCACTCAGTTATTCTGGAAGTAGCACCTTGGGCCCAGTTCACCAAGCCCAATCTTGATGGGGAAAGTGCCTGCAAATGTTGAGTTTTTTGTCTTTCTTACTACAGCTACTCCATAGTTTGTGATTTTCTTGTTTGCTTTGCCTCAGTTCCGAGGGCCTTCGACTGACCAGTATAAAGAGAAGTGAGATAAGACCTTGTAAGATAGGTACCTTTAATATCTTTCTTAATCAAGTTCCTTGTATATTTTCTAATCTCAAATAGAAAGAAAAGTCGATAACCCCATCTATTTTCTAGCAGATTAGGCCCTTCCTATATAGATTTCAGTGAACCATATCCTTACTTTTAATGCATCAATCTCCCACCAGAGGAGTTTCTTCCTACCTTGGAAATGTATTTAATTAAATTCATATGACCGTATAGTTATCAAGTGACTATTTTCAATGAAATCCCTACTTGACTAGTGCCACTTAGCTAACAAGAAAACATGGAGTTCCCTCTCCTTATCTTGCATCATTTATTATCCTTTCCTAATTAGCTTCCCTTACCACCCAAAAATCATTTCTCAAAAGTACTCTATGAATATAGATTCTCTTCCTTAAGTCTATGTGCGAAAGATTATATTTCTAAATAAAAAACCTGAAGGAAGAGGTATTAGATGACCACATTCCTTGACCTTTGACTACAGATCAAACTACACTGGAAAAGGAAAAGAGGCTTCCGAATCTATCTTTGCTGTCCGAGTCTAACAATTCACTCGACTAGGTCCACTAGTCATATGTTTTCCTATAAATAATTGATATCCGACTTAATCTCTCAAACAAGACCCACCAATCATATTGATCCATATAGAAAACACAATAGTAGTATGATACATCAGCCACCTCTAACACCAATTCCACTGAATATGGGACTTGGTCATGAAAAGGGACTGAAGAAAGACTCTTAAAAGAAAGGGGAATTCATGGAGTCAAGATCATGACTCCACTACCCTTAATAAGTGTCTTCTTCGACACCCACTATGTTGACATCCTATGTTTTCTTTGATTAATTTATATTGGCTTGGTATTACATGTAGAATACTTCTTTATTTGCTAATTTAGTTTGACTGGTTGATGAAGGGGTGTGTCCCAAAATACGTAGTTTTATTTTTAAATTGATATTGACTTTCTTACCTTCAAACCTTATCTTTTCCAGTAGCTTAGGAACCCAGTCCTCTATTTTATTGTTCTGTTTTTGTACATCGTTTTTCTTGACTTACTCCTCTAAACCTAATAGAATTTGGTCTCCTCTGCAGGAACTTAATAATGTTTAATAGGCATTGTAATGGATACAATCAACTACTATACTACTGAAGACTTAATCTAAAGGACTACAAATGCTAGTTTCATCTCTTAACCATGCCTCACCATCCCGCCATTCTGTACCATCTACCCTTAATTAAAATCAGATAGGTGATTAAAGGGGACAAAACAAGGAGCCAATGAATGAGAGGCCCACATGATCTATGACCACTGTTGCACGTTATCATAGTCATTTTCTTTTTGGTATGTAGGTAGGTAGGGAAAGTCCAATAGAATGTAGTGAATAAGGAAAAGTAACCATATAGAGATGATACCAACACATATACTCCCTTCATACGATTGATTCCCTCATCCCATTCCCTACACTAAATGGAATAAGTAAAAAGGAATAAAATATCTAGTATGATTCTTGCTTCTATATTGGACTTATCTTTTGGCAATCCAATCCATCACACTTGAAAGAGGGTATTCAAAGAACGATTAATAGCTATTAATCCTATAACTCCAGCTAGAGAAGCAGGGTAAAAAGTGCATAATAAGAACCACTCCAAAACCAAGAGAGATAATATTCCTTTATCTATGATTCTATTTGTTGCACCTATTGATATTCGACTAGGCTAGATTCATATTCAATATGAAATGACCAGTGTGAAAAAAACCATTACAAAATTTTGTAAAGAAATTCAACGTTTAATATAAAATGACATTATAAAATCGTTGAATTATATATATATATATAAATATATAAAATAAGAAATTGAATATGGAAAATTAGGAGAAATATTACCAACCAAAAATAATAGATAAGGAAATTCCACATACAAATATCATTTCATTCAAATTTTAAACCAAATAGAGATAAGATGGAATCAAGACCTGAAAATAATTGAAATATATAGAGGATATGAAAATATATGGGGTTCAATATATAAAGAATAAATTTTCTCCAAATTGGTATTCAAAAATATAGAATATCGATTTGAAAGCGAGATCAGAAAGAATTAATTACGACTTTGGTAACTTTTAAATAAAAATATCTTTATAGAAATAACATTATATGAATGTGAAAATACCTTAGATGAAACAAAAAATATGGGAAAATTCATTAATGAGGTTGTATATACAATACATACATAAAAATATGGGGAATATACAACACATATCATTGATAAAAATTTATATGGAAAATCCTTACCTTTACTCTTGAATTCCCTGGAAGCACTTTAGCCTCTTGTAAAATAAAAATAACCATACTAATAACTTATTTAAGAACCTTGTTTATATAAATTAAATTTTACACTCTTTTATTAAAATCTTTCATTACACATTAACTAGTTAGTTTTCATTTATTTTAATCATCAAATTTTAGTAATTTTGATTGTTTCATATATGTTTATTAATGGTGATTTCAATCCCCATTCACTGAAACATATTCATAATTCAAGTGTTAATAAAGTTCATGGAATCATTATGTTCAAATTATTTATGTATTTCTAAGTTCAATTGATAGAAATTATTGGTATAGTTTGTAATAATGGAATCCTTAATGAGTATGTTTTGAGTAATTTACTGATAAAGAAAACTTACTTTATAATGACCATTTATATTTTATGTCATATTTCTAGAAATATATTCATAAAATAAATTACTCTTTAATACCACATATTACTAGTATTATTTTCATGATACTCATTCATGGAAAAAATGATGATTCTGGTATAACATCATTCATGTTGGTGGTTGAACCGACTCAAATAGAAACTTTTTATACTAGATAATGTGTTAGAGTTTATAGTTATATAATAGTAGTGTAATTTTATCAAAGTCAAAATAATTTTAATTTAACATAATTATAGTAGAGGATAATATTTAGAATATTTCATATGAGAAAGTAATTTGGAAAGATGATAAAGATCTAGGTACTTTGATAAATTCACTCCTTGATCTGACTTCCTTCAGAATAAAGGATTTAGGCGTCCTCATTGAAAAAATTCCCCAAAAATCTAAGAAAGATTTGGGATTGTAAGGTAGTGAATAGAGTTTATATGGAATATTTTATTTTGGAAGGGTTAGAGGAGAGCTCCTTTTATAGGTGAAAATGATGGACATATATTTGGAAACTTAAGTTGGGTGATGGGTAAAGATGGAATCACATTGGAGTTAGGTAAGTTAGGTTTAGAAATATTGGTGGGGAATTTTGGTTTTAACACTAAAGCTAAAAAAATACTTCTATAATGAATAAATATCATATTTAATTATTAAATATTTTAACCAACTTAATTTTACCATTTTACCACTTTTTACATCTTTTTTCATAGTTTAATTATTTTACTTGGTGATTAATTATTTTATTAGAAATATAAAACTACCTTTATTAACATATTTCAATGCGATGATTAATTTTTTTGAATATATTTAACATAATTAAATTTCTAAATCTTATAAATTTAACTTTTAAATGAAAATAGAGTATAATGTTTTTTAGAAAAATGACATTTAAAACATTAAGTGTTCTTAATATTATTTCATATTAATTACTAATTAAATAAGTGTTAATATATTTTTATTTTTTAAAACATTATATTAGATCCATAATTTAAAAATAATAAATTTAATTTATTATGATAAAAATACACAAGACATAAAAAAAAGTTCTATAAAAATTTCGCCTTTTAAAATTAACTTATTTTAATCACATCCCCATAAAATTAATTATTTATATTATAAAAAGTAACTATTATCAATACATACATATTGGAATATTTATTTTAATTTTGTAAATATATCAAATAATTCCTTAGTAATAATAATAGTAAAAATTATAATAATAGTAATAGTAACAATAATAATATTTTTTTATTCTGTTGGAGGGGGGTTTACAATCTTTTAATAGAACACACACCCCAGAACCCCTGTGTAAAGCCTCATCCCCCAACATGGTTTGGATAGAATCAAATGGACCATTTTTTTTATATTTTTGTGGCCCAAAATCCTTGGTCGATGATGGACATGAAGGTTATTGATTATGGAAATAAAGGCCCTCATTTTTATCTAATCCATATCTAGCCCAAATACCATTATTAATGAACCACATACACCGAACCATACCATCCAAACTAAGAACCAAATATTTTCCCTACTTGCACACGCGATCATAAAACTCAGTCATTAGCTGTGTTATCTTTCCATTTTATACACTGTAGCTACCAAAAATGATGCCAATGTAACATGACATCCATCTTAAGTCCACCCATTTCACCCTTTATCACCAATGTTGACAACATTAGCGGACCACACTATATCCATGAAGACCACATTGTGGAGAATTGAGACTTGTTTCCTGCAACCATTCCATGATTTCTTCTATGAAGCTCAAGCCCAACCCAAATGACCAGCCACACCATGATTTCCCTCAAATCATACCTACAAATGGGGACAAGCTATGAACCTATGGAATTCCATAAATTAGTGGTGTTATGATACCCCCATATGATGAATTAGAATTCTTATAACAAAAAATAACAATTACATGGTATGGAATCCCATTTTTTATTAATATTACCACACCTAAAACATCTCTCTACAGTCTCTGGTATAGTACCCTCACCATGATAGTACTATAATACTGCTACAATACCATGAAAATGTTCCACCTCCTGGATTTTAACCCATTTCTGATGCAGGATTACAGGTTTAATTTTCCACTAAAGTAATCTCAAAATTATAACAACAATAAAAAAATACCAACACTAATAATAATATATAACACATAAAAATATATTTTTATAAAAAAATATTTTAATTTCATGTTATCTGTTTATTTCATTCAAGAAATATTTATTATTTTTTAATTATATCATTTTAAAATTATTACAAAAAATTACACAACTTCAATATACCAATTTGATGCATTTATACTCTATGAACATATATCTAATGACCACATTTCCAACTACAATATATATAATGATCATATTTCATTCCTCTATATAGTCTTACATATATTTTTAAAATCATTCATACTATTCATTCACATCTACCTCAATAAGTCTATTATATTTCTAATTATTTACCTTATTTCCATAGTCACAATTGAGGTTATGATCTTCATGATAAAACATAACGATATAGATTTTATGTTTGTGGCATTGTAATTTACTAGTGGTTTTATTTACCTTGTAATTTTTTATGAACACTTCGTATTGTATTCTCATAATGTACTATTGTTTTCCCTCAATTATAATATTTTTTATTAATAAAATGCATAACATTTCATTTTAGTTTGGCGATTCATGATAAATAATCTACTCAAAATGGTATTTATTTAAAGAAAAAAAATACATTGTAAAATCATGGGTGTGTTACAATCATGAAAATCATATCATATATGAATCTTGGATGGTTGGGTGGATAACTCTATGCCTAATCCATCATATGGATAAACTAAAATATTTTATAATAGTATCCTATCTCATAAGGTTTCCAATATAAGTGAAACTCAAATAAAATCTTAAAAATGAGACACCTAACACTTTTGGTCACCTCAATACTTACTTTCCTTATACAAGATAATCCATGGTCACTTAACATTAGTATGACACTACACAATTGAATGATTTAGGCCCTTTCAAGTGTTCATTTTTGAAGGAATTTTACATTTAGTATTTTAAATGGGATTTAAACTCACTATATTATCTCATGTATCCCCTTTACATGTATGCATGATTGCATTGACTTAGATTATAATTCATCTTCCTTTTACTAGAACAATATATTACAAACCATATTGATGTGCAACTCTTTACATGAATCATACCATGTGTTACTAACCTAAAATAAAAGCTAAATATATTCACTAATATACAAATGCATCATATTTATAAGGTTTATAAAACCCTTTCATGTAAATTCTTAAAATTATATAAAATAACTAATCCTTATACGAGTTATCTTGGTGTGACAGATACCCGACCCCCACTTTTCAAGACACGACATAAGCCTCCAGGCCACTAGGTAGTTCGACCCAAAGCACCCATACCCAAGGTTTCTTTTCTCAAGTGAAATTTTAATTCCATCACAATTCAAACACCTAATATGTATAAAATAAAACCAAAATCCTAATTCCATTTCAAAACCTAATACAAATAAAATTCAACGTTGATGAAAACTAAATAAATTATCATACCTAGCATGTAACTCATTAAATTAATGAAAGATAATTTATAGATGCATTTTAACATTTTAAAATAATGTATACATTCATTCATAATAAAATAAATATATTCATGAATAATGTAGTGAAGAAACTAAATAATTTAATAATTAATATATGTAAACATTAGATAAATAATTTATAAAAAATTCATAAATAAAAAAATTATAAAAGCTTTATAATTTATCCAAGAATTATAGATATTCAATAATCAAATAAATATAAACACTTAATATTTATTTCTAATATGAACTCCTTCATATTATACATTTATATGGAATTTAAAATATATATAATCATATGAAATATAAACATTTTATATTAACATTTTATTATGTAAATAATTTACAAAATATAAATATCACATGTTTAATATTATTTAAACCCTGATCATATCTATTATCAAAAACCATTTTTTATGGTTCAAATTATATTTTAGTTAAGTCAATTTAATTTTAAAATTTATAATTAATTATGATCAATTCAAAATATATTAGAAAATCCTTTATATTAATCCTTATTTTGTAATTTATAAACATTTTAAAAATAACCCTTATAATTTCTATATAAAAGGTTTTATACCCAAATTAATTATCATACCATATTTATTGAAAAATATAATAAATATTAATAATTATTATAGTGGATATTTCTGAATAAATGGTTCATAAAATTTTCATAATTAATTATTAATATTTTATAATTAATTAATTTAGATATATTTTATAAATTAAATAAATATCCCAAAATAAATTTTTATACAATTTATAAATTATTTAAACTGATTCGTAATTGAAAATGGAAAAATATTTTTTTCCATATATATCGTAGTTTAGGATATAAATTATATCGTAAGGTGCGACAACCTCATTATGTCCTATTTTATTAAAGATAATTCCAGATATGAAATATGTCCTTCAATCGATAGGGAATTATATCTTATGATAAACATCAATATCATCGTTAATTTGATACGATTTATTTTACACAAAATGAATAATTCATTTCGAAACCATCATGTCCCATGACTTCCCACATCTTAAACTTTGATATTTAAAAACCCTAAGAATTACAATTATGTTTCAACCTATGATATATCATACTGTATGGTGTTACCACGTCAAAGATTACAATATCACATATAGTAAGACATACCACAACTCATTTTCTAAACTGTATTCTATGATACCCATTAAGATATCTATATTTTTATTCGATGTCATTAAAAATGATATAGAGTTTCCTTCAAAATATATATATCTTAATGAGTATTGTATAATACATCTTAGAAAATGAATTGTGGTATTTCTTATTATATGTGATATTGTTATCATATGAAATATAAACATTTTATAATATGAACTCCTTAATGGATATCATTTTCTAAGCTCAGATACCAATGAATGATTTATATGGATAACAAAACTTGTTCTAAGCTATTTTAGATAATATAAACCTCATACATAATAACACCATGCATTGAAACTGAAATCATATATATATATATAAAATGAAACAAATGTATATTTCACCATAATGAATGAGCCTCATACTTCATTCGTAATGGTTGATAAAGATTACTACTGAACAACAATATGACTTTTCCCTATAAGGTTTATCCATGGATCGATTTGAATCTCTTAATAATTTAGGAAAAACCCTCCTCTCTTACTTGATATACTAGTTATAGGTTCCAGACATAGTGTAAACATCCTTTGTTGGTACATATAACTAAGATTTTAGTCCTAATATATGTGTAATAATTTCTAAACATGATTAAATTTTAATGTCTATAAAAATCCATATATTATTTAACTGGATTAAAATGTTAGAACTCGAAAATAGGATCTTCACATGTAATTTATTATTAATTTATAAAAATATTTAGAATTATCTTAACTTAAAATTCATCTTTCATTGATGATTTTGTTTACTATATCTCATCGTATTATCATTTAAATATTGGATACAAGTTTAGAATCCTTGTACCGATGATCCAAAAATATACCACAATCTATAAACATCTCTATTGAATCTATGTGTCCTAGAATGACTAGTCCTGATCACCTGAGTTGTTCATGTTTGATCATATCATATTTCTTTTTGATAGAGTAATAACTATTTATGATCTATCTTCTTGACTTAAGATAGTAAGGGAGGAGATAACTCTAGATTACTTAACCTATATCTTGGGATTTATAGAGACTTACTCTATCTTTTGTGCATAATTAATTATGTTTTTTAAAGTGAGATAATTATATATTTTTTATTATGGGTTTAGGGTTAGAAAATTGTACATTAAACCCTTTCTATATTTTTAATACTTAATTGACCCCTTGTCCAATAATAATTATAATAATAATAATATTATTAGTAATAGATTGACATGTGAAATATATTTCAGAATATATAAATAAATATTATTTTCAATTAGACCATTTAACTCAGTCTGCTTCTCCTCATCAATATGTACTAATCCTCAAGTAATGACTATTTAATAAATAAATGTCATTGTATTATTCCATGATAAATATAATAAATATTTTATTCGTAAAAATTTCAAAAAAATATTTATTATTATTATGTAACTCACTTGGTATTTTGATTAACTAGTGAGTAAATTATAATGATCAACCAAAATGAATAAATATTATTTATTCCAACTTATTAAACTCATTATATGAATTTAACTTAGATAGAAAATACAGTTAGTGTGTGAACCTCTAAGACTATTTCTTAGTATAATTAGGAATAAACACCAAATTTCCAAGTTTATCATCTTGAAACATACCAAGTATCCCATAGAGAAAGAAGTTAATGTCACAATGACATCCAACCACCGAGGAATGCTTATCGTTTAATATAATCTATTTATCATGATATCTTTAATCAAGTATGTTTCTTATCGATGCCATTAACCATTATGCTTGATGTCCCTTTATTTGGATTTCTATAAATGAACTCACATACTGAACACCATGGTCAAGGATTTTAGTAGGTAGTTTTGTTCCCATATAAGGGCCTGAGATATCAAATTCCATCTAGGAACCAAAAGGATAAATCCTTTCTCACATTATCCACTAATGTAATATCACACATAAAACACCCAATGTTTCCTACCTCACTCGAGCTTATGTTGTCACAATTTTCTTAAATAAATAAAAGGTAATGATTCATGATATCCATTAAAGATAATCTTAAATTATAAGGATCAATACACATGTACACAAATAGGAACATCCAATGAAACATGTAAACATGGATTTATTTTTTATAGGTATGTTATCATAACCTCTAATCTTGGATATTGCCTAGGGAAAACACCATGAGAAGGTGTCTCAATGTCTTATGAGAATCCTACCTCTTATAGCCTATATTGTTTATGTTATGTCAAAAAATATCATCAAGCCATAAAACAAAGTTAAAGAATAATTTAATGTAGAGTAACAATAATAATGTGATAATAAAACGCTATTAATAATGAAAAAAGTAATCAAGTACTAAAGAAGTTAGTTATAGGGAACCTACTCCAACACTAGTATCATGGGTGATAAAAAAGGAGGAGGACAGATATTTGATATGGAGAAACTATAGGAATATCACACAATCTAAAACACAATTTATATGGCCATCGAACCCTCTATGTAGGCCTTTGGTTACTCCTAATTAATCCATGGAATTTATTCAAACGTTACGATAAGTTTGAGTAATTCCATCCTTTAATAAATACATTGAAAATGTTTTGAAGAGTGCGAATTCATTTATCACATAAATGAAGTATTTTATGTACACATTTCATTATATTAAACCTTCGCAATCAATAATAGCTTAACGTGGAAGAATACACAAATGTTAATAATTAACTTTTGGATGACTCATAAATCATAAAATACGATTGATCCATATCAAAACACATATGGTATACTTATATTATACAATATGATATAATTAAAAGTAATGGTTTTTGTGATATGATATCACTATATCATTCCACATGATATAACCTTGGTAGTTCTTTATGATATATAAATAAAGGAATACAATATTCTATTTATTTCAATATGTCATACCATATGATATTATATATTATATAATGCGATATAAGTCAATACACATCATATACCTATAATATTTAAATAATATATCTTTTACATACCCCTAAATTAAATATAAAGAATGTATATAATCATGAAATTTTTTCATCCAATATCTAGATAATAGTTTGATATAATTGTGTATGGAAATATCTTTTACAAAGTGATAAAGTTCTAGTAAAACATGATATACTAGTACAAGATTAGTTGAAATTGGTTAATACTAAGCTCATGATTCCATTACTTATCAAATACATGTTACATAAAAAATCAGATAATCATCAACTGTTAGATATATGATGGTAAATTTTGTTGAATAATAATATAAACAAATTGGTGATATGTTTGAGAACAAATAAGTGTTTTATGGGGGGATGAGTGGGGAAGACATTGAGGTAGAATAATAAGAATCTAGTGAATATTTAGTGTTTTTTAATGAGCATAAAAAAATTAAAATTACCAGTTTTCTTTGAAAAATAGGTTTAAAGGTGATAGAGTGTTTTCCCTACACCTGACTCAAGGTTTTACTTTTTATTTACCATTTCACATATATAGTTTGGGATATACATGTATTATTCCTACCATAATAGTTTATTTTTTTCAATTTATTATATATGGAAATTTCCGGAGACTATATTCCATATCAATAGGTTTTAAAAATTATATTTTATAATAATTACCTAATTATAACATGAATTTCATGACCCCCTCTCCATTGGTACCCTACCTGGGCCGACAATGAAGGTTGGAGTGACCCTCGACACCCACCTCCAATAGGTCATGGGTTGGATACTAGAATTTAAGGTAAAAAAACACAATTATGGGAGGAATTATCCTTAATAAACTTCGGATCAGATAAACCACTGTTCAAATTTATAACATATCAAATTAAAATCACTATAAATGAATTTAATTTTATATAAGGTGGAAAAAATTTAAAATACACTATTAGAGATGCCTAGGAAGCGACCTCAAAATCTAGAAACTCTTGAACAATCACTTTGATCTTGTAACACCCGTAACAATCACCAACCAACTCTTGCAGACCTAAATATATAGATTTATATATTTATGGTGAGAATACATGTATAATCATTAGGATCATCACTAAAACCTCATAAAAATGTGTAGGAAACATGAAAAATCCTAGTGAATAAACTAATAAATCAAATTGTTACCTAAATCATGTGACATATCCAAGTAAACATATCATATAAACAACATAATTACATTCTTCATATTCATTTAAACAATCCTCAACTGATATAGATAATATTTAAACTATTTTTAATATGTATTTCAATTATTTAAACACCCCCAATTTAAAAATTCAAGCTGAATTTCATTGTCTTTTGATTTTAGGGATGTTTTAATGTTAAAATTGGAAATTACTAAATTCTAGAAATCTAACTATTTTCAATCAGTTTTATAATTCAAGCCTAAACTTTTTTCTATTCATCTAAATTGAGTAATTATTATTTTTTGAATTTATATGTTCTTGAGATATAATTTTTTCAAATGGTCTAAGTTCTTATTCAAACTTTTCGAGGCCTAAATAAATTAGTCAAGGTGGAGAAGTATTTTGATTATCATAATTAAAACATATTCATTAAATGATCCATAAATTCTACTAAAGGCCTCCAAATTAGATTATTCTTGATGGATAGGAAAAATAACTCAAAGATTCACATGAATGTTGAGTTTCAAGTAAAAATTCACCCATTAAGTCATTCTTTAAATGAGTCGATTTTGAAGAAGATGAAGGGTCTCTTCAGTCAGAATAAGTTAACCTCAGTAATAAATGGATACATTTCAACCAATAGACCAAAATAAATTAAATTTTCATGGTAGACATGGGATTTAATTTATAACTTTATATAAGAACACCAGTGGAGATTCATACAATAATAAGGAGTAATTTGACCCAAATTAAGATTGAAAGAAACTAGGAAACATATTTCCACCCCTCATCCTCTTTATATTTCCGTCTAAACATATTTTGAAGGGGTTGTTGGATTGAAAGATCAAGTTTAAGGATGATACAGAAAATATGATGATAATTATGTGTATTAATGATGGAATTTAGAAGATCGGGGCTACTCAAGTGATGCAAGGCTAAGTACTAAGTAGTTGTGGATGACAACATCCGATGAGAACTCTCTTCCAAGTTTTGATCTTCATGTTTAATATATTTTGAATCTCTCTTGAACTTATATTTTTGAATGAATGTTGAAATTTTTTTTAATAAATTTTCAAATAGTTTTTTTGGATGGTTGTTCAGTCTATGAAGTAAAATAGCTGAATTCGCTATTTAAATTTTTTCAGTGAGGTCTTGCCACTGATCATAGTGATTTTGATGAGGTTTGAGTTCATAAAGGTCTTAAATTAAATGTATCACTTTTATAGATGGGAAAGAAAGAATATTTATGTCTTTATATGATATATTTATATTATAGGGTGTTAATATGGAGTTCTTTAGGTGGGAATTGAGGAATTTAATAGGGAAATAATTTTAAATAAGGAAGAGGGGAGTGTCCTAAGGGTCGAAGCTTCTTCACAAGTAATGTTTCAATTATGGTTTAATAATATTTTTTTACAATAAAATTTCTATTTTTTTAATTTTATTTCATTTTTTTTCTATTTTATAACTTTTAATCAAATCCCCAAATTTTTTCTTATTGCAAAAAAAAAAATTTAAAAATTGATAGTTTTAACTCAAATTGAAACCTCCTTAAGAGACAATACATATAATGCTATATTTATTTTTTCAAGACGAAAAATTTATTGATTTAGGTTTCCATGAAAAAAACCTCCACATCATCTGGAACCATTTCATGGGAGGATTCTTGAGTATATTTGGTAAAAAAAATGCATGACCCAAAATTATGACCCAATATTGTTACCATTGGATTCTAAAATTGATTGAACTTATCACTCTAAGGTTAGAGATATTATAAATGACATGGTACATAGTTTTAAATAATCTACTACAACACTTAGAAGGAATTTAGTTGAACCTGAAATTAAAATGGATGAAAACAGAACCTTGAAAGAATTGGCTTCAACCTATGATGAAAATATAGAAAATCCCGTGGAATATCCTGATGCACCTGCTGGGTTTGAAATTAAATATGGTTTAATCCACTAACTACCAGAATTTACTCTGTTTATAGGTGAATATCCAAATAAACACCTTCAATAATTTATTTATCTTTTTGTTAATATGAAATCTCAGGGTGTTGATGATGATCAAATGAAATTGAGGTCATTTCCTTTTTCTTTATAATGAGTTTTCAAAGAATGTTTTTTATATTCACATTCAACATTGATTTTATATTGGAATTTATTAAATAATATTTTCCCTGATTTTTTTACTACTTATTAAACTACTTCCATCTGAAATGAGATTTGTGGGATTCAACAAACTCAAGGGAAAAAATTGCATGAATACTAAGAATAATTCAAAATAATCTGTTTTAGTTTCCCTCACTACCAAATGAGTGAAAAAACATTTCTTCAATATTTTTTATGAAAGATAGTGTCTCACTGATTGAAGCATGATTGAATCCACTATAGGAGGGCCCTTAGTTAAAAAAACAGCTTCTATTAGGTAATTAATTACAAAAATGGACAAAATGATCAACAATTTGGAATAATAGGCCTTATTTATGTGAAATCTGCCTAAGAATACCATTCTTCTAGTTATGAATATAACATTATTGTCAATAAAATTTCTGATCTTACCACCATGGTGAGGTATATGATGTTTTTTGACAACTCCCCAACCCTAGAAAACCCTGAATCAAATTTCCAAATGCAAGTCCATTTCGGAATTTGTTCTTCTAATAAAAATTTTATTGATAAATTCCCACAAATGAAAGACCCTTTTGAGAATTGAAATGCTATTTTTCCTAGAAAAACCTTTCAATCAATCCAAAAAATTCCTTTTTAAACGAACCAAAATCTTATTAAGGGATGGAAACACCACTCCAATGAAATATTTTGGAAGCCTAAACAACTAAGAAGCTTATTACAAGTTCAATAAAGTAATTCTAAACCATGATATTTCAACGAGAAATCCAATAATCATTCTAGAAAAAACGCTCTACCTACTACGCCCACTAAAAAGTCATATAGTAACCTTGAATAATCAAGGAGGAAACAAAAAGAGTCAACGAGTGAAGAAAAATAATCAATGATACAACAAAAAAAATCCTCAAATCAATAATAGAACATGATTAATACCTTGATAGCTCAAATGGGTTAAATTTCCTCTGATCTCAGTAGCATGAAAAATCAAATGATTAGAGGTTTACCTTTATAACTGTAACGTAATATGAGAGATAAATATAAATAAAATGTGAGTGTTATTAACCTTAGGAGCGGAAAAAGATTAATAACCCACAAAATGAGAAACTAAAACCAACTATTGAAAGTGTTAATGATAGTCCCACCACTGATGGAAATTTTAAAATTTTTGAATTTTATTTGAATGAAAAAAAAATAAAGTAAAGATTTTTTTTGAAAAAACAAATAAGGATTGTAAGATGACGTATGGTCCTTATGTTTCTAAAATTACTGCTTAAAATAGCCCAAAAACACTCAAACCCCCACAACCAATTTCTAGGAGTGAACCACCGGTGAAGTCAAGTGCTAAAAAAGTGTTTTATAAGGAGGTTTTGGAAACATTTATGAATGTTAAATTAAACATACCTTTTCTTGATTCTATGAAAAATATTCCTAAGTATTCCAAGTTTATGAAAGAGATATGAAACCACAAGAAGAAATTTTAAAAAGGTGAAAAGTTTAACTTAGAGAGGATGGTTTATTCCATGAGTCAATATTATTTTCAAGTTAAATGTAAATACCTAAGAACCTTTACCATTCGTTACACTATATGGAAATGAAAATTCAAGGATTTAATGCTTGATTTAGGAGCTTCCATCATTGTCATACCACATTCTATTTACTCATCTCTTTAGGATATAGAACTAAAACCATCTTGAATTATCATTCAACTCTCTAATCTAGTTATTAAAAACACTAATAGATTTATAAAGGATGTTATATTTTAGGTGAGAGACATGATTTTTACTATAGATTTATATGTCTTGGATATGGAAGATGACCAGTTTAGTACCCACAGATCTCTCACTCTAGGGAGAATATTTTTGAAAAAATGAAAAAGAAATCATAAATGTTCACAAAGGAAAAATTTCACTTGAATTTATATGATATTTTGTTAACTTCAATATATTTTAGTCCATGAAACACCTAGTTGAGGATTATTAAACTCCTCAAGTAAACATGATTGATTGGTTTTCTACTAAATCATTTCTTGATTTTTATTATGATGAAAAACAGACTACTGTTTTGAAAGATGGGTTTTTTTTAACCCAATCAATAATAGTGTGAAAAAGAATCTTGTAACGAGTATTTTAGTGTTGAAACTACTATACATGAGTCTTTTTTCTCATATTTGATAAAGATAACCTTCTGGAAACCCTTGAAATCTCTAGTGGTCTCCCTAGAGAATATTCTCAATTTTGTACATGAAACAAATCATGAGAACATGGAAAGTGATCACCATGATTAATTTCCTTTAAAATATATAGATTCACTAAAAAATCACACCTGTATGTAGTTTTGTTTGATCAATGAAAATAACCCACTAGAGTTAGAGTTCAAACAACTTACTAAAAACCTCAAATATTATTTCTTATGTGAGAATGAAAAATTCTATGTCATCATTTTAAAATATCTTTAAAGGGACCAAGAGAACCGATTGTTAGGAGTCCTAAAAACCCATAAGAATTATATAAGATGGACTCTATCTAATTTAACTAGAATCAGACCCTCAATATGAATGCATTTATTTTTTTAGAGGAAAATTCTAAATGAGTGAGATAATTTCAAAGGATACTGAACTCAAAAATATTATAGGTTGTTAAGAAAGAATGAACCACCTTGTTGGTTGATGGAATTATTTTTCACATCACTAATAGTCAATCAGTGATTTTTGTTAAGGTTTTTTCAAAAATAGCGGCTTTACAATCTCAAGGAATGAATTTAGTGAGATTTTCTCTATTAGTATTCCAAATAAATGGATAATGTTAATTGATTATAAGAAATTAATTTTTTACAATGAAAAACCACTTCCCATTTCAATTTATTAATATATTAATTTAAATCCTAGTTAGGAAAACCCACTATGGTTTTCTGAATGGATTCAATGGTTATTTTGAAATTCACATTGCACCATAGGATTAGGAATTTTTTTTTTACGTGCCCCTTTGGAACCTTTTTTTATAGGAGGAGGACCTTTGGTTTGTTTAATTCTCCTAGAACTTTTCAAAGGTGTATAATGAGAATTTTCTTTTAATTTATAGAAACTTTCTTGGAAGTATTTTCTAGATGAATTCATTTTTTATGGATCATCATATTAAAGTTGTTTGAAAAGTTTGGCTCACATTCTTGAGACTTTCATTGATTATAATATTGTCCTCAATTATGAAAAATTACATTTCATAGAAGATAAGAGGATCATTATTGGTCATGTTGTGCATATAGATGGAATTCCAATTGATTAATCCAATGTAGAGTTCCTTTATTCATTTTTATACCTACAAACAGTGAGAGATGTGAGATCCTTTCTTGGTCATGATGGGTTTTATAAGATATTAATAAATTCTTTTTGTAAGGTTTCAATTCCATTTTCTAGAATTATCCAAAAAGACACCTAATTTATCTTTGATGAAATCTATAAATAGGAGTTTTGGGAGATAAAACAAAAACTAATAAACCCACCCATTATTTAACCACCCAAATGGGACCTTCCCATTGAAATCATGACTGATGCCTTCGATGTTTCTCTTGGGGTAGTTTTGAGTCAAAGAATGGAAAAAAGTCATGTGATTTCTTATGAATCTAGATATTTAGATCAATAATAATTAAATTTCAAAAAAACTAATAAGAAACCACTGGATGTTGTATTTTAGTTGGACAAATTTAGATGTTATCTATTGGGATCCAAGTCGATTATTTTCATAGAATATTCTACAATCATATTTTTGATGAAGAAACGTGATGGAAAACCAAGAATTTTGAGATGGATCTTGATGTTACAAGATTTTTATATTGAAATGAAGGATAATAAATGAAGTGATAATCTTGTTGCTGATTATTTGATCATGATACCATCTATTTTGAATGAAAAACTTCAGATATCTCAACCAATTAAAGAAACCTTTCTAGATGAGGAGTTGTATGCTTCTAAAAGTGAAATACCATGGTTTGCTGATCTTATGGATTATTTTGATAATGATAAAGTTACCGAATGTTTTTACAATTTTTTTTTGAACTTGTGTGTGATTCAAATAATTACATTTGGGCTGATCCTTATCTGTGGCATGTTGGTAGTGATGAAATGATTAGGAGGTACATTCCAAATTTTGAAATTCAATATATCCTAACTTTTTTGTCACACTTTTATATTTTAAAGATAATTTGGCCGATAAATAACTAAAATAAAAGTTCTTGATTCGTGTTTTTATTATCCCACCATATTTAGAGATGCTTTTGAATTTTTTAGAACCTATAAAAATTTCCAATTTCTCGTTAACATTTCCAAAAGGAACGAGATGACACAACAACCACTTTTTTGTGATGTATTTAATGTGTGGGGTATGGATTTCATGGTAAATTTTCACAATTATTTTTTATATCTTTTTATATTGATTGTTATTGATTATGTGTCTAAGTGGGTAGATGTTATTCCCACAAGAGATGATGATTACAAAACCATGTCCAAGTTTGTGAAAGGAAATATGTTTTCTATATTTTTATTACCAAACTTTATGATTATTAATTAAGATAAAAAAATTTTTAATAGGAAATTGGAATCTATTTTGAATAAATATAGAGTTCATAATAGTTTATATATTCCCTATCACCCTTAAAGAAATTGAACGTATAAGATTTCAAATAAGGAAATCAAATAAATTCCTGAAGAAACCATGAACCCAAATAGAAAGGATTGGAGTTTGAGACTAGATGATGCACTCTGGGCCTATATTATTACATTCAAAACGCCAATTAGCATGTAAAAATTTATATTAATATATGTAAAGTCATGTATACTTTCATTTGAGTTAGAACACAAATATTTTTGGGATGTTAAAACAATGTATCATGAATATGTGTTCTGCTGAAGAAAATAAAATTTTGTTTACAGGTGATAGATGAGATCATAAATAATGCATATGAGAGTTTCATGTTATACAGGGAATGAATGAAATAATTTAATTATGGGTTCATTCTCAATAAAAAATTCAATAAAGTAGAAAAAGTGTTGCTATTTGATTCCAGATTGAAGATGTTACAAGGTAAATTTCATTCCAAATGGTCTATAACTTTCATTGTTACTCATGTGCTTCCTTCTAGTGAAATCCAAATAAAAGAAATAGAAAATGGGACACTATTCATAGTCAATGTGCACAGGTTGAATCTATTTGGAGATAATTTTCACGAGCCTCTAGGGGAGGGATATATCTTCATGAAGATGAATATAGTTGAATCCATGTTATGTCATTTCTTCTCAGATATTTTTGTTTTGTGTTTAATTTATAGAATTTAATTTTATCACATAAATTTATTTCACAATAAGAAAATTTCGAAAAATAATTTTGGTGGGAGGAACATTCTTTCTACATCAGGATTTTGTTCTCTTTTTTTCAATTATTTTTTTATTTTTTCTTTTATTTTTTTCCCTTTGTTTTTTTATTTTTTGTGTGTTTTTGAAACTTGTGAGATAAAGTGATTATGATTTTAATTTTTTAAAATTATGTAAATGAGTTAAGAAATTGACCCCTTGAAACAGAACAATAATGAATTTTAAAAATAAATTTGTTTCAAGTTCAATACTTTGGATATTTCTTAAAAAGACCTCTGATTTCTATATCTCAATCCACATCTCACTGTCTTTATCTTTGAAATTATCTTCTTATGAGGATTCTAAACCCCTTTTGACTTATTCTTCATATTGAAATTATTTCATGAGAGAACCAATCCATACTTGTTTTAACCATAACTTGATTTATTTCCATAAAAAATCAAGGGATGAGATACTTGTGTTTTAAATGATTGAGTAAATTCTTTCGATTTTAAAAGACAGATTTTTAGGAGAATTATTTTTATTTTTTATTACCCTTTACATTTGAAATTTTTGAGACCATAGTATGCATGTAAAACCTGTTAGGATGGCCACATTACAAGATAATTTTCCCTTTAAAACCTAATCTAGAAGTGAAAATGCATGATCTAGTTGAATTTAAGTGTGTGGGAAAGATGACTTGTGGATTGAAAAATCAATTGGTGATACCTTGGATAGAGCATAAAACTTTGAAGGATTTTTTTCTATATAAAAAATAGGTTTTTATACTGAAATATATTCCTTTCTGAAGCATTCAAGGAAAAAAGAGCCATTTGTATATGGATCTCTCAAAGGAAGAAAGTTGTGTATATTTTGGTATTTCAAAAAAAATTCAAGACAAATTTCTTTTTTTGATGATGAAATATTGATGGTTTGGGATAAATAAGATATTTTAAAATATTATTAGTTCTTATTTTCATACAAAGATAATTAGGGGGAGACCATACTTAAGTGAAAATTAGAATCATGCATTTTTTTCTTCAAAAAGATCCAAACCCTCCTTATTTGGCCTTAGAATTTTTTTAACAATTAGAACCTTCCAACCTAAACCACATAGTAACCCTAAATGGTAATAATAATAATCAAATGTTCTTGGATAACATTGAGGAGAAATGTTAAAATTTATCAAGCCTATGGTGATTCTTTCATGAGTTTGGATGAGAAAATACTTGCTAAAAATTTATATTTGTGTGTTGAGAGAAAATAAATGTGTGGAAAGTGTGTTGTGTGAATGATAGGAGAAAATTAGTGTAAATGGATTGAATGAGATGAATGGAGAACTTGAAATATTTTTTTATGAAGCTTAATATCTTTTCTTTTCTTGGTTATAAATTGGAGAACCTCACTGTTATTTGTTTTGAGTTTTCTATGATTTTATTTTGATGCTCACTTATCTAGGAGTCCAAGAGGAAAGTTTTGGGGATTTTATAAAGCTAATATTTCCAAAAATTTTAGAATATATTTTAATGATTTGAACCCCAACAATTTAACAATTTGATCTGAACTTCATTTTTTTTATTTTAGGGATGTTTTAATGTTAAAATAGAAAATTCATAAAATATGAAAATTTAGCTATTTTTAATCACTTATGTATTTCAAGAATAAATTTTTATATATTGATCCAAATAGAGTAATTTATTTTGGAAATCTATGTTCTTGGGACACAAATTTTTCAATTAGCCAAAGTGATTATTCAAATTTTTTTAATCCCAAATAAATCAGTTAATGTGGAGAATTTTTTTGGACGATATAATTAAAAAAACTTAATTAAATGATCCATAAATACCGATAAAGTCCTCTAAATGAGGTGAATATAAATGGAGAGGAAATATGAATTAAATAATTAATTATTATTTAGTTTTAGGTAAATATTATCTCATTAATAAAGTCTTTGGATGAGTCAAATTGGATAAAATGAAGGGTATCCTCAACCAGAAAAAGTTAACCATTGTAATTAATGGATATATTTTTCACCAATGGTCCAAACGACTTGAAATATTGAGTATAATCAGAGAATTTAATTTTTAACATATTTTTAGAATAATTATAGTATATATTCATTAGGGAAGGAGGATAAACTATACCCAACTTTGGACAGACAATAACTAAAAAGTAGATTTTCACTCATCTTCTTGATATTTCAATATCTGCATCTTTTTTAGGGGTTGTTGGATTGAGATATAAAGTGAAAGGATGAGATAGAATGAATGATGATGATTCTATGAATCAATTATTTAATGTATAGGATAAGTTTTACTCAAGTTTTGTGAGTCTATGTACCAAGTGGTTGTGTATGACGACAACTCACAGAAACACTTATGAGTTTTGATCTTCATGTGTAATTACTTTTAAATATCTCTTGAACTTATATTATTGAATAAAAGTGGTAATTTTACTTCTTGAATACATTTTAAACTATTTTTTATGTTTTTACAATCTATGAAGTAAAAAATTTTATTTCACTATTTAAATTTTTTCAGTGAGGTCTTTCAATTAAGTATAGTGATTTTGATTATATTTGAATGCTTAGAGGTATTCAATTAATTGAATCACTTTAATAGGAGAGAAAACATTAATATCGAGGTCTTGATATGAAATCCTTATAAAATAGGGTGTTCATATGGAGTTAGTTGTGGGGCATTGAGGAATTCAATAGGGAAATCATTTTAAACAAGGAAGAGGGGAATGCCCGAAGGGTCGAAAATTGTCCACAAATACTATTTCAAATATGATTTCACAACCTTTTTATTTCTAATAAAATTTATATTTTGTTGTTGAATTTTATTTAATTTTATTTTATATTTATTTATTTTTTGTTTTATAACCTCTAATAAAATCCCCAATTTTTTCTTCTTACAGAAACAAACAAAACAAAAGTGACAGTTTTGCAACTCGAATTGAAACCTCCTCGAGAGACAATCCAGAGACTACTATATTGAATTTATATAAGGGATAAATTATTGTATTGAGTTTATCATGAAAAAAACCTCCACATAAACAACCACATCACCATAAAATCTCCACAACCACATAATAAAACTAATAACTATCACATCCCATGTAATTATACACTATGTATTAATCTATTATATCTGTCACGAACCAAGACGAATTGCCATCTGACCTGGTGCCCGACCAATTCCATGAAATTTCCCAAAGGGCGTTCCTAATCCCCATGGGTTGGTAAAAGTGTCCGGGTATCAGATGAAATACTTTGAGAATGATTTACTCATATTTACTATATTAAAATAACCAATAAATGCCAAAAAACCAGATCTGAAAAATGTAACTGAAAACACCTTTAATAAATTCAGAAATTTAAAATTTTCAACTAAACAAACTCCAAAAAGGACAATGACACCAAGGGAAACCAGAATAAACCTCAAAACTTTGTGCAATAAGAGTAACAATATCCTCAAGCCACCGCATCCATGATCCCAAAACCAAGAAAAAAACAAACTACCAACCTGACACCTCATGCCTTAACCTGAAACACAGAGACAACAGAGTCTTTATACACCCAAAGGTGTATGTAGGGTGTGAGATAAATAACCAGTAGTATACCACCAGATAAAAGGTTCCGTGCCACAAAATCAAAAAGATAATTTATCATGCTTATTTAGAACCATACTTCTACAATGATTTTAAGGAAAACATTTAAAAGTTGAAAGTAAAAAAAGCAATAAAAGAAAAACCAATTTACAAATGATACATTTAAGTGGATGAGAAAATAAATAAAGAACACACACATACTCAAGTGTTCATACATATACCAAAGGAAGAAACCTTTTCATTAATAGTATATCACTGTGGGAAAACCCCTAAGGTAGCTAGTATGTGGGGTGCGCTAGAGACAATGTACCTCAGTATAAATGTGGTATAAGAACCATAATAATCAATGCTCTCATGCATGAGACACTATTAGGGAAATACATCCATAACCTAGTGGTATCTAATCATCACAAAAGTTTATTTAGTGTTGTAAGATCAATCATGCTAGATGAAACCAGGACGAGCCACTCACGTGTCATCTAGCATACTAGTCCTAATTATCCCACCTAAGTAACCAGAGTTTTCTCTTGTGCTAAATCAAATTCCACATTCACATCATGCATCAATTTCACATAGAAAACACCAAATAAGATATTACACACAAAAATCCACCACATGCATACCCAAACACCATTTCAAAAACACACGCTCACAAAAAAAAACCTTTCCAAAATATATTTTCCACTACTAAATAATTTCACAAAACACCCAAAGAATAACATAATCAATTAGAATAGAATAGAAAGCATTATTAAATAGAACAATAAGGTCTTACAAAATAAATATACCAAATACTATGTAGGAAAGTAATTTCAAATAACATTATTAACAAATTCCCCTTAAGAATAGTTTTTCACCAATTGCACAATTAAATGAACCATTTACACCATTTATAAAACACCACCAAGCAAAGAAAAGTTGGTTTACACCCAAAATATGTCTAATTTTATATAAACATACTACTTTAAACATAGACACATATTCAAATTTTCCCAAATACTACATTCGCACCATACTAATAAATCAATAAATCATTTAATATTTTTGTTAAATTATTCCAAGAAAAACCAATAAAACTTTACACAAAAGTCCACTTTATCCCATATAGGGACGTCACTTTAAAACCAAATACTCAAGGTAACAATATCAAAACATTATTTCCATTATTCAAACAATTTTCAATTTAATTTAAAATGTGCGCAATAAGGAAACACACCTAAAGAAACTAATTTTTTTCTTTGAAAATCCCCATTTAAAAATACACACAACTCAAAGAATTTGAAAATGAATTTAAAACCTACCAAACATCCCCAAAAACCTTTCCAACCATGTTTCTAAAATCAAATTCCACTTAAATAAACAATTTCTCAATTTATAAAACATCACACGTGCATACCCCAAGGCCTCACTTTAATACACACAAATTTTAGATGCCAGAACCATTTTAAAATAATTTTCACATCCCAACCCTTCTAAAGCCCTATTCGCACCCCAAGAACATAGTCATGGTTCATAATAAAAATAAAAACATCAAAATAGTTTATATTCTTTTAAAAAACTCAACCTAATCACAACCGCACCTCAAGCATTCTTGGAAAAACAATTTGTAGACATCTAACAATTAACTAAAACACGTCTAAAAAATTCAACAACACAATGCATATAGAATACATAGGAATTGACTATAAAAAATAAAATTAATAAAATATGAATATCGAAGCATGTAAGAAATAAAATTTGCGCCCCGTAATTTATCATTAGAGAACATTATAATTTAGTTAAGCAGTAAGTTAAATCATCTAAAGATGTTAGGGAATGAAATAACCTACATTAGGTGAAGGAATATCTGAGGTAAGTTGTGGGAATTCAATTTCACATCAAAAGAACCACAAGAAAACCAAAGGCGAACCCTAATCTATGAAATTGAACAAAAATACCTAAAATTAAGATTCTAATTAACACCCTAGAAGATGGAAACACCGAAAACCCAAGAGATTCGGACTAAAAACCTAGCAAAGAATTTCCCGGAGGGGAGAGGGAGAGGTGGGGGAGTAATGGGAGTTCGGCCGGGAGGGAGTGCGGCACGATGAGGCTGGCCAGGGTAGGGGCGGTGCTGGGTTTTCGGGGAAGGTCGCACGATGGCGTGAGCTGACCTGGGAGGGGGTCGGGGCGATGACATGAAGAAGATGGATAAGGAGGTGCCAGAAAGAGCAGGAGGATCGGCACCAAGAGGTGGAGTGGCCCGATGAACATCATGGGTGAGGAGGTTAGTTGGGAGTTGCGGGGTGCGGCTGGTCCGGTGGACAATGCAGGCGAGGAGGTCGGTTGGGAGCTGCGGGGTGTGGCTAGTCCGGTGGATGACACGAGCAAGGGGGGGGGGGGGGTGTGGCACGATCCAGGTGGGGAGAAGGGGAGGGTGGCCACCTAGGGTTTGAGGGGGGGGGGGGGGGGTGAGGTTGCACCTGGTATGGGCTTCCCCCCTTCTTCATTTCATTTTTTTAATTAAATCATAATAATAATATAAAATAAATTGTAACAAAAAAATAATATTAAAAGGTTAATAATTATAGTAATGATATTAATATTACTAGTACCAATATTTACAACCTTAACACAAATAATAATAATAATAATATCCCAAAATAATAATAATATTATTATTATGATCATTAAAACAAACTTTATTAAATCATTAAAAAATATTTCTCATTTTATTTTTATTTTTATTCTTCCACACATTTAATTTTATTCCATTATTATTAATTCTATTTATTTGGTTAATTGAACGATGGGTGGGTCACATAGTGGCGCTGGCGAAGTCACACAGCTTCGCAATTATGCTTCTCCCATGTGTCGCATGCTATTAGGCCCTGATGAACTCATCTATCGACAAAAAGATATTAAATTAATTTAATATTAAGGTTAATAATTTTTTTTAAAATATTAATAAAAACTTAATTAATATCTTTTTATATTCTAAACACTAATAATAATAATAATATACTCAAAAATATTATTATAATTAAAATAGTCCCTTAAAGTTTATTACACTTCTCATGTTTATTTTATTTTGGTGTTACTATTCATTACATTTTATTCATCTGCCTTGAATATCAAGAGGGGCATGTAGTGAGCCAGAAAAGGTCACGTGGTGACTCTAGAAAGGCCGCGTGGCTTCGACCGCAGTGCGCTGGATGCAGTCAAGGCCAAAACATGCGTTTTTTTAAAATTAGAACTCAAGGATTTAAGTCGGGTTTCACCTTGAACTACCCAATACTCATAAAATTAATAAAATAAATGATTTAGAAATGATGGGTGTGAAAATTATCCCCACCATAAATATTTCCATCCCTAGAAAGCCACAACTCAGGCTGAACCCCCAAAGCCGAAAGCGACACCCCCTTAAGGTTCGAATAGAATTCCTAAGAAAAATGAATGAAAAAAAGGAAAACACACCGTGCTCAGAGAATGTGTCTTAAATGAAAACCACAAAAACAGAACTCATAAAAGGATTTTAACTATTTATCACCCACCCCAAAGAGTTTTAACTCCTCCAGTTGATTGATCAAGGGAGGGAACTCTCAGACACACAGAAACCAACTTCACAAACTGAAATAAGACTGGGGACACCGAATGAGACTTGGAAACCTCCACGGGGCTACTGACAAGTGGAGGCCTGAGCGGAATCCCCATCATGGAAATAGGCTAGCATTGACTTACTCTAGAGACATTTGAGTGAGACCCATCATGGGTTTACCCACCATTAGAACTGGAAGAAGGTACAAAAATTTGAAAAAATTTCGACGGTGATCAAACACCCCACCAAAAGGGAGGGGAGGAAAGGGACCAACTACCGAGGCGTCAGAACCACAGCCAAAGAAAAACCAATATATCCACATCCCTGAATGAGAACCACTCAAACTTGATACCAATTACCTTGAATAGACCCTATAAGAACCACTGAAAGAGATTTTATCTGGTAGGACACAACCCCCAAGACTTTAAGGTAACAAGACTACCACGGCTCCTCATAGCCACGGGGAAAACCACGCACCCAGACAGGTTTTTCGGAATAGAACAACTACATGAAACGATTTAAAGTTCTTTGACTTTCAAAATTGATTACTTAAATAATTTCGGGGTCCCATACACTCTATGGGTTCCTGACCACATTCCAACTTCACTCCAAGGCCTATGACTGGAGCCTAGATGTTTGAAGAATCTCATGCCTCACAGTCAGGTATTGAAGACTCTCGAACAGAGTTTCTCCCTTTGTAACTCCACACAACCACACCGCAACCGATAAAATACCAAAAAACACAACACACCACCCAACCACCGTTTATTTAAAACACCATATCATTTTTACTTAAAAACCAGATTTCCAAAAATTTAAAACAAAGAGATGAGGAATGATGCAAAGGGAGATTAGTGTTGGCTGGTGACATGGAAATATGGTTGGAGGCCATACACCAATCACACCACCACCTCAGAGATTATTCTAGGACCTTTCCCCTGAATCCACATGCATTTCCAAACCCTGGGAGCTCACTGGGACCAATGACCCCACTCCCTTTTCATTTCCCCTAAACAAGATTAACCACAAGGACCATCGACTCATAAAATCCTCAACTTACCCTAGAAACTCGAGTCCATCCATGAGGTGTGTTGGCCAGGAACCTTTCTTATAGCTAGAATGTCAAATTCTGACACCCTTAACTTTTTTCTACCCCAACTTTATCCCAATGAAACATGACCCAAGAGAGAAAACCTAACCTTTGATATCATTTTGTCTTGAACCAAGCCAGGTCTCCATCCGACCCGATGCCTGAACCTGTCCACGGCTTGGCCTAAAGGGCGTTCCTGATCTCCATGTGCTGGAACAAGTGCCCAAGTATTAAATGAAATACTTTGAAAATTATTTACCCGTATTTACCATTTTAAAATAACAAATATAGCCCAAAACACCAGATCTGAAAAATGTAACTGAAAGCACCTTTCATAAATTCAGAAATTTAAAATTTTAAACCAAACAAATTATAAAAAGGAAAATGTAACCAAGGGAAACCAAAACAACCCTCAAACCTTCATGAAACAAGAGGATCAACATCCTCAAGCCGTCATAGCCAAGATCCCAAAACCAAGACACAAAAAAATAAACTGCCAACCTGAAACCTCATGCCTTATCCTGAAACACAGAGACAAATGAGTCTGCATACACCCAAAGGTGTATGAAGGGTGTGAGCTAAAGGCCTAGTACGATACTACTAAATAAAAGGTTCCATCCCACAACATCAAAAAAATAATTTAACATGCTTATTTAAACCCATACTTTTACAACACTTTTAAGGAAAACATTTAAAAGCTGAATATGAAAAACAAGCACTAAAAGAAAAACCATTTTTCAAATGATACTTTAATGTGGATGAAAAAATATATAAATAACACACACATACTAAAGTGGTCCTCCATATGCCGACGGAATGCACCACGTCATGAATAGTATATCACTGTGGAAAAACCCTTAAGGTATTTAGTATGTGTGGTGCGCAAGAGACAACGTACCTCGGTGTAAATGTAGCATATGAACCACAATAATCAATGCTCTTGTGAATGAGCTACAAGTAGAGAAACACATCAATAACCTTGTGGTCTCCAATCATCACAAAAGTTTAGTTAGTGTTGTAACGTCAATCCTTCTAGATGAAACCGGGATGAACCACTCACGTTTCATCTAGCGTACTAGTCCTAATCTGCCAACCTAAGTACCCAGAGTTTTCCCTTGAGCTCAATCAAGTTACACATTCACATCAGGTATCACTTTAACATATCACACACCAAACAGGGTGTTACACACAAAAATCCACCACATGCATACCCAAACACCATTTCAAAAACACATGCACAAAAAAAAACCTTTCCAAAATATATTTGTCATTACAGAATCATTTCACAAATCCCCATTTGGAAACACACAAATAATAACATAATCAATCTGCACAACGTAGAAAGAATTAGTGGATATAAAAACAAGGGATTACACAATAAATATACCAAATACCACCTAGGAAAGTCATTTCAAATCACTTGATTAACAAATTCACCTTAAGACTAGTTTCTCACCAATTACACAATTAAATGAACCATTTTAACAATTTATAAAACACCACCAAGAAACACAAAGTGGTTTTACACCAAAAAAATCTCTCGTTTTATATAAACATACTACTCTAAACAAAGACGCATATTCATCTTTTCCAAAATACTTCTTTTATGCCATCCAAATAAATTAATAAATAATTTAATCTATTTGTTAAATCATTCCAAAACAAACCACTAAAACTTTACACTGAAATCCACTTTATCCCATATCAGGATGACACTTTAAAACCAAATACTCAAGGTAAAAAAATCAAAACATGTTTTCTATTATTCAAAGAATTTTCAATTTAATTTCAAATGTGCACAACAAGACCACATGCCCAAAGTGACTCATTTTTTTTGAAAATCTCCATTTAAATATACACACACATCAAAGACTTTAAAAAAACATTTCACACACACCAAACATCCCCAAAAACCTTTCCAACCATGTTTTTCAACTGAAACGCCACTTAAATAAACAATTTCTCAATTTATAAAACATCACACGTGGATACCACAAGGTGTCAATTTAAAACACTCAAATTTTAGATGCTAGAACTATTTTAAAATCAATTGCACATCCAAACCCTTCTAAAGCCCCGTTTGAACCCCTAGAACACACTCAAGGTTGATAATAAAAATCAAGATGTCAAAATAGATTATCTTCATTTGAAAAACTCAACCTAATCACACCCTCACCTCAAGCATTATTGAAAACACAATTTGCACACCTCAAACAATTAACTAAAACACGTCTAAAACTTTCTTTAAAACAACGTGTATAGAATACATAAGCATTCACATAAAAAAATAAAATTCATCAAATATTCATATCTAATAATGTACAAAATAAAATTCGCACCACACAATTTATCATTAGGATACATCATAATTTAATTAAGTAGCAATTTAAATCATCTAAAGATGTTAGGGCATGGAACCACCTACCTTAGGTGAATAAATCTTTGAGGTAAGTTGTGGAAATTCAATTGAACATCAAAAACACCACAAGAAAACCTAAAGGCAAACCCTAATCCATGAAATCGAATAAAAATACCTAAAATTAAAATCCTAATTACCACCCTAAAATCTAGAAACACCAAAACCCCAAATGAGTAGGGCTAAAACCCAATCAAAAAATTACCTGGAGGGGAGCGGGAGAGGAGGTAGAATAGTGGGTGTTTGGCAGGGAGGGAGTGCGGCACAACGAGGCTGGATGGGGTAGGGTGGCGGTGCCGAGTTTTTGGGGGAAGGTCACGCGGCAGCGTGAGCTGGCCTGACATGTGGTCGGGGAAATGACACAAGCCAGACGGAGCAGGGGGAACTGGATATTGTATAAGGATAAGCACCAAGAGGTGGAATGACACGGTGGAAGAAATGGGGGAGGAGGTCGGTCGGGAGCTGTGGGGTGCAGTTGGTCCGGTGGATGACGTAGGCGAGGAGATTGGTCCAGAGCTGCGAGGTGTGGCTGGTCGGGCGGACGACGCGGGAAAGAAGGGGGGGGGGGGGGTGCGACACGATCCAGGCGGGGAGAAGGGAAGAGAAACCACCTAAAGTTCTCGGGGGGGGGGGGGGTGAGGTTTCTCCGGGTACGAGCTCCCCCCATCTTCATTTCAATTTTTTAATTAAATAAAAATAATAATCTAAAATAAATTATAACAATAATAAAAACAAAAATATTTAAAGGCTAATAGTTATAGTAATGATATTTATATTACTAGTACCAATATTTACACCCTCAACACTAATAATAATAATAATAATATCCCCATAATAATAATAATAATAATATTATCACTAAAACAAAGTTTATTAAATTATTAAAAAATCTTTCTCATTTCTTTTATTCTTCCACACATTTAAGTTTATTTGATTATTATTAATTCATTTTATTTGGTTAATTTAATGATGGGAAGGTCACACAGTGGCGCTGGTGAAGTCACACGGCTTTGCAATTATGCTTCGCCCGTGTGCCGCATGCTGTCAGGCCCTGAAAAACTCATTTGTCGACAAAAACCCCAAATCCAACCGGGACTTAGCCCGCACCTCGTCAGAACATTTCGAAGACAAATAAAAAAAGATATTAACTTAATTTAATATTAACGGTAATAATAATTATTATAATATTAATAACAACTTAATTAATTTCTTTTTTATATTCTTAACACTAATAATAATAATAATATACTGAATAATATTATTATAATTAAAATAGTCCCTTAAATTTTATTAAACTTCTCATTTTTATTTTATTTTCATTTTACTGTTCATTATAGTCTATTCATCTGCCTTGAACTTTAAGTGGGTCGTGCGGTGAGCCGGGAAAGGACACACGGTGACTTTGGCAAGGCCGCGCGGCTTCAACCGTGGTGCGTTGGACGCATTCAAGGCCAAAACATGCATTTTTAAAATTAGAACTCAAGGATTTAAGTTAGGTTTAAACCCAAACTACCTGACACTTACAATATTAATAAATTAAACAATTTAGAAATAATGGGTGGGACAATATCTACATATAAATACATATGTATAACCACAATCCATTACAACTTAATACAATAAAAAGATATAACCTTATGTACCTATAAACCTCACATACATGTATGTAATAACTAAGATCCATTACATCCTATATGAATAAATACCCTATTTTGCAAGACATAACAACTCGAATATGCCCATACACTATAAGGGCCCAGCCTTAAACCTTACTTAATCTTGAGTTATTACAAGATTACACATTGATGATCTTTTCGGGTTTAGAGTTTTAGAGAATTAGATCATAAAAATTGCATTACATTCCACATATAAACAAAGTGGTTACATAAAGATAGTATTCTTCTTTCCCATAAATGGAAACATATGTAAAATAAAACATGGATTCTTTCTTGACACTTCCTTGACACTATCATCATATCATGTACCTTTCCCTTGACCTGTGAAAAACATTTCAAAAAACATGGGATGAGCATAAAAAGATCAGTAAGGGATATAAAAATATGGAAAGGAAACATGGGTACATATATACATAAGAATGAAATCATACTTTACCCATAAAACATAAGCACTTTAAAATACCTCATCAAATCATGAATAGATCATAGAAATCATAAGACATAAAGGTAACTTGAGGAATTCATAACATTTTTACGTAGGGAGTAACCCTCTTGGTTACATTTTGGAATACCCATCACAGTATATTCCCTAAATCTCTTCGGAGAAACCTTAACGTTTCACTCCTTCACGTTACCCAATGCATTGGAGAGCTATATCGGGCTCACCCTCCCTTAGTCTATCACGGAACCAACCGTCTTCATAATAATGCCCAAGAACCTCAACATAATCGTATCACATAAAACATGCATAAAGGAAACATAAATTTACACCTTTCAATCACAAGATATCAATACAACACATTGATATAAAAACATTATGAAAACAATTTTCAATACCAAAATAAAAGAAAAGTAAAACATGGTATTTATTTTTCTTTTTAAAAAAAGGTATGGCTTGTAGAGGAAGCCGAAACTCAAATAATGGTCACAGCGGCGGAGAAGTCGTTGTCGCCAAATATGTATGAAAAAAACATTCCCTTTTGTCGTTTAGTAAACACTTCGTATAAAAAATATTCCTTTTGAATAAACAAAAAATTCAAAGGGGTTTATACACCATATAAAATAAGGTTGTGTATAAAACAAAATATTCCTCAATGAAAGGAGATTGAGACGAAGTCCCATACCTCGGGTCCAACTTGACTCGGTCGTTCTTTAATCTCCTGAATAATAAACTTGAGTTAATTTATACTTTTTTAAGAACCTTTTTCAAGTTCATTATTCCTTTTATATCACTTATTTCCATGTCATGAACACTATGTAATTATTTAAGTTAATAACAGTCGTTTTAACGATCATTGGTACTTGAGTAAAAAATAAGCCCTTTATAATTACAAGTTGTTCATGTATCCATTATATCCAGAATGGTATTCATGATGTAGATATCATATATTTCATATATATCCAGTACATTCATGCATTTATAATATTACATAATCATTTAGAGGTAAGAAATGAAATGCACCGTTCATGGAGATGGTAAGTCGTACGTATGCATGAACACTACTTTCATTTCTATTTCGTATTTTATAGAATTGAATCATAATGATATAAAGGTATATTATAATTCCAGTATAATATCATATATAATATCATAGTTCCATCCTTTATACGTCCCACATATAATATTTAACGAATCAAATCACTTTGAGGGGGCGGTAGTCCGCACTTCCTTAAATGAAGATATCGCGTTTACCCATAATGGAAACCATAAAGGTATGCCCAAAATGAAAAATACAGAAGCTTAAGAAAAAAAGAAACATATTATATATCATATATAAATATATTGAAATCTTAATGGCCACCTTTTAAGGTGTTAAAAGAATGTTGAACAATCATCATTTCGGGAGGCAGAAATTCGCCATCCACGGAAATAGTATGTTCTTTAACCATTAGATGTAGGTGTGTGTAAGTGTAGATCGAATCATTCTTATAAAAACATACTAGTATATTGAAGATACTGTAGTTTTTACAAAAGAAATTAATAAAAAGAGTTTAGGGGGTTGGAGAAGCAAAATAAAACAAAAGGACTCAAGTGAAGACATTACCTTAAAATCGGGTAACTCCCTTTGGTTTGTGCTCAAAGGCTTCCTTGGGAAGACTTATGCCCAAAGTGAGGCTTCAAGGAGTAAGAGAGGGATGTGTAGAGACAAAATGGGCAGGGTTTGGCCGAGCCAAAGGCTTTGGGAGTGTGGGTAAGGAGGTAGAGGTGGGGCCTTTTATAAGAGGAGAGGAGGGGAACTCTTGGAAAGTAAAGAAAAGTCACTTTATTTTAAAATGATATTCGGATTTAAGAGGTCCCACATTGATGTGTTTCAAGGATAAGGTGATAAGGGTTCTAAATCCACCCATACAGTAGGTTTTGGCCATGTTTAGGTCTTATATTTTACATTATCATTCCATTTTATTTAAATCGTTAAATAATGAGGTCATCGCTGCATCATCATGATGTCATAAATAATTTAATTTATTTAAAGTATTAAAATTATAAAACAAATACTATGATGTAGATCTTTTTATATTTCCAATTACTATTTATAATCAAAAATATGACTTGTATAACCCCATGTAAGAATTGTTTTAGTAAAACATAACATGTTTGTGTCATTTTTACTTTAACATTAAATAAAAAATTATTTATGTCATTTCCCAACCAAAGTGGCTCCATGGGGTCCCCAAGTTGACCCATGGATTTTCATGGTCGTCCATGACACATCCAATGAGGGTAGGACATGTTTCAAGCTCAGCTCATATTATTAGAACATTATTTTTACCTTAAACTACACTAATTACCACTAATCGCGATTAAGAACTTAAAAGTTACTATTCACCAAAAAATTATTTTAATCTCATTAAACCAAATTTTACTTCTTAATGAAAACCATGTATGTAGGATTTTTGAAAATCAAATCAAATAAGAGTCAAAGTTTCATTTAAACGAAAAATCAGTTTCTTTAACTACCACTTAGTGGTTTCACTATTCATAAAAATTGAAGTTTTTCAGAAAGATACCAAAACTTCACCCTAAGCTATATTTGATATTCCGAATTCAAAAATTATGTCTATTTTACAAAATTAAAAACATGTAAGTTTCATTAATTAATTTAATAACTAATTCCCACTGTCCTGACAAATAGCGTGTTTTTATGAAACAATAAGTATCAAAAGATTGACACTAGTTTAAGTCCAATTTCAAAGTGAAATTGATTACAATGACCAAAATTGGATAAAATGGTAAAAATATATTCTAATTTCACTTCAAAACCAATTCAAAAGATAATCTAATCATATAAATAAATTATATTAGAAAGAGGTTTTGAATTAAAATACAACATTTTTCACTATTCATTAAAAAATGAACTTTATCGGAAAAATACCAAAAATTCACACAAAGTATATTTTGATGTCCCAATCATAAATAATAAGTTTATTTTGACAAAAATATCTTATAAAATTTTCAAAATATATATTTAAAAAGTGTTTGCCATCAAAAGGCAGTAAAACAATCTTTTAAGAATATTAGTGTATTCCATGCATAAGATTGTATTTATTTTCATTTTAAGCCTCTAAAACACTATATTAATCATTAATAGACATAGATAAAAACATATATTATTCATTAATTACTTGGGATGTTACATATACCATGCTTTATATGGAATAAAAAGTAGGGTAGGGGGAGTAATCATCCATATGAGTTTAAAAAAATATAGATATTGGGAATAAACATGGAATCCAACTCTAATATGGGTATAATATACCCCTTCTAGATCGAGCGGTGGATCATATAAATAACAGAACATAATGATATTATAATACTAAACTAGTCTAAAGAAAACTATCCTACCTTAGAATAGAACTATAGCTAATTAACCACCTGAAAAACTAGCAATTATCAATAGGAATAGGAAGCTAACATCATTGTAAGATAAAAATAATGAAATTTTATCACCATTAATCATATTGAAATTTAATAAGTACAATTATTTTTATAAACCCTTATTGTAAATAATGGTTTAACAATTTACAATAACCATAAAAATCCAAGTTTCTTTTATATTAAAAAAATTCATTTTTAGAATCCATTACCATGATCCTTTATCATTTATCCAAACTAATTCATGGTATCCATTTAATAAATCAGTACCATAATCAAAACCCATTATCATGTGTTCATGTAATTCATTACCATTCCATGATCCTGATTATTTTAAGAAATAACCAATCCCATTTCAAGGGTGAGATATACATGAAGGAAATAGAAAAATTTTAAAAGAAGAAATAAGAATATCAGCTAAAAAATAAGAAAAAAACGACCAAGTAAGGCTCCAATCTCAATCCAACCTTCCCAAAGTCATTATTAGTACCTTTACCAATCATTCTTACCATCCCACCATCTCTTTAATTAAGAATCTTCCACAACCATTTAAAACATTCCAACTCCTTACCAATACAACTAACAATACCATGTTTCACATAAATACATAGAAAGGGATATATCATCTCACACACATATATATAAATCGTAGATGATCATATTTTTAGAACAAAAACTGAAGGATCAATCAATGTTATACTATAAAAGAATATAAGATTATATCCAACAAGTATAGGATTTAAAATATACATAAAAATTTGTTTACAACAATAAATAGTTTCCTTTACCACATTGAATTTCTGAATTCATTATGAGTAGATTTTAACAAAAGGAATATAAGAAAAAAACATTTAATAGTAGCTATATCTCCAAATAAACATGCTAAAAGAAACATATCATCATATTATTTCATTTTAAATAAGAATGATTAACTCTACTAAAGAACCATTCATTATTTTCTTCATATTACAATATTTAAATCATTATCCCTTTTTTATGAATAAAAAATATACTAAGGAAAAAAATAATTATAATAATCATGGTTTTACACTATCTTAAAAACCACATGAATAAATAATCATAAATAAAACATGAGCACAAAAAATTTCACCACCCTTTAAATTCTTCCAACTTCCTTAATTAGGGTATATTATATTTATAAAATTCAATATCAACCATTTAACATTATGATAAATCATGATAATCCTATATCAACACATAAAAATGTTTTTTTAAATTTTCTACCATGCTAGTAATATTTCAACATTTACCAAAAAGAAACAAAAAAATAGACAGAGAACACCAAATAACTAATCCCATGAGGAACCAATGATTCCTAATAATTCCATCCCATAATAAATACCCCATTAATCATTAATAATTAACCAAAAAAATCAAAGTAATAGGATCTTCCATGTCTTAGAAAGATTAAATGGAAGAGATTTGGGATGCTAAAGGTGAAAGAAAATACCTAAAATTAAAGGTATTTTACACACAAATAAAAGGACTTTAGGATCAATATCAGGGTCTATATTTCTTCAAAATTTCCCCATAGCAACCTAGGATTCATATGAAGAAGGATAACAAAATGATAAATTCAAGGGACACCTCGAATTTATAATTAATCCTAGAAAAAGTAGTATCGTGATGTGATAGGTCATAGTTATACTGTGATGGGGATAATTTTAATGAATCTATAAGATCCATGTAATGATCTACTCATATTCTACTCATTTAAGGTTTAGTTAAATATTTTAGTTTTATATGACTAAGGTAGGTCACACCATAAACTATATTGTCATTCTGAGCCTAATATCCTCTCAAATTAGGTTATGGGGCAGCCTAGACACCACGGTGAAATGATCCCTTATATGGAAGAACCTAGATAAACCCCACATTTGGATGTCACACACATGAAAAAACCCTCTATTTCATGGACATATAAATGGAATATAAAAATTTTAACTGTAAAATAAAACGTCATATGAGTATTTCAAAAAACATAATATTACACACTTAAATGCAATCCACCTCAAATACCTCATGATGTGATTCACATCCACTATGCGGTGACCCCATTTCTTCCTTGAAACAACACAAATTCCAACTCTCAAAAATTACACCCCCAGGTTGTGATAGATTTATACACCATGAAAAATTACCCAACAGACCACTCATAATGTGACACCACTTTTTAGGCCATAGAACAACTCTTCTAATAGAAACTTTTAAATTTGGAAGCTCCTTCCTTCCTTCAACCTCAAAAATACCATGATACACTCCAGATACTTCCTCAACACTCAAGAATCAATAAAGATATTATTCAAGAAAATATAGACCCTTATTTAAGATAACTCTAAAATGATTCTCATACTCAAGAATATAAACAAAACACAAAATAGATAAAAAATAAACGGGAGCTAAAATAATTACATCATGAGATTACTTTTAGATATATCACTATAAAGAGAACAAACAACTCATAAAAATTAATAATGAAAAAAATAATATACATCATAAATCATTTCATAAATCAACCATGGTTATACACATCACATAAAAAATCCATCATCAAACAAATTAGGATACTGAATGTGCATATGTAACACACCATGCCTAGTACACAACTCCAAGCCATCATGTCACAATAGGACATGAACTAAAGGAATAACATGTCCACACAATAACATCTCCTGATGTTCCAGAATCTAAACATGTCATTAATCATACAATGAATCATTGTCAAATTCCATATCTCCCCAGTAAATGAGATGAGATTCAAAATGAAGATACTTCTAAATTTGTGATACATAAAAAATGTATTGTATATAGTTTATTTATGGTGGAAGTGATAACTGATACCCAATAGCTATAATACAATCCAACACCTTTAAAGGACTAACAAATGAAGGATAAAGCTTACTCTTCTAACCAATCCTCTCCTTCTCATGAAGAGGATATACCTTCAAGAACACATGATCTATAATGTTGAACTATAGAGGCCACATCCTATGATCAACATAGAAATTATGACTATCCCAAGCACCTACATCATCTCGAAAGTCACCACAACCTTCGGCATTATGCTATGCACAATTTATGGAATGATAATATATAACCGTCCAACTTCAGTCCAACACAAAAAAGATATG
Source organism: Viscum album (assembly GCA_963277665.1). Taxonomy (NCBI): domain Eukaryota; kingdom Viridiplantae; phylum Streptophyta; class Magnoliopsida; order Santalales; family Viscaceae; genus Viscum; species Viscum album. The sequence goes on along the minus strand of OY728148.1, from coordinate 616,758,950 downwards.
GAAATCCAACCATTATATACTTCAAATGGATTCATACTGATGGTAGAGTGATAATTTTTATTATGATAAATCTTAAATAAGGTTTTATTCTTTATCCACAAATGTCCAAAATTAAGAACACATGTGCACAATCTATCCTCCAAAGTATGGATAAACCGCTATATTCGATCATTAATCAATGGATGAAATGTATTTTGAAGGAATAAATAGGATCCTAAAGAATTCTAGAGACCTCTCTACACATGGGAGGTGAAAAAAGGGTTACAATTGAAGGTTATCGTATTCATTACCCAATAAAATATTCACAACCACTTCTAGATACTTCCTCAATAAAATATCAATTGTGATTGAATCCTTAATTTCAAATAAGTGAGCTGATTTTTTCAAATGATATAAAATTCGTGTTCGTGAAACCAAATGATATAAAATGCGTGTTCATGAAACCATGTGATATCACTAGAAAACTCAAAATTCCCTTGAAAAAAATAAAGGTAGACTTCAAAATATCCTCATCATTCACCCACATCAGATGATATATTGACCATAAATTAGTCTTTAAGAACTAGTAGTCTCCCATCAACTTATGAAATAAATCACCTATCCATAGAAATGGAAAATGGTTTATAAATTTCACATGGTTAAAGTGATGATAATTGATACAAAGATGTAGAACACCATCCAATTTCATCACAAAAAAAATTAGGGCACCCTAATGTGAAACACTAGTTTAAATAAAAGTTTCATTTAGAAAATCATCAATCCAAATCCATAACTCCCGCAACTCAATAGGTGCCATCCTAAAAGGGGAATCAATATTGGAGAGACATCTAATAGTAACTTTATCCTAAAATTAATGGCGCGTTAAAGGGGTAACATCACAATATCTTTAAAAAAGACACAAGGTGACTCTTCAACACTCATAGGAAACACCACAAACTAAATATCTACTAAACTCAACACTATCTCAAACATCATAAAAATAGTGACTCAATACATATTCAAACCATTTTTGGATCTCACTCACAAATGAACATGGAATTATCACCTTCATCATTAATGAATATAAATTTTCTTATAAATAAAATAATGGGATGCATAGAATAAAACTTGTCTATACTAAAAATGATGTCATATAATTGTATCTGGAAACATATGAAATCACTTAAATATTAATTCTATGCAAGAATTAACTCTAAATATCTACATAGATAAAAAATCTTACTCAAACTCAAACTGGAATAATCAATGCTAAGAACCATGGAAGCCTCCACATATTAATTCTCAGAGCATAGAATATGGTGGGTACAATATGGGAGTGCATAAATCCTAAATCAATGAAGTAATACACATAAGTAGAATAAAAATACCGGATAACTCACATATTGTTTGGATTACCTGGCACTGAAAAATATAAGGCATTTGTTTAACCATGTCATATACCATGACCTATCTTGACTTAATAAAGGCTACATCTATGATTATGCTATTCTTTTTATCCTCAAAGATGAGGGGAATAATTGGGTTAAACTCTACCAGAATCATCTTCTATATAATTATCTTATCTTGGAGAACCCTGGTGTAGTTATTAACTCATAAGATAATACTATAATGGTCGGTCTTGAAGTAGGCCACTAGTTACATGCTGGTTATTGAGGATGTATAGACACTCAGGATTCAAATTTCTATGACCTCTATATGAAAATTAATCCACATTCAATCTCTATGAGGGTGTATGAGAATATATTTCCGTGATAAAATAGGATGAAAAAGGCTATTACAGACTCCCATCTATTTGGAAATTTAGTTGACTAAAAAAATAAGAACATATTATAAAAAAACATCTTTGACGTGTCTTTAAAATTCCCTTCCCATGACAGTTGGGCCCTAGAAAACATCCTTTTAATAACCTCTAACTTCAGAATCACCTCAAGATACATTGAAAAGTTGAACAAGGTGACCTATAACTGAATATATGAATGTAAATACCCCTAAAAATGCCTCACCCGAGCCTTCTTATAAAAAATAAGGTCTAAATAATAACAAATGAGTTTCTTATATTGAATAAAAAACTCCCACACATTAGAATTCACTAGGAATGGAGTAATAATGTCCAAGAAACAAGACAGCTTTGTGGTTGAAGAAAAGGAACTGATCTTGGAACTAATCATGGAACATATTCTTTTTAACTTTATAACTCCTCATGATAACCTAGGAATATAAACTACTATTTCCAAGCAGCCCCACATAGAATAATAACTTCTAATTTAATCTTATGAACCCTCCAATATTGAATCAGAATAAATATATTATTTATCCCCTCCAACTGAGCCTCATTATCTTAATTCAAAATAGAACCCTCTTAATTTTGAAGATTTCAGTGTTAAAACCCTTGAAGCATCTTCATCTAGGAATCGTCTTCATCAGGTTCAATGTAATAGAGATATGCTTTTGTATCTAAATGGACATCATTAGCATGAACTTGTTCATGAAATCAACCTTCTACCATAATTGAAAAATTGAAAACTATTTGGGACTCCCTTAACCTATAGTATGTGATATTTATGACTAATACCAATTAGGCATATCACTAACATGGGAGGCATTATTCTAAGTACCTGTACACACATGCACACAACTCAAAGTCCATACAATGCTAAAATGTAAAAACAACCAAAAAACCATGCATGAAAACATCTAAATATCACAACCAATGTACAATAGGAAGTAAAGTAAATTAAATAAGTCCAAATAAAATCACACCAGAAATATTATAAAAAAAAGTCCAACCTGAATGTATTCGGGGGACTACTTTCAAGATACCGCAAGAACACACCTCAGTTTTTCTAGTCTCATTAAGAATCTCTTGGTACTGGTAATTATAGGATCTTATAAAAAGGACAATCATCTTCACAAGACATGACACATGCAAGAAAAACCCATGCAGGGGTGAGTATAACAACCCCAATTAGTACACCTAGAAACCACAAAGAATAAAACAAAAGTATAACAATCAACTCTAAAAAGGTATATGTCTATAATACACATAATTATAATATATAGATATAATCAAAAAATAATCATAGTGTCAAGGTAAATTCATAATTCTAAATCCATCCTAGGATTTAAAATTGAAAGATTCATAGAGCACATGTCTTAGAGAAAACACTTCACGAGTAAGACAACACTGATGACGTCTAAATAGATATAATACAGAGATGATAATCACACCCAAGACCATAGGGAGTAAAAATAATTAAATATGGAATAGCTATTAAGTAGAAGATCAATGCCCACATAGTTTTGATCATGAAGATACCAAAAACTCCACCTAGGGTCAGAAGATAAATTGTGGATCTCACTCTAGGCCCCGTAGAAGGATTCCAAAGACTCTATCCATGAAGTTCTACTAAATGCATTACTGTTATATGTGTACGAGGTGATTCCATACTAACCTTTAGGTAAAGGATATATGGAACACACCCTAAGAAAACTTTCACAAGATACAAAGGAAAAGGGCTCTACACAAACATCAAGGAGTACACGATGTATAGTAGGGGTACACACTATGTCCCTTCAACCCTAGGTCATGTCCATGTAAATGAACCATGTCTATATAGGATTACATGAAATGACTATATCCATGTAATCTAGCCCATGTTTGTGCACCCTTATAGGTACATGATGAGGAATCAGGGATGGGTCACACATCGTGTGATCCTTAAATTCCTCTTGAAACCCTAGCTGTGACTGTAAAGGCCCCACATAATGTGTAGATCTGAAGCACACACTGTTCTGTTTTAGATTTTCTAGAAACTCTAGTTCTTTATTTTTGAATATGATCGAACCAAAATCACATCAAATTTAGGCCTAATATCTCTAAAAATCATGGATATAATCTTTTTAGGAATCACTATTACCACTCGCTAGATTCTAGTAACCTATTTGATAAGAAAATCTGTTTCTATTCATCCCCATCAATGTTATACACAGCATCAGAAAAAAAAGATCTCCAATACAGACCTATCCATGCACTACAACCATCATATCACCTCATCCACATCATATTGATCTCAGATCTAAAATATCGAATTGTTGTAATAAGAAATGGGTGCAAAAAAACCCATTCATTGCTGTATATCGAACCACAGGCCAAATAAAAAATGCATGTAATGAACATAGAATTGGGGGAGAAAAATACAAAGAAAAATCATGAGGAACATACCTCAGTTGATTTTCATGTTACCCTAAATTGATTTCTATTAGAATAACAAATTAAGAGATAATAATAAAATCAAAAATATATTCTCCTATGAAATACCTGCAACAAACCCATCCCAAAAAATGACCGATCCATGAATAAATATATTGGTTGATTGATTCTCATTTTTTGTAGAAATAGAGAATAGAGATAAAATCAAATCAAAATAATGTAATACCTTAACTTGGATCAATCATTGATGAATAATGTAGTTGTGCAGTGGTCCTTGGTTGGATACTCTAATTCCATCTTACACTGGTTATTGATCTTCGATTCAGTCATCATATTTCCACCAAATCTCCTTCCATGCTCTCTAATGAATCTCCAATTATTTTAATGGTTAGAGGATAAACTTGAAAATTTATAATAAGAATTTTTTTAAAGAGAAGATTTTGGTCTATACGTTAATGGTAAAAAAAAATAATTTCATTTACCTATTTTATTTATTTTACACCCATAATGAATTTTCCATAAATTACACACACCGATAAATTTTATATCAAGCCTAGGGTAAAAACCATGCTCCGAACATAAATTTTCACTTAGATTTATCATTTAATCTTCTTTATAGAATTTATTCCACTTTTTTAAGAAAACCTCTTGTGCGTGCTATTTAATATATTTCAAATATTTATTGTGCGCACACTATTTCTTGGAATCACACTTTTTCTCAGCATCTAGTCTATAAAATAATCCATACATTATCCAAAAATAATAAATGGAAAATCCAAGTCATTACATTCTCCCCAACATGGGCCTTTATGTCCCAAAAAGAAAAAAAAGTTTATAAACAAAGAGATATGGTTACTAAGTAAAAATATAATCCTCATACTCCTAGGTTCTCTCTTGAAGATTCCCATGATACCACTAGAAAAACATTAGAGGAATTGATTCCCATAAAGGATCCTCTCATGTTGATCCTCAATCTCCACCGGGTACTTAGCAAAGGTAGATCCAACCTCAATTTCCAGCTCACCCTAGTCAATTATATGTGAAAATTCATGCATGTACCTCCTCAGATGTGACAATTTAAAGACATCGTGTACCTAGTATAAATGTTTTGGTAGTGATAAGTAGTATTACACCTTGAAAACTATACACATTATCTGGTAAGGTCTAATGAATTTTAGATATAGCTTTCTGGCATGGGAAAATCCCCATAATCTACATCGAGCTGTAACCCAAGAAACACATGGTCTACCTCCTCAAACTCCAAATGAATCCTTTGTCTATCTGCATAAGACTAATGATATCTCTATGTAGTCCTCATCCACTCCTATATGATATGAACCTTCTCAAAAGTAGCTCAAACCAACTTTGGGCCCACAGTTTCTAACTCTCCTGGGCCAGTCTAGTAAAGTGTTGACCTGTAGGGTTACCCGTACAATGCCTAAAATGGTTCCATAAAAATGGTGTAATTATAGGTTTCCTTTTATAAAAAATCCTCCAAAGGCAGGTGATCCACCCAAATATGGTTAAAGTACAACACAAAATCCCACAACATGTCCTCTAGGACTTGAATGGTCCACTCTATCTAGCCATAAGTCTGGTGGTGAAAAGCTGCACTTAATTGTAACCGATTCCAGAAGTATCTTAAAATCCCTTCGATAATAGAGGTGTGAAGTGATCATCTTCATCAAGAATGATCATTAATTTAACTCTATATAGTTTTACTATCTCCAGCAGGTGAAGGTATCCCAAGATCTCTACGTAACTCTGCTCTCGGATAACTAAGAAGTGGGCCGACATGGTGAGTTGGTCTAGAATCAACTAGATAGAATCTTGTCCCAAGGATGTAAGTGGTAATACCATCACGAATTCCATGGATATCCCATACCACTTCCATTATGGAACCTCAAGGGGTTGAGATAAACCTATTGGAACTTGGTGCTCATCCTTCACATGTTGACAAGTCTAATTGAAAATTAAATTTTAATTGTCGAACAATTTTATGGAAAAAGTGATAAACCATTAGTCAAGCACAAATGAAGATAGAAAAATCATTAAAAAACAATTTCAGCCTTCCCGTTTTAGACACCCAAAATAATTTCCACGTGATAGTGTTTACCTAGGTGTCTTTTTCATCCATAAAAATATCTTCAATTTAAAATGACAAATTTTCCAAAAATTGGATGTACTCCTATATGGTGATCTCCCCAAGTTGAATCCCCTTATTAAAATCTGAACCAATTTATAAATCTAGTTGGTATGATCCTCATTGGGACTCAACCTTAGTGACCTTAACAACATTATTTCATCATCCTCGATCGAATCATTAAATGTCAGAATATTTTCAACAAGTACCTCTTCCAAATCTATAAGCAATTCCAAAAGTTGATCAAGAAAACCATCAGAATCCCGCTACTGGAAACCTGACTTTTTTCTAGTCATATACTTTCCATAAACTTATTCAAATATATAGTCTCCATTGTAAGTGGTAAATAATATTAGTCCTTATTCTCTTTATGGTTACCCATCATTTCATTACTTCTCTTTGGGTTTCAATACCAAATTCCCTTAATTTCATCCTTTGAATCACCTGCATATTGGCTGGAATCTACATCACTGGACTCATTCTCAGGGACCTGTTGCTTATCCATGGAAGAGATAAAAAACTCTTTTTTATACTCCTATACTGGATTATCATTGTCCAAAAGATCAAACCAGTTTCCCAGCACGAGAATTGAAACCTCTCTAGGACCTATCTAGAGAAAGTCATCACCCCCTACACCTTATTCCAGATCATTGAAACCTATAGGAATAATCATTGTAGATTCCTTATGAGCCTCTTCTTGTCCCCCAACACTTATACCCTACACTAAGCACACCACCACATATTAGGAACAACCCAAATAATTCTTGGGATCTCCCTCTTCTATCATTTATAGTTCCACATTAACACCAATAGTTAACTCCACCTCTAAACTCATCTGCACCATGGAGTTTTCACAGTGGACTGGGAAGCACCCAACTCCTTTCTTAGGTGACTGAAGATATCTTCCACCAGAGGGTTACAATTTCCTGAACCATATTTGAAAACCTTTGTTAAATTTAGGTTAGAATCCACACCCACTAACCCTTTAACATATGGACCATCCACTAAGTTTTTCTCAGGATTCCCGTGATTGCCATTACTCACACCCTTCTAAAAATAAGGACTCGTTGCCCCTGCCTACAATTATCCATCGAGTGACCCATACGATTGCAAGAAAGACAAAAGTGGAACCAAAATTCATAGATAATAGGCTATTTACATTGGAACTCTTCACCTATAGTGATCCATACAAAGTCTAAAGGCACCCTTGAAGCATCAACCTCCAGAAACACTCGAGGGTTAATGGGGTGACATAAAAAATTGGTACGAATATCAAAACATAGGTATCAAACTAAAATATTTACAAGAATTTTAACAATATATGGATTTTGAAATGGTAAAGGGAGATTAGGGAAACTTACACAAATTACCACTGAGGGTGAATCTATCTTCATATGAAAATTGCAAGACCATCGATATAGGTAGAAATGAGAGATGTTTCATTTGCGGGGATCCCTTAACCATGCCTTAATCAGGTATTCATTCAAAAAAATTTGGATCCTAATATTCTTATTATCCAAGAAACCTACTGTTACCCTCTCTTGTGAATCCCAGGATCCGAACACAAATCTATCAAAAAGGTCGACTGGGGGTCTTGTCTTTTAAAACCAAGTGATCAAAGTTAGACTATGGAGAGCCGAAGATTTATTAATCTCTATGACTAAAATTGGGAGATTGAGCCTTCAATCATGTAGATATTTCACCTTAGGGATTATAAACCTTTGTGGGAATAATCAATGAAGATCCGGATTGGAGAATCGGAAGAAAAAAGATTCTACTCAGAAGCCACCACCATCACAGATTGAGAGATGAAATCGCAATACATAGAAGGGGATATTTACATCATACTCACTTTTTGACAAGTAAGGCATCGAGATACATACTCTACTACTCCCTTCTTTATCCCTAGCCACCAAAACTAATGTCAAAGGTCTTGGTACATATTTTACACACATGGATGAACCACTAAAGGATATTTATGAAACTCTCTCAAAACAAGCTACTAAAAAGTCACTAGTACCAACATGTATAGAAAGAAAGAAATGACACACTCACTACTGGAATGTGGGTTTTTCCCCACAGTTACATACCAACGGTTTGATAGAACCGTTGGTAAATGATTAAAATAGAGGTTTTTCCCAACGGTTTCTTAGAACCGTTGGGATAGCTTGGTTTGGGAGAGTTTTTCCCAACGGTTCCATAGAACCGTTGGGATAGGCCTTGTTTTGGGGAGTTTTTCCCAACGGTTCTAAGGAACCGTTGGGATAGACCTTGTTTTGGGGAGTGTTTCCCAACGGTTCTAAGGAACCGTTGGGATAGGCCTTGTTTCGGGGAGATATGCCAACGGTTTTAAAAAACCGTTGGCAAAGGTTTTCCCCAAATCCCCAGCAGCCCGTTCTCTCCCCCATTCGCGTTACAGAGCCCTAACGGGAGCAGCAGCAGGCGATTTTGGATTACTGCCGGCCGGACCTTGAAGCTCTTCTTCAGGTTCTTCTTCTTCTTTATCTCAAAAGTTATTCAAATGTTTGGATAGTATTGAAACTTATTTTTATTTTTCCCTTCAGTTTAGACGATTTTGGAGCTACTGCCGGCGCCTAAGGGTGAGTTTTCTTGAAAATTCCTTTTTGGATTTTACCCTTTGAACATGGGATGTCATTTGTGAAAGGTTATATAAATCGAATTGATTGTTCGATTTATGAATTGAATTGTAAATTAAATTAATTAAGGGTATTTTATGGTTTGCATTCCCCTTTAACACTTATATTTTATGTTACCATGTTAGATATATTATAACTAAGGCATGTGATATCTTTATAGTCTTGTTAGGAGTGTTATATTAAAAATTCCCATGTGAGTGCTTGAATTTTCATTGAATTTCTAGCCATTATGAGTTATGTTGAGACCATGATATGGAATTGATTGATTAAGCAAGAGAATCTCATTATCTTGTCATTACAACATGAGTAAATGAAGCTTCATTCTTTTCAGGTTATTATTTGATTGAGTCGCCATTTTGAGGTGAGTTGTATTAAATACCTTTGTTTTTGACCTTGGTATGTTTAATGAATTGTTTAAATGAAATGAAATTCATTAAATGATTAATAGTAAATAGTGATACATGGATTCTATTAGGATTTCAGGTATATAATCTTGTTTCTATTAACTTATATGCTTTATGTGATAAATGGATTCACAGTGGAATTCCACGGATAGACTCATTTCTTTGAATATTGATTAAGCCATTGGTGATACATGGATCCAAGGGAGGGATTCCATAGATAGACTTATTGAATGTAGAATTATATTCCAATTGATACATGGATTCTTATGATAATTCCATAGATAGACTTATTGAATGTAGAATTATATTCCAATGATATGCGTCTTGTGTGGTGGTGGTGTGGTTTATGTGTTTTATGGTAGTAGTGAAGTGTGTGATTATGTAGTTAATGTGAACCCATAGGTTGAGTATTTTGTGCTATCTATATATCATGTATTTTTATGTTATTTCTACACATTCCCAACCAGAGTTGGATAAACTTACCAACGAAGCGCGCGCATCACTTAAAACAAGAATATTGAGTCGTACCGGGCAAACCGCACGTCCGATTGACGTGATGTCTGCGCGTACACGTCACAAATAATAATTAGAATGTTTCACGGTGGTTTCGGGTGAATCCGTGGTCGTCCGCTATGAATTTGACCATTGGACGCCCGTTTTGGCCGTTTATGACACCATAACTGCGTTGTCGGTCACCGCGGGCACACGGAACGTCCGATTGACGTGCCGTCTGCTCGACCACTTCATAAATCACTCACCCGTATTTGTCGTCTGATTTCAGGCCATTCCGACATCGTTCGGCCCGTTTGGACCCCCCTTACGTGCGTTTCGAAGCGTGCGCATCACTTAAAACACGAATATGGAGCCGTACCGGGCAAACCGCACGTCCGATTGACGTGCCGTCTGCGCGTACACGTTACAAATAATAATTAGAATGTTGCACGGTGGTTTCGGGTGAATCTCTGGTCGTCCGCTATGAATTTGACCGTCTAACGCCCGTTTTGGCCGTTTATGACACCCGAACTGCGTTCTCGGTCACCGCGGGCACAGGTCATGTCCGATTGATGTGCCGTCTGCTTGAACACTTCAGAAATCACTCACCCGTATTTGTCGTCTGATTTCAGGCCATTCCGACATCGTTCGGCCCGTTTGGACCCCCCTCACGCGCGTTTACGAAGCGCGCGCATCACTTAAAACAAGAATATTGAGTCGTACTGGGAAAACCGCACGTCCGATTGACGTTACGTCTGCGCGTACACGTCACAAATAATAATTAGAATGTTTCACGGTGGTTTCGGGTGAATCCGTGGTCGTCCGCTATGAATTTGACCGTTGGACGCCCGTTTTGGCCGTTTATGACACCATAACTGCGTTGTCGGTCACCGCGGGCACACGACACGTCCGATTGACGTGCCGTCTGCTCGACCACTTCAGAAATCACTCACCCGTATTTTTCGTCTGATTTCAGGCCATTCCGACATCGTTCGGCCCGTTTGGACCCCCTCACGCGCGTTTCGAAGCGTGGGCATCACTTAAAACACGAATATTGAGCCGTACCGGGAAAACCGCACGTCCGATTGACGTGCCGTCTGCGCGTACACGTCACAAATAATAATTAGAATGTTGCACGGTGGTTTCGGGTGAATCTATGGTCGTACGCTATGAATTTGACCGTTTAACGCCCGTTTTGGCCGTTTATGACACCCGAACTGCGTTCTCGGTCACCGCGGGCACAGGTCATGTCCGATTGATGTGCCGTCTGCTCGACCACTTCAGTAATCACTCACCCGTATTTTTTGTCTGATTTCAGGCCATTCCGACATCGTTCGGCCCGTTTGGACCCCCCTCACGCGCGTTTACGAAGCGCGCGCATCACTTAAAACAAGAATATTGAGTCGTACCGGGAAAACCGCACGTCCGATTGACGTGCCGTCTGCGCGTACACGTCACAAATAATAATTAGAATGTTTCACGGTGGTTTCGGGTGAATCCGTGGTCGTCCGCTATGAATTTGACCGTTGGACGCCCGTTTTGGCCGTTTATGACACCATAACTGCGTTGTCGGTCACCGCGGGCACACGACACGTCCGATTGACGTGCCGTCTGCTCGACCACTTCATAAATCACTCACCCGTATTTTTCGTCTGATTTCAGGCCATTCCAACATCGTTCGGCCCTTTGGACCCCCCTCACGCGCGTTTCGAAGCGTGCGCATCACTTAAAACACGAATATTGAGCCGTATCGGGCAAACCGCACGTCCGATTGACGTTACGTCTGCGCGTACACGTCAAAAATAATAATTAGAATGTTGCACGGTGGTTTCGGGTGAATCTCTGGTCGTCCGCTATGAATTTGACCGTTTAACGCCCGTTTTGGCCGTTTATGACACCCGAACTGCGTTCTCGGTCACCGCGGGCACACGGCACGTCCGATTGATGTGCCGTCTGCTCGACCACTTCAGAAATCACTCACCCGTATTTGTCGTCTGATTTTAGGCCATTCCGACATCGTTCGGCCCGTTTGGACCCCCCTCACGCGCGTTTACGAAGCGCGCACATCACTTAAAACAAGAATATTGAGTCGTACCGGGCAAACCGCACGTCCGATTGACGTGACGTCTGCGCGTACACGTCAAAAATAATAATTATAATGTTTCATGGTGGTTTCGGGTGAATCCGTGGTCGTCCGCTATGAATTTGACCGTTGGACGCCCGTTTTGGCCGTTTATGACACCATAACTGCGTTGTCGGTCACCGCGGGCACACGGCACGTCCGATTGACGTGCCGTCTGCGCGTACACGTCACGGATAATAATTAGAATGTTTCACGGTGGTTTCAGCTCAATCCGAGGTCGTACGCTATGAATTTGACCGTTGGACGCCCGTTTTGGCCGTTTATGACACCATAACTGCGTTGTCGGTCACCGTGGGCACACGACAAGTCCGATTGACGTTCCGTCTACTCGACCACTTCATAAATCACTCACCCGTATTTGTCGTCTGATTTCAGGACATTCCGACATCGTTCGGCCCGTTTGGACCCCCCTCACGCGCGTTTACGAAGTGCGCGCATCACTTAAAAGAAGAATATTGAGCCGTACCGGGCAAACCGCACGTCCGATTGACGTGCCGTCTGCGCGTACACATTACAAATAATAATTAGAATGTTTCAAGGTGGTTTCGGGTGAATCCGTGGTCGTCCGCTATGAATTTGACCGTTGGACGCCCGTTTTGGCCGTTTATGACACCATAACTGCGTTGTCGGTCACCGCGGGCACACGGCACGTCCGATTGACGTACCGTCTGCTCGACCACTTCATAAATCACTCACCCGTATTTGTCGTCTGATTTCAGGCCATTCCGACATCGTTCGGACCGTTTGGACCCCCCTCACGCGCGTTTCGAAGCGTGCACATCACTTAAAACACGAATATTGAGCCGTACCGGGAAAACCGCACGTCCGATTGACGTGACGTCTGCGCGTACACGTCACAAATAATAATTAGAATGTTGCACGGTGGTTTCGGGTGAATCTCTGGTCGTCCGCTATGAATTTGACCGTTTAACGCCCGTTTTGGCCGTTTATGACACCCGAACTGCGTTCTCGGTCACCGCGGGCACATGTCATGTCCGATTGATGTGCCTTCTGCTCGAACACTTCAGAAATCACTCACCCGTATTTGTCGTCTGATTTCAGGCCATTCCTACATCGTTCGGCCCGTTTGGACCCCCCTCACGCGCGTTTACGAAGCACGCGCATCACTTAAAACAAGAATATTGAGCCGTACCGGGCAAACCGCACGTCCGATTGACGTGCCGTCTGCGCGTACACGTCAAGAATAATAATTAGAATGTTTCTCGGTGGTTTCAGCTCAATCCGAGGTCGTCCGCTATGAATTTGACTGTTGGACGCCCGTTTTGGCCGTTTATGACACCATAACTGCGTTGTTGGTCACCGCGGGCACACGGCACGTCCGATTGACGTGCCGTCTGCGCGTACACGTCAAGAATAATAATTAGAATGTTTCACGGTGGTTTCGGGTGAATCCGTGGTCGTCCGCTATGAATTTGACCGTTGGACGCCCGTTTTGGCCGTTTATGACACCATAACTGCGTTGTCGGTCACCGCGGGCACACGGCACGTCCGATTGACGTGCCGTCTGCTCGACCACTTCATAAATCACTCACCCGTATTTGTCGTCTGATTTCAGGCCATTCCGACATCGTTCGGCCCGTTTGGACCCCCCTCACGCGCGTTTCGAAGCGTGCGCATCACTTAAAACACGAATATTGAGCCGTACCGGGCAAACCGCACGTCCGATTGACGTGCCGTCTGCGCGTACACGTCAAAAATAATAATTAGAATGTTGCACGGTGGTTTCGGGTGAATCTCTGGTCGTCCGCTATGAATTTGACCGTTTAACGCCCGTTTTGGCCGTTTATGACACCCGAACTGCGTTCTCGGTCACCGCGGGCACAGGTCATGTCCGATTGATGTGCCGTCTGCTCGACCACTTCAGAAATCACTCACCCGTATTTTTCGTCTGATTTCAGGCCATTCCGACATCGTTCGGCCCGTTTGGACCCCCCTCACGCGCGTTTACGAAGCGCGCGCATCACTTAAAACAAGAATATTGAGTCGTACCGGGCAAACCGCACGTCCGATTGACGTGACGTCTGCGCGTACACATCACAAATAATAATTAGAATGTTTCAAGGTGGTTTCGGGTGAATCCGTGGTCGTCCGCTATGAATTTGACCGTTGGACGCCCGTTTTGGCCGTTTATGACACCATAACTGCGTTGTCGGTCACCGCGGGCACACGGCACGTCCGATTGACGTTCCGTCTGCGCGTACACGTCACGGATAATAATTAGAATGTTTCACGGTGGTTTCAGCTCAATCCGAGGTCGTACGCTATGAATTTGACCGTTGGACGCCCGTTTTGGCCGTTTATGACACCAGAACTGCGTTGTCGGTCACCGCCGGCACACGGCACGTCCGATTGACGTGCCGTCTACGCGTACATGTCACGAATAATAATTAGAATGTTGCACGGTGGTTTAATCTCAATCCGGAGACGCGGTGTGGCCGGAACCACTCAAAGTGTCCGTCTTTTGTTTCAAAAGGACGTCATTTTAAGTGAAAAGCATCAACTGGCATACGGAAAACCGACCAAACGCATTCCGAATCTGTTGATAATTTATCCCAACAATCCATGGGTCATATTTGACGTGTACGAGCCAACCCAAGATGAATCCGAGTCGCGGTGTGGCCGGGATAAGTCTAAGTGGCTCTCTTTTGTTTAAAATGAACACCATTTTAAGTACATACGAAAAAACGAGCAAACGGATTCGGTTTCCATTGAAACTTTAGGAGAACGATCCATGGGTCATATGTGACGTGTAAGAATCAACCCCGCCACAATCGGAGACGCGGTGTGGCCGACACCACTCAAAGTGTCGGTCTTTTGTTTCAGAAAGACGTCATTTTATGTGAAAATCATCAAGTGACATACGAAAAACCGACCAAAGGCATTCGGACTGTGTCGATACTTTAGCACAAGGATCCATGGGTCGTATGTGATGTGTACGAGTCAATCCCGCCTCAATCCGAGGAGCGGTGTGGCCGACACCGTTCTAACTGTGTATCTTTTGTTTAAAATGGACAGGATTATAAGTGAAATGAACAACTGGCATACGCAAAACCGACAAAACGCATTCCGAATCTGTTGATAATTTATCACAACGATCCATCAGTCATATGTGACATGTACGAGCCCACTCGGGCTCAATCCGAGTCGCGGTGTGGCCGGGATCAGTCTAAGTGGATCTCTTTTGATTAAAATGGACATCATTTTAAGTACATATGGAAAACCGACCAAACGCATTCGGTTTCTATTGAAACTTTAGGAGAACGATCCATGGGTTATATGTGAGGTGTACGAGTCATCCCCGACTCAATCCGAGGCACGGTGTGGCCAACACCGCTCTAACTGTGTCTGTTTTGTTTAAAATGGGTAGGATTATAAGTGAAAAGAACTGGCATACGCAAAACCGACCAAACGCATTCGGTTTCCATTGAAACTTTAGGAGAACGATCCATGGTTCATATGTGACGTGTAACAATCATCCCCATCTCAATCGGATTCCACATATAATTGTCATCTAAATTTTAAATTGAATTATATATGAATTATGTATGTTTATGAATTGTAAATTAATTATGGATGTGTATAGTTTCAGGATCCATTATATGTTAAATGTGTATGAATTTGTTCGTAATTGTATATGTATGTTTTAGTTTATTACAGGTACAATTGTTGGATCGAAAATGAGGTGAGAATGAGGCCTGATGAGGTGGCTGATGTACAGAGGGGCTGTGCAAATTGCAGGCTGCTGCAATTTGCAGCCTAGGGTATGCCAACGGTTTTAAACCGTTGGCATAGAATCTTAAAAATATGTTTTTACCAACGGTTCATTGAACCGTTGGTAATAACTCTTTTCCCAACGGTTTAGAACCGTTGGGAAAGAGTTCATCCAAATGTATATTTAGTTTTCCCAACGGTTTGGGAGTTGGGAAAAACTATTGATTTTTCCCAACGGTTTTTGAAAACCGTTGGGAAAAACAGTGTTCTGAGTTTTGCCAACGGTTTGACAACCGTTGGGAATCTTTTTTTAGTATTTTTCTCCTCCTATACCAACGGTTCACTGTAAACCGTTGGGAAAAGTTTTTCCCAACGACTTACTTGCCTACGGTTGGCAGAACCGTTGGTATAACATATACCAACGGTTCCCCAGCCTTTCCCAACAGTTCTAAACCGTTGGGACATCCTCTATTTCCAGTAGTGACTCCTTACCTTCATAAAATCCATCAGGAGCATCTCTAGTGGATATCCGAGTACGTAGGGTGTCATAGTCGGTATCCCCAAGTTGTACCTCCCTAACTTACTATGAAAGAAGAGAGGCAACAACCATTGACTAGAGTTAAGATATGCCATCTCCATCCATAATGGTTAACTGCAATGTGGCCAACTGCTTTGTTGCATCATTCAGAAAGTTTGAACAAGATCTTCTACTGAGAGAATCTACTACCACATTCCCCTTCCTCGGAGTATAGAAAATGTTTGCTGTCGTAAAATTGGAGGAACTCAAGAAATCAGATCTATATCAAGATAAAATACTTCTAGGGTAATACACACTTGAGACTCTTATGGTTATAATAGATGATAAAACACTCCCCCATCAGGTATAATCTTCAAATATTTAGTGTGAAGACTACCACTACTAAATCAAGATTTTGGGTTTTTTAGTTCTTCTCATGTGATATCAACTAAAATGAACCATAGTCAATCATTTCCTGCCTCTACATAAAAAGAAAACCAAACCCGGTTCTTGATGCATCACAAAACACTATATGCTTGACAACCTCCTATAGAAATCTCAATATGGGAGTTCTCAAAAAATCTCTGCCTTATCTCCTAAAAGGCATACTGACACCTCTCTATCCACACAAAAGGATTCTCATTTTGGGTAAAATATTCCATGGGAGTTTCTATCCTATATAAATAAAGTATGAATCTTCGGTAATATCTTTCCAATCCATGGAAGCTCCATATCTCCATGATCGTTTTTAGTGGCTACCAAGTTAAAACAACCTAAAACTTTGATGGATCCAATTCCACACCATATGCTGAGATAACATGTCCCAAAAAGTGGATTATATATATCTAGAAATTGAAATTAGAGATATTCCAATAAATCTGGTTCTCTCAGAGTATGTCTAGAACCATCCTCAAGTGTCCTGCTTGCTCCTCCATATATGCTGAGTACATAAGGATATCATCAATTAAGACAACTAGAAACCAGTCTAAAAAGGGATGAAAGGTCCAGATCACGAGTTACCTGAACATTTATGGGGAATTTTTCACACCAAAGGGAATCAACAAATACTCATAGTGATCATAAAGACATTTTAATTCCATCTTCGGCACATCAATGTCCCATACTCATAGATGGTGATAGTTAAAGAATAATATATTAAGTGTATTAGGATGATGACACAAATTTTCGTCCTTCTTGATGAGATATCAGTTGAAAAAGATATTATATTACATAGAATATATTTAAAAAAAGTTTTTCATTGATAGGAACTATCATTATTTATTTAGGGGTTATGATGTGTTTCTAGATATTTATATAGGTCTATGAATTAGACTCACTATTACTGAGATAATGTCCTAGAGGGTTGCACACATAGTTTATTTAGAAACTTTTCTGGTTGAAATGAACAAATTTGAGAATGAAGTAGGATCTATGTCCATGGTTTGGTGATTTTTTTTATCGTGAATGATTTTAAGTAAAATAACTAAAAAAATTAAATAATATTTTTTTCATTTTTATAATAAGTGAATATATGATTTCTTCAAATAAATAATACACATTGAATTTTTTTAATAAATAAAAGAGTATACATATCATGTTAATAGTTTATATTTTATCATGTGACACATATAAGTGCTATAATTGAGTGATATAATATTTAAAACAAATTAACTATGTTATAGTGTAGATTTTTACTCATTTTAATAGGATAAATTTTTGAAGTGATAAAAATGAAAAAAAATAAAACTCATGTATAAAAAATATTTAATGCAAAAAATTCATACATGTTATAGTTTGAATGAATTTTTATTCCTCTGTATTATTATTTTAAGATTTATTGAGAGAAATAGGAGAGAAAAAACTAACCCAAAATCTCTTTCTAAGATCACTTTCATGGTGTTTAGACCATTATATACACATTAAAATGGGTTTCTCTATTTTATTATAGGACATTGGGATTTATTATTGATGAATATGGAGCGATATAAAAAGTGTCTACATTTCTAGAGGGATCATTATTTGGATACCTTAAGCTACAAAAAACCAATGATGAGTTGAGTACATTCAAATATTATAAAATTATTAATGTATTATTTATTATTTTTTTCATTTGATTTTTATTTTTTTTTCAAAAACCAAAGTGTAATTTGAGTGTTTTATTACAAGATATGATGTTATGAAATAGATATGGTGAAATATTTTTGAAAATATCAAAACCAAATGATTTTATTGAATCTAAGTTCCTTTTAAAGGCCTATTTGTTTCCTAGACTTTAATTGGGATATTATTGTACGCGTTTATGAATTTACTTGAGTTTTAAGTGACAAATTTGGGTCAAAGGATAACAATTCATATATTGAAATGGATTTTGATAGTAAAGATGTAATGAGTTGTAAAATCATACAATATAGAATACAATAAAGTTAAAAATACATTATAGAGGTGTTAGAAACTATCTATCTCAAAACATCACTTATTTGAAATATAGATAGGGGGAATTTATGGGTTGGGTGGAAACTCAAACAAATATATGAAAATAATAAAGTTACACCTAAAATAAAAATATTGGAATCAAAATAATTATTAAGGTTCAATTCAATTTTAATTTTTCCCACTCTCTTTTATTACTGATGATATCCTTACATAGAGAATCCATCTTTTCCCATATCTTAATTCAACCCTCTTTGATAATATTTCTTTCATTAAAGACACTAAGTAAATTATGATTTTGAGTACTGATCCAAGCCATTTTTTATTTGTTATTTTTGATTTGAATGCTTCTTTTAAACATCCTTCCACTATTTTCTTTTGAGGAAATAATAATTCAAGCCTATTCCACTATCCCCTTAGAATGCAGAAGCATATTAATTAAAGATACTTGTGTAAATTATTCTTAATAATTATTATTTATTTTTGATCCACCATAAAGTGTCTAGACTATATCACTTGTTCCATAAAAATATTTTATACTATCTTCATTCTGAGATTCATGAAAAATTAAATTAGGTGAAACTACAACTATAATATAAAGGATTGAAAATGTGAAAAAATAAAATATGGTGTGACAAGTATGGAGATGAAGGGTTAAGTAATTTGAGTGCTATATTTAATCGAAATTTTGGATGTTAGATGATTTTTATTTTTTATCTCACCCATACTTATGTCAAACCCAACCTTACAACTGATCATATGAAATTTAATATTACCTTATAACTGATCATATGAAATTTAATATTAAATTTGTGTGAAATATTAATGATAATATGATATATACATGTGAATATTTGTCTATGGACCTTATATAGGATAAAATACATCAAATATATCGATATAAGATTTAATATAACAGAAATTATGTGACAAAGCATAAGGAAAATGTGAAATTTTATTATTGGTATGACTCATACCTAGTGTTAATAAAAATATTGTATTTATTATTTCATAATAATAGAGTTGTGTACTACCATGACTTGAAATAAAATGTCTCCGATGATAACTAATTTGATCAATTTCATTCTAGATTTATTGGTTAATCCTGGAATACAATACCTATATTTTCAAATTTTAATTATTTTAATAGTTCATACAAATAAATGAAATATTTCTCTATGGAATGAATACTAGAGTACTTTAGATTACTACCATACAAAAAGGTAATCATGGTTTTACACCACTAAAATTTTAAATTATTGAGAATTAAAACTAAAATTCATAGAGTTTTTATTGACCAGGTTTCAAAATTCATTTTATGAAAATATTTGGAATATATTTAATATAAGATTATCATCTAGTGATCAAGATGGTATTCAACGTTGATGGTGTTATGTAGTTCCCACCTAATTTTTACCTTCACTAGTACATTTTGAATATAACTAGTAATGTTTATATGTATCTTCATGATGAATTTACAAATATGTTTATCACCAAGATGGGTATGAAATACTAATATGTTTTTTTAAATGAGTAACATCATCTCAATAATGAAGTTATATTTTATTAGTTGAGTTTCAATATATGAACACGATCAAAAGTTTTTTATGAGTGGTTAGAAGGTAATTAGAGGGATAATCAGGTTATTTATAAAACATGTTTCACATTCCCATGTATATGTAATAATTAATACATGATGGAAGGTGGGGGCATAAACACACAACCATAAATATTATGGAGTCATAAATGGCACCTTCCATGGTGTATACAAGTTACCTATAACTGGACTAGTTCAAGTGAACTTTTACTAATGTGTAAAATGATTTATTGAATGTGGTGGACAGAATAAAGATGATATATATAAATATTTTTGATATGGTTGACACTTTAAATGGGTAATCGAATGAAATATAGTACAAGAATCCTTATGTTGGGTGTGCTCATTCTATTGAGTAGAAAGTTGATTCTAATTCATGGCATATAATAAACTCCTTATCGATAGCAATGGTTATGTCCTAGTTGTATAACTAGAATAATGATATTGTTAATATGAAAAATCCTATGCATTGAGGATTCCATGTGTTCACCACATGGAGGAATATAAACCAATTAATATATCTTGGGATGAAAATGATGACCCACTATATTTTCTCAATATAATGTTATAATATTATAGTACACCTTGGATATTGGTATTGATGTTTATAAATTTTATATTATATGAAAAAATAACCTAAATTATTGATTGGAATCAATAAGTTTTAATTTCTAGGTAGTTTATAGCCTAACTATATCAGAAATAAAATATATTTTCCTCAAGAATAGTTCCTACAACATAGATGTAGTATATGTCATGGAGAAGGTCATAACCAAAAGAATTATTCCAACTTAATAGGAAAAATCCCCAACTCTCAATAATTAGTATTTATTACTATATGTTTTCAATATTATTTATAAGTATATTAATAGATGTATATGTTTCTTCATTCACAATATTTTTCTATATAACCCTAACAGACGAACCCCAATTCAAAACCCAAACTCCTAAACCCTACATTTTAAACCTTAATATATAAACCCTAAATTAATTTGAAATTAAACCCTTACCCAATATACCATATAACCTAAACCATTAATATCGAATCATATATTTCTAAATCATAAACCTTTAAAGAATTATAAAATATTTTACATATTATAAATGGATTTATTATTTACTTAAAATTTAAAACTCTTTTATGTATAGACAAGGAAGAATTTACCTTTATCCCAAAGAAGTATACACATGTATGATGTGATTTACTTAATGGGGATGTGATTTTATAGATCTGGATACGATGATCCCATAATTATCATCACACGTGATGTCCTTTATCATCATAACATATCGATGACAAGTTAGTTTTTATAGGAAATATATATATGGTTTAACATTTATTTATAAACACCATATTTATATTTAAGACCTTGTATCATCATATTTATAGAATATAGAGTTACAATAAATAAAAACATGCATCATTAAGACGTTATTTCACTTGAATACATGGAATCTCATTATGTCGTATTTTTTTTTCAACACGAACATTGACCAAAATGGACAAATTTGTTGATTAACATTTAAAAGGACCTATAATGACTAAAGAATGATTTTATGTTTCAAATAGGAGTTTGATTAAATTATAGAATTTAAGAAGAAATAACATAATTATAATATAAAACACACTAGAATATTTATGTAATTTTTTAAAGAAATTAGTCATCTTAATATCAAGATAAAATAGTTCACTTTTAGAAATTTGGGCTTTGGCGATCACCAAAAGTAATAATCGATGACCTTTATAATTGAATGAGTGACTTAGTTTTGTGTTCATGACACTATCACATTATATAGGGTTTCAAAAAGGGTATTCATAACCTCTATAAGTAGTAACAACTTATTTCAACTTGCATAAGAAGTCAATAACTTTTTCCCAGTTTAGAATAATAAAAATTTATATTGCAATAAAGCCTACATCTTGTATCATCCAACCTTATCATGTACAAAATAATTATTAATAATTAAATTAAATAAAAATATTATGAAAAATAATATATTTTATTTCTATAATTAATTACATACCATGACCTAAAATATTAAATCTAAAAAATATATCTATGTAATTAAAGATAAAACATATAAAAAATTCTACCACTACAAATTTTTCAATCATTTACCTGAATAATAGATCACTTTCAATTACCAAAAATGTTTATATACTTTCCTTATACAAAAAATTCATTCCTCATATAAAAATGAAATAATTTGACAAAAAAGTATAAAAAATCAATGCATAAATGAAATATGTAGTGGATCCATCAAAATTTTTAAAAACATACAATTTTTTTTGGAAATTTCAATAAATTCCCCCAAGAATTTGAACATGTGAAACCTTCATGTTAAAATAAAAAATATATAATTTTCTCATAAAAAATATTAAATGAGATATAATCATCAATATCTTGATAAAAATTTGATATTACTAAGTAGAATAATAAAAAATGGTCAAAAAATTAGTTTGTAGCAATAATAATATAAAAATTATTAGACATCAGTAATAAAAGTGATATTGAAACAATATGTGGAATTAATTATTTATAACCAAAAACATTATACATAATTAATAACAATAAAAGGAAAAAGATTATTGAACACATACCAAAATTATAACTGTGAAATTAAACAACAACAACTTGTCCAATGGCCTAAAGGTCTAAATAATATTTTTATTTAAAAAAAATCCATTTATCAAAAAAAATAAGCATAATTATAGGGTCATGATTAACCAAAAATATCATTTTTAAATATCACGATTGTATATATATATATTATAAAATAACTAAAATTATAATTTACTGCACCCTGATGGATACTTTTTCTTGATGACTAATACCCATGTATAATGACTATAATGAAAATTATTATTATGAAGAAATATCATGCTGAACATTTTTTAAAATTTTTATATATTCAATTTTTAACCTATAAATTATTGATAATATAGTATGGCTCAGATACTTGAATCTATTATTTTTTCTATTGTTGTAATTGTGAAACTTGTGTTTACAACTATGAAACCATCTTCTGTTACTAGTATTACTATTCTTATGTTTCTCTCATCAACTCATTGAACTCTTCTATGGAATATAGGTGTGGGACTTCTTATACTACCTTAGATAATGAAATATATCCATGAAATATTTCTGTTCTAAAAGTTTTTGTATGTCAATGACCATGTATTCCTATTGTGAGATAAAATATCTCATCACACCTGGTAAGAACCTCTCACTCCTCCTCTGTAAGTACCTCCACCTCCTTATTGAAATGAGACATTTTAAAGTGTGAAAAATAGTTATGGAATATAAATATTACATTATCAAATAATTAATATCTTTTCAAAATAAAAAAATTGTTATAAGAGTCACAACCAGATGGGTGGACACTAATGGAAAAAATATCCTTGCACCAAAATATTTATAAAAAAAATGGAAAAAGGATAAAATATAATGAAATGATAATATTTATAACCTATATAAAAATATATTCACTTTATGGACGGGTAGAAACATGGGGAGTCATAGAATATGATGGGAGATGTGTATTTTGATTTAATAATTCATGAATCCTAGATGGCTAACCTCTCAGTTTTCTTGAATACATCTGTTCATGCTTCAAAAATAAAAAATAAAATATTATAGTTTAATGATAATTCTTATAATATATGTAAATTAATTTTATATCATATGATGAAGAAAGTAATTAAAATTTCAATGATCATTAACATTTATTCTATCTACTTCAGTGGTTTCCCTAACCCAGTCGATATCCTGATCATATAAAACCATTATGTTCTAGTCCAGATTTTTAATGAATATATACTAATATTTAGTTCAATAAAACCAAAAATGAAAAAAAATATTTAAATTTTAACCACAACTTTTTAGTTAGGATTCAAATTATCATTTAAAAAGAATAATTTATTAGATTTTTAGATGCATATAAATGGCTATTTATCAAATTATTTTTCACCATACAATGTATAATGGAATATTATCTTTTCATTTATCATTTTTTAAAGATTATATAAGTTCCGAAATACTAATTTCTAGTGATCAATAAAGTTATTAACTTGAAATTTTGGAAGGTAATAATGTTCATGAATATTTAGAGTATGGTTATAGTGATGTAGTATGAGAAAAAGTTTCCATTGTTATGATGAAAAGTATTCTGGTGTATAAAAATGTTTATATTGGAAAAAAAAGTGATAACCATTCTGGAAAAGGAGAGTAATTATTTGGAAAAAAATTGGGGGAAAAGTAGTTGAAGTGGGGTGTAAAGACCCCAAATCCAGTAGCCCAAAATCATTGGTTAATTTATTATCTTGGTATATGATATAATAAATCTCATCCCAAAGGACTAAATAGTTTAATATTATTAGATAATTATATACATACTGGAATTACACATTACATTTGAAAAAATAAAATAAAACATAATATTTTCTTTCAAAACAATATTATTTACTTTAGTATATCCAGACATATTAATCATAAAAAGCTTTTTGGAGCCTTGGGGAAAGGAAGCATAGGAAATGGGTGAGATCATATTGATATTAAGGTTTTTACTATATAAGAATCTAATAAGGCATGAATAATATTAAGGAATAAATGACAATAAAATAATGATAAATAAATAATCACATGAGATAAAAACTCATATATGGAAAGAAAATAAAATAATCACATGGAAATAAATAATTGAACTTAGAGTGATGTAATTAATAGTACCTAACCACTAAAAAATAATATAGAGGCCTTGTCTAGGACATATGAAAATACTATCTAGGCCATATTCCAAGAAATCTGAATAAATAGGAAATTACTTGAGAAAAACCTAATCTAGTTTGCCTCCCGAGACCTACTGACGAATCAAGGGGATATAATATCCCTCTTATTTCAATTATTAAGTCTAATTAATTTCTCATTTGAATAAATAATATAGCTTAATAAACATTCCATAATAATAAATAATTGTCCAAATTGAATGAAAAATCATACAGAATGTCAATACTTTCCCCCAGTCAAAATGATTATAACTCATCCAAAGAAATATGGTGGATTGTTTCATTAGAGTATATCCTCAGAATAATATTAAATAAAAGATATTGATATATATGAAAATACTTAAAAAAGTTCCCAAGAAAAATTATTGAAGAAAATAACCTCTCTACTTTGAAAGTCATATTTCAAAATATAAATAAAGTACATGTAATAAAGAAATAATTTTATTTGAAAAGAACCTTGTAAATTTGTAAAGTAATATTCAAATAAACTAGGTATCATGATTATAGGAAATTCTTTTAATGTCGTATAAGTTTAAAAAAAATTATTTTCACACTTTTTTATGAAAAATCAAAAAGCACCTCCTTTGGAAAATGATAAAAAGATTCCTTTTAAAACATTGTTCAAAAATTAAAGAAAGGGTAAAAATGATTTTAAAAAATCATCAGAGAATAGTGAAGACAATTTGGATTTATTTATAATAAATAGAGATAGAAGAGAAATATTATTTAGTTGAGAATCAAAAATAAATAATCCTGAACTATGAAGAGATTTTGAAATAAACCTTTACATATGGTTCAATTTTATTTGTATGTGTTCAAAACTCATGTATAATAAATTTATATTTATAATAAATTAATTATATAACCATACTCATATATATAAAATAATATATTATTAAATTATAATATTTTATAACCCATTTATTATTAATTCATTTTTAAAATCACTATTTTAGGTGGTAACTGCTTCGTTTTTCATGTATGATTTGGCTCGATAGTTTAGGTCCCTATAATTTTATCAAGGTTAAATCATATTTTTTTTAAAAATATGATATAAATATGATATATATTAATTATATTAATATTTATAGTAATCCATATAAGATAAATATAGAAAATTAATTACATTTTTCATCGAGATAGATGGCTGTAGGTACGCATGAACACTATTTTAACTTTTCAATGGATTAATAAAAATAAAGGTAAATACTATTTAAAATTTCTAGATAAATTATTATATAATATTATATATATATATATATATATTTTAATCTATCCTTATTACCATACAAGTAAAATATAAATGAAAAACAATTCACTTTGCTTCATGGAGGTTGTAGTCAATACATACCTATGAGTAGCATTATCGTTTCCAAATCAAATGGAATGTAAGAGAGTAAATATAAAATATAATTAAATAATTATTATATTTTTTTAAATATAATATATAAAAATTAAAATTATCATAATTTCCATCCACAAAATATGGTGATGAAAAATTAATTGTATCGTTATGTGGAGACGGTAAGCCGCACATGCGATTGAATGATAATTTAACTTCTCATTTATTTGGAATGAGGGTGGGTAATGGAGTTTTAAAAATCATAATAACATTTTATTATATTAATGATATTGAATTTATTATTTTTTGATAAATACCATAGATTTATATGAGGTAAAAGAAGAAGTAAAAAGAAAGTGATCAGTTAAGGCTGTTAACTCTTCTTTAGGGGACTCCCTTTAGATATCTTATTTTGGGAGATTGGGTTGCTATTATGGAATGGAAATAACCTCAATAACTTGTATAATAATGATTAAAAGAGGAATTAGTATGTTTTGGTTGATCTATATGTCTCAACATGGTGTAAATAAGTAAGGTAGGAGGATCCATATGATAATTGACGTGAGGGGAACTTTTAAAAGTTTAAAAAATATTAAATTAATATAAATTATTTATGTTGTTAAAATTGAAAAAATTTAAAAAATTATAATATAATTTGTATATAATTCTAAATAATTTAATAAAATAAAATTTTAACAAGTTCTGGATATGTTTTTACCCTTATCTTTTAGTTTTTAACCCGATTAACCCTTTTGACAATTACTATACTATTAAAATTTCTACCCTATAAGGAACAGTAATGTTACTATAAAATGTCAATAAACCCATAAGAAGACCATGGAAGATTTCCTTAACCATATCCAAATAATTTTTATGAATCTATCATTTTTAATAATTTTAACATATTTAATAAAATATTATTTTCATAAAATATCAATAATATCATTTTAAAAAAATTCATTTATATTGACTTCCATATCCTCAAGAAAAAAAAGTAATTTGAATACAATGCATAAAAGCCTCTATAAATTGTTATTTGTATCTATAAAATTCATTTTTAATTAATTGTTTCAAACTATTCAACTTTTAATAATTTTAATATCATTTATTTTAATTTTTAATTATTTAAAAATTACTACGTCAGCGTTGTGTAGGAATGTATGGAATTATTTCTTTAGAAAAAATAAAAAATAAATTTTCATGATGAATATAAATCGTTTATATTTAAAAAAATAATTTATAACCAAACATATCCTCCAGTTATACCTTTATTAAAAATACTATATTTATTAAAAACAAGAGTGTGACATTTTTGACTTTTCTTTACATAAAATATTATAAATGTCATAATATAATTTATATTAAAAAAGGACATATATATAAATATTAGATTCTTATGTATGAACTGGACTCATAAAATAAAATTAATTCAAGTATTAGGGTTATTTTATTGTCTACAACATATTTTTTAACCATTAATTACCTGATTTACTATTTATCGCGTCAACAGAATTTTCCAAAGGTATTATTCATATTGAGAAAAAATAAAAGGGTTTTATTTATTAAATTTATAACTCTCGATTCAAAATATGGGATACAATATTTAATATTTAATTTTAATAATTGTTATAAATTAATTTAACATTGAATTGAAAAATGTAATGATTTTTTAAAGAAAAATTTCTTTTCAAGTATACAAATGTTTTTATTCCAAATTCAACCATAAAAGTGATTAAAATGAACCTAATTGGATTATAATTAATATAAGATAACTAATTTTACTTTTAAAATATTTTAAAACAAAATGGTGCTATTATAATACTTGAAATAAAAATATAATTTTCTATAAAAAGTGTTATTTTCACTATTTACTGGAAAAAAATCTTTCAGAGAAAATAAAAAAAATACACACTAATAAAATTTTGATATTATGGTTTAAAAATTAAGTTCATTTTATCAAATTCATTTTATAAAATTGGGTTAAATTAATTAAGGTTTTCTAAAAAAAACATTTTTGAAGAAAATGTATAAAATGAATTTACTAAAACTCGAGTGTTTATTTTCTAAGAATTCATCAATAAATTTTTATAAATTAGGAAATTTATATATATTTAATAACATGTTTAATACTATTAAAACCTTATAATTTAATATCTAGGTTATAATTGTTGTGTTAAAATAATAATATTTTAATTTTTTATAATGTTTTCTAAGTATGGTGTTTCATGTTGTATATGTTATCAAATATAGGATTATTATAAAATATTAGGGTTGTGAGAACTAAAAGCTATAAAAAAAATTAAATTTATTTTAATAGAAACATATTGTAGAATGTTGGGGTGTTACATTCTTTCTTCTTTCAAAAAATTTCGTCCTCAAAATTTACAAAATGTCACCTTATGAATAGATTTGGGTAGTTATTTATCATAATTTATTCATGTTACCACATTGAATCTTCTATCTTATGATTTCTCCCAAAAACTTTACCAACCGAGTCATCCAATTCCTAAAAACATGTTCTCTAGTGACTATAATCTGGATAGGCTCTTCCTAGTAAGACAGACCAGTTATATTTCTTCAGAGGAAAGCTCATGTGTTGGGTTTATAATGGACTTCATTTACATTGATATATAGAACACATCATGTACTCTAGAGGGTCTAGGTGGAATTTCCAAATATTATGCCACAACTCCACTTATTTTGAGATTTTAAAGAGGTTTAATATACCTAGGGATCAGTTTTCTTTATTGAATCTTATAACTCTATTCCATAGAGATACCTTTAATAAAAAATTATCTCTAACTTAGAAACACACATATTTTATTTTGTTGTTATCATATATCGTTTTCCTACATTAATATTCTCTAATATTGGTTTGAATAGTATTTATCTTTTACACGATTTCCTCCAGATGTTCTAGGCCTACATGCTTCCTTTCACCAACTTCATTAAAAAAAAGTTGGAGTATGACATATATTTCTATATAATTCTTCATAAAACACCATTTGAATACTTTAATGGAAGCTATTGTAATATGTGAATTATATCTAAGTTAAATACTGATCCCACATACCTTGAAAGTCATGTGATCATGACCTCAAAATGTCTGCTAATGTTTTGATAGGCCATTTGGATTACCCATCAATTTGAGGATGATAAAAGGTGATCATATGAATCTCGGTATCAAGAAACTTTTGAATTCTTTTCTAGAATTTAGATATAAAATTTGGATCATGATTAAACACAATTGAAATAGGATAAACATAAATTATTAAGGCTTCATTAATAGAGATTTGTTCAAGGAACTTTAGAGGTAAATATCTCTTATAGTGATTAAGTGTGTAGATTCGGTAAGTTTATCAACAATAACCCATACTGTGTCATTATTTCTTGTTGTATTTTGTAATACAGTGAAAAATTATTTTTCATCCTATTTTCTTATATGAATAGGTATATCTTTCATGAATCCTTAGAAACTTACCACTTTATATTATTCCACAAAAAATTTTCCTTCAAATCTCTATACATCTTGGTGATGCCTAGGTGTATATAGAAATATGAGCTATGAGAATCATAAAAAAATACCCTCTTTAGCTTAGGTATAGATTGAACACATAGTCTCTTTTCATATTTCATAATACCATCTTCATATATGTAGTCTTAAAATTTTCCGTAATTTATGGATTTATTTTTTTTTTTAAAATCATCATCAAAATAATGAGAACTTTTTATATTTACTATCAAATATGGTTTGGAAAAATTTAAAAATTGAGTGGTGTTTCCCATTCATTAATAATTACCATGTTCATTTAAACTAAATTCATGAACATAGGTTCTTTATTAATCCTTATTTAGTCTAGAAATCCATGATATTTACTCCTCAATGAATCTGCCACCTTATGTTCCTTCCCTGGTTGGAAGTGTATTGAGAAATAATAATCCTTGAGTAGCTTGACCTATCACCTTTGATTATTGTTGATCTATTTTTATGAGAATATATATTTCATTCTATTATGATCTATGTATATCATACATATTTCACTATATAGATAGTGTCTCCACATCTTCCAAGAAAATATTTTGGATGATAACTCAAGATCATGAGAGGGATATTTATGTTTATGATTCTTTAATAGTATGCATGTATAGATAGTAACATTATCATTTTACTAAGAAAAAAACAAGTACCTTCTTTGATTAATAACTATATATCACAAATCTATTATTTCCAAAGGTAATATTCATGATCTTAGAATGCACCAATATCTTCTTCAATTCTTAAAAACATTCTCCACATTCCATTGTCTAAATGAACTTAAATCCTTTATGGGTAAGCTTGGTTAATGAGTTATCTAATCGTGATTTTTTTGAACAAATCACTGATACAAACCTACCAAACTAATTAAACTACATATCTCTATTATGTTCATTGGCGTGGAACATTTTTGGAAAACATTTTTATTTTAAGGATCAATTGATATTTTATCATTAGAGACGATATGGCTAAGAAAATAAACTTCTTAAATACATAACTCACACTTACTATATTTACCATATAACTATTTTCTTTTAATAGTCTAAATAATTTTTCATATGTGTTTTTAATTTTCCTCGTAGCCATTATATTAAACAAATATACCATCAATAAATAACACAATAAAATAATCAAGATACTTCTTGAATACCCCATTTGTTAGGTACATAAAAAAGAGGGTGCATTAGTCAATCAAAATATAATTACTGTAAATGCATAATATCTATACATCATTATAAATGATATATTTTGAATATAAAACTTCTTTAATCATAATTTTTGATACCCAAAATTATGATAAATATTTTAAAAATAATTATATCCATGAAGTTGATCGAATAAGTCATTAATGTGGGGAAGATAATACTTGTTCGTTATCATAATAGAACTGATTTCCCTATAATAAATGTATAAACTCATAGAACCATCTTTGTTATTATTAAAAATAACATGGGATACCCAACGTGAAACAATAGGGAGTATAAATACCTTGTTACAAAATTACTTTAGCTGTTTCTTAAATTCTACTAATTCCATAACAACTGTTCTATATAGTGTCTTTGATACAAGTCGTCCATTAAGGATTTAATCAATTAAAAACTTGACCTCAAGTTCTATTGGATTTATAGGTAATTATTCAGGAAATACATCAATGTATTCTTTCACAATATTTTCATCCCTATTTTTATGATTACATTTTCCATCCAAAGGTTGTGTCTTCTCATCTTTCCCTAGGAGTTCATTTAGAAAAACCATTGGGGGTAGATTTAGACTTGATTGAGATGATGAAGTTTACCTTATAATGATATGGAATTCTATATCTTCATCATGAATCCAAATTTTCTTTGTCATTATCATAAATTTTTGAAACATATTTTGAAATCCAATACGTACCAAGGATTATATAAAAATATACCCTTGGTATGTTTATAAAGTCTAAAAATAGGGAATGTTTGTGTGTCATAATGAGAAATGACTAACACATCCTTGTCCTGATGAGACACCCAATAGGAGACTTGAGTGATAACTCATTTCTTATGGTTCTAGGGAAATTTATAATTTTCTTATAAAAATTAAAAGATACACTAGAGTGTGAAGATCCAAAATCAAATAAAGCATTATATAAGTTTTAAGATATGACTAAAGTAGCTTCCACCACATCATTTGTAACTTCAATCTTAAATTTTGTGATCATAAAATATTGGCCTTTCTCCCTTGGCCTTTTTAGGGAAAATTCCATTTACCCTTAGAAAAACAATGTTTATAGTGTCCCATATTCTTATAATTGAAAAATTTAACATTATTATCATATTTCTTTCCCTTGCAATCATGTTATTGGTTGCCCTTATCTCTATACTTAAAACAAACACTTTTTCCTTTTAAGTAGGTACCTGGGTGTTTCCTTCTACAAGTATCACATGTTGGAATATTTTCCTTTATTTTCATCCCCTTATTGATTTTATTGATATTACATCCTATTATTTTATGGATTCCCATTAGATTAATAAAACATAGACAATTATTTATCTATCTTGATATCACATGAGACTATTTCCTCGTACGATAAGAAGGTTTGAGAGACTAGTTTCTTCCAAATGAGGGGCTTTAACCGATAAAATAAATAGTCAACATTACTCTTTGGATTATGTATGTAGTCCCCAATATGCCTTTATAACCTTTTAATGTTGGATTCATACTAAGAAACATTTCCCTCTTCCTTTTACCTCAAACCCAAGAATTTTATGTCTATATCCACTCATTGTTCATAAGGAAAATATTTCTCCAAGAAGAGTTACTTAATGTCCTTCTATTCTATGGTCACTATTAACCCTCATCATTAGTGTTTTTAATAAATTAATATAATTTATATATATACCCTAAGAGATAATAAGCATCCCTGAAAATCATCTCCATTTCATTACTTCTGAAAGTGAAAAATATATTTTATAAGGAACTTATCTATTTCTTGGATACAAATGGATTTTTAATCTTATTGAACGGTGGAGGGTTTTGAATTATGAAGTGTTCTAGAATTATTACACCGCATTTTGGATTAGTAGTTTGTTCTATAAGGTCATGGTTATTTTTTATAACCTAAGTCAGTTACCCAATATAGTTATGATTTGTTTGGATCTAGTTTAAACTTCATTATAATTTATAAGAGGGAAATATCTACATAGATTAAGAACATTGATATAGTTTCTATTCCTTATACTATGTACCATTTCTAATAAATTATGAATACTAAGTTATATCATAACATGTTTAATCATAATGTATAATTTCAAAACTAGTGAAACACATAACATAAATTGAAAATTTATGTATAACTAATATAAAAATCATAATCCTGGTTTCTTTGCAAATATTATCAATGTTCATTATAGGGTTACGTTTCCATAATTAATGTTTTCATCAATATAATTCCCAAATGTTTCTAATAAACTTTCTGTGATACAAAATATAAATACCCAAACTCTTGTATCCCAGAATCAATGGTTACTTTGTTATCTCAGAATAAGATAGAAAAAATATCATCTCAAATTATAGCATAGTTTAGTAGTATTGTAAAACATGATACATACTTGAATTACAAATTAAATTTGAAAACATAAAAGACAAAGTAATATTTTCTTCTAGAAAACCATTTTTCATTTTACAAAAAACTCTACATATCAATCATAAAAAAAGTCCTATCATCTTGGGGAATGTAAACTTAAAAAAGTGGTGAGCTCAAATGCTTAGTAAAAGTATGTGTATAGGAGAATATAATAAGGCATGATAATATAAAAATATTAAATGATTACCAAGTAATTTCATAAAAATATTACACAAGATAAAAATTCACCCATGGATAGAAAATAAAAGAAATCACATGGATATGAATATTAGAATTAAAAATGATGGAATTCATAAAAACAGACATATGAAACATACCATCATGGTCTTGGCTAATAAATTTGAAAATAAGATCAAGTCCTTATGCCATTACATCTAAATAAATAGGTTAGGCCTCAACTAAAACCTAAGCTAGTTTATCTAATGAGACATACCTTTGAATCCAGGGGCAATAACATACCCCATCCATAACATACTAATCCCAATTCATTCCACATATTGGAATGAAAATGGCTTAGTAATCAATAACTCTCTATATTGGAAGAACTATCATATAAATGTCAATACTCTCCCCAGTAAAAATGATCACAAAAAATATGAAGAAATATGGTGAATGGTATAATTAGAGTACATCCTTAACATACGATTCTACAAAGGTTATTTATATAGATTAAAATACATTAAAAAATTTATAGGAAAATTTCCTTAGAAAAAATATCATTTCATCTTTGAAAATCAATTTTTAAAATATAAAATCTATGCATGTATTAAATAAATCATTTTATTTGAAAAGAAACTTGTATTATTTTAATTTAAGCTTCAAATAAATGAGGTATCATGATAGAAATAAATTCAATTCATCTTTTATAAGTCAAAAAACCTTATTTTCACCCTTTTGTAAGAAAATTCAAAAATTACCTTATTCAAAAAATGACAAGAAGATTGAAACTATTTTAAAAAAAATTAAAATAGGGGTAAAAATGACATTAAAAAATCATTAGAGACCGGTAAATTTTTTTTATTTTTATAAAACATGGAAATGGAAGAGATATATTCCTCAGATGAGTCTTATAAAATTTATCATCATTTTATTATTAATTCATTATTAAAATCACTATTTCAGGTGGTTACTGCTTTGTTTTTCATGTATGATTTAGTTTGATAATTTCATTAATTGTAATTTTATTATGGTTAAATAATATATATAATGTTAATAATGATAAAAAGATCATATACATTCATTTTATATGTATTTATAGTAATCCATTAAAGATAATGATAGAAAATTAATGACACCATTCATGGATACAGTAAGTCATAAATACACATGAACACCATTTTCACTTTTCAATGGATGAAGTGAATGAAAGGTAAACAATATTTCAACTTTAAAAAATAATTATTATATCATATATATAATCCATATAAATTAAAAATATACCTATTAACATCCATGTAAAATATTAATGAAAAACAATTCACATCGCTTCATGGAGGTGGTAGTCGACACGTACGCATGGGCGGTGTTATCATCTCCCAACAAATTGGAAGGTAAGGAGGTTAATATGATTTTACCGTTATACAAGTATAATTATGTTTTAAAGATAATATATATCCATTTAACCCATAATAATTCAAATATATAAAATACAATGATGAAAAATGAATTTTATCACTATGTAGAGATGATAAGCCATATGTATACTTGAAGAATTATTTCATTTACCATTTGTTAGGAAAGAGGGTGGAAAATGGTGGTTTCATAATAATAATAAAATTTAATTATAATATATATACTTAATTTATTATTTTATGATAAATTACAAATATTTATAGGAGGTAAAATAATAAGTAAAAGGAAAGTGATTGGTTTAGGTGATTAAATATTCTTCAGTGAACCATGTTTAGATCTCTTCTTAAGGGACATAAGGTTTCTATTTTGGAGGGTCCAGAACCTAATTAAATTAGATAAGGATATCTATAATATGAATGGGAAGTTTTTGGGCAATATTTATGGCTCAATGTTTTGTAAATAAGTAAGGGAGGAGGTTCCCTTTTATAATTGAGGTGAGAGGTTCTTTTGAAATTTATTAAAATATCAAATTAATTTAAATTATTTATAATGTAAAATTGGAACAGAATTTATATAATTATAATATACAGTGTATATAATTCGATATAATTTCATAAAATAAAATTTGGATAAAATTTGGATATATTTTCACCATTAAATTTTAGTTGGAAGCCCCCATTAACCCATTTGACACTTACCATACTTTTAAAAGTTTCTACCCACTAATGGTTAATAATGTCACTATAAATCTAAAAAAACACATAAATTAACCATTTTAGATTTATTTAACCATATAAAATTCATTTTATTTAATATAATATTTTAATAATTTTAAAACTTTTAAGAAAATAATATTTTCATAAATTATCAATAATGTCAATTTTAGAACTATTCATTTAGATTGATTTCAATAATATCTAGAAAATAAAGGAATTAAAATATAAATCATAAAAAACTCTATAATATGTCATTTTGATCAATATAATTAGTGTTTCACATTATATCTTTCAAATTATACCAGTTTTAATGATTTAATATCATTTATTTTATTTTTTTATTAATTAAATAATTAGCACTTTAGCGTTGTGAAATAATTTAAGGTATTTATTTTTTCACAAAAAATTTTAAAAAATTACCATGGTGTATATAAATATTAGATTTAAAAATAGTAACTACAACTGAATATATCTTCTCGTTATCCCTTTATTAAAAATACAATAGTAATTAAAAACAAGAGTGTGGCATTTTTGGAATTTCTTTACAAAAATTATTATAAAGTTCATGATCTCATAAAAATAGAAAAAAGGACATATAAAAAATATTTTATTCTTATAGATGAAATGAAATCATAAAATAAAATTAATAAAAGTTTTAGGGTCATTTTATAGTCTTTATCATATTAGTTTTGGCCATTAATTACCCGAATTACCCTTTACTGTGGCAACAAAAGTTACTATTCACATTGAAAAAAATAAAAGAGACCTATTTAATAAATCATAAATAATTATTTCAAATATTGGATCCATTATTTAATATTGAATTTCTATAATTGGTAGAAAATAATTTAATATTTAGATTCAAAACACAATAAAAAGATGTTTCTCAGAAAAATGTTTTTTAAGTATAAAATGATTTTATAACAAATTCAACCATAAAAGTGAATCCAATGTAATTAATTGGATTAATAATAAAATAATAGAACTAATTTTACTTTTGAACTATTTTAAAACAAAATACTACTTGTAAAATGATTGAAAAAATGCAGTTTTCAATTAAAAGTATTATTTTTCTCTATTCACTAGAAAATCAATATTTTCAGAGAAAATGAAACTAATTTACACTAGGAAAATATTTATATGAATATTTTAAAGAGAATTTATTTTTTTCAAATATATTTTCAAAATGTATAAGAAATAATTTTTTGATTTTCTCAAAAAATCATTTTTGAAGAAAACATATAAAATTTATTTACTAAAACTGGAGTATTTATTTCTTATGAATTAATCAGAAAATTTATATTGATTAATAACATTATATATATTTCATAACATGGTCAATCCTATTCACACCCACCAATTTAATGGACCAGATATAATGGTCATGTTAAAAAAATAATATTTTAATAGTCTATCGTCGTTTATTTAAGATTAGTGTTGTGTATTGTATACATTATCAAAACATAGAATTATTTTAAAATATTGGTGTTTTATACAACAAAATATATTGAATAAATTAAATTTATTTAAAAATAAACATATTGTAAAATCTTGGGGTCTTATACAGTGTTTCATTGACGAGTATTTGGATTTAGATCTTCGATTGGTGACATTTTTTATTGTTTTATTTTCCTATAGATTCCATAAGTGTATTATATTATGTTTTTCATACACATTTATTAAATAAAATCATTTCAATTAAAATATGGGAATAAATCTAAATTTTTTAGATGATAATTTATAGTTTATTTTTTATATTTTGTCGTGGTTTTTTATCCTCCATATTGAAGTGTTTTTTCCATTAAATCTATATTTAATGATTTTATTTCTATAAAATTACATCAATTCTATATTTATTAAATTTTATCATAAAATTATCAAAATAATTAAATCCACTTAATAAGTAGTATCAAAGTGAAGGGTTTATGCATTAAATAATTTTATTGGAGTTATGGAAGCCAATTTAATCATGTGGATTTTTTTGAATGGTTTAAATTATCATATATGGAGATTCAAAGTAGATGAATTATTATATATTAATAACTTTCACTAAAGGGTTGAAACAATTTTGAGGTTTTATATTGGGTTTTCCATTTATGTTTCTAATAAGAATTCCCAACAGCTCCCATATCCTTAACTATATATGAGCATGCTTCCCAAATATAGGTGATAATTTGGAGTTTCAGTCCCAATGAAACTTAAGAGATCACATCAGTCAAGAGGATGATAGGGTAGGCTCATCGTACCCTTTGGGGGGGAGTATTTCATACTTTGGGACTCTCTTATAGATTTAAGATATGTTCATGAATCCTTTCCAATCCCCGGTATGCGTCTAGTTATCCTAACAAAAGTATAGAGTATTGATGTCTTGTGCATGTTAGAGGGTGTTTTACTAACGACGCCATCTTTATATATTAAAGGATCTCTATCATCATCATAATTTATTTATTTATTAAAGACGAAGGAAAAAATAAGTACAAGCACCGTAAGGGGAAAGACCAAAGAAAACATGAGCCTAAGGAGGCCTGAAGTAATGAAACCCAAAGGGAATTCCCTCTGACCAGGTTCACCCCTTTAGATTTTAAGAGGTAAATATTCAAGAATCAAGAAATATTCGAGAAGAAAGAAAAATTGGATAGTGATTGGTGTTTTTGGATTAGTATTGAACCACCACATGGTGTCCTACGTATCATGTGAGAGTAGGAATCAAAATCCACATAGTTCATTTGAGGGTATTACACATTGAGGCTTCCCTAACATTTGAGTGGGTCTTATGCATGGAGGTTTCCCTCATTGGGGTGTTGTTTTATGATATCTGAATGATTATTTAAAATCCATAATCTTATATGAGAAATGATCAGTGTGATAAACAATATATAATAAGAGATCGAGTGCATTGTGTATAGAAATGAGACTTAGAAATTGAGGTATCTCATATGGAATATGATTATAAACCTTGTGAAGGATATGAACCCATAAGGGAGGGTATGATATTCATGTTTGATATAGTGACGAGGGCTTATAAATTTTTCCAACATATCATGTTTATAATGGGAATCAGATCCCTCATAGATCACTTTAGTTCGTAATCCACTGATGGATAAGGAAAGAAAGAAGACCCATAATAGGTTGTCCCTATGAACTAGAGTAAATGTAATTTTTAGTGACGTTAACCAAGGTGGATTCCCATATCACATATCCCGCCCTTATCCTCAGATCTAGAAAGGGGTAGATATTTATTCTCCATCCTCTGATGGATAAAGGGAGATATTGACTATAATATCTCTACTAGGTGGGATTGGATATCATGAGGACTCATTTTAAGGACATTGAATGTGTAAGGATGCATGATTTTGTGAACCTATTCTATTATGGAGATTCTCCACATAAATGGGATACTTGAAAAAATACACTTGGTTTAGGGTTCTTATGGATTGACCGGACATATCCAAGTATTTATGCTTGATAAGGATGAAATGTATGAGGATGTATGCTTTAAATTTATGAGGATATCCACATAACATGGATGAATTTTACAAATTTGTCTATGTGAAAATGATGTATTGTTCAAGGATGTCTTCTTGATATGTTTAAAGACTATTGTCTAACAAGGTTGGCATATTTGAGGATGTCTGCTTGGCTGTCCTAGGATGTCATTCTGACAAGGATGAAATGTATTCACATGAACCTAAATGAAACTTACAATGGTAGTCACATAATTATAGATGTCATGTATTAATATATTCATATTATTGGGATTACATGTCAAATTTTGGATTCATGGTCACGGTTGAAATGTATGAATTTATTTTCCGGATTTGGCAGACAGGTCCAGAGGTTATCGCGTGGTAAAGGATGATGTCACAACCCATCCTCGGGGCTCGTGCTGTGACTACCCCATGCCCGCCTTCCATAGGCCAAGGTCTGGAGACTAGCACCAAGGCATAATTCCCAATAGAAAGGGAAGGAATTGCCTTTATAAGGGAAAAAAACACACAGAGTAAGCAAGAAGAAGTAAACACTAAGTAAAACTGGGTACAATAGTAAGTGCGGAAAAGTAAGTGGGCCATAATACAAACCCAAACTGAAAGTAAAGTACAACTGGAAAATAAGTAAAAAAATTGAAAAGTAAAGACGCAATGTCGGGCCGTCTACTAAAAGTCCCACATGAAGGGTGGGTACAGATAGTCTCCACGGCTCCACGGGTCCAGCCACCTGCTCCGTGTACGTCCCGCCCTGTGGTCCACCTCTAGGTACCGTCTCGCTCCACGAGCCTCTATCACGATCAGCGATATCCATCATCTGTATCCAACACAATGTAGTGCGGGCATTTCCCATGCAGGGGTGAGTATACG
Organism: Viscum album; assembly: GCA_963277665.1. Lineage (NCBI taxonomy): Eukaryota > Viridiplantae > Streptophyta > Magnoliopsida > Santalales > Viscaceae > Viscum > Viscum album. Next base: position 616,718,700 of record OY728148.1, on the reverse strand, counting down.
TTACTCAATAGGGACCCCGAGACCCCCGAAGGTCTCCCAAAATCCACAAAGGGTAAACCACAAAGGAAAGATACAATCACGAAGTAACATCCAACACTACTTAGGTATATGCCCATACATATACCTAAGTCATCAATTCCTGTTCGGCTCCAGTATCCATGCCAAGTTCGTTCACGTCCACATAGGAGTACAACCCAATCCACACAGGATAACACAACTCAATCCACATAGGAAAGCAAGTCAATCATATCGAAGATATTGATTGAAGTCAAGACTCAGCTCACACAGGTATACTTCTTCGTAAGACAATAGAGATGATCAGATGTAGCCACTGATTCATCTAAGCCGTTGGACCCACACAGGATCGATAGGTACTAACCCCCGCAATGACCCACATAAGATCGATAGGTACTAACCCCCGCAATGACGCACACATGATCTGACCCACACAGGATCTGACCCACACAAGATCGGTAGAACTGATCTAAATAGGATCTCTGAGTGATGTAGTCGTCGCTGTTGAACCCATGGAGGATTTCTGTACAGTCGTCAACATCGTCGCAGTCACCACCCGCTCTAGGGTTCCCGCACACAACAAGCTCATTCGGGGATGGTCCGCTCCACGAGCCGAGGGGCTGATAAATCAACTGCCACGAAGTTTGGATTTGATGTATCCAATGTTCTGTATCGTCAAAAGGAACTCAACATGACAGACGGTGTGTCAATCGGACGCCCGGTCTGAGAGTTAATGGCTTATTCGTCCCGGGGCCAGGTTGGTTTTTAAGTCAAAACTGACCCGACCGCACTCCATCGGCGTCCAAACCTCGAGAGGAGTAACCCAAAAGGTCCGTCTCACTAAGAGTAATCCAAAAAAGTTGACAGAACATCAATCGGGCGTCCGAATGTCAAGTTACAAGCATTTCCGCTCCGAGGGCCCGGTTGGTTTCGTGTTCGAACAAACCCAGCTGAACCCAAAGTTCTCCAAAACCTTGAGTTTAATATACTGAAACGACCATCTCGATCCAAGGATCTTATCGCAGCTGACAGTGCGTCGATCGGAGGTCCGTAGCCTATGTTATGTGCAAAAGACCGAAAGAGGTCCGAAAATGGGGGTTTTGGGCCCGGACCGACCCGACCCGAGACCCCCTGGGTTGGCCCGAACCGGGCGACCCGAACCAGTTCCAGGTCCGGCCTGGCTGGCGCGGCCCGGCCCGACGCACTGGTGTGGCGCCCGCATGACCAGGCGGCTCGACCGAAACGGCCGAGCAGAAGGGGGGGGGGGGGTGGGGGTGTCCCCCTGATTGACAACCCACACCCCCCACGCGGGGGCCGCACTGATTCCAGCAGGGGGTTACGAACCCCCGTTCTCCCATTGAAATGGCCGGCCCAGTCCGCCTGGCTGGTTGCTGCCGCCGTGGGACAACCCCCGGTCCCACCCTCCTGCTCCGGTGGCCGGCGATTCTGGCCGCCGCTCCCGCACCACCACGTTCATAGGCCGAGGCCTTGTCCGATCGGCACGGCGCGACGGCGCTGCGGCCCCACTCCGGTCGCGGCCTCTTCGAGGTTCTCCGGCATGGTGCGACGGTGTCGCGACATTGTTCAACTTCAACGGCGCGGTGCGACGACGCCTCGATTCTTTGCCCATTCGTCATTATTTCTGCGCGGTGCAACGGCACCGCGCTGCCTTGCTCGTGCCGCAACAAAATCAAGCATCAAGGGGGGAGGAGGGTCGACCGTGTTCTTGCGTTATGACTTCCCTCCATTTTTACTATAACATGCGGCTCATTTAGGAAACGTTGAAAGACGAAAAAAGTATTCATGAAGAATAAATTAACCCCTACCTCAAGCGTTGTTGATTCGTTGCGGAAAAGAACGTCGCGGAAGAAGGCGTCATGGAAAAGAGAATCGTCGGCATTGCATCGTCGATCTCTGAGGATGGCGTCTCTCACCATCTGCGTAGAGGGAAGAAGACAGTACGACGAACTCCCCTTTGCAGTGATGAAGTTCTTCGTCGAAGGCTCGGTGTTCTTCGCGTTCTTCGACGAGGAAGAAGATGTTCTTCAAGTGTTAGAGCAAATCCTCTCCAAATTCTCCCCGCACAACCAAACTCCCCCTTAATGAAATAAGACCTTGTCTTATTTAATTAACAGACTAGCCAACTTAAAAATTGAAATTCGAATTGAATTCAAGAATTAATTACTTTGAAGAAGTTAATCAATTAATGAGTTGACTTTTCATTTAATGGGGGGTGCAGGTGAGTTACATAAATAAAAGAGGGGGTTTAAGGAAGTTTAATAGGCGGGGCTTGTGTGGGCCCCACCCCACAAATATCATACCTAGTGGAGTAGGATATAGTGGGTCCCACTCCAACCACTTATCTTAGGTTAAACAACTTTAAATAAAAATAAAATTGGTTGCACCATTTTATTTTATTCTTTAGTTAACCCAAAATTTTAATAACCTCACCCGAGAAAACGCAACTCCGGAAAAGGTTTTCCTAAGCAATTACCAGCGCTGCAGTTCTATCGGTGCTCTCAGATTTTGATTCCGAGGACCGGTTCAAAAGTTAGGAAAACCCGCTCATTCGTTTACTGAACGTACCCGAGCTAAACTTTGGAAATTGATTCCGGGCACACCGGGCCTCAGAATTATGTGCTGTCAGAAACTACGTTCTTGTTAAATTCCAAAGAAAATTAAGAAAAAAATTCCCTTGAATTTTACGGGTCTTTACATTACTCCCACCTCAGAGATTTACGTCCCCGTAAAGATACATCATAAACTAGGGAAACAAATGTGGGTACTGTGCATGCATCTGAGCCTCCCGCTCCCAAGTGCCCTCCTGGAGGTTCCCGTGCTGACACCTGATGTGCACTAGAGGAATCGACCATCCACGTAGGACCCACTCCATTCAATCCTCGATCTCCACTAGGACCTCTGCAAAAGACGCGCCATCATTAATGTCCAGCTCCCCATGGTCAATAATATGCGTCGGGTCGTGCACGTATCTCCTTAGCTGAGATACGTGGAAGACGTCGTGCACCAAGTGCAATTGAGGTGGTAGAGCCAGGCGATAAGCCACCTCACCAATCCTGTTGAGGACCTAGAATGGCCTGATGAAGCGTGGAGATAACTTGCCGCCTCGGCCAAATCTTTGTAATCCATGTCGAGGTGATACCCGTAAGAAAACGTGGTCGCCATCCTCAAACTCTAGTGGTCTCCGCCTCCTTTCAGCATTAGACTTCTATCGGTTCTGAGCTATCCTCATCTGCTCCTGGATGACCTGGACCCTCTCTGTCATGGCCTGGACTATCTCCGGTCCCACAAGTGCTGACTTCCCAGGGTATGTCCAGCATAGCGATGATCTGCAAGGTCGGTCGTACAACGCCTCGTATGGTGCCATCCCGATGGTGGAGTGGTAGTTATTGTTGTTCGCGAACTCCACCAAGGGTAGGTGATCCTCCCAGTTGCGACCAAAGTCTAGGACACATGCACGGAGCATTTCCTCGAGATTCTGAATGGTCCTCTCCGTCTGACCATCCGTCTGAGGGTGAAAGGTGGTTCTCAGACATAGCTGCGTCTCGAATACCTCCAACAACCCCTTCCAAAGCTGGGAATTAAAGTGTGCATCTCGATGGGAGATGATAAATGATGGAACACAATGAAGCCGTATGATCTCCTGAACATAGAGGCATCCCAAGCTCTCCACTGAGCCCTGCTCTCTGATGGGTAAGAAGTGGGCCAACTTGGTGAGTCGGTCGACAATCACCCAAATAGAGTCATGACCTTTGGAAGTGTGTGGAAGTCCAGTCACGAAGTCCATAGATATTCTGTCCCACTTTCACTCCGGAACCTCCAAGGGCTGTACCAAGCCTTCTGGTACCTGGTGCTGTGCCTTCACCTGCTGGCAGGTGAGGCATCGAGAAATGAACTCTGCTACAACCTTCTTCATACCTGGCCACCGGTGCTATCTTCTGAGGTCCTGGTACATCTTCTCCACTTCTGGATGTACCGCTAAAGGGGAAGTGTGGAACTCCCTCATCACCTCCTCCTGTAAAGAAACTGGTACCATTTTACGTCCTCTGAAAAATTTGATGTGCTCTCCTCCCACAGAGAATCCATCAGCTGCCTGTCCTAAGGATATCTGTGCATGCCACGTCTCATAGTCAATGTCCCCACGCTGTGCCTCTTTGACCCACTGAAGAAGTGGAGGAGTGACTGTGAGTGACTGTAGAAAGGCTGCTCCATCACTATCCACGAAGGATATCTACAATGTGGCTAGCTGCTCTGTCGCCTCCCCAAGTAGCTGAATGCTCGTCCTCCTACTGAGAGCATCGGCTACTACCTTCCCCTTTCCATGAGTATAGAATATCTCAAAGTCATAGTCCTTGAGGAACTAGATCGATCACCGCTGTCTCAGGTTCAGGTCCTTCTGTGAGAAGATGTACCTGAGACTCTAGTTGTCAGAATAGACTGTAAAGCGCTCACCCATCAGATAGTGTCACCACATCTTCAGAGCGAAGACCACTGCTTCTAACTCCAGGTCATGGGTGGCCTAGTTCTACTCATGTTGCCTCAACTGACGTGATCCATAAGTGATCACTGCCTGCTCCTTCATCAGGACACATCAATGTCCGGTCCCTGATGCATCACTGTAAAATATGTACCCTACTCCCTCCTCCGGCAGCCTCAAGATAGGTGCGCTGGTCAATCTCTGTCTCAACTCCTGGAAGCACTGTTGACATCTTTCTGACCACACGAAGGGTTTCCCATTATTCGTCAAAGCTGGGAGTGGTGACGCAACTCTAGAGAAGTCTGGCACAAATCTTTGGTAGTACCCAACAAGTCCCAAGAAACTCCGCACCTCTGTCACGCTTCTGGGTGGCTCCCAAGCTAGCACTACCTCGATATTCGCAGGATCCACCGCAACTCCCACCTCATAGATGACATGTCCCAAGAAGTGGACCTCATATATCCAAAACTGACACTTTGAGAGCTTACCATAAAGCTGGTGCTCTCGGAGTGTGCCCAGTACAACCCGCAAGTGGTAAGCATACTCCTCCTCAGTCGTCGAGTAAATCAATATGTCATCGATGAAGACTACGACAAATCGATCGAGGTAAGGCTGGAAGATCTTTTTCATGAGGCCCATGAACACTGCTGGAGCATTGGTTACGCCGAATGGAATAACCATGAACTCATAGTGGCCATACCGACACCTGAAGGCTGTCTTCTGGACATCCTCATCCCAAACTTTGAGCTGATGATAACCTGACCTGAGGTCTATCTTCGAGAACCACCATGATACTTTGAGCTGATTGAAGAGGTTGTAAATCCTCAGTAGCAGATAATTATTCCTCACGGTCACCTGGTTCAGGCGACGGTAATCGACACATAGTCGCAAGCTCCCGCCCTCCTTCTTGGCGAACAAAATCGGGGAAGCCCAGGGTGAAAAACTGGGTCGGATGAATCCCTTGACCTGCAAGTCCTCCATCTATACCCGTAGCTCTCGAAGCTTAGCGGGAGAAATCCGATATTCTGGGGTGGATATCGGCGCAGTCCTGAGGTATAGGTCAATATAAAAGTCTACCTCTCTGTGAGGAGGTTGTCCTGGAACGTCATTAGAAAAAACGTCCGCATATGGATCCACCACTGCAGGTAAGCTCGGACTCCGCACGTCAACTGGTCCTAGGATGAGGCTAGCCAACTGATGACTGATGGGCTGTCCTCTCCGCTGCATGAGTCCATCCTGCGCTGCAATGGCTCCCTTCTCGCCGGTGAAGTTGAACCTACTCCCATCGGTGCGAACACATCGCACCTTGCGCCTAATGCAGTCGATCTGAGCATGGACTGTAGATAACCAATCCATTTCCAAGATGACGTCGTAAGGCCTCGATGCCACTAAAAGAAGATACTAGCCAAATCTCTCGCCTCCTAGAGTAAGCTCACACTGCCGGCACCAGTGCGTAATCGTCGAGTCTTCTCCCGTAGGAGTCTCTAGCCGTAAGGATCGAGCCAACGGCTCTGTCGGAATCTCCAAGATCCGAAAAAGGGAAACAACAATGAATGAATGACTCGATCCTGTGTCTATAATAACTGAAGCAAGGGTGGAGTAGACATAGATAATACCTTGAATCATCTCAAGCATGCCGTGGTTGTAGGCCTCCGCAGCCTGAAGCTGTGCCTGCCTCTGCCCGCCAGCTCCTAGTGGTCGGGGTGGACCTCCTGGTGGTGGTGGTGGTAGAGCCTCAAAGTGTCACCCACCACCTGATTCTCAGCCAGCTCCTCTGCCTCGCCCTCCTACTCTTTGCGGACCGCCATGGTCGACCCTCTGCCTCTGCCTGGGTGGTCCCTCAACCGTCTGCTGCTCCTCCGCACGGCGGGTCGGGCAGTCACGAGCCATGTGACCCTGCCCACCGCATGCGTAGCACTGTCTGCCTCTCGAAAGACTGGCTCTGCGCTGTGTTCCCCACACCTCTGAGCCAGTGTCCTAAGGTCGTCCGCCTGAGGGTCTGGTCCACCTGGACCCATGTGTCATCCATCGACTGCCAGCTGCAGAAGACTCTGCTACGTGCCGCCCTGCGGTAGGTCTCGTTGGTAGTGTAGGATCAACAAGAAATATCTCAATGAGAAGGGATCGCTTCAGTACCCCTACCTGTTTCGGAATGCCGAGGGAGATCAGCGATGCCCTGATCTCATGCCTCAATCCCTGCTCAAAGGTACGAGCCCGGAAGAATGGGTCTTGAACCATGTCCGTCGAATAGCGCGAGGGATCGGTAAATCTCGCCGAGTACTGGGCGACCGTCATGCTTCCCAACCGCAGCTGTTGAAGCTCCTGGATGCACACTGCACTGAGGGTGGTTGGGATGAACTCCGAGTGGAAGAGGGTCTCAAAGTCTGTCTAGAGGAGTGATGCCTCTTCGTGCACCTAGAGCATCAAGCTCCACCATCTGTCTGCTGCCGCGTGTAGGAGACTCGATGCAAGGATCACCAAGAGGTCTGCTGGTTTCCCTACCAACCTGAAAATTTGAACAACTGCCTCCAGCCAATCCTCGACTGCCTGAGGGTCCATCTCTCCGTGGAACCTGGGCGGTCTCTAATGCTGAAACTCGTACAGTGCACCAAGGCGACGTGCACTCTCAGCGGCTGGGGCTGGTAGCATCGGTGGCTCGGCGGGTAGTGGTACCGCCGGTGCCTTCGCAGTAATACGGCCCTGCACTGAGGCCTCGTTGCTCAGTGGGCTGTCGTCACATACAAAACTTGGAACCCTAGCTGGCTGCCGTCATGGGGCCATCTTGAAAAGAGACAGGTGCGCCACGGTCAATACAGTATACCTTGTGAGCTGACACAAAGTAATCACAAAGAAAACTTGAAACACACATGCAATAAATGTTTTCGTGCACCAAGTCGGAAATTAGAATTCAGGGTCCTGGTGTACGGATACATCGGCTGCCACACCAACAGTAGAATCCCTGGACTGATAACCACACTCAATATTCTAAACACTATTGCTTCACATAGAAAAAGATCAGAGTCCTGAGTTCTGCGGTAGAACTGAAATCCTCTGATACCAATTTTTCACGACCCGTCCTCGGGGCACATGTAGTGACTACCCAAAGCCCACCTTCCATAGGCCAGGGGCTGGCGACTAGAACCAAGTAATAATTCCCGATAAAAAAGGGAAGGCATTGCCTTTATAAAGTAAACAAACACACAGAGTAAGAAAGAAGAAGTAAACACTATGTAAAATTGTGTACAATAGTAAGCGCGGAAAAGTAAGTGGGCCAGAATACAAACCCAAACTAAAAGTAAATTAAAACTGGAAAAGAAGTACAACAACTGAAAGGTAAAGCCGCAACGTCAAACTGTCTACTGGAAGTCCCACCTGAAGGGTGGGTACAGATAGTCTCCATGGCTCCATGGGTCCAACCGTCCGCTCTGTGTACGTCCCACCCTGTGGTCCACCTCCAGGTACCGTCTCCCTCCACGAGACTCAACAGCAATCAGCGCTGTCCGTCGTCTGCATCCAACACAATGTAGTGCAGGCATTTCCCGTGCAGGGGTGAGTATACGTTACTCAGTAGGGACCCCGATACCCCCGAAGGTCTCCGAAAATCCACAAAGAGTAAACCACAAAAGAAATATACAATCACGAAGTAACATCCAACACTAATTAGGTATATGACTATACATATACATAAGTCATCAATTCCCGTTCGGCTCCAGCATCCATGCCAAGTTTGATCACGTCCACATAAGAGTAAAACCCAATCCACATAAGATAACACAACTCAATCCACATAGGAAAGCAAGTCAATCATATCGAAGATATTGATTGAAGTCAAGACTCAACTCACATAGGTATAATTCTTCGTAAGACGATAGAGATGATCAGATGTATCCACTGATTCATCTAAGCCATTGGACCAACATAGGATCGATATGTACTAACCCCCGCAATGACCCACACAGGATCGATAGGTACTAACCCCCACAATGACCCACACAGGATCTGACCCACACAAGATCGGTATGCGGTGGCCCACAAAGGACAGCTGAGCGCTGACCCACACAGGATCTGACCCACACAGGATCGGTAGCACTGATCCACACAGGATCGCTGAGTGCTGTAGTCGTCGCTGTTGAACCCTAAGAGGATTTCTGCACAGTCGTCATCGTCGTCGCAGTCGCAGCCATCTCTCGGGTTCCCGCACACAGTAAGCTCATTCGGGGAGGGTCCGCTCCACGAGCCGAGGGGCTGATACATCGACTGACACAATGTTCAAAGTTGATGTATCCAAAAGTTCCGTATCGTCAAAAGGAACTCAACGTGACAGATGTCGCATCAATCAGACGCCCGGTTTAAGAGTTAATGGATTTTTCGTCATAGGGGCCCGGTTGGTTTTTAAATCAATACCGACCCGACCGCACTCTATCTGCATCCAAACCTCGAGCAGAGTAAGCCAAAAGGTCCGTCTCACTAACAGGAATCCAACAAAGTCGACGACACGTCAATCGGATGTCCAGAGTTCATGTTATAAGCGTTTTCGCTCCGAGGGCCCGATTGGTTTCATGTTTGAACCAACCCAGCCGAACCCAAAGTTCTCTGAAACCTTGAGTTTAATATACCTAAACGACCGTCTCGATCCAAGGATCACATCGTAGCTGACGGTGCGTCGATCGGAGGTCTGTAGCCCAAGTTATGGGAAAAAGGCCGAAAGAGGTCCGAAAATGGGGGTTTTGGGCCCAGACCGACCCGACCCGAGACCCCCTGGGTCGGCCCGAACCGGGTCTCCCCGAACAGGGTCCAGGTCCGGCCCGTTTGGGCGTGGCCCGCCCTCATCGGGGCGCATCCCGGCCTGGCGCGTTGGTGTGGCGCTCGCGTGACCAGGCAGCTCGGCCCAAATGACCAAGCTGAAGTGGGGGGGGGGGGGGGGGGGGGGGCGCTGCCCCCCTGTTTGACAACCCGTCCCCCCCCCCCCCCCCACGTGGGGTCCACTATCCTTCCAGCCGGGGTTTAAGAACCCCCAGTCTCCCCCTGAGATGGTCGGCGCGGTCCGGCCGACCGGTTGCTGCCGCCGCGGGACTGCCGCGGTCCCGCCCTCCTGCTCCGGTGGCCGGCGATTCCGGCCGCCGCTCCCATGCCACCGCGGCCATAGGCCGCGGCCTCTTCGAGGTTCTCCGGCATGGTGCGACGGCTCCACGCTTCTTCACCCATTCTTCATTATTTCTGCGCGGTACAATGGCACCGCGCTGCCTTGCTCGTACCGTAACAAAATCAAGCATCAAGGGGGGAGGAGGGTCGGCCGTGTTCGTGCGGTTCGACCTCCTCTCGTTATTACGATAACAGGCGGCTCATTTAGGAAATGTTGAACGATGAATAAAGTATTCACGAAGATGAAATTAACCCCTACCTCAAGCGTTGTTGATTCGTTGCGGAAAAGAACGTCGCGGAAGACGGTGTCACGGAAAAGAGAATCGTCGACATCTCGTCATCGATCTCCAAGGATGTCGTCTTTCACTGGTTGCAGAGAGGGAAGAAGATGGTACAACGAACTCCCCTTTGTGGTGACGGATTTCTTCGTCAAAGGCTCGGTGTTTTACGCATTCTTCGATGAGTAAGAAGATGTTCTTCAAGAGTTAGAGCAAATCCTCTCCAAATTCTCCCCGCACAACCAAAGTCCTCCTTAATGAAATAAGACCTTGTCATATTTAATTAACACACAATCCAACTTAAAATCTGAAATTCGAATTGAATTCAAGAATTAATTACTTTGAATAAGTTAATCCATTAATGAGTTTACTTTTCATTTAATGGGGGGTGTTGGTGAGTTACATAAATAAAAGAGGGGGTTTGAGGAATTTGAATAGGTGGGGCTCGTGTGGGCCCCACCCCACAAATATCCTACCTAGTGGAGTAGGATATAGTGGGTCCCACTACAACCACTTAGCTTAGGTTAAACTACTTTAAATAAAAATAACATTGGTTGCACCATTTTATTTTATTCTCTACTTAACCCAAAATTTTAATAACCTCACTCAAGAAAATGCAACTCCGAAAAAGGTGTTCCATAGAAATTACCGGCGCTACAGTTCCATCGGTGCCCCCAGATTTTGATTCAGAGCACCGGTTCAAAAGATAGGAAAACCCGCTCGTTCGTTTATTGAACGTACCCAAGCTTATCTTCAGAAATTGATTCCGGGCACAACGGGCCTCTAAATTAGGTGCCGTCATAAACTGCATTCTTGTAAAATTCTAAAGAAAATTAAGAAAAAAATTCCCTTGAATTTTACGGGTCTTTACAGATGACATGTCTGGATGTCTTTACACGATCTAGATAACATATCCAGACTTTTTCATGTGATCAATGATAAAATATCTAAGGGATGTCACATTAACCAAGAAAAAATGTTTGTAGGCTTTCACAAGAACCAAGTCGACACATCCAAGGGTTGTTTCATGAACCTGCTGACATGTCCAGGGGCTGGTGTATGGACAAAGAAGACATGTATGAAGGTTGTTACATGAACTAGGACAATATGTATAAGTGCATCCCATTTGTATTTAATGAATCGTGAAAACAATCATGTCCCATATATGTTAAAATCATCATACCATCTTTCTTATGAAGATTCAATCATTTTTATCTTTCATCGAGTGAATTACTCGATGTTTTTTTAGGTTTTTTCCTGCTGAGGCATCACCAGATCAAGATGGAACACTGAAGTTCTTTCACATGATTGGGATGATATGTTGGAGATTCACCGCATGATTAAGGAATTGATCATGTGAATCTAAATAAACCTACTAAATAATATCTTATGTTTCTCACCAAACTTGTTAGATAGGATAATCTTAAGATATCACTGTACTTCACTCCAAAAATTCATCTCGTTCCTCTGTGTCTCTCTGTGTGTGCCTGACATGTCGATTGGGGGATTTTATGGGTATCAACAGCCCATATCTATTTCTCTTTCTATGGATTTTAATTCTCATATATTGGATCAAGTAGGCGGAGGTAATATATCATGCACATCACATTATTAAACCACATGACATCAATGAAGTGTTCCTTGTGTGGTTTGATAAATAATGAATCCATAATTAATCTACCATTACCAACTTCCTTGAACCCGAAATTTTTTAAAGGTTATCGGCATGATCAAACTGACAAGTCAGAGGGCCTTCATGAGATCATGATGATATGTTTGAGATACATCAAGAGATCATGCCACATGTGAGAGGGACTTTGAGAGACTAGACCACATGTTAGAGGGCCATCATGATATCCATGTCCACATATGAAAGGTAATTCACTAGATTAATCCTACATATCAAAAGGACTTCATGTGATGAACATATCAACCCATAAAGTGTGTAAACCCATCATGTGAAAAATAATATAACTTCCATCATATAAGGATGCCTTCATTTTCAGCTTTCTTCACATGATACCATTGGGGATTGTTAAATGGATTTTCACCTACAGGTTTTCAAGGTGTCACATGATAATTTTTACATGTATTTTATGGGATTTCATTGGATCAATAAACAAAATCACCCAGAGCCCATGATCCTTTTGGTGGCTGTCAATCATTTCTCCACCAACGTGTTGTCTGATCAGGTGGATCCAGTCATGATAATCACATAAGACCTTTTCATGACCCAATTATGATGGTGTAAATTACAAGATTTTAAATGAAGGCATTGTGTTCCCTTTTATATGTTAGAAACTGACGTGTAACCCTTATCCGGAAATACCTCTTTTTTTATCTTTAGGTCACCATATAAACAAGGATGCATAATTTTTTAGTGTGAATGAGAGTGTTTTCACATCAAGGACACACGTACAAGGGTCCATGGATAGTGTTTTAGGCCATTCCATGAATTCTTCATATAATGCAAGTCAAATGAAGGTGTTGAGGAACTGAAGGTTTTAATGGGGGCATCACATGATGTTCAAATCGTCATGCGATCACATAAAGTGGGTTAGGTAGTAGAGTCTCATTTAGAATTCACTTCTTTCTCCCATGACACATGATCATGGATATCTATTTGCTTAAAATTTTGGTATCAAGGGATTCATCTATATTCCCATGAACACATGAATATTTCATGCATGTAGTGTAGAATTCCATCAGACCACTATGGTGTATTAATTCATGAGTGTTATTATTTATTATCTTTCATGGTGCATCAAATAATTTTTTTGGGCTGTCTTGGAGAATTTTTATGTTGAAACTAGTCATATTCTTCATTGATAAGGAATAAAATTTTATAGTATCTTATCCCTTTATGATATATATTATATGGTGCCTTATATCTTCACATAAATTATTATATTGTGCCTCAACTCTTCGATCGACTAGTTATGTGATGCCTTAGCTCTTCACGTGAATAATTACATAATGAATTATCACATAAGATTCTTTGAGTAACCCTTGTAAGGGATCATGATACTCTATGTTTTATAGAAAGAAAGAGTGATATCTCTATCTCTCCTAAATGGAATCACCCCTTGAGATCTCAATCTCCCTTGAGTATTTATAGAATAAGAATCATACTACATTTTTACATCAAATAAATGTGGAGTTTCCAATAAATAATTTCCTCTATTCATCAAACTTACTTACTTAGACTTAGATTAGAGTATTATGTTACATCAAGATATACCTTCAAAACACTAAAACTCTCATCATTGTTCATGCATGATCACGTAACCTCATGGGGAATCTATTTCATCAGGTAATCTACTATGGTAATTTCATATGTGATCTATAGTGATTCTTCATGCACAAGATATTCTTAAAAATCACTATTTTCATAGCATCTTTTGTTCATGAACTTTATTTGGACATAGTGTTTACCTCGACAACATCTTCACTGCATGCTCTATTTTTAGTGATAATAATATATTTTCTTTATATGAAGATCACATTCTCTTATTCAAATGGAGATTAGCTTAGATGTTCATCCACACACCTGAAAAAACGGGGGTGTCACTTCACTTATTGCATAACTATGGGTCACACATATGATTCTTAATCAAGAATGGGGTATTCTTGTGATGATTTTTCATATGGAAATGTTATCATGAGAAGTTATACCTAATTAGCCAATCCCTTAGTTGTTTCGTTCACCAATGAAGGTAATACAAAATATGATCCAAGTCAAGGGGGAACCATGTATGATCCTCCTTTACAATGGATAACTCTATGTGAATGCAGTATTGTCATCACAAAAATCACCATATCAAAAAATGCATGACATCATTACCTATAATATGTATGCATGAAATCATGAAATCAGTGCATCCTATGACCCTTAAAATCATTCATGACAACGATAACACCTCTCATGTTATTTAGGTTTTCTACCAAAGGTGATACTTCATCTCCCATGGAGAAAATCCAAGTAAAAAAGCACCAGGTTGGAGATGACCCATGACCTCATTTATCCATAATGTGATACTCCCATTCTTGAAGAAAATTAATAGTCCAATTTTATTTATATTATTTTACTTATTATCATTATTTTTATTTATAAAACATCATAATAATAATAATAATAATAATAATAATAATAATAAAAACACTCCTTTAATTGTGTAAACAATTTACACACCCCAAACATCCTTAGAATATTTCATTGTGAATTATTATCATCTAATCACTTGTAACATGTATCCATCCATATTATAGTGTGTGGTTCACATTTAATGGTGTTTATAAAATTTCCCTCCATAATTGAATTCATTTGGAATGAAAAGAATCTAGTTATAAGTTAAATATAGTAAAATCTTCCATTTATCTAAATAATGATGAATTATTCTTGCCCATGGCTCATAAATAAAGGGTGACCTATTTTTTTCCTAGTTTAGTGGACCTAGTGAGTACAATTCAACTTCTTCCGAGGGTTGCCTTTGTTGGTTGTCAACCTGAAGAGAATTGTGCCTCTTTTAGTTGGCAGTTTATGTTCCTTGAAGTTAGACCAATGAGGTGCTATAGTATAGTTTCTCTATCATCAACAATCTCTTATTGTAGTTTAGAGTATTCTAGATCAAACCTACTATATCATAAGAAGATGAAGTCCTAGAGTCTGTATATTCATGAAGGGTTATGGACCCCAATGTCCTAGTTGAGATTCTGAATAATGAATATTCATGAAGGATTATAACACCATGAATTTTGGTTTAGATTCTGAATAATGAATTTAAATGGTGGGTTCTGACACCTTTTATTCTTATAGATGTTACAAAGGATGAATATTCATGAAGGGTTATGGATCCTTGTATCCCTACATCAATGGTTCTTCATAGATGGTGACCTAATGTCAGGGATTTTGAATCCACTTGGACAGTTGGATGATGGGATATGTAAGTCATAAACTAATATTTTGAACTAGGGGTGATGATATGGATCAAGTACACTCTGGTTGATCATAAAACATTTTGAGGTGCTGAGTTCCACTATGATGTTTCTAAAACTCATGAGGATTAGAGATCCTTTCCTAGATGTAGGAGAAACCTATAGTTGATTTTTTAAGGGACCATTCATGTTCCCATAGGGATTACTTGAATGGTCAACCATGGGGTCTATGCTTATTTTTAAGGGTCATGAAAGAATTTTGAATATTCAAACATTGGGATAAATAATGTTTGATACGAAGAAAAGGCCATCCAAGGAGGGTTCTAAAACCCTGGGGGTAGTTTGGTTTATTATTGGTATTATTGGTCCTTACATCACATGATTTTGGGCATAGTGATGCGGGATATCAAGAGGTTTGAGAATGAGGTACCATATTCTTACTTTAAGAATGAGTGAAATACACGGTGGCATAATGTCATGAATGTAAAATCTACTTTAATAGTCTGGTCATGGAAATTGTAAATCATGTTCTAGGAATGTTCCAGACAATTGGAAATGGGGGATAGTGGGTATAGGTTGACCATGAATAATGGTGGGAAATAGTATCACAAATAGTCAATAAAATAACTCATGTATTTAAGAGGGACCTCTCCTCCAGTACCAAAATATATACTAGAAACAAGATCATAGGAATTGTGTTATACACTAATGATCCTAACGTTGTCCCTTTAGATTATTCAGTCCATATTACTAATACACTACATGAGATAACCAATAGAAATGAATCAAGGTTATGGTGTTCCAAGATAAGTATAACAACTCAAGGAATTGGAAGATGTCTTCTTATAAATTTAGGAAATGAAGTAGGTTTAGGGAAAACATAATATTCAAGAAGTGTTCTAGTTCTCTAAAGGTTTTTTTCACCTATTTAACACATTATCACGGTGGGGGGATATAATAAATCATTTTTCTAACATTTTCTTACACTAGAAGGGTCCAGTGAGCATGGATTATCATTTACTAGGTCTGCAATATGGGCTCTAGAAGATTTGTTCCCTTTTCATTTATACTCTAATTTTTTCTTAAACTCATGGTTTGAAGTGTTTTGTTAGAAAATACTTTACATTTTTCAATATTTACCTTTATAGGTTTTGATACTAAAAGGTTTCATATCTATTTCATTAGTAATTTAGGGTCTTGTGATTTGGACCATCATAGGATAATGTTTAAGGTTAAACATATTTGACACAAGTTCATATGGTTTAAGGTCATGATACATGTAGATCTGGTATTAAGGTAGTGTGATTAAGTAAACTAATTAAGATTTCTATGATCAAGGGCACTCCAACATGATTTTGAGTATGATATTGGAATACCATAAATCATAGATCAAGTTTCTTAGGTCATCAGTAATGGTATGAGATAGTCATGATTAGGAAGATCACAAATAACTCTGAGGTGACATGTTCCACCATGACGATGTCAAGAATCAAAATGATAAGTAATCCCTTATTATGAGGATAAAATACATTTGGTTGATGGTTCTAAGGACCTTATGAAAATATGACTCCAATATGGTCAAATAAAGGTATGTTATCTCCTTTACAAGGGTAGTGGATTATTTATGAAAACCCAATATGCTCAATATATAATGTGAGATTTATATATTGAGGTGCTTAAAAAGGTAATGAAAGTACCCTGAAATTTGGTTGACCATGGTCGGTCTCTTGTAGTTATTTGATAAGGAGTGATGATGGATGATAATATCATGGTTTAATGTCATGTAGTGGGGACATTCCTACTATGCAGTTTAACATCATAGGACTATGAAGTATTCCTTGTAGTTTAATTTCATGTCATTAGAACATGGGAGTCGATGTGAAATTGTGCAATATATCCCTAGATACACCATCAATTATTCAGAGGAATTTATATACAGAAGGACTTCTATGTACATGCTTCAGCTTACTAGTGGGTAACCATATGTTTTAATCCCATTTTCATAGATCTGATTCATAAACAAAAAAAAAATAATTACACAAATCTAAGTCATGCATAGGTGAAGAAAACTTATACAAATCAATGAAACTTAATAAGTTTAAGGTCATGAAATGTGGACTAGATCTTATGGTCATATATAGTTTCCATGGATAATATTCTTTGGGTTTCCCTATGAATTTTTTAAGGGTAAGAATCATTCCAAAATTAGATTCTTTAAAGAGACCCCCTATATAGATCTTACTCTTATGTGGAATGGGTAGGAATTTTTTTGATCTTGTGGCCAGGTATAGGTATGAAAGATCCCTGGAGTCACTATATATCACTTGAAGGAGAAGTCACCCAGTATCACCTGGGTGAATTATCTTTAATAGTTGGGGATACCATCGATGTGACATGATCTTGTATTGGGAGAGGCTTTCACTGGTGGGTACATCTTTAAACTAATACAACCAAATAATATTAGTAGATTAAAATATAGATAAAGCACCAGGGAAGGTTGTGATAGAGGAAAATATGTACCTGGGATCAGAAAAATATACTCATGTTTCATTATGTATCATAATAGGCTTGAAAACAAGACACACACAATTCTTATAAGATAAGGTTCCCTATACCGATTGATATCACATGCCTGGAAGGGGAATTATTATTTGGAATATTCTAGCTTGGCCTAGGATTGGGGAACCTTGGAGTCAATACATGTCCTGTGACAATTAGAATTAGGACACATGTAGTCCCAATAAAGAAGACTCTCCTAAAGATCTGGACCATATTTAGGGAAGGGAATGTTTTTATCTTCCCTCAATGAGACATGACATTATTTTCATATGAAGGTTCCTCTACATATATTGAGATTATACCTAGGGAAAGGGTGCTTCCATATCCTATCATAGTATAGAGGTGAAAAATTCATCCCTAACATATATTTATGGAGATAAGGACCCACTCTAAGAAGTTTTATATCTTACAGGATATACTATATGTCATGCAGTTTAATGTCAAGCGACTAGGATATACCAATAAGAGGAATGACAAAATTAGGTAATTAGGGTCTTCATAGGTGATGTATTCCATAGAATGGAATGGTAGAAGAATAAAATATTATAATTTTTATTTGAAAATAGGTATGATGTACAAATGATAAGAATCAATGGTTTCGGAATTCTCTTGTGTAGTTGGGTTATGTGAGGTTTAAATCATAACCCAAGAATATTTGAGTCAATGGTAGGTGGAGACGTGTTGGTATAAGTAAACCATTAATGATACTGGAAGCCTATATCATGTGTATTCAAAACAACAGCTCTCAGATTTAAGGAGTGAGGAGATCTTTCCTATAGAACTAGAATATCCACTAAGAATGACCTCTAAGGAATCCTGTTATTCACAAAAAAATCCTATCAAGGTCCCTTTGAATTAACCAACCCCTATTACCAATTTTCAATAGTGGATAACCAAGAGTCTGTGGGATCAAGATCCATGGGGTTCCAAGAGTAGTGTATCAACTCAATGAATTGGTTGGTGTTGACTCATATATCATGGATATGAAGTTGGTTCACAGATAGTGTAATATTATATAAGGGTTTGAGCACCCTAAAATATATTACAATGTTTATTAAACATATTCTTAGGGAAAAGGGACAAAACATTCAGTTATTGAGTACACATTCATCAGGGGGATAACCTTATCAATGTGAAGAACTCCTATCATAATATTTAACATCACGAAACTAAGATATAGTAATGAAGTTTAATGTTATTTAACCTGGACATTGTTCCCTTTTTTGAATATAACTCACCTCAATTTCACTAATCATATCAGCTTTCTAGGGTCCCTAAGCTCATACGTGTCCTTCCCGACATGAGAAACAAGAGACAACTGAGCAAATGATTGATCTACATGAGAGGTTGTGATAGGGAATATATAGATGTATCTACATCTCAGCATGAATAGGAATCCCCACACAAATCATATTCTAATTTAGGAACACATATAAAATTAATGAATATCTATATATGGGATTAAAAAAATGATCCAGAAATTACTATATATCTATGATGGTAGTAATCAAGAAATAAATAGTTCTTATATGAAAAATTCAATGCACCGGTCTAAACCATATTCATAGAGGGGGAATTTTACTTTTATATTATGTTTGGGAAAAAGATTTTAAAATTGTGTGTCACTTTGTATTCTGTTGTAGCAAGATTCAAACCACACATAGATATGATATATGGTATCTATATAGATATGATTCTTACATAGGACTCAGGGAGGCCTTTTGTTTTTGTTAATATTGTGGTTGGGACTAAGATTAGAAGATTTGGGAATCACTACATATCCCATAGTTTGGGAATAAAACCACAAATAGTTCTTGTAGAGGAAACCCCTATACAAGTCTGGCACATATATAAGGAAAGGGAATTCGTTTTTCAACCTTCTAAGCTGGATCTAGCTCCCTTTCCCATCATATATTAGATTGGGTAACTAACCCTAAGAAGTTTAAAGTCTTATAGGATGGACCATATGTTATATAGTTTAATTTCATGTGACTAATAAGTAAGTGACCTATAGTTTAAATTCATGTCATGAGGACCTAAGTGTTTAACATTTTAAATTCATTCATTGAGGACCTCAGTGTGATGTCATTTAAAGTTATACTATAAGTAATTAGAATATAAAGGAATAAATTGATGATAAGTTCTTGATCATTCTTGGAAACAGGAAAAAATATATAGGAAAATCATTTATTTAGACTCATATACAATGGATTAATTTTTTATGATTGGTGTGGTTTATGTCACACCATTAGATAAATAACTTATGGATTTATAAGGGCCCCTATATTTCTTTAAAGGAAATTTTACCACCTTTTAAATGCGCATTTGTTTTGAAACTAAATTTTGGAACTTTTAAAAATTATATTTGATAAAATAAACCTCTTATTTGAAATAGTAATATCAAAATTTACTTTTGTTTAATTTTTGGAATTTTTCTGATAAGTTTCATGTTTTGATGAATAGTAATAAATATAAGGATTTAATTGAAAACATATTTTTCATCTAAATAATTAATAGTGTTAAATTATTATTATTTATTTGTTTCTAAGTAAATTTTATATCATTTGATCTAATTTAGGTTATTGGAATAAATTTCACATTGACATTTTATATAAAAACATTTCAATCTTTTGATCATTTTCACTTTAAAAATATGTTTTCTGATTCTATGAATAAGATTAATATTCATTGAATTTTATCCAATTATATGCTTTGAATTATTATAAATGGATTCCATATTTTGAATCAAAAGGTAAAAATTTATTAAAACTATCCTTTTTTATTTTGGGATAATACGAATAGTAACTTTAGTAATTTATTTATTACTATATTTAAGGGTCGATCAAGTAATTGAGGGTAAAAATAATATTATAAATATTATTTAATTACCCTAAAACTTGCCATAATTTTATTGGATGAGTTATTTTTTTTACCAAATCATCATTGAGATGATTTTATGGCCTCTTGGAGCCACTTGAATGACTTTAATCCTTTTATAGTATTTTATTCTAAGGAAGGTAAAATATGTCTTGCTCATGTTTTTAATAAGTATTACATTTTTAATATGTGGTTATTCAGAAAATATATTTAAGTATAAATATTTATTTTAATTTTAAAATGTATATATTAATCATGATAATTTATTTTTAATTTTTTGTGAACTAATAAGTAAATTAATGGCTTTCAAAATGATGATTCCGTAATTGTTTAATTAACCGACATATAAAATAAATGTTATTAAAAAAATTAAATAAATATAATTTCAAAAAATTAATGTCATAATTGTTTTATATACTAAATTTACATATTTGGGTATGTTAAAATATTTTTTTGGTGATTACTTGTTGTTATGATATTTTTAAAAATTCATGTTACGAATAGTGTCAAAATTTACATTAATGATATTTTAAAATAAATAAGATTTTATCAAATGATATAAAATTGATAAAAATATAAAATTGGACAAAAATTATTTAGATAAGGTTTAAAATTTCATAAATTATTTTTTTTTAATTTTATAGTGACTATATTAACCCTTAAGTATTAATGACACATGTTGTCACGGTAAGAGTTAAAGAGATTAAATAAGGGTTAAAGCAAAAAGATAAGGGTAAGAATGTGAAATAAACTTGTTTAAAAAATATTAGATGTGATTATTTTAACCCATTATTTTATTAACTCTTAAATATATAACATTGGATGCATTTTAAATTTAAATTAATTTAAATTAATTTAATATTTTGTGAGTTTCCAAAAGTTCCCCTCACCACAATTATAAAAGGGAACCTCCTCCCTCAATTATTCACAATAGTTTGAGCCTTATAGATCATAAAAAACACACCCATTTCTCTTTCCAACATCCTTATCCAAGTTTTGGATATCCTTATCTTCCAAAAATTTCAACCTTATATTCCATGAGAAGAGATCTTAAGGAAATACGTAGAAGAAGAGGTAATCACTTTTACCAAGTCATTCAAGTTAATTTCTTCTTCCACATCATCTTCATGTATTTTTCCCTGATAAAGTAATAAATATAGTATAATATATATTTCTATGGGTTTTTATTTTTATAGATCAACCATATTCCAGTGATGTACCAGATCCGGAAGCCACTTAGTGGGTGCCTTGAGCCCGGTGACTACATGGCCTCAAGCACATCTCCCCAAATGCTAGAGGCTGACGACTAGTAGCGAGAGCCTAGGGTGTGTCCATGGGGAGACTATTTCTTCATTAATAGAGTGTATCATAGTAAATAAAAATAACATAGGTAAATAGAAAAATTAATACCAGTAAACAGAAGACACAATGGAAAATAGTGACAACAATAACAATAACTGAAATAGCTGGAATAACATACAAGCATACAAAAATTGACGACGATATGTCATGTCACAAGAAAATTGGGAAAAATGGATACAATTTAGTAGGAATAATATATTAATAAAAAGTATAAAGGAAATCAAAAGACTATCCTAAGCATCCTAATCTCTGGCTTGGTTATCTAATATCAAGATCCATCCAAAACAGCGAGAAATAAAGTGTTTCAAGCCATATTCTTCCCTTAATGAACACCTACACTAATTTAATCTACTCTAGGTAACAAGAAATTACCAGTTAGGGTGTGAGAAAAATCTTAGGGGGCCACCAACAATAGTTTCTAAAAAATCCGACCCCTGTAATGGAATATAACAATGTGCAAGAATGAATATATAAAGTTAAGTAGTACAATGTAACAAAATAATGAAGTACCTACTTCATCCCTCAGATGGAATCCGAATGTATCCAATCTATTAATTGATTATTACCAGTTTATAAATAAGTAACATATTAAAAATAGTGAAGGTTCTATGTTATGACAAGGAAACCTATAATGAAATTTAATAATGAAGTTCCAAGGTAATAACAAAGGAAATATAGACCTCAAGGGTCGCTAACTTAGTAATAACTATAGGATGGACAAGTGTAAGAGTTTAATACAAGGATCATATTACAAATAATTCCACTATAATATTCCTACCAAATCCATGCTGATCTTCCAAGGTAAAATAGGGCTAAGAAGTGACTAGGACTTATGGGCTTTAACCATGGAACCTACTTGTCAGTACTGGATCCAAAGACTGTATCCAAGGCATCCTTTTATTCTATATGAGGGATCCTACAGTTTTATACCAGGAATCCAAGAGTATAAAAGGATCTGGATCTTGGTGTGTCTCAACCTAAGCATTCCATATCCATAAATCAGAATGGGGTTCCTGAGTGCTCATGGAATTCCTCGATAAGAATACATGGAAAGATGAAGTAAGGACACTCATATTAGTTAAGGAAGTCATATAATATATCATTTTCTTCTATTATTTTTTTATTAGTGTGATAAGTCTAAGTATCATGTAACCGTTTAATCAATTCATAATTTATCAATATGTCCATTGTGTTTAAGACTTGCCTTTCATTAGTGTGACAAGTCCAAGTAGCACGAAACCTATTTATTTAATCTATTTAAGCATATTAAACAATCACAGTTCATTATTATACCTTCCATTAAAATAGTAATGGGTTATACATATATGAAACCTATTAATCATTCACATTTAATCCGGTCAAGTCATAGACTTAGTATACTTGCTAATTTCCCTTTCAGTTTTTATTATCAATTTGAAGAACTTACCTTAGGTGGGTCAAGTGGAAGTGACATGGTACCTTCCATTCACCATTACACGATACAATAAGAATCTATAATAAAGAGGCCTACCATTAATGTGGTCGAGCTCGATCACATCCGAATGATGGCTCAAAAGTGTCAAGACATTAAAAACACAACTATGGAATATCATCCTACATGGGATATTGGGTGTTGTCGGTATAACCACAAAAAAATCACATATATGTAAATAGAATAATCATATGGTTCCAATTATTATAATCATTAAAAATAAATTCAATTAACAACACCCAATGAAATCGGTGGTCCCAACATGACAATTCCAAAATCAGCAAACTTCAGGGATGAGTTATAGACCACCCACCTTTGGGTCGTACGACTCTCATCCCCCAATACCGGCCTATGATTACTCTTAGAACATATTATATATTAGAAAAAGGAAAAAAATGATCACACCTTTATTACTAGGTTAGGAGAAATAGAGGAGAAGAAGAACTAAAAAGTACTCGAGTACTCACCATTGTACATCCAATGTGATGAAAATAAGCTCGATCAGTTCCCGGATGAAGGAGATATTTCAATACCTACCATAGGAATTTAAAGAGATCTAAAATGAGAGAAAAATAGGTTAATTCTGTAGGAATTAAGTTTAAGGTGAAGGAGGATGTTTAATTAGATAATTAAGGGAAAAATAGCAAAATTAACTTGAGAAAAGATCGTGCACAGTTTGTCCGTACGACTTGAAAACCCATGTGAAAACCAGGAATGTGTACCTAGGGAAGAGGGGAACTTACATGGTTAGGTTGCACAGTTAGGTAAACCGTGCACCAACTATGTAGAAGGTTCTATCAAAAAACATTCTACCTACATGGTTTAATCTAACTATGTGGTATTCCCACACATTTTATGATAAACCGTGCACCAGACCTTTTTTTCCAAAAAGCTGGGTTCCAGGCTCCGAACAAGCCCCAGACTCTGTCTAGACCTTCAATAACTAATTAGGCATCCATAATAGGTCCAAAATAAATTATTACACTGAAATTTAAATGATCATCATCTAAGTGAAAAATTGTGTTCTTACAATTACACTTTTTATCAATCCTATGAAAGATGGAACACCATGCACAAGTACGTACGACTTACCATCCCCATGCTCTGGTGTAATCTATTTTTCATTACCACATTACATGGATGTGTATAGTAGTAAAAATAGTTGATAAATATGATAATTAAGACATGGTATTTATTTTAAAAAAATCAATATACCATCTAGTTCCTTACCCTTTCACTATTATTTCTTATTTTTTACTTCCTTACCATCCACCTACTTACCCTTTCATGCCTACCATATCCATAATGAAATTTGATTAATTTTATATTTTAACCATTCAATAATTATTATAAATTTTTTTAATGAATAAATATGATATATATGAACTTAATATCATTCCTTATATGAAATAAA
Organism: Viscum album; assembly: GCA_963277665.1. Lineage (NCBI taxonomy): Eukaryota > Viridiplantae > Streptophyta > Magnoliopsida > Santalales > Viscaceae > Viscum > Viscum album. Next base: position 616,694,152 of record OY728148.1, on the reverse strand, counting down.
TATATCATATTCATAAGAAACAAGACTTAGACGAAAAAAAATGCATAGGAAAATGAAGCACTTAACACCCAAAACAAGGGTAATAACAAAATATAATTAACAAAATGATATAAGGGGATCATATAGGATATCATGAATATGGATATAGTTCTGTTATAAATTTATAAAATTCTTTAAATCATTATAGATATGTTTAAATGATGTTTAACCAAAGGAAACTATATGGAAAGGGACTTCTTTTTAATATCCTTTCATTGAGGCATAGTTTGATGTTATACACCCACCTTATTTTATGAGTTGTATATACAACCCCTTTGAATTATATTTTCAATAACTTATTTAATGTAATGTTTAATGTTATTTTTTCATGTGGCTTATGATTTAAACATTCAAATTGGTATGGGACACCTTGATTGTTTACAAATTTAATTGTAAAATATTTTTCTCAATGTTATTATTCATGATATTGCTTTAAATATGTATATATTTGGATATAAAAGGGTTATAAAAGAAATTTTATATCTAATTTTAATTTCATTCAATTATTTTCAAAAGGAATGTTTTATGTGTTTTATAGTTAATGTTTAACAAATAATAGATGTAATGTTCTATTTTTTAACATACTTAGTGACAATGACTTTCCGACCACTTTGACTATTATTTAATTTATAGATTACTTTGAATGATTACATATTTTATTAAACGAAAAAAAACTTCCCTTGTTTTTTATATTTTAATTAATGAAAATTTTCATTTTTAAAAGAAGTATAATTTTTATAAGAAATAGTTTTTTATATGGTTTTAACAATAGTTTTTCTTAATTAATTTTTCTATGATTTTATTGGAGTATTTTAATCTATGTCAACACATGTTTTTTTAATATTTTGATTAATTGATGTCTATATCTTATAATACCATCTACTATATTTTGTTTAATGGTTTATGATCAGTTTGAATATGGTTGTGATATTTTGATACCATTCATTATATTACACTGGTTAACTTATGATTATGTTTATTGATTGGGGAAAGTTATTAATTTTTCATATTATAGTATATATTGATTATGTTCCACCTATTTCATATGATAAATTCATTGGACTTAATAATTTATGGACGAGGACCTATATATCCCCTTGATGCATCATTAGGTATCACGATACAAAATGGTTTAGGTATTAGCTGAGGCCATACCTGTTTATGTTTGGTGTCGTGGATGCATCCTTGAGGGTTTTTTATGATGTCTGGCATTATGAATTCCATAATTATGAGATTATATATTGGTATTCCATGGGATTATTCAATTAGTATAATATACATCTGATTATTTATATGGAATTATTTAATTATCATTTATTCTTTCCATATTATGTTCAATATTATGCTTAAATTCCTTGTGTTTTAGTTATTCACCATTCCTTAATGTTTATGCATATTTATTCATGATAGATTCTATTGTACATTTACCATCACTAAGGATCTAGTATCACCCCATTATTATTATTTATTTTTTTCCAGATGCCAAGATGTATATTATGATTAACATGCAAGGAAAAGATATGAGAATAATGGTTTTATGAATTGAATCATTATGTTTTTTATATTTTCAATTTTAATGTATATTTCAAGTATGTATATAGTTTTCCGAAATTACTAAATTTTTCATTCCTTCATGATGTGATTCATTATATAATATACCAATTTAATAATTAACCACCAACTCTTAGGGGGTTAAGGTCATTATAATATAACTACAATCCACCCCATATTTTAGTGTTATATATTTTCATTATTGGGATAACACCCAATACATTAAAAAAGTATTACATTTGGTTATTTTGTGTTTCCAAAAAAGAAGTGTTAATAGATTAATGGATGATTTTGATTATACATAGATATTAAAATTAGGAAAATTTTAATTGATTGTTAAAAAATAATATGAATATACATCAATGGTTCATTGATGTTTGTACCTAGATGATGTTAGAGTGATCATGATTTAATGAGAGCTTTTTTTTTGTAGTATTATCAACTGAATTTCATTTTTTACATTAAAAAAATAGATAATGGTCAACTAAAAATGATTTAATATTTTTTAGAAACCATTATAAAGGGAACATTATATTAGGTATGAATACAAAAAACAATTTCATATAACACCTTATTTTGTTTTATCTTAATACAATATCAGTACTAAATAACTTATTAAACATTGTTGCCGAAAGAGTTCTCAAGGTAATTCTTTAATGAAAAAAATATCATGGGAATATTGAGTTGTTTAATATTGAATCTCATTTTGAATTTTCAAGATTTTGAAACTCTTGAGATACAATTTTTACTTATGTTTAATTTTTATGTAATGAAATAGACTTGTATCACTAATGATATAATAGATTAATTAAGATCCTCATGATTTGCTACAAATTATAAAATACTCTAATGAGATGATTATGGTGAAAATTTATCTGAGATTTATCCTTCTAACAATGGTACTTCATTAAATATTTTTAATTATTTTTATATATTATCTGCAATTAAATTATATTGTATTTATTAAGATTTTCACTAAAAAATACGAGTTATTGTAATTGATTATAACTTCATAAAAGGGTTGTTTTCTAACTAGTTTCTCAACATAACTAAAATTAATAAAGACTATGTTGTGCATGATATAGAATAGACACCCTATAAAAGTATTTTAAATCCTCTTTAAAGTTTAGTTATCTCTAGTTCTATCCACATGTTTTGAAAAGTTAGTGTCTTTATGAAGAGTAGAGTATGATTTTGTATCCAAACCTCTATTAAAATATCTTTTATTCTTTTTTTATTTAAATTTAATTACTATCAGTTCACCCCAATATTTCCCTTTAACCATGATTATATTTATGAGAATAATAATATCCAATCTTCAATATAATTAGTTCATATAAACTCATTCCCTAAAGTAATAATTCTAATTCACAAGTTTATCTCTCTAATATTTTCTCTTTTAGAGAATGAATTATTTTGAATATACTTATATTAGTTGTGATGTTTATTAGGGAATCCAAATATATAGGGTTTACATTATAATAAATTAATTATATTTTTTTATTTACCATTGTTAATTATATAATTATGTAAACATTTATATCACTAAATTTTCTTTTATCATTTTTTAGTAATTAAATATTTATTTATTTATATAATTAATAAATTATTACATCATCTTAGTATTAGTAATTATATAAAATTTTGATGTGGAAAGGTATATTCGTAATGATATTTCATTTCAAGAATATTGTAGTTAAAATAATTCATTAAATAGTGAGAATTTCATAAGAAAATTGAATAAGATAATTCATTAAAGTGGTGTCGTGATGATAAAAATTTGGATCAAGATATTTGAGTGGTTCTATTTTATTGGAGAAAAATTTATAGAGATACATAAAATATATTTTGTTGATTTTTTCATATATTTTCTTTCCCAATCAAAATAATGTGAGAAATATAGGCTACACAAAAATAGAATTTATAAAACTCTAAAGAATAATGTAAAGTGAAAAGTCTGGATCATCCCATAAATGGAATATAATCACTCACTTTCTCATTGTCAATTATTATTTTCAAAGTTTCTATAAATATTTGAAAAATTGAAAGGAATAAGTTTTGAATTAAATGAAATTGAGTGTTAGTATGAAAGTTTATTTTTCTCATGTTATTAACCACATTTTCTCTATCAGGGTTTCCATTTATTAATTAATATTTAATTAATTATCAGTGGATACCCCATCATAGACAATCCATCTCAATATAATTTTTGGAAGTGGTAGAAATCTACATTTTCAAGGTAACTAAACCTTTAATTATTCTAAAGGGAACTAGACTATACACTTAATTCAATCATATAAAGAGTTTATAAAGGTGACTTGGATTCTATTTCATAAATTAACTCCCAATCAGGTGTTATATCCAACAAATAGATGAAACCATGTAATGAAGTTTAGGTCAAAATGATATGATTAAGAACCACTCCCTACATAACCACTCAACTCCATCATATGTTGGATAATTATTTAAGGGTAAACATTAATAATATACACAGAAAATATAGCTAATGTAGTAACATAAATTGAATAAAGGAGAGAAATTTTTTTCACCATTGACTATAATATACTATAAAACTTTAGAGAATTTTATCAATACAATAAAAAATGAATAAATAAAAATAAGAACTCAGGGACTACAAGATGAATATTCCCTTTTAGATAAGTCACTCAAAGAAAAATCACCATGGATGAAGATACAAAATAGGGGGGAATTACACCTGATTATGAAATGAAATATATTAAAATAAATCTAAATCATCTTGAGGGTTTCTATATCGTAAAATTTTATTGTAAATTTATTATTATTCCTTTTATAGGAACCAATATGTTCCTCATATATTTTCTTGAGAAAATAGATCATTTTATTTAGAATTGTAAGTGTTGTAATTATATTATGTGACAATGAAAATTTAAGGATATAATTAATTTGAGGTAATATTTTCATGAATTAATAATGTAAATTTAGTAACCACCCAAAAATCCATAACTTTCATTATTTTTTTATTCACTTCTCTACTTCATTAGAGTGTTACTTGAATTGATTAGATTATATAGTTAAATACATTTAATTTTCCCTTATCCAAATTGATTTAAAAAACATAGATAATCACATTAATAAATGAACTTAAATCTCCCTATGATTTTAAATTCTTCCCATTTTATAAAAAAAATAAATATGTATGATGAGATTCACTATATTTCTAGTTTTTTTTGTATTTTATAATAAGTTGATGTATTTTTTGATTAATTATTGAGTTTTTCAATATAGGGATATATTATTAGACATATGGATTAATTGGATTTCATCATTCAACTATATTCACTAGTAAATAGATACCATACTTGGTGATATCAATTTATTCACATATGTGGTATTTTACCAACAATGAATTACCATTTTTCAATTTTTGATATGTCATTTTTTCACACACCCACACAACTTTAGATGATTATATCCTCTTATCCTTGGATAAATAAAACAATAATAAACTTATACCATTTATTCTTAAACAAAACATTGAATGGAAACACTCACAATCATCTACACATTTGAAAAAATAAAGGATTTCACTCTAACAATATGGTTGAAACAAGAATCAACATGAGAGGGGGTGGGGAGAATATGGTGGTGGTTACATTAAACTTTTTATTTAAGACTTTTAACTTTCTTTTGGGATATTTTTCTCATGTTATTAGACACTATGTTCTTATTAAAACCCGTATAGGTAAGATCACTAAAATACAGACAAATATGTATGAATTTAAATCATGTAAAGAATGCATAGATTTCACATAGTTCCCCACAAAGGGATACATCCAACGAGAAAACACAGATGATGTGTCAATATTGCAAAATAAATTAATCTTCACTAGTTTTTCGAAATACAATGTTTCGACCAAGATCACTCCATGCCAGGATAACTACATTTATTATTTTTTGGCCTTAATCACTCCTCACTCAAGCTTCACTAACTCTTATTCACTTAAATTAAATGATCCCATAAAGGATATTTTACTATTTATAAACATGTATGACTGTTAGATAAATTAAGAACATGATGGCCTATCTTTTCTTAGTATAAGACTTTTCTTTTTTTCATAAATCTTAATTTAATTCTTTGTAGATATTATTTTTAGATTCTCACTTACTCTATACCAAATGATATTAACTTCTAAATGTGAGTGTTATGTATTTTTTTCCACAAAAACAATCTTACTGGGACTCATTCTCTAGATAAGTATAATTAAACACTATAATTTTACTTTTATCCTCTTTCTACTTCCATTTCCAAATATTGATCTAAAAAATACCCACCTGATTATTTTTTATGAGAATAACTACATTAATATACCTAGAGACATTATATACAATAGAATTACTCATTTAAATAGCTGATAAGAATGTGAACCTAGCACGAGACACTTGTGTTTTTAAATATATACAGGATTTTGCGGGCATGTAACACTTGGGAACATATCTCCTTATGAAAGCTCAAGCACACGACTCTGTTTGTGATAAAACCAATTGCATAACTTGGTGAGTATAAAATGGATCAAGAGACTCCACATTTTGATCGTGATTTTAAATATACATTAAAATGTCTTTGATCAATTATCTAGTAACTATGAGTTTCTTACATTATACCCATTTGTGATACTCCATACACAATCTATATATGTGACTCTGATTTGGTATCCTCTAATGAAACCTGGATCACATGAAATTTCTACCTTCATACCAAACATTTTCATCAGATGTAGTTTGTTAAGTAATATTAGATCGCCCAATTATTTGAATTATTTACCTATTTATATAGGGATACCACTAACTTATTCTTTGAAAAATGCATCCAACAGTTCATTTCACCACCTAAGGAATTTGGCTTATTGCTTCCTTGATACAATAACTCAAGAAGTTCATTTGGAGATCATGTGATGAAATTTAACATCATGTGATCAAATTACATATTTTCATATCCTCATTCACATGAAATTTATCTTATAACCTTGATCACATTACCTCTATACATAACCCATTTCACGATCATGATTACATGGTCAAACAAAATATTTCCTCTGATAGTGTATCTCTATTCATGTGATTCCCATGAATACTTAATTAATTCATGGTTGTCAGGTATTACTTTTATATTTTCAATCACATGTGTCTATTACAAATATACTCCATCTTGTAACACCTATTGTGAGACACTTTATCATAATCTATTGTGCCTCAAGTTCAATTATATTCACAATGCCTCTGTTATTTCCATTGCATCTCCCTTTATGAAGTTCATGTGACCACACTACCTAATCAAATATATGTGGTCATAAGACTCAATAGGACTTAAAATATATCATAATCCTTTTAATATTATGTGATCACATGACCCAAAAGGGTTTATTAGAAACACTAGGAATTTAATTGATTTTAAATTCATGTTTTGTGTTTCTCAATTGATGTGTTTTACTATAACGAGGATCTTTCTAACCATATTCAAATCATCTACATGAAAAATTATAAAACATTAATGAATTAATATCCTTTTAATATCAATCTAGTCCATGATATTTATCCATCATATCCATCTTCATGCATAATACCTAGGAATTATTCCTTCTAAAATCTTTACATCCATCCTTGGGAATTATAGAGTTCCCCCGAATTCTATCCGCTCTACATGGATAAAAAATAAAATCCACAAACCACAAAACTTTTTATTTATATATAAAGATATAAAGGATCACTTTTAATTTCTCTATATAAGGTCCTCACAACATGAACATCCTATATTAATATATTCATCATTAACCAATAATCCATCTTTACTAAATGATACCATAATTGAAAAAATATTCAAAAACAAAACATTGATTTGGGTCCAACACATATCAAGAAATACTATAATAATAAATAAATCATTTATATTCTATGTTTCAACTGGGTTTCATATTTTTATTTATAGAAAAATATATTAAATGGCCTTAATTGGTGAAAGATTAAAGGAAATAAATAATGAATAATAAATATAAAATATATAATAAAAATATGTTTTTATCTCTTGTCCCCTATAATTATCATTTTTTATCCTGAATAAATACCATAAATGAATTTCAATGAATGTTATTACCCTAAAAAATTAAAATATTATAGAAAAAGATGATAAAAATAAAATATCTCATTAAATTGATAAATTATATTTCTTCATATGAGCCACAAATATCCCTAAATTCCTTCCCCATCACTAATATTTTTCAATGATTTATTATTATTCATGCACATTTATGACTTACCTACCTATGAATTCATGTCATCACTGAATGATTAAATACATAGAGCTTTTATCATCCCAATGTACATGTTTTTTTCTATATAAATACCATATTTTTATATTCTCTATTATTATAGATAAATAAATATAATTATGAAAAATTATAAAAGGTTGATCTTTGGAAAATAGTTTTTTGGGTAAGGATATAAAAATATAAGGATATAATGAGTCATTTTATAATTAAATCACAGTGAATGATATTTATTTAAAAAACAGTTAAATTACCCCCACTTCTTTACTTATAAATTCCTCAACAATTTACAAATTTCAATTTACATTTTTTATTCTTTACATTTAACAATAATGAAAATAATGAATGAGGCTACTATTAAAATCATTCAAAAAAAGAATCAATTGTTTACAATTTTTTTATATACTAATTTATTTAAGAAATATAGGGGAATTGAATAATAATAAATCTAAATTATAACCTCCCATTTCCTATAATAAAAGATCACATCCCCACACTCTAGCTATGAAGTGTTCATTTTCAAAAATTATACCATGAAACAAGCCTCCCATCACACACACACACACTTAAATGAGATATAATTATGAAGTGAATTATGATATGGGTAGGTAAGGAGTGATTAGTGTATAATTTGACTAAAAGTTCACATAGAATTATCTATAATTTTTCTATTTTAAACATTAAAATAATTAATTAGTTTTGACCTTTTTTAGTGGTTTAGATTATTTTTATAGTTTTTTACCATTTTAGTTCTTTTTTATTTTATTATATATTAATATTTATTATTATTATTATTACTAAAATATATTAATTTTAGTTTTATTACTTTATTATGTGTATGATTAAATTTAATTAGATTATATTTATTATTATGAATTTTCTTAGTATATGTAATAAATTATATAAAAAAATTTCATTATTTCTAACCATATATTTTATTTTTTTATCATAAAATAATAATCACAATTATTATTATTTATTTTTATTTTTATCATGGTGATGATTTCCAAATATGGAGCTCTTTCTAGTGGAGATCACATATGAAACTTCACTTTAAACCCTAATCAATCATTCTCCAATGTTATTGTGGGAAGATCTACCAATAATGAAGTTGTTGATGATCCTATAATTATTTCTCCTTTTCTATTTCAATATAAGAGTCTTATAGTAGTGGGAATCTCATAAAATAATGTAGAACACCTTGTATCAAACCTATGTTTCGTACATGTGGGTAAGTTCAGAGATCATTTTCTTTAGTTCAAATTTATTACGAGTCATTTCAAAATTATTAGGTTCCCTTGTTTCAATTTAGGTAAACTAGAATACATGTAGGTACCGATTAGATTATTTTATAAAGAGTAATATTTTTGATTTTATACTAGTTTTATATTATTTTTTTGAGGGGTTTCTAGGAATATTATGGAATGGTCACGCATTTTTCAGATGATAATTAATCCCCTAGTTACTGTTATTTAGTTAGTTTTTGAAGGTATTTACGTGAAAATATTCAAACCAATAACTCTTTATATTAATAAAATACTTGTTGTTACACCCATAAATATTAAATTAGAAATATCTAAGATTTCATGACCCTATACTACTAGTATTTTTACAAAATTTTACTTTTCGAAGCCTTTACCATTAGTGATCTATATTAAAAATGTTGATTTTGGATTTTACATCATATAGTTTCTAAAAATATCACATAATTATATATTTATTGATTGAAGTTTATTAACCCCACAAAATTATATGTAAAGAATACATTATGTCACTTTTTTCCTAATGGTTGACCCCTTGTTAGGGAAAAATATGTCTGGGTTGAAAAAGGGAAACAATACTCTAAAAACATTACTGCACCATCAAATTCCTAGGATCACCCAGATATAACCATTAATGAAATTGATAATATGATGACCGAGATTATAGAACCCTAACCAACCCCTAGGGATGATTATTTTCCTAGATTTTTAAATCCTGTTAGTAATTCTCAGCCTTCCAATTAGAAATAGGGTAGGGAAATTGCACCAGACCCTATATAGATCCTAGATAATGGGAAATCCATCCTCAATACACCCATTGATAATTTTGGTGTTTCTCCCCCAACCATGAAAATGATCAATATACTTACAATAACATGGTTAAAAGTGTTAAAGAATCATAGTAAGTGTCCCATTAGATTGAAGAATAATACTATCACTATATTGAAAAAGTAATGAATCTATGTTGGATTCAGATGGTTTCATTACTACACACATAAAAAAATTGTAAAAAAATAAATATTACATTAATTTGAAAAGATAAATTATTTTTATATCCTTGAGTATATTTAGTATAAAGAAAAATTACATACCTACTCAACCATAGATGTTGGACAACCCATCCACAACATCTTATGAAGAAATCTTCAAGGATATTAATAAGATTAAAAATGTTCATATTGGGTCCTCCATAACCACTGGATGAGTAAGATGTGCTTTTTTAGAAGAATGTGGAGTTCAAGACCAAATGGTTGTTAAAATATATTGGTGTTATGTTATATAAATTGATGACTAATTATATATTAATAAGCATATGTTTTTAAAATTAAATTATAATTCAATCATAATCCCATTTGGAAGTTCTCAATAAATTGTAAGAGTAAATTGTTTTTTTATATTTGATTTTTTGAATTAGAACCATTGATTTAGAAGAAATTTATAAGGATTATTAGGGATAAGATATATAAAAAGCTATCTTATAATACTATATTTTTCCCAAAATACTTTTTTTTACTATTTCTTATAAGGACATGTTTTAGAATATAAGTTCTAAAACTTTACTTATTTTTGGTATTCGAAAGATGCTGGAATGAGAAATACAATGCTATATAGAGTAAAATACATTCTATAGATTTATTTTATTTATATATATCTTTGATTTGACTTACTCTTGGGGAATCACACTTTTTTCATTGATATAAATTCCTTGTTTAAGTTCTTAATAAGGGGAATTACAACATAGAAACTTGTGACTATGAAGAAATGGTTGATCTATTTGAATATTTTTTATTTAATTTGTCATACTTAATGAATTATATTTTGTTTAAAATACATTTCTCCTCATATATTTACTTTTTGAATCTATTTTATTTTAAAAAATTTTATGGAGTGCGAGTTGGGTTTCCAACTTCAACTTCATGATGTTTATAATAATAATAATAATAATAATTATTATTATTGTTTTTTATAATATTATTAGTAGTATTTATATATATATATATACACAGATATATTAATTTGTAACTATTTATGTCTTAAAATTCCAATTTTTTTTTCATGTTTGGTTTTATGCAGTAAATCTTGAAGCACTTCTTTATTATACTCCACCTCCTCTTTATACTAAATAACTATAAGGGTTGAAAAAACTTTCTCCTAGTGTGAGTCACAATGCATCAACACCGCTAAATTCACCATATGTATTTTTCACAAAAATAAATCATTCACTCCAGCAATATAATCTATACAGACACCTTATACTACCACACCATCTTCAACAAACACATGCATCACATACCCACTTACCCTTTCTTTTCTACACTCTATGATAGCTCGGGGAACCTTTTCTTTCTTATTTGGAACAATCTAACTAAACCCCACCACCTCTTTGACACCCTAATTTATATTTCCTCTACACCTACTTTGAAAACAATCATATAGTTTCTAAATCTCCATGTTAACTATGAAATACTTTTCGAACACCTATTATAGACCCACATTCTATGCTAATTTATGTCACAACTAGCCCATGTTACTATTGTTCAAATTCCCAGTAATCTAAAAAGGTGTTTCCTTCTTAAAAATACCTCCATGAGACATGAAAAAGAATTAATGTGGAATTCATGTTATATTAATGTATGATTTTTGTGTGTGAGATGTATATTTTTTGTATTATTATTTAGGTACGTGATATAATTGTGTTACTTTAGAGTGGTGGTTCTTGCACATTGACAACAAGTGTTGTCATGAACCAACTAAGGGTGTAAATTATTTGAAATTTCATGTATATTACACCATAATTTCATCCCATATTCTAGATTTTTATTATTCATTTATAAGGTGAAGTACCAAGTATCTCCTGGATGGTTTGAGATGGGTTTGGAAGCCTTTAAGGGGTGATCAGTTAGGAAAAACCATTCGATTCTCCCCATGAAACTGTGTGACATGTTAGAGAGGTCTAATGGGTTTGTCATGATTTGTGCATAGTTAGAGTTAACTATACAAAATTTCCCAAAAAGGTTTGAATTAATATAGAGGTGAAAGCATGGTTGGAACATGGTTTTACAAATATTTCAGCTAATGGATTCAGATTCCCATAATAGGTAGTAAATCTTACATGGTTGGTACACAATATAGTAAAACTTGTGGTTAAACCATGTGTGTATTATGATTTAATAATAAAGTTGATTTTTATACCCAAAACCTACTCGAATCAACTTATTTTTCCTCCCATTCCTAGGGGTCTTGAACTCAAATACTAGAATGTTGGTTTTTAGTGATTATCTTCCTTTCAAAAATAAATTCATGTGAATATAAAGGTCCGAGGTCATGGGAATTCAAGTTAGGCGATCATTGTTCTTTTTTCATCTTGATCACGATATATTATTCCTCTTTCTATTGGGGAAATACTTAGATCTTTATGTCCTGATCATATCTAATAGGTCTAGTATGATATAATGAGGAAATCATTGATCATAGATACATATTATAACTTCGAAAATTGACATATGCTTCTAAATTTTAACTTTTCTTTAGAAGTAAGTGCCTCTTCCGAGGTATATCTCATATAATCCTACAATTTTTGTGTTGTTTCTTAAGATCTATATCCACAATTCCTCATGTGATGGAATGGTGATCAGTATAAGAATATTCGATTGGTAAATTTTCATGGGTGGTTAATCTTGACATTAGAGCGTTGTTGTTCTTGATTTAGGATGTCCTTTACATATAGGCCCTATATGTAAATTAATTGGTATGAATGTGTGGCATGCATGTGTATCCCAATGAGATATAGGATTGATATGATTTGTATGTGGCATGTGTGTGTATTCCTATGCGACTTATGCTTAATATGATCCACATGTGGCATGTGTTTGTATCCCTATGAGACCTATATGTGAAATGATTTTCATGTGGATGTGTGTTGGATTTATGACTATTTATTGACCTGAAATGATTATGAACTTCATTATTTTAGTATTTTGTGATATGTATGTGGTTTCATTATCTCTATAATTGAGTGGCTAGGTTGAACCATACGGGTTACCCTCTCCCTTAGAGAGGGGGTGTGGATAATGTGGTGGATTAACCTAGAGTCACGACATTGTGTCAACATTTGTTGTAATGGATTTCCACAATTTTTTGATATATGGTCGACATGAATTATGTGTCTTTCCCTATAGATGTGAATTGGGTCAAAATGAGTATTTCCCTTAAATGTGGACATGACTATCTGATAAAGGGGGATATGAGAAATATTACTTTTATGTCAAGTATGTCATTCCAATGAATGGAATTCCATTTGACATAGTGGTGAAGTAGGTAGATTCGTTCTTCAATGAACCATAATCTGTGTGCACATGATTTATTTCTTATTGTTTACTTTTGCATTGATTATTTTTATGAAAAACATGGGTATATATCATCCACTTATATTAAGTTACTATTGGTGGTTCTCTATGAGGTTTTATACACACACCCTACACAAGTATATTGGTTAACATGTAGATTTTATAATATGGGATCTAGTGTTGGGAAATGGATAACTAGGGGAAGTTGATATAGAATAGTAGGATGGTTTTAGGTGAGTTTGGGATGGAGAATAGGTCTTGGATGTTTTTCTGTATATTACTTACTCATTATATATCTTTCAATACAATGATCCACAATATGCATGAATCCTTTATTTTTTTTATTAACATTCCATTTTATTATAATATTTGATGATATAATTATTCTGATGCTTCCATTATTGAATTATTATTTTCCATCATTATTATTTTTGGTGTTGATTTCTTTATTTTTCTTTGTTGGTTCTCTATCATTTGAGTGGAAAGGTTAGAAATCATTAGAGGTTTTTAAGAATGATTCTTGTATGGGTTTAGTGGGGTTGGAAAAATATGTGGGATGCAAGTTTTTTTATTAGGTGAAGAATCTATAGGGGTCTTTGAATCAAGTGATTCGTGAACCTTTAGGGTGAGGCCATGGAGCTGACACGTGTAGAAATTATATGGCTGAAATAGTAACAAAAAATTTGGGAGAGGGAAATTCAAAAATTCGAATGTTATAAGAGATCATTATCCAAAAATATGATTAAGGGAGATATTTTTGTGATGAATAGTGATTTGGATGCAGAAGGAAGAAGAGTGTGATATGACCTCAATCAGTCTGGAGAAATTATAGTACAGGTGTCATGCATGATAATTTTTATTGATCAATTAGTGACCACATATTCTTCTCCACTTATGGTAGAATAATAGAAATATTTATTTAAAGAATATCTCTTAGGTTTACATCCAGATGTGGGAGATAAGTTTTAAATTGAACTCATACTGGTGTGAGGATTATATCTATTCCAGTATACCACATGAAACTTACTATGTTGAAAGAGTTTAAGGTATATCTTTAGGATCTATAAGTGAAGGGATTTATCAAAATGAGCACTTATACATGGGGTGATTTGGTGTGGTTCTATAAGAAGGTGGATGGTAGTATTCTGGTGTGTGTGGACTATACATAGTTGAACCATATTACCTTAAAGAACAGGTAACCTCTTCCAAGGATTGAATACTTGATTTATCATCTAAGGAACACATAGTGTTTCTCAAAAATTTATATATGATCAGGCTACTATATAATTTTGTTAAGGGTGTATGAAAAACCAAAGATATAATTTGGTAAACAATATGGGTTTTATAAGTTTCTTATTATTTGTTTTGGGATGATGAATTTTATAGCAGTATTCATGTATCATATCAACAATATTTTTCATCTGTATATAGAATAATTTTTCATTATGTTTGTTGATGAAATATTGATATATTCAAGGACCTGGGAATCACACACTAGGAACCTTGATATTTTATTGAGTATTATTCGAGGTAACCACCACTAATCCAAGATCTCAAATAGTTACATTTTTATCCAGGATGTTTATTTCCATGGGTATGTGATTTCTAGGGGTTGGAATGTATCTTAAAATGGAGAATGATATTTCTATAGTTCTTAGACATGGCATAGGAAAATTTTAAAAAGTTGGAGTTTCATTAGATTATATGGGTACTGCAGGTGGTTCATTTATGAATTTTTCTATTTGGTAGCACCCATGACTGCACTTAGAAAGAAGGGGTTAATGTTATAATAGATGGATTGGAGTGAATACAACTTCTATAACTTAATAGAATATTGATATCATATTTGATTTATTTTTTTACTAAACTTGGTATTGGTTACGAAGTTCATTGTGATGATTCTGGGGATTTTTAGGAGCTGTCTTGATGTATAATGATCAAGTAGTTACTTATGGATCTCACTGACTGTGAAATCATGAGTGAAACTGCCCCACTCTTCATCTTGAGTTAACATCTACGATTCATTCATTGAAATATTAGTGACATTACCTCATCTATGAGAAATGTTTCATATATATGAACCAAAAGAGTTTTTTGTATATCTTCACCCAATGGGACTTGAATCTTCATTAGAGGAATTGGGTAGAGTAACTACAAATGTTCAACTTTGATAGTGAATACACTCCAATAAAAATAAATATTTTCACATACTTCCTATGTTAGAATATGCATGAAATTTTAGAGTTTATATTGGAAGAAATATATAAGCTGATGTCCTCATAGGAAAACTAGTAGGTGGTAATAATTGGGGATTAGGGAGTAGTGTCTATTACACCCTTAGTGATCACATCCTCATTTTTAGAGTGAGTAATGTATAGTTAATAGTGTGATCTATATTTGTATCTGATATGTGAACGGTTATAGGTAGATGAACTCCTTACAATATATACCTTAGATAGATGTGATTTGGATTATAACCATGGATCAGTAGTGAATAATTCATCTATCAGAGAGGAGATGATTGGAGACTCTCATTACTCTTAGTGAGTAATATGTCTGGGGGAACAAAAATGTATCATGATATCAGATAATTTTTTTGGTTTCCCACCATAAATAGGGACATTATTTGATTTACTCTCATTGTTTGAACTATTATAGGATTAAGACTAAGCATCATCCACCATGTTGGTTACTTCAACTACTTCTAATGCCAGAATATATGTGGAATTATGTGAAATTGGTATACATCCTTAGTCTCCCTAGGACCCTAAGAGAATGATATATTGTATGGTTTATTGTTGATCAACTAACCAAAGTGGATCATTTCTTTCTAATTTGAGAGACTTAATCAGTGGATGATCTAGAAATGCTATATATTTTGGAGATTATGTGGCCACATAGAGTTCCATCATGCATAGTGTGAGATAGAGACACTTGTTTTACTCTATAATTTTGTGTGTTCTTGTTGAAGGGAATTGTGAATTAGGGAAATTAGAGTACATCATAAAATTCATTTTTAGATGGATAGTATGATATAACTATTCTAAAATTAGAGGATATTCTTTAGGAATGTGTTTTTGATTTTAATGGAGCTTTTCATGATTATTTAACCATGAAATAACCCTACTACAATAATAGTTTCCAACCTTCAATTCATATGTATCTGTTTAAGTATTTCTTCGGATAGTCATTTTTCTCACTACTATGATGGAATGAGGTGGGCGAGTCATCAGTTTTCAAGCTATGTATTGGGAATGTGACCTTATAGAAGGTGCAATTTATTTTAAAGTGGATAATCACAATTCAGATCAAACATTGATCAAATACTGACTGATAGAGAAAAAGTTTTGAGTTTGTTTTTGGTGACTAGATATTATTGTTGGTTTCTTCCTAGATAAAATATCAAATATTATAGAGGAAGGGGGAATTGGAATTGTGGTTTATTAGATCATTTGAGTTCATCGAACATATGAAAACAATTTCATATCAGTTGAAGCTTCCCCTATGATATCAAGGTATGAATAATGTGTAAGGGCCTAGTATTTTTATATATAAATATCACATATTTTTAGATGAATATTCAATATATTTCAAAAATAAATTCCAAATAACCATAATATATTATAAAATATATTTAATAGAAACAAAATATTCTTATTTCATGAATGATCTTCAATATATCCCACAAAGATCTTCTCACATATTACTCCTCTTAGTTGTACCCTACCTAATCCTTTCATCATAACATGAGTAAGGAAACATAAGAAAAAGAGAGATCATATTCTTAGTAAG
Source organism: Viscum album (assembly GCA_963277665.1). Lineage (NCBI taxonomy): Eukaryota > Viridiplantae > Streptophyta > Magnoliopsida > Santalales > Viscaceae > Viscum > Viscum album. The sequence continues at coordinate 616,676,860 of OY728148.1, read as the reverse complement.
GTTAAACATATTATATATCAATCTATGATCATATGAAATAATAATATAAGTATAAGGGTATGTGATCATGAACATAACTTAAGAAGTTCATACCCTACCTATAATAGATCATAAACATTATTCATGGAATAAAACATTACCATTTTAGAAAACATGGTCTATAACAGTGAGAAATAATCACAAATCAATCATGAACCATAATCACATGTCATAAAAGTGAGGCACTATCATAAATATAGAGAAACATATAATTTTTCAAGGTTAACTACCAATACCATAAACATAGTGTATCAGTACATATCACATGCTTCCCATTATGGATCAAGATGCACTTGTTTCCCTTAATGGATTAGGACTCACTTATTTCACATAATGGATCAATTCCATTGATATGTTTCCCATTAATATATCATGATATATATAAAGCTTTACCTAATGAATTGGAGGGAGATACAGGTCCCACCAATCTCCAATTGAAAACCAGATTTATGTGTTCCATAATATGAAAGAATATTCATCATATCATCACATCACAACACATGTAATGGAAAAAAGTTTCATAAACATTTCATTAACATAATCATTAACTATCCAGAGAAATAATAATAATGTTATCATACAATAATATCCTTAATAAATCATAAGTAACTTCAAAAATGTCATCTTATATGGAAAATGAATTTGAAAGAAAACCTGGAACATTTAATGAGGAAAATATCCCTTCAAATTTTATTTTTGTTTAAAACAAACAAGAAATTAAAAATTCATTTCATTGTAAATAAAATGTGAAAAATTATAGATTAGTTTTTAAATATCATTTAAAAAATTTCTTTAGGAAGATATATTTTCCATTTTGAAAATCCCTAAAAATTCATAAATGTTTTTGAAATCATTTTCTTTGAAAATAATATTTGGAACTTCCAAAAGAATAAATAAAAATTGTTTAAAAATTTTATTCATGAAAATATCATTTTTATTTAGAAACTAACTAAAAATTATTAAATATTTTTGAAATAATATTCATTGAAAATATTATTTAAAAATTATAAATTAATCTTTAAAAATTTGAGTGGTTAAGGTGGTGGGAATTCTGTTCATACCATATTCTCTAAAATAATGACTTCTTTCAAATTTTTGGTAAAAGACAAATGAGCCTTATTTAAAAAATGATATGAATATTCCTTTTAATATTTTTAAAAATAAAACAAGAATATAAATGATATTAGTATATATTAGAGAATTTTTAAAAACATTTTTGTTTTTTTAAATATAGATACAGAAAAAATGTTTTTTGACTGAAGAAAGAAATAAAATCAAAATTTCCTAAAAACAATTAATTTTAACTATTGAGTAGATAGAGGAAAATGATGGGAAAACATGTATTATAAGGTTATAAAAATTATATAATGAAATTCATGTGTTTTTGGTATATGGATCATAATATTTCATCATCATATGCATAAACATAAACAATACCGATAAATGATTAGATTGTACCATAAAACCCTTAACACTTTGGTAACATTGAATCGTAATCCACATGAATGAGTAACATTAAATGAAACTTAAAATATCATGATAATAAATAAACTAATGATATTAAATGTTAAAGGGTCTGTATATGCACCTCAAAAAATAAGATAGGTGCATAACACAACATATGTCTCGAAGAAGAAAAGTTGATACAAAAATACCTTACCTTAAGTCTCAACATCCTTCATACACATTCAGAACTAATGTATAATAAATATATGTTTATTTTAAATCTAAAATAGAACCATAATATTATATATATCACATAATATATGATTTAATTATGAAATTTTATTACTTGTTTATTATCAATTCCATGTTAAATCCATATTTCGGGTAATAACTGCATTGTTTTTCCATGCATGTCTTGATTTTTTATTTTCCTTATTCTTAATTTGATCTTGGTTACATAATAACCATAAATTTAATAATTATATAAATACCATATATATTCATTATATATGTATTTAGAGTAATCCATAAATATTGGAGATAGAAATTGAAATTCATCAGTCATGGAGATAGTATATCGTATCTACATACGAACATTGTTTCCATTTTCTCAAAGGATGAAATAAACGAAAGAAACATAATATATTAACTTTATAGAATAATTTTTATGTCACATATATCACATATATTCATTAATGTTACCTTAATTTCATTTTATTCAAATCCATAGGGGAAAAATAAATCACATCACTTCGCAAGGAGGTAATCCTCTATACACATGAATGACATTATCATACCCCCACAGAATAGAAAGTAAAAAATGTATGTGTTATATAATAATTTTATATGTATATTTATGTTAAAAATATCATATATATACAAAATATTCATCATTATATCTAACCATGATATTTTTTGTTGAAAAACGTGTCACATTGGTTCATTAAGTGGTAGTTTGTCGTGTACACGAGCGATGTTATTATTTCTTATTTAAGGGAAGAGAAGATAGATACATGTCATGAAAAAAATTTAATGTCATAGTATTATATGGAATATTCATACATTATTTTATTATCTCGTTTTGATATGATTTTAATGACTTGGGGGGTGAAATAATATAAAAATTCACATTGATGAATATTACCTCTTCTTCAGGTAACCCCTTTTTTTCACCAAAATAATTCTTTGTTTGAATTTATTATTAAAATAAGAATTATAAAATGATATGAGGTAATTAATAACTATATGTTTTCAGGTTGTTTATGAATAAATGGTATTTGAAGTGTGAATAGGAGAGGAGAGTGGGTGGCCACTTATAAGTGAGGTAAGTGTCACCCTTGTAATTTTTGAAAAGAAAAAGATGTAACCACATATTTCACAAAAAATGTCTCAAAAATGTACCATCATGAAGCCATAGGGTTTATAAGTTTAAAATATTTCCATAAAATGGTTTTTAGAAATTTTATAGGCCATTTTAGCCCTTATCCTTTTAGTTTATCCCCAAATAAACCTATTCTAACCAAAACCATGTTAATTAATTTTTCCTAATTTACAAATAATTATATTAAAAAATTAAGTTTACCATATTATATAATATAAATTACTATGATTATAAAATAATTAATCCCTTTTTTGTATTCTTTTAAAATAAGTGGAAAATCTATTTTAAAAATAATCTCATAAACACGAAGAAATAGTAATATTCCAAATAGAAAACTTTCAAAAGTTATTATATCAAAATTCAATATGAAATTGATTCTATTGATAGAAATTGTATTAATAGATATACAATTGAACTCAATTTTTGAAATTATATTAAAAAATTGATGTTTTAGATTTTTTTTAATGAAAATAAAATTCATAAAAAGTTATATTTTTCACTATTCACTAAAAGTAGTATTTTTAAAACCTAGTATTTATCAGAACATATAAAATTTTTTCTAAATATTACATGATTTTTATCAATATGTTTTTCTTATATTAAAAAATTAAACATAATATTTAATTTTTTTTTAATATTCATACCAATAAGTTTATTGGATAGGTTATAATAGTCATGTTTAAATAATAATATAACATAACATAGTTTTTTAAAACTCAGTGTTTCATCTAACACAAGATAAACTTAGTGTTGGATGTAACCCAAGATAAATTATGAGTGTATTGAAATAGAATCTATCAAATAAATTTAACTTTTTCGAGGAAAAACAATTCATAAAAATAATGGTGTTAAATTATACTCCCTTAAAATTAATTTCACCCTTGAAATTCATCACTCAGATATAAAAAAACGAGGATAGGTTTACCTCAATATTTCCATAGATTCCCACATAGATTTTCCAAAAAAAAATTCACCACAAAATACTGACTAGGGGAGTGGTCTTGTTTTGAATAACTTTCTCTCTATCATATATAATATAAATTCTATATTCTTTATAATAACGAAATTTCTCAGTCGATATGTCCTCTATGTTTAATAAATGTGATGGATTAGGTGTGTACATAATGAATAGAGATACATGGAAATAATCATGAAATTGAGATAGATTTTTTGCAAGAGACAAACAATAGTGCACTATCCCGATTCTATTATGAATATAAAAAGGACCGATGTATATGGGGCATACCATTTCCTTTTCCAAAACCTATAATATTTTCCCATGGGGATATTAATAGTAATACCTTTTCACCAAATTAAAATTATAAACCACACTAGATATTGTCACTATAAATTTTTTAGCAACTTTAAGCCACCTTAATGTGTTGATGAATTCCTATAAAAATCTATACCATTTATTCAGCTTTCTCAATCCCATATTACTTTATTTCTCCAAATTCATTCTATCATAATGGATTTATACACTTATTTCTATAAAGGGATTAAAAAGGAGAAATCGAAATTTGTGAGAGAAATTTATTGTTATAAGAAAAATCAACTATTGGAAGGTTTTAAACCCAACCACCTTTGAAATCCATATAATAATATATTATTATATCCTATAGGGTTTGAATTGTTCTCTTAGACTGACCATTTTTCTGAGGATGATAAGAAGTAAAGAAACATAACTCCATATACATAGTCTATTGAAGACTTCACCCGAACATCGAGGTAAATCTCATATCTCGATTTGATATAACAAAATGTTGTGCTCCATTTAATATTAACACTTCCTTAATGTATATTCTATAAATATGATAAAAATAAATGTCTTGTATAATAGATATTAAGTGTGATGACCTTTTAAGATGATCCACTAAAATCCAAATAGAATTATTTATTTTTAATGTTTTGGGGAGTCAAAAAAATCCATGTTGATATTTTTTTATTTCCATTCTAGTATGGGTAATGGTTGTAACATCCCCATAGAAATTTTTTCTCTTATACCTAAATTTTTGACATACCACACATTGAGATAAAAACTGTGCAGTATCTATCTTCATCCCTTCCCACTATAAATACTCTTTCAAATATTTATACATCTTTGTACTCCTAGTATAAATAGAGAAGAAAGATGCATGATCTTTCACTAATACCTCCTTCTAATCAGATATTAATGGAACACATACATTGTTCCTGAACCTTGTCATTCCATTAGAATAAAGATTAAACTCATAAACATCTACCCGCTTCTTCATATCTATATCTTCCATCTATGCATATTTAATCATCACATGGATATTGGGTTAAAAAATACTTTTATAAAGACAATATCTTTCTCCATACTTCAATATTTACATATCCATATTTTTAAAATCCATAAATATTAGATCATTAATGATCCTCATCATTGATAATCTTGTACGATCCTTTAGACATGAATCATCAACCTCCCTATTTTCTTTCATAGGTTGGTAATGTATTGAGAAGTAATAATAATTGATCAACACTAACTATATTACCCGGAAAATATTTAACTCTTTATGTATGAATATATCCACTAATAATTTTTATTAGTACATATCTCACACCTTTCTGTGTAAAGATAAGGCCTCTATATCTTGAATGAAATAATACCACAGCTAAACCCAGATCTTTATTTTTTTTAATTTTTATCATGAACTACCAATTGGAATGAAGTCTATGCTATCACCATATCATTATACATCATAACACATCCTAAACACATTTAGATGTATTACTATAAATTACAAACTCTTCCCCAAAACAAGGATGTGCAAGGAAAGGGGAATTGACCATTCTTCTATTTATCTCCTTTAAATGATCATCACATTCAACCATCCAAAGGAACTTGAATCATTTCCATGTTAACCTAGAGACTAGATTAGAAAGGAATAAAAAATTCTACAAAAAGAATCATTAATATCCTGCCAAACTAAGAATTCTACATATCATAGTCACCATGGTTTTTCTGGGGAAACTTTTTAAAAATATATATCCTTGAATGATCTATTAAAATATCTTCACATGATATTATATGTCATAATAATTAAACTTTACAAATATAGAATTTACACATTGTAAATTTATCATAAAATTTTTCCATCCTTAGGGTCCAATGAATAGTTATTAAATGATCTTCATGTTCTTCGTTTACCTTTAATTATATAAGAATATCATCTACAAAGACTATCGAAAAATGATCATCGTAATCTATGAAGACTCTAGGAAATAAATCCATAATGATATGAATGGAATTTATAACAAAAACTTTAATCACCATAAATTCATAGTGTACATACTTCGTAAAGAAGGATGTCTTGAATTTGTATTCGGTTTTGAACCTCAATTGATACTACCCAGATAAAATATCATTCTTTGAAAATGAATAAACTCACTGTAATTGATCAGAAAAATCATTGAGATAGGATATAGGGAACTTTTTCTTGATAATGATCTTGTTAAGTCATTGATAATCAGTTAAATGATGCATTGATCCATATTTATTTTCCAAAAAGTGAAAATTTTCAACCCATTGTTTTGCACTAGGTCATATAAATCTCTTAGAAAGATTATCCCAGAGTTTCTTCTAAAATTATTACAACTCAATTGGGGTCATTCTATATGGTGTATTTGAAATTGGTGTAGTACAAATTATAAGTTCTATTGTGAACTCAACTTCACGACTTAAAGGAATAATATAAAATTACTTTTGAAATACATCAAAAACCTCTTGAAAAATAGTATTATCTTCAATTTTGAGTTTATCCCCAAATATCTAAGAGAAATATCCTTCATGGATAAGAATTAAAACCCACAAGGATAATGTAATTTCCATTGAAATTCTGTACTCTTCCTCACAATTAAAAATCAGAGTGGTTTCATTTGAAATATGAAATGTGACTTCCCTTTCTCAAAAAAATAATATGGTACCTTTATAAATAAATCTAATCAATTTCAAGAACCACAAAAAATTCAACTAATGGTAGAATCAAAAGATTTTCAAGAAGCACATTACCATAAACATAAATCATAGAGGAACTATAGACTTGTGATGAGACCAATGTACCAATAGTAGTTCTAAAATATAACTCAATATCTAATAATTGAGATGGTAATTTAATATACTTTTCAAATTTATTATATATAAAAGAGTGGGTATAGATATAATTAAATTAAAAATTCACTATTTTAGAGTTGATGATAAGTGTACCTTTCACTACATTATTCTTGTAACCCACTTTGGCAGTTGAGATATCAGGAGATTTCGTTTTTTATTTGGGCATTAGAAGCTATTGACACTGGCCATAAAATACTATTAGATTTAGAAACTAGTTGGTATAATTCAAATTCTCCTTTTATTTGAATCATTAGGTCTTGGGTGGTGCATTATATGGCATCATATTCTCCTCCATTGTATTAACCACACCATCGATCACCTTTTGTATTTAATGGGATTTATGACCTACCATTAAAAATTTAAATAACCTCCTAGTTTTATTCAAGAATTTCCCTGGTTATTTCTTCCAATATTTCTACCCTATGGATAAATGGAATTTCTTTCCACCATGTGATTTATTTGAGTTTTATTGATAATAGATCTTATTATTATTATAAAATACATGAGACATGTGGGAATATCAAATTTCCATTTCTATGTTGATTTTAAAATGAATTATTTCTTCATCAATACTAAAGTCTATTATATCAAATTAATTTCAGAGACATTGTTTTAGGCCACAAAATACTCGATCAATTTTTCTTTCTGATTGAAGATTAAACCAACATAATACATTGAAATCCTTGTAAAATTATATTCAGAAGTACTGATAAATTCATTGTACTCATACTTAGGATCAAGGAATTATTTATATATTCTTATACATAGAATATGAGGTAAATAATTACTAAAAAATACCCTCCTAAACTCATCCCAATCCATGGAGTCAATTTATTCTCCTTGACTCATATTTTTAATAAGGTTCCATCACTAATATACTTCACCTTAAAAAGGATAAATATCAAAGACATCCTTTCCTTATTTTAAGCATTGAAGAATATAAAATACATTTTCAATAGTGTTAATCCAGTTCTCAACTACTATTGGATCTAAAGACCCACTAGTAGAAGGCGGATGCTGTCTCATGAAGGATTCAGAAGAATGTTTCTCACTCCTTTGATTTCTTGAGAACCCATCAAGGTTCATGGTGTGAGAAAGTTTTATAAGAATAGAAACAAGGATCTACATCCCATCTCCCATATAACTTGGTTTATTAGGTCAATAATAATTGAATTTTCCATCATGTTTAGTATAAACATAGTTTGTTCAGATTCTCGCCATTGACTAAAACCAATAAGAATAAAGCGAGAAATACTAATCATAGTGGGGAACCATATAATCAGGAAAAATAATTTATAGGATGAATAAATCATGACACCATATTTTCAATTTTTATAACCTTATGTATAACCCAGGTAACTCAAGGTCATTATTCAAATAATTAATGATGGTTTATATGGAGTTTTTGAATTTTGAAAACTTATACCATGGGAGTGTAAATCCAATGCGTAGAAAGTCCGGTTATCATGAACCATGTGATGATTAAATCCAACTCAATACACCCTTTTTGAAGTTATTACCCATAGTTACCTTTGTGACTGAGTCAGATTCACTTGTAGAATCTAGAAACAGAAATAATTTATTTAAAACCACTCTCTCTATCCTTTACCAAAATTCCAAGACATTTTCTTATACTTTAAAATATATGTATAGTTATCTATTGAAATATCCCAAGACATATCCATAGAAATATCCCTAGGGATCTCACTAAATTTTTCTCATCTATTTTTTGAATGGTTAGATAAACATATCCTCTAATACCAACTATAATGAAACATGATTATTAGAATTAATATCTTATCATTTAGATGAATATTCAATACAATTCATTACAACATGACCAATAAACATAATAGTTTGGACACTTTAGAGACTATAAACACATTCTTATTATTTCATTAAAGAAATTAAAAATATATTACAATGATCTTATCACATATTACTCCTCTCCGGAATACCCTACACAATCCTTTCTTCCGAACCTAGGGAAGCAATCATAAGAAAGGGAGAGATGAAATTATCAGTAAGGGTTAACATAGGAGATATAAATATATGATCATATTTATTTATAAGACTAGAATAAGGGTTTCACTACTGGAAAAAAGGCCTATACCCACGGTTCAAAACCGTGGGTATAGCCCCCAAAACCGTGGGTATAGGCTATACCCACGGTTTTGGGAACCGTGGGCTGGAACGCCGTCGGTATAGGTCCCCAGCCTATACCCACGGTTTTCCAAAACCGTGGGTATAGGTGTTCTGCCACCGTGTCAACAAAACATTCCCAATTGCCACGGTGTCAATGGCTTTTAGCCACGGTTTCAAAACCGTGGGTATAGATCCTAAAATAAAGCTGCAGGCGGGTTTCGATCCCACGACCTCTTCGCTGCAAAGTACCGCGTCTACCACTACCCTACTATCAATTATGTGTATATATATATATATTTAGTTAAATATAGTTATATAAACCGTGGGTATAGAGGGAAGAACCGTAGGTATAGGACTCCCGCCAAAAAAAAATCTTTCCCGCGGAAAAAAAAAATTTCCCACGCACACATGGGAAACCTATACCCACGGTTTTTCAAAACCGTGGGTATAGGTTTTTTATCCTATAACTATCCCCACGGTTCTCCTCAAACCCGTGGGGATAGGTACCCCTATACCCACGGTTCTTGAGAACCGTGGGTATAGGTCAATTTTCAAGACCTATCCCCACGGTTTTGGAAAACCGTGGGGATAGACACCCCTATGCCCACGGTTTTTGAAAACCGTGGGTACAGGTCTTGAAAATTGACATATACCCACGGTTTTCCAAAACCGTGGGTATAGGGGGTACCTATCCCCACAGTTTTGAGGAAAACCGTGGGGATAGGTCCATTTTCCAGTAGTGTTTGTGATCATGAAAATATCTAATTAAGTTAATACCCAACCTTTCATAGATTATAAACATGAGTAATGGAATAAAACATTATCATTTTAGAAAACATGGCTTATAGGAGTGGGAAATCGTCATAAATTAATCATTAAACATAATCTCATTTCATGAAAGTGTGGAATCATCATAAATATGGAAAAACATTTAATTTGTCAAGGATAACTATCAATAACAATAACATAGTAAATCAGGAATTATCACATGTTTCTCATTATGGATTAGGATTCACTAGTTTTACATATTGGATCACAGATCACCTATTTCCTATAGTGTATCAATCTCATATACTGTTTCCCATTATTATCTCATGAGATATAAAAATTTACCAATGCATTGGTAGGATATATATGTCCCACATGCCTCCTAATGAAAACTGTAATTATGTGTGGTATAATATCATAAAACATTAATCATATCATCACATCATAAACCATATTAAGAAGATATGATTCATAAAAATTTCATCAATTCACCATAGCTTAACCTAAGAAAAAAATGGGTTTCATAAAAATTCCATCAACCTAGACAATATCTATATAGAAAAATAATATGGATGGTATCAGTCAATTTTATCCCCTGTAAATCATAAGTAACATCAAATTATATCATATTATTTCGAAAATTAGTTTGGTAGGTCATTTTCAACATTTCTTGTGGAAAATTTCCTTCATAATTTTTAATTTTTTTTAAAACATAAAATATTTTTAAAACCATTTTCTTTTAAGATAAACTTTAGATACATATGAAGGATCATTTAAAAATAATTAAAACATTTTTTAGGAAAATATATATTACATTTTTAAAATCAATAAAAATTCATAAAATATTTTCAAAATCCTTTTCTTTGAAAAGTAACTTTGAAACATATAAATAGAGCATTAAAAATTATTCAAACAATTTCCTTATGAAAATTTACATTATATTTTGAGAATTTTAAAAATTAATAAATTATTTTTGAAATCCTTTTCTTGGAAAATAAAATTTCAAATTTATAATTGAATTGTTAACACATTGACTGGTTATGACTACTAAAAATTCTATTTACTCCACACACTTTGAAATAAACATTCCTTTCATAGGTTTGATAAAATCCAAACTATACTTGTTTTAAAAAATACATGATGATTCATTTTAATTTTTTTTAAAATTATAAAAAGGGAAAATATTACTTTTCAATATCTTAGGATACTTTTAAAAACATCATTAAAACGTTTTTTTAAACATGGATACAGAAGAAAAATCATTTTTGACCTAAGAGGGAAATTGTAACATCCTAGGTAAATAAAGAATATAAAATTTCGATATTTATTAATATTTTTGAATTAGATATTAATTTTACTTTAAAGGGGATTCTTTGTTTGATGGCATACCCGAGACGCAACAACGGGTTTCTTTGAAATCTTACGTTGCACACAATGTTGAGTTATACTGAAAAATAATAATATAATAATATCATTTTAAATGGTAGTTAAAGCATAACCATTGTATTGACGGGAATAAACATAACTAAATAAAATATTATTACATATGTTTATTAAATGTTTTTACATTTATCCAATAAAATTTAGAGGCTTAAAATGTGAATGGATCCAATTTGAAGCATAAATAGTCTAAAATTATTTAAAAGAACGATTTACCGCCTTTTGATGGACAACCCTTTTTAAATATATTTTTTGTCTCTTTTATATGTTCTATTTGGGAAAATAAAATTATTTTTTAGAATCGGGATATCAAAATTTACTTTGGATGAAATTTTGGTATTTTTCTGATAAAGTTAATTTTTTAATGAATAGTGAAAAATACTATATTTTAATTAAAAATTGGTTTCTAATATAATTTATTTATATGGTTATATTATCTTTTTAATTTATTTTAACGTGTAATTATATTTGTTTTACCATTTCATCCATTTTTGTTCAGTGGAAGTAATCTCACTTTGAAATTGGACATAAACAAGTGTCAATCTTTTGATAGTTATTATTTCTTAAAAATGAGCTTTTTTGTTTTGACAATAGGAATTAATTTTAAATTAATTTATTCCACATCTGTGTTTTTGAATTTGGAAAAATGGATTCCATATTTGGAATCAGGAGTTCTAAATTATGTAAATTGGTTACTTTTATTTTTAGATATTATGAATATTTACTTCAGTAAATATTTTATTTACCATGGTTAAAGGGTAAATCTAGAAAATAAGGGTAAATAGATAATATTATAATAATATTAAGTTACCATTACACTTTTACTAACCCTATTGGATAAGATATTTCCACTAAGGGAATCCTTGGGTAGATTTTGGGACCCCATTGAGCTACTTGGTAGTGATAATGACACTTCATATTAATTAATTTAATGTAAGGACAAAAAAGAAAAATACATATATCTTTCAGTAAATCAATTTTTAAATGGTGTTATATAAGTTATCTTTTTGACTATGAATATTAATTTGAAAGATATAAATATTTCCTACATCATGGTATTTGATTTATAATTTTTAGACATCAAGTAAATAAATTATTTATGACACAATGATGATGAAGTGATTAACTTATTAAAGGATGATTTAAATAAACGAGAATATAAAATTTATAAAAATATTCAAAAACAATCCAATTATTATTGGATAATTTTATTTCAAACAATATTCATATTATTTTTGAATTGAATATGTTTTGGACCTTTTGAAATCGAGAATCATTTTATAATAAAATAACAATTTCAAACATTCTTAAGAGCCCCTCCCCCCTTATAAAAAGCCATCACCTATAACCTTTACTCACACCTATCAATCCCCCTTGGATCGTCAAAAATCTACCCAAGTAAAATCTCAAGATACCTATATTCCTCTTAGAAGCCTTACCTTTAGCAGAAAGCACTTAAGGAGAGCCTTTTGGTTCAAACCAAAGGGAGTTACCCAATTTAAAGGTAACATCTTCCCTCAAGTTCTCTTCTTTTATTTTACTTCTTCACACCATATGATCTTTTTATTTCTTGTTTACATAAATACACTAGTATCATCAATATACTAGGTTTTTTTTATGATAAGTGTTCAAACTAAACTTAAACATACCTCTATCTAATGGATATGAACATATTGTTTCTGTGTACGGAGAACTGCTGCCAAATGAAATAATGATTTTTCGATTATCTCTTACCGCCTCCCATAGTGGAAATTATGATGGAAGTGTATTTATATGTGATATATATTATATTTTTATTATCTCTATTCTTCTTTATTTTTCATTTATATCATACCATTATGGTTTCCATAATGGTTAAATATGATAATTTCATTCGAGGAAGTGTGGACTACCGCCCCCTCAAAGTGATATAACTCGTTAATTCCATACATAGAACATATAAAAGAGAGAGTTACTGAAATTATATATGATATTATAATATAATTATAATATAACTATGTATCATTAAGTTTTCATTTCATTAAATATGAAATATAAATGAAATTATCATTCATGCATACGTACGACTTACCGTATCCATGAACGGTGCATTTCATTTCTTATCTCCAAATGTTATGTACTATTATAAATAAATATATATACTAGATATATTTTATATATATGATATCAAAATCTTGAATATCATTCTGTATATAATGAAATTTTGACGACATAGAAAACCTATAATTATAAGAAGTTCATTTTTGACTCAATTACCAATTATCGACAAACCGATAGATATTAACTTAAATGATTATATAATTTTTATAACATTGTAATAAATGATTTAAAAGGAATAATAAACCTGAAAAAGGTTATGAAGAAATTAGAAATTAACTTTAGTTTATTATTCAAGATATTAAAGAATTAACGAGTCAAGTTGGACATGAGGTAAGTGACTTTGTCTCAATCTTCTTTCATTGAGGCATCCATTGATTTATACATGACTTTATTTTATACGGTGTATAAACCCCTTTTAATTTTAATTTCATTCAAAGGGAATCTTTTCTATATGAATCATTTTACTAAAGGAAAAAATAATGTTTGTTTTTAACGTACGCGGTGACAACGACCTTTCCGCCACCGCGAGCATTATTTGATTTTTGGCTTCCTTAAGAATCCATAATGTGTTTAAAAGAAAAATAAACACCATATAATATTTTTACATATTTAGGTATTAAAAATGGTTTTCAGAAAGTATTTATTATTTGAATATCTTGAAATAATATATTTTTATTTCAATGTGGGAATATTATCATTTTTTAATTCTTATGTTATGTGTTATTATTATGTTATGGTTATTGATAATTGTTTACGTATATGGGTGGCTCCATGATAAACCTAAAGCGGGCGAACCTGAGATAGATCTCCAATGCATTAAGTAACGTGATAGAGGTAAATGTTAATGTTTCTTGTAAGATATTTAGGGAATATACTGTGATGGATATTCCAAATGTAACTCTCTATGTAGCTGTGAAAGCTACAACGTAAGTATGTTATGGATGCTAATAGTTAGCTTTATGATTTATGATTTTCATTTGTTATTCATAAATATTATCATTTTTTGTGGTAAGTTAATGATTGAAATGTTTTATTTCATTGATTTGTATGTATTGATGGACTAATGATTTCTTTTCTTCTTTTATAACCCTTACTAAGATTTTTATGTTCATCCCATGTTTTTGAAATGTTTTTCACAGGGTTAAAGATGAATAGGGTCAAGGATGGAATCATTGAAAATTTGTTTTATCTAAAATGTGTAACTAGATATGGCTATTTTTTCAAAAGTTTCTATTTTATGAAAAAATGGATACTATGTAGAAGTTTCTACATTGTAATATTTGAGATGTAATGTAATAGTTATAGCCTAATTCTTTAACTCTAAACCTGAAAAGATACTCAATGTGAATTATTAAATTAATTCAATATTGTGTAATGTTTAAGGTCAGGTCCTTATAGTTGGTATCATAGGTACGTTTAGAAAAATTTATAAGTTAATACATTGATAAATTAATATCCTTAAATTATTTTTACTTTATGGTAAGATTAAAATGATATAGAAATTATAGATTACCATATTCCTTCGCCTAAGATATTTCTGTGTTCAGAATTATTTTTCATAGAGAAAACAAGGTAGCTACGCTGGGAAGGAAAATAGAGGGAAATGCCAATCCAAATCAGTATCCTGAGATGGTCGGAATCAGAATTCAACAGTTTGTTGTAGTGATGTCTCAATTGACTCAAGTGGTAAATGGTGGTTGCATTTATAGATTACAATTCGGTATATTCTAAAAGTAAATATAGACATGAAATTCATTTAAGGGTTTTTTTGAAACCCTTAAAGAAAAGAAACTCTAGGGTAAATTCAGAAAGTGTGAGTTTTGGTTACAACAAATTTTATTCCTTCGTCACATTGTTTCAAAAAATGGCATAACTATTGATCCTACAAAAACAAATGATGTTGAATAATGTCCAAGACCTACCAATATCATGGAGATCTGTAGTTTTCTTGGTTTAGAAGGTTATTACTAGAGTTTTGTTGATAAATTTTTGTGGTTGTCTATCCCAATGACAAAGTTAACTCAAAAAGGTGTTAAGTTAATTTGATCAAAATAATGTGATGATTTTTTTTTGTGAATTGAAAAGAAGATTGGGGAATGCTTCAGTTTTGGAACTGCCTTCTAGAAATGGTGAGTTTGTTATCTACGGTGATGCTCCGTTGAAAGGACTTGGATGTGTCCTAATGTAGAATGATCAGGTAATTCCTTATGCTTTATGTCAATTAAAACCTCATGAGTTAAATTAACCTACACATGATTTGGAATTATCTTCTGTTGTTTTTTCTTTAAAAATATAGATGCATCATTTGTATGGAGTCAAATGTGAAATATATACTAACCACAATAGTTTTAACTATATAATTACTTAGAAATAATTGAAAATGAGATAGAGGGGATGGATGGAATTAATCAAAGATTATGACTGCACTATCCATTACCATTCAGGAAAGTAAAATAAAGTGGTTGATGCTTTGATTTGAAATAGTAATGCTACATTAACCATGTTACATTTGGAACGAGATCCATTGATTAATGATTTAGTGAACTTTGGAAAAGAAGTTGCTGGTGCAAGAAATTCCTATGTTTTGTTTCAGGTGTCAGGGGAATCATCTCTATCAGATAGAATTAAGAAAGCACCGAATAAAGACTATGAGTTGCAGAAAAAGGTAGAGTTGGTTCAGAAGGGTAAGTTTCCTGAATTTAATATTGATAATGATTGTGTTTTGAGTTTTGGGAAGATATTATGTGTTCCCTGTGAATCACAGTTGAAGAAAGAGTTATTATGTGAATCTCATATTTGTCCATTTTTAGTTCATCCTGTAAGGACTAAGATATGAAAATATTTTTAGGAGTATTACTTGTTGGGTGGAAGGAAAAGAGATATTGCGGATTTTACTGTGAAGTGTTTGACTTTTCAGAAGGTTAAATCATAGAAAAAGTTACCAAAAGGGATAATTCATCCTTTAATGGTGCCAGAGTGGAAATGGGAAAATATATCCATAGACTTCGTTGTGGGATTACCAAAGACATATCAATGTAATAATGCAATATAGGTTATTATTTACAACTGACTAAATCTTCTCATTTCCTACCTATTCGTGATACTTTGTCTCCAGACCAACTTTCTCAGTTGTATGTTAAAGAGATAGTCAGGTTTCATGGAGTTCCCCTCTCCATTGTATCTGATTGTGATCCCAGTTTTATTTCTAACTTTTATAAAGGCCTTCATAAGTCGTTGGGTATTGAATTAAATTTTAATACATCTTTTCATCATCAATCAGATGGGCAGTCAGAAAAAACAATTCAGACATTGGAAGATGTGGTACATGCTTGCTCAATGGATTAACTGGGAAGTTAGGACCAACATATTTCTTTGGTTGAATTTTCTAATAATAATAGTTTTCATTCCAGTATGCAGATGGGTCTATTTGATGCATTTTATGGGAAGCAGTGTCGAACTCCAGATTTTTGGGATGAAGTAGGTGAAAGGATGTTGATGAGACCAGAATTGGTATAAGAGATGGTAGAAAAGGTTCAGATGATTTAGAAGAACATGAGAACAACATAGAGTAGGTATAAAAGTTAAGTGGATAACTAGAGGTAGGATATTTCTTTCAAGGTTGGTGATCATATATTTCTCAAAGTTTCTCCATGGAAAAGTGTGATGCAATTTGGTAAGAATGGAAAGCTGAGTCTGTAGTTCATTGGACCCTATGAAATCCTGGAAAAAGTTGGATCAATTTTATATAGAGTGTATTTACCTCCATGTTTATCCTAGGTTCACAATAATTTTCCTATTTCAATGTTGAGAAAGTATATGCCTGATCTATCTCATGTTTTGAGTCCAAAGGTAGTTCAGTTGGAAGAAAATCTATCTTATAAGGAACACCTAGTCCAAATTCTTGACCGTAGAGAGAAAGTGTTGCGGAATAAGGTAATTAATCTGGTAAAGGTTTTATGAAAAAATCATATTTTTGAAGAGACAACGTGAGAATCTGAAAATGCTATGAGGGATAAATACCCCCACTTATTTGATAAGTGAATAGAATTGTAGAGACACAATTCCCAAAAAAGGGGAAGGATGTAACATCCCAGGTAAACAAAGATTATAACATTTTCATATTTATTAATATTTGTGAATTAAATATTAATTTTAATTTAAAGGGGATTCTATGTTCGATGGCATACCCGATACGCAACAACAAGTTTCTTTGAAATCTTATGATGCACATAACGTTGAGTTATACAGAAAAATAATAGTATAATATTATTATTTTAAATGGTAGTTAACGCATTGCCATTGTATTGGTGGGAATAAACATAACTAACTATAATATTTTTACACATGTGTTTTAAATGGTTTTACATTTATCCAATAAAAATTAGAGGCATACAATGTGAATGAATCCAATTTTAAGCAAAAATAGTCTAAAATTCTTTAAAAGGTCAATTTACCACCTTTTGATGGAAAAACCTTTTTAAATCTAGTTTTTGTCAATTTTATATGTTCTATTTGGAAAAATAAAATCCCTCTTTAGAATCAGGACATCAAAATTCACTTTGGATGAAATTTTGGTGTTTTTCTGATAAATTTCATTTTTAATGAATAGTTCAAAATACTGCATTTTAATTCAAAACTGGATTTTAATCTAATTTATTTATAGGGTTAGATTATATTTTTAATTGGTTTTAAAGTTTAATTATATAATTTTTTTACCATTTAATCCAATTTTGATCATCAGAAGTAATTTCACTTTTAAATTGGACATAAACAATTGTCAATCATTTGATAGTTATTATTTCATAAAACACACTTTTTGTTTTGACAATGAGAATTAATTTTAAATTAATTTCTACCACTTCTTTGTTTGTAATTTTGAAAAATGGATTCCATATTTGGAATTAGTGGGTAGAAAGTGTGTAAATAGGTAACTTTTATTTTTAGACATTATGAATATTTACTTCAATAAATATTTTATTTACCATAGTTAAAGGGTATATCTAGTAAATAAGGGTAAAAAAATAATATTATAATAATATTAAATTACCCTTACACTTTTCCTAACCCTATTTTATGAGATATTTACGACTAAGTGCATCCTTGGGTCGATTTTGGCACACCATGGAGCCACTCGGGAGTGATAATGACACTTTATATTAATTAATTTAAAGGAAAAAAATTACAAAAGCATATATCTTTTAGGAAATCAATTTTTAAATGGGGTTATATGAGTTATCTCTTAAACTATAAATATTAATTTAAAATATACAAAGGTTTACTACATCATGTTAGTTTATTTATATTTTTTAAACATCAAATAAATAAAATTAATTATGACTCAATGACGATGCAGTGTTTACCTTATTAATGGATGATTTAAATAAACGAGTTTATAAAATTTAAAAAATTTCCAAAAAACTATCCAATTATTATTGTATTATTTTATTTCAAACAATAATCATATTATATTCAAATTTATGAGTTTTGGAACTTTTAAAAATGAGAATCATTTTATGATAAAATAATACTTTCAAATATTCCAAAAGAGCCCCTCCTCCCCCTTATAAAAATCAATCACCTCTAACCACTACTCACACCTCTCAATCCCCCTTGGATCATCCAAAATATGTCTAGAAAATCTCCCAAGATCCCTATATTCCTTCTATAAGCCTTAACTTAGGTATAAAGAACTTCAATAGAGCCTTTTGGTTCAAACCAAAGGGAGTTACCCGATTTAAAGGTAACGTCTTCACTCAAGTTCTCTTCTTTTATTTTAATTATTCACTACCTATGCTATTATTATTAAATGTTTATATAAAAATATTAGTATCCTCAATATACTAGGTTTTTTATGACAAGTATTAAAACTACACTTACACACACCACCATCTAATGGATACAGACAAACTGTTTCTATGTACGGAGAACTGGTGCCTCACAAAACGATGATTGTTCAATTATCTCCCACCATCTCCCATGGTGGAAAGTATGATGGAAATGTATTTATATGTGACATATATTATATTTATATTGTCTCTATTATTATTTATTTTTCATTTATATCATACCTTTATGGTTTCCATAGTGGTTAAATAAGATAATTTCATTTGAGGAAGTGTGGACTACAACCCCCTCAAAGTGATATAACTCGTTCATGCCATAAGTGGAATGTATAAAGGATGTATTTACTGAAATTATATATGATATTATCATTTAATTATAATATACCTATGTATCATTAAGTTTTCATTCCATTAAATATGAAATATAAATTAAAGTAGCGTTCATGCGTATGTATGGATTACCGTCTCTATGAGCGGTGCATTTCATTTCTTATCTTTAAATGTTATATACTATTATAAATACATATATATACTGGATATATATGATTTATATGATATCTAAATTATGAATATAATTATGGAGATAATGGAATTTTGACCACATGGGCAACTTTTAATTATAAGAAGTTCATTTTTGACTCAAGTACCAAATATCTACAAAATGAACGTTATTAACTTAAACGATTATATAATGTTTAAAAATGGTAATAAGTGATATAAATGGAATAATAAATCAAAAAAGGTTCTAAATCAAGTATTAATTAACATTAGTTTATTATTCAGGAGATTAAATAATGAACGAGTCAAGTCAAACAAGAGGTAAGGGACTTTGTTTCAATATCCTTTCATTGAGGCATCCTTTGATTTATACATGACTTTATTTTATACGATGTATAAATCCCTTTGACTTTTAATTTCATTCAAAGGGATTCTTTTCACTATGAATAATTTTACTAAATGAAAAAATAATGTTTGTTTTAAATGTACACAGATACAATGACCTTTCCGCCGCCGCAAAAATTATTTGATATTTGGATTCCTTTACAAGACGTAATGTTTTTAAAAGAAAAATAAACACCATATACTCTTTTAACATATTTAGGTATTGAAAATGGTTTTGAGAATGGATTTATTATTTAAATATCTTGAAATAATATATTGTGATTGAAATGTGGGAATTTTATCTTTTCGTTATGATTATGTTATATGTTATAATAATGTTATGGTTCTTGGGAACTCTTTACGTATGTGGGTGGTTCTGGGATAAACCTAGGGTAGGTGAGCCTGAGATAGCTCTCCAATGCATTGGGTAATGTGATGAAGGTAAATGTTAATGTTTCTACTAAGAGATTTAGGGATTATACTATAATGTGTATTCCAAATGTAAATACCCATGTAGTTGTGAAAGATATAACGTAAGTATATTATGGATGCCACAAGTTACCTTTATTATTTATAATTTCCATTTGTTATTCATAAATCTTTTTATTTTTTTTGTGGTAAGTTAAAGATTCAAAAGTATGATTTCATTGATTTGTATATAGTGATGGAATAATGTTTTAATTTCTTGTTTCATAACCCTTACTGAAATTTTTATGCTCATTCCATGTTTTTGAAATGTTTTTCATAGGACTTAAAGATTAATAGTGTCAAGGATGAAATCATGGAAAAGTCATGATGTCTAAAATGTGTAACTAGACATTACTATTTTTTTCTAGACTTTCTGTTTTATGAAAAAATGGAT
The DNA here is from genome assembly GCA_963277665.1 of Viscum album. Lineage (NCBI taxonomy): Eukaryota > Viridiplantae > Streptophyta > Magnoliopsida > Santalales > Viscaceae > Viscum > Viscum album. The sequence goes on along the minus strand of OY728148.1, from coordinate 616,655,816 downwards.
ACTAAGTAGAAGTGTATAATTTTTAATATTTGAGATGTAATGTAATATTTATGTCCTAATTCTATAAAACTCAAAACCTGAAAATATCCTCAATGTGAATTATTAACTTAATTCAATATTATGTAATGTGTAAGGTTGAGTCCTTATAGAAATAAAAATTGATTTTCTTGAAAAATTAATTTGAAAAAATGAGTAGATAAAGAGAGTAAAATGATAGGAAAACATATATTATCATTATATAACCATATAATAATAAATTCATGAGTTTCTTTGGAGATTTATTATATTGTTTCATCATTAGAATCATAAATATAAACAATATCGATAAACGATGAGACTGTACCATAAAACCCTCGCCACTATGGTAACACTGAACCATATGCACCTTGAAATAATAATATAAATTGAAACATAAAATATCATGATAATAAATTAATTAATTATATTACATGTCAAAGTAGCTGTATATACACATCATAAAAGAGGATACATGCATAACACAACATATGTCTCAAAGAAGGAATATTGAGACAAAAATCCCTTACCTTAAGTCCCAAATTCATTCGTATGTGTTCAAACCTTCTATATAATAAATATATGTTAATTATATATCTATTTTAGAACCATAATTGAATATATAATATCATATGTTATTTACTGATGACCTTATATTTCCTATTTGTTAACAATTCCATGTTAATGTCATGTTTCGGGTAATAACTTCTGTAGTTTTTCATGTTTTTTTTATTTGGTATATTGGTTCCCATTAATTTTATCTTGTTTTCATTATATCCATATTTATAACCGTGATATAAATATAATATCTATTTATTATATATATTTATAGTAGTCAATAAATGTTAGATATAGAAAATTAAATACAACGTTTATTGAGACAGTGGGTCATAAGTACACATGAGATTTATTTCTACTTTCTCAAAGGAATAAATGAAGGAACGAAAAATAATATATTTCCATTAAAAATAATTTTTTACTTTATATATATCACAAATATTAATTAAATTTACCTTAATTTCTTTTCATGAAAGTGTTAGTGAAAAAGGAATCAAATCACTTCATGAGACTATAGTCTTCTGTAGACACGAACGAAGTTATCCTATCCCCCAAGAAATAGAAAGTAAAAATGTATGTGTGATATAATATTTTAAAAAGCATATTTATGTTAAAAATATCCTATATATATATATATTATTTCAACCGTCATACCAAACTGTGAGAAATGTTGATGGAAAACCTCTCACATTAGTTCGTGAGGTGGTAGTCCGCCTTGCACATGAGTGGTGTTATGATTTCCAATTTAAGGGAAGAGGAGATGGATTTAAGAAATGTATATAGTATAATGAAATAAAATAAAATTTAATATATTTATTTTATTATATTACCATGGTTTTAAAATTTTTTAAGGAGGAGTAGGAAAAAATATATTAAAAATGCTTGTTGAAGAATGTTACCTCTTATTTAGGTAACATCGTTAGGATTTCAACAAAATTCATTCTAGGATGGATTTATTATCAAAATAAAGAATTTAGGATGAGTGGTTGGAATTAATGAAAATATTTGGATTTTTATTGGCTGAACCAAATATATTTTTAAGTGTGAAGAGGAGAGGATAGGAGAGGGAGTGGCCTTTTATAAGTAAGGTGAGTGGAAAACTTGTTATTATTGAAAAGTAAATGGTGTAACCATGTTCTTCACATGAAAAAGAATAAAAAATAGACCATTATCTAAAAATATATCTTATAAGGTAGAAATATGTTCATATAATTAGTTTTTTATAATATTCTATGTCATATTATCCCATATCTTTTCAGTATGACCCCTCGATAAACCAATCTTAACCTTAACCGTGGTAATTAATTTATATCATTTTTACTATTTTTTATAGTAAAAAACAAAATCTAACTTATGATATAATATAAATTTATATTATTAAATATATTATATCTCTTTTTCCAAATTCCATTCATAGAATTGGAATAATTAAATTTATAATTATTCATGCACACACAACCAAAAGGTGCCCCCTTAAAGGCAATGTTTTCAAAAGGTTACATAGTTTTTATAAAAAAATTCAATATGAAATTGATTAAAATGACTTAAATTGTATTAATGGGTATATAATTGAACTAATTTCAATTTTAATATATTATTAAAATAGTTTCAATTATTTTTTGATCTATAAATGAAAATAAAATCTTAATAAAAACCAATATTTTTCACTACTCAATAAAAGTTTTAACTTCATAGAAAATTCTAAAAAATAAAATCCACGATAATTTTTAACATTTAAATTTTAGAAATTTAATTTATTTTGACAAATATTTTTTAAAATTTTTTTAAAAAATACTTCTATTATTTCTTCACAAAATGAAATAAAAACATTTTTTTTGAGCCAATAGTATTTTTCAAAACATATAAAGACTATTCTAAAAATTATGTTTTTTTATAAATAGGTTTTATTTATATAAAACCATCATAATTAATATTTAAAAATTAGTTATTATTATTTATAATGCTACGTTTAAGGGATAAGTTAAAATGGTCATGTTCAAATAACTATATAATATATCATGGTTTGTTAAAACCCAGTGTCATGTGTAACACATGTTAAACTCAGTGTTGCATGTAATTTAAGATAAACTTGGTGTTGTATGTAACACAAGATATCAAATAAATTTAGTTAATTTCAAAAATAATAATTCATAATGACTCTAAGAGTTAAATAATGTGATCCATGTGTCTCAGCTTTAGAATACAAACCTGATCCTCTGCTTGTGATCAACTAAAGGATGTTGATATTCAACAAGATGCATCATATATAGAAAGAAATATTCATATTATTACCAAAAGTCATAAGATACTACGAGGAAATATGGTTCCTCTTGTTTGAGTTACGTGCAATCATGTACATATCCCAAGGAGACATGGGAGAAGAAATATGATAACCAATATCAATGGATAAAGTTATTTGAGAAGGAGCTTTGAAGACACTTCTCAAGGGAGAGAATTCCATTGAGGTAAATATTGTAATTTTTTAGACTTTTCGGTAACTTAAACCATTATTTCAATAATTCATTGTCTTTTTTCAGTTATTCATTGCTTGGTTGAAGTATAAAAAGTCTTCAAGATGGGTTTGGAGGATTGTAGAGGCCTTTAGGGGGGTACATAATTTGAGCATGGTTAGTGAAAACCATGAATCTATCCATTGGAAATTTTATAACTTGATGGATAGGTACTATGGGTGGTACATAGTCAGTATATTATTAGGGTTATTTGTGTGAAATTTCATTTAAAACATTATGACTCGGGATAGATGCTAAAAACATTGTCGTCACACGGTGTACCAAACCATGTGGCCAAACCATAAGACTACCTAGAAGATGATGTAATCCTTATATAGTTTTCACACAATTTAGAAAAACATATGAATACAAAATTCGTAGAACTTTAATTAATCTAAAAATTGAGTTTTGAACATGAAACCACCTAGAATGACTTCAATTTTGATCCCACACGTAGCTATCTTGAACCCATAGACTATAGGGGTAGGGTTTTAACTCTCCACTGTTTAGAATGTAATTTTGATGAATTTAAAGTCTTAGGGACATGATAATTCATTGTACATGAACCTTTTTTCCATTATTCTGGTTCTTTCTCGAACATTTTTCTTTATCTTTGTAATAACCACATATCAGGACATTATGACCAAAACTAAGAGTTATGGCCTGATATAATAAGGGAATTGTCGATCATTGATGGAGATGGAAACCAAATATAGAGAATTGGAAGTATCTTCTTGATGAGACCTATACCATTGATGAAAATAGTTTTAGTTATTCATGTCTAATATTTCCCTACCTTTTCATTGTATGACCCTTATAAGAAGATGATATGAGATTCTTGATGCGATGAAATGGGGATAGGTCTTGGGATCATTGATTTTTAACTTGACTATAGAGGTGATTCTTGACATCTTAAAATCATTTAACTTAGAGTAATAAGTCCTTATCATATAGGCCCTATATATATGTATGTTTTAATGAATGTGTGGCCTGTGTTTGGATCCCATGAGACATGTAATTTATATGATTCATCGGTGGATTGCATGTGTAGCCTCATGAGACCCATGCTTGATTTGATTCATTTTTGGTGTGTGTATATAGACACATGAGACATATACATGATATAATTCACATTTGATTTTGTGTGAGATATATAACTATTTCATTACATGATATGATTAAGAATTTTATTATTATATAACCACATGTTACGTTTTTGTTTATTTATTTTTGCAGTCATGTGACAAGGTTGAGATATATGGGCTATCTACTCCCATAGAAGGGGATGATGGGTGATGTGATATATTTCCCTAGAGCCATGATTTTGGGTCGATATATGGTATAATGGATTTCTTTAAAGGCATGAGATTTCATTAACATGTGGTATGTGTATTTCCCCAAATCCTTGTGTTTCATCAACATGTGTAATTTCATTAATGGTGGGTGTGACTATCCCCTTTGGGGTAGTGAGTATAGATAACCAGTTGGCCGAGTATGTTAGGCCAAAAAATGACATTCCTTATTTAATGGTTTTGAAGTATGTAGAGGTAGTATTTCAATGTCCTATCATATGTGTCAACATGTGTGATTTCATGTTGTTTACTTATGCATTGATTATTGTTATGTAGTACGTGTGTGTGTATTATGCACTTTTTTTAAGGACCTGTTGGTGGTTCTATACATGGTATTATACTAACATCCATAATGGGAATCTCAGTGTGCATGTAGATTTTTAGTTCTCAAATCTAAATAAAGGAAAGGATCCTACACTATGAAATTGAGGAATAGTAGAATGGTGGAACAAGGAGATATTGGGATGAGCATTGGATATTAGATATTTTTCTACTTATTACTTACGTTTTCCCACTGTTTTAGTACATTGATATCCCATATTTTGGAACCTTCATTTTGGTTAGTTGTTTGATTAAAATTTCATATTATTATAGCATGAGTTAATAATATTATTATTTTGTGGGTTTTTTGGATTATTGGTTTACCATATTATTATTATTATTGTTGTTGTTGTTGTTGTTTTTCCTTCCATTATATTTCTCAATTGGTTATTTTTTATTGTTGGTATAGTCTCCACCTGATGAGTCTCTAAACCTCCCCACTATTCAATATCATTTTATGTATGGGGATGTATGTATGAGTTTATATGGAACTCTAGACTAGGATCAGGGATGTTGGTTGAGGTATCACATAGTCTACCCTGACTCGGTACCCAAGCTGTCCATGATAAGGCTCAAAGGGTATTTACAATTTCCCTAAGTGACTTCTAGCGTCTAGGAATGAAAATATTCATCATCGGGAAAATTTTCACTTAATAATATAAATAAAAATGGGGAAACCGACTCAGAAGTCTAGAATGACCATTACATAAGTCATAGGATCATATATATATATAATAAGATATTTTAAAATAAAATGAAACCCAGAAATTAATAGTCGTACAAATGAAACTCAATAATCTAGATCAACATAAATAGTACAAATATATATAAAAAATAAATATAACAAAAAAATATTAAAATAATACATATACGAATTAAATAAAATGAATAGGTAGTTCATGGTGGAATGATACATATGAAAACCCAAAATACATAACAAATATTTAACATTAATGTCTATCTCATCAGGATATGTGAATGATCTTCACTTTTTACCACCATCACACCCAAAATCAAAATCCATTGATCAACAATTTTATTTTGGTCGTACCTTTTTGACCATAAAATGTATAATTGGAATACACATATAATTACCAGTAGGTATCCTCCCCACACCCCATCCATATATTTTAAAAATTAATCCATGAAATAATAGTTTTAACTAAATATATAAAAACTTCTACAAAATTTAAATAAATAAAAGTATATTAGTTTAAATAGGGAAGAATTTTAATTTCTATAAATAAGAGAAAAAACCTTACTAACACAAGTTTATAAATATTTTCCTGGATGTAAAAAATTAGTTTTTTATGAAATCCAAATTAAAACTTTACTTTGGAATTACCCTATACTCCTTCATTTTTTGGAAAAACATCCTGGTTCTTAGAAAAGATACTAGAGAAAATATGATGATGGGTAATAGTTTATTCTACAATAAACATATTCCAAGTTACTAAATTAATCATGTAATGAATTCAGTTTAAGGATAATGTAATTAATATCATTATCAAAAAAAGTATATTGAGGAAATCCCTCAATGGTGGTTGATCTAGGGTTTTGATGTCCATTATCTATGTTCCCCCCTTTCCAAATGGTGGTGGTGGGGGGGGGGGGTATTTCCCCTATTTCTTATCTTTTTATATCATATCCAATATGTTCTCCCCCTTCATGGACCCCTATTAACTACCTATCACACCTTCAATTTCACTATTTCCTATATTCAGTAACCACTTCAAGGGATCACCTTTGCTGATGATTACACCATCAAAGTTCTAAAATGTGTGATCTATCATTCAAGTATCTATGATATATAAATCTATTCTTCATTAACCTTCAATCAATGTGATTGAGAGGTTCAAAAATTAATTTGGGTATCTGAATAAGCATGTCATGTTGGGTTTTCTAAATTCATCAAACCACCTATCCCAATTCAAAATTGAATATGATTTGATATCTTCTTATTTTGTACTTATTGTATTTTTAATTTGGTACGATTTAAATTTTTCATATGTTATTTTTATTTTCAAATTATTTTTTATGAAGACAATTTGGTGATCTAGTTTAGACTTAAAATGTTTCCCTTCCATTTAAAAAAACCTCTTCAATAGAATTATAAATTTACTCGACCATTATCTATGCTCATACCAATGTTCACAATTCCTAATTCACCCCATAGATCTACATGTTTGTATGGAGATATATGATTCAATTAACCAATTTTTATTTTTTTGATTAAAATTGAATGTAAATTTTTGAATAAATAGGATGTCTCTTGTGAGTCTTGTCCCTTTTTATTTTCTATTTATAATCAATAAAGCCTTACATCTCTAAGGTGCCCCTATAACAAGTTTTTCATTCCTATAGCCAATGAAGAGCTCCTAAAGGAGTACCTAATTTTTATAGTGGAATAAAATGATTATAATGTTATATTTTATAGACCACCAAACGTATCTATAACTTTCAACTAATCTTTTAAAGGATTTCCTCAAGTTGTCCAGTTGACCAGTACATTTTTATATGTAAAAAATCTATTTCCAAGACCAACTATTGGTCATACAGTGAATGTAATTCATACATGATGTGGAGAGTAGCCTTTTCATGATTTATATGATTCTAGAAGTTATTTCATGCAAGTTGAAAAAATTTTATATGAGTTAATAGAATAGGGTAACGATGATTAGATTTTCATTTAAATATTCTCAGGAACTAGAAGCAAAATAAATCCCAAGATGTAAACTATTTACTGCTACAGAACAAACACATAAAATATAATTCTATTCCTTCATGTACCTCAAGTTAAAATATAGTTTATCATTTCTTGGATCTATGAAACCTTCTAAAAAAGATTGAGGATAGGTTCATGGAACAATACAATGAGGATAGGAAAAAAGGTTCAGCCTAAGATGGAGAGTAAGGGAATCTGAGATGGAAAATCACTGGGATTGTTTTTGGATAGAGGTCATGAACCATGGTATTTTATGGAATTGAGGAAAAATCCCCCTATAGGTGATGTTTTAGGTACATATTATCCCTCATTGACTTCATCTGATGTTGAAGATGATACCTATATAGAAGATAAATTTAATTTCAAAAATCAAAAAATGGAATAAATGATCCTTTGATACTATGAATTACCAAGTGTCGAATGGGAAAAAATTTAAAAATTACATGTAATATTCCTCCCTACTCAAGACTATTGTGGAAATTTCCGCATATATGTAAACCTAATCCAAGGGAGTGGTTGAAACCTCAACTACATATGTTTAGGAGGCTAAGGACTCCAACCTAATCTTAATGTAATCTTCTCAAACTCAAGGACTCCCTTCTCATTAGAAAGCTAGAATAAAACTCCATAATAATGGTTTCCAGGAAATATAAACCTCCAAAGATCCAAATAATGAATATTCATGGTTTTTAACAAGAAACAATAGAGAAAGGATCAAAGATATTACATCGATATTCACTTTAAGGAGGAGGTGTTGAAATTATTTTTTTATCAATAGGTTTGGTAAGGAGTATGAAAGGATTTTTACAATGAATACACAAGTTTCATTTAATGACCAATAACTGGAGTGTATTTATAGTCAAGATTTAATTTATTTTGGATTTAGTGAACAATATATAAGTATGACAAAGTATATAATCATATGGGATATCATGTTTTCATATCCCATGAACAACATTCATATGGAGCCGGAGTTGGAAAATTTCCATATGGAATGGAATACTTCTAACAATACATGGACCCAAAAGGTTAAAGAATTTTTGGGACTATTTTTATATATTATTTATAGCCAAAACATTTTGAAGATATTTTTAATTATAAATGTTTCTATTAAATCTTTAAAAATGAATTTTCTTAAAGTGATAAGAAAATTTTCCTTATTAAATTTTTTCGAAAATCTAGGGAAATTATGATACATTCTTTCTATAATTTTAATTAATCTTTTATGAAAATATAACAGATAAATCAATACCAGTTGAGAATATTAACAAGTTAATAATGATAGAAATTTACAATAACCATAAAATAAATAACTATAAATCAATAATCAGGGGAATACCAAGGATTTATGGAGATTATATTTGGTGAAATAATAGTAGAAGTCATCTAATTAGCATATATAATGATAAAACATGCTTATAATAAGATATCACCTGCATGGAATTTCTTAAAGGAAAAATACCTTATAAAAAGGAAATTTCTAAGTTAGGGTCAATGTCTAGATCATGGTCATACACTCATGTGAATCTTTTCCCTATAACATACACCTTTCTACCCAAGGTGTCCCATGAAACAATTAGTGTTGAGAAATAAATTCAAAAAAATTAATATAACACATAACATATGAAAACAAAACATGTAAATTCACAACTCACCTTGAAAAAAGCTAAAATAAAAATCCCTCTTATCATGATGTCAATGACATAATAATATTTACCCTAATCTATCACTAATAAATAACACAACAAAGCCACAGATTCATAACCAATAAAAGGGGAACAACATCAAGAGCATATACAACACAAAATTTCAAACTAACTGGTGAAATAGAATGAATATAGCTGAATTTTATTTAAAATATATATAAGAGAAATCAATTTTTTATTTTAAACCGATTCAAGACATTACAAATAATATATCTTTGTGATATTTTAAAATTATTTAATGATAGAAAAAGTATACATAAAAGTAATGAAAATTGGTTGAATTCATTGAAGAACATGATAAAAGTAAATAATAATTCAATATAAATCATAAAAACTCACTTAATCATATTCATTATGATTTATTCATGAAAAAAAGAATACATTTTATCAAAAAACATATGTGTGTGATTCCATGAAATGAGATTTTAGATATTTAAACATGGAAAATCCCCTTTGAAAAAAAAACTTATTAAATTAATGGAAATCTGTAGAATCGTAAAATTTTATCTTTTTGAAAGTAGGAATAATTTTTTTAAAGAATAAAATATATAATGATTAATGAGATTCTAAAATAAAATAATTCATCCTTGAAAAGACTAAATGGTTTATTAATCTAGGAAAACCATATTATAAAATTTATTCAAATTCATTATAATTAATAAGAGAATATTTATCATAATAAAACTTAGTCAATTCAACAATGACTATTTAGAATTGCATAAAATTCTCGGTGTCCAAACTTTTAATATTATAATGTTTTGGGGTTTTAAATAAGAAATAAATCACAGATTCTAAGACAAAATATTGAAAATGAAATTTTATTGACTCTAATGAATATTATAAATTAAATTTTAATATTAAAATTATTAAATGTGTACAAGCACCCATGGTTAAAAATTTAAAGAGGAATGTATGGATACACTAATCATATTGTATCTAAATTAAGTGTGATGAAATTATTCCACTATATGGAAAGAAGAGATATCCTGAAACAACAATTTTAAAATATAAAATTAAGAAACCCATAAATAATTTCTAATAAATTCATATCCCCAGACCATCATGGCCATGAGATAAGAGAAAATAAAGATAATGGATAAGAATAAGGAACAAAAAGGGAAAATGAGCCACTTATATTGATCTAGGGATTTGATGAAGAAATACCACTTGATTCCCTAAGGAGGAGGATAAGAGAGGGATTTTAATGTGAGTGAGGTTAGTAGAAAATCCCTAAGTGCTTGAAGAATAAATTGAGAGGTCTTTACAAGATATTGTGATTCAAATGTTTGAGAAAAAACATCTTATTGCATGCGTAGTGTGCATGTGCAGGGAACCTTTGTAGGTTTCCCATGAAATCTACTGACCTCTTTGAAAAAAACCTATAAAAACTATAGATGTTGACCCAAACTCTATTAAAATTCCAAGATCAATAAATTATGATTTAAAATACCTAGAGAAAACATTATCGGTATGATAATTATCCCCACTATAAAAACATTCTTCCTGTAGAAACTACTATATACATTACTTATAAGGATGAACATATAAAATATAAGATAATTTAATATACTCAAAAACATTACATGAAGTATAATAGACCCATTATTTTAACCTTCATGCACCCATGGGGTCCCCCCCCCACTATTTATTCCTTACCTTACTATAAAAACTAAATATCATTAAAAGGATTAATTAATTTAATAGAGGCTCAACAAAAAAAACATATTATATTGGAATTAATAAAAAATAATCAAGTCAACTTATGCCAAACATACTGTAATAAGAAATACACTCATGTATATATAAACTATTATTAATATATAAAACATTAAAAATATATATAAGGACTACAAAACGATGAGGATTGAATACCATTACTTTGTGTAACCCAAAAGTACATTTTAAATGATTAATTTCACTCATTTTAATACCAAAATTACATAATCTATAAAAATATTAATTTAAATAAAAAAATACTTATTTTTATACACTAATCATTGGAATAGTGAAAAAAACAATCAATAATATCAAAATCTAGCATCGTTTAACCAAAACAATATTCTACAATCAAAATATCTTAAATCTTCTAAAATAATAAACAAAGAAGAATAACCAAAATAAGAAAATTTCAATTTAAATAAACTTGAATTTTTTTTTAGAAAATTTAAAAACCAAATATATCATAAAAATTTTACCACCCTAAACCGAAAGTACAATGGAAAATCTTTTTTGTATTTTTTTAATCATAAAAACAACAAAATAAAATAGAAACTTTAAAAATAATCATATATTGAAAACATCAATAATTAAGAAAACTAAAATTATTTTGAATTCACATAAAAATAAAATTTACAAAAATAGAAAGGGAAATTGAAATATAAGTTTTGAAAAGCATTCCTTTGTAATGAGTATAATTTGAAATACTTATGTTTAATATAACTATGAATATTCCAAACACCTATTATTTTAATAATAAAATCAAGGATTTATCAAAATACCCAACTCTTTTTTAACCAAACACAAGTGGGAGTTTCTTTCGGTTAAAACAAAAAACAATTTTAAAAAGTGCACCACTAACAATAGAAGTAAACAATTTTAAAATCTCAAGACCCAATTTATTGAAAAATGGTAAACTAATATTCATGGTTATTTTTTACTTAACCAAAAAAATATTTTAAAAAAAATATCATCGAAAAAGTAAATTTTTATAATTGAGTACATAGGTATCCTTATTTATTTAATGAATCCGTACAAAATAAAACAATATAAAACAAAACATTTCAAAAAAATGAAAGAAATAAGACTTATATTATCACAATTGAAGAAATATAATCCATATAATGAACTAGAAACCCATTTTTAGTCAGGTTTACACAGAAAAAAATTAATTGTTTTTCTTTCCATTTAACTTATTTATTAATGATTAAATTTAAATAATATCTAATCATTTTTATGGAATATTAATATAGAAAAAACAACATAATATAAAAATAATGGGATATAAATTAAATAGTCACTATTTAAATACAAATGTAAATTCATCTTGAATGATAACAAGTGCATATAAAAACTATTTATTGAAGAAAAAACATTTACATAAATATTGTTTGGATTGGTGAAAATGTTTTACACTATAATAAAATTATTTAAATTTTGAAAGAGTAACTTTAATCAGATTAAAATCCCATGACTTTTTATATTTAAATAATAATATTAAAATAATTAATAAAATCTTTGTTACATTATAAAATATTTAAATATTTTATAAATTCAAATTCATTATAAAAAATAAATTTTAAATATATATTTTACTTAAAAAAGTTATTTATCAATAAAATTATAGATGTATTATTTTTTCCATCAAGGAATTGTATAAATAAATTAATTTAAATAATTGTTAAAATTTTTCAAAATTTATTTAAAATAACTTATAACTAGTTATAACTAATGGAAATAATCCTTAAGCGCCATTTATAAAAATGTAAAAAAATTAGATAAATTCATTATTGTCTTATAAAACCCTTTTGATAATAAAGAAAATTTTATGCTTAAATAAGAACAACAAAAGTTATAATATAAGAGATTACACCCAACTAATAAAATAACAATAATACCTCAATTAAATCATCTCAATTAGTCATTAATTGATTATAATAAAATCTAAAAGAAATTTTAAATCATATAAACATCATAAATATCATTGAAAATTAATTTCTAAGGCTAATATAAAAATTTACGAAGTATTAATTAAGGAAAACACAATAAAGACACACCCTTCCCTAAGGCATAACCAGTGTACATGGTTTATAACCAATGCACACTACTTATGAAACTCACAGTTTCACTTAAAACATCTTTATAATTTAAAATAGTAATATAAGGTAAGGATAAATCAAATACAAAACTAAAATTATACATTTTTTATTTCCCCTAAAAACTAATGTTTTAGTTCTAAAAGTTTTGGATGAAAAATTTTCCATACCTATCTCATAATTTTCAAAGTTCCTATATTATATCTACCTTGAATCCATAAATAACATAAAAAACCTAAGATCTCATTCAAATTTTTCATGGACTAAATTGGGACAGGGTATCCTATGTTGGTTTGTAACAATCATTATGGTTTTCTTTAACCTTATTCTGGTGGAGATATTTATGATTCTTATTTAGATAATATCAGTAGTGAATTACAATTATTTTTCATAGACATGAACATATATATATATATATATATTCATTATTTTACATGTTTCATTTTTATGATGGATTTATAATTTCAATATGCTATAGTTTTGTTGAATGTAAAATTATTAATGTAAATATTTTTTAATCATAATTGATTTAACGTTAAAATATTTTTTATTGTATTTTAATTCCTTAAATTATATATTTCATCACTTTAATTTATATAGGATCACTAAACATTATTTGTTTATCATTCATGTGATACCTATTATCTAATCCTGAGTGGGAGAACATTATTGAATTTATTTATTCATAGTTTAATCATGTGTATAATATATTTACAAGTCACACATGTTTAAATTCAACATATATACATTAATTGAAATAATTAATATTTTTGTAATTTCTTGTTAGAAATTCGTTTATGTAACCTAATAAGTAATCCTTTATGAGAGATATCAATACAAAATATATATCTTGAATTTATGAGAAATATGGATTATTAATTCACCAAATGATTCAATATTTAATGCAACGTATATTATTCAGCATATAATAGAATGGATCATTGGATAACTTGTAGGAAACAATTAGAGGACCATATGACATTAGAGAACAATATTTGATAGTATTTAAGTTATGATTGTAAGGAGTGATAATTTAATAAAGATATATTTAGATATGTGAATATAATAATTAGTATTGGATACACATGAATAAGATTGACAACTCTAACACTATCATATTCATCTACTACTCTTTTGATAATTTTAATCATTTTATTTAGTTTATTTAATTTCTAAAATTTGACATTTAATCATAGTGAAAATATATCAACCTAAGCATTATTCTTAGAGGATATTAATAGTGTTTATGAAAATTTTCTATATGGGCTCTACCATACACCCATTCCTATGTATTTATAAGTTTACAAATATTTTAATTAGTACATCCTGAAAATTTATACAAAGTTATGAAACCATATTTAGGAAGAATTGATAAATTAATAGATCCTTAATAGAGTGTTATTTATAGAAAAAATTATAATAAGGATATTTTTTTTAATTTTGGTGAATTTTAATAATAAGGAAATTTAATACATTTAGAAGACCCAAATAGCATGGACAATACAAAACATATTCCACAAACAACCCCATAATGTATGGTATGAATTTTATTTTTTAACTGCACCTGAGTTCTCTTGATAATTATTTTCTTTAATGGTCAGCATTTAAATCAATATCATAAACCATGATAAAACTCATCTTCATATTCATATGTTAATTTATTCTAGAAATATAATTATTATCAAATTTAATGTGTTCCTGATAATGAATATCCAATTTACTCATGTACTCTATCTAGTTTACAAGGCGTTTCTGAGAAATTTCATAACTAGACTTAAAAATATCAAAAACAATATATAATACAGACTATATTTCATAGTAGAGCATGAGAATTAGTTTAATCAATCAAATTTTGAACCAAAAACTTCAAAATTAGAGAAAATAATCATTATTGTGATAACTAAGGTAAATAAAAAGTTCACACTTTATGAAGATCATAATAAAAATTTTGTTTCCTCAATAAAAATTATTAAAACAAAAATGATCCATGTTTTCAAATCGATATGTCTACATATTCTTAACCAGAATACTCTAATAAAAAAATATGTAAAGACTGTATTAGAGGATTCATATGAATAATATCCACTTATTGAATCTAATGATGAATCTTCTTGGATTAATCCTCCTAATTATCACACCATAGATTAATCCTCACTATCAGAAGTTTATTATTTAATTCCAATAAAATTTCATGAATACAAGAGCCCAATCCTTCACTTTTAATGTTATAATGGTCTTTCAGAAAATGTGATCACATTTCCCTCACCTAAAAATATAGAAACATTACCCCCCAAAGTGATAGTGGATAAATTTGATGTATATTAATCTATACCTATTGAGTATTTTAATACACTTAATTATGATGAGTATATTGAATTGTGACCTTTATTTTTTTATAGAGATATAATCAACCCAAAAAAATCATGAATTATAATATATCATAGGATAACACTTAAAATAAACTCAAATAAATTCAATATGAAAATTTTTATGTGTTATAAATTTTTTGAATAATGGAAACATCCAAAAAAAGTTTAATATTAAGAAAATCAATTAGTAACATTGGCTGAACATGCTCATTAAATTCTAGAAATAGTTGAATAATATTACTTTATGGATGATTTTGAGTTCATGGTGACACAAGTTATAATAATGAAACATGTTAAAGGCAATATATAGAAAAAATTTGAAGGAAATATCTTTACTGATACAATGGAGTCACATACTCTACATATGACTTACCCACATGTCCTATTCATTGAGTTTAATACCACTTTGCTTGAAATAAACATGAATTATAATAATAATCTTGACTTAGGAGAATGAAATGATACCATGTAGTATGAATTGAGTTTGAAACTAATGAATTTAACTATAAAAGACATCAATGATGAAAATTAATCAAGTTATATAATTTTCCAATAAAATATATTTGAGGATTTAATGGATAAAATGTTATTATTAAGAGATTATAATAAGAAAATATCATCTCTATTACACATTCAAATAGGCAACGATTATGATTTTTAAACTAATTTACTTAACCAAAATTTAAATTATTTGATGAATTTTCCCTTAATATAAGGTTTATTCGATTTATTTTGAGCTGGGTTATTTTTATTTCATTCAACCCTTCAATTTTTTAACATGTTTCCATTTAAAAATTTCACAAATTATAAGACTATTAATTTACAAATGGAAGTATGAAAGAATCTTTCCAATGATGATGTAGATACATCTCATACATTTCCATTAAATCCTGGTAAAGTTTTATTAATTTTTAGAGGAAGATAATGTTAAATTTTCACTCCTTGGGTGGAAAACCATTGTTATTTAATTTTTATTTCACTGTACTGAGTTTTATTTCATTTTTTTATTAGGTAATGAAATCTCATGCATTTAGATGGAAATATTTTTATATGTCCACTATAGTGGATTTCAATTCATTAAATATTTTTTTATCATCCACATGATTATCGTTTTATGATGTTATTTCATTGATGTGATGTGAGTTTTTCTTTTCCCTCTTATATCATTATATCTATATCATTTTTGGATCTTAATTTGATACAGTAATCCTCTTCGCATCGATCTACAATTACTTAGGGAAGTCTCAAATTTTCAAAAATATTTTATTTGAACATTCAAAATAATTATGTAACAAAACTAATTAATAACTTTTAAAACTAGAAAAATTTTATAACACCTATCATTTTTTACCCACATGGAATATGTTGTATTTTAGTTATAACACAGTTAGGGACATGCCACTTTTGTCCCTTGTTTTTTCGAGCACATGGTTCCTTGTTGAAATGATTTGATACTCTATAACATAATTCAGACGACTACTAATCCACCCATAAATTTATTTCTCTACATAGTCCAAAGAATCCATACTGATTCCTTCTTTGGGATGATCCCATATCAAATAAAATTACCTTAACATAGCTTGATTTTTTTCATTATGATTTTCTATGTAAGTATTAGGAAGGTATTAATCCATTAAGAAGGTTGTTTAAGGGTACATATAAAATTTATAAACATGAATAATATATATATATATATAAGAGATATCTATTTATTTTTATAGTAGATGAATTCATTATATGACTATTTTGATAGAGGTTTATAAATATTTTTTTCGGTTCTAAACATGTGTACCCGTGTGGTTTTTATGTGATTACCATCACCTCCATGGATAAATATAAAAGTGATAACCCATTTAATAGGTAGTTGAAGTGTTTTTATTTTACCAAATTTTACTAGGTTTCTATAAGCTGTGATATCTTCTTAAAAATCATCCACATGACATTTTCTTATATTTATTTCATGGGGTTGTTGAAGAATTTAGTCAGAGGCTTATATTCCTATAAAATTTGAGTGAGTTTTTTACCTATAAAATTTTGGTGTATTGATATAATCCTTTTATGAGGAAAAGTAATTATTCTTTAAGTGTGGGGAGGGTTGAGGTTTTGAATGAGACACTTGGGTAGACATTTTTTTTAATTTATTTGAAAATACAACCCCCAATCTTTTCCAAAAACATAAAATTTATTTAACTCACCAAACCATTGACTCCAAGAAAATTTAAAGATAATATAAATCCATTAATATTAGTGAATTATTTTTATTAATTGCTAGTAGATATGTTGTATTCATGGAAATCATATTATAAGAATTCAGGTGTATGAAAATCGAGAATAACATTTTTTAACGTTTTTTGTAGTGATTAAAGTGATGGAGAGGTATATCAAATTAATTCATTAGTTTAAATAAATGTTTGAAAAGAATATGATTTTAATGGAAATTATTTTTGATAATTTATATTCTAAGAAAAGCTAGATATTTTTAGGGTTAAAGGATTGAGTAAAAAAATGTGAACTTGTGATTTTTTTGTTTTAATTTGATTAGGGGTTCATTTGTGTGTTGTTTTCAAATTGTTTTTCCCAGGAAGAAAATGTTAATGTGTGGAGTTTTCAATTCAAATGGAATTAATTTAAATTTTTATATTTTTCAGATTTATATTATTTAATTGGTTTATGTTTTTTATTGTATTATGGTTTTTAGTTTTTTTAGCATTTTTTAGTTCATTTTATATTAATTTTTTTATTTATCCCCATAATAATAATAATAATCATTATATGTCAATTTTAGAATTATTATTATTATTATTATTATTATTATGTGTAAATTATAATTTCATTTAAAATTATTTAATTATATATATTTACTAAACCCACTTTTTGTTGTGTTATATTAGTTATTAAGGTTTTTCAATATGTGCAGAAGAAGTTGTTCTTGGAAGTATCTATAGTTCCTACGAATAAGGTTAAGAAGGTTGAACAACTAAAAATATACTTTCTCCATTCTTGTGAATTGTGAATATCATTTTAATATATACTTGGATGTAATTGGAATAATTTTTAATGATTATAGAGACTAGTATTAATTTTTAAGACTTGTGCAAAGGTGTTTTATATGTACACATTGTTTACAACATGTTGAAGATGGACGACATTAGAATTTTTATATGGAAATTAAATTTCAATCATAAAATATTTAACATTGTTTAATGTTAGTATTTATAAAAAAACATGGTCCTTCATGGGCCAACTATAGGAGCGGGACCATCCAATGCTTATTTAGGAACCAAAAATGTTATATAAATACAATGTCACATGCTAGGAAGGTCAATTGAAGATGAAAATTTCCCACAGGAGGCAGGTAGCAAGACACACATGAATATCATGTGAAAAACACACATAGGAATAATGATCCACCATGTAGGGTGGTACAAAGTTAGGTTTGTGTGTGAGAGAGGCATATTCAAAAGATGAATCTGGTGCCATGGATGAAGCATCAATGTTGTCATATTATTTATTAAGTTGGATAAGGTGAAGCATGTATTTGATGTGGGACTCTAGTGATGCAGGTTCTGTTCAACCATTTAAAATAATACATAGATAATGGAATACATCCAATCATATCAACACACACTAATAGATCAGGCCAACATCATATTCATCGTTCAATAAATGGGATTCCTATGCTTATGAGGGATTTATTTTACAATAGGTGTGGATTGATAGTGATATTAAAATATCAACCATACCCACTATAGTATATGTACCTAGACCATGATATTAAGAAGAACCTACTATTATATGAGATGTTATGCTTCCTTATGAATACTTGCATGGACCTTCTATATGTGTTTATATTCTATAACTGAATGATTATCCATGAGAAAAATCCTTGAATCTTCTGTGATTATGAAAATATGATATTCTTAGGCTCTTGATTACATGTATTCATTGACCATTCATAAATATTTTGTAAAGTATGGCCTTTTATGTGTGAGGATCTTCCATTAAGAACCTAATATGAGTATCATGCTCTACCCTAGAAGAGTTGATTATATATGTATGAGAGTCTATAAGATGACTGTGATGTCCAGGATGTTTAGGAAGGTTTTGTATGACAAACAAAGTTTTAGGGGTATCATGGGATGATTTTTATTCCATGTAACATAATTTCATGTTGAATAATATGAGCATATATGAAGAATATAGTATTTAAAGATTTATGAAAGCAGTTCCACTTGGAGATTTTTTAGGTTGTACTAAAGATAAAAATGGTCAATGTGAGATGAGCACATGATGAATGCGAATATTATTTCCTGATTAGAGGGAATCAAATCCACATATTTTGATATCTGGAGTTATTTTGGATAAAGACAAAGGATGAAATAATATAATTATTCTAAGTTGAGTTATAATGATTGAAATATCATGAAGTAGTTACTATCATGATTCTTATTGATTAATGAGAGTAATAAATGTGGGTTTCCCACACTACATAGCATGTTGTGTTTATTGTATTGTTGTAAATTTTTTCAATAGAAATAGATAAACTATAAAGCATGTTACATACATGAAACACACTAGCTCATGGAAGTAAATAGAGTGGCCAAGGAACACGTTATCCATGTGAAGAATAAGTTAGTTAATGTGACTGAGTTGTGTATATAATTAATATATGATGTATCATGCATGTTATGAACATAGATGAGTATAAATAATATGAATAAATGGGTATATAAACATTTTAGAGAAAATTTAATTTCAATTCTCATATACGTGTAAATAATAATGATTGTTTCAAATTTTATGGAAGATGTCATCATAAGTATTTAATTACTATGTGAAAAATGAAGTAAAAAATGAATCTTGTCCTTATAGAGAATTAAAATGGGGATTTAAATGAGTATTTGAATAATAACGTTATAATATAATATCATAGATGTAGTTTATTTCCTAATCTTTAGGATCATATTGAGGAAGATTAAAATATCGAGAATATAGAAGTTTCAACGAATGATATTTCAGGAGATTCAATTGAGATATTTCTTTAGTTGAGTAAATAAAATCAAGGCATAGTCTTTAGAAAAAATAAAAGGAAGAGATAAATGAGAGAGAAAATGAAGATATCATATTGAGTCTTTAAGAGGAATTAATCAAGGATATCAATCGAGTTTTAAACAAAAAATACATATGTTTTTAGGAAATCAAAATCATAATATTTTAGAAGGATGGAATATCCCTTATTATTATAATTTTAATTAGGAGAAAATATATTCTCACATTAATTTGAATATAAAGATGAGAAGAAGAAAGATAATAAGTGATATTTGAATCTAAAACATTCAAGAATATAATGAGAGTTAAATAATTTTTAGAACCAGTCCTACATTAATGATTATTTCATATTCACTATAAAAGGAGAAGAGGAGAAGATAAAGAGAGAAGTACAATCCTACCTATCAAGAAAGTAATGAAGTTTTTAGTATCTATCATTAAATATAATGATATATTATAAAATTAAAATTAAATCCAGTTAACCGATATATTTTTTTCATACTGAGGAAGGATATCATATAATCTGTGTTAGAAGAAGACTTAATTTATGATTCTAATCACACATATCAAGGACCATTTTGTATCCTATATTCTTATAATAAGTAACATACGAAACATATATTGAATTTATTTATACCTTCTAGGTTCTAGGATAATGAGTACCCGGTCATACCATTTCTCATACATTCATTAATAATATAAATTATGTTGTGTTTATAGAGACCCATGAAGTAATTTATTTATTTTACACCATGAAATCCGTTTTTTGTATTTCAAAAAACCCCTTTTATTTGTTGAGGGGGAACCAAACATATACCACATTTTAATTGGGATGGGGTGAACACATGTAAAGCACCTGAACAACACTAAAGTCCCAACCCATAATAAAATATCCAAAACTGACCATGCCGAGCATAATGCATGACTCTGATACCCAAAAATTCATAAAACAAAATCTAACATGATCATGTTGAAGCTCATAAATTCTCCTCACATAGTGACCCTTTCACACATGACCTTATGCTGCCCCCACCAAGGTTGCAGAGAATGTGGGCATTGAGAACACCAAGGAAACATAGAATGAAGTAACTAAGGTATGGAACCCACAATACTGTAGCACCATTGAGGCATGAAAAAAATCCAAGATAAAGAGGAAAATGACGATAACGTGGAAGATGTTGGCCCATTAGGAATGTAACGGTCCAAAAATATAGAACATAAAGCTGAACTACCATTACCAAATCCACCAAAACAACCTATATCTTTAAGGATGTTGTCAAATTATAGTGGAGTTAAGTCTTATAAGAAGGATCTTGGAGAAATTTTGGAGGGGACCAAGGAACAAAAGAACCAATCCAGGATAAGAAAAGAAAAAATAAAAATTATTCTGAAATAGGGTAAAAATCTAAAAGAAAGGCCTATAATGAAACTACAGTATAAGATTTAAAATCATTGGATAATTTAATTTATCTCATTTTCATAACATAAACATTATAT
Organism: Viscum album; assembly: GCA_963277665.1. Taxonomy (NCBI): domain Eukaryota; kingdom Viridiplantae; phylum Streptophyta; class Magnoliopsida; order Santalales; family Viscaceae; genus Viscum; species Viscum album. The sequence continues at coordinate 616,633,902 of OY728148.1, read as the reverse complement.
CTCACAAAATAATTTGAAAATCCTTATAAATAATGGTTTAATGTATTTGGGAATAGCTGCATAAAAAATTTATTTGATGACCCTTGCGAAACATTATTTATAATTGAACCATTATAGATTCCATTTTTATACTTATTATATGTTATAATCATATTTATAACCTATTGAAAAGGAAAATTAAGAAAGGGGTGAGCTCATAGGTTTAGTAAGGGTAAACAGAAGTTATAAAAGTTGAATATAATTAGTGAGCATTAGATGATAACTTGATTAAAATCAAGATAAAAAATAAATTTACACCCATAAAAAAATATATAAAAAATCAATTTATAATTATTTGAATAACATAATATCTTTTTTTGAAAAAGTAGGAGACAACCCCTCCTTTAATAAACCAAGAAAATACTATTTTTCAAGGTATAGGGAAACAATTATATCTTCCTGAAGGCACTAAAACATAGGTCAATCATAAACAAAGAAAACCCCAATTAATTATTCTTCCTATTGTGGAATAATCTCCTAACCCAAAAACTTTCCACTACCTCCCACAACTGGTCATCTTTAGCACTACCTCATTACTATAGGATCCAGCAAATTCCATATCATTCAATCATCTCAAATGACCACTGCATGCTATCATTGATCAAGACCGGCTCCGCCGACTGACAATTTCCGTCATCGACCATGCATGTCTTAAAAAACTATCATTGCCATATAATGAGGGTGGAATGCCCAACTATAGTCTTCACACAAACAAGACAACCCGCTCCCTTTTCATACATCACAGACTTCAATGACTGTAGTCGTTGACCCTCCTACTACAAATATTTTATCACTACCACCCCCAACTTTAATTGGGACTACTGTGGTCTGGTAGTGGTCAAACCACTAATCGAATGCATAAATTGAACCCACTTCTACTCGAACATGGGGTCAAACACATAAATAACATAATATAAGAGTGTGGATTTTTTTATTTTAAAATATGATTCATCAGAGAACAATATTTTTATAGGAATAAGCATAAAACCGTGGAACATATTTCAAATATGGAACCTATATTAATATATTGAAACATTACCTTCATGACCCCCACTATTTGTTCTGATGCTTATGAGTGACTAAAATATAGTCTCAAATACTAATCTCATGTGATATAAACATTTAACCAACGAATTAGAGGTTGATATAGGTCCACACACATTATCAATCAGACATATGAGTGCCACTTGAAAATCATTCATTAATAAAATCATAAAGAACCTATGGAAATAAATGGGTTTTATAAATTTTTTAAATTAAAACCATTAACTTTTTATATCATAAAGAACCCATGTAAAAAAGGGTTTCTTATCATTCTGAAATGGCATCACATAGAGAGAATATTTATAATTTCCTCAATGATAATAAGAAAATAACCCCATGAAAAATAAATTTTTATCCAAATATATTCATTAAAGTTCATAGTAAATATGATTCAATCAAGATAATGAATCATATAGTATTTACAACATATAGATAGGGTGTTTATGGGTTTTTTAATAATTTACACAATGAATTGAAGCATGGAATCCAGGTGAAAAACCTTCATTCAGAGGAAGGCAATATAGAGTGTTAAAAAAGAATAACATAGGAATATATATCATATTTATAAATAGTGGATGAATAGTTAAAATAAAATCAGTAATGTATCATTACTAAATAAGATAAGGATACTACATAATCAATCTAGAGAAAGAAGATTGATGATATCATTTGAAAAAAAAATTCATTTTAGAATAAGATAAAAAAACCATGCATTAGATGAAAATAATATTTTATATAACAACCAAAATTTTTAGAATATATTAGTTTTCAAATAAATATTTTTTATTTAATAGATTTAATTACACACAATACTAAGTTTAAAGAAACCAAAATATTCTATTAAAATACTATTATTTAATGTGTCAGTTATAACCAAGTTGTTAAATTTTAAGGTATGAATTAGACTAACCAAATTACTAAAATTATATATTTTAGACATATATAAAATAAATTACCTGATTATAAATTTATTATAAATTTAAATTAAGGTCATTTTTAAGAAAACAGAAATGTATTTATGAAAAAGTGTATTTTTCTAAAAAGTTTTTGCATTACAATCTAAGAAATTATTCTAAAATTTATTTTTAAAACCATTTTTAAATTTCTTTTAAATATTAAAATTATTTTGGAATTAAAAATGCCAAAAATATCTTAGAGTGATTTTTTTATAATTTTCTTAAAGAAATAATTTTTCAAGGAATTGTGATAAATAATGATTTTTTATTGAAAATTTCATTTTCATTTAGGGAATCTACAAGTTTCGTTTTATTTTAATTTGTTTAAAATAAATATTAATTAAATTAAATTATAATAAATAAATTTTATTTTATTGTAATAAATTTCATTTTGATTTATGAAACTAATTATTTCTATAATTTTGAGAATTTTTCCTTTTGAAAACCACTTTTACTTACATCTGTGGGTTTAATTTTATTTTATTTATATCCACACCAATGAATGAAATTAAGAAAAATGGACTCTATATTTTGAATAAAAATAATTAATATTATATTAAAATTCCAATTTATTTTTTTAAATAAATAGTAAAAATTAATTACCATGGTTAATGTTAAAATGGATTTAGCGGGGGTTAATCTAAAATTATAAGGGTAAAAATTCCCTAAACACTTGTTAAATCCCAATTTCATGGCAATATTTCTACCATATCCCATCCATGGTTCAATAATGATCCATTTTGGATCCTTTTTTCATATAAGAAATATGGGTATCACTTTTTCTTTTCAAAATTTACAAGTGAGTTTTCACCCCGACTTATAAAAGGGAACCCCATATTCTATCCTCTTCACACTCCAAAAGCATTTTTTTCACCAATGCATACCCAAATATCTTATTTACATCACTAAAAACTTCCTAGAAGTTTTCTTGATAATAACAAAATCTATGATGGATTTAGGTAAAACCAAAATAGTTTTTATGAAGAGGAAGTAAAGTTCCTAACCATGTGTTTTGGTTTTAAATCTTCTTCTAACTCCATAAAGTTTTTCCCAAAAATGATAAAATAATAAAAACTATATATAATATATAATGGTATGTTATTATGATATTTAGAAAACTGATATCCATCCCCTCTTCAATCATATCATAAAAGAAACCATTGATTTTGTGTAAAGCGGACTACCGCCCCATGAACTGATTTAACTCATTTTCAATCACTGACTCTCACTGTTGGATATAATGATGGATTTATATTATATATAATATATTTATGAAATTATTATAATTATATATTTATAATATCACATATAACTTATAACTACCCAAGCTTTTTACACATATTATTACATGATTTTAAGGACAATTGTCTATAAAGTACAAACCAAGGATCGAAAAGTCTAGTGTATTTGGAAGACTCGGTTTGTAATTAGAAAATATGAAATTGAAATAAAAAATATTTTTTTTAATATTAATAATGATATCCTGACTCTATTTTATCTCTTACAACTTCATAGGATATCTTGGAAAAATACATTGATAAAAGGGATGACCCAAAAATACTAGTAAGGAAATAAACATTGGATTTAAGCATAACACATGAGTTTGGAGGTATAAAATGATAAAATAAAAGGAATGGATCATGAATAAACATATGGAAGCATAAAAATAGAACAAGGAATAATATTTTCATGGAAAAAATAGTAAATTGGCAGTAATATAAAACAAGACATAAACACGAGTCGAGGATAACCGGAAAGACTGTATCACATGGTGGAAAAAGTCTCATAGTGGATTAGGTTTACTCCCTAATCCCATACATAACATCTCATGAGACTAAAATTTTAAACAATTCATTATATCACTCTATGGGTGCAGTAATTATAAAATTTTAATGCATATGTGTCCCACATCAAGAATCAAACATAAGGAATAAACATAAGGGTTACCCAAGGAATAAAAGGGGTATTGTTATCATGTCATAAGACGTATCCAAAGGGTGTATGACAATGGTATCTATGATAGAAGGTATTTAAATAATTATTGGATATTAATAAAGGGAATATAATAATATATAATTAATAATGAAGTATAATTGAAATTAAAACATTAAAAAAGTGGTCAAGTAACTTTAGAGAAGTCCTACTTATGCGTGATTTTAAAGAAAAGAATAAAGATCCTTAAAAATTATAAAACCATAATTTTTTTTATAAAATAAGAAATAAAATATTTTTTTCATGATAAATTGAGGGATTTTAGAAATATATTTGAGCCTTAAAATAGTTTATGGAGTGTAGTTTTGAATGGGTAAGAAATAGATAAATTCCTTTTAATCAAGTTCACAAATCGTGAGGTATTGATAAGAGAACATTATAAAAAAATGTAAGTCCACATCAAAGAAATATGAATTGAAATAAATAAATATATGAGGTAAATATAAATAGAATACAAAATAATTATTTAAAAAAATTAAGTGATAAATTGATCTTATGTGATAGAAAGTGTATCCCAAAGAAAATAGAATGGTTTGGAGTGATCCCTTACCTTATATCTGAATGAGTTATGCACTTGAAATTAATTTCCTAGATAATAAAACCAGTTTCCTTAATTTTTTAGTTAATAAACACTTAAAATTTTATTTTTTTTATTATAATTTTATTAAGTTCCATTATGTTCATTTGGATGAGTTATAATGTTCGATTTCATTGTTTCAGGAGTCTTCGTTTGTAATTTTCTTGGCCGTTTCCCTTGTGTAAAATTATGAATGTTCTTGTTGAATAGGAATAATATTATAGAATTTAAATTAAATGGTGTTTATACAAGTATTAATGGTCATATATATCATATTCTTTTCTGATATGAGGACGATTCACTTGATAAAACATTAATGATAAATCTTTAGTTTATTTTTGATGTTTTGCCGTCCATCGTGAATTAGTTTTGTTTTATTGAATAATATGTCTATATATTAGTTAGATAAAATTTAATAAGTTATAATATTCTTATAATAATCTTATTTAACAAAAATAATATTTTTATAACTATCTTTGATAGTGGTAATGAAAAATGAAATCTCATTATCGACATAGACAGTTAATCTCTATAAATTGAACAGTGGTTTCCTCTCTTTGAACAGGGGCATATGAGAAAAAATGACATGATAGGAAATATTATATTTAAAATATAAAATTATAGTATATAAATTATTTTTGTGTTATTATTATTCAATGTAACAATGATTTAAGGAGAAGATAGAAGAAGGAAATAAACTAAAATACGTAGTTTGAGAATGTAACATCTTGAATATCACATCCTTGAAGGTCCCCTTAAAGAAAATAATAATTGGTATTTTGGTGTCGCCAGTAGAACATGGGCATAAGCAGAGTGGGAAGGAGAGTTTTTGGAATATATTTAGAAGACTTTAAGGATTGGAATGTGTAGGGAGAACGGGTTGTGAGGGGTGGTATTTATAAGGGAGAAGATGGGTGTTTTTGGAATTTCACAAAAGATTAAATTATTATAAATTATTACATGTTTTGGTTTAATTTTAAACCATATAATTATGATTAACCCTTAGTTAACCTATTTCATATTTAACTGTGGTAACAAATTTTTATTTAATATTGAAAGGTTATAATTATTTTTTATGTGGTGTAAATTGAAAACTTAATGTAAAATTTATAACATTTTATATAATAACATATTTAATTTGTATTGTTTTGATATTTTCATGATTTTAAAATAATTTAATAAAATATTAATTTCATAAAATGTCATTATTATCAATTTTAATACAATTAACCACTTTGAAAATTTAAAACATCAAGAAAATAAGTAAAAAATAAAACCATCTATTTTATTATATCTTATTAATGCCCTGTTAATCTAGAATATTATTGGATCACCTTAAATATCTCAAATTATATTACATTTAATATTTTTATCATTTATTTGATATTGTTGTTAATTGAATAATTACGATATTAGCATTGAATAATAATTTTGGGTAATTATTTAATTATTAAATATTTTAAATAAATTACCATGATGAATATAAATATTTTAAATTTATAAATAATATTTATAGTTGGGTATATCTCTTGGTTAACCTCATATTAAAAATATCATACTTATTAAAAATAAGTGTCTCACATTTTGTCACTTTCTATGTATCTAAGTCATTTTTATAGAAAACTGTCCATTAAATAATTAAATTTCAAACCATAGGTATTAAGGGTCGAATTTAATTCATCCAATAATAATTTTGGTGAAAACATATGGCCTTACAACTTATATATAATCTAGATTTATCCAATTTACCCTTTATTGAGATAATGATGTTTACTATAGTTACTATTCATATTGAAAAAAATAAAATGGGTATATTTACTAAATGATGACCTTTTGATTCAAAATATATAATCGATTTTCCCAAATTCAAAATAATAAATTTGAATAATTTAATTTTAAGTTAAACCATCAAAATGCAACGAAGAACAATGTTTCCAAAAAATGCCATTTTAAAAGTTTAAAATGATTTTATACTAAATTTAAGCCTTAAATTCATTTGGAAGACCATAATTAGATTATTTATAAAAATAAGGAACTAATTATAGTTTAAAACTAATACAAAATATAATTTGTATATGTACATGTTTTAATAGAATATATGATTTTTAATATAAATCATTATTTTTCATTATTCATTAAAATTTTGAACAGTTTAGAGAATTCCCAAAAAAATCATCATAAGATAAATTTGACACGATAAACTACAAAATTAAGCATATTTTATCTAATAAATTTTCTAAATGTGTAAAAATTAATTATATTTATATAAATTAATAAAATTCTTTTTTTAAAGAAAAAATATGTTTTTAAGAATAAAATGAATTTATTATAAATTAAGTGTTTATTTCCAAAGCAATAATATATTTCATAATACAATTATTACTATTCATACCCTTAAATTCAATAGATAGGTTATAATGTTTTTATAATAATAGTATTTTAATAATATATCAGGGTTCATTTAAACTCTTTGTTTAGTGAAACACAAGCCCATGATAGATAAAAAACGGATTTAGATGTGGTTTTTTCTAGGAGGTTTTCAAAACCGCCATTGAAAGGTTTTTAATTTAAAAAAAAATTAAATTGATTTTTAGAGGTGATTTTTAAAAAACATCCATGAAATTGTGTCAGTTTTAGAAAAATGCCCATAAATTAAATGGAAAACAAAATAAAAAATAAAGTATTTAATTGTTATTTATTATTTATTATTTAGTAACTTATATAGTTTATTATTTAAAATTTAATTAATTATAATGTTTTAATTAATAAATATTAATAATTATTATTCAATAATAATTTGAAACTTAAAATAAATTTTCAATAATTTGAAAACTGAAATTCAGCATCAAATGATCATAACTTTTGTTCCGGGAATCTGTTTTAGCTCCACGACTAGTCCAATAAAAGGTTATAAAATGAAATAAAACCAAATTATATTTAAATTATTTAATATTTAAATGAATATTATTTAGTTTAGTTTCAATAAATTTTTAAAATTGTACTTGAACTTCAAATAGCGATAACTGTTGATCTCGGTGTCCGCCTAAGCTCTCCCACACATCAAATCGAAGATTGTGATGATCCCTATGTCCAAATGACTATGGGAACCCCAATAATATTCTTAGGCTAAAAAATACTCATAAGGGTTCTAAAAATGAATTTTTATTTAGGGTAGCCCCATGTTTTAACATTTCATGAAATTTCAGCCTCATTTAATAGGGTCCTATTTCATTTTTTGACTAGAAATAGAATTTATTCTCAGGAATTACATTTATCTTAATATTATGGTTTTTAAATTTTTTCATTTTTCAAAATTTATTTCTATTTATATTTAAATATATTCATATTTTCTTTATTAACTTATAATCAATCAGTTCAATAAATATATATTTCTAATAAAATGGATTTTTAAACATATAAACCATAAGGAAATAATTTTTTTATATTAATTTAAAATAAATAATTAATGATTTTATTTACCTTTTAAAAATGCATTAATATGTATAGATGTACCTGTACAATTAATTTTATATATATAAACATGTGTGTGTCAATAAAATATCTATATTTATGTGTATATTCTAATATCTGTAAATAAATACATATATATATATATGTGTGTGTCTGTGTGTGTTTTTTTAGAAATATAAATATTTACTTTTGTATCAATAATATTGTATAACATCACGTAGCCATTTTATCATACTGTAGAGTGATTTCATGCCATGTAAATAGGTTACACGCTATGTAAATTTTGCTCGGTACAATCCATGAAAGTAATGATGCTATGAAAGATTACATGTCATGAATGGTGGTTTAACATCGTGACTTCTTTATATGATGAATTTTTAATCCGAGGTGATTAATATATTTGGCGTACTTATCTAGAGTGGGAATCATGATGTGAATGGAGGTTTCACGTCGTGTAACGACCCATGTACAATTTTTTAAGATATCACGTGGCTTCTTTGTTTCAATTCCTTTGCTGGTTCTTCATGGATCTTGACCTAAGGTTGTTCTAGGGAATTTTTGAGTGACTGAACCGCATTTAGATCGACCCATTCGACACTCGATCTCTGTTATGGTTGTGTTGTGTCTCTTCGGGTAGGTAACATTTTTGTTCCTTCATTTCTTTTCTTCGCGGTATCACCATTGGGTGATGTCTTGGGATCTTTCGGACTAATGTTGGTGATTCTTCTTGGTTTCTTCCTAAATCTATTGTGTGATTTCATTCTGGTGGCCTTTTCTTCCCTTGGTTGTGGTGCAACGAGAGTTCGTCTTTGAGGTATGTGGGTTTCCTATCTTCCACTTATCCCTTGTCTACTAAATTGAATCAATCTTTATGTGGACTTGATTCTAGGGCCTTTATTGACATTTTTGGGTCTTGTTGATTTTGGATTCCGTAACGGGCATGTCCGACCAAAGTTTTGAAGTCGGTGGTTCCATCTCTATCCTATGATGACGAACTTGGTTGTTTTTATTTATAAAATTATTTGTATATTGAAATTGATATTGTTTTTTTGTGTTAAAAATGTTTTTATAGAAAAATGGGTTTTCCATGGTTATTGATAAATGGAGAGAAAATGGGTATTTTCAAAGCATTGAAATGGAATTTATGAAATAGTTTTTGAAATGGTTTTCAATTAATTATAATTAAATGTGAAAAAGAGAATATGGGTTACCTTGGGTACTACATGGGTTACCTTGGGTACATAGGTGGAAGGTTTACCTGAGGCCATCGTCTAATGTTTTTTGATTATCATTGAAGTTTTTCTTGGGGATTTCCTTGGTTTCCTAGGCTTATTGTTCTAGGAGACTGATATAGGCATTTTGGAGGGTTTAATAATGGGGTATTCTTATGGTTATCAGGATAGTTGTTCTATGATTAGAATTTATGCACTTGATTGATTATGGTATGATTAGTTTGCGGGTTGGACCTTTAGTATTCCTTGGTGTTGTGATACCTATGCTTTTGTTTTTTATTTCTTGGAATTCTGAGTCAGCCTTTATAAGAATGTTTATGATTGTGGAAAATGATATGGAAAATGTGATTTGATATTGATATACCTAATTTTTATTAGAACTATGGAAAAAGGGAAATGTTTTCCATGTTTTATATAAAACTGGCTTACATATTATCTTGCCATGTTTTATTTAAAATGAGTATACATGGATTTTTATACAGACACTGGTTATGGATCACCTGGGTGGGATCCTACTGAGCCTATTAGCACACACCCTACACACCTCTTTGGTGGTGCATGGACATTATTTTGTCTTCCAGTGAATGGAAATGTAATGAGACATAATGAGGTGGTGAGGTTCATGTCAGCTAGTGGGGTAGATGATTGGGTTATGGTAAGAGTCTGTCCATACCATTGTTTTGAGTAGATGTTTGGTTTTTTGTCTTTTTTAGTTGGACTTGTCTTGTATTCTTTAGCTACTTTTTTAGTTTTCGATTTCCACTATTTTCTTACTAATTTTTCATATATGTCTTCTTCATATTTTTCTATTTTTTATTGTTATATACATATGTATTCCATGGGGTAGCTTAGTTTGGGTGAAATCGTTCCCTCTATTGTGTTGTTCAATGACCAGGTTCTTATCTAAAACCCATGAGGATATAGAATGCCCTTCAGGTATGTAACAGAATCTTTCAGGTGTTGGGTTTGACGAAAACCTAGGTTGGTTCATTACAATTTGGTATCAGAGTAGGTATATCCTCAACAGTCTATGACTTAGAACATTTTTTAAACTTGATATAATACATTTAGGACTTAAGAGGTATATTGAGATAAGTGCCTGAATGGATCTTGTCTTAACATGACTTAAGTTTCCATGGTATGTTGGAATTAGTGTCACTAGTATAGGTTTTTGTTTTAAAAATATCTATTTTTTATTATGTGTTTTGTAATTTGTACTTAAATTTGATCTGAAGTTTAATTGTTCTTATGTTTTAATGTGCAACAGTATACCTCTGAGACGTCTTCCATGAGTTCCTTAGGAAGTTAGATCTAATTATACTAAATGGAACCCACTTATAGAATAGAATCTCATTGAGACTATTGTAAGGGAAGTCCATGCTATTGATGAAGGTGTACCATGAGTTCAGAACAAAGTGGTTGAGGTACAATCAGGAGCTTGAGGGGAGAGAGAGAGAGATCAATTGTGGTAGTTCTTACACAAGAATCCACCATACATTAAAGGAATGACATAACTTCAATAGGAAAATGACTAGCTGGATAGGATAGATCAAACCTTTTACATTATAGAGACTCTTGAGAACATCAGGGTGGAGTGTGCATAGTTTAGACTCAAGGTTTCTAGCATGCGATGGTGGGATTCTATACTCCGGGTAGATAGGCATGAGGGCTTGGATTGGAAGTGTTTTGAAACACTATTTCTTCAGTAGTTTTTACTAGAGTCTGTAATGATGGAAAAGTTTCTGGAGTTCTTATCTTTACAATAGAAAGAGCATTCGATGTCGGCATACACCAATTTTTTTTGCTGAGATAGCCTATTTTTTCCTGTATGTGGTGAAGATTGATTAGCTTAAGGCTCAAAAGTACCTACAGGGTTTCTGAACGAATATCAAATCTCAATTATTTATACGGAATCTTTCTACCTATGTGAAGATGGTAGATAGAGCTATAATGGAAGAAATGAATACGGAAGGAAAGGTTTGATTTTACACCTCTTCTCTTCCATCGGGTGGCAGCTTCTGTGGAGTGCGTGGGAAGAAGAAGAAGTGGAATGATCATCGCTGGAGTATTGGAGGTGGGTCTCAGTAGCGGGCTTCCTCTGCACCATCTGTTATAGTGGGTAATGTGCCTCTAAATTTCTATTAGTGTGTAAAGGGAGTACACACCCAACATTCGGTTCTTATACCTATGAAGATATGCAACAGTTGTGGATGTGTTGGTTACATACAATGCTTCTATCAGGATATGAATAATCATCACTATGGTCATGGTTTGTCAGCTCCAAAGGCTATTTTAGTGCAGTCAGAAGATTCAAATACTCCAGGGATCCATCCATAGGCCTCGAGATTGAAGCATTTTCACACTATATATGAGTGCCCAAGAGAAGTTCATGCAGGCTCAACAACAGTGAGATGTACTATCCTTGTTGTATCTTCAGTAGAAATTTATTTATTTGATACTGGACCCTCCCACTCATTTATATCTATATTTTTTTGTTTATGTTCTTAATCTTCCGAAGTAACTTATGTCCTTTAAAATGGAGTTAGAAACACCTGTTGTTATGAGTAAAGAGCAGGGGTTCAGGTGTCGTTATTCATTGAAAATGTCTGATACATAGTTGGTATGAGATTTTCTCATTCTTGATTTAGATCTTTTTGACATAATTAATAGTATGGATTAGATTGTCTCTCATTGAGTGTAGGTTGATTGTTATCATTGGTGTGTTTCATTTCTTACAACCGATGGTATCTCTCATGTGTTTCTTGGGGAGTGGGACCTAAGGTTAGGTTTTAGAGGACCTTCCGTCCCAGAGATGAAGAGTTTTCTATCCATTGTTGTGTTTGATCCCTATTATGTATCTCATATAAATGTTTTTCCTATTGTTGTTCAGGACATTATTGATGTCTTCTCAGTAAATTTCTCCAGTATTTATCCAATGAGAGAGGTAGAATTTATGATTGATCTGGTTCCAAGTACATAACCAATATTGATAACATCCCATAATATAGAACCAATAGAGCTTAAAGACATCAAGATTCAGTAGGATTCCCTATTAGAAAATGGTTTTGTTCACCCTATAATTTTTTCATGGGTAGCCCCTATGCTCTTTTCTAAGAAATCAGATGGTTCACTTAATTTATTTGTGGACCATAAAATGTTTAACTGGGTGATAATTAAGAACAAATATCATTTTCCATGTGTGGATGATATATTTGATCAAATTAAAGGTGTGAAATTTGTTATCAAATATCGATCTTTGATCGGGGTATCATCAGCTCAAAGTTTAGGTGTCTCATATACCAAATACAACCTTCAGGTGAAGGTATGACCATTATGAATATCTTGACATTATTTTTGGTCTAACTAACGCTCCTGTAGTTTTTATGGATTTAATGAAGCAGATATTCCATCAATATTTTAAGACTTTTATGGTAGTGTTCATGGATTATATTCTTGTTTATTAAAAATTTGTTATTGATCACAAGAACCATCTGAGTTTGGTTTTATAAATTTTGAGAATTCAACATTTTTATGGAACTATTTTTAAATGTAGTTCCTGGATTCATGAAGTGAAGTTATTGGGGCATAGAATTTCCGAGGATGGATTATCAGTTGATCCAGAGAATATAAGAGACGTTTTATCACGTAAGGAACCACAAATTTATTTGAGATACGATGCTTCCTTGGTCTTGCTAGACAATACCGATGTTTTATCAAGGACTTCTCTAAGATGGCGTCACATTTGACTACTCTTACTAGGAATTTGGGAAAATTCACCTAGTATGAAAAGTATTAAACTTATTTCAGTGATCTGAAAAGGCTTATGACATCATCTCCTATTCTAATCGTACTTGAAATGGGTAAGGGATACGTGGTGTTTTGAGAATCTTTAGGTACTGATTTGGGATGAATAATTATATAGGATGACAATGTGGTGGATTATGGCTCTCATCATCTTTGACCACATGAGAAGAATTACCCCACTCATGATTTAGAGCTTTCTCCAATCATGCATGCACTTATGTGTTGGTGGCACTATCTATTTAGGGAATGGTTCACAATCTTCTTTGATAGTAAGAGTCTGAGTTATATATTTTCTCAAAAGGACTTGAATCTCATATCGATATAATGGGTAGAATATCTTCAGACATTTGACTTCAATATCACTTACATCGTTGGAAGGGAATGTTGTTGCAGACACTCTTAGAAGGAAAGTACCATCATAGGCTATCCTGGAATCGAAGGAGGAGTGGAACCTTATGGTGATTTTCATTAAGTTTCACCTAGATTCTCAGAAAGATATTTCAGGCATGGTTATGTCCAGTTTTCAGTTATCATAATATCTCCGGGAGACTATCTTGATAATTCAGTAGTAGTATGATGAGTTTCAGAAGAATTGAGAAAGACTTTATGGTGGGGAGGCCATTCTAGGATGGTCTCTTTTTTTAGATGGTATGCTTCACTTCGGGAAAAGGATTATCATCCAAGCATCGATAAAGAGTTCAGTCTTTTTTAATTATCAAAACTCTTCATGGACCATACATCAAGGAACTATGAAGATGTATTATGAAAAAAGGTAGTGATTCTAGTGACTGGGTATGAAGTGTGACATCTTGGAGTTTTATCTCATATTTATAGCTACCAACAGATAAAGGTAGAGAACTTGAAACCTTTTGGGTTTCATCGTCCTTTTATGGATCTAGTTTGAAAATGGGATGAGGTATCCATGGATTTTTCTGTTGGATTGCCATGGAATCCCAGGGGGAAGAATTCTATCTAAGTGGTTGTTGATTATTAAATGAAGTCTGATCATTTTGTTCCGATCAAGGATACCACTAAGGTTGAAGATCTGGGTAATATTTATGTGCAAGATATTATGAGGTTACATGGGAGTCTTTATTCCCTTATTTGGGATAGGGATCCTAAGTTTAATTATAGATTCTGGAGGAGTATTCAAGAGGTAATGAGAAATCAGGTAATGTTTAGAACAACTTAATATCCCTAGACATATGGTAAAATATAGCGAGTAATTTAGATCTTGGAAGATATGCTCCATGCCTATGTTTTGGATTTTATAGGATCATGGGATAGTCATATGGGTCTGGATGGGTTTGTTTATAACCACAGTTACTAGTCATAAATCAGAATGGATTTATTTTAGGTGTTTTATGGTCACCAGTGTATATCACCTCTTTGTTAGGCAATTTTGGGTGAAGTATCTTTAGTTGGACCACATTTGGTTAAGGAAATTTCCATAAAGATTCTAGATGTACATCAATGTCTGGTTACAACACATATTCGACAAAAATCGTATGTGTATCGATGGTGTCGACCTTTGGAGTTTTCCGTAGGTGATTGGGTTTTCTTTAAAGTTTCTCCTCAGTTGGTTCGCCGTCGATTTGGAAAGTAGAGAAAGTTCGATCCAAGATATGTTAGACTGTTTGAGGTCATTGAGTGGATCGAACAATTTTCTTATCAGTTAGAATTTTTGGTTTAGTTGACATGTATTCATGATGTTTTCTATATATCTCAGATCAGGAAATACCACCTTGACCCCTCTCACGTTATGATTTGGGAAGAAATTGATTTAGATCTATATGATTCTATTATGGAGAAATAGGTTGAGATCATTGACTCTCAAGTGAATTTCTTTCATGGGAATTCGATTTTGTTGGTTAGAGTTATATAGAAACAAGGATCAAATTTTCAAGAGACTTGGGAACGCGAATCGTTGATGAGGGAGTAGTGACCTCATCTCTTTCTAGGGATTACATCTTCCACCTGACTTCCCAAGGATAGAAAGTCTTTATAGTGGGAATTTTGTAACATCCTATTTACATTTTAGTAGGTTTTAGAATTATTTCATGTCGTGTAATTGGGTTATATGCCATGTAATTTTTGCACAGTACAAGTTGTGAAAGGGATCACGCTGTGAGAGATTACACATCGTGAATTTTGGTTTCACATTGTGACTTCTTTAAATGATGAATTTTTAATCCGGGGTGACATATTTTTGGCATAATTATCCAGTGTGGGATTCGCGATGTGAATGGAGGTTTCACACCATGTAATGACCCATGTACAATTTTTAAAGATACCGTGGGGATATTTTGTTTCAATTCCTTCACTTGTTCTTCATGGTTGTCAACCTAAGGAAGTTATAGGGAATTTTTGAGAGACTCAAATCCTTATATATTGATCCATTCAACACTCAATCTCTATTTCGGTTTCGGTGCGACATTTTGGGTAAGTAACCTTTCCATCCCTTCATTACCATTGATCACGGTATCACCGTTGGGTGATGTATTTGGATTTTTCAGTCTATTTTTGGTGATTCTTATTGGTTTCTTGTTATATCCTTTGTGTGATATCAATCCAGAGGCCTTTTCTTATGTTGGTTGTAGTGTGGCAGACATTCAACTTTTAGGTATGTTAGTTTCCTCTCTTCCGCCGACCCCTTTCCTTATAAGTTGAATCAATCTTGATGTGGATTTTATTCTAGGTCCTTCGTTTATGTTGTTGGGTTTCATTGATTTTGTATTCCGTTACGAGCGTGTGCGACCTGAGTATTGAGGTAGGTGGTTTTGTATCTAGCCTATGTTGATGAACCTAGCTGTTTTTATTTATAAACTATTTTATATATTTAAATTCAAATCATTGTTTTGTGTGTGTTAAAAATAATTTTTAATGAAAATGTGGTTTTCCATGGATATTGAAAAATAGAGAGAAAATGGGTATTTTCAAAGAATTGAAATGGAATTTCTGAAATGGTTTTGAAATGGTTTTCAGTGTATCATAATAAATTGTGAAAAAGATCACATGAGTTATCTTGGGTACATAGGTGGATGGTTTAGATGAGGATGTCATAAATTCTTTTGTGATTATCAAGGTGGTTTGTCATATGTATTTCTTATGTTTCCTAGGACCATTGTTATAGGATAACAATATTGACATTTGGGTGGGGGGAGGGGTTACTCATGGGATATTCCTCTACTTCCTAGGACTGTTGTTCTAGGATTGAATTTTGTGCACTTGATTGATTATGGTACCAGTTGTCTGTAAACTAGACCTATATTATTCCTTGGTGTTGTGATACCTATTATTTTGTTTTGTGATGCTTGGATTTTTGATTTAGCCTTGATATGCATGTTTTTTCTTATGGAAAATGATACGGAAAATGTTCTTTCAGATTGATGTACTATTTTTTTTATAACTGTGGAAAAAGGGAAATGTTTACCATGTATTCTAAAAAACTGATTTACTGCTTAGCGTGGCATGTTTTATTTAAAATGAGCATAAATTTATTTTTATATAGAGACTCATTGTGGAACACCTGGGCGGGATCCTACTAAGAAGGTTAGCTCACACCCTGTGCACCTCTTCAATGGTGCTTAGACTTTTGTTTGTCTTCTGGTGTAGGGAAAGGCAAGGCGCCGCAGTGAGGCGGCGAGGTTTGTGTCAGTTGGTGGTGAGATGGTGGGAGTCTATCCCTATTAGCATTTGAAGTGAGTTTTTGGTTTTTAATCCATTACAATTGGAATTGTCTTGGAGTTTTTAGTTACTTTTGTAGTTGTCTATTTCTCTTGTTTCTTTTTGTTATAGAATAGATTTCTTCTTCATCTTCTGCTACTATTTCTTGTTATATATCTATGTATGTCATGTGGTTGTTTAGATTCAGCAAAATCGTTCCCTCTGCTATGTTGTTTAATGCTTGGGTGCTTGTCGGCAGCCCATGGGGACCGAGAATGCCCTTCAGGTATGTATCAGAAGGGGTCAGGTGTTGTGTTTCAGGAAAATGTGGGTTGGTTATTACATGTTATGTGTATGAATTATATATAAATGTATTTGTATATAAATAAAACTTGATCATAAAATATATTATTGAAATTAATTTACTGTAAAAATATATGAATATATACATACACATATATATAAATAATTTTCATACATACATATATGTGTGTGTATTGATAAAGAGATATATATTTATATTTATATTATAGTATATATAAATAAATATAAATATATAATATATATAAATAAATTTAATTATATGTATATATATCATACACATTCGATGAGATTTCATCTTCACTTAAGAGTGTCTTCATATGCTTTTTTTACCGTTTAAGATTTTATTCCATTGATTAATATTCCTATTTATTTGACGGTGTCACAATTATTATGTTTTCCACTCTTTTGGTAATCAGTTATCAGTTATATATATATGATTATATGAATTTTAGGAATATTTGGGTATATTTATATATGTTTATAAATACTTATACATATTTATTTTTATATATTTTTATATCATATTTGTGTAATTATATATATATATATATAAATATTTACATATGTTTATATATATATTTATATTAATATATATATATATATATTTGAGTGTGTTTATTGATATTTATATAATAGAAAAGTGTGTTTATATATATTTGTGTAAATTTCCTTATATATATATATTTATAGATATTTACATCCATTTATTATATATTATATATTATATATTATATATTATATATTATATATTATTTTAATATATATTTATTATTTATTTATTTTTTATTAATTTTTTAAAATTATTGTCAAATAACTATTTTATATTGATTTATTATTGATTGATTGTTTATTTATTATTTTTTAATCAATTTATTTATTATTTATTTTTTTAAAAAAGTTGAGGTCGAAGCCTTTTTTTATAAAAGAAAAGACCTCTTTATATATAGATAGATGAAATCTCATTACATTTCTCATAAGCGCATGGCCAAGTGACCAATTACACTCGCATGAAGGCCCAGTGCAGCGTCATGCCTACATCACCACCTGCGTCACCACCTGCTTCCGTTAAGCCTAACGCACCGCCTACCCTCATCTTTTCCTACATGCATCATAAATCGCCCTAAGGGGTTGTCCAAGATACAAACCCTGATCTTTTGAACACATGATTATAGATTTTACCACTCAAGCACCACCCCAACTATATTTATTCATTATTTATTAATTACTTATTAATTAATTATTAATTATTATTTATTAATTTATTATTTATTATTTTTTATTATTAATTTATTTATTTCTTATTGATGTATTATTTATTTATTTTCCTTTGTTATTTTATTATTTTATTATTTATATATTATTTATTTATTTTTATTTATTTATTTACAATTAATTAATTAATTATTTATTATTGTGTTGTTGGGTGTATATTATTTAATTATTATTTAATTATTTAATTTAATTTTATTATTAATTTACTATTAAATTATTATTAATTTTTTATAAACATCTTATTTATTACTTATTTAATTTAAATTTTATTTTTATTGCGTATTTCTTATTAGTTTTAATATTATTTATTGAATTATTATTTGTTTATTGTTTATATATTGATTATTAATTTTGTACTTCATTTTTTATTATTAATTATTAATTTTTTATTAAGGAATTATTAATTTGTTTTTTTTTATATATCCATTATATATTTATTATTTATTTATTCATATATTTTTTATTATTTATTATCAATTATTTAGCAATTTATTATTTATTTATCATATATTTGTTCATTTTTAACTGATTTTTTATTTATACATTACTTAATTGTTATATATTATATATTATACAATATACAATATACATTATATATTTTTTATTTTTTTATTCATTATTTATTGTTTATTATTTATTATTTATTATTAAATATTTATTATTTACAATTTATTTTTCATTTATAATTTATTTATTAATTAGTAATTAGTAATTTGTAAATATTAATAATTACTTAATAATTACTAATTTTTAATTATTATTGATTAGTGATTAATTATTTAGTTTGTATAAATTTGGAAGGTATTATTTTTTTCCAATTAATATATATATATATATTCAAAAGTATATTAAATTCTGTTTATTCACCACATGATGAACCTATTGGAGTTGTAAAGTCTCTGGAGAATAAGAGGTAAGAGATTTAAATCTCACCCGACGCAGAATTTATATAGATGAAATATGTGTGCATGTGGATGTGTATGTGCATGGTAATAAATAATAAATAAAAAAAATTCATTCATTATAAGGATTATTAAATTAATAAAAATAAAAATAAAAATAAATAAATAATAAATAATAAATAATAAAAATAAAATAATTAAATAAGTTAATTATAGGAATCGATAAATAATAATTAATAATGAATTAATTAATTAATTATGAGGATTATAAAATATTAAAACCATAAAATAATTAAAAACAATAATAATGAAAATTATAAAAAAAATTAAAAATAAAAAACGACTACTAAATCGTTTCCTAGCGGTTTTTAAAAATCGCTGCTAAATGATTGTCGACGCTTGATTTAGTAGTGGTTTTCCAAAACCGTCATGATACTATTTAACGGTTGTTTAAACCGCCAATAAATGCCTATTTTGGGATAGTGTACCAAATATATTATTTAAAGAGAAATATTTTTAATAAAAATATCAAGGTGTTACATGCATCCTGCCTTTTGAAATTTCACCCATGAAATTTCATTTTACAAACTAAGGTGAAAACAACTTAGGGTACTTCTCCTTCATCACTTTCTCTGGTTCCCATGTCACCTATTCATATTTTTGGATCCTCCATAGTACTTTAACCAAGAAAGTGGTCTTGTTGCATAGAAATTTATCTCCATCGTCCCACATTTTCACTGGATTCTCTTCATAAGAGAGATCATTTTCCTATTGTACCACCTACGATTTCAATACATGTGATGGATCTAGTATTTACTCTCTCAAGAGAGATATGTAGAACACATCATGTATTTGAGGCCTTGTTGGTGGAATTGCTAGCCGATATGTCACATCTCTAATGAAATCAAGAATCTCAAAGGGTACGATGTACTTGGAACTTTTCTTTCCCTTATTACCAAATCTCATGACTCTATTCTATGGAGATATGTAGAGAAATTTCTTATCTCCAACCTCAAAATGTAAATACCATTGATGATTATATGCATTTCAATTCTATCAAATTTGGGTATCCTTGATGTGATGCTAAACAGTGTTCAACATTTCCTCCATTTCATCAACCATTTCAATTTCTAGTAGCTTACAATCTCTATCTTTATCATAGAATAAAGGCGTTCTATATATCTTCCTATAAAGGGATTCATATGGATCTATTCGGATGATTGAGTAGAAACTATTGTTGTAAGAGAACTCAATCTGTGGAATATGCTGATCATATTCTTCTTTGAGGTCTATTTATAATTCTATCAAAAAATGTTCTAGTGTCTGAATGTCCCACTCAGATTGGACATCATCTAGAGGGTGATATACCGTATTGAAGTTTAACTCACTTTATAGTTAATGTTGGAGACTTTTCCAAAACATGGAGGTAAATATCATATCTCAATCAGATAAAATCAATAATAGTACTCCATATAACCTCAAAACTTATTTGATATATATCCATGTAAAAAATTGAGTGACAAGTCCTTTAAAATTAAAATAAAGTCAGTTGACTTTGTAAGATGATCCATAACAACTCATATAACATTATTTCTTCTAGATGTCGTCAAAAATATAGTGAAAATGTCCATGGTGATGTTTTCCTATTTAAATTTATTTATAAGTAATGGTTGAATCATCCCTTTTGACATTTTCCTTTTATCCTTCACTTGTATAAATATAAGGAACTTTGTTGTATTTTCAGGATATCCTTCTTCATATTTTCCCACAAAAAGTTCTCTCAGAGATCTCAATAAATCTTTGGGCTCCCAGGGTGGATGGAGAAGGTAAATCTTTTTGAATCATTCAAATTCTTCCCTTTTATCATATGATCATATGGTACACATAGTCACAATACAAATATTAAAACTCATTCATTATCTGTTTTGAACTCCAAGGATTTCCAATTTCTGATAGATTCAACCTTCTTCTGAATTTCAACATTATTTATTTGAGGATCCTTTATCTTCTCCATAAGTGAATGTTCATAAATAATTTGATAAAGAAATGATGATATTCCTTCATTAATGATTCCCATTTCCATCATTTGTATGCCTAAGATGATTGGATCCTTCACAATTCTCATCGTTGATAAAGTTGCACGATCCATTCTATTTAGAGCATATGCTACTTTATTTTCTTTTATAGGATGGTACTGGAATGAGCAGTCATAATTCTTGATGAGATCTAACCATCCTCATAGACACATATTAATCTCCATCTATGTTAATATATATTTGAATATCCTATTACCTATATATATCTTACACTTCTCCCCATAGAGATAATGCCACTATATTTTCAATGAGAAGATCAGAGATGCCAACTCCAAACCATGTATGGGATAGTTTTTCTTATGAAATTTTAGCTTCCTTGAGGAATAGTATTTCAATTAATCATTTTTCATCCGCACACATCCTAATAACTTCTTTCATGCATCTTTTTATACCACAAAGAGTTATCCACTTTTGGTTAGTGTGAGTACTGGTGTGGTGATAAGTATTTTTTTTTTCAACTCTTTAAAGTAGTATTCACAATAACTGATCCAGAAAAACATTACTATCTTCTGAGTAAGCATGGTTAGTGGGTTTGACAATGATTTAATTTTCTTCACAAATCATTGTTAGTAAAATTCTAGATAAAGGAAACTATAGATATCTGTTACAGATTCTAGTTTTGTCCACTCCTCAATTTATGTTTCCTTAGAAGGCTCCCCATATATAACTTTGTTAGTGACGACATGTCCTCATAATGATACCTCCTCTATCCATAACTAACATTTTTTTTTCATATATTCTATCCCTCTAAAAAGTATGTATCACTATATTCAAATTCTTCACTTCCTCCTCCTTACTCATGGAGTATAACAAAATATTATAAATAAAGAATAACACAATGTTTTAGAGGTAATATATAAAGTCTCTATTCATTAAGTCCATGAATATTTTTGGAGCATTAGTGAATCTGAAGGGCATCACTATGATCTCATAGTGTCCATACCTCATTAAAAATTAAGTCCTAAGAATATATTCCCTATTCACCTTTATTTAGTGATATCCCAACTGAAGTCCCACCATAGGGAAATACTTATCCCTGCATAGTTGATCATACAAATCATCTATCCATAGAAGGGGATATTTTTTTATCTATCGTGATTTTTTTGATCTCCCTATAATCAATGAATATATACATTGATCCATCCTTATTCATAATTAAGAGGACTGGAGCACCCCACGGTGAAGCACTCAGGCGTATAAAACCATCATCCAGATTTTCTTGTAACTACTTCTTATGTTCTTCCAACTCAATGGTGGGCATACTATAAGGATTTTATGATATGGGTAGGTATCTGGGTATAAGATTAATCAATAACTCAACCTCTCAGTCATGTGTAAGATAAGGAAATTCTTTATGTACCACATAATTATATTCCCTTATAATGTGTATGTCTTCAAACATGATCCTCTCCTTTATATCAATCAATTGAGCTAGATATTCTTTCTCAAATGGAAATAATATTCACACTAGAGGTAATGATTTTTAAAAAGATCCATCCTCATCCTCGTACTTGTATAAAATTGGAAGATGTCATATGTGTGAAAGGGTGATATACCTCTCCCTACAATTGATGTTGTCTTTATATAATGATATCCAATCAACTCCGAATATTACATCAAAATCCACCGAATGAAGTAAGACGAGATTTTTGGGGAGGATCAAACCACAAAAATTGATAGGGGAGTAGTTTTATAATTTAGATGCAATCATTTCCCATTTTTTTTCTCATATATAATACAACTTTTATATTTTTGAGGTAGTGATTGAATAGTTCTACTAAACTTGCATGATATGAATGAATTCATAGAACAATAACAAAATAATACATTCACATTTATAGAATGAATAACCAGCATACCTTTCAACACATCACTTTCGGGCTCCACCTTAGCTGTAGTGATAGCATATTCCCTTCCTTACTTTCACAGAGGTCGTTGTCACATATGGTGCTTAAAAACCCCTGTCTTAGGGAATTGAATTTAATAGTTCCCATGTTCCTTGTAGTTAATTCAATACAAAGTAGACATATTGTTTATTAGAACCATCTTTTACTCTTCCCAATTATTGGATTTATTAATTTCACATTGACATTGACTAAATTGGTGCCCCTCTTTACCACACTTGAATCTCCTTTTGGTTCCCCTTATGAATATTTTATGACGATTATTCTAATTTTTTTGACAAGTTTGATGATGGATTTTCTTTCCTCTATGATATTTTTTTATTGGAAATCATGAAGAAAATTCCATTTTATGTTTCTTATCCCCAGTCCCATGAGACCACTGAGAATTACTAATCTCCACCTCATCATTATGGTAACAACTAACAATCTCTTCATAACTATCAATGTTTTCATTACTAAGGATTTTGACAAAATTATTTCAACACATTAAAGAATCATTCCACCTTACTTTTAGTGATGATGGAAAATCTAAAATCCTAGTGTTCATGTCTTGTAATGTTGTCCTTATATGTTTTGATAGACTCATCTTTATTTGTCTTTAGACTAAGGAACTCCCTCTCTATATTATGGTGGAGAGTTTAGGGAAAATATTTATTGAAAAATATATTCTAGAATGCTTCCCATTCCATGGAATCAATATTATCCTTAAACTATATGTTTTTGATAAGTGTATACCTATGATCACCTTCCCCATAAAAATGATAAACTAAACGCACAAATTTATCTTCTTCAGAGAATTAGTGGATAGATAATATATTCTCAATAGAGATAATCCATTTTTCAATGATGATGGTATGAGGAGATCCACTAAATATAAGAGGTATTTTTCATATAATGTATTTGAATACAACTATATATTTATTAGGATAATTAGGGAATTTCAGATGATTCAATTTATAATTAATTACTTGATGCAGTTGATCCAATATTATCATGAAGTTTTGGGCACCTTCTCTCACCAGGTTT
Source organism: Viscum album (assembly GCA_963277665.1). Lineage (NCBI taxonomy): Eukaryota > Viridiplantae > Streptophyta > Magnoliopsida > Santalales > Viscaceae > Viscum > Viscum album. Next base: position 616,609,597 of record OY728148.1, on the reverse strand, counting down.
GGAATTTCAATAATAAAATCATCACATTTAAAATCAAATTGGTTGTTAGAATGGGTTATCCTATTTCTATCCATTAACTAACAAAATTAAAGGTATTTAATACTTAGATAATGAGAACAAAAAACGTAAACTATGACCATAGAATGCAAAAATAATAATTGAAAAGTATATCTTTGTTTGTGATTCCCTAAGTTTCAATATAGGTTATGCATGGTGATAGAATTATCCCTAGGTTTTATAATACAATTTTCTATTCATAATATCCAAAATGAAATATAAAATTATTTGATACCAACTATAATGGACTAATCCTTTTAAACATATTATTATATGATTTTAAGAATAATTATCCATAAAGTGCATACTAAGGATAAAAAAGTATTGTGTCTTTGGAAGACTGTTATAAATTAGAAAACATAAAACTAAAATAAAAGGTCTTTTTATGAATCTTTATAATGAGATACTAACTCCATTTTATCCACTACAACTAAATAAGATAACATGGGAAAATACATAGAAAAAAGCATTAAGGTAAAAATACCAATAATGAAATAAACACAAGATTTAAGGAAAACACATGAGTAAGAAGGCATAACATGTTGACAAAAAATTCATGGATCATGAATAAAAATACATATTCATTACATATTGAACATGGAATCATATTATCATGAAAATATAAGAAAGTTTTAGAAACCTGAAACAACACATAAACATGAGTCAAGTCTAACTGTCAAGATTGTATCACATGGTGTACAAAGTCCCATAATGGATTTGTTTTACTCCCTAATCCCATACATAACATCTTGTGAGACTAACAAATTATCCTATGAATTGTATAATTGTATGGTAACACCTATTATAACATGTTGATACATATGCATTCCATATAAATAATCAAACATAAGGAATAAACATAATGGTTACCCAAAGAATGAAATGGGTGTTGTAATCATGCTATACGGCATAACCATAGGGAGTATAAAAATGGTATCCATTAAATCAGGGATCTAAATAATTAATTTATATTAATAAAATAAATAAAATAATATTTCCTGAATAATGAAATCCTAATAATGTAAAAACCATAGAAATAGAGGTTGGGTAACTTTTCAAATGTTCCACTTAAAGAACGCTTTGAAGAAAACGGAATAAAGCATCTTTAAAAAGAATAAAATAATAATTGTTTGAATAAAACTATATATGAACTAAAATATTTTTTCATAATAAATTGTTTCATTTTAGAAAAATATTGAAGGATTAAAATATTTTATGGAGTGTACTTCAGAATGGGTAAATAATAGAGAAGTTCCCTTCAATAAGGTTTACTAATCACGGGATACTAAGAAGGGAACCTTTTAACACATGTAATTACCCATAAAATAAAGATGAATTGAGATAAATATATATGCGTGGTACATATAAATTGAAAATAGGAAAATAATAAAATAATAATGGAGAGTTAAATTGATGAAAAGTGATAGATAGTTTAACCTAAAGGAATTATTGAAGTTCTGGGAGATCTCTAACCTTATATCTGAATGAGTTTTGAACTTTTACTTAATATCATAGATAAAAAAATTAGACTCATTAGTTAATTAATTTATAAACTATTACACATGTATTTTATTTATTACAATTTGAATAAATACATTTATAGTCATTTTGATGAGTTATAAAGTTCAATTTTGTCATTATGGGAGTGTTTATTTAATGGTTTGGTGGTCGTTTCACTTGTATATAATTATGGAATTTCTTATGAAATGGGAATGATATTCCAAAATTGAAATGAAATGGTATTTATAATCTTACATAAAATTAAATATTCCCATATATCATTTTATTTTCTGGAATGGGGATGATTAATTTGATGAGACATTAATGATAAATGTTCTATTTATTTTGGTGGGTTTTCCATCCATCATGAACTAGTTTTTTTATTTAATATTATGTATATATTTTTATTCAAGAATATGGAATTAGTTATAATATAGTTATTATAATCTTACCTTATCATAATAATTTTTTTATGACTATCATTGAATGTGGTAAGGAAAAATGAAAACTCATTATAAATGTAGACAATTAATCTCCATAATTGGACAATGGTTTCCTTTCATTGAATAATGAAGGCATGAGAAAAAAGGCTTGGATAGAAAATATTCCATTATAAATATAAAATTATTGTATATACATGATTCTGAAGTTATTATACCTTGAAGGATTAATGAGGTGATGAGAATATAGAAGAAGAAAATAAATCAAAAGAGGTAGTTTGAGAATGTTACCTCTTGAATATCACCTCCTTAAAAGACACCTTGAGGACCTTGGGATTAGTAGTTTGGTGATACTAGAAGAACTTGGATGTGGGTAGAGTGGGTAACAGAGTGTTTGTTAGATATTTGGAATGCTTAAAATCTTGTAAGGATTGATGAGAAGGGGTTTGGAGGGGTGGTATTTATAATGGAGGATATAGGTGTTTTTGGAATCTCTTAAAAGATTAAATTATAATAAATTAATTTTCTATCCAAATACCATGAAATGGAAATTTATTCCAAGATAAGATAATATAAGATTTAATTTCATCATACAACAAGATTTATACTTGTTTTTGTTTAATTTTAAATATTATCATTTTGATTAACCCGTAGTTAAAGAATTTTAATTTAAACAATGATAACATTTTTTTAAAATTAAAATGTTTTAATTTTTGATTATTTGGTGTCGATGTAACACCCCAGGTAAATAAATAATATGATATTTTTATATTTATCCATATTTGTGAATAAAATATTAATATTACTTTAAATGGAATGTTATGCTCGATGGCGTACCCAATACACAACAACGAGTTCCATTGAAATCTTACGTTGCACTATAATAATAAAATCATTTTATTTTAAATGGTAGTTAACACCTTTCCGTTTTAATGATGGGAATGAACATAACTAACTACAAAATGATTATATATTTTTCTCAAATATTTTATTTTTTACAATAAATGTTAGAGGATTAAAAATGCGAATGAAACCAATTTTAAGCGTAAACATTCTAATATTCCTTAAAAAGTCGATTAACCACCTTTTAATGGGGAACCTATTTTAAATCCACTTTTTGACAATTGTATGTGTTATATTTGACAAAATAAAATTCTTCTTTAGAATCGGGACATCAAAATTTACTTTGTGTAAATTTTTGGTATTTTTCCGATAATGTTCATTTTTTAATGAATAATGAAAAATGTTGTATTTTAATTCAAAACCACTTTTTAATCTAATTTAATTATATGATTAGATTTTCTTTTGAATTGGTTTTAAAGTGAAATTAGAATATATTTTTACCATTTAATCCAATATTGGTCATTGGAATTAATTTCACTTTGATATTGGACTTAAACTAGTGTCAATCTTTTAATAAATATTGTTTCTTAAAAACACGCTATTTGTTTTGATAGCGGGAATTAATTATTAAATTAATTAATGAAACTTATATTTTTTGAATTTTGTAAAATATACATCATTTATGAAATCAGAATATCAAATATAGCTTAGGGTGAATTTTTTGGTAATTTTCTGAAAAACTTCAATTTTTGATGAATAGTGAAACCACTAAGTGGTAGTGAAAGAAACTGATTTTTCATTTAAATGAAACTTTACCACTTCTGTGATTTGAATTTCAAAAATACGACATACATGGTTGTCATTAGGAAGTAAAATATGGTTCAATGAGATTAAAATAATTTTTTCGGTGAATAGTAATTTTTAAGTTTTTAATCGCGATTAGAGGTAATTAGTGTAGTTTAAGGTAAAAATAATGTTTTAATAATATGAAATGACCATGAAACATGTCCTACCCTTATTTTATAAGTCATGGCCGACCAATAAAATCCATGGGTCAACTTGGGGACCCCATGGATCAACTTTGGTAGGAAAATGACGTTAATACCTTTTAATTTAATGTTAAAATTAAAATGTCACAAACATGTGTTGTTTTACTAAAACAAGTTTTACATGGGATTATACAAGTCATATTCTTGACTATAAATATTAATTAGAAAGATAAAAATATTTCCTACATCATTATATTTTTTCTATAATTTTTAGACACTAAATAAATTAAATTATTTATGACACCATGATGATGCAGTGATTACCTCATTATTTAACGATTTAAATAAAATGAAAAGATAATGTAAAATATAAGATCTACACTTGTCACAAACCAATTGGATGGGTGTATTTCGAAACCTTATCACCTTATCCTCTAAATATATCCTTTTTGGACCTTTAAAATCCGAAAAAAATTATATAATAAAGTTATATTTTATAACATTCCAATAGTGCCCCTCCCCTCCTCTTATAAAAGGCCCCCACCTCTACCACCGTACCCACAGCTCTCAAGCCTATAGTTCGGACAAACCCTTCCCATTTCATCTCTGCACATCCGTATCTTATGCATTGAAGCCTTACCTTTGAGAAGAATTCTTTCCAAATAAGCCTTTGAGCTCAAATTAAAAAGAGTTACCCGATTTAAAGGTAATGTCTTCCCTTGTGTTCTTTTGTTTTATTTTGCTTCTCCAACCCTTTAAACTCTTTTTATTCATTTCTTTTGTAACAAAAAAAGTATCTTAAATATTCTATGATGTTTTAATGTGAAGTATTCGAGCTACACTTAGACACACCTTCGTCTAATGGTTAAAGAACATACTGTTTCTGTGGATGGTGAATTTTTTCCTCACGAAACGATGATTGTTCAATCTTCTCTTAACACCTTTCATGGTGGCCATTATGATGTCACTATATTTTATATATGATATATATGATATTTATGTTTTCTATATGCTTCTTAATTTTATATTAAAAACAAGCCTTTATTCTTTGCATGTTATGCAAATGCGATAATTTCATATGAGGAAGTGTGGACTACCACCACCTCAAGTGATGTGACTCGTTCATGCAATACATGGAATGTATAAAGAATGAAATTTATGAAATTATGTGATCTATATAACATATATATTATAATGGAATTATAATATATATATATATATATCATCTATTTTTAATTCCATTAATATTCCAAAGAAATGAAAGTAGCGTTCAGGCGTACGCACGACTTACCGTCTCCATGAACGATACATTTCATTTCTTATCTCCAAATGTTATGTACTATTATAAGTACATATATATAATGGTTATATATGTCATATATTACATCTAAATTATGGATATCATTCTGGAATTACAATATATATATCTCTCTTTTAACTTTAATTCCATTAATATGACAAAAAACGAAAGTAGCGTTCAAGCGTACGTATGGCCTACTGTCACCATGAACGGTGCTTTTAATTTTTTATCTCCTAATGTTATGGAATAGTATAAAATGAATATATACTGAATATATATGATATTTAAAACATCAATACTATTATGGATATTATGTACCTATAACTACATGGAAAATTCTTTTCCAACAAGTTCAATTTTTATTCACGTACCGAACATCGACAAAAACATCTGATATGAACTCACTTTATTAACCAATTATTATAACATTATAATATGTGATATGAAGTGAATAATAATATTTAAAGGAGGTCATTAAGAAATTATAAATTGACCAAATTTTATTATTAAAGAGATTAAAGAACGATCGAGTCATGTCAGACCCGAGGTAAGGGATCCTACTCCTCTCTTTCTTTTTAAGTACACTCTTTTATGTCATTAATTTTATGCTCATCTTTCTTATGATTGGGATGTTCTTTTAAATTACTCTTACTGTAATTTTTATGTTCATATGACGAGAGACCCTATTTTCTCTCCTCAATCCATTTTGGATGTTTTGAGTGGCGCCGTTAGGCTGCTGAATTTTCGTAAGGGATCCTACTCCTCTCTTTCTTTTTAAGTACACTCTTTTATTTCATTCCTTTTAAGCTCATATTTATTATGATTGGGATGTTATTTTATATTAATCTTACTGTAATTTTTATTTTTATATGATGAGAGACCCTATTTTCTCTCATCAATCCATTTTGGATGTTTTGAGTGGCGTCGTTAGGCTGCCGAATTTTTGTAAGAGATCCAACCTCCATCTTTCTTTATAAGTACTCTCATTTATGTCACTTATTTTAAGCTCCTCTTTGTAATGTTGGGGGATGTACTTTTATATTACTCTTGATGTACATTTTATTTTAATATGATGAGAGACCCTATTTGATCTCATCAATCCATTTTTGGAAGCTTTAAATTGCGTCGTTAGGCTGCTGAGTTTTCGTAAGGGATTTTTCATCTCACTTTTATTCCCGTGAGGTTTATGCTACATTTTCCACCAGTTACTTTGAGTGGTGTATGTACTTACCATTATGATACTATTTGTGTAATATAATTTCATTTATGGGTATTTACATATTCATTGTACAACTATTCTTCAATGGGGTGTACTTTTCGAAAGTTACCCAAGTCGGTATGGGAACCTTTCACCCTCCTTTTTTTAAAAGACTTCTTTTGTTATGTATTTTAATTCACATACTATTATGTTGGGATATGTTCTTCTATATCCTTATTGATGTGAATTTTATGTCCAAGTGATGAGATACCCTTTTTATCTCTCACCAACTCATTTTCTGAATTTTGAAGTGACGCCGTTAGGATATCAATTTTTTGCAAGGGAACTTCTTAACCCAATTTTGATTCTTTGGGATAAACTTGTACTCATTGAATAGGTTGTTCTATGAATATGTGTGAATAACCTCTGATTGTTTTACACTTAATATCCACTTATATTTTGTGTATTCGTTTTTCACACATAATTATGTAATTGATTTTTCCTTAATCCAAGGATACCGTCTTTGTATAGGACTTCATCTCAATCTCCTTTCATTGAGGCATATTTTTTTTATACACAACTTTCTTTTATGTGGTGTATAAACCCCATTGACTTTTACATTTATCCAAAAATAAACTTTTTTATATGAAGCGTTTTACTAAACAAAAAAAAGGGAATGTTTTTTTGTCATACGTATGCGGCGACAACAACTTCTCCGCCGTCGTGACCATTATTTGAGTTCCGGCTTCCTCTACAAGCCATACCTTTTTTTAAATGAAAGATAAATACCATGTTTTACTTTTTTTTAATTTTTGTATTGAAAATGGTTTTCATAATGTTTTTATAGCAATGTTTTGTATTGATATCTTGTGATTGAAAAGTGGAAATGTTATGTTTCCTTTATGCATGTTTCATGTGATACGATTATGTTATAGTTCTTGGGCGTTATTATGAAGACGGGTGGTTCCATGATAAACTAAGGGCAGGTGAGCCCGATATAGATCTCCAATTCATTGGGTAACGCGAAGGAGTTAAACGTTGAGGTTTCTCCGAAGAGATTTAGGGAATATACTGTGATGGGTATTCCAAACGTAACCATGAGGGTTACTCCCTACGTAAGAATGTTATGAATGCCTCAAGTTACCTTTATGTCTTATGATTTCTATGTTTTATTCATGATTTGATGAGGTATGTTAAAGAGATTATGTTTTATGAGTAAAGTATGATTTCATTGATTCTTATGTATACATGTTCTCATGTTTTCTTTCCATATTTTTATATCCCTTACGGAGCTTTTTATGCTCATCCCATATTTTTGAAATGTTTTACAAAGGACTTAAAGATGAATAGGGTCAAGGATGGGATCAAGGAAAGACATTCTATCTAAAACATGGAACTGGACATGTTTCTTTTAAGAGTTTTTTTATGGAAACTTATTAGAAGTGTCTACTTTGTAATCTTTTGAGATGTAATAGTTATGTCCTAATTCTCTAAAACTCTAAACCTGAAAAGATCCTCAATGTGAATTATTCAATTTAATTTAAGATTAAGTAATTTTTATGTCCGGGGCCTTATAGTTGGTATCCGAGGTTGGTTTAGATAACTTTAGAGGTTAGGGTATTCTCTAAGCATAAGTGACATTACCATAATTGCTACGATTTCAGAATGAGTCATAGTTTTTAGATAAAGTGAATGAGTAAGTATAACATAGTGTTTATCTTCCTTATTAGTACATGATAATTTTGTATATATACTCACACTGACATTTTTGGTTTTAGTAAATGGATGGATCTAGCAGGCACCAAATTGACAATGGGTTTGAAGGAAACTGTGGTGGTTCTCTGATTAAGAGACTAGATGAAATGGAGGATTCAATGAGGAAACTTGTGTTTGCTCTAAACCAACTATGAAGGAGTCATGATCAACCACTTGAACCTTGGTATGTTTTGTAATGCATCATGTACGAGATGACCAATCGATGTGGAAGTTCAGGTAATAATTATAAAGGTAACCATTAGGGTTTATAGGATCCTTACTTTTGAAGTAATTATGGGTTACTATATGTTATGATTGAATATGACGGAATTGAGATAAACTTGAGGTTAAAACATGTTAGAGTTATTTTTGGAGTTTTATAAAATGGACAACACGCAGACCGTGTGACAACCTATCGCGTCGGACAAAGCTGCAGGAATCGAACCCACAACTAAAGTGCGACTTGTATTTATCGCCTACCACTGGACTACGTGAATTCCCCGGTTAGTATGACTTATTCTTTTTATTTAGTTGATTTTATGAATTAATAGTAAGTTGATTTTGGGTTATCTATGGAAATTATTAACCTATCATGGAGGATATGTGATTAGGTTAATTACTTTTCAATATGAGACTTTAAGAGAAACTGATGTTATTTGGAGATAAGTGTTACCTTGGAAGACTATGTGATTAAATCCTTTAAATATTTGGGTTTCAATCTTAGTTTGGTTTACTTTGAAGAATTTTATAGACAAATTTTTTATCGAATGGTGTTCGTTGAACTTTGGGTTTTGTGGGACAAATTTTGGAGATTAAGAATATATTTTCTTTTTATAAAGGGTTATCCTTTTCTGGATTATCTGATCTTGTACTAACCTTTTTGGTAATGGTTTTGGTTAAAGTCTAAAGACATGGGAAGTATATAGTTCTCTTTTATGTATTAGGTGATTCTCTAGAAGTTTATTATAGCTCTCTTAATGTAAACAAGTCTTCCTAAATACTCATTATTTGGGGAAAGTATGAGTTTGTGTAATAAATCTAGTAAAAGTTGAAAGTCAACATGACAAGTAAGTATGTTTCCTTAAGATCAAAAATAAATTCCTCAATGAAAAGTAGCTTAAAACAAAAATGTAATCTATTATCTTTTCCTACTGGGGAATCGAATACCGTTTAACCCACCACAAGTTTGTGATTTTCTTGTGGTTAACTTTCTCCTAAACATGTTTTCTATCACTCTCCCCCAGAACATGACCTTTTTCTTTTTCCTCCATGTCCATATTTTCCTACATGGAATCCCATTATGGGTAAACTCGAGTGACCTCTGTACTTCTCTTTCTTTCTTTTAAAGTGATTGGTTTACCAACTCTTGTTCTGATGTGGGACTTTCAATGATGTTTCCAAGCACAATTTTAAAATTGCGAGGACACAATTCCCAAAAGGGGGGAAGGATGTAACACCCCAGGTAAATAAAGAATATTAAATTTTTATATTTATCCATTTTTGTGAATAAAATATTAATATTACTTTAAAGGGAACGCTATGCTTGATGGCGTACCCAATACACAACAACGAGTTCCTTTGAAATCTTACGTTGCACTCTAATTATAAAATAATTTTATTTTAAATGGTAGTTAACACCTAGCCGTTGTAATGACGGGAATGAAAAGAACTAACTAAAAAATTATTATATATGTTTCTCAAATATTTTATTTTTTACAATAATTGTTATAGGATTAAAAATGCGAATGAATCCAATTTTAAGTGTAAACATTCTAATATTCCTTAAAAAGTTGATTAACCGCCTTTTGATGGGGAACCTCTTTTAAATCCACTTTTTGACAATTTTATGTGTTATATTTGAAAAAATAAAATTCTTCTTTAGAATCAGGACATCAAAATTTACTTTGTGTAAAGTTTTGGTATTTTTCCGATAAAGTTCATTTTTTAATGAATAGTGAAAACTGTTGTATTTTAATTCAAAACCACATTTTAATCTAATTTAATTATATGATTAGATTATATTTTTAATTGGTTTTAAAGTGAAATTAGAATATATTTTTACCATTTAATCCAATAGTGGTCATTGTAATTAATTTCACTTTGATATTGGACTTAAACTAGTGTCAATCTTTTAATAGATATTTTTTTATTAAAAACACGCTATTTGTTTTGACAGCGGGAATTAATTATTAAATTAATTAATGCAACTTATATGTTTTCAATTTTTTATAATAGACATCATTTATGAATTCGGAATATCAAATATAGCTTAGGGTGAATTTTTGGAAATTTTCTGAAAAACTTCAATTTTTGATGAATAGTGAAACCACTAAGTGGTAGTTAAAGAAACTGATTTTTCATTTAAATGAAACTTTACCACTTCTGTGATTTCAATTTCAAAAATCCGACATACATGGTTGTCATTAGTAAGTAAAATGTGGTTCAATGAGATTAAAATAATTTTTTGGTGAATAATAATTTTTAAGTTTTTAATCGCGATTAGAGGTAATTAGTGTAGTTTAAGGTAAAAATAATATTTTAATAATATGAAATGACCATGAAACATGTCCTACCCTTATTGGATGAGTCATGGCCGACCAAGAAAATCCATGGGTCAACTTGGGGTCCCCATAAAGCGACTTTGGTAGGAAAATGACATTAATACCTTTTTATTTAAAGTTAAAATTAAAATGTCACAAACATGTGTTGTTTTACTAAAACAATTTTTACATGGGGTTATACCGGTAATATTTCTGACTATAAATATTTGTTAGAAAGATAAAAATATTTCCCACATCATGATATTTTTGTTATAATTTTTAGACACTAAATAAATTAAATTATTTATGACATCATGATGATGTAGTGATTACCTCATTATTTAACGATTTAAATAAAATGAAATGATAATGTAACATCTAAGACCTAAACTTGTAAAAAATCTATTTTATGGGTGGAATTCGAAACCTTATCACCTTATCCTAGAAATATATTCTTTTTGGACCTTTAAAATCCGAAAACCATTATATAATAAAGTAATATTTTATAACATTCCAAGAGTGCCCCTCCCCTCCTCTTATAAAAGTCCCCCACCTCTACCACCTTACCCACACCTCTCGAGCCTATGGATCGGCCAACCCCTGCCCATTTTGTCTCTCCACATCCCTATCTTCATAATTGAAGCCTCAACTTTGGGCATAATTCTTTCCAAGGAAGCCTTTGAGCTCAAATCAAAAAGAGTTATCCGATTGAAAGGTAATGTCTTCCCTTGTGTTCTTTTGTTTTATTTTGCTTCTCCAACCCTTTAAACTCTTTTTATTCTATTATTTTGTAACAAAAACAGTATCTTAAATATATTAGGATGTTTTTATGTGAAGGATTCTAGATACACTTAAACATAACTTCATCTAATGGTTAAAGAACATACTGTTTCTGTGGATGGCGAATTTCTGCCTCATGAAACGATGATTGTTCAATCTTCTCTTAACACCTTTCATGGTGGCCATTATGATGTCAATATATTTTATATATGATATATATGATATTTCTGTTTTCTATATGCTTATTAATTTTATATTTAAAACATGCCTTTATTCTTTGCATGTTATGCAAATGTGATAATTTCATATGAGGAAGTGTGGACTACCGCCCCCTCAAGTGATGTGACTCTTTAATGCAATACATGGAATGTATAAAGATTGAAATTGATGAACTTATGTGATATATATAACATATATATTATAATGGAATTATAATATATATATATATCTCATCTATTTTTAATTCCATTAATGTGCCAATGAAATGAAAGTAGCGTTCATGCGTACGCACAACTTACCGTCTCCACGAACGATACATTTCATTTCTTATCTCCAAATGTTATGTACTATTATAAGTACATATACATAATGGATATATATGTCATATATTACATCTAAATTATGGATATAATTATGGAATTATAATATATATATCTCTCTTTTAACTTTAATTCCATTAATATGAAAAAAAATGAAAGTAGCGTTCATGCATACGTACGGTCTACCGTCTCCATGAACGGTGCTTTTAATTTTTTATCTCCAAATGTTATGGAATAGTATAAAATGAATATATAATGGATATATATGATATTTAAAACATCTATACTATTATGGATATGATGTACCTATAACTACATGGAAAATTCTTTTCCAACAAGTTCAATTTTTACTCACGTACCGAACATCGACAAAAACATCTGATATGAACTCACTTTATTAACCAATTATTATAAAATTATAATATGTGATATGAAGTGAATAATAATCTCTAAAAAATATCCTTAAGAAATTATCAATTGACCAAATTTTATTATTCAGGAGATTAAAGAACGATCGAGTCATGTCGGACACAAGGTAATGGATCCTACTCCTCTCTTTCTTTTTAAGTACACTCTTTTATGTAATTCCTTTTAAGCTCATAATTATTATGATTGGGATGTTATTTTATATTAATCTTACTGTACTTTTTATGTTCATATGATAAGAGACCCTATTTTCTCTCATCAATCCATTTTGGATGTTTTGAGTGGCGCCGTTAGGCTGCCGAATTTTCGTAAGGGATCCTACTCCTCTCTTTCTTTTTAAGTACACTCTTTTATGCCATTCCTTTTAAGCTCATATTTCTTATGATTGCGATGTTATTTTATATTAATATTACTGTAAATTTTATTTTTATATGATGAGAGACCCTATTTTCACTCATCAATCCATTTTGGAATTTTTGAGTGGCGTCGTTAGGCTGCCGAATGTTCGTAAGAGATCCAACCTCCCTCTTTCTTTTTAAGTACTATCCTTTATGTCACTTCTTTTAAGATCCTCTTTGTTATGTTGGGGGATGTAATTTTATATTCATTTTTCTTTACATTTTATTTTAATATGATGAGAGACCCTATTTGATCTCATCAATCCATTTTTGAAGCATTAAGTGGCGTCGTTAGGCTGCCGAGTTTTCGTAAGGGATTTTTTATCTCACTTTTATTCCCGTGATATTTATACTACATTTTCCACCGATTACTTTGAGTGGTGTATGTACTTCCTATTATTATACTCTTTGTGTAATATAACTTCATTTATGGGTATTTACATATTCATTGTACAATCCGTCTTCAATGGGGTGTAAGTTTCGAAAGTTACCAAAGTCGGTAAGGGAACCTTTCACCCTCCTCTTTTTAAAAGACTTCTTTTGTTATGTTTTTTAATTCACATACTATTATGTTGGTATATGTTCTTATATATCCTTATTGATTTTAATTTTATGTCCAAGTGATGAGATACCCTTTTTACCTCTCATTAACTCATTTTATGAATTTTGAAGTGACGTCGTTAGGCTGTCAAATTTTTGCAAGGGAACTTCTTAACCCAATTTTGATTCTTTGGGATAAAATTGTACTCCTTTAATATGTCATTATATGAATATGTGTGAATAAACTCTGATTGTATTACATTTAATATCCACTTATATTTTGTGTATTCGTTTGTCACAAATAATTATGTAATTGATTTATCCTTAATCCAAGGATACCGTCTTTATATGGGACTTCATCTCAGTCTCCTATCATTGAGGCATATTTTGTTTTATACACAACCTTCTTTTATGCGGTGTATAAACCCCTATGAATTTTACACTTATCCAAAAGGAATCTTTTTTGTATGAAGCGTTTTACTAAACGACAAAAGGGAATGTTTTTTTGTCGTACGTATGCGGCGACAACGACTCCTCCACCGCCGTGACCATTATTTGAGTTTCATCTTCCTCTACAAGCCATACCTTTTTTTAAATTAAAAATAAATACCTTATTTTAATTTCATTTTATTTTGTTATTGAAAATGGTTTTCATAATGTTTTTATATCAATATGTTGTATTGATATCTTGTGATTGAAAAGTGGAAATGTTATGTTTCCTTTATGCATGTTTTATGTGATACGATTATGTTATGGTTCTTGGGAATTATTATGAAGACCGGTGGTTCCGTGATAAACTAAGGGCAGCTGAGCCCGATATAGATCTCCAATGCATTGGGTAATGCTAAGGAGTTAAAAATTGAGGTTTCTCCGAAGAGATATAGGGAATATACTATGATGGGTATTCTAAACATAACCATGAGGGTTACTCCCTACGTAAGAATGTTATGAATGCCTCAAGTTACCTTTATGTCTTATGATTTCTATGTTTTATTCATTATTTGATGAGGTATGTTAAAGTGCTTATGTTTTATGAGTAAAGTATGATTGCATTGATTCTTATGTATACATGTACTCATGTTTCCTTTCCATATTTTTATATCCCTTAGTGATCTTTTTATTCTCATCCCAAGTTTTTGAAATGTTTTACACAGGACTTAAGGATGAATATGGCCAAGGATGGGATCAAGGAAAGACATGCTATCTAAAACATGGAATTAGACATGTTTCTTTTAAGAGTTTTTTATGGAAACTTAGTAGAAGTGTATACTTTTTAATCTTTTGATATGTAATAGTTAAGTACTAATTCTCTAAAACTCTAAACCTGAAAAGATCCTCAATGTGAATTATTCAATTTAATTCAAGATTAAGTAATGTTTAAGGTTGGGGCCTTATAGTCAATTAGACCATAAATGACCAATTTATGACCTTTGTGATCATATTTTAATTAATTAATATTTTTAAGTAATTTTATGATTCTTAAACAATTTATTAAAATATTAATCCCATAAAATATCATTATTTTCAATTTTCTTACTATTCACTACTTTCACATTGAAAAAAATCAATAAAATATGTAAAATTAGAATTTTTTTATTATATCCTATAAATGTCATGGTACTCTAAAAAATTCATTTATCACCTTAATTATATCAATTAATATTACATTTATAATTTTTATTATCATTTATTTGATTTTTCTGTTAATTAAATAATTATTACATCAGCATTGTATTGGAATTTAGGGAAATTTTATAATTTCTATATTTTTAAAGCAAATTTTCTGTATTAATATAATTCTTTCATATTTTCGTATAATATTTATAGTCAAGCATATCTTTGGTTAACAAAATTTTAAATATATTATACTAATTAAAAACAAGATTGTTACATTTTATCACTTTCATTGATTTTAATAATGTCTAAGCCATTTTCGTATATAAGTGTCCATTAAATAATTTAATTTAAAAAACTATGTTCTAATGGTAGAATTAAATCAATACAATAATAAATTGTATAAAAACCTATTGTCTTATAACTTAGTTTTAATCTAGATTAACCTGATATACCCTTTACCGATATGATAAAGTTTACCACAATTACTATTCATATTGACCAAAAATAAAAGGGGTATATTTGATAAATTATAACCACATGATTCGAAATATGGAATCTGTTTTTCGAAATTAAAAACAAATAAATGGATGAATATAATTTAAAATTAAACCCAAAAAATACAATAAAAAATGCCCTTTAAAAAGTATAAAGCGTTTCAATAATAAATTCATGTATAAAATTAATTTAAAAGACCAAAATTAGATTATTAATAATCAAAAGGAACTAATAAAAGTTAAAAACTATTTCAAAATTAACTTTTAATTTTTAAATGTATTAAAATAGTATAATGTTTTCAATGTAAATCTGTATTTTTCATTATTCATTAAAATATAATCCTTTCCAGAAAATTCTCAAAAATTCATTCTAAGATATTTTTGAAAATATAGATTAAAAAATAATGTTTCTTTTTTAAAATAAAATCATTTATAGTTTCAAAATTAATTATATTTTTAGAAATTAATATAATTGTTTTTTAAGAATACATAGTCTTTGAAGAAAAAAAGGAATTTATTAAAAATTAAATATTTATTTCCCAAGAGTTAATATATAAAAAACATGGGTTTTCTTATTCATACCCTCAAATTTAGTGGCTAGGTTATACCTATAATTTAAAATAATAGAATTTTAACAGTATATCGTGGTTTGTTTAAACTATGCTTTGATTACAACACAAGATACCCGAGAAATTAAATAAAAATAAATATTTAATAAAAAAATTATAGCGTTACATAGATTCTTACCATCCTATATATTAGAAAATAATAATCACCCTGATGCGTACATGTGGACTACTGCCTACACATTGCTATGTGAATTTATTTTCATCTTACTTTAAAATGGATGGAAATAATGATATATTTATTGAATATTATTGAATTATTTGATATAATAATGGTTCTAGAATTGTGAAACACTATTTACCCTTTTTATGTTCCATTTTTGGAAAAACATAGAAAAAACTTCATGCGTACATACAACCTACTGTCTCCATGATGGGTGAAACTAATTTTCCACATCTAAATTTTATAGAATTTTTTAAATACTTATATATTGAATATATATGATATTTATATCAAATTTAAAATAATTTATATTTTGTAACCATAATAAAATAATAAGGGCCAAATCTACCAAACCAAAACATATATGAAAAATGATGTTGTTATTACATGAAACATGATTTTAATAATGAATTGTTAATAAATGGGGAATAAAAGGTAATATGTAAATCATATATGGTTTGATATATTTTAGTTTGGTTCTAGAATAGATTTATCATAATCCTATTTTTATTATATATGTGGCTCATATATGTACTGAGGAAGTGAAGACTTAAGGTAAGGGTTTCTCATCTCACTTTTACTTTTGTGAGAAATATGAAGCATTCACCACTTATTCCTTTTATGTGGTGTGCATACTACCCCTTGTTATTTTATGTCATGAATTTATTTATTCTCATGCTATTTATTGTTTAATTTGATATGATTTCTTTCATGTGGCTTACAATTCCATTTTTACCAAAGTGATAGGTGTTTATTTTTACAATATCATCATTATTCAACATTGTTTATGTTGAGGCCTACCTTAGGGGAACTATTTGGTATTTCATTCTTAAAACATAAATATTTTCTAATTATCTTATTATACATGATTTTTTATCAAGAAATGGTACTATCTTCATCTCTTTCATACTGAAAATTTCATAGATTTTTTTAGAAAAGGTGTCATTATTTCCCCTTTCAATTGAAAATCCTTTTTCCTCCAAATCTACATTTTCAAAAAAAATTTGTAAGGATTTAATATTTTATAATATATTTTAAAGTTATTTTTACCCATTATTTTATTTTTAAATTTTTTAAAAATAAATATCCCTACCATTTTATAAACAAAGTCATTTTTCGAATTTTCATGTAATAATATGAAAGAAATATTGTTTTAAACACACATGGAATGATTGGGAAATTCCCACCATTATGATCACCCTTTTTTGAAGATTAATTTAATATTTTAGAAGTTTATTTATAAATAATTTTCCCTTATTATTCTAGAAATATTTGGTTATTTTATTTTATTTTCCAAATGAAAATGATATTTTCATCAAGAATGATTTAATTATAATTTTATGGTATTTTTATTCATCCAATAAAAAAACCATATTTTACTTCTTCCCCACTTGGGATATGTTGTAATGATACCATCATTATTATTTATCTAGATGGTTTATTATTAGTTTGATCAGAGATGAACTATTGTGACACAATTTTCAATATTTCTCTAATGTGATTATGTTTTTTGGTTGGGGGAAAGTATTAACATTTCATATGCTGGGTTTTCAATACGAAGGTTTATATGGATTATTATAATCCAATTCATAAGAATAATTCACTGGACATAGTATGTTACTGGATGGGCCTACTATATTCCCTTGATGCATTAGTGGGTATAATGAGACAAACTAGAATGAGTATTTGGCCGTGAACTTACCCATTTATGTATGGATTTTTGGAATTAGGCCATCACAGTATGATTATGATGTCTGACATTATAAATTTAATTATTATGAGATTATTTATTAATGTTATATCTGATTATTTGATTATTTAAAATGTACATGGTTATGTTTCAAAATCATGTAATTATTTATATGGTATTATTTGACTACCATTTATTACTTCCATATAATGATCAAGTAATTGATTGAATAGAATGTGTTTCATTTATTTAACTTTCTATATTTTTATCCATTACTTATTAATGACATCTTCCACCGTATTAATACCTATATTGATAATTAAATCTCACACCTTTATTATTTTTCCTTTCCATAAGATTCCATGAAGTGTTTTATGATTTATATATAAGGATGTGATAAATCTAATAATGGTGCACTCAAAGAAAATATTATGTTTTAGTTTATGTTTTCAATTGTAATTTGAGATTTGATTATTTATCTAGTTTAACAATAACAATAAACTTTTAATTCCATCATGATGTGATTCCTTGAATCATATTCTAATTTAATAAGGTAACCACTGACACTTGGATATGAGGGTCATGGGGTCTTTACATTTGAATAATTTTAGAAAAATAACTTTTGAAAAAAGAAAAATCCTAATTATTTTGAAAGAACATTAAAATAAGTATTTCAGAAAAATAGGAGAAAAATAATTTTATGTAGAACCCATGAAATAATAATAATAATTTTTTATATAAAATACCAAATTAATAGGAATGATGTGTTCACATGGAAAATGTAAAATAGAGTTGATTTTCACACTTCAATGAAAAATAAACATATGGAAAATGCTACAAATTTCATTAAATTTTTTAAATAAGGTCAAGTATCAGATGCTCAATTTAGTCAATTATTTTATTATATATTTGGAAATTCTCAAATGAATCAAATAAATATAAACAAGGGAAAATATCGGTTCCCCACTAAGAAACGTGACATGGTTAATTTTTCTTACAAGAAACCCTTTGGGTAAAATATGAGTCATGGGGAAATGAAATTATAAGGGGAATTTTAAAACCCCATGAATGTTAAAATAAAATGAGGAGGGGTATTAGAAATAATAAAAATTCCCCATATGTATTATCTTTTAAAAAAGTCTTTATTTGAAAATAATATTGGCAAAAAAACACTTTATAGTTTGAGACTTTTTTTAATCAAAACCCCTTTAAACTTTGGTATATTTGGTATAATAATACATTTAAAATTGGACATGATATAGATCATAAGAATAAAATAAATATATTAGAATATATTTATTAGGTAGTAATCACACTATATTAAAAGTATCATGGTTAACATTTAGAAATATGTCTCATGAAATAAAATTTGAGGTAATAAACCCCTTACCATAATTCACAACTTCTACTAATCTGATTGAATCACCTGTATGAAAAAAAATCTTAATAAACTATTTTAGAGTTTTTTTCATGTATATAAACTTGTAAAATAATCATTATTAAGTATTTCCTTCATTCATATTAGTCATTTATTATTTATTTTCAATTTTCAGTTGATTGTTTTGAACTTGTTTCATAATTTTGGTGTCGTTATTCATTACTCTACAGAAGTTCATCATTGAAAGATAATAATAGATATTATAATTTATGATTTATAATTGTTTATAATGTAATAATTTAATTCTATTTTAATTTTTTTTGCAATCCTTAAACATAAAATCATCGATGAGTATTTTTTTGATAATTTTTAGCGAACGTGTGTTGCTATCCTAATTAATGTGTTTAATACTAACTTAAACACTATAAAACCAAAATAAAATATATATTTCATTATATATATCATATATTATCAGTAATTATGTTATCATGCTCATACGTAATATAATTTTACAGTATTTTTCATGTAGGGGGTTAAACATACAAAATAAAAACAAACCATACTTTAGTAGATAATCATGATTATGGTGTAATTTGGTTACAATATCACTATTAAATAAGTATAATGTTATTATTTTTATGTCATTAATGTGTTGAATAATATTTTAAAATAGTGTATAAATAATAAAAATACAATATTAAAACTGTAAAATGTAAAACGTTACTTCGTGTCGGTGGTGGTCTGCATATACACATATTTAAGGTTGTCATTTATTAAAACATGAGAGTAGAGAAGGTTATATAGAAAATTTCCTTCTTATAATAATAATTTCATTATATAGATCATAGTAAAAATACTATACATTAGTATATAATCATTATTATGGTGAAATTTAGTTACAATATCATTATTAAATAATTATAATGTTATTATTTTTATGTCATTAATGTGTTGAATAATATTTTAAAACAGTTTATAAATAATAAAAATACTACCTGAAAAATTTAAAATGTAAAATGTTACTTCGTGTAGGTGGTGGTCTGCATTTACACATAGATAATGTTATCACTTATTAAAACATGAGAGTAGATAAAGGTATATAGAAAATGTCCTTATTATAATAATAATTTCATTATAGAGATCATATTTTTTTCATCATTGAAATAATTATAACTATGATTGAGAGATGATTATGAAAAATAGAAGATGTTTCCTCATGGAGGTGGTAGTTCACACAACCCACTATCGAAGTTCTTTTATTTTTTAAACCGTAGGGAAATGAATAAATAAGGGTTGTTAAATTAATATAATAACATGTTGGTATAATAATTATACTTATTTTAATATATTATGGTGTCTATAAAATGTTTGGAAGTAGATGGTTAAAATAATAGATTAAGAATGAGGTGATACTTATATCAGGAGCTTGAGATTTATACTCGAAATATCCTTGTAAATGGAGGCCTTAAGATATATAATATTGATAAAGGGATTAAGGATATGGGAGATGGATATTATAGAAAAACGTGTATAGTTTCAGGAATAAATTTTAAAAGAATGTTATAACATGATGGGGTGGAAATGACGCCCTTTTGTAAGTAAAGAAGAGGGATATTTTAGATGCACAGTTTATAATTTCAAAAATCTAATGTTACTATTCAAGGTTCAAAGGCTCAATAGGGAAAAAAGAAGAAGGGTGGTGACTTAATGTTGATCCAAACCTAATCAATTAATTTTGAAACATGTTTTTAAGATATTTTGGGTCACTTCATCTTTGTAAATCAATTTCTTTCCATTATTACTTTTACAAGAGTAATTAATTTTCAAGCGTAGTAATTAATTTTAATGACCAAAATTAAAATTTACCATTTTATATAATTTGAACCATAAGATTTAAAATTCTAAATTATTTTAATCATGAAAAATATCAAATGGTTTGAAACATTAATTTTTAAATAAATCCACAAACTATATAAAAACCATTTTTATGAAAAGTGTGTTTTCAGGTTTATAAATCATATGTAAGAAATTATCAATTAATTTTATTATCATTATATAAATTGGTTTATTATAAAATATATAAAATTAATTTGTATTTAAAATTAATCTAAAATACTATTTTTATGAAAATAATTTATTATTAAAAAAAGTCCAGAAAAAATTTTTATTAGGAAATATTGCATAAACCATTAATGTTTTAATAAAAGGTTTTTGTCAAATTCAACATTGTGTTATTAAAATTTATGGTTTCACATCATAAACAAATATTTATTCAATTAATTTTTTTTTATAAAATTATAATTCTTTTTTTATATAATTATAATGTTACAGTTTTGGTAAGAACAATATTTTCACTATTCAGATAAATATTAACTATTTTAGAAAAATATCATAAACATATTATAAGATAATAATGTTATTCTATGTCCAAAAATAATGTCTAATTTTTTTTAAATTTTAATTCGAAAATTTATAAAATTATATACTAAATGGAAATATAAAATATAAATAAAAACTACTTTAATTGAAAAACTATGTTTTAAACATTATGTGTTCTCATTATTATTTCATATCAGTTTAAAATTTAAAAAATATTAGAATAATAGTTCACATATAATATATTTTTAATAGTGGTAAATTTAATTTATTATGAATAATATAAATCTCTTTTAAAAATTTCACTTTGAAAAAACATTCCTTTTACAGTAAATAAAGATTAACCAAATACCATTAAAATTAATAATTTTATATTTTAAAATTTATTTTTTTATAATCCATTGATATTTAAATATTTATTTTAATTATCTAAATACTTTATATCATATTTTAATAATATTAATATTAACATGTAACACACACACACAAACATAGTATTTTAATATAATATTTTTATTTCACTATGTGTTGCAGTTTTTTAATTTTATTATAAATAATAAAAAACCTTAGTATAACTATTGGAAATATTTATATCCAACAACCATATTCTCAATTACTATATCAATGAGGCCGCAAACTCATTCTCTTGAATGTGGTTCTATAAAGAAAAACATAACATATAGGTATTGATTCAAACTATAAATTCCGAGTCATAACTATAACATAATTACATGGATTGAAGTAGATATTAAATTACATACATTCTCAATACCATTAATGTTTAAATCATTAGATAATTAGAGAAAATTTGAAAACTAATAATGCCCATCACATTTATTCCACTATATAAGAAACCATTTCCTCGATAAAGAAACTTCAACATCCACCAAAAATACTTATTCACATGTTTTCCATATAAACATATCACATATACTACTTTTATTCATACCATGGGGAGTGTAAATAAATTAATTGGTTCTTCTCAAATGATCAAAAAGAGAAACATATAACTGAAGATGATATAAATAGAATCATAGAATACATAATATGTAAGGACCCAAAATTTTATCGATGAAAATTTCATTCCTATAATTATTTCATATATTATAAACCACGTAATATCACTTTGGGAACAAAATAAAAAAATTACAAATTAATAATGATTTAAATTATTGGTATTTCTAAAAATTAAGGAACCGATACCGATAGAATAGTAAATTGACCTTTAGAATAGTAATGTGACCATTTGGAATAATAATTCAATGAATATAATAGTAACCTCATCTAAGAAATTATTAATAAAATTTAGTCATGTTATAAAGGATAATATGATATAATTATATCATAGTATAAGTAAATAAATGTTTTATAAATTATTAATTAATGTCGGTATTTTTTATGAAACAAAAATGTTAATTTATAATTTTATAATTAATATAATGATTTAATAGAAAATTTATTTTCATAAAATAGATACATAAATTAATATTTTATTTTATTATAATTATAATATCAATTTATGAGACCTAAATTAATTTTTAAAAATGTTATAAAACAAGTTATAAATTTAAAATTGGTATATTCCACGTAAATGATGATTTTAATTAAAAATTAAATTTCTCATATTTAGAAAGTTATTTTCCTAAAATGAAGTTAACTTTTTAATTATAAACCTTGAAAAATGGTTAGGGTTATTTTTTTATGATTTTTTTAAAAATAGTTGATTTGTTGGTGAATAGTGAAATTTGGTAAAACAAAACGAGTTTGTTGTGATTGAAAACTGCCAAAATTAATCGAAATGATTCTCATTAATGTTTTATCTAAGGAATAATACTTTTATTATTAAACAATAACAATATATAATACCAATTAAAATTATATAAGTTCATTAATAACCAATAATTTCAATTCTATATAATTATCCCCATTTTAAATGATCTTCTATGCATGAATACATGTGAACCAATCATGAAAACCAAGAAAATGAAAACTCTCATAATGCTGTAATTAAACTTTACAACTCATCAAAATGGAAATAATAAAAACTTAATTAAATTATAATGAATAAAATACATCTAAAAAAATTTATTTATGTAGTAATTGATGAATCTGATTTTTTTATCCAATATATTAAAGTGAAGAAATAATTCAGACTTAAGGCTAAGTGATTCTAAATCCCTATTTTTTTTATAGGTTATACCTTTTTCCAGAAAAATTTCAATGTAGATATTATTTTAATATTCAGGAATTATAATTTAATTTTTCATACATTTCTATTTCTGGGATATACATGTTCCCAATCTAATTTGCTGAAAAATACAATTATTTTTTCAAAAGAACTATTCTTTCTAAAAACACATCTTTTATTTTTTTAATGTTTCTCCTTCACTCAAGATTTATTATTACAATACCAATTATGTTATTCTTTTTTTATTTTAGTGACCCCAATTTTTATTCATGTATTTATTCTTTATGAAATTTTCATGAAACTCATTTTCTTTATATGGGTTATTTTATGTTTATGATTGATATATGTTTTAAGTGAAATGCATGATTATGGAAATTTTATGAAATGATGGGTGAAACTGAAATTATATAGCACTCTAATTCATTGGGTAATGTAATGTATCTAATGATATAATGTACAATATGCATGAACATGATGCTATATTTTTTCACAATGATGTTGTTATGAAGATTCACATATGTTATACATGGACATGATGATATCTTTGTTCACAATTATGAGTGGTAGTTGACTAATAAGACATGGAGTTTCATTTTTGGTTGTTTCCAAGTTCAATTCCTCTATCTAATGTTTCTTATCATGATTATTATGATGATTCTATGCTTATGATGTTGATGATTGTACTCACCCAAGTTATATTGATTCTTGTCCTTATATGTCCTCTTACTGGGCTTTTATCGCACCCCTTTCTTTGATGTATATCCTTAGGTGACTACTAATACCAATGAGTACATGAGGGTCACTAAAAAGATAGAGAAGATGGATTTAAATAATGTTTTTATGTAAATTTTATGTCTAGTCAAAATTTTCCCAAGATAGTAAAATTTTCAATCATGGGTTTGTAACTATTTTTTGTTGTTTATCTTTAAAATGAGGTAATAGTCATATAAGTAAAGTATGGTCACTATAGTTGGTATTAGAACATTGTATATTTAATTTCGGAATTAGTATTAAATAAAACTATTGAAAACCCTTAGTACGGGGCTAAGTATACGAAATCACCCAAGAAGCATTTTTTATAAAAATTATAAACATAGGGATACCACAAGATATGAATTTAGAGTTAACTTGACAAAGAAATAAATTATTTATACATGAATTATTGAATTATTTTTTGTTCAAAAAATTTCTATTTTAGAAAATGGTGGGAACCAGGAGAAACCAGACCAACAACCCATGTGAGGGACAATTCAATGATTGCTCGAGCAATATCCTCAATGCCTTGGGAGGAGGAGTTCAAAATTTCATGGTAGGGCTTACCCAACTATCTCAAGATATGAACAATAACCTAAATAATGTGGAATTTACACCTTCTTTTAAGAGGGATAAACTAGATATCAAATATTTTATGTGGTAATAACCACCGATGTTTAGTGGATCTTTCGATACCCTAGTCTCGTAACAATGTGGGAACTCAATGGATAAGAACTTTTATGTTCTCCACTAATTTGAGATAGAGAAGGTTACTCTGGATGACTATCATTTATATGGGGAGGCTGATCAATGGTGGTCATTTATTAAGAACACCAAGAAAAAGGATGAAATTTAAGAGTTGGAGTGGGAAGACTTTAAGAAAATATTTATTAACAAGTATTTAACTAGAACTATTCATAAAAATATGGAGATATAATTCATTGAGTTAAAGCCAAGGGAATGTGAATTTATCCTGGATTAGGAAGAAAATTTCACAATTCTTTCAAGATATGCCTCTGGTTTTATTATTAACAATGATAGAGAAATAGATATATTATTTATTGGTTTAAAACCACAAATTTGAAATGATCTAAAAATTAGAGACATTGGGAATCATGAAGAAGTTGTTAGATTTTCTCCCAAAGTGGAGATGGAGTTTGTAGAATGGTCCCATGGCTATAGAGATATGAAATGAAATATGGAGTTTCAAGATAGAGGATCTAATGACAATGGTGGAAAGAAAACTCAACCACTCATATGTCAAAAATGTAAGAATAAGTATCACAAAAATTACCTCAATGGGATGGTGGCACTCTTTAATTGTTGGAGATAAGGCCACAATGCTCATGAATTTTGAAGAGAAATGATGAAGCTGTAAAAAGTAGTAGAGGAAGGGAGAAAACCACCCATGGTTAAATGCATCAAATGTAGGGATAAAGGGAACTATGCAAGGCAGTGCACTGAACATTGAGTCCTCAAGGTTAATTAGTGTCAGTAGACACCAAAGAAAAAGGATAAAATAAAACCTTATGACATCACTACTAATGATGTGGAGCTAGAAAATGATTTGGTGATAGGTATTCTGTTTATTCATTCAATAATATTGAATTCACTATTTTATTCTGGTTCTATTCATTCTCTCATATTTTGAAAGTTTAGTATAATAATTTAAACACCACCTAAAAATATGGAGGTTGAGTTATCTATGAGAATAGAAAATGGGGTAAATATTACATCCAAAGTACATAACTCCTCATTAATAAATGTTCGTGGATCATAACTCCCAGAAAATATAGTGTTACTTCCTTTGGTGGAGCTTGATGTTATTTTGGGCATGGATTGGCCATCTTTATACAAATAAAACATCAATTATCGGTAAAGAGATATCATACTTCACATCATGAGAAATCCTCCCATTCTATGTAATTGTAAGGAGAAAAAATATCCTTTAGAATCATTATCTCAAGTACAGATATTGTTGCCTTATGAGAAAGCATATATAACTCAAATGATTGAAACAAAGGAGAAAATTATGATCGAAGACATACCCATTATGAGGGACTACATTGACGTGTTCCCTGAAAAATTTCCTAATCTTCCTCCAGACCAAGAGCTTGATTTTTCAATTTAACTTATTACTGGATCTCTGCCTATATAGAATACACCATATATAATGGACACCATCGAGTTGGAGGAACTAAAGAAGAAGTTTCCAGAGAATCTGGGAAAGGGTTTTATATTCCAAAGTCCTTTAACACGGGGTAAACAGGCCTACTTTTAA
The DNA here is from genome assembly GCA_963277665.1 of Viscum album. Taxonomy (NCBI): domain Eukaryota; kingdom Viridiplantae; phylum Streptophyta; class Magnoliopsida; order Santalales; family Viscaceae; genus Viscum; species Viscum album. The sequence goes on along the minus strand of OY728148.1, from coordinate 616,582,726 downwards.
AGACCTAGAAAATTCCATTTAATTGTTTTTAATTATTTTGGATTATTACAAGTCTATGAAAATTTATGGCGCATGATTCGGAGGCCCGGTGCGCCCGAAATTTATTTTTTAACTTTTTTAAGGTACGTTCAGTAAACGCATGGGCGACATTTTATATATTTTGAACCGGTGATCGGATTAAAAATAAAAGGGCACTTTTAAATCCACAGCATCATGATTCACTTAAGGGCTGCTTCACTTTTACCATAGTATGTTTGGTGAAAAATTTTGCTTCTTCATCTTTAAAACAAATAATAAAATAACATAGAGATTGTTATTTTATTTATTTTTTTCCCTACCACTTATTGAGAAGCCGTGGGGGTGACCATGGAGGTATTCAGATATTTATTATGGGATATTAAATGCCCAGTTACACTTTGGTTGTGTAACCACCCCTCGTGTAATTAATGTGGTACATTAATTACGTCAATTAATGAAACTCATTAATTCCTCGCTGCATTACTCACCCTTTCTCCCCTACATTTAAATGGGCTTGGGGTAGAGTTTTTGACAGGGCTTCACCAAGAGAGGGACCACTGGATAAGTGACATGATACCTTCCACCGAAGGAGATAGAAGCTCGGGCGGCAACGTACCAGGATCGACAAACATCGGCAGCTTCATCAAATGCAGAATCTTCTTCCACCACCGCGACATCTCCCAATAATCTCGAGGTAGGGGTTGTCTTTTAATTCAAAAATTTACCATGATTCTTATCCTCATACTTGAATGTGCGGATGGTCATTGTGGGGGATTCGAATGAGGTTTATCATTATTTTAATGTGATTTATAAAATAATCCCACTTGTTATAATAAAACGTGGAGGGCCTGGCCCAAACAAAAAAGGCCCGGACCCTCCGCCACTGGTTTTTCATTGTGTTCTCTAGAGTTGGGGTTTTAAAACATGACGGAACCATGAAACCGAGAGGCATGCAATGACAGTGGCATATCTGGAGGACCGTAGGTGTGTCTGCAAGGAAGAACGAACCATCGGAGCTCACCCGGTGGACTGCGGAAGTTTTGATCCACCTGAAACTTGAACAGGAAGGCAAAGGCGGTAGCCGATGCTCACTGGATGTGGGTGAGGGTGGCGCCGCTCAGCACCACGACGGACAGACAGGTGGCCGGCTCCTCCAGCCGTAGAGGTGGGAGGTGGCGTGCCATTGTGCGATGTGATGAACGGGTCATGACTATGATGTCGCGGTGAATGGGCCACTGCCACAAAGCCGTGATGATGGCCTGGACCCTTTCCCTATAGGCCCATGGTTGATGAGGCGGTGCCACCTAGAAACACCAATCAAAGATCCAAACTATAGAGACCCGAAGCTTGACGTACATGGACATTACATTACTTTTGCGGAATACTTAGTACATAAAAAAACACACACACAAGGACCATAATAGTTTAGTGTCTTTGAAAACTCGGAATATAATCTTCTAATCGTGGTGAAAGATCTTCAACATCTCACATAAATATCTTCCTTTTTTTTACCTAAAACCTTTATTTATATCATGGGGAAAAGAAAACATAAAAGGGTGAGCTCAAATGCTCAGTAAGGGTAAACAAAAGAAATATCAATCACATCATATTCATAAGAACATAACATTTTGGAAATCTTAATCCTGCAAAAGTGATCATAATATCATAAAATGGGATAAATCATAGTAGTGAAATTTAATCCCAATAATCATAACTTAAAACATGAAACTTTTTGGAATACACAAACAATCATAGAGAATCATTTCTTATTAGTCAAGACTCATTTCCAAGACTATCTTAGTGGACAAAGACCATTTCTGAACCGAGTTCACTCCTCATTTCAGTCCTGTTTCACTGAACCGGTTTAACCTGCCGTTCCAGCCATGTCTATCTCATGAGATATAAAATCTTTACCCAATGCATTGGAGGGAGATATAGGTCCCACACATCTCATAATGATACCATTCATATGTGTGCCACAAAATCATAAATCATACATCATTGCATAACCCATGTAATAAAAATGGGATTCTTAAACATCATTGCATTATAAAACAATTCATATAAGATAAAGGAATTCATAAAAATAAGTCCATCACAACATAATCAAATCAATGTAATAATAGGGATAGAAACAGAACCCCATATTATCTTAGATGGAAAATAATTTTGATAAAACACTTGAACTCCATTCTTGAGGAAAATATCCTTTCTACTTCAAAAACATTTTCCTTTCTTAACATGTCATACAATTTTAAACTAAAAGAAGTTGATTAAAAATAAACTGGAAAACTTGTAAAGGAAGATTCTTGGAAATAATGTTTTAAAAATCCATTTATGCCGTATAAGTTAAAAAAACATTTTTCTCGTACTTTTTTCGGAAAAGTCAAAAAGAACCTCGTACAAAAAACGACAAAATATTCCTTTCATATATTTTACTATAAACTCACCAAAGGTTAAAAATGGATTTAAACAATTTTAGGTGGATGGAAATAATATTTCATATTGAGGAAACATGGATGTGGATGATAAAATACACCCCAGTAAATATCAAAGTATAAACAATCTTGGATAAAAATGAGATTGTGATATTTCCCTTACCTTAGGTCCGATTTTCTTCGTAAGTGTCCGAACCTCCTGTATAATGATTTAAATAATGTCATTGACTTATTCCAGAATCATACTCATTGTTATGATATCATATATGGTTCACTTATGACTTTATATTACCCGTTCTTTTGTAAACTCCATGTTAAAGAGCGTTTTGGGTAAAATCGTTTCATTTTTCATCAGTGTTTTGACTTGTAATTATTCATATGATTACTTAGATCATGATTACTTAATTCCAGAATATAAAACATGATTTATATATAATATATATTCAGAATATACATATATATAATAGATCAGTAAATGGAAAGAAATACACCGTTCCTGGAGACGGTAGGTCGTACGTACGCATGAATGCTGTTTTCATTTCCTTATTGAGTTGAAAGGAATTAAGTAGATGACATAAATATATATACACATAAATCCAGTATCATTATTATTTCATATATTTCATGATTACTTATTATATATACTGTATAATCATTCATGAATTGTTAACGTGGAGAATGAATCTCATCGCGTCGTGGAGACGGTAGTCCGTACGTACGCACGAGCGATGATATCATTCTCATGATCGTGGAATTGTATTGGAGTGTATGTATACTATTTCAGAATAAATATTACTTTACAATAATCATATACAGTCATTATTTACACCATTATACCCATCCAAGTAAGGTGGTGGTGGAAAATAGATTACACCACGGCGTGGAGACGGTATTCCGTATGTATGCACGCGCGGTGATTTCATTTTACGTAGGATGGATAGATGGTGAAATAGGGTTGTTTCATACTTATAATAACATATCATTATATGAGTGATACTGATGTTATTACTTCATAATGAAACAACTAATGAATAAGAAGTGGAAGAAGAAATAAAGTTGAAAGAATCAGTAACGGACATTACCTCTTCTTTGAAGCGCTTCCTTGAGACCTCCTTTTAGGGCACTAAAATTGGACTTTGAAGAAGACCAGGACCTCTAGGATGTCTATAGGGAAGTTGAGAGTAGAAATTGGCAGGGGTTGGTTGAGCTTGAAGGCTCAATGTGGTGTGATGAAGAGGGGGAGGAGGTGCCCTTTTATAAGAGAGGAGAGGGGCACCTTTGGAATAACTAAAAATATTATTTTATTATAAAGTCATATTTGGTTTCTAATAGCTCAAAATTGAGTTATTTAGAATCTAATGTGGGTATGGGTCTAAATCCTATCATCCAATTGAATTTTGAAAAGTTTAGTTTACTATTTTACCCTTATCATTTAGTTTTAACTTTAAGGTAGATAATTTTACTTTTACCGTGTCTTTTTGTGTTCTTACACTATAAGGTTAATAAACTTACTATAAAAATCCAAAAGAATCCCAAGTTATATATTATTAATATATATAACCTTATATAAGTCATTTGGCCGAACCTTATATTTTTAGGAATAAAATAACAATTAATAATATAATATTTGTTTTAAAAACTATTTTATGTCAATTTTGACACTATTTAGTAATTGATTTTTGTGAAAATCATAACAGAATTATTAGTTAGAAAAAAATTAATTAAATAAATACTAACATGTCATATTAACCTAGGAAATTAGTGTAATTTATAAAAAGACTAAAATTACATTTATTTGGGTATTTATAACATCAATTATGTCAATATTTCATTAATAAGATAATTACTCCATCATCGTTGTGTCATAAATAAATTAAATAATTTAATGTCTAAAAATTACAAATAAAATACCATTATGTAGGAAATCTTTTTACCTTTATAATGAATATTTATAGTCTAATTTATCTTATGTATAACCCTATATTAAAAATTACTTAGTTATTAAACATTGATTTTAACTATTTTAACCCTTCTTTAAATAAATTAATAATAAATGTCCTAATCTAATCCAAGTGGTCCTAAATGGTCATATATTATTTCTAAAGTTGTTTTTGGTCAAATAAAACTTATCCAATAGAATTAGGATATGTGTTAGGGTAATAATAATATCATTTTTACCCTTAACTACACTATTTACATTTAACCGGGGTAAAAAAAAGTAAAAAGTTACTATTCACCAAAAATTATTTTCATCTCATTGAACCACATTTTAGTCCTTCATATTAACCGTGTCTCTTGGATTTTAGAAATCTACTCACAGAAGTGGTAAAATTATGTTTTATAAAAAATTCATTTTTTTTACCTACCACTTAGTGGTTTCACTATTCATCAAAAAATGAATGTTTCCAGAAAAATACCAAAAATTAGGCCTAAGATATATTTGATATTATGAATAACAAAATGATGTTTATTTTACCAAATTCAAAACATATCAGTTACATTAACTAATTTAAATATTAATTCTCATCGTCAAAACAAATAGCGTATTTTTAAATGATAATAACTATCAAAAGATTGACACTTATTTATGTCTGGTTTAAATGTGAAATTACATCCAATGAACAATATTGTATTAAATTGTAAAAATATATTCTAAATATACTTTAAAACCACTCAAATTAATAATTTATCACTATTAATTATTTCTATTAAAAAATTTGTTTTTAATTAAAATTTAGTAACTTTCACTATTCATCAGAATATGAAAGTTATCCGAAAAGTACCAAAATTTCACCCTAAGCTAATTTCGATATTAAAAATCCAAAAATGAAGTCCATTTTGAAAAATAAAATTTATAAAATTTCAAAAAGTGGTTATTAATATTCATGACGACTAGTTTTAATAATATTTTAATAGCATATCATTGTTCAGTGAAACTCGGTATTGCGTACAACACACACTATCGTGGAAGGTCGCGATTGAGTGTAGTGCAAGCCAAGTCAGGGATGCGTGTTGTGCAATATCCATTTCGTGTAGCGTACAACACATGACATTAATGAAATTAAAAAGAATATTTTTCATAAAATCTCGGGGTGTTACATTCTACCCCCCTTAAAATGAATTTTGCCCTCGAAATTCGTTGGGGTTATAAATGGTTTACTACTCAAAAGTTTCTTTAATAGAACCCACATCGTAAAAAGGAATACCAAAACCAATCTTTAAAAACAAAAGTATGAAACGTAACAGTTACCCAAATAAACTGATCACTGGGTTTCCACATAGGTGAAAATATGGATATGGAAGAGAAATCTAACCATCAAGTTCTAATGGAGAGTGGTAGAGAACATGACTATGAAAAATACATCAATCACAAATCCATAGATTTGTGATGATCTAAGGTACCATCTGATTCATTAGATATAAGGGCACTAGGACAACATTTTTGGTTTTCAAGATTATTTCCCTAAAGTTGATGACATTGGAAATAGAAGAAATACTTTCGTGATTTTTGTACAGTCTCACCGTTGTTCGTTCTTTGGAAAATTTCCACTTCATCTCTTAAAGAAATGAAGTTGAATTTTTCATTTGTGAAGTGTTAGAAACTCATGTGATAGAATGATGGGTCATTCCATCTATCTCAAACAAAAGGTTATAAAAATACATAAGTCCATCTATAGTGAGATTAATCATATATGGTTCCTAAAATGGACTTATACTTCATATATCATACTGATTAATATAATAAAACTAGTTTCTACTAAATAGAGACTTCATGTAGGCCAGTGGTAGGCGATAAAGGCCAGTCGCACTTCCGTTGTGGGTTCGATTCCCACAGCCTTGTCTGATGCGAAGGGATGTCACCCATCCTGCAGGTTGTCCTTTTTCTAAAACTACATTACTATAACATCCCATAAATAATATCGAAAAAGGTTCTATCCTTAAACAATATAACTTATGTCCAACATATTCCATCCAATCTTTAGGCTTATCCATAATATTGCAGTCCATTTTCATATTATAGTGAAAACAATTACCAGAGATTTCATATAACAAGCATGTTAATACCATCGTTGATCCCCATATATCATAAGATATTTCTTGTTGGTCACATTCCAAACGTTCGAAGGCCTTAATCATGTATTCTCTTGAAAAATGAATACCAATTGAACCTTAGTGAAAACATGAATGCTGTCAAAAGTTAACTCCTTCCACATACCAAAATCCAAAAAATCTATATACGCAAAACATGATATAACCATCTCCTTATATCAGTCATGAGCTCATTAATACTATCAACATTTAATTTTCTCCTTATCCCTTCATTATGCGCATATCATCTACATTCCAAAAATATCTGAATAACCTTTCATGGATAGTAGTACCATTAATCATACACTTTCAAAACTCAAGGAAAGACAATAGTGTAACAATACTTATATGTCTCTTTATTCCATAGTACCATGATATAACTTATACAACATTACACTTGATAAACATGTAATCATTCCACTACCTTCTTAAACCATTGACCGAGCTTCAACAATTCATTCATCTCACATATCATCTGTAGTCTCTTCATCATCATCAACATAAATACTACCCATACGACCATACTGATTCTCTTCATGAGAGTTTCCCTTAGGGCATTGGTTTGCATAATGCCCGTACATTCCGCATTTAAAACATTTAACCATTGTTGATGTCGTAGCAATACCATTATCCTCATCCATGGTGTTAATTTAACCTTTTCCTTTTCACTTACTGGCTTTGTGTCCTTCTTTTCCACACCCAAAACATCTTCCTGTTCCCTTGAAACAATCTCTCTGATGCCTCTTCCCACATGATTTACAAGAGGGAACTTGATCTTTCTTTCCTCTATGATAATCATGAAACTCCATCTTTCTCTTATTATCTGAGTTGGGAAACTTACCAAAGTTGAGATTATTGATCATATTATGAGATTGCTGATTAGGCATAATAACGATGTTTGGACTTCCAAATCCCGTTTCATTTGGTTTCTCATGAAGAATATCATTCCATTGCCCATCATATCCTCCATTAGCATGAATCTTCCTGTTTCCATCCATTTTCTAAAACCCAAAAAGAATAGTGTGAGAGGCAAAAAACATGCTAGGGAAAACAACATAGTAAAGGGGGAGCACCCTAAATATCTAACATCTTAGGTTAAATTCTATGATCATTACCGTAGTTCTAGGACTATATCCTATACGTATACTTAACCTTAGGGACATCCCTAGACACACCTTAGAAATATCTCTAGGGATCTCACAAAAGTTCTCGCATCCTAGTTTCCAAAGGTTCACTAAACCATTCCTCTGATACAAATTGTGGAAGTATGGAATTACTTCCAGTGGACTATAATTGATATCTATCAGGGCACTCCATGGGTGGCTATACCCCCTGGGCGGGACACACCACCATCCCCAGTGGCAGCCATTTCCTCATGAATCCCTTGGGCGGAGAGCCATGCTTCGTCCAATGCTCACATGTGAGAGTTCCCAAGGATCAGATACATTCCTACCTCCTTTTCCTCTGATACCAACTGTAGAGACCCGAAGATTGACGTACATGTATATTACATTACTTTTGCGGAATACTTAGTACATAACAAAAACATACACACAAGGACCGTAATAGTTTAGTGTCTTTGGAAACTCGGAATATAATATTCTAATCGTGGTAAAAGATCTTCAACATCTCCTATAAAGATCTTCCTTTTATTACCTAAAAC